>OV743443.1:17564965-19014965 GCA_928269145.1 Agriphila tristella | reverse complement strand
CAAATTATCGAATTTGGCCTATCTTTGATTCAAAAATAAACAATCAATTATTCTTTATTTTGAGCAGATAAAAATGTATGTTGAAGTTTCATAAACGATCTTGATTATTTTACGGTTAAAAATACGATATTCGTATCTTCACTCGACTAAAAAGATATGCAAAGACAAAGAAAATTATCATTAATTTTATATTTTTTGGATAAAACTTAAAGTTTATCAATATAAACTTTAAGTTTTATCCATTTAAGTTTTATTTATTTAATATCATTAAAAATACGATATTCGTCACTCGACCAAAAAGATAGGCAAAAACAAAGAAAATTATCATTAATTTTATATTTTTTGGATAAGGGATTGCCCTTATCCACGAAAAGTATATATAAAAATAGGTAATATCATATATAAGAATATTCAACGGTTACTTTTTCAAAAAGTGAGGTTTTTTTCATTACTATTATATTCATACACGTAAAGAAAAAGACAGAGACAGAGTTTTTGGAATATTCTAGCCTTAAGGGGCTATAGAGTTCATAAATATCCTATCCACAGTCATCCATAGCTAAGATAGACACAACATTGCTACCATCATCGATGCTAATTCAAATTGACGTACCTAGCTAGTAACCCAGTAAAATTAGACACGAAAAAAAGGGGTTATGGTTGCATCAAATCAAGTAAAACCAATCATAATTATAATTTGACTTCTGCGCCCCCGTGAATTTTACTTATTGCAAGTCTCATATTACATTTTCTCCTTGTGTTTTCTGTGCCCGTAGCACAAAAAGCCATCAAGTGCCGTCGAAAATAATTTCAAGTTTTTGTATGGTAAAGCTGTAAAAATATAAATAAAAAAATTTCAGATTTTACAGTCCCCGCAAGAATCGGAGCATTGAAAATGAACACAAAAATTTACGAAAAACCAAAATCAAATCAAATGCAAAGTCCTATTATATTTTTAAAGTTACTTATAAGTAGTACCTATTTATTTATATGATTGTCCGCCCGCTGAGTGCCTCGACGCGGCCAAAATAATATTAAGATTTTTTTTAAATTCCAACGAATGCACGTCTCGTGCACTTCTGCATCTTTTAACACTATTACCATGACGATCGGTCAATAATCATAGAAGCTACATCACTTTTTATGTACGGAAACAGCAGTTTTTCTACAATTCCAAATCTAAAGGGACCACCTAAAGGTCACAATTATAAACCTATTTTCAAAATTATTTCGCTATTTGATAGCTAAACTCCTAGGACCCTTTTTTTAATTTTTTCTTTAGTCGGTTGTTTTTCCGAAATATTTACGATTTAGTGAACAAACATCCCCCAAAATACCCGGAATTTTTGGGATTTCGCAAAATTCCAAAAAAAGTTACCAGTAGATTTTAAAAATTCAAACGTTCACACGTGTCTCGATAAATTCCTCAACTTTTGGTACTATTTTCATTTCAATCCTCCCAAAATCCTTGGAGATATGGCCAAAAATACGTCTCAGGCGATTTGCATCTGATAACCATTTTCAATGGTAAAAAATACCTGTGCTCGATACGATTCGATAGTTGATAGTTTTTCATGATATGGTTAGTGTGTCCCTATGACATAAACTAACTACATACCATACAAGTCGTCTAAGTAAACAGGAGATGTCTAGATAATACAGTACTCCAAGTGATTGGTGGTAAGCCAACTCCGAACCAATAGCAATATTTGCCCCAATAAATCCTTGTCTCACCATCCAAACATTTGGAATGACCCAGGAATGGGTTGCAAACATAGACTGCCAGTTTCGAGGTGTGCTAACTACTGTAACTTAGTTTGTAGTTGATGTATGTGTAGTTAGGTATGTTGTTGATTGTTAGCATATATTGTTTAGTAACAGACATATACCTCTGCAGATGCTAGTCTTATATTATACCTTTGAACGTTTTAACAGCTTATTATAAAAACATCACTTCTAACAAATTTGTAAATTGCTAGAACTACAAAAAGAAGGGGACTTTGTTGACTTCCAATGAAATACGAATCCGATTATAAAAGTAATATTATGTTTCATTTAGATATTGTCGTACATACACAAACTACTTTACTACTTAAATTATTTTAGACAATTTCAACACCAGCAAGTTGTCTATTAAATCGAAACAAATAGAGAACTTTCTATTAAAAATCATGAAAACTGCTGAACATGACTTTCAAAAATTATAAAAATATTTTAAGGAATACATTTAAAAATATATTCCCCTACAAAATTTTGTGTGGATTGGGCATTTTGACAACTGCGTATTATCCATCAAATCGAACGAATAGAGAAACATTTCAGTTCTAACAGGTGTCGGCGCTAAAGCGATCAGGGTAAAATGCTAAAATAATGCTGCATTTTCATTTCGTCCAATAGCAGACTGAAAGAGGCGTATTGTACCGAGCCCTTTGTTCCTCACAGCTTATTGTTCGGTATCGGAACCATTCTAGCACAATGGATAGAAAAATTGGCTTTCTACAGCTAGTTATTAATTTATTTCATAATAGATTTTGTGTGGGTCTTTTGAGGGCACAATCGGGAAATAATGCTTTGTTTTTCTTCAACTAGTGCTTGTTTAATGGCGTTTTTAGAAGAATGATTACTCTGGAATTTGCATTTAAATTCGTTGGAATAATGATAAGGAGAATAACGTGTATTTTGGATGTGGAAAAGTAATTAAGCCGGTCATTTCCGCGAAGAGAAATTAATGACTTCTCTGACATTGTTTTGTAGATTAAATTTTGCTCGGAATTGCATGAGGTCTTTAAGGTTATAACTTAATTACAGAGCCGAACAACTTCGGTCGGGTATGTATTAAGCTTTGGACAGTAACGACATTTCCGTGGTAATTTTCAGGTTGCTAGAAAATGCAGTAATTTCACATAGTGCCGTATTTAGTGGCATCATTTGTATGGGGACCTTGCAGATCGTCAACAAAGGAAGCCGCTTGGCACAGTCGTTCTTTGTGGTCATCTGAGCTGATTTAGCCCTGTACCCACGTGGTATCACCATGGTGGTAGCCAGGGCTGGGGGGGACAGGTCCCTTCTACCACGCTGCACTTTTACATCCATATCTCCATAAGTTTAGCAAATAGGTCGTGTTTGGTATCGTTTTCATATAATTTAAGGACGAGGAATTCATTTCTGGAACAATTTTTTCACTCGTTCATAGAAAAAACAAAAGTTCTGCGCAAAAAAAGAAAAATAAGAAAACAAAAATCTTACAAAATCTATGCCTATAAATAAACCACGAGATTGTGCTTTATAAAAAAAATATAATTAAATAGCCCTGTTTATCTAGAATATACAAACATCAACTTTTTTATACAAATTATGTTTATAAATGTGTCAAAAAAAACATTTGCCATGCGCGGCGGTATTTTGGCGCAGTAAATTTGGATAGGATTTAACACTTATTGTTTAATAATGACACAAATAGGTCGTGTTTGGTATCGTTTTCATATAATTCAAGGACGGGGAATTCAATTTTGCAACAACATTTTTACTAGTTCATAGAAAAAAATAAAGTTCAGCGCAAAAAAAAAGAAAAATATAAAAAAAAACTTACAAAATCTATGCCTACAATTGAAGAATTAGATTATGCTTTATAAAAAATATGTTTTAAGAGCCCTATTTATCTTAAATATATAAACATAAACTTTTCCAAAGAAATTACATTTATAAATGTGTCAAAAAAATCGGTTTAGACGCGCGGGGGTTTTTTTGGTGCAGTATTTTTTTATTTGGATTTATCACTTATTTTTTAATAATGACACGGATTAGTATTGGTACTATATGCGCCTGGCGGCCATGATTTTAACCTCAAAAACGAAAACAATCGTAAAATGTTTGTATACCTAGACCCTATCTTATTGTAAATAATAATTCAATAATTAATAATTTTATTTATTTATTTAATTCAGACACTTAAATCTATTATTACAGGTATTACCCTAATGCAATAGATAAAGCTATTTATAATAATAATACAAATCAATGATATTCTACATCACAACGATAACATATTACAAACAAAGCTGTCTTTGTGAATTCATTTAAAGAACAGTAGAACAAGTCAATTTCGTTTGAAATTTTGTTTAGGGTAGTCAGTGCACGTGTTAGCGGCGCCTTGCCCAGCAGGTTGGTGCGCCCGCGCGGCACGGCCAGCAGCGGCGGCCTATGGCGGCGCCACACATACCTATCGGGAACGAATAGACCTATCGACCCCAGCACCTGCATATTGCTATTTTTACCCCTAATTAATTTAAAAATGTACGTTACTAAGCACAGCTCTCTTCTCACCCGTAACTCATTATATCCTACCATACCCAATACAAATAGAGTAGGATACATGAGCGGATAGAAAGGATATACCCCATATTTCCTAAGATAAATATACCTAACAAATTTATTCTGAATACGCTCCACCATGAGACTATACTTGGCTTCATGTGGAGCCCAAATGACTGCATTGCATTCGAGGTTGCTTCTGACCAATGCATTGTATAGAGCTATGATCGCTCTTACATTCGTAAAGCCATGGGATCGACGGAGTATCAACCCCAAGTTTCGATAGGCTTTTTTACAGACGTTGTAAATATGAACACGAAACGTTAGGTCAGCTGTGAATCTAACGCCTAGATCCTTTACTTCTACAACTCTTTTCAACTGAGTCTCGTTAACCTTGTAGTCATAGAGAAAAGGATTATGTGCTTTAGTAAAAGTAATGGCTGTGCATTTCGTAGTGTTAAAAAATAATTTATTATCTTTACTCCATTCCACCACTCGGTTTATATCATTCTGGAGTCTCTCACAGTCTGCTATGCTTCTGATTGGTAAAAAAAATTTCAAATCATCAGCGAACAACAAGCATCCTGAGTGTCTCATAACCCCCGGTAAGTCATTGACCATGATGATAAACTCAAGAGGCCCGAGATTACTCCCTTGACTTACCCCTGACCTGATTGGATAGGGATCAGAGGTGTAGCCTGAGTAGTCAACATACTGCCTCTTATCCTTCATGTAGCTTGCTAAGAACCTCAATAAATGTAAGGTGCATCCAATGCCAGCAAGTTTTCTTAGCAGGATATCGTTATCAACGACATCAAACGCCTTACGAAAATCAAAGTAAGCAGCATCCACCTGTATTCCTTCGTCCACTAGAGGAACAATCTGCGACATATAACTCAGTAAGTTGCTAGTGGTACTGCAGCCCGGCCGAAAACCGTGCTGTGCATCCGACAATTGCGCTCGTACTTGATCATATATGAGTTTTTGTAATACTGATTCTAATACCTTGGCGGGAGTTGACAACACTGCTACCGGTCGGAACCCTTCCACCCCTTCACCCGCTCCGCTTTTAGGGACAGGAACCACACGGGTAGTTTTCCACACTTCCGGAAAGACTTCCTCTTTTAAGCATAGATTATAAACATGCAATAGCGGTTCTGCAAGCACATTTCGACAGTCCCTAAAGATGAAAGCAGGAATACCATCAGGGCCGGCAGACCGTTTTGGCTTCAGCTTAGCAAGCGCTCGCATTACCTCGGCTAGCTTTATTTGGTCTATGTGTATTCGCGCCGATCCATTTATACCGCCAGCTTCCGCTACAGCAGCGCTCGCGTTGAGGTCTGCAGGTGTGGTGTTATAAACTGACTGAAAAAACTCTGCGAACTCTTTTACACATTGTTCTCCATCCAGCTCAATACCATTTTTAGTTATCTTGCGGGAATTCACGTTTTTTGTTTTAGATCTTATGTAATTCCAAAACGCTTTCGGGTCCTCTAACAAATGGTTTTGAATACGATCCTGGTATTCGGCATGAGCTTTTTGAATTGAGTATTTTATCCACGCCCTACACCTAGAGAAAGCCTCGTAATCGTCTTGAGATTTACTTGTCTTGTAACGCTTATGGAGATCGGCCTTAT
Organism: Agriphila tristella; assembly: GCA_928269145.1. Classification (NCBI taxonomy): domain Eukaryota; kingdom Metazoa; phylum Arthropoda; class Insecta; order Lepidoptera; family Crambidae; genus Agriphila; species Agriphila tristella. Next base: position 19,009,017 of record OV743443.1, on the reverse strand, counting down.
TTTTAATGTCGCGAATTATTTCAGGAGTGTACCATTCGGGGTAGTTATATCGCAAATTTACATGCTTTCGCTTTTTCTTTGGCACACAGTCGTCAATAATATTGTTAATACTAGCATAAAAATACATTAAACTCGTTTCTACATCATTTAAATTATACAACGGTGTCCAGTCATACGAAGCTAACGTTGCATACAATAAAGGATAATCAGCTTTCGCAAAGTTCCAATTCATTTGTGGATACTGTGTAACAGTATCGTTCCCCCCCGGATGCGATGATGATTGCGGTGTCGCCGCCGTCATGGACGCGCCGCCTGTGTGCATCACGGATATCTCAAGCGGTGGATGGTAAGTATCAACAGGGACCAGTGACTCTGACGCAGCGCACACACTGACCAACCTTTCACCTAATGATGACAAAACTAGATCTAAGTAACGACTTTTACTATTAGCTACAGTATTTCCCTGAATGAATCCACAATATGTCTGAAAATATTCAAAATATTGCTTTATATTAGAACTACATGAATACAAATTAAAATCACCTAATACTATTACTTTACTATTTTTTTCACATATTTTTTCAATAATTCTAAACAAAAACATATATTCATTATCTTGACTCTTAGGTGGAATGTAAACAACACAACACAAAAATAATAATCTATTCCGTGAATAGACATTTGCACAAACCAATTCGAAGGCACGATCGGAGATATTGATGTCATCCGGCATAGATACTCTCCGTAGATCTAGACTAGGTGCGGCCACCAGAAACGCACCGCCCTGTTTACGTCCGTCAGTTCGGTCACATCGCATAATTTTAAAGCCAGGCGGTATGATTTCAGCGTCTTTGATCGATTCATTGCAGCTGGTTTCAGTAATCGCAAATAAATCTGCGGCTGATGACGCTACCCCAGCATTAAATAATTCTAATTTTGTGCGGAGGCCCCTGACATTCTGGTAGTATATTTCAATTGATTTGTGAGCACGTTTTCTGTTTCGATATGACACCTCAGTTCGAAGAGCATTATTGCATGGTTTTATTGATTTCAGCTTTGTAACGAAAATTCTGCCTCCACGGCTTTACACAGATGTTTTCTGCCCAGTTTTCGGCGGCAAGTACTATTTCATAATATTTAAAAGGGACTCCAAGTTTGAAAGAGCTGTAATTCCCGCGAGCCTTCAACGTTTCTACAGTGCAAACATCAGACCCACAGACGACTTTGAGATGATCACGTACCTGCTCTACTGTTGTACCTAGCTTCACATAGTACAGATGTATAAACTTATTTATTTCCGAAGCCTCCAGTAGCGTTACTCCAGGTAGCGCAGTGCCCCGCCGCATGCCAGACAGCGAAGACCTCTTTTTTCTTACCTCCCTCCACTCATCAGTTTCATTCCCAACATTAACCGTCTCCCCGGCGCCAGAGTTATCCTCAAGAGGATGTGAAGTGCGCTGTGCTGGTGCCTGCATCCTGCGACCAGTTGTAATCAAATTTTGCTCACTGTTGGATTTTGAAGCCTCCCCTTTTGCCCTCTTTAGACTCTTTAGGTTAGGTAACTGATGCTTTGGTAACTTTGGTGTATCCTGCTGATCACAGCTATCAGCCTTTTGGGGTATTTCTACTTCGTTTTCGCTGGTTGGAGGTTTACCTTGACTGTGCTGGGTAACATGTTTTGACTGAAGAGCTGTATTTTCTATTGTTATCACAGCAGCGTAGGATGGCTTTTGAGATACCTTAACATTCTCTTTCAATTTTAACAATCTATCCGTCAACACTGCCATTTCACTTGCTAGCATTTTTTGGATGTCGACTTTCAACCGAGAAATTTGCTCAATCATCAAATTTTGTAGACTTTCTTCTAATGTTTTAATCAGACTATCTTTCACCTTAGCACAGTCACAGTCGCCGGTGATTTCACGGATGGACTGGATACCAGTACCACTTACTTCTAAAAGTTCTTGTTCAGACGCTGTATTCTTAATTCGGGGGCAACGAACAGTTACATTTTCATAATTAAATGATCGGTTATTATCTTCCGAGTTAGAAGTGTATGCACTATTCAAGAAATCCGCCGGGCTGCGTATCGGTGTATGAATGTTACCCGCCTTGGGCTTAGAATTGACACATGGAGGACACGACCATTGATCCTTATACTTCTGGTCAAGTTGACTAAATACATCTGCCGACATTCCAAGACATAAAACATGGTACAACTCTTTGCATTTACTGCATCCCATAAACTGCGAATTGAGAATAGACTTCCCACAGCCATTACACTTCGTCGACATTTTACAGATGACTTATGAATGAATCAGTGCGTTTAGTAATCTAATCTATTATAAGTTTCGGTACAGCGCCCGCTGATTCGTATTTGCAGAAACGCGTAGGTAGCGATGAGTAATTTTGCGTACAACGCGCCCAGTAGCCGTGGTCGATCGGTTATAAGTTCGCTACTCACTCAAGATGCTCGGAGTTCAAATCCAGCCGACGACCAAAAAATATTTGTTATCAATTTCACTGTTGGTTATTAGCAAAGTCTTCTTACACCTGGGGCGAAGTCTTCACTACAAATGGGGCGAAGCCCGGGGCTCCCAAGCAATTTAAATAAAAATATTAAAATGATTTCAAATAAACTGCGACACATCCGCTTACGACTGAGTACGCACGCCGAAACTAATATTAGATTACCTATTAGAATTTTCTTGTTTCATGACATTTTTAGTTGCGGATCACGACATCGTGGATGTTAATGTGACAAGGTTCCAGCGCATTACCAATTGATGAAGATAATAGTCCCATAATTTTACTTAATAGAGAGTTAAAGTAATAATTAAGTAAAAAATGTTTTTACCTAGGTATCTAGTTATAACAAATTTTATTGGCAGTTTCCGCTGCATCTACGTAGTTCGGTGCACTTTATTTCTCTTTTTTAACAATTGCACCTTCCTGCGCATTTTTGCTTACACTTACACCTTATTAACTCCATGCAAGCTGTGGCTGCTGGCGGTAAGGTGGTCTACAGAGGATTCCCATAAGCCATTATTTTTGCCCCAACCCCAATCTGGCGGGCGTCTCTGGTTGGTGGAAGATTCTCCAGCTGCATGTCCTTTTTCTTGAATAGTACTTTTCTGCATTGATTAATATCAAGGACATGCATTCCAACAATTCCAACAATAACTTAAATCACAAAAGCCAATCACCACGTAACTTGTCATACAAAGCAATGTCATTTATTTCTAATACTTATTGGCAAAGCCTGCTCCACATTTCCTTCTTCAGCTTATTTAAATCCTTCCATTGCAATTGGATAAACGCCCCAAGCTTTCGAAAGCGCTTTTTTCCCTTTACCAGCAAAAGACGATACGGTACCACACTCGGAAATGGCGTTCTTCTTTTTCCGGTGAAAGAAGATATTCATTGCTTGAGGAATTGTGGGTTCTTATTAGCACGGGTAAAAATCATCAGTTCCTGCCTTGCCATGCAATTGCAGCTTTATTAAGTAACCCAAATAAGTTTAGTATTTTCACACTTTAAAATCTATAAAGAAGGAAATGTGGAGCAGGCTTTGCCAATAAGAATTAGAAAAAATTGTCATTGCTTTGTATGGCAAGTAAGTTACGTGATGATTGGCTTTTGTGATTTAAGTTATTGTTGGAAATGTAAGAATGCATGTCCTTGATATTAATCAGTGCTTTTGATATCAATCAATGTATAAAAGTGCTATTCACGAAATAGGACATGCAGCTGGAGAATCTCTACCAACTAGAGACGCCCTGTGCAATCATATTTTGCGAGCGATTTATCAGGAAGGAATGTATGGGGTCGACTTTTAAAAACAATCCAAAACCTGCCATGTCCTGCAGATTGGGGTTGGGGCAAAAATAACGGCTTGTGGGAGCCTATGTGAACCACCTTACCGCCAGCAGCCACAGTTTGCATAGACTTAATAAAGTGGTGTAAGCAAAAATGCGCAGGAAGGTGCAATTGTTTAAAAAGATAAATAAAGTGCACCGAACTACGTAGATGCAGCGGAAACTGCCAATAAAATTTGATATAACTAGGTAGGTAAAAAAAACGTTTTTTTTATTTTATTATTACTTTAACTCTCTATTAAGTAAAACTATGGGACTCACAATACTAATCCGTGTCATTATAAATGATAAATCCAAATAAAAAAATATTGTAATGTAATTTCTTTGAAAAAAATTAAGTTTATGTATTTAAGATAAATAGGGCTCTTAAAAAATAATTTTATAAAGCATAATCTAATTCTTCAATTGTAGGCATAGATTTTGTAAGTTTTTTCTTATATTTTTCTTTTTTTTTGCGCTGAACTTTATTTTTTTCTATGAACTAGTAAAAATGTTGTTGCAGAATTGAATTCCTCGTCCTTGAATTATATGAAAACGATACCAAACACGACCTATTTGTGTCATTATTAAACAATAAGTGTTAAATCCTATCCAAATTTACTGCGCCAAAATACCGCCGCGCATGGCAAATGTTTTTTTTTGACACATTTATAAATATAATTTGTGTAAGAAAGTTGATGTTTGTATATTTTAGATAAACAGGGCTATTTAATTATATTTTTTTATAAAGCACAATCTCGTGGTTTATTTATAGGCATAGATTTTGTAAGATTTTTGTTTTCTTATTTTTCTTTTTTTGCGCAGAACTTTTGTTTTTTCTATGAACGAGTGAAAAAATTGTTCCAGAAATGAATTCCTCGTCCTTACATTATATGAAAACGATACCAAACACGACCTATTTGCTAAACTTATGGAGATATGGATGTAAAAGTGCAGCGTGGTAGAAGGGACCTGTCCCCCCCACCCCTGGCTACCACCATGGTGGTACCACGTGGGTACAGGGCTAAATCAGCTCAGATGACCACAAAGAACGACTGTGCCAAGCGGCTTCCTTTGTTGACGATCTGCAAGGTTGATGCCACTAAATACTGCACTAACAGAAATCATCAATGATTGAAAGCAACAATAAATCTAATAACTGAAATCACAAAATATGTTTTTTGTCAAATATATTTTGCTATTCAGGTGACGGTAGCCACACACGTTGCTATAACAAAGAAATAAATAGTCTACCTAATTACCTAATGTAATTTTACTTGGAACTTCATATTGGCTTAATTCAGGACACGGAATCATATTGGTATAACTTTTTAATTGCCGTCTGTGTCTTAAGAAGCAATAAAATACAGTACTCGAAGGTGACCAAAATGAGGTTCCAAAGTGTGAACAATGGATGGAGTGTCGTTTACAAACAGTGACACCACTGCGCCTGTTTGATACAACCACCCGTGACCAAGTACAGGGAAAGGGCGTGGCGGCGGCTCTGAACGAGACGAACTTTTGTCCTTACAATATTGGATTGGTAAAGGAGAATGACATTAAGATGATCTAGTAGGATACTTTCAAACTTCAATGCAGTTTGTGAATTTTTAAGGTATTAAATAGAATAAGGTATAGTTATATTATTTTGAAAAAAAGAAATATATGTAGCTTACTTCCGCAAACAATATATGCAAGATGCACCGCCCGCCCGCCCGCAATAATATGTACATGCACACCACAAAATATCAGTGCACAATACCTGCATTTAGCAAGACAGCAACACACCTTGCACCTTTACCAATTAGGTGAAGGTGCACATGCACACCACAAAATATCAGTGCACAATACCTGCATTTAGCAAGACAGCAACACACCTTATTAGGTGATGGTGACACCAATTAGGTGAAGGTGCAAGGTGTGTTGCTGTCTTGCTAAATGCAGGTATTGTGCACTGATATTTTGTGGTGTGCATGTGCATATTATTGCGGGCGGGCGGGCGGTGCATCTTGCATATATTGTTTGCGGAAGTAAGCTACATATATTTCTTTTTTCAAAATGGTTTGGGACTTCCGCCAAGTGACGCCTGATTCAATCAAATATAATTATATTAAAAAAAAACAGGCAGTGATATCGAAACTACCTAAAGATAGCCATATGAATAACAACGCCGTATGCGGCTCGCCTTAGTACATATTTACCATTAGCAATACCAGAGTTTTTTTTTATCCACACCGGGATAGTGCTTGGCCTTCTCCTCACCTGTTGTTAAGTGACAATATGCTGGAAGTGTAAGCTTTACACCTGGAATCCTCATCACTGAGGAACTGACTATTTTACCTCTAACTACCGGGACACAACAATTTTGGAATTGTTATTAAGGTGTCAGACTTAGGTAAGATGGTGGTAGCAGCAATGAACCGTCCTCCTGGGAATCGAACCCGGGACCCCTGCGTCTCAAATGGGTGGGCTAACCACTAAACCACAAAGACGGTTAAAAAGTTATTAAAGAGTTAATTTCGCTAACACATTAATAAAAAATCTATGTATGTATATGAAAGTAACTTATGTTATTGTTCAGGTCAACTTCAAATTATTCCGAAATCCTAATCCAAGCATTGTCTGTCCTCTAAACCAAGCTCATACCAACCACAAAACGTTGGCTGTCTGGAAAAAAATTCATTGCGGTACGAATTAACTTTTCTGGGTAATAAGCATTCATTTTTGAATTTCAAATCGCCTGCTTAACATTTTGTTTTCAGCTTAAAGGGTCGGGGTTGGTGACGTTAAAACATATTTCAGAACTGAATAAATTGGGTTCCTGTGTTAATTTTATTTCACAAGTAAAAGTTGAAATCCCAATAATGGAGCGTGTTATAGATTTTTTTTATCTGAGCTTTTTGATAAAGTTTACTTGTAGCAATATCTACTTTGATTACAATAAAAGTTTTTAATCTAGTCAAAAAGCGATGGTTAAGATTTTAAAAGCTTTTGATATTTTGCCAATTTTATAAAGCTTTCGACACAAACAGAAATAATGGTGCTATAGAAAACGTTCCGATCCGAGCCCTTAATATATCTCAAAAATTTAGAAAATCCGAGCTTTAACAGCCTCATGAATTATAAATGTGTGTGCTTAATTTGTGTTAAATTATACTTTGAACGAGAATCTTTTGCGTCTTCTCAAAGAAACGTACCATCTGCAATGTTTGAATTTGCATGATATTGAATAGAAAAATAAAATTTTACTTGCATGTAACAACGCTTTACTCGTATTTTGAAACAACGTATTCCTAATTGGGTTCAGAAATACTGAGAAACGGGAGAAAAAGAAATTGAGATAATAATGCATAATAATTTAATTTGATTGGTACCTATAATTGAATTATGGAATAATTTTTAGGTCGTTGTTAAACTCCTGTGTATTGTTTTTCAAACAGCATGACCATAGCCTTCTATAATTGCAAGCCGTGAACATAAGTTTGGCAACGTCTGTTACTGTCAGTTCGTGGTCATGTCGTCGGCCAGTCTCCATACTAAATGTATGGGAATATTTCAATTTTAAGAGGTCGATATTTTTTTTTCATAGTAATCGTGTGAGAGTTAAAATATGAAAATAATTTAGTTCCTTTATTGAAATGCTTTGTATATTAAACAATAAGAAAAATATCAATGTTAACCAGGAAAAAATGGCTGTCAAAGATGTCATCTTTTTTGTTGATTTTCTTCAGCAGGGAGTTGATTAACACGCCCTCTAGCAATAAATGATATATCATTAGAAAGGTCTTTTAATGACAAATATTTGCTATTCATATACTTTATATCAATTGTTAATACTTTTGGAGTTAAAGGTTATTAAAGTATAAGAGTGGTTTATTGTCTATGGGAGTTGATCTACCACACCTATAGAAATGAATGATACATCGTAAGAAAGGTTTTTATATAACAAATATTTGCTGCAAACATACTTTATATTAATTGTTAGTATTTTCGGAGTTTAAGGTCATTAGTATTAAAAAAAATGGTTAAGTTTAGAGCGTTATAACTCTCAAAGTACTAATAGTTGACGTTTATAGTAATACAATAAAGTGTTTCAAATTTAAATACCTTTCCAATGATGTAAGATTTATTGCTAGAGGAGGCTTAGATCAAAATGCTCATCGTACTAAAGGACCCCCGAAAAGTTCAAATAATTTGACTCAAACCTTATCTTCTAATAAATAAATAATAATAATAAATAAAAAACTTTATTGAAATAATCTTACATCACAATTTACAACTAGTTTAAACATAGATAATATAGGAAAAACAAATAATAAGTAATTTTTAAAATAATTTTATACTATGTGCTTGACCACATGCGATGTTGCCGTTCTGCTCAACTTCAGGGCTTGGAAGATATAGAAGGCTATGGCATGACTTATAAAGTATTTTTTTCTTTTTTAAGTTCTATAAATTGGTTCAAAAAAAGGTTGAATCACGCTTATAAATTACCTATTTGTTTTATAAAGCTGAACACTGATCTTCACATATGGATAAAAGTATGTTTTCATCCCTTCTATTCGAAAAAGGATGCATTGTTCCTATATAAGTGGGACCAAAATAGCTCTTTTCTGGTAAGAACTTTTTAGTGGGAGGAAAAGAGATTTGAATTTAGAACATGTATCTTTCAAAGAATTCGAACGCCGCCGCCGGCTGGTATGTATTGACTGGCTGTATAGACGGCGCGGCGAGGTCGCCGCGGCGCGATAACCCGCGCAAACTGAAAAAAAAAACATAAGCGCGCGAATTAAGTCTGTGTTCTTATAATTAGTACATACTTAGTACAATAACTTTTGAAAATTGCGCTAGTGTATCAAACGTAACTATAAATTTGTAATTATTTTTACTTATCACGTGTCTTTTTTAAATAAAGAACATTTTCATTAAATACGTAAACACAGTCTCCTATTTATTTTCTCATAGAAAGGGGATGAAAAGTAGAGTATATGACTCGGGCGCAAAATATTTTTGGCGAGGGCGACATACTTTGAATCCCTCGCTACGTTCAGGATTCTACTGAAGAATCCCTCGCTACGTTTGGGATTCTACTCTAGAATCCCTCACTTCGCTCTGGATTAAAAAAAGCGCCCCCGCCGTAAAAATATTATTTTGCTCCCTTATAATACAATCTACTATTCCGTACACGGCAAGCTCAAATAAGCCATTTCTATTTGTCTATAGCGTAATGTAGAATTTACACGGGTCAACTTTCCAGGCGATTTGCCGGTAGATTTTAGTCGACTAGCGTTTTTTATCGACAATCGCTTGTAAAATCTAATTGCAAACCTAATATGAATGAGGTATGAAATAAAACACGGATACTAGCGCTAATATCCGTCAAAAAGTTTTTTATTTCATGTCTAAGTCGTGAGCTTGAGAGGTTAAACGAGGTATTGAATCGATTTTACAAGCGATTGTCGATAAAAGGGCCATTCGAATAAAATCGACCAAATGTAAATGCCACATAATTAAAAATCCTTGAAAACGAGAAAACAAAAGACGACCTTACGTTCACGAACAGAAATATTTCTTTCCGACCCAATTCCCCCTTGAAAGTATTAAAACTCGCGTGAACAATATCAGTGAAATCACCAGTAGCGTTGCTCACGGTTCATAACAGTTATTACAGAAATCCTGCGATAAAACTCCATGATAATTGCCTACCACTAAATTTGCGCCTTCCCCCCTTTTAAGTGGTTCGTATTTAACGTGTGACTGCACTAAATACTGATTATCATACTAAGTTGTTTAATGTTAGGATTTGACGTCTTGAAATATGCCTTTTTAGTTACTGCTACCTTATGCATAATAATTCTGTTCGAAAGGTACAATCTGATCTGAATAAGGACATGAGCCACTATGTCTATGATGTATTTTGGTGAAATAACGCAATGACATTCAGTTTTGCAGATCTTTTTGATTGGAAATATACGACAACATTATGTGGACATCTAAGAAGACAAGTAGAGTTAACGAAAGTGTCTAAGTATATGTGGACATCTAAGAAGACAAGTATAGAGTTAACAAAAATGTTTAAGTACACTTTTGAGAGCAATGACCCATTTGGATAAAAAAAAAGTAGGTACCTACTTTTAAGTGCCTACAAATAAACTGTTTCTTTGTTTAATAAGTGGGGGCGAAGCAATTAATATTTTTCTCCGTGACCTGTTGCTACAAATTTCGTTTAACAAAGTTTAACAAAAATAAAAGTTAATGTGTTCGGAATTGTTTAGCGAGCACGAGCCATAAACATGGTTGGTTTATTGTTCAACTGAATTACTTTACGAGGTCTTTTGCTAGTAGTTTCCTCCCGTTAAAGTTTTGTAGTTTGCTATTCTAAATTGTATACCTCGAGTGGTTACTGCAATTGCATCTTACTAATAGGATTGTAAGATGTTTAGGTACTGTTGAAATTATTATTGTTAACGTTAATTATACGTTACTAGCGACCCGCCCTCGCTTCGCATCGGTGTAGTGTGGAATTTGACACCATGTATTATACATATAAGCCTTCCTCTTGAATCACTCTATCTATAAAAGAAAAACCAGCCAAGTGTGTGTCGGGCCACGCGCAGTAGGTTTCCGTAGTTACCTTATACCATACCATATTGAATACCACATTCACTTTACGTCGTCAAAAATAACTTTGTTTTTCATAGTGTTGTATGAATGACAAAGTTATATTTGCGGTTTTGGAAAATGTGCTATATCTCTAAAAATTATCAATATATCTCGTCCAAACCAATTTTCATTGAAAGTAGATATTTATTAGGATCTACAGCATAATTTTTTTTAGATTTTTAACTCTCTTATTTCAAAAGTTAAAGGGGGGGGGGGGAACACACATTTTACCACTTTGGCAGTTTATATCTTTCAAACGGTTGACTTCGAGAAAAAATAGTCTTAAGAACCTCAATGTCATTTTTAATTACCTATCTATAGACACACCCCACACGTATTGGTTTGATAAAAAAATAATTTTCAGTTTCAGTTCCAGGTATGGGGAGCCCCCCTTAATCTTTTTTTTATTATTTTTATGTGAAAATCGTAAAGCGTTTCACAGAATACCTCTACCTACCAAGTTTCAACTGTGTAAACTTAATAGTTACTGAAAAAAGTGGCTGTGACATACGGACGGACAGACAGACAGACAGACATGCCGAAACTATTAGGGTTCCGTTTTTTTCCATTAGGCTACGAAACCCTAAAACCGCATCAGAATCCGTTGCGTAGTTTTAAAGATCTAAGCATACATAGGGCAAACAGCGAGAAGCGACTTTGTTTTATACTATGTAGTGATATACGTACCATTTCATTCCATAAAACTGTTCTAATTATCAACTCTATATGGGTAAGCCTTCAAAGCCAAGAACAAATTAAACTTTATCTAATACAATTCGTTACACAATCTTAAGTTATTTAGTCAAATCAGAGAGCATGCACGAATACAGTATGGCCCAAGTGTTTGTTGATTTTGCGAGTTACATCTCTTTAGCATGGATCACTTACATATGTCTGACTTTATACAAAATTATCCGTTTTACCAATTGGTTAGACGGCTGGTCTCACACAGCCAGTCTATGAAGTCTTTGGCATGGTAATAATATCTTTACCATACCGTGACTCTGGGATACACAATACCACTCGCATTTACACCGCAAAGACGCCAATAGAAAGCTCGAGTGTTTTGTTTATAATAAACAAAACACTGAATTTAAAACAGAGCTTTCTATTGGCATGTTTGCGATGTGATGCGATTGGGTATGTGTGTATGTTCAACTATTATAATAAAACTTATCACAGACGCCATCTTAGGCAACAAACTTGCACCGTGTATCAGTGCTGTAGTTCCATAAACAATAAACAGAGCGATATAACCTCTTAGAAACACTGTAGGCCAACAAACTACAAACCATATTGAACGAACTCGGTGAACGTGACCAACTTATGCATAAAGCGCCAAACTAAGCCACTTTGCAAACTTATCCCCGACATCAAACGTTTCCCGAACGTGTTACATTTAATTCTGTAGCGCTTAAAAAATTTATAGGTTCACTTTGAAATATTTAGGGAGAGCTCTTACAAAGTTTCATGTTACCCCTCGGGTATTCAAAGGTTACGTTTGAAAAGAAATTGACCAATCTATTTTTGGATAAAAAGGCTTTTCATTTATAGAATCTTATCTCAGGGTGGCGCATCCTTGAATATGTCTGTAAAACGTTTTATGTAAAAAGAGGAATTAATAATTCAGAAAAGAACGAAGATGATTTGCATAATAAAGTATCTAACTAGGCAATGTTAAAATGAAACTGTAGCTATAATTGTGCTTAGCTATATTTACGCAGTTTTAATTTCGTTTAAAATAAAATAAAACTCAAAGTAAGTACCTACAAGTACCTAAGGAAACATAAATTCAGATTCTTCAATACACTTTCAATCGTAACATCCATTAAAAATCCATCACGGCCTAGCGCCAGAAGTTCAAGCGGCATACTTAATGTGCATAAATTAGGAGTTACTTGCAGACATGCGCCAGCACCGCTGGATCCACCCTAACATTTGTTTGCTCCTTGTTTCTCCGCCGATTTCACTGATTAGATAGTACTGGAATAGTAATTGAGTTATGCAGATGAAGCTAACTCCAGAATTACCATTTCTCGTCTTGGTATTGATTAAGATGTTATTTTTTTATTTCTCAAACTATGCTTGAAACTAATTTATATTACTCACTCGTATATTCACATCACCTTAAGTTGAAGAGCGCTTATCGTAAAGTATATCTCGTATCGTATTTTAATTTTTTTTTCATTAAGATCCTAGTAGTTTCTAGTTTGAAAATGGAAATAGATTAGCCTGCACACGCATACATTTTGTCGGAATAATTATAGCATTATGGATACTTTATCTATGCCAAATTTGGTCTTATAAATGTTGGACCAAATTTTGTTAGATCGTGTGGTTGGTATATTGGAATTAATATGTTATATTCTATGCTAAGGTCCGATAAATCAGTCCTACAAAATTACGGTCATGCGTGGGGTCATACTATATCCCGTGCATGCATTTTATTTAGTGTTAGCACGGAATAGATAGCTAGTGTTAAGCCTAATGCCCGTACGCGCTACTGGTTAGGATAATTTTATCCTAGAAAAACATTCTACCGATCAATAAAAACCTACAAGTAGAATTGCTAATAGTATCCTTACTTTTATAATATTATAAATGCGTAAGTCCGTTAGTTTGTGACGCCTTGACGTCTTGACTACTGAACCGATCATCATGAACATACACGTGGTCAGAGATACAGAAAATGACATAGGGTACCTTTCATCCAGAAAAAAATACTGTTCTCGAGGGTTAGCAAAAAAAATTCCACGCAGATGAAGTCGCGGGTAGTCGCTAGTCTAGCTATAAAAATTAATTACATACGATAGAAAACAAAAATTGAAAGTTGACGTACATAATAAAATCAGTAGGTACACTGAATGTCTGGAATTTAGAACGGCTTTAACAAAATAGTTTACAGTTTGAAGAATTGAATAAACTCGTGCCTAAAACGTTACAGAAACTTCAGCACGTGAAAGTTTCATTATTATTCCACATCGTTATCATTCAAAATATTGGAATAGTGTTATTTGAAAGAAGTAACTTGAAAATAATCCTAGTAATATTATAAATGGGAAAGTTTGTGGGTTTGGATGTTTAGATGTTTGGATGTTTGTTCCTCAGTCACGCAAAAACTACTGAACGGATTTGGCTGAAATTTGGCACGTGGGCGGCCGCCCGCGGTTTCACCCGCGTGGTTCCCGTTCCCGTGGGAATATCGGGATAAAAAGTATCCTATGTTTTAATCTAGGCTATCTACTATCTGTGTGCTAAATTTCAGCCAAATCTGTTCAGTAGTTTTTGCGTGATTGAGGAACAAACATCCAAACATCTAAACATCCAAACCCACAAACTTTCACATTTATAATATTAAGTAGGATGCTATCAAATGGGGATTTGTGGAATTAGCTAAATCTTTCTCATCTTATCAAAGAAAACACTTCAAATTTTTTTTTTATGATATTGAAAACAAAGTTCTACTTTATGAAGACATGATTAGTCAAGGGATTTTAATTGGGCACTGTATTTATTTTTAACTGACTTAAAAAAAGAAAGCGGAGGCTATCAATTCGTTTGTAGTATGTTTTTTATGTTTTCGAATTGGTCATTATCGTACTTATTGTCTGTTTTCTTTGTATGTCGGTATGTTTTCATATGCCTCTAAGGCAGTGGTTCTTAACCTTTTATTGACGAGGGACCATTTGACACTGTATAGATTGAAGTTAGAATACAGTAAATCTAAGTAAATGAACGAAAGGTTGTTATTTAGGATGGCTTCGCGGACCACTTCTGGTGCTTCCAGGTTAAGAACCACTGCTCTAAGCCACCCTAATGAATTACCACTTGTACCTAGATATCTACACAATATATATGTAAGTAAGTAATGAAGTGTAAAGCTTAAGTGGATACAATTTCTTCTTAGCTATATTTACCCTCACTATCTTATCTACCGTGTGCCTAAATGTAAACCCAATAATAGTAAAAAGTATACACAGAAACAGTTTGCTTATTACACATTATAATTATGTACTTATTCATAAAACAAAGCATCCATCTGCTCCGCGTTGCATATAATTAGCCGAGTTAACTAGAGCATAATAGAGACAGAAGCACTCTCATTCTGTATTATTAAAAAGACCTTTTTAGCAAAGTAAAACAATATCTCGTCCGAATTATGTCACCCGACTTTGTTAAAAGCAAAGAACGTTTTTAATATATGCAAAACAATACTTCTTCCGAGCGGCCATCTCATAATTGCGTTTACGTTATACAATACAATGCAAATATGTGAATTTAATTACGATTCGGAAAGGATACAAATAATTTATGTGGTTTTCCTAAAGTTCGCCGAGCGTGCGACATTTTAGTCCTTATGAATTTTAAATGAAGAAATCCTAGTAGGTTATGGCGCGGACTTAAAAGTTAAGTAACTTCTTTATTACACTCGTAATTTGGTTCAATTTAGCTTGAACGAGTTCATTAACTGCTTACATAGTTTGTTAGGTGTCCAAATCTGATTAGGCTTTGGAAATCCGTTTATTACCCACATAAATTCTCCTCAAATGCCTTCTAATTTACTTAAGTTACCTAACTGATGAAATCCTACGTAGAAATACTTTAATATTTGATGAAGTAGGTATTATGTAAACTTATTAAACCTGTTTAGAGCTTTGAGAAAATTAATGAAACTCGCTTTCAAAAGGGCGAGATGAATGGCTTTAGGGTTTTAACACATTATAACGTAGCATCTTTCCGCATATCTATTAGATCGTTGTTAGCGAAAACTATAGGAACTTTATTGCTAATACAATAAGTCCTAACATAATAATAATCTCCCACTTTTTACTTTTACACACAGCTTTTCCAATAGTGCCCTATCCGCGTGCTCGGAGCGCGTATTCGTGGTCACAGAGTGTCATTTAATAACGCATTTTACTTCAAGCGCCCTAACCGTGTACCCGGCACCCTGATTATCTAAAAAGAAACTATTTAGCGACCGGTTGCATTTGACATACATTGCCACTTTTCTTTGGTATGTTTTTTTTTAACCCAAAAAGAAGTAGCAATGGATCACGATCATCTGTGAACTGCGACCAGTCGCTAGGTGGTTTTTAATTCGTCCAAGTGCGTGTCGGGCCACGCGCAGTAGGATTCCGTAGTTACCTTATACCATACTATATTTAATACCACAGGTACCATTTCGTTATTCATAGTGTTGATAACATGATATGACAAAGTTATATTTGCGGTTTTGGAAAATGTGCTATATCTTTAAAACTGCTAACTATAACACGTTCTTACTTATTTTTATTAAAAGTGTTTATTAAGATCTACAGCATTTTTTTTTATTTTCCACTTTTTTTTTTAAAGATAGATGTGTTTCACACACATTTTGCCATTACCACTTTGGAAGTGTATATCTTTCAAACGGTTGACTTTGAGAAATTGTTTAAGAATCCTCAATGTAATTTCTAAAGACCTATCTTTAGACACCCCGCACTAGGAACTAGGTTTGATGAAAAAAACTGTTTCAGTTCCATATATGAGCCCCCCTTAATCTTTTTTTTTATTTTTGTGTGAAAAATTGTAAAGTGATTTATAGAATATATATGTAAGTAAGTACCTACCAAGTTTCAACTGTGTAATCGTAATAGTTACGGAATTAAGTGTCAAGTGGACAGACAGACAGACATGATGAATCTATAAGGATTCCGTTTTTTGCCATTAGGCTACGGAACCCTAATAATACGTATAACAAAAAAGATAATCTTGATACTTAGTAACGTGCAGAAGTGGGAAATAACGTGCAGGTAGGTGTCGCATATTCATTAGGTCGTTATGAGCGTCCGTCCGCAAAGCCTGAAATATTCAATGGGAAAGCCGCACTTACACCTTAGTGGAGAAATGACTGACCTATGTCTATGGCGTTAAGGTTATAATTGTCTAAACAGAGATTAGACGATTATGTCACAGTGTACACAAGTTAGCAAGATTATGGGTGATGGTATTTTACTATGTACTGTAAGTGTACCTAATAAATAAATAAATAAATAAATAAATACTAATTGTATTTTTCTGTTAACAATATGTTTTGCTTTTGTGTGCAATAACCTTTATAATCCTCAAACTAACAAATTAGAAAATCATTCGAAATACCTGCAGTTGTAAAGTAACGTAAGTCCTTAATAGGTGGTTCATTGCATTCATAAATTATATTGTTAAAAAAATATAGTCAAAATATCAGTGTGATGCTGATGACACTATCACAACTAGAGATTATATAATTTTGAAGAAAAAAAAATCAGATTTTTTTTTCAAATCAGACACAAAAGTCCTACAAAGAATTAAAACAAAATAATACCATTGTTATTTATCATTGTAAGTACATAATATGTACTATATATTATATTAATCTCCCTAAGATCTTAACTATAATTAATTTAATTAGATTAGTCACAGTTAACAAGTAACAGAATCCACTAATACCCAATCAATATACCTCTAATATTCATCGGAACGCAGTAGTTAATTAAACTTCAGTTTGCTCAACATCACGATCCTAGTAGGAAATCCACTTTTCCATTTACTAAGAATGGAACCTGCAAATTTAAACTATAACTGTCTTATTCAGAGTGCGTTCGCTAAACTAGGTCCAAAGTTAACATGGCGTTAGACTGCGGACTAACGCCATTTTAGCGCAAATCGTATTCAGAGTGACAGTTTAACGTTTAGTCCCACCGTTTAACGATTAAAAGGTGCATTGTGATTGGTTTACAAGCATTAAACCAGGTTTTGTTAGAACAGTATTGCACCCCAGTTTTGTGAAACATCTCTGAATAAGACAGTAACTGTCTTATTCAGAGTGCGTTCCTTAAACTAGGGCCAAAGTTAACATGGCGTTAGACTGCCATTTTAGCGCAAATCGTATTCAGAGTGACAGTTTAACGTTTAGTCCCACCGTTTAAGGATTAAAAGGTGCATTGTGATTGGTTTACAAGCATTTAAACCAGGTTTTGTTAGAACAGTCTTGCACCCCAGTTTTGTGAAACATCTCTGAATAAGACAGTTTAAGTATGTGTTTCTAAGCAGTGCTCAACTCAAAGGAATCGGAAAATCTTATGTGCGTCGGAGCAGAAATTGCTGCACACTGTAAAATTGCAAATTAGATGCCATTGGCGATTTGTTGCTTGGTGGTAGTTTTATACGTTCGTGTTTAAGAATTACAATAAGTAATCGATATTAGTTTTAATTTTTTTTTTCACAGATTCCTATTTCACAGGGCCCAATCAAGCTAATTTTGTACAATAAGTAAAACCTAAATTAAATCGTCACAGTTTCAGTTTCGTTTACAGAAAAATACTGGCATTAATATTGTTAAAAGCTATGCGTAGAGAACCGAATATCTTGGATCTTGGACAATTTAAGTAAGAATTATAAAGCTAAACCAAAGATTTTTAGGTAAATATAACCTAAATGACAACGTAACAGTTTTGCTTTTATCGTTCAGAATAAGCGCTGCCCCCAGTTCACTATCATATTTTTACCCATAAACGGAAGGAAAGGAACAGAGGCGGTATATGCGTCTGGGGTTAGAGGTTGTTTGTTTTTAAAGTACAGCATTCAAGAAATATTTAACTCTATCTTACTGCCATTCGCCTAATACCTATAATTAGGCGCTAGTAAATAGTCTACACTCCAGGTTTAAAATCGAAAATTTGAACCGGAAAAAAATTTCTACTTTTAAAAGTAAAAACGCAGGCAATCAAACATACTTTTAGTAAATATTAAACGATTGAAAAGTTTTTTTGAACTCTGTTGCTTAAAGAGCTAAAAAAGCAGATAGCAGGGTAGTTTACCTTACATTTCAGAACAGTTCGCCAACATTTCTGCATTATCAATCTGACCTATAGGCCAATTAATTTTCCATGGAATCTCTAAGTGCCGGTTTCCATGATTCATGACTACTTAACGTCAATTGCAAACTTAATCTGATTGAAAGGCTTGACCTAGTTATTTCCTCTGATAATTCAGCAAACGATAATATCTTTGGTACTTAATTACTGTCAAATAACTCTGCAGAGGAAATTGAACAGTATCGAAGCAAATAAGTATTTAGTATTGAAATAATATTTACATTTTAATTCGTTTAAGAATGATATTGGTAAAATAATTATGTAGCTTACCTTTATTTTTAAAGCAAATCTTTTACGCAAGAACACACCAATACAAAGGAAACAAACTGACAGTCACATTTTTTTTTAAACTATAATAATCGCATATAATAATAATATGAACGCACGTAAAATATCATAGGTATTACAAAAATCCGGTTAAATCCGATTTTGACGACATATTTGTGATTTTGTCTTTTATTTCGTTCTTTATACCATCAGTACCTCGAGCTAGCATGTACATCTACAGATAGAAAAAACGTGCGTTAAAAATCGATAGAATTATTTTGTATGGAAAATTTGTACAGTGTCATTTAACGCCGAAAAGCCAGATGAAATTTGTCATGCGCGTTTTTTCCTCGATAAATGCTCGTGCTACAACTAGGGTTGCCAGATGTCCGGTATTTAAGCGTACAGTCCGGTATTTTCAAGGCCTGTCCGGTAAAAATTAATGGCCATACCGGACAGAACAATGTCCGGTATTTTGAGGTAAGACGGTACTACTGGTCACAAGCGCCTACATAAGTAGGCATATGAAATCCCTCAAACGTAAATCTCGCGCGCGCTGCTCGCTCGCTATATCTGCGTCTGCGGGCTCTCACTTCTCCACTGTAGACCCGTCTCATCTCACTCACTCATACTCGCTGCCTGCGTCCACTCCCCCACCCGCGCGCGCCCGGGTGAAATATCCCCCCCCCCTCATTTGGGGTTGTCCGGTATTTTTTCGCAACTCACCTGGCAACCCTAGCTACGACGGGTATATTTATCACGTCAGTGGTACTTTTAATATTAAAATTCCTTTATGAGTTGTTATTTTAGTATTTAACATCAATAAAAGCCCGTATGCCAGCTAAGCAAGAAACATAATTAATGGAACTAGCATGATGTATGTTGTAGGCAATGAACATGAAACATTGAGTAACATTGCCTGTAATTATAATGGGTATGAAAAAATGCCATTCATTTTCATTTGTTGTTATGTAATAAGATTTTCAACACACTTGCTCGTAAAGTGAGCCCTAATACATCGCTTTTAGGGCCATAAACCGAGCTATAACAAACGCGTGCAATAATATATAAAACACTAGTTGGTTATCGCTCGCATACGGCTCGGGCTGCAACCCACAGCCTTGTGTGCAATGAGCAACCTTAGCTAACTTGTCTCATAATGTACTATTTACTTATTTTAATGAAAATAACAATATTGTCGTGAATAAGTTGAGTAAAGCAACCACAATAGTTAATTAATTTTATGACAAAAAAATGATAAACAAAATTTATGGTTGTTAAGTAGGTACTGTATTGGTTGTTTCCAGTAATTGTAATAGGTTCATTGGATCATTTATGATTCTCAGATGATACATTTTGAGACGGTGGAGATTTTAATGAAACGTCTACAACTAATGACAAACAAACAGTGTAATTAATCATAGTAAAACATTAACTACTTGTGGGTGAGGACATAGAGTTGGATAACTTAGTTACAATCACGAAATTAAAAGTTAAGCCACTCAGCTTAAGATCTAAATTGGCGGCAAGGCCAATTCCGACGTTGACAAACGCTATTACGACCAACCCTGTTCTCCGAAAACGGACTAATTGTCCGAATTCGGGATGCGAATCGATTCGTCATCCCAAGATGTCGACCGATTTAATTAATTCTAAATTTATTGTCCAAAGGGTTGAATGGGCTTCGGTACGAATTTATTTTTGTTGAAATATCGTGTTTCTTTTTTGGGGATTTAGATGGATGAGTGCTGATTGCGTACGAAACACTTCGAGCGTCTTTTGAAATTGTTTCATTATAAATACGATATAATAAAATGGCCAATAAAATATTGTGAGATCTCCTTGTGTATACTCGGATTGTGTATAGTGAGGGCTTTTCAAAGTGACATTTAAAAAATAAAATATAAATAGTAACTATTTGCCACACTAGATGGTGTTGATACTTTTCGAAGCTTAGTAAAAAATCACATTGATACCTATTTTTATCAACGCTATCTATTGAGCCTACAGTTTTTTGAAATTGTGAAAAGCCCTCATTGTCCGATTTATGGGCATTTCAAACACTGAAAGCGTTTGTTTCAAAATTGTTTTTTAACAGTTGTAGCAATACCAGAAAATAAGAAAGATAAACAACATTAAATTGAAAATAAAGTTCCTGATTGCCTAGCCACAGATACAAATCCAATTTTTATAAAAGACAGTCTGTAGTTAACAAACCAAAAACTTTAAAATCTTGAAACGTCAATTCCTCCAAGAAATAAAAGGCTTGAGTAACGTAATTTATCAGGATCCGTTGTAAAATTGTGGTGGGTAAACTAAATTTCTACATGTAAGCATGCTGCCATCACATGTGTGCGATATAGCAAATTGACCGAGAGTGCTGCGACGAGCTGATAGAGCTAGCTCAGACTGTGGTACAAGTTAAAAGATGTTGCAAGTTAAATAATTCTAAAATAACATCCTTCGAAATATGGTGCTACCGAAGAATGCTGCGAATTATAGTTGGACTGAAAAGGTTTCCAACGTGAGAGTTCTCCAGCGCGTTGGCAAGAGTCGCGAATTACTGCAGACCGTCAAGAAAAGAAAAGTCGGATATCGTGGCCATGTCCTGTGACACGAGAAATACCAGCTTCTCCAGTTAATAATGATGGGCTTGATTGAAGGCAAACGACGCGCTGGAAGAAGGAAAAATCGTGGTTGTGCAACATCAGGGAATGGACAAGTATAGCCAGCGTCGAACTGTTTCGCTTGGCGCAGGACAGGGAGAAGTTCTTAAGCTGACGGCCAACCTCTAGTAATAGAGAGGCAGTTGGAGAAGAAGAAGAAAATAACATCTGAATTAACCAATGTATGCCCTGTAATCCGTAAAAAGTTTTATTTCTTATAAAAGATGTTGGTTTAAACACTCGACGTCAGAAAAACTGCACCTCTTCAAAAGTAAGTTTAGACTTGGCCACCTGCTATTGCTAGCTAACGTTATATTGTGTAAATGTTGATATCTATTGAAAGTAGGTACATTTAATGAGCTTTCAATTAATATTTGTTTGATTTAATTAACATAACAGTTACCATAATTAAACGCCTTAATCGTTATTGCTTGCGCCGCCATAAAAGGGAAATAAAACGGGTAAAATTAGGAAATGCGGGAAAATTTGCTACCGAGATCATGGAGAAAACACACTTCATCAGTTCAACTAAAAAATGGAATATCTAAGATGGATACTATTGCCCATGAAGATGCTCAAATATTGCAAAAAAAAGAAGCAATGTGATGTTGCTCGGAAACTAAAACATTTACACAATAGAACGTTAGCTAGCAATAGCAGGTTGTCAAGTCTAAGCTTACTTTCGAAGAGGTGCGATTTTTCTGACGTCGAGTGTATTTTATACGAAACAAGTACATATTGGAAAATTGATTTCGTGTTGATAATCAGCTACTGAGTTGCAATTTTATTGATCCCAGAATGTGACTTAATATGTTATTTTAAACGGATCGACTTGGCAGGCGACGTGCTGGTAGATTTTAGTCAATTAGCGCTTTTTATCGACAATCGCTTGTTAAATCTAATCGCAACACTAATCTAAATGAGGCGATTTAATTTTACAAGCGATTATTGATAAAAAGTGCAAGTTGACATAAATCGACCAGCAAGTCGTCTGCCAAATCGACCCATGTAAATAAATTAGCACATTAGTTATAATGAACGTACAATGACCTTAACTTTTCATCATTATATATATGTTACCGGCAATGTGTATTCTCCGGCATTGTATACAATGCCTAGGCATTGTATACAATGCCTGAAACGATCAGGCAATGTATGAAATGATATTCATTTTATACATTGCCTAGGCATTGTATACAATGCCTGAAACGATCAGGCAATGTATGAAATGATATTCATTTTATACATTGCCTAGGCATTGTATACAATGCCTGGTGGTCCACCGGCAATGTGTAAAATAAGTTTAGTTCTGTTGTCTGTTATAAAAAAATAACCTCGAAATTTAAGGCGAGCGCGTAGCGCAGCGGAGCGTGAGCCTTAAATTTCTAACCTAACCCGGGACCTACAGGAGTAAAGCAGGTTCGGTTCCAAACTAAATAAGCCGCCCTCGAGCCCCCCGAGCACCCCCGAGCCGCCCCGAGCCCCCCTCGAGCCCCCCCCCCCGAGCCTCCCCTGAGCCCCCCGAGCCCCCCTCGAGCCTCCCCCGAGCCCCCCTCAAGCCCCCCGAGCCTCCCTCGAGCCTCCCCCGAGCCCCCCCCTCGAGCCCCCCTCGAGGCCCCTTGAGCCCCCCTCACACAATAGAGTATACAATGCCTAGGCATTGTATACAATGCCTGCGTTTCATACATTGCCGGTGACATATATAAAAAATAAACACGTTTTTGAGTTCAAACACTGAAAAGCATAAGATTCACTCTCGGCTTTGCTTGAAGGTTTTGGCAGCTCGGTCAAAACCATTGTGCATAACCTAGCGTGTATGGCCTGCTTAAGCGAAAGTTTTAAAACACCATTGGATATGACAATCAATTTTTATTCGCACAAAAGTTTATCACTTGTTACTTGTATCGACGCATCCGCAGAGTGGTTGTACCGAGATACAGACGACTGTTGCGAGAGGATCGTTGCTTGGTTTTGACGTAGTATCCGTTTTCCTGTTCGTCCGTATATTTCAACTGTACGGTTGCCCTTTATACTCAGTCACGCGTAATGAAGCTCGGAGCGGTGCTGCCATCTATTGTGGGATCTCCTTGTGTATACTCGGATTAATTGTGGCAGATTGTACACCGTTTTCATATTTCTAGCTATTCAATTTAGTTCACTTGAGCTTAGAGATGATATTACACTTGTCAAAGTTGTAGTGTGATAACTGGAGATTAACGAATTACAAGTTGAAAACCTTTGACACCAAGTAATAAAAGATAAACTTTTACATGTTTTTGATTTTTTTGATTACGTATGAAGGCGTTTGCAATGTGGTGTTGCTGTAAAATTGAAAGAAAAGGAGAGTAACGATGGGAATGTTGAGACTTAAAATATAAATACAATAGATATTTGTAAAAGACACTAGAAACATGTAAAGACTTTAGACATACGACCAGTAGTGACCTCTAGCACGAACATCTATCGATTAAAAAAGCTCGCAAAAGAACTCGATAGAGTGATTATCTATGGAAAATTTTTTTTCGCTTTTCGGCGGTAGATGGAGCTGTACAAAATTCTCATACAAAATTAGTCTATCGAATGATTTTACACGCGTATTTTTTTTCGATAGCAGTTCGTTCTACGAGTACTGAGCACTTTATCTGATTTATCATAGAAGGAAAAGTGGGAGGCAAGAGGAAGAAAGTATTAGCCTCCAAAATGTATAATTGGATCAAATGAATAAGAAAGTTAATAATGTCATGTCCATTAGTAACTTAAGAAGGTGGTAATGTATAAGAAGGAGATTAGAATGACAATTAATACAAACTAGTGGCTCTGTAGATCAGTATGCCAGGCGTTTGTGACATTTTGAATTTTTTTCGAAATGCCTGAAATATAATTTTCTCTATATCTCTGCCATTTTGATAAATTTTGGAAACCAGAATCTACAAAAAGTATATATAATTATAGAACCTGCTCTCCGAGAATTGGTTGAAAAATGCGGCCTGTAAAGGAGAACCAACGGGCAGCCGAACAGCCGGACGGACATAAGAATAGTAGATTGTATTACAAGGGAGCAAAATAATATTTTTACGGCGAGGGCGCTTTTTTGAATCCAGAGCGAAGTGAGGGATTCTAGAGTAGAATCACGAGCGTAGCGAGGGATTCTTCAGTAGAATCCTGAACGAAGCGAGGGATTCAAAGTATGTCGCCCTCGCCAAAAATATTTTTCACTTCTCATGCTCGTAAAGTTCGTCTTTATGTTGGGTATAGGCTGCATAAAATAGCTTTTTATGCTCTAGTGCATAAAGTAAAATCTTCGTCTAAGTCTCAGACTTTAAGACAAAAGGTCGTCAGGTAAACAGCCACACACGCAATTTAACTTCGTTGAATTAACTTGTTATTTAATTCTGTTTCTTAATTTTTTGTTGTCTTATAATACTTTTTTTTTATTACTGAAAATGGGTATCAATTTTATTGAAAGGCCTTGATAAAAATAAATTATAAGTGAGTTTTTTTTTTCATTTTTGAATATGGGTATCAAATGAAAGGCCTTGATGAGCACATCCAAAAATATATTTTTGTCACAAAAAAATAAGTTTTTATTTTATTTTTTTGGATATGGGTATCAAATGAAAGGCCTTGATGAGCACATTCCAAAAATATATAATTTGTCACTTAAATTTAAGATTTTTTTTTAATTTTACATTATTGTTGTTTAATTTCCTCACAATCGAAGTGAAAAGCAGAGTGTATAACTCGTACATAAAACCCATTTTACCCTCGACTTGACTATCCACCCTCGCCTGCGGCTCGGGTGGATATAATACATCTCGGGTAAAATGATGCGTTTTATGCACTTGTTGTACAATCTACTATTGCGCCCGAGTCATATACTCTACTTTTCATCCCCTTTCTATGAGAAAATAAATAGGAGACTGTGTACATGTAATTAATGAAAATGTTCTTTATTTAAAAAAGACACGTGAAAAGTAAAAATAATTACAAATTTATAGTAACGTTTGATACACTAGCGCAATTTTCAAAAGTTATTGTACTAAGTATGTAAGTATGTACTAATTACAAGAACACAGACTTAATTCGCGCGCTTATGTTTTTTTTTAGTCTCCGCGCCGTCTATACAGCCAGTCAATACATACCTACCAGCCGGCGGCGGCGTTCGAATTCTTTGAAAGATACATGTTCTAAATTCAAATCTCTTTTCCTCCCACTAAAAAGTTCTTACCAGAAAAGAGCTATTTTGGTCCCACTTATATAGGAACAAACCATCATTTTTCGAATAGAAGGGATGAAAAGAATTTTTACCAAAGCTGAAACGGAGACGCTTCGCGTTCTCGGTCAATAGATGAATGGTAATCGAATACCCGACCAGCAGAGAAACAGAAATTACAACAACACAAAGGCACAGTAATATACGTGTAGATATCATTACCGTGACAAAATGTTATAATCTCTTATTTGTTGAATAAAACATCTTTCAGTTAATATTTTTAACGCA
The DNA here is from genome assembly GCA_928269145.1 of Agriphila tristella. Taxonomy (NCBI): domain Eukaryota; kingdom Metazoa; phylum Arthropoda; class Insecta; order Lepidoptera; family Crambidae; genus Agriphila; species Agriphila tristella. The sequence continues at coordinate 18,983,165 of OV743443.1, read as the reverse complement.
AAAACAAATTTAAAATTTCAAGTCCTTGTTAGGTAATTGGGTTGGTAAACTTTTTCGGAGAGAATTGTTTTATATATTTTTTTGATAGCACAAGTTTAAACAAAATAATATTATGATTTTTTTATTTTACCTTGTTAACCATTATAATTTTTTATATTATTATCGCGATAAAATATCAAACGAATGGCTGAACACGAAGTTCCCTTGCATTTACTGATTAAAAAACTGATTGACAGGACAGATTTGATAGGCAAGTGACGAAGAGTAATCATAATCATTAATCACGACCTAATGTTGTTGTTTGTTTAACAGCTTATTTATTGTGATTTTCTAGTGTTTTTCTTGCTGAGTTATGGGAAATGGATCAGCTTGATGAAATCCATTATCCAGCTTATTACGCCAAAGAAGGACCTACACTGCTTTGTTCCGTTTTGTTTGAAATATAGATGTGACCATCCGCAGAACATTTTTTTTACAAATTCCATACCTTTGAATTTGATAGAGACGTGGTACAGAGGATTAAACAGGAATTGCCCTCAGAGAGCTTTATACGTTTGTGATGATCACGTAAATATATGTATATCTACAATCTTACTCACAAAAGAGTTATATTTTATTTATTTTAGCTGAATGTGACTGACATGACAACTAGTTGACATTGCCATACTAAACTTTTCATTTTTTTTTATTTGAGCAAAGGCATTACGCATACTGCCGTAATAGTGATTTATTGTGCTATGCTGTAAATTTAAATTTTAAATAATTATTTAAATTAAAATGAAGTATTATAAAAATTCCGCAATTGGTTATTCCTTACTCCAAAGCCAAAAGCTACCAGAAAATATATAATTCACAACAGTTTTGGAAAAGTTCACCAACCCAATTGAAGCTGAGTTCAAGTATCAGATGTTACTTACCAGGGGGTCAAGTCTGCTAATGTTAACGTCAAAAACGTGGATCAATGGTGTTGGAATGGTAGTGCTTTTTGACACAGTTCTTGTTTCTCATACCCAAAATCGAGATACAATGTGTTTCCGTTTTGGGTTTAAGAATCACAATGTGTTTCGGTTTTGGGTTTAAAAAACAAGAACTGTGTCAAAAAGCATTAACATTCAAACACCACTGAACCACGATTTCGACGTTAACATTAGCAGAATTGACCCCCTGTTACCATGTAATTCGAACTTATCATTTGTGTATATTGAATAATTTATAAGTCAATTACTTTTTATTAAATCATTAACAACTCAATAGATAAGAATTTATTTAATTGGCTACATAACCTGAAAAAACATCGACCGACCCCAAATATATGGGACAAGGTCTGGGAAGAAGAAGAAGATAACCTGAAACAACATCCATCTTTTGTATAAATTAATGAAAATATTTTAAGTATACCTAAATCATTCCCAAAATAAAACTAATTTTAGTTTGAAAACTTAGTTTTGGGCACGTAAGTGGGCAAAGTTTGATAACGTCGCAAGAACTCCGACGCACTTCGGCCGTCTTCGGCCAAGATTAATGATGTGAGGCACACTATACATTACTAGTAACAATGTCTCTCTGTGCGAACAATATTTTCTATGTAATGAAGTCTTATATAATATGTAATTTTGTTTTAGCAACATTATTTAAGGGCGATGAAATAAAACACATAAAATGTTACAATTAAAAAGTATTTTTCACCTCTCCAGCACGAAAAGGGCTCTCTTGGCGCGTAAAAACTCGCAGCAAAATCGATTTTTGCTGCGAGCGTGAGGCAAAGTGCTTTTTTAATTTCTAACACCAACTTTTTAAATAATAAAGAAAAAAGAAACAAAGTGACAAGGAGACGCTTGTAAAAATGATATGTGAGAAAAGGATAGATAGAGTGCTTTATGGTGTCACACATGGATTAAAAAGTAAAAAAAATCAATGCACGGATATACCAAGGAGTTTTAAATAAGGATTATTAAAAAAGAAGGTTTATAATTTGAAATAAAGAGTATGGACGAAATGAGGTCGCACAATGTATGAAATAAATATAAAATATGTAAAATTAATGAAATTTATTAACAAAAAACAAAGCGTAATATAAAACAAAACGACGGGAATCTACTTTACTCTATGAATCAAATTTTTCAGCATAGGTTTGATAAGGTTTGATCTAACTATTTTTGTGATAAATTACAAAAAAACGAGTGCGTCCAACGATGAAGATAGTTGTCTAACTCCAAAAGAGTTGAGCGAACATGTTTATAATGCTGAATTTAGCTTTTTAACAGGAAAGTCACTTGAAAATTTTAGAGGTTAATTAAATTTAGAGTTAATTTTTGTAGAGGTGAAAAGTTGTATGTTCTACACGAGACCAAAATTTTGTTCTGCCTCGTGCCTTTATATCACTCACTGTGCTCAGTAGTCTATATTAGAATCACTCGCTACGCTCGTGATTCAATTCTAGACTACTTCGCTAGTTCGTGATTTAAAGTCGGCACTCGCAGCACAAATTGATGTTGGTCACTTGTATAACAAATAACTATTGTTTCATGAATATGTGAGCACGTAAGCTTGAAAGGCGAATATGTCAACCAGTATGGAGTGGATGTTGCAAACAAAGGAATTTTTCTTTAAAGAGTCAAAGCATATTCTTTTATTATTTTAGGTTTTAGTTTCTCTATCGCCTTTACATAATAAAAAGAAGATAATCTAAAGCTAAATCTTGTAAGTACTAATATGACATGTATTCTGTTATGTGTCTAAATGCATAAGTCTTAATGCACCGCGCTAGTACATATCCGTTAAAAAAGTGTTTTATTTCAGGTCTAGTGAGCGCGTAAGCTTAAGAAGTGAATATTATGGTGATTATGTCCCATAATCACCATAATATATTGTAATTTGTACCATGTATGATTTTATTCTGTGGTTAAACTAACTACTGTTCGTGTATTTATTTTTTTAGAAAAATGTGGTAAGCAAGCATAGGCTTCTTCTAACTAATGATAATGTGACGGGAAATCCCATAAAGTTAAAATGTTTGCATTTTGAAATCCCATACCTCTTTCATATTAGTTGCATAATAAAACGACAATTTTTTTAACTTGTAATAATTGCATTTTCTATTCTGTCTGTTATTTAGTCAGTTTTTATAGCATTATTGTTGGCTTATTAAACTAAGGTATAAGTTTTCTTTATTATTCAAGACACCAGTAAATTATATTTACTCCACATTTTCATACCATCATCATAAGTTACAATCTACCCTATTTTCCTCACGGAACAAAAGAAGGAAGTTATGAAAACACCATTCAATATTGTTGCCCGTACAAAAAAGGAGCTTGGCAATTATTTTGTGTAACTATATTGTTTTCGGGCAATTTAAGTTCGCGGCTCATTAGCCGTCGGTAATTACAGGCTTCAGTAATAAAAATGCTGGTTGTAATTTAAGCCTTCAGAATGCTATGAAGATGGGAAAGTTTTCTTTAATGCTTTTCTTTAGAGTTTTTTTTCATTCATCTTGGAGTAACGTTGACATCTATACTCAGTTTAAGGTAAAATAAAGTTTATAACATGGTAAATGAAAGTAATTTCTAAGGCCGTATTTTCGATGTGTGGTGGTGAGTGGCAGTAAAGTGAAAATCGTATATTTATGTATTTTTTGTAATAGATTTTTATCTTTTACTAAACAAATTTGGTCACGCTCCTTCCTTCGAATTTGGTAAGCGTTACAATATAAATTATTTTTTATATATGTTACGGCTAATACCTGAAGTGCGGCTAAACCTAGTTTTAGCCGGCTAAAACTAGGTGTAGCCGCTAGCTGTTGGCTAAAACTAGGTGTAGTCGATTTGCTCGCGGCTAATACTAGGTGTAGCCGGCTAAAACTAGGTGCAGCATGGGATATAAAGAAAGTTTTTTCTGTTGTCTGTGAAAAAAAATAACCTCGAAATTTAAGGCTCACGCTCCGCAGCGCTTCGCGCTCGCCTTAAATTTCTAACCTAACCCGGGACCTACAGGAGTAAAGCAGATCGGTTACACCAGTTTTAGCCAACAGCTATCGGCTACACCTAATTTTAGCCGGCTAGAACTAGGTTTAGCCGCACTTCGGGTATTAGCCGTAACATATACATAATACATAGGTACTTGAGGTACCTGTGTAGTTTCAAAATTATACAATATAATCTTTTTATCAAAGAAAATTTTCAAATTTTATCACAAAATCTTCCGGTGACGATATTAGAATAAGTATATGAGCGCTTGCGTCATTTTCCCTCAAGGTTTGCTTTCATCACTCAACGTCACTTGACAAGAAAATGCAAAGGATATTGCTACTTCAGTAGGGGAGGTTATTATTCCGAAAGAGTTTTTCACTGTCAAATGTAAGGTTTATGCAGTATCTCCACTGAGAAAAAGGTAAACGTAAAAGTAAGCTTTAAATCTTTGAATGAAATTCTGATTGTGCAAAGTTAAAAAAAATCAATTTGTCAAATTCAACAGTTGAATCGCATAAAAAAATATAACAAATACATAGTAACAAAAAAATCCTGTGGCTAAGCTGGACAATTGGCTAATTGGCTGGTTGACACCAAGCCGTTAAATTCAAGACACAGCTTTTCTAAAATAACACTTGATTTAGGACCCGATAACCGGATATCTTTAAATAAAATATTTTTGTTGAAACATGATTTTATTTGCTTTGCATATTTAATAGTGAATTGAATTGGAAAAGGCAATAAATCACAATAATGTAAACTATGTATTGCCAATGAAAATATCCTTTTAACGGTATTTATTTGATAACGCGTCTTATGCAAATGTACTTACAATACAATTTTGTACGTAACATGGTACTTGTGGAGTCAGGGGGCTAATTGTCTAATTTCAAAATCTTTTGCAATCGCTTGCAAAAGATTTTGAAATTAGACAATGAGGATCAGTAACAGGTTTGAATCCTATAGTTTTATTGATATAATATAAACACATATTGATAGCTATGAAACCTGGTGAAATAATTTTTGAAATCCGTTTAGAAATGGTTGAGTTAAAAGGGTTTGAAGGAAATGCCAAGCTCGATGCAATATGTGCTTTATCACGTACGACATAAGGTTCGCGTACGTCGCGATGACGTCACCCTCAAAAAGCCAGTATTTTAGCTCTTATAACTTCTCAGGTTTAAAAGATATCGTAAAACAATTTTCACAGTTAATGATGTGGTGGCATAAGCTTTCTTATGAGCCACTAAACAAAAATCGTTACTGATCCTTATTAGTGGGCTGGTGTTTGGGATAAGCAGAAACCTGTATTCCATTATCACCAGAGAGCCCCAGATGTCCTTTCTATTCTATTTGTAACAAATTAATATCAAAATATTATTACAGTTTTCGTGGCTATAGCAGCGATAAAAGAGGTTTATTTCTATAAAAATACAGATGCTAACTATTAAAAAGTAAAATTGATATTATTAGCTACTGCTGCGCTTTACAAATAGAATAGGTACTTAGTTAACCCTGTGGCCAGCTCTGATAATTTCCCTTTACTTCGGTACACAAACAGCCCTTATTTTTCAGGGTGTCAACGCTCCTCCCGCTTAAGCCCGGGTCGGATGCGGCGACACGTTTTTGTGGACAAAGTATGTTTCGTGACCTGGATGGCCACGTTTTATTATGTTTTTAGAACTAAGCATCGTTTTAATTCCTTTCTAATTAAACATTGGGTTATACGGATTTCTTCTCTCAACTTACTGAAGGTTCTCATATTAAAACTTATTAAATATGTAGGTTTAATAAAAGTTAATTCTTTTTTTCAATGATTGAAAAAGGAAGCATGTTTAAATGTACTTTAAGTAAATTTTTTTTTACATCAACTAAATTGGTGAATATTTAATGCAAAGGTCATTGGGCATTTTGTTCGGACATTTGACCTACGGCGTACACAAACGAATTTGGGCTAGGTATGCAGATAAATGTATCTGCTACGCAGCGGTATGGGTTGCATTCTTGCAGGCCATGTTTCATTTATTACCATTATATAAAATAAATAAATAAAGACAACAAAAACGTTTACAATGCTAGAACCACACATTTTCTTAATGCTGAGAGTAAAAACTTCTGTTTTATTAACAAAAGTTTAATAACATTAAACAATAAGGTCCTTCTTAATAGTGCACAAAATTTTAAAGGGTCAATGTACTCATGCACACAAACAACTTTTACTACAGTACCAATATTGAAATCGCGAAAAAACACAGCTGTTCCATAGATTTTGGTCTATTCGATTTTTAATTTTCTATGGAACAGCAGATTTTTTTTTCGCGATTTCAATGTAGGTACCATAGTGAAAGTTGTTTGTATGCATGAGTACATTGACCCGATAAAATTATGTGCACAATTTAAGAAGGACCTTATATACTCACATACATACTGTAAAATAACTTTTTTCTGCCGGTCAGTACATAAAGGAAAAGTGGGATTGAATTCTTCAATTTAAAACTGGTTTGGTTTCTGTACACGAACTTTCATGAATGCGGTCAAAAATGCTCTATGACCTTTATTAACTTCTTAGATAAAAAAAGGCCTAGTTTCCTTCCAAATCGCAAACAAGCCCCAAACACATCTCGTTAACCTTTCCTTTGCTAAAATTGCTTAACTTTCACAACCGACCACGGAACGAACAACTCAACTCTAAACCCCGTAATCAGCATTTCCCCAAGTGCAGTACCTCTAAATAATTTAACCGAAAACTTCTCGGATTCATCGTCTCTGCACAAAATGTATGGTGCGATCCTGAATAATTCATACAAGCAGATTATTATTTAGCTGATGGATGTTGGCACACATCAGACATGATGTTTCACAATGTTAGTACGTGACTAAAATTTTGGATTTTTTGTTTACCACCCGCCTGAATTAGGTGCGTCAAATGTAAATGAGAACGCGTTTGCCACGTGTCATGGTAAAGAAAAGGATTCTTGGAATCGACAAGGGCGGCCTTCTGCATGTAAAATATGGGTAATGGAATTCCTTATTTCGTGAGTAATGTTAGAAGGTTTCTTACTAACTCCTAATTATTTATTTTATTTATTTATTACATGAATGGAATGAATACACCTTCGTTGCCCGTGACACTACTGCGTGGCACTATCAGTAGTTTCATGGGTAATTTTTCTTTCCCGTGACTCTACTTCTCTCATTGGTTGATTGGACTCTGGTACAACATCAGTCCCACAAAACTATTTACGATAGTTTGACTGCGGGATCAAGTCTCGAAAATATCCTATGTTAAATGTGTATTCTAACTTGAAATTATTTTGATGTTATACAAATGTTTTAGTTATAGTTAAAGTATTGTGTCTGCTGTATTTTGAAAAGTTTACAGCCACATACAAACAAAATAATTCAGAACGCAGCAAATCCACACAAATCTATAGACCACATGCGGTATTTTTCCGTTCGAAATGTTCATATAATTTTATCATCCAAATCGATACCTATTCTGTTTCGAAATTCCGAATCAGTAGGGTTATTCACGATTGTCGAAAATCTACTCGAAAGCATTCGATTCAAATCCGTATCCTCCGATATTACAAAAATATAGCTATTCAAAAATACTTTCGACTGTCTTTCGATTCATTTTCCGATGGGAAAGCGCAATGCATTTACAAAGTTTGGTAGCATAAGGTAGAAAACAAGATCGAAGACTATAGACTTTCCGATTCGATTCGGAAAGTTGGTTTCGGACAATCTTGAATAATCCCCCAGATTCCGTTTGTATGAGGCGTCCTGGTGACTGCAGTACTATCTAGTGTCTAGTATCTAGCAGGTACATGTAGCTACCCAAAAGTCACGTAATATAGTTTATGGTCCCACCTAGTGGAAAGGTCCACAAACACTCTTGGTCATGGCCACGATACCAGATATTTGTGTTGTCTGACTGTTTATAAAGTAAACGAAAATCACAGCAAAGAGCATGCAAGATAAATTAATTTAGTAACAAATCTGTTAACACAAACTGTACAAATTACTAACAGAGTAGTTGACAGATAAGCTAAGTTCAAAACAATTTAATGGCTACAAGGTGTTCTGTGAAATTGTGAAAAGTTTCCTCTCCTGACGAATGAGCGAGTATTATTCAACATGGCGGAGTCAAGAAGCTTATATCTCCCTCCAATGGAGCTTGCACGGCCAGTGTCATAGTGAAGATAGCAAAAAATCCCTTAAGTGACGTGACAGCTTATTGCAACCTTTTTCTACAATACGTGTTCGTTGTTCGTCGTTCGTTCGTTCGTGAGAAACAAAAACGTATTGTAAAACGAAGAGAAAGAGATAGCAATAAGCCGTGACGTCACTAAAGAGTCTTTTTTCAATCTTCACTATGATACTAGGCGTGCAATCTCCATTGTGGGTATAAGCTTCTTGGGGGGAGCTAAATAGACGAGTATTTGTCAAGAATCTTGTTGAGCTTGGCTGCAGAAACTGCAATAGGCGAGAGGCTATTTTGTTGCAGTGCCCTATTATATACAATAGGCGAAAGTGACTTGGCTATGACGTGATGAATAATGAAGCTCTAAAATAACTTTGACCTAAAACTAGAATTGAGGAGTTCGGTGGCGCAGTGGTTTAGCGCCTGGCCCAGCGATTGCGGAAGTTATGCAACGTTCGCAAGAGTCGGTCATGGGATAGGTGACCAAAAGTTTATTATCTCGAGCTCCTCCGTGCTTCGGAAGGCATGTGAAGCCGTTGGTCCCGGCTGCATTTGCAGTTGTTAACACCCACCAATCCGCATTGGGCCCGCGTGGTGGGTTATGGCCCATCCTCCTTACCACCCATAAGGAAGGCCTGTGCCCCAGCAGTGGGGACATCAAAATGGCTGATGGATGGAAACTAGAATAACTTTTATGCTGAGAAGTAACTATGTTGTGTGTTTAAGGAACATTGTTTTATATGCACTACGGAATAGGCTTGGCTTTTACCTAACCTGATGTTAATTGCCGATAACGCCAAAGGTGGAAGCGCACTACTGCCGGAATCCTCATCACTGGGGAACTGGCTCTTGCCTCTAACTGACGGAACATAACAATTTTTTAATTGTTGTTATGGCGTCAGACTTAGGTAAGGTGGTGGTAGCTAGCCAGGCGGACTTGAAATAATCCCTACCACCAACCAAACTGAGTACAAATTGTACCCTCCTGGAAATCGAACCCAGGACCTCTGCGTCTTACACGGGTGGGTGAACCACTAGACCACTGAGGTGGTTTTTCAAAAGTGTTTTACAGAATCTGAGTATTCAACCAGGAATGATCTTTATTAGTTTGATTACGCAGGTACCTCAGTTGTTTGAAATACACGTATTTCTACAATTCTTTAATATTAATGTACTTACGTATGGACATCAATAGTATCCGTCAGTAAAAATCGAACATAAGTAACCATACCTGAAACAAGAAAAAAAAACATTATTAAAAAAAAATGCTATGTCTCAGAAATGCCACTGAAAGTCATTAAAACTATCTTCTATGTTTTATTCTATGACATTTGCCTATTCGTAAAAAAATAATCAGTAGTGTTTCGATGATTCGACTGCAATTTTGTTTACGTTTATTTAAATTGTTGGCAAAATTGGTTCCTTCTTATTACTATCATTACATTACCCATTTTAATTAGGACAGGTTTTTCCTAGAAACTCTTGTGCTGTAAATAAAAACAGCTACCTATCCACTGATTATGTTTCCCACAAAGCCACAAAAATCCCAACGATATAGCTGGCTAATCCCGCCGTGGAACGCGCGTCCCGAATTGCGTTTCACAAAGATTTTACGTGAAATTCAAAATCTGGGAGTAACGAACATGACTAGCTAACTAAATTTTAGTTAAGTATAAGTTTAAATCTAGCATTCTGGACAAAACCCGTGGTTTTTGGTTTGTTATGATGAATTTTTTGTTTTTGTAAGGTTAAATAAATTAAAAAGGGTAACCCTAGAGATAATAATACTATAATACTACAAGGAAATAATATTTTATCTCAAAATATGTTCATAAAAATAAACAACTGTACAATTGTAATTGCCGATGCTGACCATTCTACCTATATTTTTGATAAATTCTATTGAAATAGACTACACAAAAAACCGGCCAAGTGCGAGTCGGACTCACGCACGAAGGGTTCCGTACCAAAAACGGAAAAATAATCACGTTTGTTGTATGGGAGCCCACCTTAAAAAATATTTTTCACTCCTCTTGCTCTAAAAGTACGTCATTGTAAGGTACAAGAGCCAGGATAAAATAGCAAAATTACCCCTAGGGGATAAAGTTTTTTCTTTTTTAATGTTTGTCTATTACCAATGAGCCTACTAAAACGAAAAAGTCTTTATTCATAATCACGAATAAAGACTCGCTCGACTTAATACTGTTTCTAATTTTTATTTTTGAAAATGGAACTAAAAGCAGCGATTTCTTCGGTGAAATCATAGACTTATTTATACTCTGTGACTTTAAGTTTGATCGTAGAATGCGTGCATTGTGTTTCAGCTGCTACAGTAGAAATTAAAAAAGAATTGAATTGTGTGACTGTAAGTAATAGGAAAGAAATAATTTTAATCTTTTGCCGTCAAGCACAAATCATTTATTTAAATACTGTATGAAAAGTTTATGAAGTGGAGGATAGATAGTATAACGAGTGGATTCGTTTACGGAAGTATAAACTAAAATATTGTATTTTATTTTCTCGCAATCGTAGTGAAAAGTAGAGTGTAACACACGACGCTAACACCCATTGTAACTCGGTTTCTATTTATTCCCTCGCTAAAGCTCGGGAATAAAACTACCTCGTATGGAATGGGTCATTTTAGCGTCTTGTATAACAATCTATATCGAGAAAGAGATCTCTCGCCGAATCCAACTCGGGTGGGCAGCATTCGGGAAGCTTCGAAAAATCTTCGCGTCCGACTTACCTCAGTGTCTCAAGACGAAAGTCTATGAACAGTGTGTGTTGCCAGTGATGACTTACGGCAGTGAAACGTGGCCGCTAACTATGGGTCTCATAAGGAGGCTCAAGGTCGCTCAGCGTGCAATGGAGAGAGCCATGCTCGGCGTTTCCCTACGTGATCAAATCAGAAACGAGGAGATCCGCAGGAGAACTAAAGTAACCGACATCGCTCGAAGGATTGCTCAGCTGAAGTGGCAATGGGCGGGACACATAGCGAGAAGAACCGATGGCCGTTGGGGCAGAAAGGTTCTGGAATGGCGACCGCGCACCGGACGACGCTCCGTGGGTAGGCCCCCGACAAGGTGGACCGACGATCTGGTGAAGGTCGCGGAAAGCCAGTGGATGCAGGCAGCGCAGGACCGATCGTCGTGGAGATCCTTAGGGGAGGCCTATACCCAGCAGTGGGTGTCGTGTGGCTGATATGATGATGATGATGATGATAACAATCTACTATTATTTTGTTTTTAGTATTTGTTGTAGCATAGCGGCAACAGAAATACAACATCTGTGAAAATTTCAGCTGTCTAGCTATCATGGTTCTTGAGATACAGCCTGGTGACAGACAGACAGACAGACAAGCGGACAGCGGAGTCTTAGTAATAGGGTCCCGTTTTTACCCTTTGGGTACGGAACCCTAAAAATACCTCACGGCCTTACTCAGACACGTCAATTCACTTTAATGTTTACTTAAGCCATAATAAAGACAGCACTGACTTTACTAAAGCATCAAAATTTACGTGTCTGAGTGCGGATGAAAGAAATAAAACATCAAGTTTAAGTATTTTTAAATTTCTTAATATAATCTTTATTTCCTTTAAGCTTAGCGGAATATCAGACTGTATGTTCTGCTTTTATTATACACTCCTAAGCAGTCTCGCTGAGAAAATTAGTTTTGCTCGTCGAAACTGTACAGTTAACTTCAAGAAGGATTAGATTATAGACCATCTTATACGCTGTATCTTGAAGAAGTAACTGTCTTCTTCAGATTTTATAATGAAGTTCTTAATTAAATTGCGATTTCTATTACCAGATTTTGCTAAAACCAGAGAGTTTTGAGCTATAATGTATAGAATTCTTATTTTATAAACTAACTAGCTTCTGCCCGCGACTTCGTCCGCGTGGATATTAGAGAAAATCCTTAAGGTACCTACCTCGCGAGGCAAAACATTTGCCACGTGTGGCGGACCTCGCACGAGGCTTCCCGTTCCCGTTCCCGCTCCCGCTCCCGCTCCCGCCATTCATTTTTGCAATCACTATCCCACAAAACCTCACGAACGATATCCATATCGATTTTTATGTTTACTCACCCCCATTTACCTAAGGGGTTGATTTTCATAATTACAAAATATATGTTTGCCTATTTATTTGTATATATACTCCTACGAAGTTTAAAGTTGCTAGTCTATTTTATATTATTTTTCCATACAAAATTTAACTTAATTTTCACCTTTTTAGGGGTTAAAACATGTCCACCGTGTTGGACTTCAAAATAAATCTCATTTTCGCAATCACCATCCCATAAAACCTCGAAAACGACATCCATATCGATTTTTATGTTTACTCACCCCATTAAGCCCCTAAGGGGTTGATTTTCAAAATCACAAAATATATGTTTGCCTATTTAGTTTTAGACGTGCTCCTACGAAGTTGAAAGTTGTAATGTCTATTTTATATTATTTTTCCATACAAAATTTGAACCCCATTTTCACCCCTTTAGGGCTAAAATCATTTCCACCGTGTTGGACTTCAAAATAAATGACATTTTTGCAATCGTCATCCCAGAAAACCCCGATAACGATATCCATATCTATTTTTAGGTTTTTTATCCCTTTTCATCCCTATTTCATCCCCATAGGGGTTGAAATAATAACAAAAACAATATACGTTGCGTTAGATTTTTATCCATAAGCCTAAATTATAAATTTAGTAATTTTTACTTCGAAAATAAAGGATACACAACTTCATCCCCCTTTTGACCCCTTCGGGGGTAGAATTTTGAAAAACGCTGAGACCCGTATTTATTTATTTTCAATCGTTAGCCTAAACACAAAGTTTGAAGATTCTAGCTTCAAAACTGAGGGACTTTCATACAAACTTTCATCCCTTATTTCATCCCCTTAGGGATGGAATTTTCAAAAATCCTTCCTTAGTGGATGCCTATACTGTATAAAGTATCTGTGTGCAAAATTTCAAGTCTCTAGGTCCAGCGGTTTGGGCTGTGCGTTGATAGATCAGTCAGTCAGTCAGTCAGTCATTCAGTCATTCAGTTTACGATTTTATATATTAAAGATAGAATTAACAGAAAATTGATTATGTTGTAAATAATTTAGGTTTCTAAGCTTAAACCTACAAATTTACGACCACTTTAAGTTTATAAATTTTGAAAAAAGTTGACGTTATTTTTCTAAATCACAAAATTAATGACCAAAACTCTGGATTGTTTAATAAGTTTAGTAATCTATTCAACAATGAAAGGTTTAAGGAATATTACACAGAGTTATGTGAGGAAAAGTTTAAACGAAAAGTTTGTTGGTTTATTTCTTAGCAAAACTTTCATGTTTACCAAACACTTTAATTCACACCGTAAGCTTGTACACATCGATAGCAATATATCACGTAAAGGTTCCGTCAGACGAAACTCTCAGTTTGATCCAGATCAGAAAATCCCAACAGCCACAGGGATAACAGCTCGTATCGTATCGAAACCGAGTAATCCTGACACTTGATACAATTTATCTGCAATGAACAGTACAGGCTGCACTGCAATATCTATATAGAAGCTTCTATTCCGCAATAACTAACAGCTTCTGGCTCGAAAACAGCTGGAACTAAGAAAACATGGTTTTTACTCCTTCTTTTACAAGTTGTGAGCAGATAATACCTTTTACTATAATTTGGGATGTGCAAGCGGGATTCAGAAAGGGAATGGGATGCACGGATCAGGTCTTCTCCTTGAGGTGCTTAACCGAAAAACACCTGGCTAAGCACAAAAAGGTTTACTGTGCCTTTGTGGACCTGGAGAAGGCCTACGATCGAGTTGACAGGAATGAGCTATGGAAGGTGTTGTCCGAATACGGATTGGAGAGCAGACTGATTCATGCACTGAAATCTCTCTATGAGGATTCCCGTGCATGCGTCAGGATTGACGGCGTATACACTGACTGGTTTGGCATCTCTAGGGGTGTCAGACAGGGATGTGTTGCGTCACCATGGCTCTTTAATCTGTTTTTGGACAGTTGTATGAAAGGTCTGAAAGAACGTGACTGTGGGGTTGTGATGAATGGGACTCAAATCAAGTGCCTTCTCTACGCTGACGACCAAGTTATACTTGCGTCTTCTGCGCAAGAGTTGCAGGAAATGATGTCGGTTATGAATGAAGATTTTGTGAGAAAAGGGATGAAAGTGAATGTAACTAAGACTAAAGTGATGGTGTTTGAGAGAGATGAAGAAATGACTGACTGTACGGTAATGTTAGGTGGCGTAAAAGTGGAACAAGTCCGTGAGTTTGTATACTTGGGGAGTTTGTTCACAAGGGACGGAAAGAGTGAGGAAGACATAGAAAGACGAGTGAAGAAAGGAAATTCGGTGAGTGGTGCTATACACTCGGTTATGAGTAGCCAAACCGTTTCTGCAAAGGCGCGAATGGCTATTCATAACGGAGTGCTGGTACCGACACTGATGTATGGAAGTGAATCTTGGGTATGGCAGAAGAAGAATGAAAGCAGAATAAATGCGGTAGAGATGCGATCGTTGAGGAAAATATGTGGAGTAAAACTGAGTGATAGAGTGAGCAATGAGGTGATTCGCAAAAGGTGTGGTCTGAAAGATGATATAGTGACAAGAATTGAGAAAGGAATGCTCCAGTGGTTTGGTCACTTAGAGAGGATGAATGAAAGGCGAATCACGAAAGAGATATACTGTGCGAATGTGGAAGGAACGATTGCACGAGGGCGTCCCAGAAAAACCTACGCGGACCAAATAGAGGTTATTATAAAAAAGGCTGGTGTACGCAGTGACAAAAACCGCAGGGCATGTATGAAAAGATTGATGGATATGAATGAAGCGAAAGAAGTGTGCAAGGATCGTAGCAGGTGGCGATCCATAGTCTCTGCCTACCCCCATGGGAAACAGGCGTGAGTGTATGTATGTATGTATGTATGTATGAAAAAGAAATAAAACACCAGCTATCCTTGTTTCTAAAACATGTTTTGTTTTAACAAATACAGCAAAAAAGTACTTCTACCCTCCTAAGTAATTACTTTTATACTGGCGTTAGAGTATTCTACAAAAACAAAAATGTGTACAACACCCTCAAGCTTACAGAACGTTAAATTCAATTAGCAGCACTTTCGTAATCAGTTTTCTTACATCCTAAGGTTATAGTGAGTCTCAATTTTATTGTACTGGGTGAATAGATTCATAATTTGCAACAATATACGGGCAGCATAGCATTATAATGGGTGTTACAAGACACTCAACGAAGCTGAAATCCACGCATTCCGCCTATCATCAGAATCATTTTTGTCTTTCAGACTATACCTGGGAAACCAATAGCTACGAAGTTATTGAAGGTCAAAGTCAAAAAATTATTTTAATTTTTTTTTTAAATCTTATCGTATTTTTTTCGTTATTTCCTAATTTTTGTCCAAAGAAACATCATCAACATTTTACAATGGCTTCAAAACGTTATCACTCAATGTATCTCATGAGCACACACATAAACGCTGCCTTTCAACTCAGCAGCACAGAGCTTACCACTCGGCAGTGCACTGTAGCATACACTCGCAGGTGCGGTCTATTGTACGCTTTACCTTGCGTAGTAATGTATGCAATACTCTTTTAAACACCAAAAATTAAAATCGTTTCCCAGCAATAATTTTGAACAGGAAATGGTCCTGATGATGGGCAGAATACGTAGACCTCGACTTCGTTGAGGGTCTTGTTACACCCGGTATTTAGATTTTATATTCATTTTGTAAAAAAAAAACATAAAAGAATAAAAGAAGTCTAGTCTCCTTCTAGTGCCAAGTTCTTAAGCGTGAAATAAAATAATTCGTTACAACACAACGCCATCGGCCCCATCGGCACTCCTGTGCTTTGCTGCCTTTGTGCCATAAATTGAGCTCTAATCTCAACCGTTGCCGCCGCCTCCACGATTTACTACAAACAAGACTGCATTGTAAAACGGAACTGTGATCGGTACCGAATCATGCTGGCTTCTCTATATTTCCGCTTTTCGGACACAGTATAAATATTAGTGAAGCGGTACGGTCACTAAGCCCATTTCTCGTTACGCTGTCGGAGCGCTAGGGTTGGCATTTTTAGTTCGCGGCGGGCTGGGCGGGGTGCGGAGCAAGCGCGACACCTTTTTAGGGTTCCGTACCCAAAGGGTAAAAACGGGACCCTATTACTAAGCCTCCGCTGTCCGTCTGTCTGTCTGTCACCAGGCTGTATCTCATGAACCGTGATAGCTAGAAAGTTGAAATTTTTACAGATGATGTATTTCTGTTGCCGCTATAACAACAAATACTAAAAACAGAATAAAATAAATATTTAAGGGGGGCTCCCATACAACAAACGTGATTTTTGTGCCATTTTTTGCTCGATATTAATAACGACTGCAGGTAGACAGTTGAAATTTTCACAGATGATTTATTTCTGTTGCCACTATAACAACAAACACTAAAAACAGAATAAAATAACTATTTAAGGGAGGCTCCCATACAAAAAACGTGATTTATTGCCGTTTTTTGGTACGGAACCCTTCATGCGCGAGTCCGACTCGCACTTGGCCGGTTTTTTATGCACAACGGGTTAGTGCTTAGCCTTCACCTCGCCTGATGTTAAGTGACGATAAGGCCGAATGTGGAAGCGCACTTCACCCGGAATCCACATCACTGAGGAACTGGCTATCTTACCTCTAACTGCCGGAACACAACAACTTTTATTGTTGTTATGGCGTGACACTTAGGTAAGATGGTGGTAGCTAGCTATCCAGGTGGACTTGAAATAAGCCTTGCCACCAACCAAACCGAGTACAATGTACCCCCTTCCTGGGAATCGAATCCAGGACCCTTGCGTCTTACACTGGTGGGTAAACCATAAACTACAGAGGCGGTTATGGCGATGGCGACGACGCCGACGACCGACGTGGCACTCGCGACTGGTGTAGTACCGAGAAAGACGCATTGTGAACCATGCTTAGATTCGCAATGTGCGCTGAATCGTACATTTGTATGTAGTTCCCTTACTGCTTGAGCTGAAACATTATATACTGTGTTACAGTACAGACCGCGTCCGGCTTTCGACTTTCTGATATTTCCGCGAGCTTTCAGTGATTTCTTGGCAATGTCCGCGGAAATGGAGGTTGGTGTTTATTGGGAAGAGCTGTTTATTAGAAATTGGGCTTTTATTTTATCGTGTATCGTGCAACCAATTGCTCTTCTGATACTAAGTAAACTACTTAGGAACTCATTGAGAATACAGTTACTCTAGCTTTAGCTTGTCAAAAAAATGGTTCCATAATTTTGTCGCTTTTTGTTCATTAGTACAAAAAGTATTCAAAAAATTCAAATTGTATAATCTTCAGTTGACTATCAAAAACACATGAGTGGGTATTTGAATGTCGCTTTTATGGCGCTCCGATAGAAAAATTGCCATCAAAACCTTTTGCTGTAACCCTAAACTCGCCATTGATCAAATACCATACAAAACAAACGCAATTTTAGAACCACATTTTTTTAGAACAATTTGGTTCCGTTTCTGGCTTTTAAAAACAGTTTTTTCATCTGTTTAACTTCTTCTGAACATAACAGTATCGTTAAATAAAGACTTGAAACCACTAAAGAAGCGGCATTGCATAATAAAAAAACGACCTACTTAGTTACTACAATTCCAACAATAGAACCAAGGGAATCACACTAGACTTAGAGTAACGTTATGAAAGCGATGCAAGCGTTCTCATAAAAAGAAACGTGTTCACAAAAATGTATGGACTAGATATTTTGTAAATTCCTTTCTCAATCGGCAAGTGTCAAAAGGTGCCGTAATGAAAAACCTGCGACGTAATACACGTTCCCGAGCGAGTCCTCTAATATAGCTTAATGGAAGAGGAGAGAATACGGGCGGTGATGGGAAACAAATGCCTTCGCTCCGATGCCGGGTGGGGCTTCGAAGTGAGCGGTGGCATTGAACTCCTATTTCGGCGCCAAAAGATTCCTTAATAAAAAATGTAAACAAAATTAAAAAAAAAATACTTTACTCTTCTATTTTTACTACTTTATACTCTACTCTACTAGAACACAATCGCATAATGTGAAAAATGGGAATTATTTGCAAATAATTGGCATTTTTCACATTATGCGATTTAGTCGCGCGGCTATGAAGCGCGATAGCCTCCAATGAGGCTCAGCTGAGCATAGTGACGCCAGCGCGCCCTGTGAAATGTGAAATTCACGCATCTCCTAATGTGAAAGACAGTGATCTATTAGACACGCCGCCGTAGGATATAATTTTCTACGTAAGTACTTTACTTTCTACGGTACTTCCATATATTACCAATTCATAATAGCAATTTTCGAGAAACTTTTTGAGCCCCATGAATTTTATTCCAACTTGTTTGACTTTACCCGACAGAATTATGTTATATGTAGACTGATAAATACTGGTTACTAATTAAGATTGTTTTTATTCATATTTTTTCAATATTTTCATCACTCTGTATGACTAAGTAGCTTTTCGAACATAAAACAAAAGTTAAACCAGAAATTGCAATAATATCTCTGACAAACCGATGCTGAGCTTTTCTTTTCATAATGTCGTGATTTACAACAGAGAAAATTGACACTTTCTCGTGGCCCCATCTCGAGCACAATATTATACCCTTGGCGCTTCTTGTAACGATCTGTGTCGGTAATATCGCTTTGTGGTGTAAAGCCTGAAGCGCGGCCGCTGTTTCCATCTCTCTCACCACGGTATTGTTGAACAGAGAGGAGGGCTCAACCGTTTGTCAGTACTGCCGTTCAGGCTGTTAATATAAAACCTGTATATTCTTTGAATAAAACCTTTGTTGATAAAAACCTCTGATGTTATAAAAGCTATGAACCTCTTTTGTCGGTGTTCGTTTTTTTAATCATAAATCTACGTTTATCGTTATTTTGTATCAAATATTTTTATTTTATTTTAGCTAACTTTGTGGCCTGAATTTATTATTACAATATTTCTATGCTAAGTGAGTCTCTATATGTTTCTCGTATTTACATGTAAGTGCCATGGGATATCGAAATTCCTTTCACGGGTAATGTTACGGGAAGTACTTAGGCATCCTCTTGTCGGTAACGCCGACAAAGTTTGCTTTTTCTAACTTTATTTTCAGTCAAGTTTTGTACAACTTAAAGTAGTTATTGACATAAAAAAAGTTTAATGATGTTCAGATGAAACTAAATTTATAAAAGCTATTTTTCATGAGTTTGACGTCTATATAAAAAAGGGTTGAATAAATTTTGAAAAAGAAAAAACTTATGAGAAAATCATGAATTTCACACTTTACTACCGGAAATATAGTATTAAATTAACCAGTAGTACATTCGGTACGGTCAGCAACGAAAGTCACTTAGCACTTTAACACTTTGTCAAAGCAACATTTTTGATCAATGTTTCAAAGTGTGAGAAATCTGTCGAATAAACTATGACAAAGTATTAAAGTGTTAAGCTACTTTCGTTGCTGACTGTACCACAAGTAGTTGACTATTTTACTTTTTGGTCACCTAAAGCTTATTCCTATATGAATGCAATTATTGGCATGACATGATATTCCATAGCTGCCTCGAAAGCCGACCGTACTAAGATTATACAAAGAGAGTAGGTAGTCTAAATAAAACTCACGCACGAATTGGATCAGTTCCCATTCCATATTCACCGATGAGAGTGACTCCCGAAGCTGCGTAATAAATAAAACAAGAAATCGATAGAGTGAAGGTAAAAGTGATCCCTTGGAAAAGCGAACAAATTCGGTGATTCTTGAGATTTGGTAGGGCGGTGAAATTTTCTTGTAATTCTGTGCCGAATCCTAGCTCTAGGGAATTTACGAGTTTGGTCACATTGTGTTGCAGCGGTGTGAAGTACGGCACGTTTCTACCCTTCCATTTTCTCGCGCTGGTAATGCCATCTTTGAATATTGCCCTCGGTGAAAATGTCTTCAGCTCTTCGATCTGTTGTTTTTATTGATCTTTGTGTACCAACAAAGACTTCAGCTGTAGGCCTAGTTTAAATTTTGTGAATTTCCTCTTCGTCCTTCTCCTGACTTTTAAAAATGATGTTTCCAAAAGCATAGGACGAAAGTCACACATAGAAAACGTATTTTCATATTATGTGTTTCTCTGAGTACATTCGCAGAAGGAAAAACCTAGGGATGGGTCCAGTGAAAATTTCAATGAAATTAAAATTTAATTTATATGAAATTTATGAAATCTTTCAAAACGGCTTAAAATATGTCAGTTTTGAGTAAAGTTTAATAAGTACTAGAAATCCCTTATTTTCTGAACAAGTTTACTATTTTAACGTATTAAATGAAATTTACTCAAAAATGCTTGTAATATGATCATTATTTTGACAACCTTCTTTGAACAAAGTCGAGGTTGCCGCGCTCCTCCGATGGTGACGCAACAAAGTTGTATGGGATTCCATTATTGTCGAGTTTTAGCCACCAGCAATTTCCTATGAAAATCCATTATTGTCGAGTTTTGTTTCAAACATAGTTTTGTGTAATTTTAATCATTTTTAACATTTTTGTCATTTTGGACCAAGTCTTGTATAGTGCTTTACTCAAAAATGTAAAAAATGACAAAGATGTCAAAAATGTCAAAAATGACAAAAATGACAAAAATGACAAAAATGACAAAAATGAAAAAAATGACAAAAATGACAAAAAATTACAGAAATGTCAAAAATGACCAAAATTACCTTTTTTGTCATTTTCGTCATTTTAGCATTTTTGACATTTCTGGCATTTTTGTAATATTTTGACATTTTTGAGTAAAGCACTATACAAGACTTGGTCCACAATGACTGCACTGCTGGCCACGCTATGATGGCCTCAAGCTGAGCTTAACTACGCTCTCGGCCTTCAAGCTTGGTCATCATTACAGCCCTTGCTGTGACGGCCTGGACCTGCGCTAAGCTACGCTATCGGCCATCGCGCTGCCAGCAATGCAGTCATTATTGACCGCGTCAGTAATGTACTATTAAAGACTTAAGTTAGAATTTACTCTTGAGCAAATTCATCAAACTATTTATCGAACTAAATCTTTAGTTAGTTTCACTTCGCTATTATTTAGTAATATCACAATAATTATGTTTTACACTTAGCTATTTTGTAATGTCATGAGACGAAAGAGATAAAAATACACTTTACTATTTGTTGTTTTGCGGTCGGGATTCCTCAAAAGCACCCTTGTACACGAGGCGGTATTTACTTTTCTTTATATTGTTATTATTTTAAAGGTGATGATCCGTTATTGTTCAAATTTGAGTCAAAGCACAGTTTTATTGTTGATTGTTTGTCTCTCGAACTTCACTGAATATTTTATTATTAAAAGTTGTAAAATAGCCAAAGTTATTCGTAATTTAAGTCAACTTACTTGTTTATTGTATTATTCTATAATTATGTTGATTACATTGACCTTAGGCCAGATGAAATTTAAAAATAAATTTCACTCTGAACTGAAATATTTCAAACCAAAATGAAATTTATTCTCGAAATATTTCTTCACCAACTGAATTTTTTCGTGAAATTTACCCAACCCTACCTAAGGGTATTAAGTTCGCCTTTCACCATGGAGGCATCAATAATAAATAAATCGTCGTCATGCTGCCAAAGTTAGCTAAATGCACAATAATGCATTTTGAGATAAATCAATTTGAAAGTTTACTGTAGATTGTTTTGTTAAATATTAGCTTTCATTATTATTTTTAGTTCTTTTCCGATGCATCATTTATCCTTCTGTAGAAGGCAAGACTAGTTGATTCAATTATCCTTAAAGAAACGGACAAAAATAAAAAAATATCTTCGAGAGGAGTGCTTTTAATCACTTTTGGCTGCCAATTATTAAAAATAGTCTTTTGTTAAATTTTAACCTTCAAGTCTAACAATTTTAATAATGCTTATAAGCAGGTATTCATTGTACCATAATACATAATGTAGAAAAATTTGTGACTATTTAATGTTATCAGAAGAACAGAAAAAAGAGTTTGATATAATTTTAGCTAGTTTTTACTGACGAAAAAATTGAGGACTTTTCATTTATTCTTTTTTTACTCATCTAAACATTTAAGTTTACACGTTGATCTCCGAAGCTACCGAATGGATTTGGATGAAATTCTGTAAGTAGATAGATAAGGCAAAGGATCAATACATAGGTTACTTTGTATCCCACTGCCGGGCACATGTCTCTTACAAAATTAATATCTGAAACTAATGAACGGATTTAGATGAAAGTTGGTAGATAGATAGTTATTGCATATGATTAACACACCAGCTTAATTATTCTAAGCACACAGGCTACTTTGTAACCTACTGCTGGACATTGCTATTGATTTTTAAAGATCATTGTACGTACATTACATAATGATCGAATTTAACGTAACGTAACCCACTCAGTAGAATGATAGTGCTACAGTTATTTTGAAACTCCTATTAAAATTGATAGGCTAGATCGATTTGTAATCAAGAAGAAATTAAAAACTATGAGCTAAACATACTTTTTATTAAGACATCTTAACCTAAGTTATGGAATTAAAAAAAAAAACAATTTAGTCCTCATTGCCGTGTTTGTGCTGGCCTAAAAATAGCACTACCTTCTCTCATCCCATGAGTGTCGTAAAAGGTGACTAAGGGAGCACAGCCATCAAGAGACGGGCAGTAGCGTCTCCAAAAACCTTGGCCTACTGTGATCGCCAACCCACCTGCCAAACGTGGCGGTTATGGTAAACCCCCTATGTATGATAGATACACAAAAAAGTCAGCCTCCAGCTACGGTAGCGGCTATGGTAACGGCGGGATATGGGGTGCTAAAAATCTTCGGGTGTGGGTTGACTACCATCAACCACGACAACTGCACCTGGCAACCTATAACATGTGCAGACTGAATTGGAAGAAGTTATTAGCAAGTTAGACTCGGACATCATTGGGTAATCCAAAGTCCGAAGAGAGGGACAGGACTCGACAATCCTCAACTTCGGTAATTTGCTATACTACCGGGAGAGCGACCCAACCAACAGTCACTAGGTGGTGTCGGGTTCGTCGTCTAGAAGTCCCTTGTCAACAACGTGATTGCCATCGGAAGTTGGGTAGCTTACCTGATACTCAGAATATCCAAACGGTATTAGTTGAATGTTATACAGGCTTAAGCTTCGACTTCTACGCACCAAGATGACGAAATGGAGGCTATGTATGCGAAGATCTCCAAGGCCATGCAAAGCTACACAACCCACTACCTACACCGTTGATATGGGGGACTTGAATGCAAAGTTGGGGAAACAATGCAGTGATGAGCTGAGAGTGGGGAAATTTGGAGTTGAGGAACGGAATGCCAGAGGCAAGATGCTGGCCGACATTATGAAGAAGGAGAACCTCTTTATGAAGAAGGAGTTCCTTCTTCGGGAAGCTTGAAAGCCGGAAGTGGACCTGGAACAGACCAGACGGTACAGTCAGAAATGAGATAGGTAAATTTTATCATGTCGACGAAAAAGCAAATATTCAATGATGTCACTGTGATGTGATCAACGCCGTCAAGACGGAAAGCGATCACAGATTGGTACTTGGCATATTGAATATCAACCTTTAGGTCATACCAACCAGACTGATAAAATCCACTCTTGGACTATTACTGGCCCATATTCAAAACCCCGAAAGTTTTATAATTATTGAACTTTTTAGATTTTAGGCATTCACAATGCTATTTTTATACATACAAAGATTATTAATTTAATTTAAAAAATATTGGAAAAAATCGACTCACCCAGTCAGTCAGTAGCAGGCTCAGACGGGATTAATAATCTTAACAGCAAATATGTCGGATGATCTAAACAACACGGTGGTGGATACTGTCCTTACAGTAGGTAGGGTCCAAGTTGTTTAAGACCCGCCGTTCCAAGTTAAAAAAACTCTCCGATCACACACTCCTACTCATGGATCAGAGACATGAAATGAGGCTCCAGAGCTCAGCGGATGCTCATCGTTATCAGCAGCTCAATAGACAAATATCTAAGTCTATGACGAGCGAGCGACCTTCGCCAATTTAATACGAATCGTATCAAAGAGGCTATTGATCGGAATTAAGGCTCCAAAGTGTTCGCGAGAGTTGAAAGCAAGGTTAAAGACCCCAGAGCCAAGCTTACCCGATACTACACCGAAGATATCCCAGAGGTCAGCCTGTACGAGATTAGTGTGGCTCTCAAACAGCTGAAAAAGGCGGCGGGTGACGATGATGACGACGGAATCACCACAGAACTTCTGGGAGCGAGCGGCAAGCGGATACTTAAAGTCCTCCAAAAGCTTCTCAATTCCGTCATCGTCGAGGGCAGAACACCAAAGGCATGGAACATAAATGAGATTATTTTGTTCTTTATAAAGGGTGACAAGTCCCTCTTAAGGAACTACACATATGTTGAATAAATGAACTTACTTGATCTACGTTTCGAACACTGAGCCACAAACTGGTGGTATTTCTTGCTCTGTACTAATTTTGTTCGGATTACACTTCTGTAGATTTTTTAGGACTTTTTGTTTAGAGGTGTTTCATTGAGCCGAACCGCCCGAACATCGTAATGAAAAATGAATGAACTAATTGCGCCGCGCGCCAACGCGAGTCCCTGGCAACTACAGGTATCATCATTTAATCGCTTTTGGCTGCAGAGACGTTTATATAATAAAACCCGTAGTAACTTCACCAGAAATTAATTAAATGCATATAATTATTTTTTTCACAAAAATATTATTTCATTTTGCATGTTAAGGGCGCGGGACAAAATGAGTTAAAGTTAATAATTTATTTTTTGCTGACGTGTGTTATTAAAGTTTTCAATAAGTAAATATATTTCCAAAACCAGCTAACGGCATTTAAAATACTATAGCAGAATGAATTATCTGCGAACCTGCTCCAGTGCGTAAATGAGAAAACCAATTAAACGAGTTTAATATTATTTAGCAAGCGTAATATCGAAAAAACTACCGTTAAACAAATTTAATCGCTTTTGTCTGGCGACTTTTTACAGAACTTGACAATTATCCTGTATTATGCACAGAGTATCTCTGCAACTATTGGGTTTCTGCGTTTAACCGATATTGGCAGACGAAGGAATTGAAAAACTAAATCGATTGGTATTGTTAACTCATATTTGACCAAAATTGCAGTTAACCGGTTTTGGCAGCATGACGACGAAATAATCTTACGCACTTTACATTTTCACACATTACAAAATACACCTACCGTGTGTATTTTGTAATTGTTTGAAAGGGCTTACAAATAAAGAGAGTGTTGCTAAAGTAAATAGTAAATACTTAATATAATACTACGTAATGGCACGTTTACACTATGGTCGTAGTCGGTTGCAGCCCGTACTCGGTCACTGACTAGTGTGAACAGATATTCGGTTAGCCGTATTTGGTTATATCTCGTAATCGGTTCGCCGAACAAATTTTTAATTCCAGCCATAGTTAAATGTTCAGTGTTTAAAAATTACAGATTTTGTGCTTCATCCACGCAACTATCAGACCCATTGAAACAACAACAACATTGATCTACATTTTAGTCATTAAGCATTGTAGACGTTTTGCAAGTTAGGCTTTCTGATCATAAAGGAAAATAATATCTACTTAAATATATAGTATCTGCTTGTCTATTGAAATCAGAGAGAGTTCAATTTATGAGAATTGTTTTTGAATAATTTCTAAACTCATGTGTGGGAGCAACTTTAAATAATACATTTATTACATATAACTATCCATATACACTTTTTTATTTTATTTTATACACTACCCGACTGATTTTCAAAATTCAAACGCCAACGATAGATCTCCGCTTCTTGCACATTTTGACACCTCTCTCATAAAGATATCTCTAATTCTACGATACACACTATACAACACCTTAGTGAAACCGCACTTAACCTACCTCATTGAAATCTGGGGAAGTGCATCGAAAACGAAAATATCTGAACTCCAAATTTTACAAAATAAAATAGTCAAATTGCTTTTTAACTATCATTATCTGACATCCACAAAACAAATATACGATGAAACAAATCTAATGAACATAAAAAGTCTGTACCGGTATAACACTTGTATTTTCGTCCACAAAACTCTCAATAAGAACATCCATACTAACATAACGTTCACCAAACTAAAATCTATGACTGCACGCAGCAATCGCCGCGCTAGTTTTCTTACTACCCAAACATCGCACGAATTACGGCAAAACTATGATTACATTTGAAGGAGCACAACTTTATAATAAAATACCCGCACCTATAAAAAGTTAAGACTCATTTAACGTATTTAAGAAAAAACTTGCTCAGTATATTATCAGTACTCAATAATTATGAAAATAGTGCGTTAAACTGTTGGATGCATTGAATTGTTGGATTCTACTGTGATTTAATTGACTTTTACTCAGCTTTATTAGTAAGTACCTACTATCTGTTTTGCTTTTGCGACCAGGGGGCTAATTGTCTAACTTCAAAATCTATCGCAATCGCTTTCATTTGACAGATGAATGTGACACATTGCTGCATTTCTTTAGTAAGTTTTTATTTGTGCCAAAAAGAAGCATCAATGTGTTACATCCTGAAAGCGATTGCGATAGATTTTTAAGTTAGACAATAGAAAGGCAGGAACTGTTTAGTCTTTTTATTTATAATGTTCTCATGTAAGTGATGTTATGTCTTTATGAGAATAAAGTTCTATAAACCTAAACCTAATTCTGACCGATCTACGGCCACCCGGCAATTTCAGCTGAACATACACTGGTGATGACATAAACATTTTCAATGCTGCAAGTGGAAATGGGTCTGCTTCTGAGTTTGTAAGAATTGCGTTTTTTTATTTTTTTATATCTTGTATCAAGTGTTTTTTGGTAAATATTGCCTACTTAGGTGCACTTTCGAGTAGAGTATACGATATGTGGTACGTATAATTAATTTCAACGTACCCATTGTGTGTAAACTTTTGTAAATTTTTGTGATGGAAAATGACCTCACTTTAAATGAGGAAGTAATTTTTCAATGTTGACGACTCTGTATGAAATAGACAGGGATAAAAAAGCAGCCCTTGACGAGTCTCTTACCGGTTCTTCTCGTTACAATGTCTCCCTCTTGCGAACCGATGGCGTAGCTTCTATGACATTCACAAGTGCTTGAAACAGTTTAGACTGAATAAATGTTTTTTTTTATGTTAAAATCAATGGGCAGACAATTCTTAATAATCAAATGTGCTGCTCTTTGTACAAGGAAAAGTGATAGACATGATTATAGTTATTAAAACCATAGTTGTTTTTCAATAACAAAGCGAGACATGTGACCTCGAAACACGAAACTATGTACTACTACTTCCGACTAATAAAGAGGGCTCCACACTCGCGCCGCGAAAGCCGGCGAAGGCCGCGAACCGCGAGTGTGGAGGGTTTCGCGGCTTCGCGTATGGGCTTCGCGTTCGCGCTTCGCGGCGTTCCCCGTCCTGTGGCGGTGTTTTGGTCCGCGTCAAAGGACTTGTGTGCCGAACTAAGGTTGCCGTGATTCGCGGCCGCGGTTCACGCGCGAGTCTGGAGGGCTATATTTTTCGCACCGTTTTCATGCACGAACCGCGCCCGTGATTCGCGGCCGCGGTTCGCGCGCGAGTGTGGAGCCGGCTTAACACTTACCTAATTTCAGTGAAATTCGTGGTCATTAAATATTTAAAACAAGGTCGACTATTAAAAAGTAGTTTTAGTAAATTGGAATATGATTTTCAACCAATCAATACGTTCAGTTCAGTTGTATAAAATGGTTTTTAAGGTCTCAAATTAAACAGAGTTTTTTGGGGAGAGCAGCTAGTTGTGTTTAGGGTTCCGTAGCCTAATGGCAAAAAATGGAACCCTTATAGATTCGTCCTGTCTGTCCGTCCGTATGTCACAGCCACTTTATGCCAAAACTATTAGTACTACAGTTGAAACTTGGTAGGTAGATGTATTCTATGAACCGATTTACGATTTTTATACAAAAATAAACAAAATAAAAGATTAAAGGAGGGCTCCCCATACATGAAACTGATTTTTATTTTCATCAAACCTATACGTGCGCAGTGTCTATATATACATAGGTCTTTAATAATGACATTGAGGTTCCTGAAACTATTTTTTCTCAAAGTCAACCGTGTGAAAGATAAATACTTCCAAAGTGGTAAAATGTGTGTCCCCCCCCCCCCCCCCCTCTAGCTTTCAAATTAAGAGAGCGAAAAATCTTAAAAAAAATACAATGTAGATCTTAATAAACACTTTCAAAGAAAATTGGTTTGAACGAGATATATTTAGTAGTTTTAGAGATATAGCATATTTTCCAAAACCGCAAATATAACTTTGTCATTTTTACAAACACTATGAAAAACATAGTTATTTTTTCCGATGAAAAAAAATAGCGGTATTAAATAAGGTATGGTGATATACAGTAACTACAGAACCGTACTTCGCGTGGCCCAACACGCACTTGGCCGTTTTTTTTATGTAGAATTAACTGCCGCTACAAACTACTCGACTACCCGCGACTTCCTCTGTGTGGATATTTATTTTTATATCCCCGGGATTAGCAATTTTTTCCTGCATAAAAGGATCCTGGCAATAACTACGAGGAGGCCTACGTTGAGAAAATGATTTTAATAGGCTGCTACGAAGATGATTAAAATAGATAAATAGTTAAACTGGATAATCCATTGCGAATAAGATTATTCATAAATTAATAGTCAAACGTCACCTCATTTTCATAATCAAATTCCCTTTGATGTTACCCGACAGAAAATAAAAGGAAACCCCTTTGACCTGAGAATTGAGATAAAAGCCAGCTTCAATTAGTCAGCTTATCTCCACGAGGGTAATCTAAAATACGTGTTGTCCTAGAAAGGGAATTTGCTAGCCGTTTCGAGCGGCATTTTCACCCCAGTTGTATTGTAGTTTCGCTGTGAATTTCACGGCAACTCCACTCTTTTCGTGAATAAACAGCATTTGATCCAACTGGGAACAACAGACTATTTAGTGAAACAAGCAATATCTACCTGCTGTGAAATTTCGAAATAACTCTTTTTGATTTTACGGTAAAACTGTTTTCTGGACTTATATTGTGGGGAATGTTATTTCTCTAATTTAACGAATAGGTATGTGAATTTCCCAATCCGGCTACAAAGCTTGGAGATTATGGAAACATTTAATCCTAAATCATTTTGAATAAATCATAGATTGTGAATTCGCTTGTTCGAAAGTTTTGGAAAAATATATTGGTCTCGAAATAACTCCAATTGTTAGTTTATTCGTACCTTTGAACTTGTTTCTCAAGACTTTGACTTACTTTTCCTCAAAGATAAACTCTGTAGACGGAGCAAGTATCTAATCCACGAATTATGAGATAATATCAAATTTAAATTCCTACTTTAAAATGTCAGAAGTTGTAACAACTTGACGTTTATGAGTCCGAAGTTTACCCTTTATACTCTAAATAAGGGAGGAAGAAAGGGTTCCGAAAGTTATTATTTATGATATAGCTACTCAGTGCGGCTCCCATTTACCATAATTTCCCTAAACATACATTTTAATTTGACGTAAAAAAGTAGGTGTGCTATAAATTGTACGGAGAATACTACACGAAGAGTAATGAACATTTTGATCCTTGGCTCTCTTAGCAATTTTCGCGCTCACGGTCCGCCTTTTTGGATGAAAAAGTTGTGTTCCATTTAGCTATAAGCTTCGCAGATAGCACTTTAAGGAGTTTGCGGGCGTCAGAGATGCTGACTCGAAGATTATAGGATCACCCCTCGCTACCCTGTCAAGATAGCGCGATAATACCGCTCTTAGGACCTCACAATACAGGCCAAATTTCTCCATCACGTGACCCTTTTCTTCGCAATAGCCACGCATATTCTTTCGCCATGTTCCGCTATTTTGCACGCGTCGTATAGGCAGCCGGCGAATGTTATATTCGACTTTAATCTTCTTCCTTGTAGGTTCGTTTTCGAATTTCACTTCATGATGTAGGTCTCCAAAAATACGTTTTAGGAGTTATGGCCCACAAATAAGTTTAGGTGGTTTTAGTAATGGAAGGTTTTTGCTTAAAATGAGAGCTAGAATGCTTTTAGGAATGTTAGTTGGGCCAAACAAAAAGTTTTTATTATTCCTTGGTTTGTAAAGGACTTTATAAACTTGGCGGAATAATTTCTTGTTACTCATGTGGTGAGGGCGAAGAATGTCGCTGAGAAAGTACAGATGTTTTGTTTTCGACGAAGTTATTTTGGTTGTTTGATAATGTCTTAGGAATCCCTCTTGTCTTTGTTGGTATTTATTGTGACAGGCAGACACATGGAATCCAGAAAGGCATTACTAAAATTAAGCTTGATAAGATAAATATAGGTACTAACATATATGTTATGTATGTTTAATATTTAAACTTCGTGTGAAATTCGATAAAATTTTGGGAAAGACAGTGAATCATATTTTGTTTTTTTTTGAGGTAGGGGTTCTTTGACGCGTATAACTTCTCCGTATATGCGCGGAAGTTGATTCATATCGAAATATAGCCAGCTGCAGCTTCAAGCACGCGCTGCGTATATGTTCTGCGTTTATACGCGTCAAAGACACCTTTTATTCACTTGTCTTGAAAAAAATAAGCTCTTGAGGGCTTTATGAACTCAGTATTTTACGTTTAAAAAGTTAACTGATTAAATCTTAACTGAAAAATCACTTAATTTCATGGCGAGTGAAAATGCGTGGGCAACGCTAGTTAAAAAATAATATTTTTTGAATTACGGCCGTAACTGTTTACTTAGCCGGCCAGATCCCAAGTGGCCTACTGAGCCAGATTAGTAAAACGCGAATTTTACACCACTATACCCATAAAACTGGAGTTATTCGATACAGGTAATTCTCGCCTAACATAAAAACGCGTAATAAACAAAGCTAATAAAACCCTTGAGCGGGACATCAAAAAACTTTTCGGCTTTTACGATATTTCATGTGTTAGCTTTGACCTAACACTTCTCACAATGCGCGGCGATGGTTTACTACCGTAACGGGTAATAAGAAACCCAAGAAATGTTCAATCTAATACTTAATTAAGAGCGCTGCAGCTTTTTAGCGTCACCGCTGACGAGCGATTAATCGCTGAGCGATTTTTTGTAGCCCAGAAAAGAACATATGGAGTTCAATACGTAAACGCCCACGAGCTACAAAAAGTAGCTCACATATAGCTCGGCGACTAATCGCCCACGAAATGACACTGACAAAAGTGACAAGCGGCTTTAACCCTAAAAGACACCACAATTTTTTTCGCTGGCTGGCATAATTATTTTTGTAATGGTATAGCTTGCAATAAAAAGTAAGGGAATTATTATTAGGTACATTATATGATTGATTACCTATTAATCCTGTTCCGTAAATGGTAGGTAGGTACACTACGAGCCTTAAAGGTCGGTCATAGGCAATTTTTCTGGGATTGTCATAAGTTTATATTACCTACATAGAAAACATAACGTAAACGTAACGAAAAAACATCTAGCTAAAGCCCACCCGACTTCAACGGACGTTTTTTTAATATTAAATATGCATAGGTATCTATTAGTAATTATGCAGATTTCAATAATTATTTCTTGCTTTTTAGTGCTTTTTATTTTAAAGCTATTTTGTTTATTTTTTTTATTAGTTTGCTTGATTTTTTTTTAATATTTAGTACGATTTAAACTTTTAAATGTCTATATTTAACTAATCACAGCTGACTATACTAAAAAAATCTACAGATCTCAAACTACGCGTAACTATCAAAGGCATTGAAAATGTAATTTAGAAATAAAGCACACGGCACTGTCATCAATGCCGTATAGGCTCCACACATTTAATAGGAACACATTATTTATCGAACTGACGATAAAGTAAACGGAGCGCAGACTGGCCAGTCAGTCTGCGCTCCGCTCCGCTCTACAGCCTACAGTTTTCGTCCGCCCGCCTCCTAAGATGGCACAAATCATGTAAGCTACAGGAACTTAATTTAATCCCGAGATTTAATTTAATTCGGATTCAATTCGGAAAATTTCAAATTATTTCTCGATTCAAGTTGGCGAAAAATTTTTGAAATATTGATAAATTTTGGATAATCTTCAAAATTCACGGACGGATTTTAGGAATTTAAATTGCACTTTGAAGCTCTTGGGCAGACGCACATTTTGACCAGCGAAACTAGAGGCAAATATCACAATTTCATAAATCGGGGCACTATACTCGATCACGTAAACACAAACATTTTCAATGTTAAAAAATATTAAAGAGTTTAATTTGGGTACTTAAATTACTCTAATGTCCATTTTTCTGCTATCCGTACTTTTTCATATATTCTTGGTATTTTTTGTCGGGGTATGAGTTAAGAACACGATTTGGGATGAATAAAGAAAAAGTAACGCGAGTGCGATGTGATGTCATGGGATGAATATGGAACTGGGTGCCTTTTAGGGTTAACCTACGCCAGCGACAAAAAAGCGCCGCGATTGTCGCCGCGTTTATCGCCGCGATATCGCCGCGATTAACGCCGCGATTATCGCAGCTACATAAAAGCGCCCGTCAGCGGATACCCTTAACTTACGTAACTTAATAGCTACTATATTGCCAACTACATCATAGGCTTTTAAATAGTTCGCCTCTCTATACTTTACATAACTATTCAGGTCAGGCTAATAATAGTCTATAGGGCAAAAATCAACCACTTTGAATTAGATTTTTTAAACACAATAGGTAATTTTAATTACCATATTAAATTCTAAAGATATAATTATGCTACACCAGTTAAAAAAATGCTAGTTCTTATCCAAATTATCGTTATTATCGTCGTGGAGATTCTTAGGGTAGGCCTATATCAGTGGGTGTCGTGCGGCTGATATGATGATGATGATCGAAATTTAATGAAAAGTAAAATTGTGTTTTTCTAAATTATTTCTTATATCATAGAAAAAGTAAAGCAATCAGAAAAATATATAACCCCAACAAGGTAGCAAACGAAAGAGCAATTAATTAAAGGGGGCTGATCAGTTAATTCGGCTGACATGTGTTCGGCGTCCTTGAGGAATACAGTGTTTTGAACAGGGTTGACACCTCTCGGGTTCCGGGGCTATGGACGAGGGTCGAATAATCGGGCCAATTTGGACCTAAAGGTGCTAAAACATGTATTTATTAAGCTTTTGTTAAACTTTTTCAGCAGTTGTGACGTCAAAATTAAAGGCACCAAGACAAAAAACCAAACCGTTGAAAGCGTGAAAATTTATAAAAATATTTTATGAAAAATTTTGTTCATCAATTTAGTGAAAGCCTTTGTATACGTAAGCTATATAAACATTACAAAAGTTATGGTTTTCCAAACACCAAACTTTCAAATTTTAATTCTATCACCTTCAATGAAAATATTTGCAAAAAATAAAACAATCGAGTCCAATAAATTAACAATCCCCTTTTTATTATTCAAACAATCCTCACGCCACATCAATATTCCGCTCCGTTTCACACACCAGCTCATTTGGAATACACCTGTTAGATTCCAACCGGTGATGACCCTGCACTTCTGCCTGCTCGTGTAACAGATGTGTGCGATCCATCCGACACAGTGCGGAGACATTTGTCTTTCGCCAAACAATTGTCTTGATGGGATCGGGGTTTTTCTTTCAAGGTTATGTTTGGAACGGTAGATAGTATCTAGGTATAAGTAAGTTTATGAGAGTAAAGCTACAAGCACATTATTATTGATAATAGAAATTAGTCAGAAATTTTATAAGGTATACATCTCACTGCAATATAGATAGAATTCATTATTCTACATTGAGTGCTCTAAAAATACATTAAACGCGACACACTGTCACTCAGCCACATTTGGACAATTTTCCGGCCGCTATTTTGATGCGAATTTGCATCGTATGTATTGATGGCACGCACACGGTTGCGTTTTTCTCTGTTTATATGACAGTGGTACTTGTGATCGGTAACGTCGACGTAACGACGTACAAATGCATAAAAATCCAGACAAGTTGTGTTTTATTTCAGAAGTCAAAAATAAACTCAGGTTCCCGCACGACTGTCTTTGCACCTAGTGTTTAAAACGAAGGACCATAAGTTCTTGGAAGCTCGGGTTCCTTGGAAAGAGTCAAATTTGTACAAAAAAACAAGCATTGGAACTGTCTATGTTTAATTATAAGCCCAGAATTGATAGTATTGAACTAATAAAATTTAAATGTGACACTTACAAAGCGACCCGTGTCAAAACAATAAAAATAGATATTGATTATCTATTCTAACTTGAAGAACAGTCAGTTGATGGAATCTACGAGAAGACTGATACCCACTATCTATCCGAAGTGATAGCCGCACATTTGTTCTGAGCCTCTCTACCCATCACTCTGATAAATGTTTTTGCTATATAAAGTGTTATCTTTGGGATCACATCTAAAAAATATGGGGTAGGGCTACTGGATGAAATCATTAAACTAATACTGAAACATCATTCAAGTGTATGTCTAATCAACTATTTTGTAATTGTTAAAACACAACTAAATCAGTTCATAGGTATTTTTTTAATGATATGAATTGTAAAAACAAACACTGAGCTAAAACGTCTAAGTTGAAAACGATAATAATAGTTAAAATTACCAACCAAATCCTAATTGAAATGTCTGATAAGAACGTTAAGATTCCAGCGAATTAGTTGGATCATTTATGTAGTTTCGACGTGACAGAATGGACAACATTTCATTTTGAAAAAGTACTAAAATTAGAAAACCATTTCGAGATTTTAGTGTTCTAAGCTCATATTTTTCTTTTCAGAATGTTTAGTTCAGTATTCTTTACGTTATTTAAAAAAAACTAAAATCTAGTCCAAATTGGGAATGTCAGGAAGTTTGAGTTGAGTCTATTTGTCTTGTATTTATATTATCTGTGCATTCATTAAAAAATAAAATTCATTGTCATAATAAATCATAGTAACAGAATGTCATTCAAGAGTATTTCTGATCAGACTAGTAAAAAGTAGAAATTTATAAAATATTCTTGTAAAAAACTTAAAAGAAAGTCATAGCATTGTTTGGGATACTTATGCGTTACCAGTGAAATTATGTCTTGTGTGATTAAAGGCTATAAATCTCGCACAGAAAGAAATGAAAATAATCAATAAACATTATGATTTCATCGGTAAGTTTATATTGTTTTAGATGTTTTTATGTAGTGTAAATAGCTTAAAACTATTATAATATACTAATAATTTTTGCAAATAGTCATTTGTGTCCAGTTCTTTGTTGATTTTGAAAATATCAGATTTTTTATTACATGTCGTAGAGGTTATATTATTTCGCCTAGTGATGTGCATTTCTATATCGATATTTATTTTATTGTACTTTCTTACTTTATATTTGATGGGAACAATAAAAAGTAGAAAACCATCACATGGCTTGGCACAACTTTCTTTTATGTAAATAAACAATAATCACGTAATTTACATTTGAAAACTCAAATCAATTGTAACATAATGTTTTGTATGTAGGTACTAATACAAGCTCAATTTCTTTGTTTTAGGTGCCACCGTTATCCAACAAAACACAAAACGTAACACGTCAGGAGAGCCTGCGAGCTATCGACACGACATGAAGTAGAATATTTATAGTTTGCAGCGACAACTAGAAAGAGTTAAAAAAGTGAACGCCTAAAATAATAAACACTGATATTTTTTACGTGTTCTTTTTATTTCCTTGACTAGTTTCCGCTAGGTTATAAACTATGTGTGTGCTTTTTATCCAAAATGAGTTCAGCCTTTTTTTCGTGATTGATTAAGAAACAAATACTTAAATACTTAGTTTAAATTAGTTTTTGTCGATTTTTTACATTTTATATTGGATATTTCTAAAAAGTAAAAAGATGTGTAATCAACTAAATAATACTTACGACCTCCATATAGTTTCTCAAAATGAAAATGTTGTCTATTATCGACATCACTTACAGAAATCCCATGCCACATCACTATCGAAATCATGGTGTCATATTGTCACAGATAAGATCAGAATTGATTTTTTTTGGCAAAAGCTACACATTTCAACTTCCTGACAATGTACTTACGCTCTTTTAGAATGAGTAAGATTTCAAACAGTGATTTAATATACAAAAAAACAATTAAAAGTTTAAATAAAAAATAGGTATCCCCTAATTTTGTATCTACTTTCATTATACAAAGTGAAAACGACATATTATATTTTTGAAAGGTTGTCCATTCAGGCGTTAAGCTTAGTGGATCTTAATTCTATCACCAAACCTCACCCGATACATCAGACTGTCAGAGCAGACAAAACCAAATAAACCTTTGAACAGTCTGAGCTGATGGAATCCAGACAGCGCTATCATTGAAATATAATTCCTAGAAGTGACTTATGATATCTAGAAATCTATTTGGCGTCACTTTATACTAACAATTTACCATGAAAAGCGAAATAATTTGTAAGTTACATTTGATATTGTTGTAAAGGCAAAGAGGAATTATTTTATGTAGGATACCTAGCATTCATTTGACTTCTCTTTGAAAAGGTTTTGATATTGAACAGATTGAAATTGAAATTAATTGAAATTGAAATTAAAATTGAAATTAGTTAATTTTGACATTTTACAATGTTTTCCTTAGTACTAGTTAGGTAAGTAGATGCTCTAAAGAATAGGATTTAGACAATAATAATATAAATAATACCACAGATATTATACTGAAATATCAACAGTTTAGTACTGCCACTGTTTAAAACATGGTATATGAACTAATACTATCTCTAGGTATTCATAAAACAACGTTAGAAACAAACTAAATCTGCTTTCTTACCGAACGTAACTCTTCGAGTCAATACGTCTGCAGGCGAACAATAATTTCTTTTAGCATTTCTAACCAAGCCAAGTCTAGTTGAACCGACATCCAATTCCCCAAAAGGAGAATAAACAAAGGAAGCGCAGCGCGCGGTGCAGTCGAGACAAAATTTATTGTTCTGTCGGAGTGCTTCGCAATTGTTGAAGCACGTTGAAAAGTAAACAGTAGGCAAGTTACTGCTTGATGCTGTGATTAAAATTATCTCTGATAAAGCAGATGAATGAAGTTGCTTCTTTAAGTACGCAATACGGTATTGCGAATTAAGTAGGTACCTATTGAGGAGAATAATGTTACTCGAATTGCTAAAATTTAACAGGGGCTCGAAAGGTTTTGAGACTCATTATCATCAACCGGGGTGATTGATTATCATCAAGTGTTTTTGCTGAGACTTGAGCTATGAAGAAAGACTACTTAGTATATCATATTGAAAGGTCTCTACAGAGTGTGCCTACTTCGTCTCGTCTACGAGTAAGCAGAAAAATTTGCAAAATGTATTTTATTACCTACTTCATACTTTTCGATCTCATACACTATGCTCGGATCGTTCACTTTGGTCTATTTTCTAAGACTCGGCTTGTGAAGCCTTGTTGTTTTTTCACTCCAGTCTGTTCTGCTCTGCGCTTCAAATTGGCAATACTTATCTAATTATTTTCACAAACGATTTCTTTTCAAATGTAAGGTATATTTCTAGTCGCGAAACGTTTTATAAAAATCCGATTCTAAAATATTTCCATCAAGTTTGAAAATATTTACTCGAATGAAAATGCATAGAAATGGAAAAACCGTAAAGCAGCGGTATAAAAGTTGGTGCAGTCAAACTCTTGAGCTTATAAACTTGTTCGGTAGTTCGGAACACGATTTCCGAAAATCTTAACTTCTTGAAATTTCAATAGCAAATACTTGTCAGCTACTTTGTGGGGATAACTGAATGCCTCGCGGGATGTTTTGAAATGCAGTTTAATCTACGTGTTAGTATGTATTCTGTGGTGTTAGATAAGTTGCGAACATAATAATTACTTTTAAATCATAGCAAACAATGTATCTGATGTTGGCCAATATTTTTAAGAACATAAGTTTATTTTATAATATAAAAATAATGTAATCAAAACACGTGGCATCGAAACTGAAAAAAAAAACATTAACTCATTTTTCTTCATTACTGTAACTTACGTAATACAGAAAAATAAGTTTTATATCCCCGATCGTCCATCTCAATTTCATGTGATTTCCAACGCAATTTCATAAATGAGATATTTCTTCAATAACAATTTGGTTTATTGAATGAATCTGTATGGAAAATATTTACGGGTCGGTAGTTCTGGCCCTTTTATGGTCGAACCGGGGAAAAAATTTACGATCGCGTAAATTAAATGCGGGACCACAAGGAATTTCTTTTTTAGTATCAATGGTGAGATAAAATACTCGTTTTATTACTAGTTTCGCGTAATTTGCATTAATGATTTGTTGAAGGGTTTGCTCTTATTTTTATCGTTGATGCCGGAAGCAGATGTTTTTTTACGAGCTAACCGCAGCAAGCACTATAAAGCTACTTAACATTCAGTTGAAATGTGTTGCTTATTAAATAATATATTAAATACCTATTAGTATATTAAAATAATATTGATTAAAATAGGTTTCTATCAGTATTTAACATTAAAAAATTGTAGAAAATATTATTACGATGGTCTGTCACGGCTTTCTTCCCGGCATACAGTCAGCCATAGATTTGTTTTCTTTACATAACAGATAAATAATAAATGTGTAAGTTCTTCTTACTTCTTTTACTGTTCAACTTGTTATTTGTTATTATGAAGGAATCTCTGTATATAGTATGTAATCTCATAGTAATACATAATATAGGCGAGTTCCTTAGAATCTTGGATGTTAGAGTCAAAATAGTAAAAAATAATGATTGATACGTACATACACGTACGACCCGGCGACGTACATAAAACCAATCAACTGTACACGCAAAACTCACTTCGAATAAACGAGAGCTTATAAAGGCAAAAACGCTTAAAAACGCTAGATGAAACATTCACTGACATTAATTTATGAACGTCTGTAATTTATTTCATATTGGAATCATAATTCAAATCGATAATGTTTCATATTTTAAATTCCAACCGAACAGAAGCACATGTCATGACCACGCTCTTTAAAATAAATCCTTTGAGGTTTTTATTTTGTTGAATATATAAAATAAAACGAATATTGCTTATTTCTTTTGCACATTTTGTAAAAAATTAGGCATCATATTATTTGGTATTTTAAAGCATACAAGTAAAATAACGAAATGACACATTTAATTAAAAGTACCTACGTGCACAGATAAAATAATACTCTTAATTTCTCATTAAAAGATACAAAAAACTAAAAGGTTTGCGTTCAAAGTTTCAGCGTTTTGATTGCAAAGCGCTTTATTTTTCAAACTGGGCAATTAATTACCTGCCAGCGAAACTAACTTAAAACCCTTTTTAATGGTTTTCAGATAAAAAAGTGATGTTTTTATCGCATAAAGCTCTTATTTCGTGATCTACCCAGAGGATTCCACAGCCAATTAACGTGCGTCTGTGTCATAGCAATTTGAAAACTAAAACCAATTTGTTGGCAATATATTTTATAATTAGTCAAAATGAAATGCATGGAGTCTCTTTTTTTTTATCACGACGGGGATGAATACTGAGGAACCAATGGTGCCACAAGCGACTATACATAAATCTTTTAATTGGTTGTTTCAAATGTCAAATGTCATTTTTGATGTATTATAACAACAGCTGATTAATATAAATCGCTATAAACAACGGCATCACAAACAAAAGAGAGATTCGTATTATACTTAACAACATAAGATAAACTATGTACAAATATTCACAAGAGAATCAATAACTAAAAGGGTGTAGATACGCAACACGTAACATTTTTAAAGTTTCAATACAAATGATCAAAACAACACTGCGCGAGCCGTAATGAGGGCCAACTTTGAAAATTCCTATTAAATTATTAAATAGATATATATGTATATGTTACGGCTAATACCCGGAGTGCGGCTA
Source organism: Agriphila tristella (assembly GCA_928269145.1). Lineage (NCBI taxonomy): Eukaryota > Metazoa > Arthropoda > Insecta > Lepidoptera > Crambidae > Agriphila > Agriphila tristella. Next base: position 18,943,008 of record OV743443.1, on the reverse strand, counting down.
AACCTAGTTTTAGCCGGCTAAAACTAGGTGTAGCCGCTAGCTGTTGGCTAAAACTAGGTGTAGCCGATTTGCTCGCGGCTAAAACTAGGTGCAGCATGGGATATAAAGAAAGTTTTTTCTGTTGTCTGTTAAAAAAAAATAACCTTGAAATTTAAGGCTCACGCTCCGCTGCGCCTCGCGCTTGCCTTAAATTTCTAACATAACCCGGGACCTACAGGAGTAAAGCAGATCGGTTACACCTACTTTTGGCCAACAGCTATCGGCTACACCTAGTTTTAGCCGGCTAGAACTAGGTTTAGCCGTACTTCGGGTATTAGCCGTAACATATATACAAAACACGCAATACATTAGACAAGTACCTCATTATTCCTAAAAAAAAATGACTTTAGAATCTTAAATTATACCAGTAAAAAAACGGTTCCCTATGTATTTGCATAAAATTTTAAGGCATAATATGTCATAGCATAATATGATTTCGCCGAATGATGTTTACGCATAATATTAATTGGTCATAACAGCTTATGCATATTTTTTTTAGGCATAACTAATTTAGGCATAATCATGTTTAAGCATAATATTCTTTAGCATAAATTTAAACACGCATAATGTTATTAACGCATATGTTTATAAACAAAAAATGAATACACTTCGAATCTTGCACATCTAAAAGCTATTGCTAAAAATTTAATTGAATTAAATATAAAAAAAAAAAGTCTCGTGCATGGCTAGGGGTATGTATTTACAATGCCGAAGTTGAAAAAACCGAATTTTACAAGACCCATGGACGAAACACCGAAAATCAAATGGTCGAACGGTTGTTTGGCCGTACGTTTAAAATCACGAAAGGACATTTTAACTAAAATACTAAATCCCGAAGCTTAAAAAACTGAAGGTTAATTGAGAGTTACATGCCAGCAGGTCGGTTCTGGCACTTCGCCGGCCGCTGCCGCGGCACGCTCACTTCGCTCGCTCGGCTCGTGCGTTGTAGGTCGCAATGAAACTTAATCTCCTCCTCGCGCGCTACGCTCGCTCGTCGTTGCACCTAATAGACCTAAACAGACTTTTGGGATTTTGAATTATCGGCATTTTGACTTTCGGGATTTTGAACTATCGGTCATTTAATAATCGATCTTTTAAGTTACAGTCTATTGGATTTCGATATTAAGGATTTTCAGTATTTTAAAAAAAGGTGTTTTATACGTCGATATTTCGGTCGTATGTGTTATGAATTTTCGGCATTTTAATACACCTACCCCTTTTGCAAGAAAATAAATAAGTACGTTAAAATATTTATTCTGATTGTTTTTATTTTTATGTCTAAATAATATTAGGCGAATAGACAATATGCCTAATAACATTATGCGAAAACAAATTAGTCTAAATGATTATTATGCTTACATAAATAGTATGCCAAAAAACAATTATGCCAAAGTATTATTATGTCAAAAATATATATGCCAAATCCGTTATGCCAAATCAAATTAGGTATAAATCCATTATGCGAAAACAAGGGATCCCTAAAAAAACATGTCAAAGTGTATCGATTTGAGAATTTTTATATATTTTATTTCTCTGTGATTAAAACATTTTTTTTCTCTATAGTGCACTCCTTGACAGTACAAACAATAAGTGAAAAAATAAATTTGAGTCGTACCTATTCTTATTTTGTTACAGCTGAAACGTTTGTAAATAATACCTCTGACAAGCTTAGAAATTCCATTTCTACAGATTGTCTTCGTTTAAAAATACCCGATCATTTATTATGTTTTTCTCTCTATACCGCACTAATTTAAGGTGCTACCTAAAACTAAAGTTTAGGTCAACAGTAATGCTTTCATTCTTTAGATAACTTCTTTGGAAAAACGCTAATTTCTTTGAAATGCGGATATTTCTACTGTAGTAATGGAGGGACACTGATAGGGGACTGTCACTGTCACTTATGTCACTGATAAGGATGGACCTTTGGATTGTAAGCTTGCAGCATTTTTCAACTGATGTCAAGTAAAGTTGCCATAAAGCTGTAATCGATTTATGTGTGGGTGGAGCATCTAACTAGTCCTTTCTAGCTTTAACACTGTAAATACCCATATTTTTGAAACTACCTTTCTTTATGAAGTACGCATCAGCTTCGAAAGAATTTTGAAAATGGAATTCCAAGGAAGGACTTCACTACATTATAAAACAAAGTCCTCCGCTGCGTCTGCCTGTCTGTATGTCTGTCTGTCTCTTGGCGATAAACTCAAAAACTACTGCACTGATTTTCATTCAGTTTGCGTTAATAAATAGAGTGATTTATGAGGAAGGTTTAGGAATATAATTTGTCAAGGTTTTGTGTAAATTGGTAGAAATATTACATTATTATAATATAAAGAAATTTTGGTCATGACTCTATAATATTGCGTCTGAAGTTCTTTAATATCCGCCATGGCGGCAGTCACAAATATTTTACTTTTGTATTACTGTTAATCGCACCAATAATTATTTTTAAAATAACAATATTTATTATTATTAATTTAGCAGAATCTTTTAATTATTGTTATAGTTATTTACTTCGTAAAATAATTAAAAAGGAATAAATTTCGCTCTACTTATTTCCTCATCATGGCGGTAGCACGAGCTTAACGACATTAAACTGTGGCGGTAGTTTCATGCCGCGTGACAGTCGCGCAAAATCAGTAGGTGCATTCCAGCAGACCAATCGCTCACCGATCACCACAGAGTAAAATTTAACCATTTGGCAAAAAAGGAAGGAACCAAAGCGAAGTAAATATTAGTAAAATAATAAATAGTATTAGGACTTGATGTAGGTACCCATTTAACGACGCGAGGTGCACTTAATAAGTTTCATCATTGACTCGTTGTTTGTATTATGAAACTTATCAGTCTCAAATAAATTCACAATTTAATACAGACAATCGATATTGGCTGGTAAAATACATCGGCAATCAAAAGCTTTGTTCTCGTCAAATTGTTAGTAAAAAGTTTACAATATTTATGAGTTTGCGGCACTCCGCAACGGGCGCGTTGTCCGTGCCGCAAACGTTTGATTTATATCTGCGGCAAACTTTATTAAAATGGAAAAGAGTATTAAAAAACTGTATGGAGAAATGGTAACCGAAAATAAAACATACTATATAAGCAAGAATCTTATATTCATATTCTATGACACAAGACATCTGTCTCCCATAGAGGTAGGAAGTTAGTTGTTTCTAATGAATTTTACATAAGTAGTTCTTTCGCTTCAACGGCATTAATAGGTACGCTTATCTAAGTCTTCATGTAAATGCCCACTCATTTCTCCATTTGGCCCTATTCGAGTAAAAGTTTTGGTTGCCAAAAATATATGAAAAATTCGATCAGGGCAAGATTTGAACCCGGAACAGTAATTCTAATAATCATATTGGGTAGTGGTACCCAGCTATAATCCATAGGTAATAAACTTGATATAAGTAGGGGGGTTGAACATGGTACCAAGACATGACATGACAGTCACTCATTAAATAGTTACAAATGAAAACAATCCTGCTACTAAGTTAGTATCACAAATTTTGTTTTAAAACCACACTTCATCAATCTAGCAAGTGAGAGAAACTTTAGAAAAAGCTCAGTTTTTTTTCTTCTGGAAAACTCTTTAAACATTCATAAATGAATCCGGGACAGGTGTATACCTCAAACCGTAACAGTACACAAGGCACGTTGTTTCTCCTAAAATTCAATCTGGACTAAATTGAAACCATGAATACAAAGCTGTTTGCGAGTGAAAGGAGTCGACGACTAATTCAGGTGCGGTACGAAGTAACTGAATCTAAATAAAGCGGATTGAATGGCCGACGAGATGGTACAAGAGTTCCAACTTAAGTGAACTTGGAAAATTTCACTCCCTTATATGTGAGCTTGAGATTTTGCCTGAGTACTGCGAAATGGATTGGTTATTTTTGTTTGTGTACGCGGATGAGGTACTAAAATTGTATGCAACACCTCCTACTTATAATCACGATCTTATCCTCATCTCATAATTGAAGTGGTGATTTCAGTATTCTGTAGTAAGTGAATGAAATTATAACACGGTGCCAATATTGTCGACCTGACGCCTACAATTTACACGCTGAGTAATTTGGACCCAAAGCCTGCAATCATCACAATGAAACTTGCAGAATGCTATAAAGCAACTCAAACACTTGTTTTCTCTTCGAGTTCATTTGGATAGTTGTAAGCGAATGTGCCTCGTTTTCAGAAAATATGGCTTTCTCTTCTCGTTGGAATGTTTCTTTCTCTTTCATTCAAAACATACCGGCAGCAGGTATACACAATGAGATGCTAAAATTTCATTTGCCTTGAGCTCATTCAAAAGCACCTACGTGAACTTCGGAATTTTCACCCCTGTTTACACAAGACGGCACGAATTCTGTTTGCCTGCCGTGTTTGCGCTCTGATGGGTACTCCCCCTTATTTTAATTCAAAATACCTTGCTCATCAAGGCGACACGTTGAATTATCTCAAGTGCAGTGTAAGTGGAAATGGGAAATAATGATATTTCTGAAATAAGTACCTACCATTTATCAAATTTAGATCGAGGAGCTTGATGGCACAGTGGTTTAGCGCCTGGCCTGGCGATTGTGGAGGTTAAGCAACTTTCGCATATCTCGAGCTCCTTCGTGCTTCGAAAGGCACGTCAATCCGTTGGTCCCAGCTGCATTTGCAGTTGTTAACTCCCACCAATTCGCATTGGGCCCACGTAGTGGGTTATGGCCCATATTCTTATCCACCCATTAGAAGGGCCTGGGCCCCATTAGTGGGGACATTAAAAATGGCTGATGGTCATATCAAATTTATACATATTATATCTATATAGGTATACAAAGGTAAAGACTTGATTCTTAGAAAAAACTGAAGTCAAACAATTTTTCTAACACAAAATCTTGGTTCAAATTTATTTAATTTTAAGCTTCGGCCCTATTTCACCAAGTCGACATTTGTCAACGACGTATGTCGGTTAATTTTACAATTGTCGTTACTTTAATAAGGGTCAGGTATGTTGTGAAACAGGGATATTTTTTACAAGTCGACATATTTGTAGATTTGTCAGTAATTCTTTACATGAGATTGGATCTGAGTCAAGTTTGCGTGACAATTGTCGACTTGTAAATATTATCCACTGTTTCACAACATAATTGTCCTTTATGTAAGTAAAAAAGACTCTAAAAATTGCCGACATATGTCATGACAAATGTCAATTTGGTGAAATAGGGGCCTGGAATACAGAGCTCGCTGGAATAAGTTACTTTGTTGTCAGAAAAACTCAGACTAAGAAAAACTGTTAAACATGTACCTAGTCTCAGAACTTAGTATTTTAGGACTTCGTAGCCAAAGATTTAAATCTTTGTTCGTAGCTATGTTTCTGAAGACACAATTTGAGTGTTGCTCAGACTAGGAAAAATAGGAAATCTGGTGAATCGAATCGATCTGTTTTGTAATTCTTATTTATTTTTCATTATAATAAAGCCAATTTAAAAAAAACTATGGATATTGTTATCTTCCATCTAATTTTTTATGACTACTTTGACTCACCCCCAAGGTTTTTGTTGGTATTAATAAACAAGGGACTTCCGCCCGGCTAGTTGTCTACAGCTCTCGCATATCACCCACTAAGTCAATCAGGGGCAATCAATCCCCTATTATCCCTCTCCTCCCCCTCTTTTCCCCTCCCGCGCCTGAAGCGGCTCATTAATAGGACAGGCCGAGTGGTACGTGACCAGGCTTTGGAGTACGTCACGTGTCCTTAATACGCACTGAGCGTGTATTAAGAATTAATTTTCAATGCACCGTTCGGTTGTTTGTTAGTTGGAGGAAATTGTGCAAACATGCTGGTCATTCGGGATTCTGAAGGATAGTCATTTGTTTTTCTTGTAAAACATTGTCTGATCATCTCAAGAGAGCATACTAGAATATGAACAGTGTTTTGTTTTCGTCACCTCGGAACAAGAGTTAAGAAAACAAAACACGATCAAATAAAAATTAAAAGCTTACAATCCTGTATTTTGAAAACCCAACGTATACAAATAAAACCAAAGTCAGCGAAGAATAATCAGATTATTTAGTAGCACCTCGCTACTATAAACATAGATTTTTGAAAGAAATCTATATACTTCAACCAGCAAGTAATTCGGCCACTATGCAGCTGCATATTTTAATGAATTTTAAATAACCATTTCGTTAATATTAATATTAACTGAGTTGGAATTGCATATTAGCAGTAGATAGTTCTATTTACAAACACTAACCCAAGCAATATTTAGTAATAAGCTATTTGACTCACACACATTAAAAGCTATTTTAGGACACATTGTATTATAATATATCGAGTGTTCCGGCTGGGTAACAATTGATAATAAATTTGTCATACGGATGTTTTCAAACAATTTTAGGCTTAATTATAAGTTTATTTATATTTTTCATTACTGAAATTAATATCTTCGCAAAATTATAAGCATTTAAATAAATCGAAAGTGATTATTTAATTTTATCAACATATTTATTGGTTTCCGGTTGAATTATTTGACTGTGTAATGGTTAATTGTTAATTTTATTAAAACTATTTATTTACCATTTTATATTAATGATCACAAATATTATGACGAACTGTAGTAGTGTAAAAATGTTAAGTAACAAATTATAAGATTTTAGTGCACTGATTAAAAGTATGTAAATTGACGGAAGTGTATTTGGCTTTAGAGCAAGGTTCATTTGTTAAATTTATAGAAATATTTAAGCACACTTATGAGCGTGATTCTATTTCAATAACTCTTACTGTCCATTTCAAAATTGTGTTACGCATGCTTTCTTGGAAATTAATGTTTTACAGTTATTATCGAGATAATAAGTAGTGAAATGACTATGGACAGTAACGGTGAAAGAAGTCTCAATTCCCGCCAAGAATAAATGTATAAAAGTGAAATCGAAATAATGTAACGCGTCAGTCTGATTTTGTGCCTCGCCGAATAATAAGATAAGTATTGAATACCTGTGTTACATCTAAGATGTTATTCTGTTCAGAACACTCTGTTCATTTGTTTGATTGAATGTGTTGTTTTATTGGCATTTTATGCAATGTTCGTTAGAATGAATAATAAAGACTATTTGTTATTTCATTGTAATACAATAAATTTAAAATAGAAGTGATTACAAAAGTAAAGTTTAATGGTTTATTCATGATGATTAATGTTTTATGATTCGTTTATTGGCTATGCTATTATTCACTATGAATAATAAAGTCTAATGTGTTGTTTTATTTGTAACACAATTTAGAATGTTAGTGATTATAAAAGTTACTTTAAAATATAGTGATTGATAAGATTAATTATATTTTCTTGTAAAATCTTGGTAAATCAAATATTATAGTGATTAATAAGGTCTAAGATGTTGTTTCCTTGATAATGCGAGTATTGCTTTTAGTTACTCAAATATATCCTTGTTAAACAGTGACTTAGTGCTTTTAATTATGTATGCCTGATCCCTTAATTTTAACAATTTCAGAAGTGGTGATAACCAGTAAGTCCGAAGACAAGGTGCCAACGAGTTCGAGCCGAGAATCCTTGTGAGCCAGAACAGAAGCGATTGCGTCCGTGAGTTCAAGAGAGGTTTCGCAAGATTCCAGCTCCGACGATAGCAGGGTATTATTGGCACGCAAGCAAAACACAAGGCAAGTCCGTTCCGATTATTTATTATAATAGGCATATATTGATCAAATTCAGTGCATATGTAATGCGATGTTAGGGATGTAAGGTGACGTTGGGAGTAGGATGAAGTGGTTTTTCAATACATTGTGTTCCCTGAATGTTAGAAATATTGAAGTCTTAATATTTCCCTGTAGTCTAAGTTTGCTACAAGTAAAAAATAATTTTAGTTGGAGCTTATTTAAATATGATGAAATTTTTCATTTTTTTAATTAATTTAAAACTACCGCTTGAAACATTAGAGGCTAGCTTTGTAATATTAAAAAGAAGGTTTTTCAGTATTTGGTATTAACATAATCCGAAGAGATTCGATATTCAAATGTCGGTTTTTATACAAATACTTAATATCTTATTTGCTGAGTTTAATAATTTCAATGAACGGTTAGTTAATATGGTAGTACATTGACGCTTTGCAAAAACTGTTCAATAATGATAATGATAACGATAATGATGTTGATGTTGATGTTGATGTTGATGTTGATGTTGATGTTGATGTTGATGTTGATGTTGATGTTGATGTTGATGTTGATGTTGATGTTGATGTTGATGTTGATGTTGATGTTGATGTTGATGTTGATGTTGATGTTGATGTCGATGTTGATGTCGATGTTGGTGTTGATGTTGGTGTTAATGTGGATGTTGATACCTACTGATATTGATATTGATAATTGCGTCCGTTTTTATAAATTATAATGATAATTAGAATTATAAGCAATTATAATGATAATATATCCTAAATTATTATTAGCGGTTTGTAAAATTCTGTAGTTGGAAAGTTGTAAAAGGATGCAAGTTTGTTTAGTAGGAATCCCCCTAAGAGACGTAGGCGTTATATTCTTACATAGTTCAAGATAAAAAGTTTCCAATATATTTGAACAAAACAATTAGTTACTATGTGTGTAACTGGAATAAATAATTATTAATGTGTAGTGTAGTGTATACGTACAGACTGCCTGGGGAACACCCGGCGTTTGAGTTCATTTCATTGCGGAGCAAGTTTTAGAAATGAATAGAATAATTTCATTTGGATAGAAACGTGGCTAACATTGTTGATATAGGTAGATATACATTATATTAGCCAACATGTTTCGATGAACAATCAGTATGCAACATTACGAAAATATGTCTTAAATCTATCAAGTTTATTTTATTATGAAATATAAAAGCTTAACAATGGCTAGTATCAATATTCAATTACATAAGTACCTATACCTTAAAAGTATGTTTGTCTTAAAACGCGGAATGGGTAGTAAATAGGCCAATAACTATAAATTGTGTAAACTTGGAATTGCACCAATCCCTACTAGGAAACTCGATAACCTTTGTTATCATATTTTATTTGGAGTGGTCCAAACAAAGTAATTTATGAGATTTAGCCACAACTGATCATCAAAGAAGTAGAAATAAATTTTATTTATTATTTGTTTTGTGGAAAACCTACTAACAAATAACAACTAGAGCTAAAAGATAATAATTAGTGGATACAATGCTTTGAACAAATTTTTAGTAATATTTAACTTAATTTATATATTAATGTTGAGTTTTAAATAAGTTTTCAAAAAGGACCTACTTCGATCCTGATAGCTTTGAATATGTATTGATTACTTCATCAAGAACATTTTGACATGCATGTATTCTAGCAAATTCCAAGTATAATATGTCGAATGAAAATCAGAACTTGTTTGTGAAAATTTTTAATCAAGAAACTGGAAAAACAAATGGTATAGTCATTCTCTCTTAAAATTAGGAATAAGGTTGGGAAAATCATTCACTTGGGTTCTCTTAGAAAATGTCAGAAATTTAAATTCTTGTCTTAACATTGTTGTCTTGTTGACCTCCTTGAATCAGGTGTCGATAGGTGTTGAGGTATTTAGATTAAAAAAAAACCGAGGCTCTGGGTCAATCCTACCAATATTTTTAATCATTAATATTGATGCAATAATAGTTAACATTTATTTTAAAGGAGGTACTTTTCCTGGCCCAGTGGAAAATATGTAGTAAATAAAATTGGTTACTTTGTTTGAAGCAGGAGATAAAAAGTGAGCCTAACTTTTAGGCCAATTTACCTGTACCTGTACGTAGTACATATTATAAGTATATTATAATTACATGTACCCAGTAAAATAATGGGAAAAGAAAATAATTCAAAGTTTTCTATCAATTATTGGAATATTTCCCAATTATTTATATTCAATATAAGATTCAATTTAATTTTTTCCAAAGGTAACAGTGATATTGATAATGAAATTGTTCTAACGACGAAATCAGTGCTCCTTTTTAAGTTTTACATTGAAGCAATATAAATGATCAATCGAAGAAAATAAAATATATTATTTAAATTACCTAATATACTTTTTAATATTAATTTGAATGCAGACATAGTTTGAGTTTGTTGAAAATACAAAATCTCTAATGTACCTATAAAAATGTAATGATTCACGACGACAATTGTATCCAATCTACATATTTATCTTATCAAGATGACTGTTTTGTGACATTTACAGTTTACCTAAAGCGACAAGGCAGGGTTGGCCTACCTTAGTTGCTTTCATAGTGTACTGTAATATGAATAATATTCAATAAAAATATATTTTTATCTCAGCAGCTAGTATTGAGAATATAATTTTTACTTCAAAAGATATGTTTAAGACGTCTGTACGGCAAGCTGTACCACAGAATGCACAATAGTACACCCTTTGTTGCGGGATTATCTGAGAGAATTGTTTAAGGAAAAATTAATATGTTGATATGTAAAGGAGTTTAGTTTAAAGCTGTTAGTAATACGGATCAATTGATAAGGTGATACCCATTGTTTTAATACGGGAAATAGAATGAAGTTGGCGCTCCAAGATTTAGACAACAGAAACTATATGTCGAAAGGCATTGCCTTTCGTTGATGAAATTTCACAACATAGTTGCGATTGCGACACGAGCACACGACAGCATAGAGCTGCCTTCGTATAGATTTAAAATACATGGTAAAATTTGCTCACGAGCAAGGGTTATTACAAAATTATTTAAAAGACAGCAATGCTTGTTTTCATTTGACTTTATAGTATTATTTTTTTATAAATATGTTGCAAGGTTGCAACTCTGTATTTTAATAAAATTGGTAATAATAATTACGAGTGGGCATATTATGTAAATAAAGCTACTGAACTTATCTTTGCAGAAGCTGAAAATTAGTTTCCTGTCAGCTAGAAAAGTTAAATTGGTGTTAGAGTGCTATTAGACTATCATAGAAATATGATCATATATGTATGAGTCATTTTTATATGAAGAAACTAGGACGATCTAATAACTACATATGATTTATATTGTCTATGATCATATTTATGGGATCCTATTTGACAGCGAGCGTACAAGTAGGATCATATTCGTCGCCCCAGTCTTAATTATTTCTTTCCTCTATGCGCCTAATCTTAATAAATGCCATCTTTCAAGTGCATTAATTTTGACTGGAATATTAAAATAACAAAAATATTTACTCTTTACGAGGAAAATAAGTGTTTATATGTATAATAATCTTGCTCCAGATTACAAAATACGTCTATATAAAACCCAAATACGTCTTTTATTTAATGTTTTGTTCTTAACAGTTTTCTCCTTTTTTAATGCTATTAATAAAATTGCACTCATAGCAACGGGAATCACGGCTAAATCGTTATCCATCTTGATTTATGACGTTTATATGATCATAGGTGGATCATAAGTGTAATAAGTAAAAATGAAGGACAGCATCATTTAACTATGATCGTAGAATTTGACAGATATGAAATCATATATAAATGATAAAAATATGATAATGTAATAGCGGCCTTAGGGTGATATGAATGTCGAAAGTTTCCAGTTATTTTGATTTTATATAAATAATAGTATTCATTGAGGGACCCAATGAGTATAAGTGTATTAGTAGTTGCTTTGAACCCTAATTAAATGCATAAGGCAAGTGATAGTGAGATTAATGAGTCAATTTGATAGCACAGATAACTTATAGATTTGTTGGAAGGATAATGTTACTGCAATTAATAGAATTATAATAAAATAATGGATGTTACAGTAATACGAACACCTTATAATTTTGTTAAGGGCCGTCTAACCTGACGATGCAAAAAGGTTACTTTGTTAAGGGCCGTCTAACCTGACGATGGAAAAAGGTTAATTTGCTAAGGGCCGTCTAACCTGACGATGGAAAAGGTTAATTTGTTAAGGGCCGTCTAACCTGACGATGAAAACGGAAAGTTTTATTTTGTTAAATGCCGTCTAATCTGACGATAAAAAAAGGGTTTATCTTGTTAAAGATCGTCTCATCTGACGATGGAAAAAAGAACTTTATTTTGCTAAGGGCCGCCTGGTTGGCAAGTATTAAGGACCACCTTGGTGTCATGTAACGGGGACCATCTTAATAAAGTTTATCAGAAATTAAGGGTTTAAATGAATTATACCAAATTTAATGAACTTTCATGGGCAAACTATGTGTAGTAGTTCGAATTAATTAATTTCATGAATATTAAAAGTTAATGAATTGTCCGTTGTATTTATATTGATAACTTAAATAACATTCAGTAAATATTGGACGATATTTTGTTGAGATTTTTCTATTTAAAAATAAATAACATAGGCCGTCGGACCAGACGATGAAAAAAATAGGTAAATCATCACAATGGAAATTGGATCATTGATAACATGTAATACAAAATGTTTTCTCATTACAGATATCTCCTACAGAAACCACGTGGTTTGCGGGGTCGCAAATTTGTCAGGATGGACGAACTATAATATATCGAGTGTTCCGGCTGGGTAACAATTGATAATAAATTTGTCATACGGATGTTTTCAAACAATTTTAGGCTTAATTATAAGTTTATTTATATTTTTCATTACTGAAATTAATATCTTCGCAAAATTATAAGCATTTAAATAAATCGAAAGTGATTATTTAATTTTATCAACATATTTATTGGTTTCCGGTTGAATTATTTGACTGTGTAATGGTTAATTGTTAATTTTATTAAAACTATTTATTTACCATTTTATATTAATGATCACAAATATTATGACGAACTGTAGTAGTGTAAAAATGTTAAGTAACAAATTATAAGATTTTAGTGCACTGATTAAAAGTATGTAAATTGACGGAAGTGTATTTGGCTTTAGAGCAAGGTTCATTTGTTAAATTTATAGAAATATTTAAGCACACTTATGAGCGTGATTCTATTTCAATAACTCTTACTGTCCATTTCAAAATTGTGTTACGCATGCTTTCTTGGAAATTAATGTTTTACAGTTATTATCGAGATAATAAGTAGTGAAATGACTATGGACAGTAACGGTGAAAGAAGTCTCAATTCCCGCCAAGAATAAATGTATAAAAGTGAAATCGAAATAATGTAACGCGTCAGTCTGATTTTGTGCCTCGCCGAATAATAAGATAAGTATTGAATACCTGTGTTACATCTAAGATGTTATTCTGTTCAGAACACTCTGTTCATTTGTTTGATTGAATGTGTTGTTTTATTGGCATTTTATGCAATGTTCGTTAGAATGAATAATAAAGACTATTTGTTATTTCATTGTAATACAATAAATTTAAAATAGAAGTGATTACAAAAGTAAAGTTTAATGGTTTATTCATGATGATTAATGTTTTATGATTCGTTTATTGGCTATGCTATTATTCACTATGAATAATAAAGTCTAATGTGTTGTTTTATTTGTAACACAATTTAGAATGTTAGTGATTATAAAAGTTACTTTAAAATATAGTGATTGATAAGATTAATTATATTTTCTTGTAAAATCTTGGTAAATCAAATATTATAGTGATTAATAAGGTCTAAGATGTTGTTTCCTTGATAATGCGAGTATTGCTTTTAGTTACTCAAATATATCCTTGTTAAACAGTGACTTAGTGCTTTTAATTATGTATGCCTGATCCCTTAATTTTAACAATTTCAGAAGTGGTGATAACCAGTAAGTCCGAAGACAAGGTGCCAACGAGTTCGAGCCGAGAATCCTTGTGAGCCAGAACAGAAGCGATTGCGTCCGTGAGTTCAAGAGAGGTTTCGCAAGATTCCAGCTCCGACGATAGCAGGGTATTATTGGCACGCAAGCAAAACACAAGGCAAGTCCGTTCCGATTATTTATTATAATAGGCATATATTGATCAAATTCAGTGCATATGTAATGCGATGTTAGGGATGTAAGGTGACGTTGGGAGTAGGATGAAGTGGTTTTTCAATACATTGTGTTCCCTGAATGTTAGAAATATTGAAGTCTTAATATTTCCCTGTAGTCTAAGTTTGCTACAAGTAAAAAATAATTTTAGTTGGAGCTTATTTAAATATGATGAAATTTTTCATTTTTTTAATTAATTTAAAACTACCGCTTGAAACATTAGAGGCTAGCTTTGTAATATTAAAAAGAAGGTTTTTCAGTATTTGGTATTAACATAATCCGAAGAGATTCGATATTCAAATGTCGGTTTTTATACAAATACTTAATATCTTATTTGCTGAGTTTAATAATTTCAATGAACGGTTAGTTAATATGGTAGTACATTGACGCTTTGCAAAAACTGTTCAATAATGATAATGATAACGATAATGATGTTGATGTTGATGTTGATGTTGATGTTGATGTTGATGTTGATGTTGATGTTGATGTTGATGTTGATGTTGATGTTGATGTTGATGTTGATGTTGATGTTGATGTTGATGTTGATGTTGATGTTGATGTTGATGTTGATGTTGATGTCGATGTTGATGTCGATGTTGGTGTTGATGTTGGTGTTAATGTGGATGTTGATACCTACTGATATTGATATTGATAATTGCGTCCGTTTTTATAAATTATAATGATAATTAGAATTATAAGCAATTATAATGATAATATATCCTAAATTATTATTAGCGGTTTGTAAAATTCTGTAGTTGGAAAGTTGTAAAAGGATGCAAGTTTGTTTAGTAGGAATCCCCCTAAGAGACGTAGGCGTTATATTCTTACATAGTTCAAGATAAAAAGTTTCCAATATATTTGAACAAAACAATTAGTTACTATGTGTGTAACTGGAATAAATAATTATTAATGTGTAGTGTAGTGTATACGTACAGACTGCCTGGGGAACACCCGGCGTTTGAGTTCATTTCATTGCGGAGCAAGTTTTAGAAATGAATAGAATAATTTCATTTGGATAGAAACGTGGCTAACATTGTTGATATAGGTAGATATACATTATATTAGCCAACATGTTTCGATGAACAATCAGTATGCAACATTACGAAAATATGTCTTAAATCTATCAAGTTTATTTTATTATGAAATATAAAAGCTTAACAATGGCTAGTATCAATATTCAATTACATAAGTACCTATACCTTAAAAGTATGTTTGTCTTAAAACGCGGAATGGGTAGTAAATAGGCCAATAACTATAAATTGTGTAAACTTGGAATTGCACCAATCCCTACTAGGAAACTCGATAACCTTTGTTATCATATTTTATTTGGAGTGGTCCAAACAAAGTAATTTATGAGATTTAGCCACAACTGATCATCAAAGAAGTAGAAATAAATTTTATTTATTATTTGTTTTGTGGAAAACCTACTAACAAATAACAACTAGAGCTAAAAGATAATAATTAGTGGATACAATGCTTTGAACAAATTTTTAGTAATATTTAACTTAATTTATATATTAATGTTGAGTTTTAAATAAGTTTTCAAAAAGGACCTACTTCGATCCTGATAGCTTTGAATATGTATTGATTACTTCATCAAGAACATTTTGACATGCATGTATTCTAGCAAATTCCAAGTATAATATGTCGAATGAAAATCAGAACTTGTTTGTGAAAATTTTTAATCAAGAAACTGGAAAAACAAATGGTATAGTCATTCTCTCTTAAAATTAGGAATAAGGTTGGGAAAATCATTCACTTGGGTTCTCTTAGAAAATGTCAGAAATTTAAATTCTTGTCTTAACATTGTTGTCTTGTTGACCTCCTTGAATCAGGTGTCGATAGGTGTTGAGGTATTTAGATTAAAAAAAAACCGAGGCTCTGGGTCAATCCTACCAATATTTTTAATCATTAATATTGATGCAATAATAGTTAACATTTATTTTAAAGGAGGTACTTTTCCTGGCCCAGTGGAAAATATGTAGTAAATAAAATTGGTTACTTTGTTTGAAGCAGGAGATAAAAAGTGAGCCTAACTTTTAGGCCAATTTACCTGTACCTGTACGTAGTACATATTATAAGTATATTATAATTACATGTACCCAGTAAAATAATGGGAAAAGAAAATAATTCAAAGTTTTCTATTAATTATTGGAATATTTCCCAATTATTTATATTCAATATAAGATTCAATTTAATTTTTTCCAAAGGTAACAGTGATATTGATAATGAAATTGTTCTAACGACGAAATCAGTGCTCCTTTTTAAGTTTTACATTGAAGCAATATAAATGATCAATCGAAGAAAATAAAATATATTATTTAAATTACCTAATATACTTTTTAATATTAATTTGAATGCAGACATAGTTTGAGTTTGTTGAAAATACAAAATCTCTAATGTACCTATAAAAATGTAATGATTCACGACGACAATTGTATCCAATCTACATATTTATCTTATCAAGATGACTGTTTTGTGACATTTACAGTTTACCTAAAGCGACAAGGCAGGGTTGGCCTACCTTAGTTGCTTTCATAGTGTACTGTAATATGAATAATATTCAATAAAAATATATTTTTATCTCAGCAGCTAGTATTGAGAATATAATTTTTACTTCAAAAGATATGTTTAAGACGTCTGTACGGCAAGCTGTACCACAGAATGCACAATAGTACACCCTTTGTTGCGGGATTATCTGAGAGAATTGTTTAAGGAAAAATTAATATGTTGATATGTAAAGGAGTTTAGTTTAAAGCTGTTAGTAATACGGATCAATTGATAAGGTGATACCCATTGTTTTAATACGGGAAATAGAATGAAGTTGGCGCTCCAAGATTTAGACAACAGAAACTATATGTCGAAAGGCATTGCCTTTCGTTGATGAAATTTCACAACATAGTTGCGATTGCGACACGAGCACACGACAGCATAGAGCTGCCTTCGTATAGATTTAAAATACATGGTAAAATTTGCTCACGAGCAAGGGTTATTACAAAATTATTTAAAAGACAGCAATGCTTGTTTTCATTTGACTTTATAGTATTATTTTTTTATAAATATGTTGCAAGGTTGCAACTCTGTATTTTAATAAAATTGGTAATAATAATTACGAGTGGGCATATTATGTAAATAAAGCTACTGAACTTATCTTTGCAGAAGCTGAAAATTAGTTTCCTGTCAGCTAGAAAAGTTAAATTGGTGTTAGAGTGCTATTAGACTATCATAGAAATATGATCATATATGTATGAGTCATTTTTATATGAAGAAACTAGGACGATCTAATAACTACATATGATTTATATTGTCTATGATCATATTTATGGGATCCTATTTGACAGCGAGCGTACAAGTAGGATCATATTCGTCGCCCCAGTCTTAATTATTTCTTTCCTCTATGCGCCTAATCTTAATAAATGCCATCTTTCAAGTGCATTAATTTTGACTGGAATATTAAAATAACAAAAATATTTACTCTTTACGAGGAAAATAAGTGTTTATATGTATAATAATCTTGCTCCAGATTACAAAATACGTCTATATAAAACCCAAATACGTCTTTTATTTAATGTTTTGTTCTTAACAGTTTTCTCCTTTTTTAATGCTATTAATAAAATTGCACTCATAGCAACGGGAATCACGGCTAAATCGTTATCCATCTTGATTTATGACGTTTATATGATCATAGGTGGATCATAAGTGTAATAAGTAAAAATGAAGGACAGCATCATTTAACTATGATCGTAGAATTTGACAGATATGAAATCATATATAAATGATAAAAATATGATAATGTAATAGCGGCCTTAGGGTGATATGAATGTCGAAAGTTTCCAGTTATTTTGATTTTATATAAATAATAGTATTCATTGAGGGACCCAATGAGTATAAGTGTATTAGTAGTTGCTTTGAACCCTAATTAAATGCATAAGGCAAGTGATAGTGAGATTAATGAGTCAATTTGATAGCACAGATAACTTATAGATTTGTTGGAAGGATAATGTTACTGCAATTAATAGAATTATAATAAAATAATGGATGTTACAGTAATACGAACACCTTATAATTTTGTTAAGGGCCGTCTAACCTGACGATGCAAAAAGGTTACTTTGTTAAGGGCCGTCTAACCTGACGATGGAAAAAGGTTAATTTGCTAAGGGCCGTCTAACCTGACGATGGAAAAGGTTAATTTGTTAAGGGCCGTCTAACCTGACGATGAAAACGGAAAGTTTTATTTTGTTAAATGCCGTCTAATCTGACGATAAAAAAAGGGTTTATCTTGTTAAAGATCGTCTCATCTGACGATGGAAAAAAGAACTTTATTTTGCTAAGGGCCGCCTGGTTGGCAAGTATTAAGGACCACCTTGGTGTCATGTAACGGGGACCATCTTAATAAAGTTTATCAGAAATTAAGGGTTTAAATGAATTATACCAAATTTAATGAACTTTCATGGGCAAACTATGTGTAGTAGTTCGAATTAATTAATTTCATGAATATTAAAAGTTAATGAATTGTCCGTTGTATTTATATTGATAACTTAAATAACATTCAGTAAATATTGGACGATATTTTGTTGAGATTTTTCTATTTAAAAATAAATAACATAGGCCGTCGGACCAGACGATGAAAAAAATAGGTAAATCATCACAATGGAAATTGGATCATTGATAACATGTAATACAAAATGTTTTCTCATTACAGATATCTCCTACAGAAACCACGTGGTTTGCGGGGTCGCAAATTTGTCAGGATGGACGAACTATAATATATCGAGTGTTCCGGCTGGGTAACAATTGATAATAAATTTGTCATACGGATGTTTTCAAACAATTTTAGGCTTAATTATAAGTTTATTTATATTTTTCATTACTGAAATTAATATCTTCGCAAAATTATAAGCATTTAAATAAATCGAAAGTGATTATTTAATTTTATCAACATATTTATTGGTTTCCGGTTGAATTATTTGACTGTGTAATGGTTAATTGTTAATTTTATTAAAACTATTTATTTACCATTTTATATTAATGATCACAAATATTATGACGAACTGTAGTAGTGTAAAAATGTTAAGTAACAAATTATAAGATTTTAGTGCACTGATTAAAAGTATGTAAATTGACGGAAGTGTATTTGGCTTTAGAGCAAGGTTCATTTGTTAAATTTATAGAAATATTTAAGCACACTTATGAGCGTGATTCTATTTCAATAACTCTTACTGTCCATTTCAAAATTGTGTTACGCATGCTTTCTTGGAAATTAATGTTTTACAGTTATTATCGAGATAATAAGTAGTGAAATGACTATGGACAGTAACGGTGAAAGAAGTCTCAATTCCCGCCAAGAATAAATGTATAAAAGTGAAATCGAAATAATGTAACGCGTCAGTCTGATTTTGTGCCTCGCCGAATAATAAGATAAGTATTGAATACCTGTGTTACATCTAAGATGTTATTCTGTTCAGAACACTCTGTTCATTTGTTTGATTGAATGTGTTGTTTTATTGGCATTTTATGCAATGTTCGTTAGAATGAATAATAAAGACTATTTGTTATTTCATTGTAATACAATAAATTTAAAATAGAAGTGATTACAAAAGTAAAGTTTAATGGTTTATTCATGATGATTAATGTTTTATGATTCGTTTATTGGCTATGCTATTATTCACTATGAATAATAAAGTCTAATGTGTTGTTTTATTTGTAACACAATTTAGAATGTTAGTGATTATAAAAGTTACTTTAAAATATAGTGATTGATAAGATTAATTATATTTTCTTGTAAAATCTTGGTAAATCAAATATTATAGTGATTAATAAGGTCTAAGATGTTGTTTCCTTGATAATGCGAGTATTGCTTTTAGTTACTCAAATATATCCTTGTTAAACAGTGACTTAGTGCTTTTAATTATGTATGCCTGATCCCTTAATTTTAACAGTATAGATGCGTTAGCAAAAATACTTTCAAAGCAACACTGCCTATCGATTTGCTTCTCTGCGCGCAAAATGTGCAAATATTATGACAAACCCCGGCTAATGCTCAACCCTTCCTATAGCTTATTCTAATGCTAAATTCTCACGTAGCCGAGCCGCACATTCTATAAAACTAGTACCTATTTTTTTTCTAATTGAACCTCTGTTGTTCAATATCCTTTTCTATGCCTTTTCTGTATTCAAATCATTTCATTATGAGGACTGACCACTCTACGTGACTGAGTAACCAGAGGGCCTAATACAAGAAAGCATCGCAAAAAGCGTACGATGTTCGTTCCACTCTGTGACATTATTAACTTTCGTATAAGGTTCAAAATCAAGTAAACCGATCAACGAACATCGTCCGACTATCGTGATTCTTTTTTGTAATAGTCCCTAGCCACATTTATGAATTCATTTTCAATTCAGTGCATGTTCTGTGATTATTAGAGGTATTCCGGTTCTTTATGCTATAAATTATATGAAGTAAATAAGTTATCTTTGTGATAACAAATGTATAACTGTTTACTTTTCGAACAACAGCTATGGTTGCCAGTTTTAGTCCCACATGGGAACTATCTTTATACTTATGACTAAAATAATATTTGGATATTCATAAAAAAAAATCTGAAACTAAAACATGACCGTGATTTCTATAAAACTACTTAATCATTATTTTGATTTAACACCTACATACAAATCACTACAGAAAAAAATACACACCAAAATTGCAAATAAGAATCGAATATCGTTTACAACACGTAATTTGCTGTTCATTATTGGTTTACCAAATGCTATTATGCAGAAAAGGGTGTGGAACATCCATTCATTGGATTACAGTATACTATTCAAAGTAAAATGTTTTTGCACTGCTCTCGAAATGTGGCGGCGGTGTTAATGTAATGTGGCTTTGTACAACATCAGCTAATCAAAATTAATTTATTTTGAGGTTTCAAGGAGTATACGTTGGTATCCGTTATCGTGCAATTGAATTTAACAAGCGTGACCAACATTTGGCTTGATTATTTAATTGTCTTCATTTTTTTGAGAAAATGATCTTATTTTTTTTTGCCTGATTTTTAGTACGGGCCGGGAGCCACAGCTATTTTGTTTATTGTATATGGATTACATATTTTAGAACTACGAAATAATTTAGCAACATCAGTAACATCGCAATTTTCAAATTGCTAATAGTGTCAAGTCAGGTAATTATGCATGGAAATTGTTCAAAAGTTAAGATATTACCAATAATTCAAGATTTTGGATTTTTTAAAACTTGAACAAAGTTTTAAAAGTCGCAAATTTAATGTATGATTAACAGCTCTCAGTGTTATCTGACACCCAAAAAATCATAACCCCTTGAATTATTTCCAGCTAGAGTGGAATATACCGACCTGACTACTGAGTATTTTAAAAATTTCACACTAAAATCGGATTGCAAGTGAACATTTTGTACTAAACCTTAAGAAATTGTTTTAAAAAACAAAACAAAAAACGACTTCAAATAACCTGCCTGTAAAAAGCAAGAAATAATATTCAAATCATTAAATACGCATTATTATTATTTTAATATCAACACGTCTATTGAAGTCGGGTAGGGCTTTTAGAATAAAAAGAGGAAGTTGTACTCTAGCCCCATCCGACTTCAATAAACGTGTTGTTATTAAAACAATGATAATGCGTATTAATTGATTTTTTATTTTTAGTGTAAGTACCTTCTCTATTAGGTAGTGTAGGTATATTATTTGGTAGAAAAATCGGCTTAGTCAAACGTGGGATATTCGAAGAGAAACATACATTCATACAGGTCAAACTGAGAGTGAACCTTCTTTTTTTTTTTAAGTCGGTTAAAAAGACTCCACTAAAAATATCCCTTTCCCAACAAAATACATCTAATTCGGTTCATAAATAACAAAATCGTCAAGGTAGTTGACGCAAAATTATAGTAATTTCAGGAATTCTTGAAAACTAGGGAACCGATTTGAAAAAATGGGACCTCGCAAGAAAATTCAATCAAACAAAAAATAATCATCAAAATTGGTCCATAAAGGTCGAAGATACGCACGAACAACGATAAAAAAATATACAATCGAATTGAGAACCTCCTCCTTTTTGTGAAGTCGGTTAAAAATCAAGAGCAAGTAATTTTGCAATGTAACACCCATAATAATACAATAAACCATTGTGTGTTTATTCCCGTTTGTTTCAGCACAAGCTCGCGTCAAGGTTGCTCTTAACGCCCCGGCGTTCGTCATAAAAAGTCTCTTACTCCGCCCCTTAAAAGTTTTCCGGTATAATGCGACAACTTCACGACTTTCACGTTAAGGCGAGAAATATGTGGCGGGGCTATATTGTTTATTGCGGCTGTGAGACGCATGAGAGAGAATGAAGTCTTTTATTCAATGCTTTAATTTTAATTTGACTATAAATCTGTCATTTTTGAGGGTACTTTTGGAAAATGTGCAGGATTACGGGTTCTGAATGATAAAGTCAAATCCTTGATACGATATTTTAATACACTCGCAAAATTTATTATCAACTAGTAACTATTATTTTTACTTAAAGGTAAACAACATCATAATTTTTTACCTGATAATTTAAGTTTTTTTTAGATTAGAAACTAAAATATAAGTGTATACCCTCCCTGTCTATATGTAGATTAAATGACAAAAAAAAACTTATCAAAAACTTTTTTTTCTAATGTACTTAACCTTTTTTGAGCATGGCTTTCATTCGCGAGCATTCACATAAAATAACAACCTACATTCTGTCTGTATGTCCTTTGGTCATCTCAGATAACGACAGGACCGCCAACCATAAACTTAATTCCTATTTAATGGGCCCTTTTTTATTAGACAATAGTAATAAAAGCAGGGCAGAGTGGACATGGCTGTTAAAGTATCAACCTTTTCACAGTTAAAAGTTTTAGACCTTATTACTTGGTAATAGAGGAGTTTTTGTCTCTTGCTACGCGTGATGTGCGCGACACTGTATATAAATTGGTCTCGTTACGAAAGAGTTACAAAGAAAATAGAAAACCTACTTTCGAGTTTGCAGCGAAGGCAAGTTGTTTGTGCAGTGAATTTCATACTTGTATTTGTACTTACAAAAATAAAGTTATAGCAAGTGCCCACTAACATTGATTGTATGTATGATTTATTTATTTATTATGTTAAGGCGTTTTTATTATGTAAGGCAACATTAACGTGCTTTAAAGTCTGTTGATGGCACAGCAATAAGCAAATTCAGCCAATCAGTTTAGAAAAAGTACTTACCACCATGGTATACGTTCCGAAAAAGTCCATTATGAGAAATATTTTGAGAAAACACTGAAAAAAAAAACTGAAATATTTTCAGCAAACATATCTCGACGAAAAATGAGAAATATTTAATTCAAACGTAGTCAACTCAAGGCTGAATCTTGATGTAAACTAATTAAGAGTTCAGTCGTCTTTTATTCCCAAAGCATAAGATACAAAATTAAATATCCCCGGAATAATTAGATACTCCAAGCATCCTTTGGATCGAGAGGGTTTCTTTCTATCGGAACGAATAAATGGACTCTGAAAGAATACTTTATGACTTAGGATCTGATTAATTTATCCTTTGAAACTTGCTACAAGAGTTTGGGCTCTCTTGAGTCTTTACTGCTTTTTTATTTTTGTTTAAGAGTTTCTTCCAATTAAAGATGATTGTAACTTATGATTGGAAATATAAGAAAGTATTTTATTTCTTAAAGTAGTTTTTATTTCTCTCCAGAAACTGTATCACTTTATTTACTTACTAGCGGGCGCCCGCGATTTCACCCGCGTGGTTCCCGTTCCCGTTGGAATATCGGGATAAAAAGTATTCTATGTTTTAATCTAGGCTATCTACTATCTGTGTACCAAAGTTCAACCAAATCCGTTTAGTAGCTTTTGCGTGCTTGAGGAACAAACATCCAAACCCACAAACTTTCACATTTATAATATTAGGAGATGGCGTGTTAGCGGGTAGGTAGGAAAAATTGCAATCAAACACATTAAAACTGAACAAAAATTCCGCCCGCTAAATATTTTTTTCTTTTATCCAGCACGCATGCCTGTCACTGTCAATGTCAACTTGACACTACACTTGTATCTTTGCCACAGACTAGAGTAGGTAAACGATATAGCCAGGGATCGTATACATTCTGCCTTTTTTATATTTTTTTTTATTGTATCTAGGTATGTATTATTTTTATTTGTCATAACCTCTATGATACTTTTATTATATTATAAGACCACAGCTCCCTAGGCCCTGTAAGAATAACAGCGTGCTGTGGCGTTCTCCGAACGTCGCAGCAACACACGCTGAGACAGGACCCATTAGTCTCCTTTTTGTCACTTTTTGTACTTTTTTAGTTTAAGATTTTGTTATTCTTCTTATATTTTTTTTGTTGTTTATTGTGTTTATTTGGGGCTAATAAAAAAATTTATTATTATTATTATTAGTAGGAGAAATATTCACATTATATCGTATCTCGTAATTCAGTGTAAGTATAGGTATTCTAAAAGTTATTTATTTAGAATACAGCCACATTAGCATAAACACCGAAATGCGATATGATATAGCAATTTATCACCTTTCATTGTCAAAAGGCAAAAGATTTTGACAGCTGAGTGTCGATAAAACGCTATATCAAGCGATAAATATCATGTTTCAATGGTCATGCTATAGGGGGCAGAGTTAAATTTTCATTGGTTTTTTGTGAGTCTTGGGCTATTCATTGGTTTTTTGTGTTTTGAAGTTCTCAATTTAAATTAATTTATCTCAATTTGCTTAATTTTAGACGAAATATTTTTTTCTAATATTTTTTAATTATATTAATAATCTTAATATAAAAATAGCATTGTGAATGCATAAAATCTAAAAGTTTAAAATTATATGGCTATTTCATCTTAATCGATTTGTCTAGCATCCTGTAAAGATGTTGCTTTCGAATGTCGAAGTTAATTCTCTTCACATTGGTGAGATGGCGCTGTCCTACAGCGGAAACGTGAAAAGTATTAGAAAATTTCGCCAATCCCGTTGGCGACTCGGTAGCATAATTGGTTAGTGCATTAGGCCGGAATCCTAAGGGTGCGGGTTCGAGTCCCGTCTGAGTTGCTACGGGTGAGTCGATTTTTTCTAATATTTTTCAATTATATTAATAAATTTTAACGAAATATTTGGTTTAATTGCTTTGCCAACTCTAACTCTTTTTCCTTTAAGGTTGTTATAACTTTACTGCCAAATTCACATTAAAACCGCTTCTAAAACCGTTGCCAATGTTAAGATTAAACAATGTTTGTCCAAAGCGATAAGTGTTACAGGATTTAGCTGTTTGCTGTAGATAGTAGTATACTAGTTTACAGTGTCCCCAAGTTTTATGTAGGGCTATAACTTTAGTGGTCCTTAAGTTAAAATGGTGGACTACCTAGTGGTTTTCTCAGAGCTACGTCCCTTAAAGCATTCCATATATTTTGGGTTAGATAGAAGTATATTTTAGGAACCCAAGTTGATAGGTACCCAAAGGCACATGGGGATTTAAGCAATTGAAAAGATATAATAGGAATAATAGTATCTCTTCTAATTTTAAAAGCAATTACAAATATACAATACTAGCTTCCGCCCGCGACTTCGTCTGCGTGGATAGTATTTTGTCTGTCCCTCGGGAACAGTCCCTTTTTTCGGGATGAAAAGTACCCTATGTCCTTTCCTGTACCCCTGACAACGTGTGTGCAAAATTTAATGATGATAGGTTCAGTAGTTAAGACGTGAAGACGTAACAAAGAAAACAAACAAACAAACAAACGGACTTTCGCATTTATAATATTAGTAAGGATTGTACAAATTTATTTTAATTAAGCTTGAAATGGTACAGAATCCAAATACCAACGGGAGCAATTTGAGTATCGTCACGTACGGTACGATACCCAAATTGCTTATCACCATTTTTAGTATAGTTTCTCTTTGAGCCCTCAAAAAATAATAAACATTGCCGCCACGTCCTCCATTTAAAGTTAGAGGACACAGCCCCAGAAATAACGTTTCATTCAAAAGTTTTAACTAAATCTAGCCGGTGTCGCATTGTCGAAACTACGCGACGTACCGTGGCAGCCAACCACAAAGCATGCGCGGCCTAAAAACTAAAAGGCAACTCTGACAACACGCTGTTTGAAACCCAGTTACAAGTCATAGGAACTGGCTGAATAATTATACGAGTCGTTTTGAGCAAAGCTACTCGTAGCGGTCTTCGGATTAGGTTTATTTCTTTAAGCAACTTCAGACAAGAAAGTTTTCTGTACGGCGGAAATCTTACAAAAAGTCGATTCGAAAACGATTTTCGCACTCGTCATTTCAGAAATATAAAAATGGGTATCGATGCAGGCTAAATAAATAATACGTGTCGTTTTGAGCAAAACTACTCGTAACCGTCTTCGGATCGGTTTTTAAGCAACTTCAGAAAAGAAAGTTATCTTTATGAGTCGTATGAAAGTATGTAATCGTACCTACATGTTAGTGATATTTAAAACCTTTTTCAAAAAGCTTGTTAATTGTTTATAGCTTTTACAATGGCTTCTTATTAAAAGTTATTTTCAAGGGCTTTCAGTATGGTGAGGACATTATTTAGTATGAGATTGTGCACATCTAACGAACTCAAAAGGTACAGGTAGACAGTCAATTGAAGCATCCCATTTGAATCTCATAACTTGCGACACACGCGACTCCTCATTTAGGTCACAGCGTTCTTCAAATGAGCGCTGACTAATGAACATACTACTTGAGAACCTCACCTAATTTGATTGCATTCGGAGCTTTTACCGATATATGGCCGTGATAATGTTATAGATGAAGGGCGAAAGGTACAGGTAGAAATTCAGTCAAGTGGAAGCATCCAATTGATTCTCACAACTTGCGACATACACGTGACTGATGCGACCCCTCATTTAGGTCATACAGCGTTCTCCAATGAGCTCTGACTAACGAATGCTCTAGTCTAAAAGTGGCCGTATTACTCGAGAACTGCACCTTATTTTATTAAATTCGGAGCTTTTACTTATATATGCCCAGAATAATGTTATCCATGAAGGGCAAAAGGTACAGGCAGACTTTCAGTCAAGTGGAAGCATCCAATTGACTCTCATAACTTGCGACATACACGCGACTGACGCGACCCCTCATTTAAGTCACACGGCGTTCTACAAATGAGCGCTGGCTAACGAACGCTAGTCTTAAAGTGGACATACTACTGGAGAACTGCACCCAATTTGATTGCATTCGGAGCTTTTACCGATATATGGCCATAATTATGTTATCGATAGAAAGGCAAACAATGTTGAATCAAGTTAAGAGAAGACTTGAAACTGTATGCTTGGGTCTGTTTAAGGTGGTTGTGGTCGCAGCCAAAAGGTATGATGTGATATTATGTACCAGAATAAGTTAATGAAATACACAAGGCGGCGATAATTCAAAGAACATAAACCTTTTATGTGCTCGGTGTTTTGCTTTGCATAGTCAAGCAGCTTCTAATGATGCTCATGTGTAGAGCAGTTGGTGATAAGTTCAAAATGTGTTGCTGTCAACTGAAAGTAACACATTTTGCATAAAGAATAAATGTGGATACATTTATCTGCATTTATTCTTCGGTTGTGCATTGCATTTATTTGTGGGTGGTCGGGCTTGTTTTCGGCATATTTTGTTTTATTTCTGTACAGTATAATCTTTTTGCAGCTCTGCGTACTCAGTCCAACAAAATTCCTACCAATCTTAATCTTTTTATTCATGTTTGATAAGAGAAAAATCTCAGCGAGCATTTAGGTATATAATTATATTTAATAAAGAATAGGAAGGGTGGCAATAAATTCGTATCGTATCTCGATGAGTTTTGGTGTCATGAGTGCAGCAGAGCTGAGAAGATCGACAGAGTCATAAAGAAAAGTTAAAAGTCGCTTGAGCTTTTTGGTTCCAAAAGTAATAAAACTTTTTCCCAATTTAAAAAAAATGCATAAAGTATCGTCAGGAGTTTCTTTTTAAGAAACAAAAATAAATAATGAAAAAAAGTGTTTCTTCTTTACAATGTCATGGAATTATCGTACGTATCTTGCAAGTTTTAGTTAATTATTGCTAGAAACTGTTGTTTCATAACCTTTTTTGACCCGTGATTAAAAACGTCAGAATCCAATTGAAGCACGTCTTTGAGGCTTAAATTCTTGTAATTATGTGATTATAGCTTAGTGCAACTGTAACGATCTTGCCCAAAGTTTTTCAGTTTAAATACCTGTAGGTATTTGTTCCCAAATCCGGAATGTAATCAACAATGTTAGTTTTAATCGCAAGGCATCTTTTTTCTAAGAAACATTTTTGTTTACATTATCCAAATCCTAAGAGCTTATACAATTTACGGCCGCGTTATAAAGCCCGGCATTCTAACCGTATGAAGAGTTTGCTGACATATTTTACGATCCATCTGGGGTCGACCATTTCAAAGGTTATTTCAATTTTATGACCACCAGACAAGATCACGTTTTTTAAATTTAATTTTACAAGTGGTAATTCGATATAACACTTAGTTACGACGATAATATGGAATTTATTAGGTATTTTTTGCATCGGTATCGTATTAAAAAGCGAATAACATTAGCATGGAATTACCATAAAAGGTCCCTAATTGCTCAATACCTCTAAAGGAACGACGCAAAAACACTTTTTTGGTAATAAAACTAAATCTCAAATTTAGATTACCAGTAATTTGTTTCATTATACAATATAAAATGAAAAATACTGCATAAAACGATTTACCGTGAAAAATTACCGCTTACAATGAGGTACATAATTTTTAACCGTTAGGTATCTTCATAGAACCTGAAAAAAATGTTGGTCAGCAAAATGCAGATAAATTAGTTGTGTTGGTAAAATACGTATTAATAAAATCTATCAATGTACAACCTTTTCAATGTTTTGCAGAAATAAATCCAAAAAATGAACAACGACATAAACAATGTGTAGTTGATGTATATTCAGAATATTAGATTACTACGCAGGAGCATTGTAAAAGATGGTCGTTAAATGTTTCAAAATGTTAAAAATAATTAGGTATAAACCTTTATAATTTTTTAAATGAGTAGGCACCAAAAACTTGATAAATAACATTTCAAATTGAACGATGCCGAGCGGTGCGATGCGAGTCATCTTAAAGAAATACTTGTAGTTGACTATCTTATTTAAAAATTATTTCAATTCAAGAATCTTATATTTTCAATTCAACTAACCTTCAAAGGTTTTCTCGTCAAAATTTCTTTACGTCTCATCATAGAAATGGGTCGTTACACTAACTCAGGGGTGGGTAGTGGTACCATCGGTCTTCCCCAACTTTTACTGAATCCAAAACTTGTCTGATCTATTTTGTTCCAAGTTCGGGTGACAGATAGTGAGTATCAAGTTTCGTCGTAAATTCGAGTCGCTTCTAAAAGTGTCAGTGAGTTGAAAAAGAATAAGTTTTATTCGTGTTGGGTGGGGCGGGACATGAGATGAGACAGCCGAATGACGTTAATGGAGTGTAAATATTTCTACTTCATTTTGCTTTTGAGTTGAAAGTTGACGTGAACAAAATGTTGATAAAAACGTTAATTCTGAGAAAACAATAACATACTTAATGCTTTCATTTCGGTAAATTAATTTAAATTTTTCACAGAAGCAACAATGTTTGAAATGATGGTTTACTAAATTAATGAAATTAATCAAGAATTTTTATTACTTCAAAATACCACAACATTAAAAATAACTGTCATTTTTAACTTATTAAAATATCTCGCAACAGTGACCTCAAACTTGAATAGATTTGAAATATTCAATTTAAAATTGAATTGGACTCGATAAACTGCTGGTTGTAAAAAGAATAAATTTAATCTAAAACTAATTTATCTGTCTAGTCAGTCTCCTCTATGCAAGGTTATTTGGGTGGCTTTACATAGGCTGAAAATCTGCTTCAGGATTTTATGATTATTAGCTAATATCCTTCTGGTAACCATTTTTTCAAAAATTTTTTTGCTAGACATAAAGTATAACTGTTTATCAAACATAATTTCAGTCGAATTGCGCAGTCTAGACTACTAGAAGCAAATAACCAAAAACTTGTTAAGAATATCTGTAATCATTATCATCATAATCATAATCATTTATTTCCCAGAATATGGTAGTATACATTGATGGTATATAAAGAGGTGAAGTATATGAAGAGGTATAAAGAGGTGGTAAAGAGGTGAGATTGATGGTATATAAGATCTACATATTCTGCCTCCGTTAGGCGTGGAAATATTTTAGTACGTAATTACAAAGAAATTAACTAAGAAATCAATATTTAAAACATTAATCATAACAATAACAATTCATCACCCATCATTATAAATATCCACTGTCATTTAATATTTCAATAATGATGTCATAAATTAATTAAATTACTCAATTAAATAATTATACAAAAAAATAATTTAAACTTTAGTGATGTCAAATGTAATAAAATGTCAATCATAATCATGTCATAGTATTTGCCTGCCAGTACAATGTCAATTTAATCTAAGTTTAGAAACTATTAATTACAGTTTATGTTCTAGGAATTCGTTAACTGAGTAATAACATTTATCTAATTGGATGTTAAATAATTTATATTTAAATTTGATGGTAGGCAATTCTTTTATTTCAACTGGCAACATATTATAGATTCTTATGGCATTGCAAAAGGTACTATTTCTATATATTTTTAATTTCTGCGATGGGATCTGTAATTTATGCTTATGCTTACGTCTAGTGTTAGTTTTATTATATACCGTGTCATGTAAGGGAAAGAGATGTGAGTTATTCTTGACAAACATGCAAATTTCAAATATATAGAGACAGGGTAGAGGTAGAATCCTAAGTTCTTTAAACAGTGGGGTGCAATGGTCAAGGTAGTCAGCTCCGCAAATCGCTCTAACACATTTTTTTTGCGCTTTAAATGCTCTATGAGCATCTACCGAGTTTCCCCAAATAATGAGACCATAGCGCAAAACCGACGAGACATATCCGTGATACGCTGCTAAAGTGGTTTCTCTGTTTGCTACTAGTCTGAGACGCCTAAGTGCGAACACGAATTTGTCCAGCTTAGTACAGACTTTGTTAATGTGCTCTTTCCAATTTAGGTTCTTGTCTATCGTAATCCCTAAAAAATTAGTAAAGTCTTTCTGAGCCACTCGTGAGTTCTTATAGCTAATGTTGAGTGATTTTGTTGGATTGTTATATGTGTGAAAATGTACGACACTACCTTTATCTATATTAACTTGTAAGTGATTGTCTCCTAACCACTCAACAACTGTCTTCAATTCCTTATTACATTCATCTTCTAATGTGTGTAGAAGCATATTATAGAGGTACACACACTAAACTTATTTCAATAAAATAACAGTTGGAGGAATTTTGCATTGACCCAGCCGGGAATCAAACTCCAGACTTCAGAGATGGCGGCGCCAAAAAAACTAACCACGAAGCTCAAACATCTCCGTAAATGGTGTTCCTTCAAGATTGTTCTTTGTATTTCAGGACCCCAAGGGTAAAGAAAGCAGTGAGTTCTCATTAGGTTTTTTCTTTTCTTTTAGGTTGGACCAATCAAGTGTTCAAAGCCGAGGCGAGGGGTGAAGATCGAAATGTTCGTAAGTAACCACTCCGTGAGGTCACAGTGTAAATAAGTACCGGTATTCCGACTTCATACAAACCAGCCGATAGTGGTCCGAAACGAACCGTGTTTGGTCTACACAAAATGCACTTCATTAACACACCAACGACGACGCGGATGGTGTACGACTACAGATCTGATGTGCCCTTGCCGGGAATATTGCCTTAGGGTCGGGAATTCCCAATATTGCCGGGAATATTCCCACCCTAACCGGCAATATTGGGAAAATTCCCGACCCTAAGGCAATATTCCCGGCAACGGCACATCTCTATGTACGACGTTCTCGCGTGTTTACTTTGTAATTTATAGCACGAAATCATCGACTGCATTGTTCAGTATACTGATCTGTGACCAGTACAAGTAGTAGAAGAACAATCAATGACCAGCGCGTACGAGTGCGTGTAGCGGCCGTAGGTAATTATATAAAGAATCCTACTAATATTATAAATGTGAAAGTTTGTGGGTTTGGATGATTGGATGTTTGTTCCTCAATCACGCAAAAACTACTGAAGGAACGGATTTGGTTGAAATTTGACACACAGATAGTAGATAGCCTAGATTAAAACATAGGATACTTTTTATCCTGATATTCCCACGGGAACGGGAACCACGCGAGTGTAACCGCGGGCGGCCGCTAGTCCTACTAATATTATAAATGTGAAAGTTTGTGGGTTTGGATGTTTAGATGTTTGTTCCTCAATCACGCAAAAACTACTGAACGGATTTGGTTGAAATTTGGCACACAGGTAGTAGATAGCCTAGATTAAAACAAAGGATACTTTTTATCCCGATATTCCCATGGGAACGGGAACCACGCGAGTGAAACCGCGTGCGGCCGCTAGTAATATTATAAATGTGAAAATTTGTGGGTTTGGAATTTGGATGTTAAGATGTTTGAATGTTTGTTCCTCAATCACGCAAAAACTACTGAACGGATTTGGTTGGAATTTGGTACACAGATAGTAGATAGCCTAAATTAAAACATAGGATACTTTTTACCCCGATATTCCCACCGGAACGTGAACCACGCGGGTGAAACCGCAGGCGGCCGCTAGTATCCTATATTTTTAACGTGTCACACTGTGACTGGTTGAGAAAATATTCGCTACGAGTAACAGTGTGGCTCGATGCGAGTTTTTATTCTTATCTAGTAACACTTGTTAGTAAAGGTAGACTTAGGAGCAATGCTGCTTGCGGCTTGCGTCATGCGTCTTGCGGCCCACGCGGCTGTAAAGCTTTAAATTTAGGAGTGTATGGAACCTACTCGAGTCACACTGTTACCGATGCGATTTTTTTCCGAACGTGTCACACTAAACATGAACAGTGTCACTAGATGAGAATAAAAATTCGTATCGAGTCACTCGTGTTACTTGCTGCGTATTTTTTTCTCAACCAGTCACAGTGTGATTCGATTCAGTGTGACTCGTTGAGAAATAGGAAGAATATTGGCGAGTCAATACTGTTACTTAATTTCTCTGTGGTAACGCGCCGAGCCATGAGTCGGCAAAAAGTTGCAAGTTCGCCTGAACTCCCTGGCAGTTTCACAACTAAGTGAAATGTGACAGGTGCCATCCGAGTTGAATTTGTTCCGAGAACCTTCAATCTTAGGAGGGAATATCAATACTGAGGGGAGTGAATTCTTATTACTGCCCACGCTTAGCTACGAAAGGTAAGTGTGGGTTCACAAGAAAAAAAATCTTGTAGTTGTTTTTTTTTTGTTGTGATAGAAGCTGCTACTGTTTTGATCTAAGATTGTACGATAATGTATATGTGTGCATGCTCGTGATTCAATTTTAGACTACTTTGTGATTCTAATATATACTGAGCCCAGTACGGAAACATCCTTCCGACAGAATCTTTTTTATACGTGGAGAGGATAATGCGACAATAAATGATAACACTGTAGCACTAGTTCATAGAAGTATTTTGAAACTATCAAATAATTTCTAGAAGCGAAAGAAAAAAAATATTTTCGAACAAACTAAATCAGTCACGAAAAAAAATATCAGCCGTTTCATACAAAAATTAATAACAAAAATATAGAAATGTATGAAACAGTTGATTTTTTTGCGATTTCAGAATTAGTCCCATAGTAAAAGTTGTTTAATTTTTATGTCCCTAGCTACCATATTCTTTCTGTTCAACGTTGTATATGTGGCTCGTATGGTTTATTTTATTATTTATATTATTATATAAGTAATTAAATGCAATAATAACTTTATTTGTGTTTACATAATAGGCACTAATTACCATTATTATTCAAATGATGAAATACAATATTTTATCTGTCCGAACAAACAAAACTTGTATGTTTTATGTTTGTTAAGACAACACAATTAATCGTTCGAATTATGTATCGGACATTAATTATCGAATCGAATGGGTACTGTACTGACAAATCGACATGAAATTATAACCACAGCGGAATCAATAAAAATTGAGTTAATACAATTTATTTGTATTGTTAAAATAATAATGTTCATCGGGTAATAATTGTTTTACGAAATAAAACGTATTGCGAATGATTACATTATTGCCGTATTTATCAAAGTAAATAATCAAAATATTATAAAGCATAGGCACTTGTCAAGCATTAGGTGGGTATAGTACATTACACAATATACGCATTTGTAAGGCATACAAAGTTCTTTTTAAGATAAATTAATCATTATAAGAAGGTAGTCTGTGTATTGCCACTTTTTACAGGGTGTTTTAGAAGGGTGGAAATTATGAATGATCTTCAGTCATAGATATTAATTTCATTGGCTTTCATCATGAAATAATCTAACAACGACCTAATTTCAAAGACTTTCAACATAGAAGTCTTTGCCTAATTTATATAAAATAAATAATAGCGTAGCAGTTACTTATTGTACAACTAGCGGCCGCCCGCGGTTTCACCCGCGTGGTTCCCGTTCCCGTGGGAACATCGGGATAAAAAGTATTCTATGTTTTAATCTAGGCTATCTTCTATCTGTGTGCCAAGTTTCAACCAAATCCGTTTAGTAGTTTTAGCGTGATTAAGAACAAACATCCAAACATCCAAACCCACAAACTTTCACATTTATAATATTAGTAGGATAAGACTGTCAGTAGACATATGTACGACGTAATACGTAGATGTATTTAAAATTAAATAATATAGTTTAGTAAAACCTTCCCAAGAATTTAGCATTAAAGCAAAAAACTTTAGTCTAAATAAACTTATTAAAAGATAACAACTTAAGGTAAATTTTTCATAAGTTTATATTAATTATCTTGCACTTAAATTTCTTCAAAGCTCTGGTTAAACTTAAAATTAACTCAAGTGAAATCATGATAGAGTCTGATTGTATGAAAGAAAAGTTAGAAAACTTTCTTTAACGAGAAAACTACAGTTGGATGATTTTAATTTAATTTTTATAACACAAATTAGTGGTTTTAAAATTTTAATTTGATATTTCAAAACCATTTTCTTTAATATTTTATCTTATAAAAAGATTGAGTGAGCCACAGAGCGAAGTAATTCATCTGAAAATATATTATTAACGTTAGCAAAGTTATAGCAACTAACTATAATTATACAGGGTGTGCCTAAACTTTGCCACATGGAGGGAAAGTAGCTTAAATATTGAATATAGGAAATTTTACTAAGAGAAGACTTCGTTCGTGGGACTCTCCAGGAGGGGACCGCAACTTCGGCGTTGCAGCTCCCTCCACGACTGCCTCTCGTGATCCCACCCAACCAAGTGGTTCGGTGGGATCCCGGGAGGAGGGAATACCCACTAGGGGCGCAGGCTACCTTAGAGATAACCAAGAAATAACGTCCATAGGTAGGTAGGTAGGTATGGTGTTTGCACACCTATTTGAAAGCAGGTGCTTTTAACTTTTAACGGAACTTTATAAATATGAGTGCCTACTCAACGCAATAATCGCATAGAGCGGTTTAATTCAGTAATAATAATTAAAATCAGAACGCAGCTGTAAAATAATTTAATAAACTTTAATGCATATTTATAAAGTTCCGAGCAAGGACCGGAACCGCTTACCGTTAAAAGAGTTTTTGATTGGATATTTCATAGACTTGTTTTAAAAAACCCTATCAATACGGTAACCCTATCGAAAGGGTAGCCCAGGTAAGCACTTACAGAATCCAAAAACCCTATCAGGGAACCCTCTGAAGGCTTTATGAAGGGTTTTTAAAACGTGTTCAAGCAATTTATACCTAGTCCCACCTGGGTCGAAGGACCGGAAGGGTTTTGATTGGGTATTTCATGAACCGCTTACCATTAAAGGGGTTTTTGATTGGGTATTTCATAGACTTGTTTTAAAAAACCCTATTAATGCGGTAAGCATTATCGTCGACTAACCCTATCGAAAGGGAAACCCTATCATTTGGTATGCTGTTTAATAGGGTTTCCCTAACAATTGGCTTAACCAAAAGAAGGGGTTTTCCGGTCCCTGGTTCCGAGTGGGTAATGAGCAGCCTTTTTGGTTTAGTCCTCCCGTGGCCATGGCTTCTGGAAAGGTGTAGAATCGAAACGTCGGGAAACTCAAAAAAAACAATAAATAAAAACCAAATAATTCTAAAATAAAATATCAATTCATATCAATATATGCGCTGTAATCCGTAAAAAGAGTTTTATTTCTAATAAACAGTATTTTCAAACTACTAAAACTTAAAAAGGTTTTGAATGCTCTTTCAACTTTGATTTTAATCATTTTAGATGAGTACCTATAGAATCTAGCAATGTGTATCTTAACTTTTCTTAAGTGCACAATGTTGCTTAATCAGTTTCTAACAAAACAATTACCTAATTACATTTCAACAACTATAACATAGACGGTTCTGAATTGTTCTAATTGTTTTAAGACCGAGATGAAAACTATTAAGTTATTAGAGACTTGCACAAAGCTTAACTTAATAACTACATACATTAAAACATTTAGGCAACCATTAATAGTAAGCACTTTAAGCCGTTGTTAGTCCCGGCTGCATTTGCAGTCGTTAGCACCCACCAATCTGCATTCGGCCTGCGTGGGGGGTTATGGCCCATTCACCTTATCCACCTATAAGGAAAGACATGTGCCCCAGCAGTGGGGACATTAAAATTTGTCTAAATAGGTACTTTGTGAACAACGCCGTACAGTTCCGGTTAAGAATAGGACTGTCCCATCTCATCCCGTGGGTATCGTAGAAGGCGATAGAGGGAAGTTTCTAGGGACCCGGTATAGACCATCGCACAAAGGGTCACTCGAATGGCAGCGAGGAAACTGTCAACAACAGCATTCCCGAGGAGGGTTGGTGTCAGGCAGGCGGCCGACCGTAAAACTTTGCCAAAACTTAATGCAGTATGAATTACATGCTGCGCCGACCCCAATAGTGGTCGTTCTACGAGCTCAAAATTTTATTTTTTGTAGAACACTAAATTGGGATAAGGGCAAGAGGATGATGATGAGGTACTTTGTGAACAGGTAAAAGCGAGTGATGTACAGTTTTTTCGTTTATTGTAGGCATGGTCCAATGAAACAAGGTCTGGCATTCCGAGACTAACACACACTAGCTTACGTCACTATCCAGTTGAGTAACAAGCAAACAATAGGGAATATGCATAAGTCACCGATTTTGATAAATTTGAGCTTACTCGCTTCGGACACGTATAAAAATATGATGGAGCAGAAAAAAAATGTTTTATTTTAGTTTTATCACACGATGAAATCAGGGCAAAAAACTTTTTTTTTTCACTTTCGGATATAATGAACTTAACAGTCAGATAGAATATCGAATAAAAAATATTTTTTTGTATGACACATATATACTTAAACGCAAAATTTAGGGAGATAATTGAAAATAATTGAAAATTCTTGGTCAACTCCATAGTAAACGCGCGCCTGAAACGTGACATGTGACGTCATAATTATATCATGTCCGTTTTGTATAGATCGTTTTCAGCAGTTGCTGCTGCGTGCTATATCACGAGAAAAAAACGCAAGAAAAAAGATTTAATATTACAGTTGATTTTCTCACGCATTATACTTTTGATTTCGATAAAAAAATTGATGCATATTCCCTATTAACGTTATTTTCAATACCGATACCGGAGATGACGTAAGTTTGTATATGTTACAGTCAAAACTCATATCCGGCCAAAACCACTTTTGACTGAAAAAATCAGTCAAAAGTGGTTTTGACCAATGCTCTTAGTTAAAAACAGTTTTGACTGATTTTCGTAGTCAAAAGAGGTTTTGACCAACGTTCTTAGTCCAAAGTGGTTTTGACCAACATTCTCAGTCAAAAGTGGTTTTGCCTGATTTCAAGGCAGAGTATCGGTCAAAACTCATAAAAAGTTATGGAGGTTAGTGAAAATTACCAGAAAAATCATCAAAAAAGTTTCATAAAACTATTTATAAGGTTTAACGTTTAAGTGTTTTGTCCATCCATACAAAATTCATTCGACATTGTACGGAGACCTGTGAACTGCAAATACGCAGAAATTCGATCTCAAAATATTTATTTTATTTTTTATTTTAAATATACTATTGAAACTATGTCATTTTGATAGTTTTTGGAGGATAGAGCTATTTGCGTCCATGGGCTTTTACTTTAGATACCTACACCTGTCTTGTCTGGGTAGGGCTAAATGCAACAGCAACTGCGCAGTGGAGCTAGGTGGAAAGAAGCGGGCTTTTCACACATTTCAGTGCATGATCACCGCTCTTTTCCGCCCAGCTCCACATCAGTTAAAACGCTACCTATGCCATGCTAACTTAATTTACTTTTAAAAATAAAAATAATAAACAGGTAGTTTTTTTTTATATATGCTATTTATACGTTAACATGGCTTAGGTTGCGTTTCACTGTTTCACTGATGTGAAGCTGGGCGGAATAGAGCGGTGATCATACACTGAAATGTGTGAAGTTTTAATTTACAATTACTTATATCTCACCATTTATAAAATTTCACTTGTTTAATTATTAAATAGGCTCCCAGTCCCCCTCAATAGTAGTTTTGACTAACATTCGTATTCAAAACCACTTTTAACTGACATAATTTGATCAAAATCAATATTACCCATTATTTTTGCAGTTAAAAGTGGTTTTGACCAACGTCATTAGTTAAAACAATTTTGACTGCAAAAATCAGTTAAAAGTGGTTTTGACCAACGTCCTTAGTCAAAACCACTTTTGCCTGATTTTTGCAGTCAAAAGTGGTTTTGACCGGATATGAGTTTTGACTGTAACATATAGACCACGTCATTTCGATTCGATCGATGTGTAATTACGTTCTAAAGTACCTAAACGTAAGTGAAAAGATCATAAAAACTAATATAACTAATAGAGTGTACTTTTTATTTTTTAAAGAATAGTATGCGCAGAAATCCAAGAAATGTATTATTATGATCCTATTAAAATTAAACCAAAATCAATAGGGCTCTAGTTAAGTCCTATAAAGAAAAAAAGTGAATTTACGTTTATAATTTTGTGATACCAAATAGAAACCGTCAAATACAATTTAGATTAAATAAAATTATATTTTCCCGATGCTTTTCTTGGAATATTTTTTCATTAATAATAACAGAAACTCTAGCTAAAACAAACGTGGTAGATTAAATTAGATTTCCTTTTCAAAAACCCCTCTGGATTATCTCAAATGTCAATTTTAAGGGAAGGCACCCAAAATTGAAAACAAATATTATTAAAACGTAAATCGATACCCTTGTTTGAACCAGAAACACTTTATCAGATTATTTAATGAAAAGTAAATTAAAGAACGAATATTCAAAACGAAATTTGAGAGGATTTCTTGATGAAATTAGTTTAAATTTTGAAGAACAAAAGGTTGATCAGGTTCAGAAATAGAATATTATCGATTGAAAAAGATTTGATGGGATAATACGGGTTAGGATCTTAACCGTCTTATCCTCAGAAATAGAATGCCAAAGAACAACAATGTCAATAAACAGGTGATCCGAAGAACGAATGTATATATTTTATATGAGATATGTAAAATATGACTTACATACATAAAATATGACTTACATAGATGAATAAATAGCTCACCCGTAGCAACTTAGACGGGATTCCGTCCGTCTAAGTTGCTACGGGTGAGCCGATTTTTTCTAATATTTTTCATTATTTATTCATCTTTATATAAAAATAGCATTGTGAATGCAAAAATCTAAAAGCTTATGACTTACATACATAAAATATGACTATATTATGGCAAAGAAAAATAATAAACTATGTTCCATACTGTTTTCTTCGTCGATAAACGAATAAATGTAGCAAAATTTGGTTTTAGAGAAATGTGTAACAAATTCTTATTTACCTTTGAAAAGTGTGATTACTTGGATTGTTTCTTTTTATCACATCACAATTACTTAGAGCACAAAACACCATGGCTCCACGATACC
Source organism: Agriphila tristella (assembly GCA_928269145.1). Taxonomy (NCBI): domain Eukaryota; kingdom Metazoa; phylum Arthropoda; class Insecta; order Lepidoptera; family Crambidae; genus Agriphila; species Agriphila tristella. The sequence goes on along the minus strand of OV743443.1, from coordinate 18,903,024 downwards.
TTTATTTGAAATTCTAATAAGGATGTACAAATATTTTAAACGAACTGTGATTGCTCATTTTCAAGGCGGGACGCTAGGGGCTCTTACTGAAAAAAAAATTGGCACATTGTCACTTGATTCTTTGTCTCTTTTTTTCACAGACCGTGTCCGTATAATATTAACTTCTCTTTTCCACGCTCTGTTGGTCTTCTTGAGCGCAGTGAAAATTTTTGTATGTCTATTCAAATTCAAATTCAAATTCAAAAATTATTTATTCAGTCTAGGCTGTTACAAGCACTTGTGAATGTCATAGAAGCTACGCCATCGGTTCGCAAACCCTAAGCGGGAGACCTTGTAACGAGAAGAACCGGCAAGAAACTCGTCAAGGGCTGCTTTTTTCTCCCTGTATATTTCATACAGAGTCGTCAACATTGAAAAATGAGCTCCACATTTAAAGTGAGGTCATTTTCCATCATAATAATTAACAAAAGTTTGCACACAATGGGTAGGTAGGTTGAAATTAAATACTACTAACTAAATACTACTAAGTAATGAGAGTAAATAACTTTCAACTAGTTGAGAAATCACTGTGTCTGTTACTCGAAAGTGCACCTAAGTAGGCAAAATTTACCAAAAAAAAAACCACATGTTACAAGACATAAAAAAATAATTTAAAAAAAACTTACAATTCAATATGCGTTAAGATAGGTACTCAGAAGCAGACCCTTTCCACTGGCAGCACCCGTTCACGAGCATGACGCATGGACCAGCCATCGCTTCGCTCAACCATATTTGAGGGAACGTAACGACCCGCCCCACACGACACCACCGCAGAAATGATTAAAGAGAGCATGACATACTTAGGCTACCCATCCTAAGGCACCGAATTGAAAACTATTATCCTAAAGCTTTTCATAGGCCTTTACTTACAAAACTACTGAATATAGAAAGCAAAATGATTGCAATGAAAAAAAAAATTAGAAATCAAAACAAAGTTTAGTTATTAATTAAAATTTTGAGTAAGAAGTGCCATACATATTGATAATATTAATCAGAAAAATAATATATATAAATATATGACGCCCTTAGTACAAGCAGACAGAAGCAGACCCATTCCCACTGGCAGCACCCGTTCACGAGCATGACGCATGAACCAGCCATCGCTTCGCTCAACCATATTTGAGGGAACGTAACGACCCGCCTCATACGACACCACCGCAGAAATGTTTAAAGTGAGCATGACATACTAAAGCTACTCGCATTAAGGCGTCGAGTCAAAAGCATACAATAAATTATAAGTAGGTAGGACAAATCTCTCAATTTTCACAAAGAATAGAAAAATCTACGACCAGGCTGTTTTATCAATTAAATAATCTTTAACGGTATAGTATCCTTTTTTGAGAAGACAATTTTTTACATGAGTCTTAAAGTTATCAAATGGTAAATCCAAAATATTACTTGGAATTTTATTATAAAATTTTATACCAAGACCTATGAAAGAACCACGAACTTTTTCTAATCTATACTGAGGCATTACAAGTTTGTCTTTGTTTCTGGTGTTCCGATTGTGCCAATCACTATGTTTTGTATATAAGTTAATATTGCGACGCACGAAAAGTATGCAGTTTAATATAAATTGAGATGCTGCTGTCAATATACCAATCTCTTTGAATCTATCCCTAAGAGATGTTCTAGAACTTAGTTGATAAATAGCTCTTATTGCTCGTTTTTGTAAAACAAAAATAGTATTTATATCGGCTGCTATCCCCCACAAAAGAATACAGTATGACATAATGCTATGAAAATAACTGAAATACACTAATCTGGCAGTTTCTACATCTGTTAACTGTCTAACTTTCCTAATGGCATAGGCAGCAGAGCTGAGCTTGCCCGCCAGAGTTGCTATATGCATATTCCATTGAAGTTTACTGTCAAGAGTAACACCCAAGAAAACTGTTGAATCGAGCAAATCTAATTTCTCATTATTGATTACAATTTCAGTGGGATTCGCCTGTACATTAGGTAAAGCGAATTTAACACATTTAGTTTTCTTAGCATTAAGCTGGAGATTATTTACATTAAACCAAGTAAGAACCTGCGAGAGTGCTTTGTTCACATCGTCAAAATCTGTTTTTTTCCTGTCAACTTTGAATATTAAAGAAGTATCATCCGCGAACAAAACAATATCACAGAACCTTTCTGCAAAAAAGGGAAGATCATTTATATATATTAAAAATAAGAAAGGGCCCAAAATGGAGCCTTGCGGAACGCCCATTTTTACATAAGAACCTGACGAACTTACTCCATTGATATTAACTGTTTGAGTCCTGGAACTGAGATACGACAGTATTAATTTTTGGGCATTATTTTTTACACCGTAATGATTAAGCTTCAACAGCAGCGTCCAATGGTCCACGCAGTCAAAAGCTTTGGACAGGTCGCAGAAAATGCCAAGGGCATTTTGAGACCCCTCCCAAGCCTCAAAGACATGCTTCAAAAGCGCAACCCCAGCATCAGTAGTAGAACGACCTTTCGTAAAGCCAAATTGTTTATTGTGCAGAAGTTTATTTACATTAAAATGACCCAATAACTGCTCAAGTATTATTTTTTCAAAAATCTTGCTTAGGACAGGTAATATCGATATTGGTCTGTAATTGCTAGGGTCTTCTTTATCTCCTGATTTAAACAATGGTATTACCTTGCTAAACTTCATAAGATCAGGAAATATTCCTTGATCAATACACTGATTAAAAATGTCAGCAAGATAAGGGGCAATAGTATGCACAATTTTTTTAATAACCTTAACTGATATGCCCCATAAATCAGTGGAGCTTTTCATTTTTAGAGAATTGAAAGCTTTAATTATATCTAAAGCAGTAATACATTTAAAATTAAACAATGAATCACTTTCAGCCACATGTCCCTTTAGCATAGATACGGCAGCCGCTGGTGAGGAATCCAAATTTGATGTAGTTTCTACTGGTATGTTTACAAAGAACTTATCAAAAATATTAGCAATTTCATTATCTGATTTTATTAATTCATTATTAATATTAAGCGTAAGATTATTTTCTCGTGCTTATCTATGGTCTCATCTTATCATTATTTATTTTCGTTTAATACAAAATATAAACTTAACCACAATATAAAATTGCATGAAGAAAATAGAAATACTACCTAAAATAAAATGTTTGATAATATCGATAGTCCACTTGCTGAAGCACAGTGCGCGTAACTCACAGTAGGTTATAGCACTTGGCGTCACCACTGTGCTCGCACTCCGTAGAAACCATAATACCACCACCTATGAAGCCACAACCACATAAACTATGAAGCTCGATTGACCTTATACTACTTAAAAATGTGTCTTAGTTAGATCAAAAATATTGAACTAAAATAACAGCACGCAAATGTGGCACCGACTGACAAAACAAAAAACGATTCGAAATTCGAATCCCCATAATTGTTTTTTTTTCAAATTCAACTTTAAATAGTAAGAAACAAAGAAGATAGGTAATAGGTACTCTCAAATAACACAACCCAGTTTTAAAGTGGGGCGTTCAAGGTGTCGTTTTTGGGACTCTGACTGGACATCTATGGTATTCTTGATCGAAGTAAAGAATATACATAAATTTAAAATACTTACCACAAATTACCTCTATGATGGCATACTTAAGACACGAAGATAACGGAATATCTGTTTAATGCCACAGTATGTATAAAACCAATAGTCCACTGAAGCACAGTGCGCGTAAGACACAGTAATAGCACTCGGCGTCAGCACTGCGTTCGCACTCCGTAATAACTCAACTTAACGGGCTTTTGGGAAGCCACACTTCACTGTGAGCTCGATTGACCCAATTGATAAATGCCGACTGGCAGTTTCAGATCTTTCTTTCCTTGGCTATAAAGATGTATTTCAAGCTTTTAGAGTATAGTCAAAGAGTTAAGGCAAAAAAACAGCTGAAGGTATGAAAATAAAAATTATTGATGATTTACTTGCAAGACTGTTTTCAGATTTTCGAAAAAAATATCTATTTTTTATTTATCAATGCCCGCGCGGACACATGCGGCTGGACAACAATAGAAAATCTAGTGTATCTCATTTTACGGGCCTTGAAGTGCTAAATAAAAATAAAAATAAAAAATAACCCAATAAAACACATTTTATTTATTTTTTGTTTTATTCAATTTAATGTTAAAATAACAAAATAAAAATAATGATTTTACTTCACTTTTATTCGCCGAATATCGGACGGGACAGACGCGGTCATAAAACATATTTCTATTTCATATATTGGCCACGTGTGAGGTTACGACTTTCCAATCTTCGTTTTCACACTTATATGGGTAACGTATGATGTAGAAAATATACTTACGAAGTGACAATACAACTCCAGATTCGGTGGTACCTAGAAACTAATGGTAGACTAAAAGACTAAGCTACAATATTAGATGATTTTTATTTTTATTTTATAAAAATACATGCAGCCTTACAGACTAGGAAATCCAGAACACCAGCAAGTTAGAAAACATGACAGTATCATACCAAAGCAAAGTAACATTTATAATCTTCAATGCTTACTTTTTATTAAATAGGTTGTAACACTGTTTTTTTTCACCTATCCCTACGGTATCAAACATTTGATTTTAAAGTACTTTTTATAGCGAAATTCTCGCTATAGTCTTCTAGGTTGGACAAGGAACATTAGGTATTAGATGTAGGTAAGAGTTTAGATAGATTTTACAAAACACACATAGTGTTTTCACATAGCTTTTGATGTGTTTAGTGTTAGTTTATTGCATGCAGATTTCTACCTTTGTATGCGTCAATTTCCAATAGCTCAGCGAATGTTGGCGATTATACCGCCCACTTTGATCACAAAGCATTCACTTGAATTCATTTTAAAACAACTTTCACTAAGAATTTTAGCACTTTCCAATAATTAAAGCAAATAAACTTTCTTGTTTACATATCTCACAGCTGTCTTTTCAATTGACAAGTGACAACTGTCAGATGTGACGTTTGGCGTTCCGATTCCAGCTAATTGAACGTTTCGGACCAATTAATTTACACTTTGGTGATAAAATCAAATAAATCCTATTTGTTATTTTAATTAAATAAAGTAAATGCCAATGTCTCGCATGCTAGTTAAGCGTTTTAATATTAATATTCCGACAAAAGGTAAATATGTTCATAGAATGTATTTTGTCTGGGGGGTAGTTTGTTGTCTATGGTATTCTAGACTTTTCGAGTCGTTTCAACAATGACCGACGTAGTTCGACGGACGGAAGTCTTTGTCTCATTGTTGGTATTTCGCCTGTGTCGTGTAGATGCAGGAATTGAATAATATGTGAGCCACGGCTTTAGGTGATTTTTAGTGGTTTCGCTATTAATTTAATGATGCGTTGAGCATCCCTTTAAGTGGTAAGTGTTATAATAATACGAATCTAATTATTTGTCTGGTTTCTTAGTAGTGGTATCAAGATTGTAACTTTGTGTATTGTTTTCAGGGCTCAAGGCTCAAATTGTATATTGTACCATGTTTCTTTCGAGATGATAACCTGTGATAATTAAAGCCCAAATTTGGTAAGTTTCTCAACCTTGTTATAATGTTAGTTGTAAGGAAAACCTCATATTCAATGTTGGACAATTTGGTGACTTTGATTTTTTATTACAGGGCTCCCAGGTTTGGTCCAGGAAACGCTCCCAGGTTTCTTCATAGGTTTACCTCAAAATTTCAAGATATAAGTGGTTCCCAGTTTGGTCAAGGGAATACTTCCAAGGTTATGGTTTGAGCTTGTTTCGATGTAACGTCGTCGGTGCAGCGGCTTGGCGAGAATTCCATGCTATGATGTCTCATTAAAGTCAGCGCGACGAGCACAGGTTAAACCGTACCATTGCCATGGATTTATGAAACTAACCAAGGTATTCCTCAGCCCTCTTTTATTATCATCGAGGCAGTGTTTCTGTAGTATGTACCCGGTGAAGTAATTAACGTTCATATCCAGTACAAAATGGTGTTTTGATGACATGTTCAGACTCAACCCGGAGCAGGTCAACAGCCAATAAATGTACCTACAGTCCTGTTTCAAATTTATTTAGCTTCAGCGTAACTGGTTCATGAGCCAGAATGTATAAATAATTCTATTTTACTATGAATGTCTTGTGTTAAGATGATAAGTAATAGGTATCTTAGCATAAGTTTTGTGAGTACATATGTGTTCGGTTCTTGACGGTCCGCCGACTTGAGAGATATGGTGACGTTTGAAAACTTATTTCAAACGCGGAGCCGGCCTCTTAATCCGTCCGACTGACTGGAGACGAACGGATATGCCCTCACCTTTACTTTTAAGGGTTTATAGTTTAAATCCCTACTTCTTTATATGGTTTTACTTTTATAATGAACCCAAGGGTATTGTTTTTGTAATAAATGTATGGTCTCACTTTAACCTGTTAAGGGTCCCTGTTAAACCATTTGCCCTTCGTGCGGTTTTAACATTATAATGGGTTCTCAAGGTATTATGTATTAATATAAAATGTGTGACTTCATTTTAACCCTTCGGATTCTTCGTTAAACCATTTATACCCCATGTGGTTTTAAATATTTTTAAGACATATTTTCTGCGAATCGTTGTTAACTTGCTATTAATTATACAACGTGTTAAATAAATGTTTATATCAACGTAAATATTGGTTTGATTTATTAAACTCACTTTGTTTCGATCCGTGGACAATTTATCTTTTAATTTTTAACTTTCATTGATATCAACGGCGCCCAAAATCATAATTGTTCCATGGATGACTGAGCCACGCGAATCCACATAACCCCTTTGCTCTACCGACTAACATTTTCAGTGGGGTAATTTCCATCTATACCCCGGGGTAAAATTTTTCCCATTACAAGGTATCAGGACAAATCAGTTCTAGGAAAAATATTAGCCATTAACATAATTTCCATTGCCTCAAGTACCCAGTCGGTACCTACATAGAGTTTTTGTTTTCTATCAAGAATTGATGGGAGAAAGCAAAGTTATAATTATAAAATACCTACATAGTATTATTTTAACTGTTAATTATTAGGAACTTATTGAAATATTTTACATCTGAAAGCAAAGCTGCTGTATCCTTACTTCCTTACTTAATAATTATAAAAGTGAAAGTTTGTTTGTTTGTTTGTTACGCCTACTCGTCTTAACTCCTCAAAAGATCATCGTGAAATTCTGTATACACGATTTCACAGGTACAGAAAAGGACGAAGAGTAATTTTCATCTAGAAAAATATATACACTGGCCTGCAAAACTAAGTACTACAGAGACAGAGGTCTATTTTCATACAAACGAGGTAACTTTGAAGCATTGGTTCTCCGCCCAGGATTAAACGGGGTGTGATCTGATGATGGCCATCCAGGGAGTGAATGGAGAAGATTCAGATCCCCATACACACCCAATAGATCTGATCAGCATTCTAAGAGCTGTTTGGATATGTTTAAAAAAAATCGAAAATAGCATTAAAATGTTTGGAAATGCTGTAACTGATAACTCTTATCCTTACAGCTCTTAGAATGCTGATCAGATTTATTGGGTGTGTATGGGGATCTGAATCTTCTCCATTCACTCCCTGGATGGCCATCATCAGATCACACCACGTTTAATCCTGGGCGGAGAACCAATGCTTCAAAGTTACCTCTTTTGTATGAAAATAGACCTCTGTAGTACGTAGTTTTGCAGGCCAGTGTAGTCTCCGAGGGATAAGAAAATCACTGGCGGCCGCTAATCCTTACTAATATTATAAATGCGAAAGTCCGTTTGTTTGTTTGTTTGTTTGTTACGTCTTCACGTCTTAACTACTGAACCGATCATCATGAAACTTTGCATATACGTTGTCAGGGTTACAGAAAAGGACATAGGGTACCTTTTATCCAGAAAAAACGCACAGTTCCCGAGGGATATCAAAAAAACTGTCCACGCAGACGAAGTCGCGGGCGGCCGCTAGTAAATTATAATTTTATAAATATAAAAGAATAATATCCTAACTCTTTCTTATCTGTTTCGAAATTAAATAACATTTTGCGATGAAAATGAAATGAACATCATTTATGTAGTTACTAAATTTAATTTAGGCTTTGATGATCGAGTAAGTAATAAAATTTAAGTTGGAGTTAGATTGAAGGCAATTTGGGAACATCACCAGAGTTTTGTGATTAATTAAAAGTTTATTATTAAGTAAGTACAAAATTGTTTGGCATTGCTGTATGTATTTTAGAGTGTAGTTGGATTCAGAGAAGAGTTTTTAATTGTATTGTATGTGGGCATAAATTCGATCTACCTGGAGAAATGTTGTCATATTTATTAAGAAAGAATAAGAAACACATTTTATTCAGCACACACAAAAAGATACAATATACTAATATAAAAATAAAATGGCTCCCCTGTCCCCCTACTCAAATGGCCAACTGAGCAATAGATGATTAAATCACATTTCGCAAACTTATGTAAATCACAGATTTCGATGTATTGTATGGAATTGTCAAGCTTACGGCATGGAATTTTATGGTTTACTGCTTATTTTAAAGTTTTAATACTAAGCGTAGCGTTCAAACGAACAGAATGTTGGCCATTTGAATAGGGGGGCTGGTTAATGTACGTGAGCTAAAATGGGTCCAGTATGTGGTTTCGAATGACGCTGTAGCTGTAGCGACCCACGCTGTGGCGAAAAAATGTCTATGTGGTACGCGAGCGAAAAATCATTGTAGCGAAACCCACACGGTCGAATGACGCGACATCGACAAACTTTGTGGCGAAATATAATTGTATGCTATTACAAAACTCAAAACGTTTAAAATAAAACACAAAGTTCAAGTTTTACTTTAATCAACAAAACAAAAGGTTATATTTTGAGTAGGTAATATGTACATAATAGGGAATATGCATCTATTTTTTTTTAATCTTAACCAAAAGTATAATGCGTGAGAAAATTAACTGTAATATTAAAACTTTTCTCTTGCGTTTTGTTCTCGTGATATGGTTACTTGAAGTTAACGCGCAGCAGCACCCGCCGAAAACGCTCCATACAAAACGGTGACGTCACACATCACGTTTGGGGTGTTTCGGCGCGTTTAATATGGAGTTAGCCAATAATCTTCAATTATCTCTCTAAATTTTGCGTTTAAGTACATACGTGTCATACAAAATATTGTTTCTTATTCGATATTCTATCTGACTGTAAAGAGCATTATATCCGAAAATGAAAAAAAAAATTCGTTATTTTTCCCTGATTTCATCGTGCGATAAAACTAAAATAATACATTTTTTTTATTTTTTTTCCTGTTTCATCATGTTTTTATACGTGTCCGCAGCGATCAAGCTCAAATTCATCAAAATCGGTGACTTATGCATATTCCCTATTACAATTCGTTTTTATCAAAAAAATTTTTTATTAAAATGTCCAAAATCATATTCACTAGTACTTAAAAGCTTAGAACCGATTGTGAAAAATAAAAATAATATGAGCAATGTAGATTTGTACGAGCTATAAGCATTACATACCCGACCGTACTAAGATTTTCTACTTATTTAACTACTTTTCCTCACACTTATAGATGTCACACACTTAGACTTAAAGTTAATTTGATTATCAATATTTTTGACTATTAATACAGAAATAGTTTAATTAAAAATATATGATTATTTGTACATGGTACTCAAATTATAACCTTTTGTTTTGTTGATTATGAGACTTGACCTTTGTGTTTTATTTTCATCCTTTTGAGTTTCGTACTAGCATACAATTATATTTCGCCACAAAGTTTGTCGCTGTCGCGTCATTCGACCGTGTGGGTTTCGCTACAATGATTTTTTGCTCCAGCGTACCACACAGTCATTTTTTCGCCACAGCGTGTGTCGCTACAGCGTCATTCGAAACCACATACTGGACCCTGTTAAAATGACTCCCACTTAACATTATGTTACTCTATAGAGGAGAGTAATAGTGCATTACGCTGGTTTTCAGTGGTCACCATTTGTGCTATCACATATTGAAAAACATACTTGTACCTATTATTTGGTTTTCTATTTATCTTGGTATTATCTAATCGACAGACAATTTTCCTGATCCAAGCGAAACCTTTAAATGTTACTAAATAACTAAACATACACACTAACACTAAATGAGGAGCTCGGTGGCGCTGTGGTATAGCGCCTGGCCCAGCGATTGCTGATGTTATGCAACTTTCGCAGGGGTTGGTCATGGGATGGGTGACCAAAAATGTATTATCTCGAGCTCCGCCGTGCTTCGGAAGGCACGTTAAGCCGTTGGTCCCGGCTGCATTTGCAGTCGTTAACACCCACCAATCGGCATTGGGCCCGCGTGGTGGGTTATTGTCCAACCTCCTTATCCACCCATAAGGAAGGCCTGTGCCCTAGCAGTGGGGACATTAAAATGGCTGATGGTCATAAATAATGCACAAACGTAATATACCAAAGCTGCAGCACAGTAGCTTCTAATTGAATTTGCTCGGTCCAATTCTGGCTGGTTTATAGCCATTAGTACCACCACAGAAGACTAAATGAAAGCTCTATAATGGTACAAAGAGACAAAAGAAAAACATTGTCCAGTTAGAAGTGTTGTAAAAAAACAATAAACAGGAACGTGATTTCCAAACGATCGCGTCTGTCAGCTTTCCAGTCGCGAGCCGCAGCCTTGCAAAATAAAAGACGATCTAAAAAATAGCGTGTACGTATGTTCAATCGATTTACGAAAAACTAGATTTCGACTTTAAGGTCCTACACGTAAAGCTTATATTTGATCCGGGCGAGACGGACGTGATATTGTTATCGTGAAAGAGTTTATTTTTTACACGGATCCCCTAGTTTATGATTTTCCTGCGTAGCATTTTGATTCGCAAACCTATACATTCATAATGAAATTTTTAACAAGTGATATTTTCTCATTTCTTTGATTCTTATTCCCAGGCTATTAATTAGAATAAAACAACGTCTGAAATACGTCTAATTTTTTAGACATTTCATACAAATTAAAGGTACCTATCACGTTATCCATGATACAGAAGCTCTAAAAATGTTTTATTTATTCGACAGATATTTCTTAGTTGTTTCATAGACTGACTGAATACACCTTTTAATTTGTGTACCGAAAACAATCATGTATACGCAATCACCGACGTACAGCAACAACTTTAAACTACAGACAATTTTTAAACTATTCCTTTCAACCTTTCATTGACCTAAGTCTTAGGTCAATGAAAGGTTGAAAGGAATGTCCTAAGACAATGTAGCTTCACATAAACTCATTCTAAATCGCTCCCTTCCCCTCGGGTAATAAAACCGTCATCTCCCCAAAAAAGCACCCTCGAAGCCATCTTCAGAATTACAAGGCCTGTGTCGCGTATTTCATAACACAACCACGGGCGCGTATTAACAATTCACCTTGCCTGAAGGAGCAATATTTACGAGACATGAATGCCTCTCAGATTAAGTACCGGTGTAATAGTCTACGCTCCCATATGATGACATAGTGTATGGATTGACAGAAGGGTGACTGTAAACTTCTGCGACAGCTGTTTTATAACGAAAGTACTATTGTCCATCAGCCATTTTTGATGTCCCCACTGCTGGGGCACAGGCCTTCCTTATGGGTGGTAAGTAGGATGGGCCATAACCCACCACGCGGGCCCAATGCGGATTGGTGGGTGTTAACGACTGCCAATGCAGGCGGGACCAACGGGTGCCTTCCGAAGCACGGAGGAGCTCGAGATAATAAACTTTTGGTCACCCATCCCATGACCGACCCTTGCGAATGTTGCTTAACTTCCGCAATCGCTGGGCCAGGCGCTAAGCCACTGCGCCACCGAGCTCCTCGAGAACTGAATTAATGGAATAATATGAGATTAATATCTATCCCTCGAGAATACATTTTTTTTCTGGAATAAAGAGAGGTACACTGTTTCCTTTTCTGTACTCCTGACAATGTGTATGCAAAATTTCATGATGATCGATTATTTATAGTTAAATAGTTGAGACGTGAAAGCGTGACACACAAGCAAACAAACACACTTTCGTATTTTTATTAGTATAAGGATTATAATAGATGCATGATGATTCACCTGGCATTTTTGACTGCATTTTTATTTTATTGTATTAAATATCATACCTACGTTTACAATTTATACAACGTGTTAATGAATGATTCACCCAAAATGGGAAAACCGTTTCTTCGGACCATCAAACTCAACAACTTTTACTATGGGACCAACACTAAAATCGCGAAAAATGTATCACCTTTTTCATACAAATATTAATAACGAAAATTTCAAAATTGTAACAAACAGCTGTTTTATTTTGCGATTTCAGAGTTAGTAGGTACCATAGTAAAAGTTATTCAGTTTGATGGTCGGAAAAAACGGTTTTTCCATTTTGGGTGCATTCATTAACAGGTTTTATATGCCACAGAAATCAGAGTGGACACAACCATCAGAAAAATAACGTACAACTTACTGCATACACATTCACTGTCACCAACTTGATAGCGAAAAAAATATGATACATCTTGACAGGCGTTTTCCTTTAAAGGTTAATATTCGAATCTCAACCCTCTCTCTCACGTGATAAGGTGGGCTTTAGTTTCCACAGGATCCTTTTGAAGGCTGGATCAATACAGCCTTTGATACCTCGTAAGTGTAGATTAGAGGTGTAAGGGTTTGAGCAGTTGGGTCAATTATTAATATGTTTGAATAACCTTTGAGGAGGCTTTAATCGTCCTGAGGAAAACATTGCATAAGGTACCGTGGATTGGGGCTACTTTGACATTACGGGGTTACATTGATAACAACCTCCAATAAAAAAAACTCATATTTTTTTGTTTCTGAACGAATCCAAATTGATTTAAATGAGGTTGGCAGCACTGATAGTGCTAAAAGCAAATGGTGCCCACTGCCCATACAGTTTACTGTCTGCAGGTTTTTCTTTTATTTTTTTAGAAGTGCACTGGTGACGAGCTCTTTTCAAGGTAAGAAAACCTCTTAATACATACACTTATAAACCTATCATTTTCCATTATTATTGTTTGTTTTATCTGAAAGAATACACTTTCTGTTTGTTTAGTACAAATTTCAAAGGTTTAAAAATAATCAGGGATATCTTTGATCAGAGGACGGGTTTCCTTTGATCAATGATCAGTATCACACCGTTGTTTTTGTAATGTTGATTATGATAATTAGTGCGAATTAAATTATCTGGTACTATTACATTTTTCTTAATTCTGTATTTATTATTCTGTTGCTCAGAATTAAATATTTTGATTGTTTGTATTAACATTTATTTTATACCTCCTACCTATTGAACGTGATGTCAATAAATTTAAGGGCCTTTTAATACCTGTGTTTGTTCAGTTGCTTTGCTTGAGTTTCACATATTAAAAACCCTAGGAGGCTAGGAGCATAGGCATATCAAGTACGCACGACAGCACGGTAAGTTAGACAGTTGAACTACAAAACCAGCTCTTATTGCGTACGGCATAGAGGTCTTGAGCTCAACATGTACAGCCTGACATGCCGTTGACTGTACCTTACTTTATAATAAGAGTTTACTTCTTTCTATTCAGAGTGCGTTCGTCAAACTAGGGCCAAAGTTAACATGGCGTTAGACTGCGGACTAACGCCATTTTAGCGCAAATTGTATTCAGAGTGACAGTTTAACGTTTAGTCCCACCGTTTAAGGATTAAAAGGTGCATTGTGATTGGTTTACAAGCATTAAACCAGGTTTTGTTAGAACTGTCTTGCACTCCAGTTTTGTGAAACATCTCTGAATAAGACAGTAAATGAATAAAACTATTAATTATCAATGACTGATGTGCTACTGTACGGCTAGGGGTGAAATGAGATCGTAATAGTATATGTTATACTCTGTTCTTTCTGTTCTTAAAAAGGTTTTAATCAGAAAGCTACTATTACCACCCGAATGAATTACATTATGTCGTGTTGGAAGAAAAAGGTGTGTAATACTCTGTAGTTAATTCCAAGTAGCGTGTTTCTCCTCACATAAAAACTGAATTTAATCAAGCTCGCCCCTCTAAACGCTGCGTTAGAGTAGCCAGACGGCTTGAAATTAGAAAAGACGTCCCGCTTTTCCAGGCACTCTCATTTAATTTTTCGTAAAACAAAATCTAAAAAACACAGACCGTTGACAAACCATTCATATTACGCTTTTACGTTTTTTTTTTTACTTTATGAAAATTAGAGATGATGTTAAAAGCTAATTGAAAGTAAGTACTGTACACTATACAGCACAGTCACTGTAGATTGTAGATACCTACACCGGGGAACACGTAATAAAATATGAACCTTACCTTATTGTATGTAACTACATAATTGAATTTTGGAGATAAATGTATTTAATTTATTTTAAAAACTTATTTATGAGACTGACTTCGTAGAAAAAGGTAAACAGTAACGTTTGGAACATAATATTGAAATAATTTATTAATAATACTTTAGTGTCGATTTATCCTGCCTTTATGGCAGATCTGGTGACACTAGCAACGATGGTCGCGATTGGCGAATTTGAATTTGGAATGCCGATTGCATTTTTATATATATGACGTCACTTCGTTCCCTTTTTATATCAACAAAACGATATAGCTTTGTTTTCGGTAAAAAAATAAACGTTTCTGTCAGTATAGGTTTGATTCGCTCAAAAAGGCGAAAAAATGCTGTTTTAAAATATATATACTTATACATAGATGTATCTATTTTATGTATTTTATATTTTGCTATGAACCTATTACCATAGACAACTGATGTTATTTATCGTATTATGGCCAAAGAGATTACGACAAAGAGTTATCCACTCATAAGGAAGACCACTGCCACAGCTCATCATACAATACATGAAAGGCCTTGATGAGCACATACCAAAACTATATAATTTGTTACTAAAATGTATGAAATAAAAATAAATGAATTAAAAAATATTAAAAACACGACTGCCGTGCCAAAAACGACTAAAACGTTAAATAACAAGACATGTCATTGCAGTCGGGGAGGTCCCCCGACTCCAATGACATGTCTTGTTACCGACTTCAAAAAAGGAGGTTCTCAGTTTGACCTGTCTGTATGTATGTATGTTTGTATGTTTGTCCGCGATTATCTCGCGTTCGGCTGAACCGATTTTGATGCGGTTTTCAGAAAAGTATTTCTTACACTTAGGAGAAGGTTTTAGTATTTTAACCGACTTCAAAAATGAGGTTCTCAGTTTGACCAGTATGTGTATGTTTGTCCGCGATTATCTCGCTTTAGGCTGAACCGACTTTGTTGCGGTTTTCAGAAAAGCATTTGTTACATTTAGGAGAAGGTCTTGATACTATAACCGACTTCAAAAAAGGAGGTTCTTAGTTGGCCCGTATGTATGTTTGTCCGCTATTATCTTGCGTTTAGCTAAAATAATTTTGAAGCGGTTTTCAGAAAAGTATTTATTCATCATCATCATCATCATCATATCAGCCACACGACACCCACTGCTGGGTATAGAATGAACTCAATGATTGTTTATTTTTGCAACACTTACAAAGCAACTATCGCAAAAAAGCTTGAAATAGGTTTTCAATGTACCAATTTTTTAACAAGTTTTATTTAGAGCATCACTGATGATGAGTCCCATATAGTAAAACAGTAAATCCAACTCATGTCTGGAACTCACGTAATACATAGGTTGGTTGGTAGTATAAATTTCGCACTATGAAATAATGTAAGTTTAATACAATCTACCCAATAAAAGAGTAGAATAAAAAACTAAAGCAACTTACATAATTTTGAATCACACGACGCCGATCGACATTATTATAATTAAACATCATCATCATCATCATCATATCAGCCACACGACACCCACTGCTGGGTATAGGCCTCCCCTAAGGATCTCCACGACGATCGGTCCTGCGCTGCCTGCATCCACTGGCTTTCCGCGACCTTCACCAGATCGTCGGTCCACCTTGTCGGGGGCCTACCCATGGAGCGTCGTCCTGTGCGCGGTCGCCATTCCCGAACCTTTCTGCCCCAACGGCCATCGGTTCTTCTCGCTATGTGTCCCGCCCATTGCCACTTCAGCTGAGCAATCCTTCGAGCGATGTCGGTTACTTTAGTTCTCCTGCGGATCTCCTCGTTTCTGATTTGATCACGTAGAGAAACGCCGAGCATGGCCCTCTCCATTGCACGCTGAGCGACCTTGAGCCTCCTTATGAGACCCATAGTTAGCGGCCACGTTTCGCTGCCATAAGTCATCACTGGCAACACACACTGTTCATAGACTTTCGTCTTGAGACACTGAGGTAAGTCGGACGCGAAGATTTTTCGAAGCTTCCCGAATGCTGCCCACCCGAGTTGGATTCGGCGAGAGATCTCTTTCTCGAAGTTGGACCTACCTTACTGGACTGCCTGTCCTAGGTATACGTAATGGTCAACAACTTCAAGTGTAGTGTTCCCAACGTGAACTGGAGAGGGTACAACATGGGCATTTGACATAATTTTCGTCTTTTCCATGTTCATCCTAGGACCCACTCTTTGGGAAGCACTACGGAGATCTTCGAGCATTGTGTTCAGGTCTTCCATGGTCTCAGCCATAAGGACTATATCATCGGCAAAACGAAGGTGTGTTAGGTCCTCGCCATTAATGTTGATGCCGAGTCCTTTCCAGTCCAAGAGCTTAAAAATGTCCTCCAACGCAGCTGTGAACAGTTTCGGAGAAATAACGTCTCCCTGTCTCACACCACGCTGCAGTTGGATAGGATTTGTATTCTGGTTCTGTACTCGGATCGTCATGGTGGCATTTTGCTATAGGTACCTCAACACCTCGATATACCTATAGTCCACTTGGCACCTTTGGAGAGACTGCAGCACCGCCCAGGTTTCAATCGAATCAAAGGCTTTCTCATAGTCCACGAACGCCAAGCAAAGTGGCTCATTATACTCCTCGGTCTTCTGTATAACCTGCCGCAGCGTATGGATGTGGTCTATGGTGCTAAAGCCTTTTCGGAACCCTGCTTGTTCGGGAGGTTGGAAGTCGTCGAACTTGCGAGCGAGACGATTCGTAAGGACTCTCGAAAACAACTTATAGATATGACTCAGAAGCGAGATGGGTCTATAGTTCTTTAAGAGGGACTTGTCACCCTTTTTAAAGAACAAGATCACCTCACTTATGTTCCATGTCTTTGGCGTTCTGCCCTGGACGATGACGGAATTAAAGAGCTTCTGGAGGACTTTGAGTATCGGCTTACCGCCCGCTCTCAGAAGTTCTGTAGTGATTCCATCGTCACCCGCCGCCTTGTTGTTTTTCAGCTGTTTGAGAGCCATACTAATCTCGTACAGGCTGACGTCCGGGATATCTTGGGTATAGTGTCGGGTAAGCTTGGCTCTGGGGTCTTTAGCCTTGCTTTCAACAGGTGTCTGCGTGGAATATAACTGCCCATAGAAGCTCTCGATCTCCCTCAGGATTTCAGGCTTTGATGAAATGATGCGTCCGTTGTCAGTTTTCAGCTTCGTCATCTGGCTTTGCCCAATAGACAGATCTCTCGCGAACACTTTGGAGCCTTTATTCCGCTCGATAGCCTCTTTAATACGATTCGTATTAAATTGGCGAAAGTATTTATTACATTTAGAAAAAGGTTTTGGTATTTTAAACGACTTCAAAAGAGGAGGTTCTCTTCTCAGTATGACCCATATGCATGTACCTATATGTCCTCGATTATCTCACGTTTGGTCAAACCGACTTTTCTACCTAGATAAATATCTAAAACAGAAGGTACTTACACTAAAAAGAAAAGAATAAAAAATTGTTTTAAAAAACAAAAAACCGACTTCAAAATCCTACGCTACCTCTAAAAATCAAGAAATAATATTCAAGTGGGGCTCTTAGAATAAAAAAAGTTGTCCTCCAGCCCCACCCGACTTCAATAGACGTGTTTTATTTACAATGATAATGCGTATCTAGTGATTTGAATATTATTTCTTGCTTTTTAGAGGTAGCGTAGGATTTTGAAGTCTGTTTTTTGTTTTTTAAAACAAATTTTTATTTTTTTGATGTCTTTGATTTGCTTGGATTAAAAAAAATTGTTTCACGAAACCGTATTTTGACTGAGCCAAAGCCAAACCACAGAATATACAGAGTGTCCCAAAACTTTGCTACATGGAGGAAAAGTGCCTTAAACATTGAAGATAGGAAATTTTAGAGAAAGAAGACTTCATTTTGTTTTTAAACAATATTAGAACTGCATTCAAAGATGTTTTAAAAAAATAACCTACGACACGAAACAATTGATAAAACGTAATAATTAGAATTAAATTATTTTAAATTTCATGGTCTTCATTTTGTTTAGGATGCTATGTTACTCAAGAAGAAATAATCCTAAAATGAGTAACACTTTTGATCGGGTGGTAGGAAAATATAGACTATTCAAAATTACTAAATAATTAAGTTTATTTGAATAAAGCTTATTTAACTTTGACTTTGATCGGTATCGTAAAAAAAAAATATTTTTTTTAATTCATATTTGGTGGGTTCGATTCCTGGTTAGAGCAGGCGATTTAAAAAAAAAAATCAATGCAGTTTCAATTATTTTTAAAAACAAATGAAGTCTTCTTTCAGTAAAATTTCCTCTGTTCATTATTTTCCTCCACGTGGCAAAGTGTTGAGACAGCCTGTATAATATGGCCAAACACTGTTCGATGACTTGGTAATTATTACGTCGCATACGCGTTCATGTGAAATTGGCGTTTTGATCACTCCTTAAACGATTATGTACGGTGACTACCTCGATTAAACTGGAAGTGTTTACAACAAACCTGTTATGTTATGGCACGTAACATTAAGTTGGTGGCCGAATGCGTCGGCCGCATAGCATTCTCTTGAACCGATTTATTTGTCCAAATTGGCTGTTTTTACAATACACAGATGACCGAATACATCGAACGCATTATCTACACTAGAATTGGCCAAATACGGCTTAACCGAATCATCATCATCATCATATCAGCTGCACGACACCCACTGCTGGGTATAGGCCTCCCCCAAGGATTTCCACGACGATCGGTCCTGCGCTTCCCACATCCAGTGGCTTCCGGCAACCTTCACCAGATCGTCGGTCCACCTTGTCGGGGGCCTACCCACGGAGCGCCGTCCGGTGCGCGGTCGCCATTCAAGAACCTTTCCGCCCCAACGGCCATCGGTTCTTCTCGCTATGTGTCCAGCCCACTGCCACTTTAGCTGAGCAATCCTTCGAGCGATGTCGGTTACTTTAGTTCGCCTGCGGATCTCCTCATTTCTGATTCGATCACGCAGGGAAACGCCGAGCATGGCTCTCTCCATTGCACGCTGGGTAACCTTGAGCCTCCTTATGAGACCCATAGTTAGCGACCACGTTTCAATGCCGTAAGTCATCACTGGCAACACACACTGGTCATAGACTTTCGTCTTGAGACACTGAGGTAAATCGGACACGAAGATTTTTCGGAGCTTCCCAAATGCTGCCCATCCGATTTGGATTCGACAAGAGATCTCTTTCTCAAAGTTGGACCTACCCAACTGGACTGCCTGTCCTAGGTATACATAATGGTCAAGAACTTCAAGTGTAGTGTTCCCAACATGAACTGGAGTGGGCACAACATGGGCATTCGACATGATTTTCGTCTTATCCATGTTCATCTTAAGACCCACTCTTTGGGAAGCACTACGAAGATCTTCGAGCAATGTGTTCAGGTCCTCCAAGGTCTCAGCCATAAGAACTATATCATCGGCAAAACGAAGGTGTGTTAGGTACTGGCCATTAATGTTGATGCCGAGTCCTTTCCAGTCTAAGAGTCAAACAGCTGAAAAACAACAAACAACAACTTAACCGAATAACAATTAATGATAATTACTTATATCTTTTACTCAAAAATGCTTGTAATATGGTCATTATTTTGACAACCTTCTTTGAACAAAGTCGAGGTTTCCGCGCTCCTCCGATGGTGACGCAACAAAGTTGTATGGGATTTCATTTGTCGAGTTTTAGCCACCAGCAATTTCCATTATTGTCGAGTTTTGTTTCAAACATAGTTAGGTGAAAAATAGTAGATTGTATTACAAGGGAGCAAAATAATATTTTTACGGCGAGGGCGCTTTTTTGAATCCAGAGCGAAGTGAGGGATTCTAGAGTAGAATCCCGAGCGTAGCGAGGGATTCTTCAGTAGAATCCTGAACGTAGCGAGGGATTCAAAGTATGTCGCCCTCGCCAAAAATATTTTGCGCCCGAGTCATATACTCTACTTTTCATCCCCTTTCTATGAGAAAATAAATAGGAGACTGTGTTTATGTAATTATTGAAAATGTTCTTTATTTAAAAAAGACACGTGAAAAGTAAAAATAATTACAAATTTATAGTTACGTTTGATACACTAGCGCAATTTTCAAAAGTTATTGTACTAAGTACGTAAGTATGTACTAATTACAAGAACACAGACTTAATTCGCGCGCTTATGTTTTTTTTTTCAGTTTGCGCGGGGTATCGCGCCGCGGCGACCTCGCCGCGCCGTCTATACAGCCAGTCAATACATACCAGCCGGCGGCGGCGTTCGAATTCTTTGAAAGATACATGTTCTAAATTCAAATCTCTTTTCCTCCCACTAAAAAGTTCTTACCAGAAAAGAGCTATTTTGGTCCCACTTATATAGGAACAATGCATCCTTTTTCGAATAGAAGGGATGAAAAGTACATTGTACAACCCGCGCAGATAAAGAATGGGATTAAAAATGGCGTCATTCATATTCACTTCTCGCTCGCAATTAAACGCCACACCTATCGCTCTCTCAGTCACACTCGTTGTAGTAAGCGCCGTGAGCTGCCATTTTCAATCCCATTCTTTATTTGCGCGGGTGTTGTATTGTTGTAGATGATGTTTTTGTCCTTTTTTTACTATTTTTCCTTTTTGACAATTTTGATATTTTTACTTTTTGACTTTTTTTGACTTTTTTGACTTTCTTGCCTTTTTACTTTTTTGTCATTTTAATATTTTTTAACATTTTTGTATTTTTTTCATTTTGGTCATTTTTGTCATTTTTTTCATTCTTGACATTTTTGTCATTTTTGCCATTTTTCTTTTAATTCATCAATCTAATTCTCAAATCACATAAGATTTTTATCAAATTTAATGGATTTTTAAAATGAACTGTAGATTAAACCAAATTATCAATTCTGGCAATTCTAGAAAATTATAGACGCTCAGTTCTGTAGCAACTAACTATATTCACTTAAATATGAGAACGAGTAAAAGTGTCAACTAAGAAATTACTATAGAATAGAGAATGTAGAACCGAAGCGAGGTTGTTCAAACTCTCAACAGACAAACAATCGTTTCTTTATCAGCTACCCCAAGATTCCTCCATTTTAATTTCGAAAAAGCATCCCTTTAAAACAATACCAGTCGTGTCTGGAGGACTATTTGCAGTTCGACGATCCCCGAAGAAATCATTTTGTTGAACAACTTTTGCCTTTTACTAGAGAATTCGCAGAGTTTGGAACAAATACTCGAGCGGACTCGATTCATTATGCGTCTTTCAGTAGAAAAGTAATTCAAACTTGTTTCCTTTCGAATGTTTGCTGGTAGTGCCGGGTTCGATCGGCGCGGATAAATCTTTAAGGGAATTTGGAGTACTTCTAATAAAAAAAAATTTAGCTAGGTACCTATAATATCAGACTCACGGCCGTTTGCATTATACTTAAGAATCGTCTAAGTCCTTTCCTAACTACAACTCGACCAAATTAAAACGGTGTCATGAACTTAGCTGTCATTTGCCTAAATATCTTTGTCGAGTTGTACTTAGGAAAAGACTTAGGTGATTTTTAAGTTAAGTGCAAATGGCCGTTAAAGACTTTTACTCACTTAAAGAATAATGACCACGTTCCATACAAGCTTTTTGACCTGTTTATGTCTAGTAGCTTTTTTTAAAAGCTTATGTATAATGATAATAAAATTATATTTGAATACTTGCTATGACCTTAATATAATGACCATAATTTTAATTTGGCAATCATTTTGTAATGGTAAAATCATTTTGAAATTATTGCTTAAGTTCATTATTAATTGTAGCTATTTCTGTTACCAACGATTTTTGTTTTAGTTAACAATTTATAAGTATAACAATAAAATAAAAATGCTATATTACTTCTCTATACACATTACACAGTAATTAAAAAAATCAACATTTTGACAGGTCAGAAATGATCGTCCTTCTTTTGGCATCAAAACATTGTAATAAATACTTACTTTTTCATATTTCTAAGATTATGATGGTACCTAGTGTTGTTCTTTACCTGAAACAAAGCAAAATTCAATGTAATTGATAAATAAATACGTCAATAATATAAAAAATATTAAATCTACATGAATAATCATAGTCGTTTTAAGAAAGCCAAAAAATATAATATGTCGACCATTCAGAGTTGTAAGTTTTTCCTACATTTACATGGGCGAATAAAGCTGCACAACTTTATCTAAATTATCTAATAGCTATCTAATGATCCGGTACCCAAAACTGGAACTACGTTTATTACATATTGTTACCTAGGACCACACCCCGGGCACTCCATACAAGCGTCGCGTTTCAACTCCTATTACACAGACGCTACACAGTGACGTTTTTGCACACGTGCCACTGTGTGCGTGCTATTGAATGAGCCTACGAACTGGCCTACGAACTCGCGCGATGGGCGCCGCCGCCGGTGGGGTGAGGTAATTGATTGTGGGGCGGGGCGGAGAGTTTCCTTTCTGTACGGTAGTACTTATATCTATTCTGTGCTAGGACGACAGTGACGCCATCACCTGCGATTCGATTTTGGAAGCGACTAGCTAGGTGAATAACACAGGTGACTAAAATCGACCCACGTAAATAGCCCATTATCAACTAAGGTGTCGCGTTTCAACTCCTATTACACAGACGCTACACAGTGACGTTTTTGCACACGTGCCACTGTGTGCGTGCTATTGAATGAGCCTACGAACTGGCCTACGAACTCGCGCGATGGGCGCCGCCGCCGGTGGGGTGAGGTAATTGATTGTGGGGCGGGGCGGAGAGTTTCCTTTCTGTACGGTAGTACTTATATCTATTCTGTGCTAGGACGACAGTGACGCCATCACCTGCGATTCGATTTTGGAAGCGACTAGCTAGGTGAATAACACAGGTGACTAAAATCGACCCACGTAAATAGCCCATTATCAACTAAGGTTGTTTCCAAGAACTTCTACGTTTAATAAAATTTAAATCTATCAAAAAGGTCTTCCTATTATTCATTATCGAACTTGCTCAAGTCTTACAGTGCTTAACCTAACTTCCGGGAGTTTCGCCCGCGTCAATGTAATGTCTTTATATATTCTGGAGTACACTGTGTTAATGTAAAGACATTAACACAGTGTCCTCCAGAAGGTCTTAACACAGCTAACCACTAATCTGTGAAACCCGACAGTTTACTTAAACTTGTTCTGAACGACGAAGATTACCTTTGATCGTAAGTTTCGATGCATCTTAAAGCTTAACTATGTAACATTATCTCGTATTAAGTGTTAAACTATGAAGAGATTACGCCAAGACTTATTCGTCAGCTCGCCAAGTTGAATCTGGCCGTCCGGCGAGTTGACGAATTTTAATTTGTGATATGCGTCAACTCGCCATCTCAAAATCTAATAAATCAAGCTAATTTTATACCAAATTTCATTAAAATCGGTTCAGCAGTGTAGGCGTGAAATCGTTACAGACAGACATAGATTGTTAATTAATAATAAATATTCTAATCCCTACTAATATTATAAATGCAAAAGTAACTCTGTATGTCTGTCTCTTGCGGTTTCACGCCTAAACTGCTGAACCGATTTTTATGAAATTTGATATAAAATTAGCTTGATTTATTAAGATTTTGAGATGGTGAGTTGACCCAGCAGTGGGTGTCGTGCGGCTGATGACGCATAACATAAATTAAAATTCGTCAACTCATCCGCCGCGCCGGTCGGCCAGAGTTGAAGAATAAGTCGTTTTTCATTGAAATCTGATTTTGAAAAGATTTATGCTTTAAAATTTTTCCGTAAGAATAAATTGTTGTGTTTATATTTACCAAAAGTAAAGCCTTATAACAATATTTTTTGTTTCTTCTTTCAATAAAGCGATGGACGTTTAAATTGCCTCCTCAGCCAGGGGATTCGGCCTCCATGGCTCTTATATTTTATTATTAAATGCTATGAATGTATTTTTCCTCAATTTCCCTTGTTGGCATAAAACCTTAGAAGTGAATATCTCCCTTATTGTTCTGTACTTACAGCAAATAATGTATTTGCTATTTGAGATTGTAGAGTCAAATCTTTCTTTAATAGGCCTTATATTTTTTATACTTAGAGTAAAATATTTGTATATAAAGTACTTTTTGGTGAAAAGTGTCATTTAATCAATAACGTTATAAAGGGTTTACCTACCCTAGTACGGAGGTACTACCAAATTTTTCTTTTTCAAGGAATATCCACCTTATCTGATTTTAATAGAAGCGTTAATCAATAACTTTTACGACCAACCAAATATTTAATTTTCAAGGAATATATGAGTTTTTTTATTAGGGTTCTGTACCCAAAGGGTAAAAACGGGACCCTATTACTAAGACTGCGCTGTCCGTCTGTCTGTCTGTCTGTCTGGCTGTCTGGCTGTCTGTCTGTGTGGCTGTCTGTCTGTCACCAGGCTGTATCTCATGAACCGTGATAGCTAGACTGTTGAAATTTTCACAGATGAAATATTTCTGTTGCCGCTATAACAACAAATACTAAAAACCGAATAAAATAAATATTTAAGGGGGGCTCCCATACAACAAACGTATTTTTTTTTACCGTTTTTGGTACGGAACCCTTCGTGCGTGAGTCCGACTCGCACTTGGCCGCTTTTTATGGTTGTTACGTGGAAACTGTTGAAAAGTCAACACTTTTTGGTGAAAAGTGTCAATTAATCAATAGCGAAATAAAGAGTACTTTTATCATAGACTTATTATATTACTTGACTTTTATACTATTGATATCCCATAGCTCTGATAATAAAAATCTGCTTGAACATGAGGTCCAAAAATGCATAGTTATGGAGACATTTTCAATCTTAATTAAATTAAGTACTTCAAAAGTTAACTTTTTTACTATCAATGATCACTAAACGTAAAGATGAAGTTTAGCTTTCATTGACAAATACTACTTCATAGGTATTTTTAGATAGATATAGGGTATATAAATTCAATCTGATTTTATTTGAATTTGATATTGTTTGAAAAGTGTAATAGTCAACTTGCTGACTTTACTAGATTTTCATTGATGTTCTTTGATGACTTTCATATTTAGACGTATGAAAATGTGACGTTGCCATATATTTTACAAAAAATATTTTGTATGAAAAATTAAAATGAAAAAAAAAAGCTAGGTATCAGATTCTATTTCATGGTCTCATTAATATGTACCCTAAAGTTATGGGATATCAATAAAAGCCCGTTGTATAAAAAAAATACACAATTATTTTTTCAAATGTTCTTTTTGTGAAAAGCCATGAAAAGTCATGAAGACTTTTACATAATACGTTCAGACATACATAATTTTGCACATACATCGTAAAATTGCTGTTACGCGGGCCGTTTCGTTTTATGTGCCAGTGTCTTTGTAGATAGTCTGAATTTTTGAATGTCTCACGTTTTTCTTACGTTTTACGTTCGAAACGAGTTTTTTATGTCTCTAGAGTCAGAATAACATAATGTTAGTACTTACGTGCTTGGGTAGGTCATGGGTTAACAATGGACTCAGCCCCCCTAGAATGACCACCGACACGCGATGGTGATCATTATCACGTTTAACTGTCAAAAACCAATTGATTTTGACAGTTAAGTGTCGATAAAACGCTTTATCGGTGGACATGCTAAGGAGGTAGGTGTGGTGAGTTGCAGAAAAGGGTTATTTATATTGGCTAATTAGGTATGTAGGAAACTTATATTCTTCTTTCTATGTACATGCATGCATATACATACAAAAGAAAGAAACTGTCTGAATAGTACTTTTTTTCTCTCTTTTTCAAACTGTTTTATAACATTAAAAAAAAAATCAGAATGCTTGTGATCAACGGCCTCTGTGTTCCCAAAGACGCAGGGGTCCCGGGTTCAATTCCCAAGGGGGGTACAATTTGTACTCGTTTTGTTTGGTAGTAGGGCTTATTTCAAGTCCGCCTGGCTAGCTAACCACCATCTTACCCAAGTCTGACGCCTTACCAATAATCCTTACTAATATTATAAATGCGAAAGTCCGTTTGTTTGTTTGTTACGCCTTCACGTCTTAACTACGGAACCGAACATCATGAAATTTTGCATACACGTTGTCAGGGGTACAGAAAAGGACATAGGGTACCTTTCATCCCGAAAAAAGATATTGTTCCCGAGGGATAGCAAACAAACTTTCCACGCAGACGAAGTCGCGGGCGGCCGCTAGTTTAAAAATAATTGTTTTCCATCGGGCTTTTAGAGGTAAGATATCCAGTTCCTCAGTGATGTGGATCCAGTTCCTCGGTGATTAAGGGTATAGTGCGCTTCCACCTCGGCCTTTTCGTCACTTAACGTCAGGTGAGGTGAAGGCCAAGCACTATCCCGTTGCCACAGTAACATAATAGTTTTTTCAAACAGTATGAGAGCTCCATGGAAACGTTCGAATTTGACGGCTGACGTCACTCGAGCTCTAAGCAAAGTTCGCAGTACTTTGGTCAGGGTTGTGACATCGCGTCGCAGTTGTTTCCATAGCGGTCGCGCGTAGCATTCCACGAGACGGTTGGAAAATGCCAACCCTAGCGATCCGACGGAGTGCAATGACAAAAGGGCCTAAGCTCCTCTACTGTTTGAAAAAACTTATATATGTACTGTGCCGTTGCACATAAAAAAGTAATGTCATTTTCTACAAAATTTAATATTACACAGGTTGGTCAAAAGTTCTGTTACTGAGTTTCTTTATCGATTACTGACCATTAAAACAAATGAAAAGAAAAAATAAAAATGACATATTATTGACAGTTTTATAAGCTATAATTCCATACCACACGTATATCATATTTTGTTTATTTCACCATGGAATGGGGGTTGAAGGAGAATCGTGTCGCTGTAATTGCTCTGCACAAATGTGGGCAGCCACCGAATATGATTTTCAAGTTGCTACAAAAGTTGAAAATCAACAAGCAATTTATTTATCGCACTATCCATAGGTACAGTAATACCTTGACCGTCGATGACCGAAAAAGATCAGGAAGACCACGCACCGTTCGGACACCAGCTGTGATCAAGGCAGTAAAGGCGAGAATCACGAGAAATCCCGTCCGGAAGCAAAAGTTATTGGCAATACAGATGACTGTAAAGAGAAGTTCCCTTAAAAAAAATATCAATGATGACCTTGGGCTTCACGCTTACCGTAGACGAAAGGGCCATCTGCTAAACGCACGATTGAAGGCTATGAGGTTAGCACGAAGTCGCGCTCTACTAAAGCAGTACGCACAAAACGGCCATCGAAAAATCTTATTTACTGATGAAAAAATCTTCACAGTCGAAGAAAATTTTAACCGTCAAAATGATAGAGTATACGCTAAGAATAGTAAAGAAGCCAGCATGATTGCTCCGAGGGTCCAACAAGGTCACCACCCCTCATCAGTGATGATTTGGCTGGGGGTGTCCTATTCAGGGCTAAGTAAGGTTCATTTCTGTGAAAAAGGTGTGAAAACTGGCGCTAGAGTCTATCAAGATACCGTTCTGGAACCTGTTGTCAAACCCTTAAGCCACACTTTATTTCAAAACCAGCCATGGGTCTTCCAGCAGGACTCTGCCCCTGCGCACAAAACAAAATCTACACAAGCATGGTTTCGGGCTAACAAAATTGATTTTATCGCGCAGGAAGAATGGCCATCCTCCAGCCCAGACTTAAATCCTCTGGATTATGCCATATGGCAACTTATTGAGGAGAAAGCATGTGCTAAGCCCCACATGAATCTCGACTCTCTTAAGCGCGCTATTCTCAAGGCAGTCGCAGAATTGGATATGGTGGTAGTTCGTGCTGCCATCGATGACTGGCCTCGTCGTCTAAAGGCGTGTATTCATGCCAGAGGCGGTCATTTCGAATAATTTTAATACATGATAATCTTAAATATTTGTGCTTTCATTTGGTATATAATTCATTGTAGCATTATTTGTAAATTTTGTATTATTCATGTTTTCCATAGTTACAGAACTTAGTAACCAACTAGGTATACTGTCATCTGACCCATCTGTCCCATCTCATCCCGTGGGTATCGTAGAAGGCGATAGAGGGAAGTTTTAGGGACCCGGTGCAGGCAGACCATCGCACAAAGGGTCACTCGAATGGCAGCGAGGAAACTGTCAACAACAGCATTCCCAAGGAGGGTTGGTGTCAGGCAGGCGGCCGACCGTAAAACTTTGCCAAAACCTAATGCAGTATGTATTACATGCTGCGCCGACCCCAATAGTGGTCGTTCTACGAGCGCAAAATTTTATTTTGTGTAGACATAGCACTACAAATAAATTGGGATAAGGACAGGAGGATGGTGATCTGAGTATTTTAAGAACCTCAGAAAAGTTTTAGTTCCAGCAGTTACTATGGATCAGATTGACCGACTTTTCCCTCCACCATAAATCAGAGAGGAGTATCTTCCCCAACATACGACAAAATATGGTTATATCGTCCCATCTAGTATCATTCTTGAGACAAAAACACAATCATTATTCATGCTCCCATTTTCCTGTTGGTTCACCTATTTTCACGTACTTATTGCTTAGAATCAGATTGTGCACCAATTTTGGTAATTTTCTTTCGTTCGTTCGTTCTTTTCGTTCGTTTCGTTCTTTTATTTCCAAAGCATTTTGGGATAGTTTCTTATTCAACTTTTGTTTTCCTTGTATTTTTATTAAAATCATTCATATAAAACTAGCGTCTGCCCGCCGCGACTTCGTCTGCTTGGAAAGTTTTAGCTATCCCTCGGTAACAGTACTTTGTTTCTGGATGAAAGGCACCCTATGTCCTTTTTTGTACCCCTGAGAACGTGTATGCAAAATTTCATGACGATCGGTTCAGTAGTTAAGACTTGAAGACGTCATAAACAAACAAATAAACAAACGGACTTTCGCATTTATAATATTGGTAAGGATAATATTTATTTTTATTTTAATAGAAACATATTATTACGACAGAACGCAGAAATATGACTGCTGTCAAAAATAATTATAAATTCGTAAGTAACATTCGTATTTTTGCTTTAAAGACCTATCAAAACTATTTTTGATTTAAGTGATCTAAATAACGCTATCCGAAAATTCCATCCCTCAGACTAGATCCCTTTTTATTCTAGTTCACTGCGTCTGCCAATAATATATTGTAGTGTAGAAAATTACTAACATGTAATATGAACACATCAGCTCTCATTATTATGACAGTCAGATTTATCCGAACCACCAACCCTGCAACTAATTTTCGAAATTGACAATTCCAGGTCTTCATTCAATTACCCAGAAACAGCCGCCTATATAACTCAAACAGGCAATAAATTCTTCTCGACAAACTTTGAATTACTTCTTCCTTATTGAAAATCGCGTGAGATCGAAAAGTTGTGATTCGCTCTCGAAAGTTCGAACTCGCGTGAGCAGTTTTACTAAGTGCCTGAAGATGCACGAACAGCCGATCTGGAATTGTCTAGAATTTATGAGCACATTTCAGATGTTAGTTTTCTTTATATTGAACAATTTAAACAATCTTGCGCTGAAAACCACCCCGAACTTTCTGAGAGTAAATTCATCGAAGACAATGTTGTAGGTATACCTATCACATTTTTTTTGTTTGTTGTTATACGCACAATAGCAGAATGCATGTGTGTGAAACCAAGCCTCGATTTGATTTGTAATCTCCAAAACCTATTCCTTATAGAGTTTTAATTACTATTCTTTATAGAGTTATCGTTACAATAGAAATAAATTAACGTCCAATTTCCAATATGCGATCAACAAGTTCTGCCTTATTTAATGTGTGTTGCTTAGAATATTCTAGTAAATCATTTTGAATAGACGTTTGTGTATCAAAATAGCTCTCGATGTTCCATCGTCGATAAACCGATTGACCACCACAAAGGCGGGTAGCGATTATAATAGCTTGTCACAGCACTGATACAACGTACTGTCTGGCACAGTCACTCGCTTTGATAATTTAGTTTATTACGACAATGATGTTGGAATAGAACATGGGTAGGGTTACATACCGGAATTCTTACTTGTAAAACTATGTACGTACTTACACAATGCAAATGCGGACTGCTCAGACAATGAAACGCCTTCTGCAGTGCCCCTTGTGTCCCACCACCTGCAGTATGGGCAAACTGATGGAGGCAACGGACAGTTCAATTCCGGTTGCTACCACTGGGCCAAACATTGTGATACCAAACTGCCGAGGCAGGACCTGATTGGCCCGTAACACAATTTTGCTTGTAGTTTGTCTGTTTTATTTTATATTTTTACCATTGAAAATGGTTATCAAATGCAAATCGCCTGAGACGTATTTTTGACTCGCCTGAGACGTATTTTTGACCATATCTCCAAGGATTTTGAGAGGATCGAGATGGAAATAGTACCAAAAGTTGAGGAATTTATCGAGACACGTGTGACCGTTTGAATTTTGAAAATCTACTGGTAACTTTTTTTGAAATTTTGCAATATTCCAAAAATTCCGTGTTTTTTGGGGGGTGTTTGTTTACTAAATTGTAAATATTTCGGAAAAAAACTGACTTAAGAAAAAATTAAAAAAGGGTCCTAGGGTATTAGTTTAGCTACAAAATGGGGAAATAATTTTGAAATCGGTAAATAATTGTGACCTGTAGGTGGTCCCTTTAGATTTAGAATTCTAGAAAAACGGGTGTTTCCATACATAAAAAGTTATGTAGCTTCTATGATTATTGACCGATCATGGTTATAGTGTTAAAAGATGCAGAAGCAGACGAGAGTGCATTCGTTGGAATTTTGAAAATCGGTTAATAATATTTCGGCTGCGTCGAGGCAGTCAGCGGGCGCTTTTGTGACACGAGGCGGAGCCGAGTGTCACAATCGTAAAAATGAATAGGTACCTACTACCTAGGTAATTTTAAAAATATAATAGGATTTTGCATTTGATTAGATTTTGGTTTTTCGTAAATTTTTGTATTCATTTTCAATGCTCCGATTCTTGCGGGGACTGCAAAATCTGTGATTTTTTTTTATTTTCTATTCGTGTTTATGATTTTTTTGTCTCTTTTTTATATGTTTCTTTTTGTGTGATGTGTGCCAGTAAAATGTTATGTTAATATTATTCTTTCATTCATTATTAATGGAATCATCGACACAATAAGGAAGTGTGAATACAGCCGCCACAATTATTCCCGCGTCAACTTGTTTTAGGTCCGATTCGAACTTTATTTTACACCGATCTTAAAGGTTCTTATTACCCCCCTTCAATATTCATTTTTGCGAAATATGGTAACATAAGTTGTTAGCTAGGTCTTTTCGCTACTTATCAAAAAGGTCATCATCCCAAATAGGTTTCGGCTCCGTATAATGTGTGCTATAAAATAGAAATCTATCATAAAAATCCCCATTAAGTAATTTCACCTCTCCTTTTTCGCAACATATTAAAGGTAGATTACTAGAATATTGCCTTTCCCTACAACCAGCACCAAATAAAGTTTTTGAGCCGTCCGAATTTCCACCTTATCTGCTTTTAATAGAGGCGTTAATCGAGTGTAACCTTCACGACCCTGACCGCGGGCCGTCACACAACTTAATCCGGTATACCGGTAGCATGATTAATCTGAAAATGCCCAGGAAATCCTCTAGGATGTCAGTTCCACCTGCATCGTGGATTACCGGAATAAACCGGAATATACCGGTCCCAATCATCTGAATAAACTGATTAGCCGTCAAAGTAGACATTTCGGATCCGATGGTACCGGAAGACGGGAAAATATGTTTTGGACATTGAATTCAAATGGTATTGGGAGATTATTAGCTGTATTTTGGATTAAATTTCTGGGCAGGTAGTAGGTATTAGGTATGACATTATCTAACCGAGGGCAGGCAGTAGGTATTAGGTATGAGATTATCTAACCGATTACTTGATATAGAAGGTAATAGAAAATTTTAACATCGGGCTAATCTTTTAGTTTGGCAGATCTAGCCGTATTTATTTTGACCAACAAACTTCCTCATAAAATTGAATTTCCTTTTATTTTACCTAGAATATTACAGCATCAATAATTCATTCGTAATTGAAGATATCAAGAAGATTCACGTCAAAGAAATGAGATATCAAAGGAATGATGTTATATTACTTTAATTAGATATACATAGTTCAAGACACGTGCCTCAGAAACCAATCCCATAACGCGGCCGAAAGAAAATTGCGCCCGCGTGTTATCAGCTTTGAACTTCCAACATGATTTACTTTCAAAATGGCCGATGGTTAGGGTTCACACCTCCCATAATATTTTTTTAGAAGCAACATAATATTGAAGTTTTACCACATAATTTGTACTTAACTGTTACAATATATAATACAGCAGTGGCCAGATAATTAAAGACAGCAGTCGATTTCCATATAAACGAGGTAACTTTGAGGCATTGGTTCTCCACCAAGGACTGAATGGAGGAGATTCAGATCGCCATACACACTCAACTAAGGATCGGAGTTTTCAGTTTCAGAATTTCCATACATTTTTATGCTAATTTTATGCATAAATATCATATGGGTGTGTATAGCGATCTGAATCTCCTCCATTCCCTACCTGAATGGCCAGCATCAGATCATAGTTACGTCAATATTTAGTGGAAAGCTTCAAAGCTACCTCGTTTGTATAAAAATTGCCTGGTAACCACTACTTATGTATATTGAAATTTTTCTTTTCCACTTTTACACTGCTTATTTACATTTTTTTAACCGACTTCATCAAAAGCAGGAGGTTC
The DNA here is from genome assembly GCA_928269145.1 of Agriphila tristella. Classification (NCBI taxonomy): domain Eukaryota; kingdom Metazoa; phylum Arthropoda; class Insecta; order Lepidoptera; family Crambidae; genus Agriphila; species Agriphila tristella. Next base: position 18,869,980 of record OV743443.1, on the reverse strand, counting down.
TCTATTCGATTATATATTATTGTTGTTTTTTCCGCGTATCTTCGTTATGGACCGATTTTGATGATTCTTTTTTTGTTAGATTGAGTATAATACTTGCGAGATGGTCCCATTATTTTTTTTTTCAAATCAGTTCAGTAGTTTTCATGTAATCCTGAAAATATTATGATTTTGCATTAACTACCTTGACGACTTTGTTATTTATGAACCGAATTAGATGAAGTTTTTTATGTTGGAAAAGGGATGTGTAGTCTTTTTAACCGACTACAAAAAAGATAAGGTTCTCTATTTGACCTGTATGTATGTATGATTCTCCGCGATTATCTAACGTTTGGCTGAGCCGATTTTTCTACCTAATAATATACCTACACTACCTTAATACAGAAGGTACTTACATTAAAAAAAAATAAAAAATGTTTAAAAACAAAAAACCGACTTCAAAAAACCTGCCTCTAAAAAGCAAGAAATAATATTCAAATCATTAGATACGCATTATCATCGTTATAATATCGTCTATTGAAGTCGGGTGGAGCTTTTAGAATAAAAAAGGAAGATGTACTTCCCGTACGTACGTACGGTACGTTCGTACCCCACCCGACTTCAATACACGTTATTATAACGATGATAATGCGTATCTAATGATTTGAATATTATTTCTTGCTTTTTAGAGGCAGGTTTTTTGAAGTCGGTTTTTTTGTTATTTAAAAAATTTTTTTTTTGAACAATTTCTATAATTTAAAATCTAACTTAGTTACATAGCAACTGATAGGTTTACAATACACTTTTACAATACCTGTACCTAATCTGTATCTATAAAACGGTATATAATTTACGAAAAAATTCGCCATCCTTGCCCGTATAGCACAGATCCTTAGCCCAACAATTCGGAGAAAATTTCTTTTGCTGATTTATTATCAACATAGCGCCGGCTTAGTATTTGGGTGAAGTTGTCTTAACTAATTTTGAGCAAAGTATAACCTTTGTGGAATTTTTTATCCGAATTTTGTACCTTTTATTGTGTTAATGCTTATTATTTCCCCGAAAAGTTTTATACAAAGAACCAGTCTTGAATTATTTCTTGTTGGTAGCGATTGTAAATTACTTAAATTAATATATGTTTTGTATAATAAGGTTTCAATTCACAATTTACGTAATGGATGAAGTAAATAAAACAGAATGAGATATTTACTTAGTTAATATAATATAAAACTTTTTACATTATTATGATGAATGGTAATTTATCATCAAAAGGGTAGGGCATTATTAATTATTCCATGTGTGAAATTTACTTTAAGTACTCTGTATTTACTCAGCTATATAAAAACAAGATCCAATCCAAATACAAAATATCTGGAATATCTATTAATTTGATTCATTCAAAAGAAATTAAATGTTCACTTTTGTTTCGAACCAGAATGAGACAATTTAGTTAAATAATAACATCATATTTTTTTAGTAATTCAATAATATTTTACTAGCAGAATTTGATTGGGTAACAATACATTCTCATTTTGGGTATCAAAAATACTAAATATAGCGTACCGAAACACTAAGTGGCCGACTACAAAAATTGAAAATGGGTGACTTTAAAATACAAATTTAGTAACTTGTTATTCAGAACGGGCGACCAAATTTCTATTTGAGCGACAACCGTAGGGCACACAAAACATTTAAAATTGGTATATATTTTATTTATGAAAGGCTATTAACCTAATCGAAGCGACAAAAATACCATGTTGGGCAGCTTAAATCAGTTATAATTACCTACTTGGTATAATAGTCGCCCACTCATTATTTTTGTTACTCAACTCGGCCGCAGGCAGCTCTGTAGCATTCACTCGCAAGCGCGATCTCTTGTACGCGTTACATTGCGTGGTACTGTATGCAATGCTTTTTTAACATTAATACTTAATTAAAATCCTTTCCCAGCAATAATTTTGAACAGAAATGGTCCTAATGATGGCCAGAATACGTAGACCTCGGCTTCGTTGAGTGTCTTGTTACACCCAGTATCCTACTAATATTATAAATGTGAAAGTATGTGTGTGTTTGTTCCTCAATCACGCAAAAACTGCTGAACGGATTTGGTTAAAATTTGGCACACAGATAGTAGGTAGCCTGGATTACAACATAGAATACTTTTTATCCCGATATTTCCACGGAAACGGGAACCACGCGGGTGAAACCGCGGGCGGCCGCTAGTACATAATATAATGTGCACGTACTTTATCTCCTTTACCAAATAAGATAAGATTTGCACCTCTAAATTTAAAAAAACTTTCTCATCCTACTTTAGATGAGGAAAAATAATCTTTTCAACTATGCAAGACTTCCTGCTTAAGTGTCTCATAAATAAACCGCCATTTTCCACTATCGTCGTATAAAAATAAAAGAATTTGAACGCGGATGTCTTGCGTACGCGAGTCAAGTGGCTCATTTTCAATTCAGTGAAGTGCTTATGTAAGTCCCTGTATAGTATCGTTGGGAGAATATGTTTTAAGGCCTTCTTAAGGAGATGAGAGAAGAGCTTCATGTGAACGCGTGGGCTGAAAACACAAATGACAAATGTAGATTACGAAAAAAGATTGTGTAAAGATCCTACCTCTGGAAATGTTTGACTTGGAACAAGTAAGAAAAGAAAATGTTTTCTCAGGTTTTACGAATTCAGGACGTGAATATTACTTTTCTTTTTTCCAATATGGTAATCTAGAAATGTTTATTTTGTTGTTACAAAAACAAATGATGATTCTTTTATATTTCTATGTGACTGAAAAAACATGCTCCAAATCCAGTAGTCAGATGGAAAACTTCGTCTCAACAGTTCACAGTGGAATTTGGGGGTAAGATGGTCCAAAAGACCTAGCATTACATTGGTATCCCGAGTCCCGACTGCATTTGAAGTCGTTAACATCCATCGATCCGTATAGTGGTCTATGTCCCATAGTGTTGACATTCAAAATGGCGGATTTTGAATTCGTACTGAATAAATCTAACTCCCCTTATAAAGTTAAGCAATTTATTTTGGTGAGGTTAATATCCTATCTAACAGTCAGGCGTCTAGACTTTTATTGCTTATATTAAATAGATATTCTAGAGTATTGGAGTTAAAGCTATTGTAGCCACTCACAATGGGATTAACAAATTCGTCAAGAGGGTCACAAAAACATAGAGTAGTGTTCCATAAAAGCGGCGGTACCTAAGCGATGCGTGTCAAACCCCTAACCCAACCCAAATTCCGAAGAGATGGTAGGTATCACTCGCTAAATCTAGAAGCTAAATTGTACCCTATTTCCTAGCGTTTGTGTCTCGAGATAGTACTTAGGTCACACTCACTTAATTTCACGCTGACGTGCACTTTTGTTTTGAATACAAATACACCTTGTTACAAAATAGTCACGTCACTGGATATATGTCCACGTCTTTAGATGACTATCGCACAAATTACATAATATTTCCATCCCCCTTTTCCTCTACAATACAGGACAGAGCAGTTTCTCAAGTGGACAGATTTGCAGCAGGGATACACCGACTTAGTAGTTACTAAGTATTTTAGTTCCAACTAGGATATAATTTTGTAAATTTGCTACTACAAATTGTATTATATTCTGCCTTCTTAAATCAGCCTGTCGATTCTGTAACCAAACTCGAACTTCACTTCGAATAATAGGTAGTAGACAATAATAGGTTGTTTTTTTAATCACAAAAGATTTTGGATTACTAGTGTAGTTACCTAAAGTAGCTCATATAAGCTTATTTCTAACTAGCGGCCGCCCGCGACTTCGTCTGCGTGGAAAAGTTTTTTGCTTTCCCTCGGGAATAATACTTTTTTTCGGGATGAAAAGTACCCTATGTCCTTCTTTGTACCTCTGAAAACGTGTATGTAAAATTTCATGATGTTAAGACGTGAAAGCGTAACAAACAAAACGGACTTTCGCATTTGTAATATTAGTAAGGATAACAAATTCACGCGAAGTAAAGTGAGGTTCGAAGTAAGATGCGAGTTAGTTTGGTTACAGAATCGACAGGCAGATAGTAACAAAGTTACATTTGATAGAATAATTTAATAAATATCTTAATGAACTCAATGATTGTTTATTTGTTGCAACACTTACAAAGCAACTATCGCAAAAAAGCTTGAAATAGGTTTTCAATGTACCAATTTTTTAACAAGTTTTATTTAGAGCATCACTGATGATGAGTCCCATATAGTAAAACAGTAAATCCAACTCATGTCTGGAACTCACGTAATACATAGGTTGGTTGGTAGTATAAATTTCGCACTATGAAATAATGTAAGTTTAATACAATCTACCCAATAAAAGAGTAGAATAAAAAAGCTGAAGCAACTTACATAATTTTGAATCACACGACGCCGATCGACATTATTATAATTAAACATCATCATCATCATCATCATATCAGCCACACGACACCCACTGCTGGGTATAGGCCTCCCCTAAGGATCTCCACAACGATCGGTCCTGCGCTGCCTGCATCCACTGGCTTTCCGCGACCTCCACCAGATCGTCGGTCCACCTTGTCGGGGGCCTACCCACGGAGCGTCGTCCGGTGCGCGGTCGCCATTCCAGAACCTTTCTGCCCCAACGGCCATCGGTTCTTCTCGCTATGTGTCCCGCCCATTGCCACTTCAGCTGAGCAATCCTTCGAGCGATGTCGGTTACTTTAGTTCTCCTGCGGATCTCCTCGTTTCTGATTTGATCACGTAGGGAAACGCCGAGCATGGCTCTCTCCATTGCACGCTGAGTGACCTTGAGCCTCCTTATGAGACCCATAGTTAGCGGCCACGTTTCACTGCCGTAAGTCATCACTGGCAACACACACTGTTCATAGACTTTCGTCTTGAGACACTGAGGTAAGTCGGACGCGAAGATTTTTCGAAGCTTCCCGAATGCTGCCCACCCGAGTTGGATTCGACGAGAGATCTCTTTCTCGAAGTTGAACCTACCTAACTGGACTGCCTGTCCTAGGTATACGTAATGGTCAACAACTTCAAGTGTAGTGTTCCCAACATGAACTGGAGAGGGTACAACATGGGCATTTGACATAATTTTCGTCTTATCCATGTTCATCCTAAGACCCACTCTTTGGGAAGCACTACGGAGATCTTCGAGCATTGTGTTCAGGTCTTCCATGGTCTCAGCCATAAGGACTATATCATCGGCAAAACGAAGGTGTGTTAGGTACTGGCCATTAATGTTGATGCCGAGTCCTTTCCAGTCCAAGAGCTTAAAGATGTCCTCCAACGCAGCTGTGAACAGTTTCGGAGAAATAACGTCTCCCTGTCTCACACCACGCTGCAGTTGGATAGGATTTGTGCTCTGGTTCTGTACTCGGATCGTCATGGTGGCATTTTGGTATAAGTACCTCAACACCTCGATATACCTATAGTCCACTTGGCACCTTTGGAGAGATTGCAGCACCGCCCAGGTTTCAATCGAATCAAAGGCTTTCTCATAGTCCACGAACGCCAAGCAAAGTGGCTCATTATACTCCTCAGTCTTCTGTATAACCTGCCGCAGCGTATGGATGTGGTCTATGGTGCTAAAGCCTTTTCGGAACCCGGCTTGTTCGGGAGGTTGGAAGTCGTCGAACTTGCGAGCGAGACGATTCGTAAGGACTCTCGAAAACAACTTATAGACATGACTCAGAAGCGAGATGGGTCTATAGTTCTTCAAGAGGGACTTGTCACCCTTTTTAAAGAACAAGATCACCTCACTTATGTTCCATGTCTTTGGCGTTCTGCCCTGGACGATGACGGAATTAAAGAGCTTCTGGAGGACTTTGAGTATCGGCTCACCGCCCGCTCTCAGAAGTTCTGTAGTGATTCCATCGTCACCCGCCGCCTTGTTGTTTTTTAGCTGTTTGAGAGCCATACTAATCTCGCACAGGCTGACGTCCGGGATATCTTCGGTATAGTGTCGGGTAAGCTTGGCTCTGGGGTCTTTAGCCTTGCTTTCAACAGGTGTCTGCGTGGAATATAACTGCCCATAGAAGCTCTCGATCTCCCTCAGGATTTCAGGCTTTGATGAAATGATGCGTCCGTCGTCAGTTTTCAGCTTCGTCATCTGGCTTTGCCCAATAGACAGATCTCTCGCGAACACTTTGGAGCCTTTATTCCGCTCGATGGCCTCTTTAATACGATTCGTATTAAATTGGCGAAGGTCGCGCGTCAAAGACTTAGATATCTGTCTATTAAGCTGCCGATAACGATTAGCATCTACTGAACTCTGGAGCCTCATTTCACGTCCTAGGGCATGGAATACCGGAAAGATTTTCATACCGGTATTGATACCGGTATTGAAATTTCAATTACCGGTATACCGGTATTTCGGTATTTTTTCGGTATTTTTTTAAAAACTGCTAGTCACCTACTTTTTCAATGATTCTAAAAAACAAAAAGTAAGTCTTGTTTGTGGAGAGTGATTAAAGCAATTTTTTACGCTATACTTTATGGCAGAAACACTCAAACTATTTACAACAACTGCCTAGAAACCACAAAATGAGTTATTAAAGTATTAAAGAAGTAAAGAAAATACGTTATTTGATTCAATAATTATTGAAATCAACAAATATCAAGACTTCCAACTTGTTCGGGAGAACAAGCCGGGTTTCGAAAAGGCTTTAGCACCATAGTCTAGAGTTTAAGACCACAAATTCAATGGAGCAAGGTGTGAGACAGGGAGACGTTATTTGTCCGAAACTGTTCACAGCTACGTTGGAGGACATCGTTTAAACTCATAGACTGGAATGGACTTGGTATCAATATTAATGGCCAGTACCTAACACACCTTCGTTTTGCCGATGATATAGTTCTTATGGCTGTGACCTTGGAAGACCTGAATACAATGCTCGAAGATCTTCGTAGTCAAAGAGTGGGTATCAGGATGAACATGGATAAGATGAAAATCATGTCGATTGCCCATGTTATGCCCGCTCCAGTTCATGTTGGGAATACTACACTTGAAGTTGTTGACCATTACGTATACCTAGGACAGATAGTCCAGTTAGGCAAGTCCAACTTCAAGAAAGAGATTTCTCGTCGAATCCTACTCGGATGGGCAGCATTCTGGATGCTTCGAAAAATCTTCGCGTCTGACTTACGACTTACTTCAGTGTTTCGAGACGAAAGTCTACATATAAAGATAATTTATCTATATTAAAAAATAGTTTACGGCAGTGAAACGTGGTCGTTAACTATGGGTCTCATAAGGAGTAGGTCTCAAGGTCACCGGTCCCAGCATGCACTGGAGAGAGCCATGCTCCGCGTTTCCCTGCGTGGTCGAATCAAAAATGAGGAGATCCGTAGGAGAACTAAAATAACCGGCATCGCTCTAAGGATTGCTCAGCTGAAGTGGCAGTGGGCGGAACACATAACGAGACGAACCGATGGCCGTTGGGGCGGAAAAGTTCTGGAGCGCACACCGGACGACGTTCCCCGACAAGGTGGATCGACGATCTGGTGAAGGTCGCGGGAAACCTCTGGATGCGGGCAGCGCAGAACCGATCGTCTTGGAGATCCTTGAGGGAGGTGGAGATCCTTGAATAAGACCAGCAGTGGTCGTCGTTCGGCTGATATGATGATGATGAAAACATTAAACGCACAACTAAAAGGATTATCATTAAATACCATTTACCATTAGATACTAGCCATATGCATGCAGAGTTTTGTGTAGTTGATTTAGTGGTGATTTTTCCTATAATAGTGATTATTCGTGATTCATTGAGTTTTCATATGGTAAACTGATCTGCAGTATGAACAACACTGTGAACCATAGACATTGAACGTTCTGCACAGTCTTTAAACACCCTTGCAAAAATATAATATATTTTTTCGAAATACCGAAATACCGGTATTTTACTCTCAAATACCGGTATCAAAATACCGAAAATAATTACCGGTATACCGGTATTTCGGTATACCGGTATACCGGTATCCATGCCCTTGTGATCCATGAGTAGGAGTGTGTGGTCGGAGAGTTTCTTTATCTTGGGACGGCGGGTCTTAAAGAGCTTGGACCCTACCGTACGGACAGCATCCACCACCATGTTGTTTAGATCGTCCACATCTATGCTGTTCTCAAGGGCTTCGAAGCGGTTTTGGAGTTCGAGTTGAAAGCTCTCGGGGTTTTGAATATGGGCCGGCAATGGTCGAATTGTTGATTTTATCAGTCGAGATCTTTCCAGCTTTGGGTTGATATTCAATGTGCCACGTACCAATCGGTGATCGCTCCCCGTCTTAACAGCGTTGATCACAGTGACATCATTGAATATTTGCTTTTTTGTCGACATGATAAAATCTATCTCATTTCTGACTTTACCGTCCGGACTGACCCAGGTCCACTTCCGGCATTCCGGCTTTCTGAAGAAGGAGTTCATCATAAAGAGGTTCTCCTTCTCCATAAAGTCAGCCAGCATCTGGCCTCTGTCATTCCGTTGCCCAACTCCAAATTGCCCCACTCTCAGCTCATCACCGCATCGTTTCCCCAACTTTGCATTGAAGTCCCCCATCACAACAGTGTAGTGGGTTTTGAAGCTATGCATGGCTTTAGAGATCTCCTCATACATAGCCTCCACTTCGTCATCTTGGTGTGTCGAGGTCGGTGCGTAAACCTGTATAACATTCAGCGAACACCGTTTGGAAATTCTGAGTATAAGGTACGCCACCCTGGTCGACACACTTTCGATGGTAATCACGTTGTTGACAAGGGACTTGTGGACGATGAACCCGATACCACCTTGGGACTGTTGGTCGCCCTCCCGGTAGTAAAGCAAGTTACCGGAGTTGAGGATTATCGAGTCCTCTCCCGCTCTTCGGACTTCAGATAAGCCGATAATGTCCCAGTGTACCTTGCTGATAACTTCTTCCAACTCGGTTAACTTCGCGTCGGTCCTTAGTGTGCGCGTGTTATAGGTTGCCAGGTGCAGTTGTCGTCGTTTTTGGTAGCCGAGCCGCACCCGGGGATTCTTAGCACCCCCTGCCCCGCCGTTACCGTAGCCGCTACCGTAGCTAGGAATAGCTACGGTAGCGGCGAATAATTAAACGTAATCCTCAAAATTTACGGTCTTGGCAGTTCTTAAACTTTCAAGTAGTAACTTCAAAGTTTTAAATAGGTGGTGCCCACGAATTACGTCTCTTTCATTACAGCCCGTTCGTCTAATTCCGGGTTTTTATTCCTTATTTTTGTTATTCCTGCAACGATCCCGAATACCAATTCAGTTCGATTGTTGATTTCTTTTCATCTCGAAGTCCCTTTCTTACAATTTCCGAGATGAGGTACCGACGTCACCCCCCGACCAATTCTTCCCGATATTATAAGTTTATTTCTTGTTTTTCCGTTGTTGTACGATTCTCGAATTCGGAATCAAAAAAGCGAAGGTGAGAGAGATTAGAATTTCCTTAATTAATTCGGAGAACGTTATTGAAACGTAACGAACAATGGTTCGTTTGACATGATCTGTAAGACCAATCTGAACTCTCAACACGCTTGTTTTGTTTACTTCCATTTTAGATTTGAAAGGTTGTAAGCAAGTATATTTTATACTAGCAGCCGAGGTTCCAAAACGATTTCCCTCCCTTTGATATTGATCTTAGCGACAAAGGGTAGCTTATATTATAACCTTTTCTTAATTCCAATCTATCTTTATAATAAAATTTATCATACCGAATGCTTTGAGCGTCCTCGCAGACTACAGACTTTCTATCGGCCGATAGTTGGTTTTTATATGAAGAGTCGGCCGATACCAAATCGTTGTAATGTGCGGACTTGCATACTTCTTCATACTGATTAAAGGCCCGACCAAACTATCGGCCGACAGTTTGGTCTGTAGTTTGCGGGGACTCATAATGTTATTGCCATCCCACGCAATCTCTTTTTAAGTAAATCTCAAAGACTGATTTCATTCTTTAATAACATGATATCACTAACTTAGCACTTGCCAAAGAAAATTCTCAGAAAAGAGAATTGAAACAGGTCAAACAATTTCTTGAACTGACTACCAATGTATTTTCACAGAAATATGTTTATCATTTAGATTAGATGTTAATATAAATTCATCATGAACTGCGTTGCTACCTACTGTAGGTATAAAACATTAATTTCAAACAGAGGATGACGGATTATTCAAATACTTCTGCTCAATAACAATATATTATGAGAGTTTTTTTTTAAATAAAGTACCTCGGAAGTTAACAAAAGAACTTATAGTTAAACATTTAACAACTTGGAACTAAGTTTTATTAACATTACTCAGACACTTATTGAACTTTTCAACTTCAGAAGTGTTTCTTTTCACTTACTGGCAATTCTTAAGTTACGACGTAGCCACAGAATATATACTCTAACGCGAAAAGAAACGACACTCGCGCATGTATGCTCGTAAAATCGCTCGCGGCTATGTGTGCGAGTCTGGAGGCGCGCGGGGGCTGCGCGCGGCGCGCGGGGAGTGCAGCCGCTAGTCGCCGACTTACTCGGGCAAGGGTTCTTTCTACTTTCGCTCGCCGCTCGCTTGTCCCACCGCAATCCGTATTGTACCGCATTTCGCACGGACTGACTACGCGTTTAATTTACATTATTTAATTGTTAGATAATTAATCATGCCCGGCGGCGGGCGTTATTGTTGTGTTTATGGCTGTGGCAACAACCAAAAACAAAATCCTGATAAAAGTTTCTTCGTATTGCCCAGTGATCCAGAAAAGTAAGTACCTATAGAGTAAGCGATAAATTTATATCTTATTTTAAAATATACGAAATATTAGTCATGCCCTTACCGTTCCTTTAACCTGACTTTAATTATAACAAAAAACGGCAAAAAAAAAAAAAGGACTTTTCTTGTATGGGAGCCCCCCTTAAATATTTATTTTATTCTGTTTTTAGTATTTGTTGTTTTATCGGCAACAGAAATACATCATCTGTTAAAATTTCAACTGTCCAGCTAACACGGTTCATGAGATACAGCCTGGTGACAGACAGACAGACAGCGGAGTCTTAGTAATAGGGTCCCGTTTTTTACCCTTTGGGTACGGAACCCTAATAAAAATGATTATAAATCAAACCTTTCCTTCATAGAGATTAAAAAAATGATTATAAATAACAGAAAATAAAGTATAAGGGTTGCAATTTATGATGTGTACTTACCTATTATAATTAAAAGATTACAAAAACTTATTATAAATCAAACCTATCTTTCATTAACATGTCCTTGGACAAGTTTATTTCCTAACATACCTACTATGTAATTTCCTTTACCACAAGTCTAAATTCCATTTCGGTATCAACCCTAGCGCTTACACGCTCTGGCTCAAGGTCGCTGGCGCTCGAACTCTCACGTACAGAGTGTGTCACGGCTGTGACGTAGCTCTTGGATAAAGTATAATAAGGACAGTATGTGCAGTTTTCTTTAATACGGTTTTAACTGTAACAATTTTTACTGTCTCGTATACACCTATAGAAATTAATGCTAATTAATAGTACGTATCTTTAAAGTTTCAGGAACGTGCAATTATTGGCTTAGGTACAGTTGAGTTTAATAATACGTACCTTTGACAGTTTATCAACCTTTATGCCTTTGTAATTAAACCTGTCAAAAGTGCTAACATATTAATGAAATCAACTTTACCTACCTTTTTCTGTTGCCTAGTACTGGGCAAGCGGGTTGAAATAGGTTAGTTTTTATTAATCAAAATAATTACTATAATTAATATTGTTTAAAGCGCTATTTATAAGCCGGCCTAAGAAAAATGTACTTATAGGTATTCGCATTTTTTTAGTAACAGGCTCGTATTACAGAATCAAACCCAAACTCAAATCTCTGCTTAGGTTAGAAAGGGATGGCGCTATTTGTGATGATTAGTAGCAAATTACATACCGTATCCATCCATACTTTTCTAGGTCCTCAATATAAAAAACATACTGTTTTGTATTTACTGTCTTCTGTACCTACATATAACTTCTGTTTTAAATTTGGGGGTACAAGTCGCGTCGCATTGCGGTGTGGGATTCCTACTTTTGTTCGGTCGGGTACATATTTTATTTGGCACGTCGGTTACACACGGGTATATAGGCAATATAGGCATGCAGTGAAACCTCGTTATCTTTGGTGGTTGTGTTGTTATCAAAGGTATAGTGATGTGAGTTATAACAGGTGAGACATATTTGTAAGGTTGGATAGGACTTTACGATACAAAGGGTTACAATAAAATGCGAGTAAAAGTCTTGACTGTATCACCATATTCTTAAATAATTATACAACGTATTAAAAAAACGCAAACGCAAACGCAAACGCAACGCAAATGCCAAATATGATAGTTAGGGGCCATCAAAATGAACAACATCTACAAAGGGACCAGCTCTAAAATCGCAAAAAAAAATCAGCTGTTTCATACAAAAAATAATAACATGTTTACTAATAAAGTAATAAATAACATATACCTGATTTCAGAGTTGGTCCCATTCTATAGCAAAACTTGTTTAGTTTGATGATCCCTTACCTTTTTCGGCATCAGAGGTTTTTTTATAATACGTTGTATAATTTTAACCTTAATATAAAGTAAGACAACATTTTTGTCTCGACGATGAATACAGACAAAATAATGATGACTAACACATTTTTAAACTTTCGCGTTGCGTTGTACTTAGTTAAAATGACAGGAATTAAATTAGGTGTGAAAATATCTATCATAGATGTACGCGTTTAATTCCTGTCATTTTAAGTAAGTAAAATGATGACTTGTACTCTTAGAGCATTTGTATTACAGTACCGCACTTTTGTAGGGAAAAAATTAGGTGAGCCGTACCTAATTTTTCTGCGCGGTAGCGATGGAAAGACGCCATAATTATTGGATTACAATTATAAAAACAATATAATTATTTAATTATGTATAGTAACAATGAACATAAGTACATGAATTTATGCAACAAATTGAGAACTTTTCACACACGTGCTTAAAAATGGTAAACCCTGGAAATTCGTATGAGAAAATGGTCACCACTAAAAAAGTATTAACTTAATCCAAAAAACGATTTAACTTGCAAATTTTATAGCGTCCTCCGAACTTTTTAATCTTTCTCAAAAGTTATTTCAAACAGTTACAGAACTAAAGGTTGTCGCCGCAATGCGGTCGCCTGAAATTCCCACTGTGCGAGTTAATTTTTTTATTACTTACATTCCAGATGGTGTAAAAACGTGCACATTTAAAAAGCACAGTCTGCCTGTTCAAAAATTACCCATTACCTCAAACGATTTCAACTTATAGTCCACCTTATAAAGTAGTATTACGTTTTGGACAAATTGATGAGACTACGGACCACAGACCTATGACAATAAAGATAATATGCAAGGATTTTTTATTTTTTTTATTTAATATATTTTATTTACACCCATGCTTTACTCGTAAATCCTCTATAAAAGGTTCTGAAACAGTTAACATTAAACCAACCAGTGTCACAGTAACCATAATATCCACGCCTGTGAGTTACATTATAAAATTCAGTACAACATTAAATGTAAAATCGCAGGCGTGGATAACATTATAACACTCGTTTGGATGATATAATGACGAAGGCGCGCGTGGCGGGTGCGGGTGGAATGATTGATATCTAAAAAAGCACTAAAATAAATCCTCTAAAAATAAATTTAATAAAAACAAAATATTGCTTACCAAACCCGCCCTTGTTTGGCAACATGTGGAAGTTTTCATTGTTTTCAATGTTATTTTTCAATTAATTAAGTTAACATGTGGAAGGTTTCCATGTCAATACAATAGTTTTTTTTAATCCCAAAGCGTACGTCATTCAAATTGAATGTGTTTTACAAGTATTTTCATCTTTTCAAAAAGATGACATTTCTTTCTTATTCACCAAAGGAACCTGAAGTGCATAAAGGTGATTGACCTTTATGCACTTCAGAGGTGGGTAGTGTACCCAAGAGTTCATTTCGCATGATATTCGTATGCTTTATAATTTCCTTTCAAATAGAATGTGCATTTCAAATTTAAAATGCGAAGTCAGTCTTACATTACATAGAACATGCTTGTATTATTAAAATTCAAGACAATCATTCCATATTAAAATCTGGAGAATATACCCATTCAACATGAAAAAGATTTTTTCTGAAAAATATCACATGCCCTCGATCTTTTCATCTTGCATCCATTAAGACAGTATACTATACAACGTTTTGTTAAAAAAACATGTTTCACGTTACATTTCAATCAAATGAAAAAGAGATCATTTTTGTAAAACTTTAATTTGAACCCGTATCCGTAGATGTGTAAAAATGGCCCTATATACTGCTACTTAAACTCGCGACCGAAAATGTTTGAAAGAGCCAGAAATTCTACATTAAATACCTACTCGAGAATTCACCAAGTTCTCCGTCCTTTCAAACATCGGTTTGTGATTTTGATTAGGTATAGCGATTCGCTACTTCTTCACGTGAATCTATGTTTGTAACCCAATAGAACTGTAAACAAATTTTCAACAAGTACCTAAACCGTATGATTGCTGCCTCCTTAGTCGAAAATAAAATATATTTTCACTTATTTTGTTTCGCTAGGACCCGTTCGTATTATTTTATACTACAGTTCTGTACGAGAATTCCCACTTTTATCCGGATTCATGTTTTATACGGGTCTATTCCAAAATTTCCAAACACACGCTATCGTATGCTATTCGTGATTCGAGCTTCATTTTATAATACTCTTGTTTTGTATTTGGTTTTGTATTCCCCGCATTCTACACTTGTACACTTTTGTATCTCAAATTCATGTGCCCTGATCAAAGTCGGCAGGTATCTCACTGGGCAAAGAAAATTAAATGTTTTGACTAAAATATCAGTATAATAGTATCAATTCTTCATTCTACCTGCTAAAGCAGGGATGGCAAACTAATGGCACGCGTGCCATTTTTGGCACGCAACATAATATTTTGGGCACGTGACCTATGACAAAATTCATTATGCACTACGAAAAAATTACCAATTCATTAATTAAATTTACGCGTATAATTGAAACATTGCAAAATGTGTAGTAAATAAAGAGTTTTGAGTTGATAGTATTTATTCATAGTTTTTTTCCCAATAATAACAAAGTCAGAATTATTTGATGGCACGTCTATGACCTCATTAAACATTTCTTTAGAAAAATGGCACTTTGATACGTAAAGGTTCGCCATCCCTGTGCTAAAGGCTTCAAAAATAGCAATAGGTTAAAGGTTGAAAATGCTTCAACCAATAAAAAATTTAGTGAAAGGTGGCAGAAACACAGTTTTATAAAATTATAGCAAAAAGAAATTCTGAATTAGTCCCAAGAAAATCCAGAGAATCAAAACATAGGAATAGGTTAAAGGTTGAAAATGCTTAAACCAATAAAAAAATATAGAGCAAGGTGGCAGGAACACAGTTTTAAAAAATACTTGCAACAAGAAATTCTGAATTGGTCCCAAGAAAATCCAGAGAAAAATCAGCGGTTGTATTATGCAAAACGGAGAGCTTAAAAACGCTCATCACTCTACGACACTCGCGGGAACGATGCGCTGCGCTTTGTTTTTAAAAGTTCTTGGAAGGAACAGAATTTGAATTTCGAACGGGTCAACGTATAGCAAGCATTCTGATTGGCCAATAAAGATTGACTTGTGACATGTGTTCGAAGGAGCTGTTGACAGACCGAGTGTGCACTGTTCATGCATTCGACTTGTAAATCAGATGTAAATTATGGACAAAGGTAAGCCTCGCAATGAAAATAAGTCAACATTTGGGAACACATGGCCATACAAATTATGAATCGATTGAAAATACCCGATTCAAAGTTTTGTGGAGACAGGCATGTAGAACCTTTTTTTGGCGTGAATCCAGTAACTATTGATGCAAGTTTCTTTTTTCGAAAATACTATCTTGATTTATTTTATAACTTAAATTAATTCTCCTAAAATGTAGAATTACAGCAGAACACAACATATTTTTATTTGTCACTTACAAAATATGCGAGATTAAAAAAATCCTCATAAAAATCCGGACTACTTATCGAATTTCAAAAATGGAACAACAATTTATTGCAAACGCACTTAACGCACTCATCCATCGAGTGTTGTACCACAGTAGTACACTCGCGTTATCGAAAAACTATAAAGCAAAACCTTTTCATTTTGCAATAGCCATAACGATTCGACTTGGTGGAACTTTGCAAATCCACGAGCTGAATTAAAGAGGAGTACGAAGGAGCTTCGAGATTTTATAGCGAATCTTCAATGAGATTTACAATAATGTGGGTACGCTTGCGTGCGGATTTGAACCCTATTTTAATGGCAATTGGAGCCAATTTTCGGGTGTTTAGGGACGGACGATTGAGCCTATCTGTGTAATGAGTTTACAAAACATCGGTTTTGTTCCGTCGTTTAACGCTTTGCTATTAAAATGTTACTTCGAGTGATGCTTTTGTTACGAAGTTTGGTTCGATCGATTGATTGTTTATTTATACATATTGCGATTTCTGATATAAAATTTATTTGCCTTTACATACAAACACAAATAGTTGAGTTCGAAATTTAAAGTAGTTACAAATAACTAAAATGGTTAAAAACTAACAGACCCGACAATCAGACAGTAAGTACCACAAACTCTCAGACATGAAATCGTAAAAAAACCATTTTCTAAATATTGTCCCAGCCGTAATTAAAAATTGCTTTTCTTCACGCGATTTGATGTTTAATACAAATACGCAAGTTATTTATAACACTCAAACTAGCTAAATGTGTAGCCATCCCTTACTCCATGAAACTATTGTTTGCAAACTATTATAAGTTAAACAAAGCCTTGTAATTATCTCCAACAGTAGGCCTCTAAGCAATCCTATTTGGTCAGAAGGGTTTTTTGGGTCAGTGCGTTTTAAAATCTGCTAATCCCTCCTAATTTGCTTTGCGAGGTAAAGAGAAAATAATTAGACTCGTCTGTGGTTTTTTTAACATTTGAACAAAGATTGTGGAGAGATTTAAGTAATCTCTATAGGTAGGGTAAGAGATGTAGGTAATAATAGGTGTCTCTATTTTATGGTATAACTATGACTTTGACATTGATATTTCAAAAGTGTATTTTTCGGATTTATCAACTAGGAAATATTCTATTTAAATTTTGGGACTAGTAATTGTAACTAATTACTTAGGTACTTTATTTACTGTCCTTCTTATCTCGTGTATTTCACACTATAGACCTTTCTTCGAGATTATGACATTAGTTAGGGTGTGGAAGTGAAACAAATAAAACACTCTAAACACGTCACTAACTAGTGTCTAATACTGCAGGCTTTACACAAAAAGAATCGCGATAATCGCGTTTAATTTAACTCGGCGTTCTATTTACTTGATATTGAACTTTATTCATGAGCCCAGGACTTTTAGCAAAAAATTCAAAGAAACCTAGGACTAATTCCAGCGGAAGGTTTTTTGTTTACCCTATATAATTTTGCCCCAACTCCAGTCACTTTTCTTAAAACTAGTACAAAGAACGATTTTTGGGCAAAAACATTTTTTTGGTGAAATGTCTGTACTTAGGTATATTTCAGAGACTACAGCTCACATCGAAATGATTGAAGTGTCGACGGGTTGGATATTTTATAACAATTATATCATACATTGACAACTTTCTTCTATCTTCAACCGTTTCTGAGATAAATAGAAAAAACTAAAATCAGGGAGACGTTTGAGGGGGGAGGGGGGAGCGTATATGGGATCCACAGGGAACTTTCCAAATATATTCAGGGGGACCTAAGGAACACTTTAAAAACAAAAAACCTTCCGCCGGAATTAGTCCTAGGTTTTTTTGCTAAAAGTCCTGAGCTACTAATAGTGTCACGGAGTGGGACGAACATCGTTCTATCGTTGCGATTCTTTTTTAGCCCCCGATGCAAAAAGAGAGGGGAGTTATAAGTTTAACGTTTCTGTGTATCTGTCTGTGGTATCGTAGCTCCTAAGCGGATAAACCGATTTTAGTTTTTTTTTGTGTCATAGATCTTTTTATCCCGAGTGAAGAACACTCGGGATAAAATGATCCATGTTTCATGAAAATCTGTTTAGCCGTTTGAAGATCATCAGCTCTTTTCTAGTTGAAGAGGGGATCTGACTACCTTCCATATGTCTTATCGATTCGAAATTTGGTACCGTGTTACTTCAATGAGATTGGAAGTATATGGTAAGGTAACCATGACATGATCAGCCGTTTGAAGATCATCAGCTCTTTAATAGTTGATGAGGGGATCTGACTACCTTCAATATGTCCTATCGATTCGAAATTTGGTACCGTGCTGCTATTAATTGCATGATAGGGGTTTCTCAATTTTTTTATTTTTTCTTGTTGTGTAATAATATGCCTGCTTTTTGCTCATAGTAATAAAGGTCTACATCCACTCGAACCTAAATCAGATTTCCAACCAGTGCCAAAACCGTCACCCGCTAAAACAGCACTGTCATAATAAGCCATTGTCAGCATATCAGTCGTCGCCTGACAATCAACATCGCTCTTGTCAGACAGGTGACGTAAATCAACAATGGACTCGACTGTCCAATTTCGACTGATGTCCGTGTAGCTGTTTCTATCGGATGATAACAATCGTATTCAACAATTGAGTTGCTTATAGGCTTCTTGCTTCACTCCGAATTCGGAAATCCAAATAAGGTAGGAAAAAAAATCAAAATGACCTTATTAGTTTTATAGAAAAATGACATTTTGAATTTTTGATATTTTTTCTATCGAAAATGTCGCTGTTCATATTCACCACGTAAGTTGCTAATCACCCCAGTTTAAAGTACTTTTAGAATAAGTTTTTTTTTTTCATTATAGGTCCACTTACCGTTTTTAGCCGCCATCGCGATGCAGGCCGCCGCCAACAGCGCCGCCACGGGCAGCCACAGCGGCATCGTCGGCTACCACTTCGACATCACTCGACAATCAACATCACTTGAGAACGTCACGCGCGTGACATTCTCGACACATCACTTCACTTCACTTCGTCCGGCACATCATAGGGTTAGGAAAAAGATTACGAAATACTGAAACATTTCTATTAATGGTACTTGAAGTAGCTACAAGATTGATTAGATGATTTTGCGAGGCCAGTTAATCATCTGAAACAAAGAAAATGAGTTTTGTAGTAAACATTTTAATAATAAAGTCACTAAGTAATCTAAACAAGCTTTCTCAGTATAAAGTCTGCATCAGATTTCAAATAATAAGATTATAAAACACACAGAGAATTGGTAATTTGCTGTCGAGTTGAAATTCAAAGAAGCTTTGAACCTAATCGAAACAGCAGAGATTGTATTGAAAGGCCATAACATTGCAGCTACATTTTACTTCAAAAATAGTGAAAATTTTCATTCAATCCCACAACAACCGAAGCTATTAGCCCACACAAAATCACAATATTATTGAGTTCTCGAAGCTGACAGGTTGCTCCAAACACAACGAGCCGTGTCGTCGTCAGGACTTGAAATTTCGAATTTCAATTTTCGAACGCGCGTACGTGCAACTCTTGCTATGTCAAATGAAATGTGGTTCGTGCCAGAATTCCAATTTCAAATTCGAACCTCCGATTGTAGCTGTGCTAAAATTACTCCGTTTTCTATTTCACGGCTTTGAGGCAAGAAGCGTACCGTGGCGGTGAAGAAATGCAGACACGCTAGATTGCTGACGTGGTGGGTGGAAAATTCTAATTTCAAATGCTTTGAGAAGTGGTCAATATGGTTGAAATACGTGATAAAATCTTGTGAATCTATTATCCATAGGTAGGAATGGCTATTCAGTGCCGTGCTGTGCTTAGAACGTGGAAATCCAATACTAGTGGCTCTGTGAAAGTGAAATATTCTTTATTTAAATAAGCTCACATAATAAGCATTTTTAAATCGTTAATTCTTTTACCCTGTCCCATTATGACGTCGTCTGTGAGCTGGAGAGCTCGCGTTTGTGACATTCTTGAACATTTCTCCAAATGACTGCGACCCCACATACTTGTAAATTATCAAGTTTGTCTATCTATTCTAAACTATACAGTAGAGACAAAAATAAAGTTTCTATTTGTCCAAACAAACCTATATTTATTTACTCAAACAAATTACGTGACCTCTTCAATTTTTCAACTCAAATGAACAGGTATTAATTATTATAAGAAAATGTAAAAGATTATCAGTTAATTTGTATATGAAAAATTGATGGAGTGCGTGTCATGCTCGAGAACCGAGGGTTCTGTATCAAATAATGGACGAAAGTACTTATTTTACTTCCACTTAGACTTACGTGTAATTTTCCTTATCTTTCGATCGCCCCTATTCACAAGACCAAGCGTGCGTTCTTCGGTGCAAAATGGCGACTAGGTATACCAATAACCATGAATTTAGGAGACACGTTAATTTATCAAGGAGATCTGTCGCTTGTAAATCTTGCACGATTGACAGGTTTGAAGGCGATCATAGTTACTAACAGCTATATTAATGGAAATACCTTAGAGCTAAGCGGGCTTCCTTGAAGCCGGCGTTGCTCTAAGGGAAATACTAACCTTGAAACAAATTCAAAGCACACGTATGAAGGTCGTTCGTTGATGAAATGCAAGTAAACAGTGGCTTGCATGGAGTAACTTGGAATCAAATTATGTAACAATAATGAAAAGGATGATAGTGTGGCTAAAACTGAACAATTTTCTCTAAGGATTAACTATAGGTCGAAAAACGAAAAAAAAATTTCATACTCCCATACAAACTATTTCGGTCAACTGACCGACTTACTATGAAAAGATGAAAAAGAAATAATTTTTCGACCTATGTTCTTTGGAAAAAGTTGTTTAGTTTAGTATCACCTGTTTCAGTATTGTTAAATGGTTTTTGGTTAGTTTATTTTCTTTTATTTTATACATTAGGAAAACTTACTGCTAATATATAATACACAGTACACACGAATCATCACGAGCTAATAACGAGTTTCCACAGACAGTGGTTCCTTCTTATAATATTATAGGGTATGGTTTGCGACAAGATTTCAATCACGAAATGGACACACAACTAGCACTCGATCGTGTATATATGAAACTAGCGGCCGCCCGCGGTTTAACCCGCGTGGTTCCCGTTCCCGTAGGAATATCGGGATAAAAAGTATTCTATGTTTTAATCTAGGCTATTTACTACCTGTGTGCCAAATTTCAACCTAATCCGTTCAGTAGTTTTTGCGTGATTGAGGAACAAACATCCAAACCCACAAACTTTCACATTTATAATATTAGTAGGATCATATCTGCGCTATTTATTTACTCATGTACGGACTTTCTTACAGTCTATACTCGATGTTTGCTAAGCTCTCTTGAACTAAATTCTAGTTGGTATTTATACAAAGACCTCTAAAATCTGATGTATCTAATGTAACAGCAAAAAAACATCGAGTTAGGTACACTAATGTTTGCGTTTACTTGCTCAAAGCATCTTAATGTACGCATTGAATACCAACATTATATAAAGGGGGTTAGAACATTTTCTCTGTAGTTGTTGTATATGTGCCCATTCTCTACATGGCCCGCTAATGGTATCTCATAACTACGGAACCCTGCTAATGAATCGAGGTCGGCATTATAGTCCAGTAAATTATGGGAGTCGTTAAATATAACTCAGGTTCTAAAGGTGGATTTTACGTGGGTTAATTGTTGGGGAAATTTGATGGGCGTAGAAGTGCAATAGGGTAATTTTAATTAAATGCTTTTACGCGAAGCCGAGCTGGAATTAAGCATATGCAACACCGTGGCAAAGAGACTATTATGAGACTATTTTCCGCCCACTACTTCGTCCGCGTGGAATTCACGAATTAAAACACGAATGTGTGTACATGATAGTATCACATGAGTGTTTTATACCTAAATTATGTAATCTGTGTTGTGTAATTACCAAGTAAAATAAATTATGTACAGTTGCATACCAGACTATATCTACCTACACCCATGATATGTATCGTCTGACTTTGACATTCCTCCTCGTCGTCGTCGTTATATCATCCGAACGAGTGTTATAATGTTGTACTGAATTTCATAATGTAACTCGTCGGGCGTGGGCGCGGGGAGAAGCGCGACATCCTCTCGCTCGGATACTGTAATGTTGGCAGTAAGCTAACCGTTTCAGAACCCTTTATAGATGATTTAAAGCATGGGTATAGATAAAGGAATAAAAAATCGTCAACGTTTTTTTCCCCAAATCCACTTCCAAACAGGCCATCACCAAAACAGTACGAATGAAAAACTTTTCTTTGTCGCAGCTAAGAGAGTTTTCCCAAAACCGTTCACTCAAAGCGAATTGCAAATAATTTATTTTGAACAAGTAAATGGGCCGTTGATAACGCAATTACGCGGAATAAAAGCGAACAAGTACGTGAAATTCTTGAAAGCACTCAAAATGCTTTTGTGTTACATTTTTCCGTTGTATTGTATTTACATTTTGCAATTTGATTAGGTGCTTAATTGTCAAATTAAATAACTGCGAAGTATTTCTTTTTTTGCCAACTATATTTCTTTGAGCGGCAGATTCTTTGTTTTTTCAATTTTGAGGTGGCTTTTAAAAACATTGTATTTAGTGAAATACTGGATTACTGCATAAAAAAATAATCACGCTATGTACGTTTGTAATCATATATTAATCTGTAAATAATTGTACATCATAATATATTTACACTTTTACGAAGTAGATATTATCTCAGAGCTTTGGGTTTATGCAGTCAGTAACCGTCATGACATGACTTCTGTTTTCATAAACTTTACTATCTCAATTTTTACCATCTCAATTTTAAAATTGAGATGGTAAAGTTTATGTCTATCAAATGTTCACGTTTGATGAATATACTTATTTGAGTAAAAATGTGTGTTTCATAACAATATCAAAATATTCAGGTGTCTAGTGTGATATAATAAATAAAAACAAAACAAATAATAACGCAAAACGTATTTGCCATGGTGTCTACTGACATGAGTACTTATTATTATAATACGTTTCATTTTTAATAGACCTTCTGAAAAAGGCAAATCTTCCCCCTTTATATGAAAGAATTCAAAAATTACAATTCAACAGAATAACCGATTCGCTCTCCGAAATCTGTTTCATCGAAAAAAATAAATTTGATTTTTTATCCCCCTTCATTTTAATGGAGATTGTAGAATGCTCTCTCGTCTTAGCAATAAAGATGAAATTGCCGTGTAATTTGTTAAAATCGTCACCATCTGCAAAATTGTTGGGCGCGGAGAAATTGTACGTTCACGGTTCGTTAGTTTAGAATATTGGTTCATTGTTAGCTCCAGATTCATTTACTTGTAGTTGAGAATTATTGTGCAGATCGATTCTTAGAAAAGCCACTAAAATGTTTCTTGTTAATGAGAAAGAGAAGTATTTCTCTTCGTTTGCAAAGATTTTATCACAAATTAAAACGTCTATCTACCCACTTACTATGGGTTGATTCAATATTAGGGTTATCTATGTTATTGGAGCTTTAAAGGTTATTCATACCTCATAATCTCACTTACAACATTAGTATTCTTACGGTCCATGGTGAGTCTTCTAAGATCGTAACCACAGATAAAACTAAACTATTTTTTTCTGCAAGAGAAGATATAAGCATCGCTTTACATGGCATAAGCTTAAATAAAACCCTTCTGTTATTAGAATAAAAAACCTTTTCAAAATCCCTACCTAATTTATTTTATCTCGCTCAAGCATCAGCCTCACTTACGCATACAATACCATCAATTTTACACCAAACGGCTTTAACGTCCTCAATTTATTAAGCATGATAATGTTTACCTTTATTACGTTTATCACAAGCTTTTTCTGTATCCGCATTCGCAGCAACAATTCGGAACAAAGTAATTATGGTACCGCGTCCCATTTCTCTGATCTGCTATGATAACATTCAGTTCATTTAGGAGTGTGTTCGGAGAATTTATAACGAACAATGCGATCGACGTTTACCTACGTTTTTTAATTCTATCCGACGGCTTATAGGTATATCACAATTCTAGGATACAGAGCCTTTACCATAGAACAGAAACTGTATTGACTATGATGATTCGTGGAATATTTTTGCAGTTATTGCTAGCGACAACAGATATGTACTTTTAATTAAATTTATTTCTAACGGAAACAAATACATATTAAATTTTATGGATAAGTTATATTTGCTGTGTGTTTGTGGCTATCACATTCTGAAATAGATAGTGATTTGAACTAAGATAATAGTTGAAACACATTTAGTAAGTAGGTAATCTAGTATTACGGCGTTACTAACAATGGACGACTGAAGTTTGACATTGAAAAAACCTAAAATGTAATCTACAATAATCATCATTGGATTGGAAGTGATTTTGACTGTCAGCACGGCCCATAAAAAGAAGAAGAAATTGTAGCATTTCCTAGAGTTGTAGAAGTCAGAAACTAGACTCGTAAACCAAAGTTATAAATTGATAATCGCTTAGTTCAAAGAGAAAAGTCTTATTGATAAAACTCCGCATGGAAATTTTTAAGAAGTACAAAATTGTCTTGAAGTCATTTTGAAGGAAGAAATAATTCCCCGTCTATCACATTAACACGCTATTGTTGTACTTGATTGAATGCGTTTGGGTATTCGGGAATTAGATCGCTGAAGCGGATTAGTATGACGCGATTATAGACGGTGAAGAAGGGATAGATTGGTCTCTCTGAATTCTGTTGTAATCGAAACATGATTTGATAGCGAAATGGATTACGGATTTGTTATCTTACAATTTAATTCTATTAGGAATTTTAACTTGCGATAAATATAGGTAAGTATATTAAGACAGTTGTTTTTTTTTGAAAATGTGTAGTATTCACTTCTATCTCTACTCTCTCTCTCTACTTCTATCTCTCTCTTTGACGACCTCCGTGGTCGAATGGTTTGCACGCCGGTTTTCAAGGCGTCACCATCTCTTGAGGTCCCGGGTTCGATCCCCGGCTGGGTCAATGTAGAAAATGAACTTTTCAATATTGTCTCAGGTCTGGGTGTTTGTCATACCACCGTTGTTTCTGATTTCCATAACACAAGTGCTATAGCTACTTACTTTGGAATTGGAGCAATGTATGTGATGTTGTCAAATATTTATTTATTATTTATTTATTTAATTACTATAATTTGACAAAAGCACTTTTTACGAACGCGACTTTTTAAAGAAGTTTTGATATTTGTTTGAGTTTTTTATTCGATTTCTCTGTAGAATGAGTTATTACAGAATGTAACTCAACTTACGGTTATCATTTGAATTTAGGTTGCTTAGCTATCGGAACGCCTCATATTTCGTATATGATCAACTGACTTTTTTTTTTTTTGTTGTATCAAGAGGAGAATGCAGTCTTTAGGCACACCAAACGGCGTGTTGGACTCAGTCATACTCGGAAAACCCGAGCATGTCACTCGCAGACGGTCGCACATACATCAACAACATAGCTATCTTCACTTTTACAAGCGTACATCTTAAAAATACCAGTGAGAGTAACACCGTTTGTTCGCTTTTGTGAAGAATTCCGCCTCAGCATACTCTGCGACTCTCGCGGGAGTAGTTGTTAGAAACTTTCGTATTCGTCGCCAGGAAAAACAATGGGAGGACATTTTTCACTCTTTCCAGTTTGAAAGCGCTCGCGACACTGCTGAGGGGTTGATCCAAGTTATAGGAGATTAGTCACTGTTTAGATGTACTTACTAAAATAAACTTTAAAAAAAATCTTAATTTTCTTAGAGTTCAAAGATTTTTTTTGTTGACTGGATGACACAGATCTCAAAACTTATGTAACTAGCTAGAAAAATTTATATTGTAATAAATGGAGCCGATTGGGCGAATAAATAATATGTAATTAATAGCTTCCGCCCGTGTCTTCGTCCGCTTGGACATTCGAGAAAATCCTTAAGGATCCTTTAACCAGGATAAAAGTATTCTATGTTTTATTTTCATCAAAATCCGATCAGCTATTTTTATGTGATAAGGCGGATCCCCACCAAGCGAGCAGCTTCGTGAGAGGCAGGACGTTTTAGACGATTGTTGATAAAAGTCGCCTGGAAAATCGACCCTGTGACAACTCTAAAACATTATAAGTACTACTTCTTTAGAAAAAAGAACAAACTTTTTGTATCGGACATAAATAAAATCACAAACGTTGTAAGATTACTTTTCGCTCGTCACTTATACCATATCCCACCAACAAATAACACAGCTGCGTGTCGCGCGACGTTTCCAATTTGCGCGCGTTATATACGCGGCGTGTCGCCCGCATGTGCCACCTGCTTTAATGACAAGAAACTAAGTGCTGCGCGCTCGGAAACTCAATGGAGGAGCTTCTATTCAAATGTCAA
Organism: Agriphila tristella; assembly: GCA_928269145.1. Taxonomy (NCBI): domain Eukaryota; kingdom Metazoa; phylum Arthropoda; class Insecta; order Lepidoptera; family Crambidae; genus Agriphila; species Agriphila tristella. The sequence continues at coordinate 18,843,604 of OV743443.1, read as the reverse complement.
GGTTAACATAATTTCAGGAGAGAAACCTAACATCGGTCTCTCTATAAAGTGACTTGATAATGAGACAGACTATAGGTCATACTAATGGAAGCGTTAAACGCGATGAATGAAATAATATTCATTAATAACTAATTTCCGCCCGCGACTTCGTCGACATTCGTAAAATCCCTAGGGAACCATTAACCGGGATAAAAAGTATTTTATGTTTTAATCCAGGCTACAAAGTATATGTATGTCAAATTTCATCCAAATCTGTTTTAGTCGTTTTTGCGTGATTGAGGAACAAACATCCAAACCCACAAACTTTCACATTTATAATAGACTCATCATTCAAGTGAGACTCATCGACCCGGTGGCTCTGTCCCGGTGGCGGGACCGATGGGAAAAATAGTTCCATCCATTTCAATATTCATTGGCAAGAAATATGAGACGGGTGCACCGATGAAAACATTAGATAACCAGTAGCGAAAGGTCCATACCAGCCGATCCCCATCGGCTTACCTTTTAAAAATCCCACCCCCACCGATCCACTATGCGGATCATAAAATTTTTGTAAAATGGCTTACTTTCGCCATAATTTCACCCTCGCCATTGATATGCCGGCTCCACACTCGCGCCGCGAAAGCCCGCGAAGGCCGCGAACCGCGAGTGTGGAGGGTTTCGCGGCTTCGCGTGCTCGCTTCGCGGCTTCGCGGCGTTCCCCGTCCGATGGCGGTTTTTTGTCCGCGTCAAAGGGCTTGCGAAGCGTGAACCTCGCGAACGTATCCACATTCACGGCATGTTTGCAGTTGTGTGCGAGACGCAGTGACAAGCGGACACTCTGCTAGGACTCTGCATATACAAGGTGTTTGGTAAAAGCCTTATAAAGCTGAATATGGTAGATAGGGACCATCAAATTGAACAACTTTTACTATGGGACCAACTCCGAAATCGCGAAAAAAAAATCAGCTGTTCCATACATTTTGATATTTTCGTTATTATTTTTTGTATGAAACAGCTGATTTTTTTTTCGCGATTTCAGAGTTGGTCCCATAGTAAAAGTTGTTCAGTTTGATGGTCCCTATCTACCATATTCGGCTTTATAAGGCTTTTACCAAACACCTTGTATGTATAAATAACTAATTAAAATAAGCAAGATATTGCTAAAATATGCTCTGTTGTGATTGTGGATCACCTCCCATACGGGTTCATTTGCAACATTTCATTGTGGATGTTTAAAAAATCCATAAGGAAGCTTTGACCGGGATAAAAAGAGATATACATAATATATTTTTATCTAGAGGCCTATTTAATAAGGGCTATATTTTTCGCGCCGTTTTCATGCGCGAACCGCGCCCGTGATTCGCGTCCGCGGTTCGCGCGCGAGTCTAGAGGGCTATATTTTTCACGCCCATTTCATGCGCGAACCGCGCCCGTGATTCGCGGCCGCGTTTCGCGCGCGTGTGTGGAGCCGGCTTTAGATAGTCATAGTTATATGACTATGTGTTTTCAGCGTTGTTAAACCATCGACTGATATATAAGCATGAACGATAATTCTTTTTTAAATGATTCCCGATATTTACAGGGTTATTTATAAAACACAAACATTTGTTTTTTTTTCGGAAAGACGTATAACACGCAACAAACGTCATTGTTTATGGTGTTAGTAATCTACTCCTGCGAGATTGTTGGTGTTTTACAAATAACTCTGTATATTCTATGATGTAGGATGGATGGAAAGGAAGACAAAGACCACAGATAAAATGGATGGATTGAGTGTAAAATGTGAATGTGATCTAAACAAATGAGGAGATGACGACTAACAGAAAAGAATGGAAGAGAAAGACGTACTGCGCTAACCCCAAATAAATTGGGACAAGAGCATAGAGATGATGATGATTGGATAAAATATATTAAACCTATGCCACGACCATAAATTGTTAATTTCGTTTAAATTCATATACAATGTGTTTTTTTTTTTAATATTGATTAAACTTTGTGGTGCGGCTTAGATCATCAAACTGAAGAACTTTGTCTAAGGGACCAACTTCATCAGAGCAAAAAAAAATTAGCTATTCCATACATTTTGGTCGAGTAGTTATTGATGTTTTCTATAGAACAGCTGAATATTTTTTTTGATCTGATTAAGTTGGTCCCATAGACAAAGTTGTTCAGTTTGATGGTCTAAGCCACACCACAAAGTTTGATCAATGTTCAAAAAACACACTGTATTTATGAAGCAGGCTGATTGTTTTTAATTAATTTCAGGGTTGTTACATGTACAACCCATATACAAAAATACCCGTGCCAAGCAGTGCAGTGGGGCGGCGCGTTTAGTGGCCGATGATGATTGTGACACAAAAAAAATATCTGCTGACTGTACTTTGTCATGAATTTGGGTAAAATGTGAACATGTGTCCAGTTGGAGATAAAAGTACATAAAAGTGATTTAATCTAATTTACACTATCTGGACACGCGTCGAAATCTTGGCGTGTCCAGATGACGAAATAATAAGTGATAATAATTTTGAGTTTCACCAACTGGACACACGACGTGTGTACAGTCATGTGTGTCCAGTTGGTGAATAACCCCACCCAACTACATATTGATTGTCAGTACTTTCACTCCCTTACGAAGCAATTTTATAAATTTTCATGAAATTTGCTATAAAACCATATTTATCTTCATCAATAGGTACTCCTACTTTTACAGTCCATATAAACTTTTAATCAAACGAGTGAGCCCGGGACACGTGAGTGGCAGGAGATTAAAATTTGAGAGAATTCCCAGGCAGCAGTGGAATATAGGTCAAAAAACAACTTGTATTTCTGTGGAGGGTTATACAAACTTTTTTAAAAGCTTAGTTTGCAAACCTCTGTAGCCATTAGTTGATGTATTACTTAGGAAATGTTGCTGCCACTTGAATTGGACCAACTACGAATAGGACCAATTGCGAATTGGGGCCGTAAGCGTGGGCATTCGTTGATGTAGGACATTAGAGCCGATTTCACCGCTTAAATTGAACGCGCTCAATTCGAGTTAACCTCAGCTCACGCGCTTAAACTTTTGAACTTGGTTTCAGTTTCTGAACGGCCGATTTACGACGGTTAGCGTATTTGAACTTATCTATGGTTTGAACACGTTCAAGAACTGTCTGTCATCTGTCTGCCATGATGTCTTCTTCTTCTTCTTTTTTGTTTTGGCAATCTACTTTCCTCTTGGAAGTAATTTTTGCCAGTGTCAAATGTTGAATAGTTCAGTGGTAGATAATATTGTTTCATTGCCATGATTGTGGAGTAGGTATGTACGTTGAACATGGGAGAATGGACAACATTTCATTTTGAGAAAGTACTAAAATTAGAAAACCATTTCGAGATTTTAGTGTTCTAAGCTCATATTTTTCTTTTCAGAATTTTTAGTTCAGTATTTTTTACGTTATTTAAAAAAAACTAAAACCTAGTTCAAGTTGGGAATGTCAGGAAGTTTGAGTTGAGTCTATTTGTCTTGTATTTATATTATCTGTGCATTCATTAAAAAATAAAATCCATTGTCATAATAAATCATAGTGACATAATGTCATTCAAGCGTATTTCTGATCAGACTAGTAAAATGTAGAAATTTATAAAATATTCTTGTAAAAAACTTAAAAGAAAGTCATAGCATTGTTTGGGATACTTATGCGTTACCAGTGAAATTATGTCTTTTGTGATTAAAGGCTATAAATCTCGCACAGGAAGAAATGAAAATAATCGATAAACATTATGATTTCATCGGTAAGTTTATATTGTTTTAGATGTTTTTATGTAGTGTAAATAGCTTGAAACTATTATAATATACTAATAATTTATGCAAATAGTCGTTTGTGTCCAGTTCTTTGCTGATTTTGCAAATATCTGATTTTTTATTACATGTCGTAGAGGTTATATTATTTCGCCTAGTGATGTGCATTCTATATCGATATTTGTTTTATTGTACTTTCTTACTTTATATTTGATGGGAACAAAAAGTAGAAAACCATCACATGGCTTGGCACATCTTTCTTTTATGTAAATAAATAATAATCACGTAATTTACATTTAAAAACTCAAATCAGTTGCAACACAATGTTTTGTAAGTAGGTACTACTACAAGCTCAATTTCTTTGTTTTAGGCGCCACCGTTATCCAACAAAACTCAAAACGTAACACGTCAGGAGAGCCTGCGAGCTATCGACATGAAGCAATTACCTACTTATAGTTTGCAGCGACAACTAGAAAGAGTAAAAAAATATAACGCCTTAAAAAAATAAACACTGATATTTTTAACGTGTTCTTTTAATTTCCTTGACTAGTTTCCGCTAGGTTATCTAGCATCTCTATCATCTCGCATCTAACATCTAGCAGGTCGTATTTAATTAAAATATTGTTAGTTAAATGACTAGCAAAGGAAGCGCAAATGTGGAAATTTTACAACCGAATTTTTCGAAATTTTTGCAAAATGTCTGAGATGTAAGAAAAAACATATTTCAGTCCAGCTTTCCGGCGCTGTTTGTTCTCCTCTACAGGTCGCATTTCTCAACCAATTCTCGTGAAATTTTGTGAGCAGGTTCGAAAATTATATAGAAATTATAATCGGGCCAGTTTTGCGAAATATTGGATATATTTAAAAAAACTGGCCTTAAAAATAAATTTATCCCGCATTTGGAAAAAAAATCAAAATTAGAAGTGCTATCTAGCTACGAATATAAAAAAGCTGAAAATATTTATATAAGCTGAAGACATGTAAACGTCAACTTTCTCAAAATGAAAATGTTGTCTATTATCGACATCACTTATAGAAATCCCATGCCACATCACTATCGAAATCTTGGTGTCATATTGTCACAGATAAGATCAGAATTGATTTTTTTTGGCAAAAGCTACACATTTCAACTTCCTGACAATGTACTTACGCTCTTTTGGAATGAGTAAGATTTCAAACAGTGATTTAATATACAAAAAAACAATTAAAAGTTTAAATAAAAAATACGTGTCCCCTAATTTTGTATCTACTTTCATTATACAAAGTGAAAATGACATATTATATTTTTGAAAGGTTGTCCATTGATTATTGCATAGAAAGAAATAAGTAGTGGAAAGAAATATTCTTTTCGTATTTGAATAAAAAAAAGATGAATAGAGCCTTAGCTAGTGCCAATGCTCTATTCAGCTTTTTTCTATTCACCTTTTTTCCTCAACCACCTTTCTTAATTTGCCATCATCAGATCAGAGCCCGTTTAATCCTGGGCGGAGAACCAGATCTTCAAATTTACCTCGTTTGTATGAAAATAGGCCTGTGTGGTGAGATTTTTCTGCTCTCGAGTTTATTATGTTTTGAATTACGAGCGGCGCCTTTAAAAGCAGTAATTAAACACCCATTATAATAATAAGCGTTCAAAACATTATGAATCCAATGCCTAATAATGTTTTATAGGCACCGTAAATCAAAACATAATAGAATATTGTAAAGTACACTTACTTACCTATGACCTACCTAACTTTTACTATTATGCTAGTAGATATCCCGTTAACTACGTACCTAGTTCTTCTACATACAACTTATAATAATAAAGAAAAAACGGACAACAATTTATTTCACTGATTTATTACCTACCATGTCAAAAATTCACAATTCACGAGTTTCACGACACTTACTTAAATAACATGTATTCAGTACCTAGGTACTTAAATTACTATATCCACAATCCGTTCGAAATAAACAATTGAGCAAAATATCACTGCGGAAAATAAAAATACTGCATAAAACTCAAAAATATCAGATAAACATTGTTTTAAAATTGACAAACTGACAAAAACAAATTCCATAGAGAAATTTGACAAAAATCCAATGATTTCAAAAGGAAGGATGAGCCCATCCGAATATTTGCTTTATAATTCCTTCATACAAGCAAAATCAGCGACATCTTTTAGATCCCACTCGAACTACTGCCATATTAGAGGTGGGCAAAAAAGATTCCTGAAGTGAACTATTTAGTTCAATTGGAGTTAAGGACAAGTTCACTCATCTGGCTCCTTTGGGTCGCTAGTACTTTTAACTTTTTTTTATATTTTTATAATGGTAATTATATCAGTTTTTCGATGGTATTAAGGCCATAAATAAAACGTAAGCATTACAAAATCTCAAACATGTTTATTTCAAATTAGATGTTTTTGTTCTTTTTCACAGCTGTACTAAACTAATATTATAAACTATTTAAATTATTAAATATAAAAAGGAAAGATTTGTTTGTTGGTTTGATTGTTTGTAATGCAAAAATTCAAAAACTAACTGAGCAGATTTTATAAAACTTTCACCTATTGAAATTATCAGCAAGTAACATTAGCAGTATTTTATCTAAATAAATTAGAGATCCCAATGAAAATAGGAATAATGAAAGGAAAGCCACAGTATATATTTTTTTCTATAAAAGTAATTATTGATCGGAAGATGATGACATTCGTATCATGATATGCTTTCAGCTTCGATAGTCCAGCTTTTGACATCCGTGTCATAAAAAAGAGCAGAGCATATTCTTGCGTTTTTAGGAGGCTTATGAAATAGGACTGTTTTCGTTATTTTATCTACACCCATGCTTTAAATCCTCTATAAAAGGTTCTGCAACGGTTAGCTTACTGCCACCATTACAGTATCCGAGCGGGAGGAGGACCTGCTGTGCCGCACGACCACGCGCTCAGCGTTCATAATGAAATTCAGCACAACATTATAACACTCTCGCGGAAGACATAATGACGAGGAGGGGGAGGAAGGTCAAAGTCAAAACCTTTATAGATGATACATATCATGGGTGTAGATAAATATCATGGGTGTTTTTAATCCATATGTACTAATATTGTTTATTCCCAAATAAAAAAAAATTAAATAAAAAAAATGGGTGTAGATAAAGTCTTGTATGCAACTGTACATAATTAGGTATTAAAACACTCATGTGATACTATTATCACACTCGGCTTCGCTTCGTTCGATAAACCCACATTCGTGTTTTAATACCCCTCATTATAGTACAGTTGCATAAATAACTATTATTCAACTCCATATTTCTTTACGCACTAGATCATTAGGCAATCTGTAATTATTTTAATTGAAATGTAATGTAGATAATTATTTTTGCAGCAATTATGTTTCATAGGAGACATTTCTGTACGCAGTATTCGTAATCTATCCTTTCCGTTTACTCTCGTTCTTTGAGTTAACTAGCTATGGAACTAAATGAACTAAGGATCTTTTTATGGACTCAAGTGAACTACATAGTTCATTTGAATCCATATAAAGATCTTCAAGTGAACGGGTTCATTTGAGTCATGATGACCCATCTCTATTGCCTCGAACAATAACAAGTAATAGTAAAATATTTTATAATTTATTAAAATTGTTAAACACGTAATAAAAATAATGTAAAGCTACTAACCGATGATATGATATTCCATGTAACTTTTTAACGTTTGCATTATAATTTTAGCAATCTACAAATGCGCCATTCGCCATTTTTATGTCACGTCAGTCACCGTCTGTCTACCATAGTCTTCCGCGGATGACTGAATCGCGTTGGCCCTAAATTTGTAATTTTAGGGCCAACCAACTGGCGTCACTTCGCAGCGACGTTGACCGTGTCCTTACGCTAGTAATATAATAAGTCTATGCAAAAATCAAAGAGATTATAAGTCAGTGTTTCCACTACCAAGTTTTAGTTTTACCCTAAATAATTTCGATCATTTCAAAATTAAAAATTATACTTGGGCCAGAAAGAATTTTAATAGAACTAATATTTTTAAGTACAAAAGATAGTCAATGTGATTTTGAAGTGTTGACCTATGCAAAAGAAAGTTGTTATAAATTATTGGAAAATAATAAAAATTGTAAGTTATTGAAAAATAAAGTGGCGACCTTTTTTTGTCAACTCTTTACAAGCTGTTTATTGTTCTAAACTTAAAAAGACCGCCGTAAACTTGACATCAAATTTTTCATTACTTACTTTTGTTTTTGACGTTCTTGACAACTGACCCTGAAATTTATTTTTTGCGTAGGTAATGAATGAATAAGTGCGTAGCCTATTTCTTTAAATTCACTGAGTAGGTATGTTTCACAGGGTTCACACCACGAGTGAATGTGGTTTGCGCCACGAAGAATATCATGATCTGTATTTTTACCATTGAAAATGGTTATCAGATGCAAATCGCCTGAGACGTATTTTTGACCATATCTCCGAGGATTTTAAGAGGATCGTGATGAAAATATTACCAAAAGTTGAGGAATTTATCGAGACACGTGTGAACGTTTGAATTTTGAAAATCTACTGGTAACTTTTTATGAAATTTTGCAAAATTCCTAAAATTCCGGGTTTTTTGAGGGGTGTTTGTTTACTAAATTGTAAATATTTCGGAAAAAAAACTGACTTAAGAAAAAATTAAAAAAAGTGTCCTAGGGTATTAGTTTAGCTACCAAATGCCGAAATAATTTTGAAAATCAGTTAATAATTGTGACCTGTAGGTGGTCCCTTTAGATTTGGAATTGTAGAAAAACGGCTGTTTCCGCACATCAAAAGTGATGTAGCTTCTATGATTATTGACCGATCGTCATGGTAATAGTGTTAAAAGATGCAGAAGCAGACGAGAAATGCATTCGTTGGAATTTTGAAAATCGGTTAATAATATTTCGGTTGCGTCGAGGCAGTCAGCGGGCGCTTTTGTGACACGAGGCGGAGCCGAGTGTCACAATCGTGTAAATAAATAGGTACTACCTAGGTAACTTTAAAAATATAAGGATTTTGCATTTGATTTGATTTTGGTTTTTCGTAAATTTTTGTGTTCATTTTCAATGCTCCGATTCTTGCGGGGACTGTAAAATCTGTGAATTTTTTTCCCATTTATGTAGGGAAAATTTCTTTAATTGCAATACTTTGAACGCAACTTCATTCTTTGTCAAAGCTGAACTACGGTTATCAAAATGAAGACGGTGAAACCGGTGCAACGTAGACCGCGATCAAAACGAATTTCTGAACTCGCTTAAGTAAAACCAAGTTCAATTTAACTCGGTTAACGGTGAAATAGAAAACGCTACTTGAACTAAACATGAATGGGCCAATTGCGAATTGGGATTTTATGTGAATAAGATGAATGAGAATAACTGTAAATTAGAACCATTACGCCTCAAGATACCTAATATTGTTAAAATTAAGTTTCTGACAAATACGTGTGGAATAGGACGTAAGGATGAGTGAAAGAGAGCATATTAGAAGTAATTAAGATTCCTTTTTTGATATAATATTGTTTTACGGTGACGCAGTCGGTGTGGAGAAAAAGACGAACCTAAGACGAAAGAGTGTTAAACGAAGAAGTGTTGATAATAAATAACGTGTAACGCATTGTTCAGTTTTATTCCAGTCCTATATATATGTGAACTTAACAATTTGTGGCTTTTGATAAAAATACTGGAAATGTGAAGAAGCATAGCTGGTAGTCTTTAACGATGCAGTAAGTTTCACAATTAAATAGCTACATCCGTAATTTGAAGAAATAAAAATATAAAAATACTATCTGATACGAAAAGTACCTAGGTATCTCTATTTGATATGAATGCTACACGATTCACTATTAGAGCATTTGGAAAAGGAATTTTTAAATACGCATCGGCAACATATTTCCCTGTCATACATGAATGCATGCGTACACATTATTTACTTGGAATGGAATTTTGCACCTAAGATATAATCGATCATGTCAATACGCTGGGTATTAACAAAATGAGTACATTTAGATTTACTAATTTTGTAATGTAGAACATCTTAGTTTTGTAAATATACTTCAAGAAATTAAGTAATCGATGATAATAACAACAATCAAGTCCCGCAAAACAATAAAATCAGATGCGTAATGGTAGACAAATTAAAAGACTGTTCATTTCGAGCTAAAAAGCTAAATGTTTTTTGTCGGTCCTCATTGGAAGGCAGTTAGCTGCGCACGTGCCGAAAATGGTCAAATTATGCCACCCCCAAACAAAGCCCGATTACCACAAGTTGGCAGATCATTTGTCTGTTTAGATTGCTTCGTTGTCGATTTGTTTTCGTATCTTCGTTTACAATGTTTTAAATCTTTAAGACACCACAGTTTTGACTCCCTCGGTAAAAGGCTTTGAAAGCTATGACACAATTTAGCCACCAGCAGTCAAACTTCATGTAAAAAGTTTGCACTGTTAAATATCAAATCCGCTTTAACTCGAGAACAGACTTTTTCTTTGATTTCGTTGTAAAATGTATTTCAGGCAAATCCAATTCAGCTAAAGCCTACAAGAATGAGTTTGTTGCATTTCCCCACATTTCCTGTTTAATACAAGATTATTCCCAGCAAGGTACGTCTATCAACGTCTTATTTCAATTTTACATGCAGACAAACTCGGTTCTGAAAATAAATTCCATTTCACAGAGCGCGCTTCAAGATGGAAAGAATTTAACGAAGTCAAGTATATCGACTTAGCTCTCAGTAAATCAAGATTGGAGGCACTAGTAAATAGCGATTCGATAATTTATAGAGCATTCTAGACGGCCCAGTCGAAAATATTTCTTCTACAGTACCGTTTAGGAAACTCATTTTCTTTCCGGCGTGAGGAATTAATTCTGTAATATTACGGACTCCGTTATGGCACTCTTGGCGCGAATTTGTTCTTACATTCGCTTTGGGTGTAATTTTCATGTTTCGATATTTTTCGAATCTGAACTTTATAATATACTAGTGGCTACCCACGACTTCGTCTGAGTGGAATGTTTTTTGCTGTATGATGATCGGTCGTAACAAACAAACTCATACGCTTACATTGTAAAGGATTCTACAATGTAAGCGTATGAGATGTTTGAATTTTCTCATTTTGGTTCATAAGATAGCAGCTGTTTCTGACACATAAACTGACATAGTAACTATGTTCATGTTCTCGTGACTAATTGGCTCATAATATCTGAAGAAAAAGTTTGATTGAAATTTTCTATTTCTACTTTAATTTTCATAGCTTTGAAGCATAACATACTTTTTAACCGACTTCAAAAAAGGAGGAGGTTCTCAGTTCGGCTGGTTTTTTTTTTGTCAAAAAAAATTGTTTTGTTTGTTTAATGGCCATCAGCCATTTTTAATGTCCCCACTGCTAGCACACAAGCCTTCCTTATAGGTGGATAATGAAGATGGACCATAACCCCCCACGCGAGACCAATGCGGATTGGTGGGTGTTAAAGACTGCAAATGCAGCAGGGACCGACGGCTTAACGGGCCACGGAGGAGCTCGAGATAATATATTTTGATCCCATCCCATCACCATCACCCATCCCATAACCTTGCAAAAGTTGCTTAACCTCCGCAATCACGGGGCCAGGCACTAAACCACTGCACCACCGAGCTCCTCAAACAAAAGAATAAACTTACATAAAAATGTGGTTACCTGTCTAGTCTGGCAGATGTCAACACCTAATAACACCTAATAAAGATAGAAATCTACTTTTTCCTATTATAAGAGATATCGTCGCCTACCAGCACCCAGTGGGAATTCTGTGGTCAGTCGGTATTTCTCAGTCCATTTAACAAAATCGGTTGTTCCCAACCCCACAGGGTCGTCATTTAGGACCTTTTTTGTTAAATATAGATTCTCGTTCCCATTATACACGTACTACGTCTAGCTTAAGCTTATCGGGTCTGAGTAATGACTTGGATCAAAGTGTTTCTTTAAGAGTATCTCTCAGGAGATTCAATGTAGTTTCATCCGATATGATACCTATTTTCCAATATTTCAGTTCTGATCAAAGCTGTGTTTGCGGGTTCCATCTTTTTATTTTATTGGATGTTACATTTTTATAAGAATATCCTTCTGTTTGCACTTCATTATAAATATCTTGTTTGTGATTAAAATGGAAAATGTCAGCTTGTCAAAAATATTGATTATTACTATGGTAGATATATTGAGTAAAAAAACTATAAAAAATTACATTATGTTGAATTAAAAAAATATTATCTCTTGTTATGCCGCTTATATTCGATAATATCACTCTTGTGGATATAAAAATAATAAGACCTGGCGAAATGATATGGGTAAAATATGGTAGGTGTCTATCCTTTATTAAATTTGTAGTAGCTATTTGAACATCAAGTAGAAAAAGAAAAGAAATATATTCCGTATTCTACACACTTTTTCTACATACCAAAACCTAAAACAATTCTGTTTTTAACTCACAATACTTCTTTTCCTTTTTTTCTTATTATATCAGCCTGCATATATCTGCTTCGTACTGAAAACTAGCACACACCTAAACCCATAGGCTAGGAAATTGTACCCATTTAGTGCGTAGTAGTTCACAACTACCATTTACCCAACATTATGTATTCACAATCGACAACCAAAACTGAAAGGCAGTCAAAGCCAAACTTGCGAAACGATGACTGACCGCGGTCTGATTATCCAAATTCGGAAATTCCATTACGCTGATCAAGTATTTAGCCCGTTGACCACTGTCCCAATCAAAGTTTAAGCGTCCCGAATTACTTCAGGGAAATCAACTGGGAAGAGTATGGTGCAAGAGAGACGCAAGTTGCGAGTGACAGTTCAAATTAAAATTATTTATTTAGTCTAGGCTAAAATCACAAATTAAGATCAGCCAAGTTGGTCAATTTAGGTAAAAAATCCAATTAGTCATGTATTACCGTCCGACTGACTGACCCCTAAAAACCAACCTAAAAAAAATCTAGAAAAAAAAAATTACATTGGTTCGTCCGCAAGCTTCGATCTAGCTAGTTCGGAATTCATCATTTGGAGTTAACTCCTGGCACAATATAATAAATAAAAAAAGAAGAAAGTACACCGCCTTGAGGGACACGGCAATCAATCTCTGGAAAATCTACCTACCTACGTGTATAATGAATTCGTTTTTGATCTAACAAAAAAGTGTTCACTGCAAAAAATAACAGAGACGATAACTTCCCAGATACCTATATCGTGAAATTCAATCACTCAGATTGTCATTCAAATACCTACCGTACCCAATAAACAAAAATCAAAAATTGCGGCCATTATGCATAAAAAACACATCCCAATAAGCGAAATGGACTTTTAAGTATGTGAACATTTACCGTTTTTTCATAAAGGTGGATTTAAACAATGAACTTACGGATTTTAGGATAAATTTGATTTGACTGTGGAGGATAGCATCTAAAAGTTTCTACAGGTCATCGTATAGCACAATGCCCACTTTTAGACCTAGGGTCTTCTATAAAGGCCGTCACAATGCGTACTATGGAAAAGTACTGTTGTGGTCTCTTTCAAGTGCTGACGTGTCGGCGTATAAAATGTATAGGAACGTTTACGTTGACGTCAGCGCGCGTATAGCATAAAATAAGAGTCCTGCCTCCGTGGAGCTAAACGACGAACTGTCCTATGCTGTCTGAATCGAAGACAAATATTTATCTCAAAATATCTTTAGTTTTAAACTTTTAGATTTTTGCATTCACAATGCTATGTTTATATTAAGATAAATAAATAATGAAAAAATATTAGAAAAAATCGACTCACCCGTAGCAGACGGGATCCCGTCTGAGTTACTACGGGTGAGTCGATTTTTTCTAATATTTTTTCATTATTTATTCATCTAAATATCTTTAGGCTAAATTTTAGATACTTTTCATCTAATTATATGTCACGGCTAATACCCGAAGTGCGGCTACATATTTAAGCCGGCTAAAACTAGGTGTATCCGGTAGCTTTTGGATAAACCTAGGTGTAACCGATCTGCTTCACTCCTGGTAGGTCCCGAATATAGTTTAAAAATTTAAGGCTCACGCGCTTCGCGCTTGCCTTAAATTTTTAAACTATATTCGTGGTCTACCACAGAAATAATTTTCTTAATACCCCATAAATCACTCCCCTTTAGTAGAATCACAAAGAACGCTAGACATAGTTTTAACCGGGTACACCTAGTATTAGACGTGAGCAAATCGGTCACACCTAGGTTTAACCACCATCTACTAGCTATTCCTAGTTTTATCGTAGCTAGAATTGGTGTAGCCGTACTTCGGGTACTAGCCGTAACATATACATAGTTTATACATGTTTATGTCAAAATTCAAAATTCAAAAATAATGTAATCAGTCTAGGCTGTTACAAGCACTTGTGAATGTCATAGAAGCTACGCCATCGGTTCGCAAACCCTAAGCGGGAGACCTTGTAACGAGATGAACCGGCAAGAAACTCGTCAAGGGCTGCTTTTTTCTCCCTGTATATTTCATACAGAGTCGTCAACATTGAAAAATGAGCTCCACAATTAAAGTGAGGTCATTTTCCATCACAATAATTAACAAAAGTTTGCACACAATGGGTAGGTAGGTTGAAATTAAATACCTACTACATATCGGATAGGTAATTGTGAGACTAAATAACTTTCAACTAGTTAGGAAATCGCTTTGTCTGCTACTCGAAAGTGCACCTAAGTAGGCAAATTTTCTAAAAAACACATGTTACAATGACATAAAAAAAAAAATAAAAAAACGCATTTTTTACAATTCAATATGCGTTAAGATAGGCACTCAGAAGCAGACCCATTCCCACTGGCAGCACCCGTTCACGAGCATGACGCATGGACCAGCCATCGCTTCGCTCAACCATATTTGAGGGAACGTAACGACCCGCCCCACACGACACCACCACAGAAATGATTAAAGAGAGCATGACATACTTAGGCTACCCATCCTAAGGCACTGAATTGAAAACTAATATCCAAAAGCTTTTCATAGGCCTTTACTTACAAAACTACTGACTATAGAAAGCAAAAAGATTGCAATTAAAAAAAAATGAGAAATCAAAACAAGGTTTAGTTATTAATTTTATGTTTTGAGTAAGAAGTGCCATACATATTGATAATATTAAACAGAAAAAAAATATATATATATAAATATACGACGCCCTTAATACAAGCAGACAGAAGCAGACCCATTCCCACTGGCAGCACCCGTTCACAAGCATGACGCATGACGAAATGATATGTGACGAAATTGTTATCAAAATTGCTTTGATTATAATCACGCAAAGGAACTACTTAGCTTTAAAGCCTTTACTGTCTAATTTAAAGTCAAATATTATTAACACTTAATTAATACATAATGTTCGTATAGATTATCAAGAACTGAAAGGATCAGTGTGTTAGTTACAAATTTCTGATCTCTCAGTGAGCTCAGTGACAATAATATATCAATACATATCGTGCAGATCACTGAAATTGTCACCAGAGATTCACGGAACAATTATATTATTAATAAATCGAATCGAATTTAGCTATTGTTTGGAAATGTGGAGCACTTGGTTATTATATTTCAGGATACAATTTGAAACTTGTTCTTTGTGTCCCTACCTATTTCAACTTTTCTAAATAAATTTGTTAAACATTGTTATTAAAATAATATTCCTGAGAGTACTTAAACTTCGAAGTTACTTTTACCAAGACCAATGTTTTAAACAGTTAGAATCCCATAAAGTCCTTTCAGATGAACGGCCACCCAACTAACAGCCGCAAGCGACATAAACCTTAGGGTTGCCAACAAAAACTTGGTGCGAAGTTAGAATCACGAACATCTGCAACTATCGTTAAGAGAACATTCGTACCATATCTATAATCGTTTCGGAAGTTCGCCGATGCCACTAACTCCAAACAGTTATTACTCCGACACACTTCGAGTTGGTAATTAGAGCTTATCTTATAGTGCTTGGGTTGAATATCAATTGGAGCGGATGCAGCCGTGGCTTAGCAGTGATAATATGAGAGTTAAGCCCATAATGTCAATTACATTGTCATCCTAGCAAGCTGCGCTAAGCGATCTATAATCGAGTAAAACGATTCGATGGGAGCATCGGAATGGGACTTTTGATGGCTAAGCGCTAATTGAGGGATTAAAGCTTCCCTTTCGATTGAATTACGACGCTGTTGTGGGAGTTTTGTGTTACAATATTTTTTATTTGAATCAATACAATGTTTTTTACACGCGCCAACATCGCAACACACAATATGTCATCAAACTTGTAAAATTTCTTCAATTTTAAATCTGGCTGTAACGTTGGAAAGTTTATGTTTTCAACCACACACCTGAATAAATTCTTATCAATCCAACGGTAAGAAAAGTGCACATCCGTATTTTTTTTATACGATGTCGGTAAAAGTCATCCTAAAATATTTTTAATAACTGGATAGCTGGATAGTTATGGCTTTTCTATTATATCTGGTTATCACAGTGAATGCTCTAAAATATGTCTAAATAGTAGATTATGCAACAAGTGAATAAAAAGGGAATTTAGTTCGAGGGACTAAGTTGGATCCCGAGAGTAGCGAAGGATTCTAGAGTTGAATCCCGAGCGTAGCGAGGGATTCAAAAGTAGAATCCTGAGCGTAGCGAGGGATACAAAGGACCGAGATGAAATTTTTTTTCACGAGTTGTGTGCTCTACTTTTTACCATTGACTGCGAGAAAACAAATTAGGTAGGTACCTAGCAGTATTTTTCACTTAGTACCTATTTATAGATGACCATCAGCCATTTTTAATGTCCCTCTGGGGCACAGGCCTTCCATATGGGTGGGAGGATGGGCCATCATAACCCACCACGCGGGCCCAATGCGGATTGATGGGTGTAAACAACTGCAAATGCAGCCAGGACCAACGGCTTAACGTGCCTTCCGAGGCACGGAGGAGCTCGAGATAATACATTTTTGGTCACCCATCCCATGACCGACCCATGCGTGAAATTAGAACTTTTCCAATGACATAAAACAACCACGTTAAGAGGGAGATTACATGATCAGTCTGGCATCAGTCCATTTCATCAGTCTGTACTGTATGGACTTTGTATTTTTGCAGACTGAATATCGTACCAGACTAATGGAATGGACTGATGCAAGACTGAACATTCAATCTCCCTCTAATAGATAGAAAAGCCCCCAAGCATTAGACACTAAAAAGAACCTAATTAAATTTGGCGGGATATTTTTTTTCTTTAATTTTATTGTGGCTCTATGGAATAGCTCCATAGCAGCCAGTAGGTATAGGTACTTTTTTGTACTAATTCATGATGCGCGCTTGTTCTAAATTCAAATTATTTTTATTCACTCGGTGAATAAAATCACTTATTATTCACTCTTATCGTTGAATTAAACGCACTTTTTAGAGTGGCGATGGTAAAAAAGAACTTTATACAACGTGTTAATGAATTAACGCAAAATGAGAAAACTGTTTTATCAGACCATTAAACTGAACAACTTTTACTATGGGAGCAACATTGAAATCGAGAAAAAAAATCAGCTGTTTCATACAAAAATTACTCACAAAAAATTATAAAAATGTAAAAAGCAGCTGATTTTTTATTTGGCGATTTCAGAGATGGTCCCATAGTAAAATTTGTTCAGTTAGATGGTCCGTAGAAACGATTTTTAACCGACTTCACAAAAAGGAGGAGGTTCTCAATTCGATTGTATGTTTTTTTTATCGTTGTTCGCGCATATCTTCGTCATTTATGAACCGATTTTGATGATTCTTTTTTTGTTCGATTGAGTTTTCTTGCGAGATGGTCCCATTTAATTTTTTTTCAAATCGGTTCAGTAGTTTTCGAGAAATCTTGAAAATACTATGATTTTACGACTTTGTTATTTATGAACCGAATTAGATGTTTCTTTTTGTTGGAAAAGGGGTACTTTTAGTGTAGTCTTTTTAACCGACTTCAAAAAAAAACGGTTCTCTCTCAGTTTGACCTTTATGAATGTATGTTTCTCCGCGAATATCTCACGTTTGGCTGAGCCGATTTTTCTACCAAATAATATACCTAATATAGAAGGTACTTACACTAAAAATAAAAAAATAAAAATTGTTTTAAAAAACAAAAAACCGACTTCAAAAACCTGCCTCTAAAAAGCAAGAAATAATATTCAAATCATTAGATACGCATTATCATTGTTATAATAACAACACGTCTATTGAAGTCGGGTGGGGCTTTTATAGAATAAAAAAAGGAAGTAGTACTCCAGCCCCACCCGACTTCAATAGACGTTGTTATTATAACAATGATAATGCGTATCTAATGGTTTGAATATTATTTCTTGCTTTTTAGAGGCAGGTTTTTGAAGTCGGTTTTTTGTTTTTTAAAACAATTTTTTCTCATTTTGCGTTAATTCATTAACACGTTGTATACCTAGGTAGGTACTTCGAAATCTGCGGGTCCTTCAATGTTGCAGTAAAATGAATATTGTAATATCCGTCAGCAATATTTTTGATATGTCCCGATTTATAAGAATCTAAAAACCTTTGAGCAACATTGTTGATCAACATCAAACCTTGTAGCTTGGATGTTTTATGAAGCTCTAAACTATTTCGTAACTAAATGATATAGCGAAAAATTAGACCTTAAGTCAAAATTGTTGTCCTTAATTCAAGATGAAAAAACATTATGTTAAGAATAAATTTTCAAGAATATATTCAAAGTGAAACCGCCAAAGGAAAACAAATTGTCTTTTAATAACAAACGATTAATTATTTACGTCGACTCATTTATTTAAGAGCTCCCACCAAAATATAAATACGCTTTCTATTTTATCATGATGGAATTCAGCTTTACATTTTAGAGGTACTTATATTAGATCCTTTGTTTAGTAAGAGAGTGTAAATAGGGCAAGTCTTTTTTTAAACGGCTATATACCCTATGGAATCGCACACCAAAATAAGCTCAATATAGCACGCATAAAATGTGGAATTATGAGCAATTTCATGTCCATCAGTCCCGCGGCAATATATTATTGTTCTAGAAAAAATTACTGCGTCTTCATAGAAAGAATATCCACTTTTCTATTTCTACGTAAAGCTGAGTATAGACAATGCAAGCTTGTACAGTCACAAGAGCAATGAAATGTACATACTTACCAATACATTATTGAATTACTTATATGACTAAAATATCGACATTTATACATATTGATAGTGTGACATGGTTCAATGTCGGACACATTTCATTGCTCGTAAGTGAACACAATTAAATCGATCGAAAAACAACTAAAGTGAATGACGTCATTAGCGTGTAAAGTGTAGAATAATCGAATGATATATTGCATTCAAACTCGAGTACTACCAACTTCAATTAGCCTTCCAAAACTACTATTAGACCTCGTTTCAGAATAGAATCGGAAATGGGTAACGAATCGTTTCCATAGCAATAGGATCGGTAACAAAACTAACACAAAAGATGATTAAAGTGAAACAACCCCTGTTTTTAATATAACGTTAGCCTTTTAGACTGATGATGGTGTGAAATGTTTTGACATTGATGGAACGTCCACTAATAGAAATTACAAACAACGATTAGAAATTAGAATAAACTTTTGCAGAGTTATTGATTATGTTGATGAATCAGCGTTAAGATTAACTAATGGAGATTGCTTCAAAATTAGTACGAAATAATTCAAGCCAAGACTTTATAAATTTTAATCTCGGCTCATAAAAGCAGATAAGACTTTCAAGTAGCAATAAAACATTAAATATCATTATGAATTGTATTATTATCGAAGTAATTATCTTAAAACTTGTAGAACATGATCGTAACGCAAACCTTTTGGTCAAGAACTTTCCCCATAAATCATTATAGCAATTTCTGCACTAACCACAAACATGCAATTGATGAAAATAGCGTTCAAATTGAAACGGGCAACTCGTGATAAAACTCGACTGTGCAAGTCCATAAAAACGTCAAGATGTCACTCGAAACTCGAATTCAAATGCAGCTAACATTCGGCAAACATATTGCTAAACCTACCAAACTTCTTGCTTGGACACTTTTTGCCGGTCGCTCAAGTTGGCAACGGATTTAATAATGTGTAAAAATGTCGGAACTGTTGGCATTCTGCCTGCACGTCACAGAAATCTATTGCGGGGATATCGAGGCTAAATATTTATGCCTCATGTATTTTGCTGTCGAATCTGAAATCTAGTTTTGAATCAGTTTAATGGTCGATTTAGAGTTGATGGGTTGGATACATTTATTGAACGCTAACAAGTGCCTGCGGTTTTATGGGTTTCTGTTTGGTTTACCACAGAAAGTTTTTTTAGCTATTTCCTAGGCCATCAAGAGAATTACATTTGATATTGACATAAAAGAAAAGGCTTGTGTCCTACACTAAGCCTTAACAGAGATTCGGGAAAAGAAATGAAATTATTTATCAACGTCCGAGAAAATGGAAGCCAAAGATGGCTACGTTATGATGACGTCTCCGATATAAATTGGGGGAATTATTGGGGTCCTAGAGAATTTTTCGACATGCGAATTTGTTGCCTTTGAGTTTGTTACGGACTGCGGCAGTTGCTTCCATCCTACTGAGCAACAAATTTAATTCTAGTACTTATAATTATTGCTTCAAGCCTATCTAGACTTTGTAGCATGTCTTCTGTTTTTGTTACCTTCTTTGATTTTAAAACGCCCTACATTGACTTCACACAGTCTTGTTCTATTTTTGAGGTTGAGGTTGTACTTGTTTTATATGACAGTTTCTATGTGACAATGGGACCAAGCCAAACGAGGATTGAGCGCTCAGAAGCGCTCTGTTGAATTTGAGGCTTCTTTGCATAAAGCGATCTATTGAATCTAAAGCACTGATAAGACTAACGAACAGCTACACCTAGTTAGTAGGACCTAGTTCGTTACATAATTTAAAGTGAATGTGAGGTTTGCAATAAAGTAAAATGCGTTATGGGACATTAAGTTCTACTGATTGTGTTTAAGCTTAGATAAAATATGTTAGTAAAATTGAGACTCAGTTACTATTTCGTTACATAAATCGTAAAAAGTTTTAGACCATTTTAGTATATTTTTCCATTCTACTTTTTATGCATCGTTGTTATAAATTCACCAGATCAAATCTACACTATCTTACCTATAAACGATACTACGATACGAACTATCCTTACTAATATTATATAAAGGCGAAAGTCTGTTTGTTTTTTATGCCTGCACGTCTTAACTACTCAACCGATCATCATGAAATTTTACATTCACATTGTCAGGGGTACAGAAAAAGACATAGGGTACCTTTTACTCAGAAAAAAGTACTGTTCCCGAGGGATAGCAAAAAACTGTCCACGCAGACGAAATCGTGTAATATAAACCGCTAGTGTAATATAAAGATAAAGCTTAGAAACATGCAAAGTAGGTGCTAATCTAAAGCAGCCTAGGCATGCACACATCTGGCAAAGTTCTAGCCCAAATCGTATCAGCTCCTTTAGATCCAGTTAGCGACATATCCGGAGTACAAACTAACTCCCAAATACTATTAAACAGTTAGGAATCGCTTCTACTCACGTAGAAGCTTTGTAAAATTCACACTTTGAAGCGCAAAGTTTGTACACAGCTTATGCTGAGTAATATACAGATTTAACAATTAATGTTAAAGTGAAAAATGAAGAATAGGTGTATTAATTGTCTTGTCTATGATCAATTAGTTTGTATTTTAACACTACCTATATAAATTATCACTCTTCATTATTAGGAATCAAATCCGTAATGGCTATATATACATAAAATCAAACCTATTGAAATAATGCCAAACTCAAATACATACATCATTAGAGTATAAAAAAATCTATAGTAGCAAAGACAGAAAGAAAGAAAGAAAGAAAAAAAGAAAGCAAGAAAGAAAAATGGTTTTTATTGTTTTTACCTAAGGATTGGAGTGAGTCGGCCAGATTGCAGCTTACCTACTTATAATATTTTAAATAGTATAAATCCTTGAGGGAGACCTGTGCTCAACATTCCCAGGAATAAGCCCTCGTGTGGCTGACATAATGATTTTTATAATAATCTATAGAAGGTGACACAAGCACGCGTGTATAGAATTATGCAAACAACACGGAGCTCAGCAGAGTTGTTTTAACGACTAAGTCAAACTTGCGGCTCAAGGTTTCTGTGTGTTATTATCATTAGAGCAATGGCGTCATTAGAGTTGTTCCAACTCCAGTTATGTGTGGAATGGCCGCAAACGTTATGTTTACTCTTTTGATTATTTTCACTCCGTCAACGTCAGCTCTAAGCTCTAAAGCTCTAGCCTCTAATTCCCAATCATAAAGGTTTAATCAAAACTCTTTGTCCATCAATTTTTTATGTCCATTTTATATGGGCACAGGCCTTCCATATGGGTGGATAAGAAGGACGGGCCATAACCCACCACGCGGGCCCAATGCTGATTGGTGGGTATTAACGACTGCAAATGCTACCGGGACCAACGGCTTAACGTGCCTTCCGAAGCACGGAGGAGCTCGAGATAATAAATTTTTGGTCACCCATCCCATGACCGACCCTTGCGAACGTTGCTTAACCTCCGCAATCGCTGGGCCAGGCGCTAAACCATTGCGCCACCGAGCTCCTCAACTCTATTTCATCAACACATTTGAAAAGACTTTCAGAAATCCACTGACGTGACGTCACATATTTGCCTAAATATCAACCTCGAAATGTAAAGCTTAAGTTTTCACCCACCGCACCGGGAGCGCAGCGCGAGTTCAACCGATATTCATTGCATAAATCACAATAATTAGCGCCAACTTCCACAGCGGGTAATCCCGATCACTGTGAATTCACCGGGGGTTATTAATGCACACCGTTTGATTTAAACGAGCTTGCAGAACTTGCAGGTTTCGCCGCCAGGGGCGGAAGCGAATTAACAACACACATGCTTCATTTGAGGGTTAAACGATTGAGGAACTTGCGAATAATAAAACTTGACTTTGAATCTTAGGTTTAGGATAGCATCTATATTCTTAAACGTTTTTTTGGTAAACTGATAAACTAAAAAATACTATTATTCATTATTTAGGCATTCACAATGATATCTTCCGTCACCCGTAGCAGTCTGAGCTGCTACGAGTGAGTCGATTTTTTTCTAGTATTTTTATAATATCTTAATTATGAAATAAAAAACTTTTTAACGAGCGCGTAAGCTATGAGAAGTGAATATACATATTAATTATCTTAAAAAAATACTAACTTTGTTAATCAGCTTCCGTTATTCTTGAGATATAACAATAAAGTCTCAATTGCCTTTTTTCATTAAACATTACTCTGACTTGATCTAATGTTATTTGATATTTGACTTTTAGATGGTGTCGCAAGAAGATAATAGGCAATGTCAAGCACCCAATAAAAAAAGAATAGAATGAAAAAACTGACATTAAATTAGTTTGCGAGACCTTTTCTTTTATGTTTTTAGATGTTATTTGAAACTAAACTTGCCAAGAGTCTGTTTTCTAGTTAGACTGTAATTTTAACTATTTATAATATATTTATTTTGCTTTATGCAGGTTTTATATTTTAGTTAGGTTATAGTTAGCAGGCCGTTCACTAAAGAGTTAATAAAATCAAATGTAGCATAATGTCGATAATACAAAATCTTTTTTTTATTCGAGATTTGGTTATTAAAGCTCCGTACCCAAAGGGTAAAAACGGGACCCTATTACTAAGACTCCACTGTTCGTCCGTCTGTCTGTCTGCCACTAGGCAGTATCTCATGAACTGTGATAGTTAAACCGTTGAAATTTTTACAGATGATATATTTCTGTTGCCGCTATAACAACAAATACTAAAAACAGAATAAAATAACACGCAACCCTTCGTGCGCGAGTCCGACTCGCACTTGGCCGGTTTTTTATTTTGCCATCAGCTGTACTGTACAACATTTTCGTCTATATAAAACCTCGACTGTAAGCGGGTCACGTCGTCGAACGTCTGCAAATCCACAATATTCAAGATAATTCGATGCATTTCCAGTATCGTGGGATTCCAATAAGATATCTCGGATTATAAACGAGTTCTTGAATTCTCGGATCAGTTTGAGGCTGACTTTAAATTGAGTATGAGATTTGTACAATACGTACGGGATATAGGCGGTTCGGAACATCGTGCGAGAGGATGCTTAGAACACAATTTTTAAGGAGCCTGTAAGGCATATCTACGCGCATAGTAGATAACTTCACAGCCGCCAATAGGATGAAATGCATTAATGTAAGTATGTTATTCTGCTAGTATGTGCATGAACTTCGAAGATTTTTGGTGTCTTAAATTTTCGTTTAATAGGCTATATGAATTTTAGAACTTCATTTGGAGTGACCGATTAAAAATATAAAGTTTTTTTTAAGTATCAGCAGTTAGAGAACACGAAATCGGCTGATAAGGACTGTTATCAGTGTAGGTCAAGAAATGAAGTCTTATTCCTCTTAACGAATGAGGATTAGTGGCCTGGCCACCTCTGGTGTTATAGTCTATCAAGCCGCCTGTAAGGCCTCTACCTTGGCTTAACGACTGTAATCAGATGACAACAGCCGGAACCGACGGTTTAACGTGCCCTCCGAAGCACGGAAGCGCTCAGTTATAGTGCCATTTTAACGGTCACCCTACCGACACGTTCGTCATCTGTCAAGTTCTGCCATGAGCACTTCAAGAAATAAAGTGATATCTGTCTACTTTTATGGAAAAATGGAGTGACCTTGTGTACGTCAATGGTAAGTGGCATTGAATGTGTCAGGAGTCATCACACAAAGCCATCGCTGATTTCTGGAAGTCCATGACGGTTCAACAGATCTTCGAAACAAGCCATGGGGAATCTGAATGAACATTTCATTTCATTTTAGTCACTCATCTATGCTTTATAGCTTTTGTAATCACATGGTTATCTAAATTTTAATACGAATAAATCTTAATCTACCGTTGAATTTAATTTACTTCTAGCATGTTGATGCAAAATTATCCGCTGACCGCATTCAGCTTATCTTATAATTCTACTTCAATATTTCAGTGACCTAGCTTCAAGCCTAGATTTTATCTAGTTTTAATATATTTTTTCTGCCCCGTGGAAATATCTAGAAATAGAAAAGATATGAAAGAAAATTCCAAAGTCAACACAAAGTTCTTAAAAGAATAAAGTACCTAAGCCAGCCAAGTTTGTTTCTGCAAACAACTCCCTAAAACTTGTTTCTATCTAACAGCTGTATATATTTATTAATAAAAAGGATATATAGATAAGACTTATATCTAAGAGGCAGTCTAATTGTGTACACAGAGTCTCGGAAGTACTATTTCTGACCAAGTTTTACAATCATAAAGAGAATTGTTCCAATGTCGGCAAACCGTCAAGATTGGAAAAGCACAGAGGAGGCCTATGTATGAAGACGGACGCTATGAAGGCTGCGATAGATAGATAGAAAGTAGTTGTTACTTTCTAAGCAAGCTATACAGTACGAGAGGCTGACTGTAGGTACTACCTTACAGATTTTTTATTCCATTGAATCAAGTTCTCATAGAACGTGTATCGGATATGGCAAACAAATAGCGATATGGTACTCTGATAAAACATTTTATACATTTGGTTATTCTATCTGAAAACTATCCCTGCAAGATTCAACTGTATTGAAGACTCAATATGGCCTGGTCTTGCAGGTGTCAGATGAGAACAGATCGGCTGCCCTACGCAGAAGTCAAGTAACTCAGTTTCCAAAAAAAACATATTTCATTTTCTGTTTAAGCAAAACAAATCGCATCTACCATTTTTTTTATTAAAATTCGGTTTAATTCGGAAAATATGATCAATTATTTGTTTCAACTATCTTTTTCCGTTTGCAAAATCTACGCTAAAACAAACTATATTTCCCGTTTCTAACTTAAAAACAAGCAAGTCTTGTCGAGATACTTGTATTTGAAATAGATTAGCAGATATTTGATTTCTATGTATTTATTTTATAGTCGTAACGTAAGTAAAATATTCTATGGCTCTATGCAAAGCTGAAAACAAGTATCTACGGGAAAACTACTAGATTATAATAGAGAATCTCAAGTTACTTGTTTATAGCGTAGAATATTATTGACAAATCAATAAATATTTCTACGCAGACCACTATTTTCGTCCGGCAAAATGTAGTTAGGTAGGTATAAAAACTTAGTTTTTACAGACATATATTTTTACTTTAAATACCAATGATATTTTAACATTTTAGTGTTCAGAATTTTACAGTTTTTCAATAGTGTTTAGTGTTTTACTAAATAACGTTTATAAACCTCCTGTAAAATTTGTCTGAAATGAGATACTTGAATTTGGTTCAGGGCAGCCGAGATTCACTGATGGAGATCGTGTCGAATTTCGATGCGAACGCCGGGGGTGATCGCCAAACGAGATTTTCGATATCGAGAACAAATTGTATTCGAAAGATCTGTCAACGAATTTTTATGTTGATTTGATAGGTATTTTCCATATAACGTCTGAGGTGATTTTTCTATGGTTCAAAGTGAAAAGGAAATGGATCAAGAAATGGCGAACGGAACGAAGGGTGAAAAAAGGATGACGTAAAAATTTATATATCTGTACAAGATAGAATCAAGACGAATCTGCACAATAAACTTTTTCAACAAATTAAAATGTAAGCAAAAACTTAATAATAGCTTAATAACTTAATAATAACATAAACAACATGAAAATGGCAAACAAAACTTGATATATAAAATGAACCATAATAATGCACTCATAACACAAACAAAACTTCTTATCTAAATCAATATGCAATATTAATCAAAAATTAGATCACATTATACGGGACCTGGTTGGTGGTAGGCTTATTTCAAGTCCGCCTGGCTAGCTACCACCATCTTACCTAAGTTTGACGCCATAACTATAATTTAAAAATTGTTGTATTTACAAGTAAGAGAGCCAGTTCCTCAGTGATGAGGATTCCGGGTCTAGTGCGCTTTCATCTTAGACTTTATCGTCACTTAACATCAGGTGAGGTGAAGCCTAACCATTATCCCTTAGAAAAAATAATAAAAAATAATATTTAACGCAGTAAGTTGATTCGCTACTATTGCTTCTAATAGTCGTCAAATACATAAAATTAACAACTCCGATATAAAATTGCAAATACTCCATCTATCAAATTTACAAACAGAAACTTGACACCTAGATCATTTTTATTCATCCACGTCAGCCATATGCAATATTTTGGCGTTGAATTTTTATGCGGAAAACTGCTTGTTTGAAAGTGCCGTACTTCAATTCGCTGTCAATATAAAGCTAGATTAAAAACATATTGTTTTGTCTCAAATTCATAGGTATAACTTGTATATAAATTAGTAACACTAAATTTTATCTCTTTGGAAAATTTTGTTAAAGTTAAACCATTGCGAAGCTTTATGTGACTGATATTATTATTGCATTTATTAATATTCCATCGTTTAGTCAGCACAAGATCCAATTGGTACAAAAAAGTAGGTACCTACAGTGCAGAGATGTTTCTTATTTAGGTACTGCTCAACTACACGATCATTTTAAACTGTGGTAAGAAAAAATCTTTGGTAGGTACTGAATATTTTTACAAAATAGATTTCAATACGTCTAGTTTTGCAACTAGTTGTTATTTCCTTATATCAAACGTTTGGACAAAAACCGCATCAAAATCGGTCCATTACTTTGGGAGCTACGTTGCCTCAGACAGTTAGTT
This sequence comes from Agriphila tristella, assembly GCA_928269145.1. Lineage (NCBI taxonomy): Eukaryota > Metazoa > Arthropoda > Insecta > Lepidoptera > Crambidae > Agriphila > Agriphila tristella. Next base: position 18,816,079 of record OV743443.1, on the reverse strand, counting down.
ACACACACACACACACATACACGTAATTCTTAAAACCCTCTTTTTGCGTCGAGGTATGTACTAATATCTATTCTGTGATCGTGGGTTAAAAAAGTGACACAACACGATCGACACCGCTCGAAACAAAATCACCCAAGACACTTTTTCATAAAATTCAGGCAACGGGATAAAAGGCTCCAGTTTTTCTTTGAACGACAGCATCCATCAATCCGGACGGACATAACGTCAGCATTAATCATTTTTATTGGACAACATCGGGTATATTGATTGTTCTCTCATAATAAAGGCGTCATTTACTCAACCATATGCTAGCCCATTCTTTTCAGTTGATCGTTTGATTTTTTTATCGTAACGTACTTACTCATAAAGATCTAAAATTAAATACCTCTAAAAAGCAAGAAATAATATTCGAATCATTCGTTACACATATCAATATTAATAAAATACGTCTATTGAAGTCGGGTGGGGCTGGAGGACAACTTCATTTTTTTCTAAAAGCCCCACCCGACTTCATTAGACGTATTTTATTAATATTGATATGTGTAACGAATGATTCGAATATTATTTCTTGCTTTTTAGAGGTATTTAATTTTTAAGTTGTTTTTGTTTTCAGGTTTTTTGAAGGCGGTTTTTCTTTTTTTTAAAAAGGTTTTTTATTTTCTACTTTTTAGTGGCAGGTATGTAAGCGCAGCGTGTAAATATTTTTTAACTTTATATTATAACATTTTCAATAGTAAAATGCCCAGAACTCAATTTCCAAATTTACGCTGTTTGTTTTTGAGGAGTTCCGTTGTGTCTTCGTAGTCCAAGTCTAGTCCAGAACGTTGCATCGCAAACCATGATTTGGTTTGTTTTGGATTGCCATAAACTTACCAAAACCTAAATCACTTTACATATACTGTTTGACTTTGAGGAGTTCCCTTGTATATCTTCGAAGTTCGAAGTCCAATAACGATGAAATTAAATTGTGACCACTCTTGAAGTATACCCTTTCAAACAAAAAAAGAATCATCTAAATCGGTTCATAAACAAAGATGTTATGTCCGAAATTCCATAAAAACTCGTGCGATGGCGAGCTAAATAATTTATATTTTTCAGGATTATAAGAAAACTACTGGCCACATCTCTAAAAAAAATTTATGGGACCACACACGCACTATGTTCTTTGAGATAAAAAAAGAATTGTACAAATCGGGTAACAAATGACGAAGCTATGTTAAAACATACATAAAAAAAAAAAAAAAATACCGTCGACTTGAGAACCTCCTCCTTTTTTTGAAGTCGGTTAAAAAGGAAAAAAAGAAATTCAATGATGATTAATACACAGGGTTTTTTAACAACAACAATAACTCTCGAAATCTACAACTCAGAACAATGATTTTGATGTCGTTTTGTAGATAATATAAATGTCCTAGTTTTTGAGATCTGTGAGAAAAACAAAAAAAGGACATTAATTTCAGATTAAAATTTACTTTAGCAATTTTATGACGTATTAAAGTTAAAAGTTAACATAATTAATAGGTATAATTAGCTTTCGAAAAATATTTTTTAATTAACTGTAGGACTTTTAAATCCGGAGGAATTAATATTTTTATGCAGGGCTATCTAAAATATAAAGTCAAATTTAAATTTCTCATCCCAACAGGAGAGGGCAAAACCCCAACATGTGGGGGTTTTGTCGATAAAATTGATCATAATATCTGCCTTTAAAAGCTCCGACATCGCTAACCAAACATATTGTATATGTTACAGCTAATACCCGAAGTGCGGCTTAAGCCGGCTAAAACTAGGTGTAGCCGATAGCTGTTGGCTAAAACTAGGTGTAACCGATCTGCTTTACTCCTGTAGGTCCCGGGTTAGGTTAGAAATTTAAGGCGAGCGCGCAGCGCAGCGGAGCGTGAGCCTTAAATTGCGAGGTTATTTTTTTTAACAGACACCAGAAAAAACTTTCTTTATATCCCATGTTGGACCTAGTTTTAGCCGGCTACACCTAGTATTAGCCGCGAACAAATCGGCTACACCTAGTTTTAGCCAACAGCTAGCGGCTACACCTAGTTTTAGCCGGCTAAAACTAGGTTTAGCCGCACTTCGGGTATTAGCCGTAACATATCTTATATCTTTAAACGAGCAATTCTTGTATATATATATATATATATATTTCGGTGATCTCGGAAACGGCTCTAACGATTTCGTTGAAATTTGGTATATGGAGGTTTTCGGGAGTAAACAATCGATCTAGATTAGTCTTATATCTGGGAAAACGCGCATTTTTTGCGTTTTCATGCGTTATTCTTTCGACGCAGAATATGGTCGCTAATTTCGTCCGCGGCCGGCCAATGTGCATTTGGTTCAGCGGGTTAGGACGCGGACCACAAGAAATGAGTGTTCTGAGTTCGAATCCCGCTCGGTGACTTACTTTTTTTATATGTTTGTTCAAGTTTATATTTGTTTTTATTGTTTTTAGACAAGTTTAAAAATGTAGTTAATATTGCTTTCGAGTTTTTATTTTATTGAGACTTGTGAAGCAATAGTGCAAAACAAAAAAATTTCCGATACAAATTTTAAACACAGTTTTTCGGATACGTTTTATGACGCCATCTCATGCTCACATACTCGTACATTGCTCTGATCCCAAAGTAAGTAGCTAAATCACTTTTGTTATCACCTAAACACCACCATATTACAATAAATAATAACCGAGCGAAGCTCGGTTCACCCAGATATTATATTTTAATTGATACTAGTTTGTTAAGAGGCTTCTTTTTAATAGAAGTTTATTTAATAGAACCCTAGACAAATACTGTCTTAATCCGAATAACATCACAAAAAGAGTTAATTTATGCTCAAATTGCAAATTATTTTGGTATTAGGTACGTTTGTTTAAGAAGTTCACTGTTAGCCGGCCTCTTAAATATTTGTAATACCTTCCTTCCAGTAACTAATATACACTTCGTATTTTAATATTGAAGCTAATTTTAGAAAAGCAATTGAAAATAATAAATTATGTTTTTTTTCTTTTTAAGAACACTTTCTTGATATTCCCAATCATTACAATATAACAAACAGGGATCATTCCAAAAATACTCCTTTCGTTCCATTTCATAATAAGCAGAGGATTATTTCTAGAATTTCGGTGAAATAAATTAATTTAGGTCTTTGAAGATTCTGTTAGGCTTTTACCTTTTCGTCAATCATATTAAATTAAGTATGTTTTCAAACATGCTTTTACCAAATTAACTAACTAAGAAGTACTTTAACTTATCTTTTTAAGGTTTATGAGTAGCTAAAAACGAATACCAAACGTTTCTTTCGTTTTTACAAGGTCGTATTTAATTTCAACTGCCCGGTGTTTGTCCGTCTGTAATCATATCTTTTCATGAATTACCTAAATGGCAGTCAAAAGTTTTAAAAATAAAAGCGTAAATATCATTAGTTGCACAGTTTTAAAACTGTATTAGTACCATACCATAAAATCTAGTAGTTATCGAAATTATTACTAGAGTCACTTTAAGCATGAATCTGTTTCTAACTTTTTAGTTCTTTTTTAATAACTTTTTAGTTATTTTTCATTAAAAACTTGTTAATTTTAAATATTTTATAAGTTACTTGTTCGAAGCACAAACACAGAATCTTGGTTATCTACCGAATCATTATTTCATTTTACTTACTCACAAATTAAATTTATTGTGAAACGTTGCTTTGCATCTCAACATTTTCTTTTAGCGTGTTTCAGTAAAAGGTACTTTTATATGAATATCGGCTTTTCAATATCACAATTTCTTTTCTCCGCAAAATGTTTGTAAGCTCTGTTAGGTATTGGATGTGCTTTTATTGGCTTTTTGTACAATTTGATAACAAAAGAAAGATTAAGTCTCGAATGATACCGGTTAAGTTTTGAGAATTGTATTTATTGTTTAAAAGGGACTGACAAAAACAGAACCCAACTGAATATTAACATTTTGTAAGTAAAATAAGGTATTTATTTCAACTTATCATGTTGAACGAGATCTTATACGAAAACTGCAACCCTCCATTACCTGTAAAAAAAGAAATCAAAAGTCAGAAATCGAATCTAAAAAAGAATCATCATCTCCCTGCCCTCATCGGGCAGTTCGTCTTTCTCTTCCATTTAGTGTTCGTACGCACAAAAAAAACACAAATAACTGTTTGGCACACTTAAGATCAAAAAAAATTTTTGAGGTGTTATGAATGACGTCATCTTCTTTTGTACCAATGGGAAAATTTGTTCTAAAACTTATCATGTGTGGTAACAGATAAAAGAGTTTTCTGAAATGATTTTTTTAAAATATACCACATTATTACATTTCAGCTACTTGTTTCAAATTATACCAAAAAACATTTTCACAAAGTTTGGTCTCCTCTAGATACGATACCGTTGAATTCTTTTTTGTTAAATACTTATTTTAGCAGTTTTGAAAATATTCACATTTAGTTTTTATTTTAATTATTCATTATTACAAAGCCTTTTTTAACAATGTAAATAATACATATGACAAAAAAAAATCTGTAATCTATCGTGTCTGATGAAAAAAGAAAGGGCGTTCGTTTCTAAAAATACATTTTATAATGATAATATGTACTTACTTACCTACCTATGTCAGTCAGTAGTTTTTAAAATTTATTGTTAGTGAAAAGTATAATACATTCTAATCTAATCTAATTTGAGCTCATAATATTTGCTTCCGTAGTATATCGCAGTTCCACCACATACATTATTTTATAAAAGTTCTTAATCCGCCGTTCAAAGTATAAAACTTATTTTGTAACCAAATTAGATGAGACCCTCATAATCAACTACAGTGCACGAATCCCACCCTCTTCAAAGGGAAAAGGGAGTATGACAGGTCTCGTTATAATGGTGGCATCGAGCTATCAATCACGAAACACTGATGGGTAGGATTGAGACAACCAATCTTGAAGGATCAGTTTTTCCTTTAAAAAATCCGACGACAGCTGTTTGCGGAGTAGAGGACGCTGAAAATGCTATTAATAATTTATCGATTAATCTTTAAGAAGGCGTACTTAATAAGGAATAAAGAAAAAGTTAGTTTAAAACTTAAACTTAATTTAATTAGACCAAGAATATAACGAGATCATTTTGTTGGTGATTATTAGGAAAATATTATCTCTTATATATAAATAAAGGGTAGTTACCTTGTGTAAAAAAGTCTAGAACCACCCGTTCCAGATTTTTTTAAATATGTTAGTTATATATAGAAAATATAGACGATTTAAAAGCCCTTAATTACTAAGTTTATTTGAATAAAGATATTTTGACTTTGACTTTATCAACGCCCAGCCAAACCATTGGAACTAGAAAGCTGAAATTAGCATGCATCAAAATAAATGGTAAATGTTTCCTATTAGATTTTCTGAATGTCCACCCGGGTGAAGTCGCAAGCGAAAGCTAGTAAGATATATAAGCGAGAATAAAGGAAAATCTATGAACATGAATTGGGTTGCATGTAGATAGATTGTGTAAAATACATCTTATCAATCACGCGTGTCTATGTTTCTGTGTTCAACTGTACTCTCCCTTGGTTCTAAAAATCTGTCGCATATACATATCTATAAATTACCCAAGTATAACTTAAGTTAACAAAAGGTCTTTTTAGCCCCTTAGGCATAAGCGACTATTTATGTATGTATGTAATGGTATACTTAATGTACTAATACCGATTTGGGACTCGCGAAGTTAGGTTACTATACCTCGTACAATGTTCCAATATTAAACTTGTGTATTTGATAGCCGTAAAACTTTGAACCCTCAAAGGATTTGAAATCGATAGTTTACTCCCTGCTCCTTAAGTTAACTGGGCCAAGGTTACCTCCGATATTTAATATTGAGACGAACTTTGTGTCGAACAAATTGTGCATGATTTAGGATTCGATTGAATTTAATAAGGACGTCCGATTCTCCTGAGAATTTCAATAATTTCTTTCTTAGCGCATGCGTACGTCATTCATAGCTACTATATTTATAGTAAGTTTATTATTTGGTGTATAAAATGCCGTATTATATTACATATTTTTATCTATACATATGTCAACTGCTTATCATCGTTTATAAATGGTATATTACCATAATTTTTGGTACCAAATGAATTGAGAAAGTTGGTTATAAACTCACATCACATACATACCTGCCAACTGCCAAGCCGTGTATGTCTTATTTCCTGCATCATCATGTATTTCAAAATGTAAGATGGGATCAACTCAACGTTCTATACAAAGGACGAAAGCTACTCGAGACGCTTGTCGGCTCTTAACTCAACCGTATGCGCTCAGAAACTCGGAACCGCTCAGAAAAGGTCAAGCAACCTTTACTCGGGTCCGTACCAAGAGGTTACTGAGTCGCAACTCCCTAGCAACCATTTCGTTCTTTATAAAAATGTGTTTTAGTTTAAAATGTGAAAAACTTGAAGAAAAGTAATGCCATTATGGTTAGTTGCAGAGGGTTTCCTGAACTGCATGATGTAGACGAAGTATTTACAACAATCGTTTCCAAAAAAAATTACAGTTGGTCTTGGTACAGTTGGCGACAATTTTTATACCACTGACGCAGGGCTTAAAACCGGTTCAAAATTAACCGGTATTATAATAACCGTTATAACGGTTAAACCGGTTTTATCGACAAATCCGTTCCGATGCGAAACCAAATAGGTGCGATTTGAACCTAAATGAACCGGTTTATTCTTAGCGATATCATAGGGGATTCAAATGGGTTGCCGTTCTAACTTCAGTTCTAACCGGTAAAAAAAATCGAGAGAAAACCAATTTACGGTTAATTTTATATTCTCAGACATCGTGAAAAAATCTTTACATTTCGGTAGAACAGGCTCAATATCGGTAGAAGTACAGAAAAATCGGTAGGTTCGAGACCACTGCGCAGATTTCACGAACTTCAGTTCGTTGTCCTGAGCGAAAAGTTTAACCGGTTGATGAAAAATAAAAACTAATACAAACCTTCAAATAGATCCACCTATAATTTCGTGAAACGGTTGGAAAATTTACCGGTTCCCAAGCCCTGCCACTGAGTTGTTTGCTATATAATTTTGATGTTTGTGTCCAATGTTAAATTAGATTTAATATACAATTTTAATGGATAATAGTACAAACGGGTGGCCATTAAGAAAGGGGCATCTCCCTTCTCAGAAATTAGGCTAAACATTGCGTTCAAGTGTGCCCACTATCCCACCAATCCACATTTCGTTGACACGTCGGAGGGTGTTTACGTAATCATTTACGAGGGACAACTGGGACGCTAACATAATAGAGGCCGATATTGCGCCATCGATTTAAGGATAAGACTAATTAAGCCTCTCGCGGCACCTGTGTCTAATGCGACAAGGACAAATAACGTACATGAGGGATGTTTATGCGTGGGAGGCTCGCCAGGGCAGGAGCCAAGACTGACAGGGGCCCTGTGGCCCGGGGACTTAATCCTATCGCGTGGTAATGTAGCGTGGAATATTTTTTTTAAAGGCTTGTAAGTACATATACCTATTTTAATAGAAACCCTCTTTTTATACTTTTAACATTTCTAACGCGACTAAGACAAGTGATGTGCATGACAGGGGCCCATGTCCCCCGGGAATTTAACCCCGACTCAAGATACTGTAACGGCTTGCGATAATATTTGTTAAAGAATACTTGTTTCTAATATGCATACCTCTTTGTTCAATTTTAATGTGACAGGGACAAAAGAATATAAAAGATATCCATGGAAAGCTCGAGGCTCCTCGCTAAGACGTCAACGATCTAACGACGGGTTCTGTCACCCGGGCTCTTTATACAAAGCGGTGTAATGCTGTGGAAGTTTGCTAATGTTTACCAAAATAAGGTAAACACTATTATTATAGTTTCATAGGATTATTTAATGTGTGCATAAAATTTTAAAATGACTCATTAATTAAATCAAATGTATCTTCATCAAAAAAAAACTAAAATTCATCGAATATCCACAAAAATCTGATGTTCATAGCTACCTCACCACGACCGCGCATTCAAATACAGAGAGTTGATGGACAGAACAGGGTAATGCACCAATACCGACAAGTGGGAACACGGTGAACGTCTACGAGTTATTTTTTATTGCGTCGGACAAATTAAATGAAAAACGAAAATAAAATAAAACCTGTTTTTATGTAAATATGTCTATCGTACAAAATTATACACACTCATAAAAATATTTGCATAGTTATAGTTAGTGCTATTTCTTTGATAATTTCGATTTCCTAATATAATGCGATTGCTCCAATGTGACTTTGATATTGTATTATTGTTGTTTTATTTTTACCTGAAAATATGGTCGAGGTATTTTAGGCGCCCGCATCCCCTGCTTTCGGCTCTGTATTCTTACGCTACATATGTTTGGGCAATCATTCGATATAATTAGTCAAGCCATCTCCAGGCCCCAGGTTGTAGATGAGTAACCAAATAAATATAGCAATACATATTACAGACAAAAATGATTTGTTTGTTTGTTGTAGTTTTCTTTATTTTATTATTTGTGATTAATTTCAAATGGCTGATAACTTTTAGATAGATTTTGTAATTTTGAATGCCACAGGAAACCATATGCCACAAGATATAATTTAGAAAAGTTCGGAACATAATATTGTAATATTTGTAAAATTATTAATATTAATTATTTATAAAATAACAGTCAGAATATTCGATTTCCTAAATTTCCTTTAGGTGTATTTTTTTCAAGCAGCCAGTATGCATACCTGACAAACAACCTTATGTGGGATTTACACTAGTGAATAAAGCCACACGACTTTTTCCCCACGGCGAAAATCGATTGTATACTTAAATAGCAATTCGGCCTAGGTCGCAGATGACTGAACAAACTTATCTCACCCGGTGACCAAAACAGAAACTAAGTGCTGTTTATTGTTTTTTTTTTTGTATTTTAGGCATTCACAATGCTATTTTTTATATTGAGATAATTAATATGTTAGAAAAAATACTAGAGGAAATCGGCTCACCCGTTCCACCCCAGTCGCGACTCGAAACCGCACCCCATGCACTGACCAATTATGCTAGCGGTTCGCTCGGTGCGGGTTCAAGTCCCATCTGAGGTGCTACGGGTGAGTCGGTTTTTACCACGTTTTTATTAGGTTGCTTTCGCGTTTGTTTGTTTCTCCACAAAGTTTGTGAACGATTTTATACTAGCTTCCCGATGAGCTAGAAACTTGAAACTTTGAACATAGGTCAGAACTGGAAGGCAATGCAATATTATGGTGTCATTGAGCTGATCTGATGATGGATCAGGAAGAAGGCCACAGGATCTCTATGATGTCACCATACAACCCTATCGTGTTTGGGCTCGTTACAACCGTCTTGACGAGTACTCTGACGGGAGACGAGGTCCAGGGTCCGATGATGAAGCCGGAAGGCTATGCCACAGGAACTCAATATTGAAACAGTGCAACTCCATCGAGTATGGGCACGTTTGAATCGTCTTGATGAGTACTTTGTTGGGAAATAGTGGTCAGGGTCTGATGAGCCTGGGAGCCCCCCTCAAGCACCCCCGAGCCACCTCGAGCCCCCCCTCGAGCCCTCCCCTCGAGGCCCCCTCGAGCCCCCCTCATGCCCTATTTTGTATGTGTATGGTAACGATATATGTGTTTGTAAATATCGTTACTTTTGATAAAGCTGATAAGTTTCTTGCGCCTGTTCTTCTTATCAGTTAAAAAAGTCTCGAACGGGTGGTAGGAATATATAGACTAAAAAGTAGAAAATAAAAATTATTGAAAAAAAATTTTTTTAAAAACCACGTTTTTAAAACAGATTATAAAATATATAAAAATTAATAAAAAAAATATAAATAAAAAAGTATAAAATAAAAAAATATATAAATAAAAAAGTATAAAAAAGTTTTAAAAAAATATTCTTTTTACTACACGAACTGTAACCGTAAGTAAAAACCAGGGTAAATGAGTAAAACGCTGGATTCACAAAAATACCTAAATAATAATCTACAATATGAAGTATATAAATACAAGTTGTACTACTTTATTCGCTATGAATCCTGGACACGGTATCAACGATGTAACCTTCCACTAAGCACAAAAGGAGCTAGATGATCACGGCCTATGAAAGAGACTAAAACCTAATTGGAAACCTAATAACCTACAGGACAGGAGGACAATCAAAATCCGCTTACTACTTACCGTTGATTATAACTAAACTACTGAAACCTAATTTTACTGGATTAAATAACCTCCTAAACACAATTTACTAAGTTTGCTTTATTCAACCCTAACTAACCTACAATGAACCTTACTAACAAGTTTTATGTGACCTGAGAGGACCTGTGAATGTCTAATGGATTCCTCCATTAGACATAGACATCCCTGGATGTGATAAGTAGTGAACCCAAATTCTTTTAAAAGTGTGATTAGTACTGATTTTCATTTTCCAATAGAAGTATTCGCTTTCATTACTAGGTTTTAATTATTCCTGCTATTACATTTATTTCTAAATGAAAATACCACTAAATGAAAGTTATTGCTCTATTGATATAACCAGAGAAATAGAAATTAAGTCTGTATTTTTCCTAAGTGAGTTTACTTTAATTTCATATTAATTCTTAATATTTGTCATACTACCAAGGGAAACCCCATAGTTCTTTAGTGTCAAAAATTGGGAATACTATAAATAGAGAGGAAAGCGTTCCCAATTACGTTCCGTAGATGAAGTAAGTATGAGCGAAATAAACCTACGTTGATAGGAAATGATCAATGTGAATTTATGAGTTAAATGGAGTATTGTTATAAGGTAAAAGAGGGTATGTTCAACCATAATAGACTGCAAGGTAAAAGGAGGTAAGTCGGGTTATAGAGAAAAGTTAAATTTGGATAATTTTCTTCCGCTGCCAAGTGTCAAATTATATGCCATGTATGACGTTATTCTAAATAATGTAACTTATCTATTGTCAACTTAGTTCATTAAATAAGAGAGATTATTTCAGGTAAGTTAAGAAGTTTTAGTCGCCTAAAATCAAAGTATGATAAAACTTTCAACGCTATTAAATAAGAATTCTTTTACTTTCTTAAGTTATTGTACAAGTAGTGAATATGCAATTGTGGTTTTGCCAGCTAAGGTATGAGCTCCTCCCCGCTCTATACAATGAGTCTCGACACCGGACGTGGGCAACTCCCTTCTGGCCAGCCATATTTTTTCATGATAAATTTACTTAGTAAGTATTATTATATTAAGGTATTTGGTCTTTGTCAGTCTGTTTCAACAAAAGAGGACGGAGCAAAATGCTCCCAAGCGAACTATCAGTTTTCACAATGAAGAATTCTCCTTCAATTGTGATGGCTGAATTACAATTTTTTTTTGCTTTAATAAATAATTCTAATATGATTGTTTAACATTATAACAGATGGACACAACATTACTATCCATTTACTTGGGACACTGATAGTTCTCATATTCTGAAGGAAAGACAATTCTAAACAAGGTAATAAAGTTCTATGACGGATTCTTCATACTTTAATCTCGGCTAAATTATAAATATACAACCATACACCGAATTGACTTCAGTTCATTTCATTTAAAGTTAAAGGCGATATTTCAATTAAATGTTGAGTAGACTAGGCAATATTTGATATCAATAAAATTCTATTTCTTTCATCCTTAAATTGAGTTGGCTGAAGCTAGTTGAAATATTTGAATTCAGATAATATGTTGAACTTATTATTTGTGAATTTAATGTATTCACTAAATAATATAATATTTTCATAGTACGTAGATACTTTTCAAAGTATTATCTCACTGTTAGTCATAACCTTCATTCTGTTAACTTGAAAGGTTTACTCAAACTATGATCTAGTGTTCCATAAACTGTGATTCAACATTAGTCTAATGGTAACACGGGATTATTCCATACGCCCAGATCTTGTTTTAGTACCCTTCCAAAAATCACCAAAACAGATTATCTCAATGTAATCGACCATTTGAAAACCAGGCTCAATTTAACCAATCCAATTCAAAGATGAATAACTATTCATTATTTATGATTCAACTTTCACTATTAAATCATTATCCAATGTTAACAGAAGAATTTGTCTAGCTCTAATTAATAGTAAATCAAAATGTAGGTACTTACTGAAGCTTGCAAAGTCTACTCAATTGAGCACATCGTAGTAATTATTCACAACACTGAGTCATAGCCTTAATAGATCTCTGTTAAGGCGCCTACTATGGAAGATTGATACTTTCCCTTCGGATCCTACCCAGTAGTTCCACATTACCTTCCGTTCACTATTTTAAACACTTCTGCGCTTCCTAGATTCCGTTCCTAAATCATCCTACCTCATCACTTCCTAGTTAAGTTCCTAAGTACCACTGAATGACCTGCGGCAGCCATCTTGTTGATACCATTCTCGACACCACCTGCCTACGTTTCGCTTCGACAGCCATTTTGTCATACACCAACCTAATTGCGGCCTACCTAAATCTGATACACCACGAAGTGACCTACCTCTCCTTCGCCTATATAAGAGTTCCTAGCTTATCTAACGTTCCTGCTGTTACCTTGCTGACAGCTCGATCTTCTTGAGAACGTCCAATCTTTTACCAGCATCCAAGTTTCCCTCCCGTTTTGAGATGCAAACCTAACCTACTGTTCCTACGCGCCTAACAATGAATTTATAAACCTAATGAGTTTACCTGCCTACCAGCGACTAAATTTAGATTTCCTATGCAATATTTGTGATGCTTACCTCATCACCGAAGCCCTGAATCTGTAAAGCGTGAGCAAGCATGACTCGCCTAAATCTCTCCTAACAGCTTGGACGTGGCCATATTTGATTGGGAGGGAACAAATAGGCACCTACAGCGGAATAAGTATACCGAATCCTCGGGACACCAACGCTAGCACGGAATTAGATTCTCAACTCCTTTCGGACCGTCGGATTGCTAGAGATGGGACACATTCGGTACACTTATGTGACTAGCTAGGCAATCTAGAAATTTTGATGCCCGTCTGATACGCCACATACCAGACTATTTTACCTAACCCCTTGAGGATTGACCGAACGCCCCTTAGAGACACAAAACTAATGATATTTATTCAAAATCAAACCCCCTTTATCGTTCCCCAACTGCTTATATAAATTTCAAACAAATTTGATTCGGAAACTTCTTAGATTTATTGGGAAATTTACTTTACTTTATGAAAATTCGCAAACAAAATCTACCTACTTTAATTTCAAGCTTACTTATACCATATAAGCCCTAATTAAAGCGTATATGCAAAAGACTCGCACCCGGTTGCGGACCTATACGTCAAAACCTCAAATAAACACTTTCTTCCTGACTTCTTGCTGTTTTCTTGCGTTATAAAAAATACTACTTGTTCGAAGCTATCTTACAAAGAGGGTATTGACGGCTTCTACCGAGGTTCCACTTGATGCTACGTTGACGACGAGGAAAGTAAAGAGAGCGATTTCCCTCGAGCCACGTCTTTTATAACCCCCCAAAATCATTCACTCACTCCAGGAACCTCACCCCACACGACCTAAGCATCTTTTTTACCTACCTTCATTTCCCTACTTTACATAAATTATTCCTAAAATTTTCCCTTCTCCTTCAAAAATGGGGAGAATTCAGTTTTGTCTTACTCAACTTGTAAATATAATATTTAAGTTACTAATCTTACAAAATGAACCCCTATACTAATCAATAATTTCAACGTACAATTCAACTAACTAATAACCTCCTAACTTCAAGATTCTTTATACTCAAGCGCACAATGACGCTCAATTTGTAACCAAATTAAAATTAATCTATTACCTAAATATTTCTCTATACTGACATTTCCAGCTACATTTGATTTAAGTAATTCATACAATTGTATGAAACAACGTTTCAATCATAAATAAATCAACAAGTTTTCCCCCTTACATCATTTCTAACAAAACTAACAACTTTGAATAATATTCAGCATATTTATCCAGAATCATATGAAAATATTGTACTATAATCATAGAACTCTGATTAATACGAATTTTATATTCACAACAAATCGAACCCCCCATATGCTACAATTAGAATCCAACCTTTTCAATCCTTTTATCTCGCCTTCCCCAAAATATCATAACCTCTAGAATCAATTCGCTAGAATTCGTATTACAACATTTTCCATTAAGTATTCGGTCCAATTAAACCTAAAATTTCCGATCAATTTAGCATCACAATGTTGGTACTTTAAAAACCCTAACTGGCAACACTCATCCGACTACTTTTACATTTTCTAAATGCCTACCCTCATTTGAATTATAAACCTGCAGCATAAAATCCCGCTTTCGAAGAAACTTCATATCAATCTTTCTTCGTACAACACCCAACGACAAGACAAACTTTATTAGGCTCCATCCACATTTTCCCATGAAATACTTTCTTATTACACCTTCAATAACTATTGTTTATGTTTTTTAATAATATTTCTAGATTTATCCTTACAATATTTCTATTAATTAATTATCTCCCTTTTATTTCACAATTCGAGTTTTCAATTTACCACTAAACTGTCAACTAAACTCCGCCCAGAATAAAACATAGTTTCATTTCTTTTCTTTCTCTCTGTATTATCTCTGAACGTCAAACCATATTATAAAATCAAATTAAACTTCCATTTTAATTTAAAATCTCCAATTTAACTGTGTCATGAAGCAAAGGCATGGTATAACAAAATACCCTAATTTAAACAAATACGAAGTTTTAAAACGAAAAAACGTGGGGCGCAGGCATGCAAAAGATAATTTAATGCATGAATTCTTCATCAAGTTAAAAAAAATGCAAATGACATGAACTATTATGCTTTCTCTCTCTAATACAAAATGAGCCCCACGTTTTTCGTTTTAAACTTCTGTATAGCGTTATAATCCTACATCAGTTTATAAGTAAATATACTTACTGCTGAAAAGAACGTTCGTGTTTTAGATAATTGTGAAACGAATCTTCCTTGGACAAATCTCTGTGAAGTTCGTAAAAAGAACGTTCGTGTAGTAAAAAGAATATTTTTTTTAAACTTTTTTTATACTTTTTTATTTATATATTTTTTTATTTTATACTTTTTTATTTATATTTTTTTTATTAATTTTTTATAATCTGTTTTAAAAACGTGGTTTTTTTTTCTAGTGTTTTTTTCTCTTATATTAATATCTTAAATGTTATTAAACTACATTTACTGTTACCTAGGTAAAGCTTCGACTACATAAACGACAGCGACGCCGCATCGATGTTTCACCTGCGATTCAATTTTACAAGCGATTTGCTAGGTGACTAAAATCGACCCATCCGTGCGGCTAAAGTCGTGCGGTTTTAGTCACCCGTGTAAACCCCACATAAGACATTAATTAAGCAAAATATAATAAAGCTTACATACATACATGTCTTGTAATATCGAAAAGGAAATTGTTCTTGTATCTATTAGCTTAATATTCTTGAAACATGAGTATTGGTAACGAAAAAATAATCTCTTCCGAGACATTTTAAGATGAGAAGTTCAAAAGTCTGTATCATAATATAATATTATGTATTACGACATGACTAAAAGCTGGCCCCGGAAATAGGTATGCAATTACAGCGATGAAATCTGTCTAGTTAGTATGCCATACTATCACTATTAATGGATTCGGGCGCCTGGCAGCTTTTCTGTGGTGGGGGTGGGAATGGTGGCATCAAAGGGGCTAAAAAATCGATTGAAAGTATATACAAAATGACAGTTAGCCATTTAATCTAACGATCAAAAGAAGATAGACCTCTATTGCAAATTATTTCAATTTCGTTATACTAGCTCCCGTAATTTAACTAAACTATAAATTGTATACCTTCACTCGGTTTTTCAGCTTCTTTGTTGCCCAACCACTCTCACCCCCACCACTGAAATTAACAGAACTGAATTAAAAGGCCTCTGTGGTAAAATTGACCGCCTCTGTGGTCTAGTGGTTCGCCCACCAAGACGCAGGGGTCCCGGGATCCCTCAGTGGAGTAACCACCATCAGGAGCAGGAACGCTTAAAGTACAGTTTCAGTTGCCATCAAAACACTTTCAATGATCTATTTTTTTTTTAATAGACTGATCATATTTGCCTATTTCCAAATCACGCCAACAGCACTGTTAGCGTATAATCCATTAAATTAAGTAGGTACTATTTTGTGACTATTTAATTTGGTCGGATTCGCGCTAACAGCGCTGTGAGCGTGATTCGGAACGCGGGGATTGTATAGAAACATTTTAATATAAATAATACATCTAAAGCCACCCTAAATCTAAGTTTACAGTTGAATAAATCCTGTGGAAAGAGTAACCGGGTCGTTGCGTTGTTCCCGGTTCTGTTCCGAATCTCGTCGGATCTTAGGCCGTTACTTTAATTTACCGGAAAACTTTGCTTGCGGGCTGTTCCCGGTGAATTTTTAACCGGCACAAGGTAACTTTGTTTGTTTGTTAATTATTCCTTGTTTTGCTCGGTGAAAGTTATCGGCTTACTTTTTGTATCAACACGGCCTTTTAATGAGAACTTTTTTATTGCGAGGGTGGGGGTAGGAGTTTTATACTGTTTTTGTGTAATGGTATTTAATCCGCTGATGAATTAGTATTTAATCCGCTGATGATGTCCATCAGCCAATTTTAATGTCCCCACTGCTGGGGCACAGGCTTTCCTTATGGGTGGTAAGGAGGATGGGCCATAACCCACCACGCGGGCCCAATGCGGATTGGTGGGTGTTAACGACTGCAAATGCAGCCGGGACCAACGGCTTTACGTGCCTTTCGAAGCATTTTTTTATTTTATTGCCTTTCGGAGGAGCTTGAGATTATAAATTTTTGGTCACCCATCCCATGACCGACCCTTGCGAACGTTGCTTAACCTCCGCAATCATTGGGCCAGGCGCTAAACCACTGCGCCACCGCTGATGAAGCATGACCACCGAAACGTGATATGATATCGCGATTTATCACATTTAACTGGTCACAGACAATGGATTTTGATTTAGAAGTACTCCTACGAAGGTTCAAGTTGAAATGTCTGTTTTTGTTTTCCATCCAAACTTTATACCCTTATTTCAACCGTTTAGGGGTAGAACAAGAAGCTTATACCTCCCTCCAATGGAGATTGCACGGCCAGTGTTATAGTGAAGATAGAAAAAATGGCCTTGAGTGACGTGACGGCTTATTGCAACCTCTTTCTTTAGTGTTACAATGCGTGTTCGTTGTTCGTCGTTCGTTCGTTCGTGAGAAACGAAAACGTATTGTAAAACGAAAAGAAAGAGATAGCAATAAGCCGTGACGTCACTAAAGAGTCTTTTTTCAATCTTCACTATGATACTAGGCGTGCAATCTCCATTGTGGGTATAAGCTTCTTGGGGTAGAATTTCCAAAAATCCCTTTTTAGAGGGTGTTTACACTGTATAAAGTATCTACACAGTACATATATAAGTTTTTTCAAACAGTATGAGAGCTCCATGGAAACGTTCGAATTTGACGGCTGACGTCACTCTAAGAGCTCT
This sequence comes from Agriphila tristella, assembly GCA_928269145.1. Taxonomy (NCBI): domain Eukaryota; kingdom Metazoa; phylum Arthropoda; class Insecta; order Lepidoptera; family Crambidae; genus Agriphila; species Agriphila tristella. The sequence continues at coordinate 18,798,530 of OV743443.1, read as the reverse complement.
AAGCAAAGTTCGCAGTACTTTGGTCAGGGTTGGGACATCGCGTCGCAGTTGTTTCCATAGCGTTCGCGCGTAGCATTCCACGAGACGGCCGGAAAATGCCAACCCTAGCGATCCGACGGAGTGCAATGACAAAAGGGCCTAAGTGACGTTAGCTCCTCTACTGTTTGAAAAAAATTATATATGTACTGTGGTATCTATGTACAAAATTTCAAGTCTCTAGGTTCAGTGGTTTGGGCTGGGCAATAGTCTGTCAGTCACCCTTTCACTTTTATATAAGAGATGACCATAAAGCTAAACTAAACAGTATCCGTTTGGGTTAAAATTATTCCATAGGGTCAACGTAACCCATTAAAAACTTTGTCCACATAAAATTTCTTTTTTTTTTTAATCTATACAGGTACAGACAGCTATAAAACCTCCTGAACAAAAGCATACAATATTCAGGCGCCGAATCTTAGAAGTCTTAATAAACATGGAAGCGTATGACGTTATAACAAACACGTTTTCATGTACGAGACGAGAGAATTTACTGCTGTTACATTAATAATTCTGCGCCGCCAAATGGCTCTCGAGTTTGATTTTACGCGAATTCGCTGGAGAAAGGTAAAAAGGAAATTGTACAGCGCAGCGTATGTAACAATTGTACTGCAAAAACAAATTTTATTACGTAAGGCGTAAAGATGGTATCAAGGTCAACATATGACGTCTGATGTGCCATCGCCTGTACACAAAGCAGTATGTTGGCAGGCGAATTTTAAATATATGGTGTAATACAAGCACATTTTTAACGTACTTGTATCGATGTCATAAGAATGGGGATTTTTTGAATACAGTATTTAGTGCATAATAATAGTGATCAGCTATATATTTGAATTCAATTATACCCCACATACCGTTTTTTTGCATTGCCAGCATTAAGGCCCTTATAGCTGTCAATTAGCGCCGCCAATTCATTTATTTTTATTATACGTAAACCAGGTCAATATTTAAAAAGGGGAAACAATAATGCCCTCTTAAATTGTCTCTAATATTTTTTGAATAACTGTTTAACAGTTTTCATTCTCTCTGTAAGTTTTAAAATCAATGTAAACCAAAAGTGGCCCACTGTCGTTTCAAATGCATTTTAAACAAGGAATGAAAAATATTAAATAGTTATTAAAAAACTAGCTTCCGCCCGCGACTTCGTCTGCGTGGAAAGTTTTTTGCTATCCCTCGGGAACTATACTTTTTTCGGGATGAAAAGTACCCTATGTCCTTGTCTGTACCCCTGACAACGTGTATGTAAAATTTCATAACGATCGGTTCAGTAGTTAGGACGTGAAGGCGTAACAAACAAACAAACGGACTTTCGCATTTATAATATTAGTAAGGATATATTAAATAGTTATTACAAAAATATAAGAGACAATTTAAGAGGGCACTATTGTTTCATAATTTTAAATATTTCCTTGATTTCCGAGTAATAAAAAATAATGTATTGGTGGCGCTAATTGACCTATATAAGCCCCTTAACTATGAATCAGTTTTGATAACTATTGGACTCACTTTTTTGTTCATAGGAATTAATTATTTTTGTACTAAGTTTTTGTGTATAATACTTCTCCTTACTAATAAAGATTGTATAGCAGATTTATAGTTACACAATGATTACTCTCTGTCAAACTTATTTAAGTCTTATTTGAGTTTGACATTGAAAAGAACGTGACAAAACACTGTGCAACTATACCAAGAATCTTAAATTCATATAAAGTTCTTGAACTATACATCTGCTATACAATCTTTATAAGCTTGTCAAAGATTATCCATGGACAAACATGAGGGGTATCTTGGATATCTTATATCATAAATATTTTTTTAAATTCCTTCAGCAGATTTTTCTGTCTTATAAAAGGTCAAATCATAGAAGTGACGAGGTTCTCGAATTTAATACCGGTTTTTTATCATCAGATTAAAACAACCGGTAGGAAGATTATAATTGAGTTTTACTTAACCTAAAACGTAACGTTGTTATTTTAACTCCCGCGGAAAAAAATAACATTATTTTCCATCCATTAGTTTGCCTAAGGGATGCGGCTGAACAATTATTGGAAAGCTGTTTTAGCCATCAAATATTTTGTTTTAATCTACACGGCTTATTATTATTGGTCATGAAACTGAAATGCATAGGTATATCTGTCTGTGGATTGAAAAAAGCTACCATTAAACCAATACTTAATTTATTAAACTTAAACCAATCATAAAACATTAGATCCTGTAATTGTACAAGTATTTATTTTTTGCCAATACAAAATCTGAAAGATATTTTGCAAAGTTGATCATTAAGAACAACTTTTTATGGAAACAATCAAGAAATCGCAAAAAAGTTACACCTGCTCCATACAAAAACATAAATTACTTACTTGATTTTCTCGAATTGCAACTACAAGATAACAAATTGACGTAATTTACTATTAAGGCCCTTCTTACATGGCGGTTCTCAAACCAAACTAGTTTCAAACTCTAATCACCAATGAGTTTCTGAAATGTCACAGCACTAGTATTTCAATGGCGGTTCGTAAACGACGCAACCAATCACAAACTGGTTTGTAACGCGTTAGTAACTAATCACTGGCACCATGCTAGTCGCGCTCGACTGATTACTAATGGAAACTGGATACTCTGCTGCGGTTCAGTGAAAATGAATGACCAATTAGTAAATATACAATTCGTCCAAGAAGTGGAAAAGCATAATATGTGTTTGTATAATCACACATTAACAGAGTGTTCGCGTTGGGATGTGACCGAGAAAGCTTGGAGTGAAGTGGGAAAAAAGTGAATTGTTGTCTGATGTACTAGAGAAGTAATAACAGCTCATCGCTCCGAATCGCTAGCCATTTCAATATTATTCCGAAACAACACACACACCGCGTTTCGTGTAGGTATCAACTAAATTTGGTAGTGCCGTGTACGAATCTTTGTTACTAACTAGTTTGTAACTATAATTACTAACTGGTTTCGTCAGGTTTCAGTAGCGCCGTGTAAGATGGGGCTTAATCGTATAAAATGGATTGCTACAATTTTTCAAAGAACCATGATATGAAATTCCCAGAATCGGAACCGCCTATTAAAAGGCCCAATTCTTCCGATCGAACCAGCTTTCTGAAAAATATATCGAGCCGATACGAAGCCATCAATCAAAAGAGCTAAAACGTAAACAGTATCAGATGTCACTGCAAATAACATTTAGGTCGAAGGGAAACAACTTTGTAGGGAATTATAGACAATTTCCGGTCGCCATATCTGCCAGTAGTTTTAGTAATAAGTCGAACCGAAAGTCAAATCAAAGGAATCTTTATCCAGTCATCATAACAGCAGTATATTATATGACAATAGTAAAAGACAAGTTTATTTTTGTAAAGTTTATCCCACCAAAAACATTTTCACGTATAATGCTGCCAAGACTCCATATGGCTTGCACTGTCAAAAAGTTAACAGACTTCATGTAGAGCCAAGCTTCTAACTCTACACGCCCTAACTCTACAATCCCTAACTTCAAAAACACTTCACCTTAGTCAAAATATGTGGCTCGAATAAGTCGAAATTAAAAATTCCGCTGCTAATTCCTTCTATAAATAATACCTACATGCGAGTACATTACATACCTACACTTATTTAGTTTCAATTTTCATTACGTGCTTGTCACAACGCCCCGCTCAGCCCTCGCCGGCATCGGTCGGACACCACGCATGGCTTGAATCAAATTAAATTTCGACAGCCAGGGATACCTCGGCAACTCCCATTCGATTTGTTTTGGTAACTCCCTCACGCCAAAACGAATTCGAGTTTAAAAAAGAAAAACCTCCTTCACAAGCCTGAAAATAAAAACAAAAACAGCTTCAAAATATTTTCTAAAAAGCAAGTAAAAATATACCTAGAAAATATAGACATAAAAACGTCTATTGAAGTCGGATGGACTGGATGACAACTTTTTTTTATTCTAAAAGAATCACCCGACTTTATAGACTTTTTTTATTAAAATTGTTTGCGTATCTAATGATTCGAATATTATTTCTTGCTGTTTAGAGCTATTTAATTCTGTAACTGTTTTGTTTTTATTTAAAAGTTTTTGAAGGAGGTTTTTCTCTATCCGTTTTTTGGCGTGTGGACGTTACCAAAAGTATTATTTACACTATGTTTGTAGTGATTGAAGAAAACTGGATGGGAAATTAAATTGAGATGAAAATTTTCTATTTGCGAAAGACTTTTTGAAATACCTCTGATCAGTAGGTTCGGAGAGTTACCTTTTACATCCAAAAACTTTACCTGTACCTGCTAAGAGTGTTAATTAATTTCTTATTTCATAGTTGACTTGCTTCTAAAAGAGTCATTAATAAATGAAACGAGGCGTAATATTACAGTGATAAACCCGCGTTAATTGTGCCAGATTGCACACCGTATGCAATTCCACGCTCCAAGACATTCCAATTAGTCAATTAATCATATTATCATATAACACGTGGTCAGCGAAAACATTATCATGGACTTTGTTTTCGAATGTTCATCTAGTTCTAGGGCCTAGATGAATATTCTTAAATAGTTTGTTTGATACGGCCTCGATTCTAGGCTGTATTAAACAGAGCGTAAACATTTTTTTTACAGATCGAGATGAACAAAAGTTATATTTAACTTTTAATAGCATAAACAAACACCTTTCAATGATCAGTTTTGTTCCTGAATTTGTTAAATGTTCTTGCGCAATAAAATAAAACAAAATGTTTACTTCTGATCTACGTACTGTTTCACAGCTTTGATCATTATCCCAATTCATTTGATAACGAACTTAAAACCCATAAATATTTTGATGCAACAATTTTAGCTTTGATAAATTTTATCCGCAAATAATCTGCAAAAAATGGAGAGTGTTCCTTTTTTCAAAGGTAGTTTCGCGCAATAATAAATTATAGATTACTAAATAAACCGTGGTTGATACTTATTTGAAAGTGAATACAGCGTATTCAAAAGTTATCGAAACATTTATTCATAGCAGTGATCATAAACAGTATAAAAATGTATAAACTGAATAATGCATGTAATTTGCCATACTAATTGAACGCTCTCGGGCATACGACTGTCTCCAACCGTGGGCTCTACGTAATTACCGTGGTAATACATATTTATGCGACACCTAGACGCATCGTCATAGCATATACTTCCCTTGGGAATATCACATTGTGACATTTCTGATTCGAGCCCAGAGAAATTCTCAAGAAAGAGATATCATAAATAATAATTAAGTTTTGATTAATAATAACAAATATAAATAAAGATGCATTTTAATAAATGGGTAAGTAGTGACAAAAATAATAAAGTAAACGTTGAAAAACTGACACATTTGAAGCAATTATAGTAGCAAACCCAGCAACTGTAATTAAAATATAAAATTAAAAAGCGATTAAACTTTTGAAAAACGATAAAAAGTTTACGAAGCGCATTATTGGATTAATAACAAAAGAAAGAGTTTATAGTTCAAAGTTAAATTTCTTGTAAAATTACTAAAATTTAATTGGTAATATAAAGTTGCTTTATGAGAGGAAAATAATATTTCACTTTTGATGGCACAGGGCACTGTAATACTAAATTTTAACATGAAAAGCTGCAAGAGATGAAAACCGGAGCTTTTGTTGTTAGTCAGAAATTAAGTCGGCGGAAATTACATCATACATAAGTGAAATCATTATAAGACAACATTATTCCCAAACAAGCAGTCAACACGTCTTGTGTTTTGGAAATCGGTAGCAGTATCACAAACACCCAGACCGAAAAGAATATAAAAAAAAATTCTTCTTCATTGACCCCGGGCTCGAACTCGTGACCTTGAAGATGGCAACACAACTGGTGTTAAAACCCACGACGTACGTAATTTAATGATATGGAGACATCCAAAGTAACAACGAATATTATTCCAACCAAAGTTCTTTTTTTTTTAATCCTCTAAGAATATTTTTTATGTGGCTGTCATTTGAACACTTTGTTCCGACTGCACCGAGACCAAAAGAAACTACTTACGCGGGAATCGCGGGATAGAGTGAAAGATGGGTCTATGACCAAAGAGAAATGAGACATGAGGGTTCCAAATGGCACCATAAGTGGCGAAAGATAGGTTTTGGAGTAGGCGTTTCTTTGAAGTTAGATGAATCCAAGATAGAGATAGGCAGGAAGAGTCTAACTTCTATTTCTTTTAAAAAATAATGTATCACTTTCTTTGTAAACATATTTGAAAACTAAACAGAAGTTTAAAGCTTTCCACTTCATAAATATACACAATTGCTTCACCGAACAAGAAACAAGCGTTGAAATAATTTCTCTCTCCATTTTCCAGGTGTTAAAGATAAATAAAATATCCCGAACTCCGTCCGGTTTCTATTTATTTAATTTTGTTGCAGGCCATTCGTGAACCGCCCCGGAAATTATTGCTAATGGATTTCAACCAGAGGCAATATTGGTGCATAATTGCATCAACGACACGACCAAAAAGGGACGCATGCATCAAATTTTAATATGATTCCGACGCGCACCACCCGATTTTCGCATGGAAATATCAGATTTTCATTATCGTAATTAGGAATATGCTGCAGAGATAGTGACGCTCTGATGAAGTTTGGTACAGGAAGATATTGAATTCAATTATACATATACATAGAACTAAAGTAACCGTCATCGCTCGAAGGATTGCTCAGCTGAAGTGGCAGTGGGCTAGACACATAGCGAGAAAACGTAGTGATTACTTGCTCAGTGGAAGAACCGATGGCCGTTGGGGCGGAAAGGTTCTTGCATGGCGACCGCGCACCGGACGATGCTCCGTTGTACGCCCCCACAAGGTGGACCGAGGATCTGAAGGTTGCGGGAAGCCACTGGATGCGGGCAGCGCAGGACTCGTGGAGATCCTTGGGGGAGGCCACCCGTGTCGTGCGGCTGATATGATGATACATAGATACTCCTGTTTTCATTAAATTGGATATTCATGTAAATGGTTGTACCCACTAGCAATATTATATTATCTACATATTTTTAGCCAAAACTATAGCTTCAATTTCTTTTATTTGACAAATTAAATGTGATATTGTGATATTTATGTATTTTGTGACTTTACATAAAAATAAAGCAAAATTTATTAAAATAATTAAAGATTAAGTGATAAATCACAAAATAATGAGTCAACCACCTACCTATTTATCAAATCTCAAACATAAAAATTATGTTACGTTAAAAATAAAAAATGAATGACACCGAACAAGTGCATACCATGAATTATACGGTTCCTTACACCTTTTGCCAACATGAACAGGTTATGCAATTTTAATTTTTGAATTTTCGCTTAGAGCACCCATGGGTAAATTTGGGTTGATGGTGCTTTATAATAAGCAGGTCATACAATGTTGTTTCATAAATAAAACGCACTACTAAATTATTTGATTATTAAAAAAACCAACCACGATATTTTAGTAACAATGAAGTCTACGTGACGATGATGGCATAGTAAAAAAACCGGCCAAGTGTGAGTCGGACTCGCGCACGAAGGGTTCCATACCAAAAAACCCTTAAATATTTATTTATTATATTCTATTTTTTGTGTTTGTTGTTATAGCGGCAATAGAAATTCATCATCTGTGAAAATTTCAACTGTCTAGCTATCACAGTTCATGAGACATGGGGCCTGGTGACAGACAGATAGATAGACGGACAGCGGCGACGTCTTAGTAATAGGGTCCCGTTTTTACTCTTTGGGTACAGACCCTAAAAATATAGGCCTTGTGAATTCGCAATAGGCGTAATGTAATAGGTATTTATGAAATAAAAGACTTTTTAACGGATACTAGCGCGGTTTTATTGAAAGTACTTTGGTAATTAGTTGGTATTTGGTTTGATTTTTGATTTTCCCGACGTTTCGGCACCTTTGCAGCTGCCGTGGTCACGGGGGACTGAAGCAGCAGCACAGACAGGCAGCTGCAAAGGTGCCGAAACTGCCGAAACGTCGGGAAAATCAAAGCAAATACCAACTAATTACCAAAGTAATTTCAATAAAACCGCGCTAGTATCCGTTAACCAGCGCCACTGTTTCAGGCAGCGGCACAAGCTGAGATGTTACCGTTTCAGCAAAAAATTGTAAATTTTATGTAAATTTTATATTTTTTGTAACTATTTTGCTGAATAAACATTTTTTATCTTCTATCTATCTATCTTTTATTTCATGTCTAGTGAGCGCGTAAGCTTGAGAAGTTAATAATAGGTATTTAGTTGTATTTTGAATCAAATCGTGTAGGTAAGTATATGTTTATAGTCAAATATGATAATACGATTGGGTCCCTAGGGTAAAGTTATAAATTAAAATATTATGGTACTGTTATAACGAAACATTTTCACGGCCATACATTCTTCGGAATTACACAAACAAAAGTAAAGATAACAAATTCAGCATACAATTATAAGTCCCAAGTTTGAAACAATCAACAGGACAAAAACTTGGGACGTCTTCGTGATTAAAATCACACACCTACATATGTAAGTAAACAAGAAAGTTATTTTGTTCGCCATATTACAGAGCACGCAAGACAAACATGAGAATATAACGAAATAAACTTATTAAAAGTTCCCGTGTGCTCCAAAAGTAATTGCGGTACTGTTTTCTGCCCATAGGGATGTTCTTGCGTCGCCGCCATCGCGTCGTGGATTTTTGAAACATTTGTCGTACTTAATGAGGGTTTTCCAGTAACTATTTGCCTCACTACCTAACTAGTTGGCGTTCATGGTCATGTGAAATGTCAAAATTGGATTTGAAAAATAAACAGCCTGTGCATAAAACAGTTTTCCTACTTTCTACAGTTGACACGTACGTTTTTACCAACGCCATCTATCGAGCCCACAGTTTTTTTGTCGTTTTGATAAGACTTCATTAAAATTGTGTGCTTTTTGCATCTGTGGAAATATTGAACTGGCGTTTTTTTATTATTCGAGGCCCTGCCCCCCTACTCAAATGGCCAACTTTCTATTCGTTTGAACGCTACGCTTACTTTAAAAGCATAAATATGAGCAATAGTTGATTAAATCACATGTCGCAAACTTATGTATATCAGAGACTTCGATGTATTGTATGGAATTGTCAATCTTACGGCACGTAATTTTATAGTTTACTGCTTATTTTTAAGTTTTAATAGTAAGCGTAAACGTTCAAACGAATAAAATGTTGGCCATTTGAGTAGGGGGGCTGAATAGTCATGGTACAAACGATATTTTTTATTGACAATAAGTGACTATATTCTGTTCTAAGTTATCACATGGATCAATTCAATCGAATATTTGTTTCTTTCAAAGGACTTACTCCTTTGACCTAACTTATTGAATAGAAAACAACGGATTTTTTTAAACATTTACTAATCTACTCTTATGCCGTTTATAACGCATCATATTATTTTTGTAATATTCTCAACAATACACGCAAATCTACAGTAAGGTATCAAAGTTTCTAAAATGCCAAAAAGTTGTCATTTTTTAAATATTTGAAATGATTTTAAAACTCATTCACAATGCATAAAAAATCTAAAAAAAAACTAAAAGTTTAAGATTTTAAAACTCTCGATATGGAATAAACCCACCACTTATCCCAGCTTAATTATGATTCCCCATGTAATGTGGCCATCCACCGTTGTTTGGGGCAGAGTTGCGTTGCTTTAAAACTTTAAATTTGCGCGAGGGCAGTGCGTTCCATTTGAGTTCAACTGCTCGGAAAGAATTATGAGTCGGTACTTGAGCTTATTAACTGTGTTTTTATAGTGCTTTTGTAAATAAATATGAATCTGTGGAATGACAGCTCGGTGGCCTCGGTGCACAGTTGCACAGAAATTAATATAAATGATCAGGGGCCCTATTTTTGAATCGCTCGGCTGGCGTCGAGCGCTCTTTTATACTGATTTTCGTTCGACAACCCATACATTTGAGTTGATTTGTCGAACGAAAATCAGTAGAAACGAGCGTCGAGCGATTCAAAAATAGAGCCCCTGATCTAAACCCTAGACAGAAAAAGCCTACTTACTCTAAAGTCTAAACGAACATACCTTTAGTCCTAAAATAATTACCTAATTATATTTCATCTTTAAAAAAGATTTTAAAATAACTAGATATTGCTATTTAAAAACCGGCCAAGTGCGAGTCGGACTCACGCACGAAGGGTTCCGTACCAAAAAACAGCAAAAAAAAAAACACGTTTATTGTAAGGGAGCCCTCCTTAAATATTTTTTTTGCTGTTTTTTGTATTTTTTGTTATAGCGGCAACAGAAATACATCATCTGTGAAAATTTCACCTTTCTAGCTATCACGGTTCATGAGATACAGCCTGGTGACAGACAGACAGACAGACGGACTAATAGAGTCCCGTTTTTACCCTTTGGGTACGGAACCCTAAAAAAATACCAGACTGATCTTCAATTTGGCCAGTTCACTAGTTATTGGCCCACCAGCATTAGATATTTATTTATTTACATCGTAGTTAAGTACGTCAATTTTTAAAGTCAATATGTTATGTTAACCTCTATAGATAGGAGAGTACAACTCTCCCATCTAGAGGTCAATATAACACATTGTCATTAGATTAATGTAACTTGCAAATACAGGAAAAAACCCACATCCATCGGCTCTTATCAAAAATCAACACAATTATGTTATCAGTAAAAACGTTATAACATAAATAATTATAAGAAAATACATCGAATGGCAGATCAAAGGTTATCTATGATAAAAGATAAAAAGCCTCAGGCAGAAACTTTGTCTCTGCTCTCCCAATATTTTCCTTTGATTAAATTCCTTACAAGCCACCGATCGCGGTTAAAATAATACGAGAAATAATAAAGTGATTTTGTAGTTCAAAGATAAGTTAAATCAACCAAAGCGGGGAAATGTTTTCTGAAATGTCGACTTGTACACACGACGGCACCTCAGACTATACATATTGACCTAGAGTTCACCTTTATGCCCTACGTAATAAAAGCTGTTTTTGCAGTTTTACTGTTTAACCTGACGTGCTGTCGTGTGTTCATACACGCTAAAATGTTAAAACGATAGTTTAATAAGTAGTTTGTTTTAAAGATTGACTTGTATTCATAATATACAACATGTAACAGAGTTAATACCAGATTATGGTAGGTAGGACCATCAAACTGAATAACTTTTACTATGGGACCAACTCCGAAATCGCAAAATAATATAAGCTGTTTCATAAAAAATATATTAGGTACATAACGAAAATATGAAAATTTATGAAACACCTGATTATCTTTTTCGCGATTTCAGACTTGGTCTCATAGTGAATTATCCTATTCTGTTACTGGTTACTGGTTTAATTATAGATAAATACCCATTGATTTTCCAGAGGTAGATATCGATGGTGAATTGGTGACTTTACTCCTTTAAATAGGAATCGGTAGGCTAAAATTTTTTTCATTAATTTTGCTCAATTTAAGTTTGTTATAATTGAAGTATGGACGAAAATAATGTCAAACTTTCAATTTTCTACTTCGGAATGGGTAGGTAATATAATATTACATTTTGCCCGTAAATAGCCGTTTAATTTACCAAACATTTTACTCAATAAATTTCTTCACGATATAATTAAATCGAAACACCCAAATTAGCCTTCCAATATTCCTATTAATAGAAGAAGCAAATTCATGGTTTTGTTTTGATCTCTTTAACGGAATTTAGGAACCAATCCTTATTCATATTTATATGAGCAGAAGGTGTACAAAATTATCACATATAATTTTTAACACTCTGACTGCTCATATAAATATGAAACAATGAGATAGTAAGATATTTTGAACACCTTGTGTGCTTACAACAATATGATGATTCAAACTGCGTACGTATATCAAATTTCTTTTATGTTTTTCAGATCATTTTGACTACTCTAGACGCTCATATTAATTTGACGCGACTGTACCTCGGCCGTCTTAACAGGGTAACGAATTAATAACGTTATTTCGTAACGATAATTTTACCGGTATATTGTACCGGTAAAGTTTAACGCTATATTTAACGCTAATTTTACCGGTAAAATATTTTTAACGTTATTTTTACCGGTAAATTTATCGATAAAATGTTTTAACGGTATTTTACGTTATTTTTTATTTATCGTTATTTTTTTTTACCGGTATTTCAATCCCTGCTCGCAGGCGAGCCATAGCTGATTTTTTACTACTGAAGAGTAGGTACTGTAGTCACAGTAGTAGAAATAAGACTGCTGTACTAGCCGTCATTAGAGACAAAGGAGTTGCCGCAATACATAAAAGATAATATTGCACTTTGGTTAGACCACTGACGTCCATTATACAGTACTTGTATAATGGACGTCAGTAGGTTAGACTAACCGCAGGTTTTACATAGTGGCTTTTTAGATTTGTTCTTTGAATGCTTGAAAAACTAAACGGTTCTATGTAGGTATGAACGACTGAAATGTATGAAGACTTTTATTTGATAAAAACGTGCGGAAGATATTATTAAAATTCAATGAAAATAATGTTTACTGTTCTTTCTATGTCCAATATATAAAACCATTCATCATTGTCTTTTTGGAAATAAAAAAAAAACAAAAGACTGTATACTCACAAAATATTTAGTTTTTGTGTGAAAGCTGCCATCAAACACTTAATGTGTTTGATGGCAGCGCACACACTCAACTTTTACATGTTTATTATATACTTTATGTACAACAATAATTTAACCCAACTCAACGTTAACAACTTGCAATAAATACGAAACTTGGCGAGCAATAAGTTGTTCCCAACCAGCGAACTAAAATCTATGGAACAAGCATTCTACTCAAAAAATAGCACCACACAAAAACAACAAAGTGGGTGGGGCTAAAAATGCTGGCATTAGCACAAAGCGACTGAACACTGGTTGCATAACTGCAACCATTATCTCCCAATATAGCCAGTTCTTCAGTGATGAGGATTCCGGATGTAGAGCGATTCCACCTTCGGCCTTATCGTCACTTAACATCAGATGAGGTGACGGCGAAGTATTATCCCGTTGTGCATAAAAAATCTGTATACTCATAGATATTTTCTATACTTATACGAGACAATATTTAATACTTATGATACGTTATTTCTGTATCTTTACCGACTTCAAAAGGAGGGAGGTACTCAATTCGACCCGTTTTTTTTTTGTTTTTTGTATGTACACCGATTACTCGAAGACGGCTGAACCGATTGAAATGATTTAAACGTTATTAGGTCAGGTTTGTTTCCAAGTTGGTCCCATTTTTTTAAATTTAGAAATCGGTTCAGTACTTTTCAGGAAAACCTGAAAATACTGTCGTGTTCGTTACCATTTTGTGAACTTATACGGATGATCGACCATATCTTCTTTGTTTATATACCGATTTAGATGATTCTTTTTTTGTTTGAAAGAGGATACTTTAGAGATGATACCATTTTGATTTCATTGTTATTGAACTTTGGATTTCAAAGATACACAAGGGAACTCCTCAAAATCAAATAGAAACCGTAAAGTGATTACACTAAAAAGAATAAAATAAAAAATTGTTTAAAAACAAAAAACCGACTTCAAAAAACCTGAAAATAAAAACCAAAATAGCTTCTAAAATAAATACCTCTAAAAAGCAAGAAATAATTTTCAAATCACTAGATACCTACGCATATCACTATAATAAAACACGTCTAATGAAGTCTGGAGGGGCTCTAAGAGTAAAAAAAAATTCACAGATTTTACAGTCCCCGCAAGAATCGGAGCATTGAAAATGAATACAAAAATTTACGAAAAACCAAAATCAAATCAAATGCAAAGTCCTATTTTATTTTTAAAGTTACCTAGCTATTTATTTTTACGATTGTGACACTCGGCTCCGCCTCATGTCACAAAAGCGCCCACTGCCTGCCTCGACGTGGCCGAAATAATATTAACCAATTTTCAAAATTCCAACGAATGCACTTCTCGTTCGCTTCTGCATCTTTTAACACTATTACCATGACGATCAGTCAATAATCATAGAAGCTATCATCACTTTTTATATACGGAAACAGCCGTTTTTCTACAATTCCAAATCTAAAGGGACCACCTACAGGTCACAATTATAAACAGATTTTAAAAATTATTTCGCCATTTGATAGTTCAACTAATACCCTAGGACCATTTTTTTCATTTTTTCTTAAGTCGGTTTTTTTCCGAAATATTTACAATTTAGTAAACAAACATCACCCAAAAAATTTTTGGAATTTTTGGAATTTCGCAAAATTCCAAAAAGTTACCAATAGATTTTCAAAATTCAAACGTTCACACGTGTCTCGATAAATTTCTCAACTTTAGGTACTATTTTTATTTCGATCCTCCCAATATCCTTGGAGATATGGCCAAAAATACGTCTCAGGCGATTTGCATCTGATAACCATTTTCAATGGTAAAAAGTTGTCCTCCAGCCCCACCCGACTTCATTAGACGTGTTTTATTACAGTGATATGCGTAGGTATCTAGTGATTTGAAAATTATTTCTTGCTTTTTAGAGGTATTTATTTTTGAAGCTATTTTTGTTTTTATTTTCAGGTATTTTGAAGTCGGTTTTTTGTTTTTAAACAATTTTTTTGCCTTATTTTCACCATTTCACTTCACATGACGTCATTTCTAATAAACTCTCTCTTTTCTTTAAAGTACAAACTGCAATACTGTAAAGAACGCTAACGTTTGTCACCGGCCGCGTGGCTGGCCCAAGGAACATTAATACTCACAGGGAGAAGAAATGGAACTCTAAACAAAAAAATGCGCCACTCGTTTATTCTAGTAGCGCCATGACGGTCTTCTTAATTGGTCGTTGGTCAACGCACACAAAAGCAAAAAACAAGGAACCAATCACCCCTATTGAATTCACTGGGCTTGGGCTGGCCCGACTAAGTGCTGTGAGTTGTAATTTTTTAGCCCCGTGGTGCCATTTTTAAGCAACACTTCCATAGATTTTAGTTCGCTGTTTCCAACAATGTTAGACCGCAGGAATCGGCGAACAATCCACCACTTGCCAAAGATTCCCTAAGGAACTTACCAACTCGTACCCGAGCGACAGTGGTGGCTGACTTGAATTCTTTTAATTACACTGAAGAGATATTTATTTAAGAAGACTTTGGATGTCTTTTGGGTCTTTTTCTCGGTAAAGTAACCCCTGAGAGGATTGGAACTGTCCCCTTTAGAAAGAAATGAGAACTATTAGTACTGATTTAGATTTTCGTAATGAAGGAAAAAATGCTGAATTACTTAAAAAAAATTCTTAGCGAATTCACATATGTTGCTCTAATCAAAATAAGTAGTAGCTAAAACACTTCTATTAAGGAAATCCTTAATAGAAGTGTTTTAAGACAACGACATGATCACATCCAGACCTGAAACCTTAGAGTTTACCTACATTCAACCGGCCAACGATCGAACCTGGGTCGTCAGAGATAGCAAAACCATGTTTAGAAACCCTCTTACTAATAAATACTTGCAGATGTATAGTCACTGAGTGGTTAATCTCTGTCAAACTATTTAAGTTTGACATTAAAAACAAAGGGACAAAACACTGTATACCCGTTATCGTATGGCTTGCACACTTCGCCCTTACAAGGCGAAGTGTGCAAGCCATACGATAACGGGGGTCATAAAATCAAACAAACTTAAGGTAAGCTATAAGTGACAAAAAAAACACATATTCGAGGATAGTCGAAGGCCAAAACAACGTCTTTTTACGAAGAAAATTATACAATTCCTATAATGTTTGCGAACTTTGTTCTTTTCAGCAAAAACAACATACTATCCGTAGTGCTATCGAAACAGATAGTTTCAACCGAGATCAGGTATTTTTAATGCGTTTATTAATTGGTCAAAAAACCAAGTTTGCTTGAAATAATCTATGTGCATTAACTTTCCACTATATCAATTAACTTTTATTACCCTGTGTGGACAAATGATCCATTTATTATCTTTATCACTATTTGTCAGCTATTCACTGCACTCCTGTTTGAAATATGTCCTGTTAGAAAATCCGTGCACATTTTTGTATGAGATATTTTATCGAATTTGCTCTTTACCGCGTTGGTTATAAGACGTATATTCGCGTGGTGTGTTGCGGTGTGTTAATATGTAAATGTTGCCACTACAATCGGACATTAATGTTAATCTAGAACCCCCATTCCAGCGGCATGCACGCACGTGAGCAATATAAACACTGTAACTATACCTCCGTGAATTACGTTAATAGTTGTTACGTAAAACGATACCGAAAGTACGAGGAGTTACTTGGTAGGGGGAATTAACCGCCTCTGTGATCTAGTGGTTTGGCCACTAGAGGCAGACGATAAGATCTTAGGTAGTGTAAAGCTACCATCATTATAAATAACTTTAGGTATTCTGTCATACTATGGGCATTGCAGACATGTTGCATTTTGCATCGGCAATTAATGAGGCTTTCCTGAACCCAGATACAACGCAAAATACTTCCTTGTTCCTCGGAGATATCCGCAACGTAACACACAAAACGCAGCATAAATTCAATTTCTGAATCCCGTGTTTTAGGTGCCATGACTTAAATGCAGTGAGACGCTAAAACGGCGCACCTTGTTGAGACTGCGATCAGCGATGGAACGCACCAAGTCGCAAAAAAGTTGCAGTAACGAGTTGCAATCGCAAAAACTATTCTGTTAGTAGGCCCCCGCACTGTTTGCTCACTGAAAAAATAATCTATTTCAATCGCGAAAAACATTGTTTTTGGCAATAACCGTTCCCTAATTTCACGTCGCACAGATAACTCTGTGAAAACTATTGTACCTATAACTGTTTAAATATTATTTTGAAGTGAGATTCTTAAAACAAAGAAATAATTTTTGAAACCAGACTGCGTCATAGTCCATGTACTGCCGTAAATACGACTTAGTTTCAACATCAATTTATCACTCGGAATATTTAACTTGAACTGGAAATTAAATAATCAGCCTTATGGCTATCGTTCACAAAACTAATTAACATTAATTAACTAGCTTCTCTGTAAATCAGTCAGAGAATTAGCTATCCAATTAATCACAGAAATGACTCAACGGTTATGAACGGCTTGAATAAATGAATAAAAAGTTGGTTGGAATAATAGACAGCCAAATTTAACTAACAGTTATGTAGTCACTAAAACCACTAAATTATGATTCTTATTTTTCCATTTTCATTTATTTGGATTTATTGGATTTAATTGGATTTATTAATTGAGATGCTAGAAACACCTATTTTCTTCGCAAATCCAATTATTTGTGATGATACTAAGAACTATTTTCGTCACCATTCATTAGCGAAAATAGAGGTCATATTACATCAATAACTACCAGACTAATTTACTTAATATTAGATACTCAATATCATCATCAGTATGATTAGTAGGTAAATTATAAATGAATAAAAAGAAAGCTAAAAATTTTGCAGCTTTTTCATAGTTTTCGTTTTATTTGAAGCTCAAAATTATACAAACAATTTATAAAATTTAGTAACATTGATATTGATATATTATGATGTAAGCTATTTCTAGATAAATGCAAGCAAATACTATAGGTAGAGCGTTTACTGTGGAAGTAAAGTACAAAAAGACAACATTACTAGTAATATAGCTCAATTTTAGCTTCTATAATACGTGACTGTAACAGCTGTTGAGCTGAGTGCAACTTTGGTGCGTGAAGTGAACGATGTGCTTTGGCAACAGACAAAATGGAGACGAGTTTAGCGTTCGCAAACATCTCAAGCAAAGTAGGGCAAACTAACAGTTTAGCGCTCGAAAAATCCTCAGGAAGCTGAAGCCAAAAGTAGCACATGTAGAGCAATTAATAATTATAAGCATAAATAGACAAAATAAGTTAATAGTCCTTTTATTCGGTGGCAAATCGCCCAGTTTAAACTCTCCAACTAATTTGACTTGGTTGTTAGAACTGCTTTTAACCATAAAAACAATTTTGTTTATATCCAACTTAGAACTAATATTACTGAAAAAAAAATGATGTCTAGGTTGAAACTGTAACATGGTACAACGTGATGACATTTCCTCCTAAAAAAAGGTCCAACTTATAGCATTCCGAGACAGAGGAAGTCACCTCCGCAATCAGTATTGAAAATTACGTTCATTCATCTGTTTCGTTTGTAAAGAGAATCAAATCACAATAAAATGCATTATAATCTTGGACGAATCAACCACTGGACGCGAAATGACAGCCATATTCGCCTTTACCCCTTAGCCACTTACTGTGACCGATAGCCTCAGTAAACGATATTGCGTTGTCAGTGTGATGCTAGAGCTCGAGGCGAAACAATGGTACAAAAATGGGCAAAATGCTCCGTCTTGTTCAACTAAAAAAATAGCGGGCAATCAAGAAATCTTTCTTTTCACGCGTAAGCACAGTTTCAATTTATTATAGTAGCTATTTTTCGTAAAATAAATAAAATTTGGTAAATAAACAAAGTAGGGTGACTTAGCCGGTTTGTCGGCCCCCTTTGGTTTTCGGCCATTTCGGAAACATAACCAGGCCTCCTTCACTTGCTCAAGGTCGCGCGGATAAGGGCTTTGAAAATTTATTATGTTTAAAAATGTTGACCACCTCCTAATCTATGCTACCCTGGTACTTTGATAATGTAATTTAAAGAAGATAATTAAGTTTTTAATGGTAGTGTCGTGGGCAATGCATGGCCGGTAGTGTAGAAGGGAAAAAAAATTACCCACGGCACTACCAGTAGTGCGCCTTGGTAGTGTCGTGGGTAAGAAGGGCGAAAATTGAACAGGGTAGGTGTGTCGTTAAAGTAGCAAAAAAATTGTGCATGTGAGTTTTTTTGGAAGGTAAGTTACAATATTGTTTACGGTTTGATACACATAATTTTTATTACTGACACTCAATTGTAAAAAGATTTTTATCTTTTTAATGACACTTTAAATCCTAATGTTTCATTAAGATTATTAAGACGGGCCATCAAACCAATTTCACATCGTGTTTACTTTGTATTTTCGCTAAATACATCGTTGACAGACCAGCCTATCGTCATTATCGGATCCAGAAGATGTTTCTTGTCGCCACCAATAAATTTATTCGAAAAACATGACGGAGAAATATTCCGGCTGCGCTCCTGAATTTCAAAGGAGGCAGCGCTGCTGCTTCGAGACCACCTCAATCTGGAGCCACAAACCCTGAGGTGTAAGGCCATTTGTGGTCTTATCTCTTTGCAGTTCTTCGCGACAGGGTCCTTCCAGATGGTACTAGCTGATTTGGCGAACAAAGACAGTTCTACTGCCCCTGGTACATCACATCAAAATGAAACATCTGTGCGATTGTAAACACAATATCGTGACAATATTCTCCTAGTATGTAGATGTAGATCTTTCTCTTATATGTAAAGGTCAGGTCTAGTACTGTTATTTTGACTTAAACGAATAAAGTATTCGGTGTGATACATTTAAATTTGATGGCCGGGTGACTAAATGCATTTTTGGGAGGTCATTTGTTTTTCGGCCGCCTGGCCGAGAATTAATGTTCGAGTTTCACAATCCATAATATTTGGCCGGTAATTATGGCCGAAAACCGGCTAAATCACCCTATAACATTGTCATTATTTGACAAGTGTAATCCCCCCTCGCCCCGCAAAAATTGGTTGAACGTGATTTCATACATTTTTCTTACGTTACGTGTCCAGTGGTTGATTCGTCCAAGATAATATAATGTTGTAATGAGTGTGACAGAAAAAAAATGACATTTTTAGCTTGTTACTATAATAAAACCGCGCAACTGGCTAGTGACGTAAGCAAGTTCACTCCCGCAATGGGAATGCCTGAATGGGTAAAGTCAAATTAGCAGTGAAATAACTTGAAACCTAATAAATTGTATAGTTATTTTGCAATCATCCTAAATTAAGAATCTATTTGAAAAGGGAAAAGTAGAAATGTAAATTATTTCCCTCCACTTTAGTAAATGTACTCGTAAATATACGTAAGATATACTGAGAAAATGCTCGTAGCTTAATTTGTAAGCTACAGACGTGATGGCACAAAGGATTTTAATCGTAAACGAATTTGTGAATCTCATAGGACGCACAGAGCACACTGTGGTCGGACTAACACGGTTGCACGTACGAATAGAATTAGCGATTTTAACGCTTCTGTGTAAAATGTATGTGAGAGGTTTTTTCACTTTTAAATACGCTCTACTGCGGAAAGGATTTTTAAATATTTCATGTTCAATTCATATCGTAAAATATCAAAACCCTTTTATATGGCAGAGCCCTCTTTCGCGGGTCGATCGCCTGCTAAAGGACACCAATAATAATTACTAACAGGTGTTTTTTTTATCATCAACGTGTGTTAATTTTTTATCTACAACCATGCTTTAAAACCTCTATGAAAGGTACAGAAACAGCTTACTGCAAACATTATAACAACCCGTGTCATAGTAACCACAAAATCCGTGCAAGAGCATGTCGCACTCCTCCCCGCGCCTACGCCCGTCCAGTTACATTATGAAATTCAGTATAACATTTTAACACTCGTTCGGATGATTTTATGATGAGGAGGAAGAAGAGCGCGGCAAGCCCTCGCTCGGACATTACGGCTACCATGACACTGGTTGTTTCAATGTAGCCAATAAGCCATCGTTTCTAAATCCTTTATAGAGGATACATTATCATAGCCGTAGATAAAGTTTTGTATGCAACTGTACATTATATTTTCAGTCTTCAAGTTTTCCTTAACAACACCTCATATTACAATCCCATAGTCTGGATGTGTCGCCAATACAATTAGATTCTTGTCACTAATATAGACATTGACATCTTCCACTCAACACTGCCTCAGTTCCGCCGACAGTTACAAATGCACTACTCTACTACATGAATTAATAAATTGTTAGTCTTTAGTATTAAGTATATATTTTTAGTTTAATGATTTATTTTATTGTTTTCAATTTTCTTATTATTTCAATACAATTTATATCCTCCTTAATTAATTAATTATTAACTTTGTTTAAATATCTCCAGCATAGGTCGTTTGTTTCTTTTTTTATATAATAAGCTATTAGGCATATATAATTTTGGATTATAATCTAGGTCTGTTTTGAATGTCTGTATAAATTGTGTATTTAATGATTGTAATCTGTCTTGTGTGCTAAATAAATACAAAATACAAAAAATTAGGTATTAAAACACTCATGTGATGATACTTTAATACCCTCATTATAGTACAGTTGCATAAATAACAATTATAATTTGATTTAAAACTTTATTCGCTCGTTTTGCAAACTTCACAAATACTTAAAACAGATAAGCTATCTGCTATTCTATGTTTCTCTCGTCCTGGCACTATCTCCAACAAATTGGCTAATGCTCTTTAAAATTCACTACGACTTAAAACCGTGCAGCATTTAAAGACATTAATGCAAATGATTTCGAGGTGAGCTTGCTTGCACTACCTGTTAAGTGGAAGTACTACGCATTAGTTTGGCAATAAAACAGTCAACTTTAAACTTAAGTGTCTCAGCTTTTTTGTACTTTCATAGCAGATTGTAAAAGTTTCCTGACTCTCGCAGAAAATACAAAGGCTAATTAGGTTTGTTAATTGGACTTAAGTTCTTTTTCACTTTAGGTTGTTCTCTGTAAATGGACTTCTGTGTCCTAATTTATCTTTCATAATTAATTTCACTGACAGTTTATTCGTTGTATACAGTTATACAGTAACGTTATGTTCTAAGAATTTACTCAGCCATAAATCTTCTGTATTAAGAAGATGGTTAAAAAACTCATTGATAAAATCTAATAACCTAATGGTAACCTTTATTTCTCACCATAATCTTAAAAATTCATTTTCAATAGACTCTAATTGTTGCCTGATAAGATCTGTATTTTAATAAACATGTTCAGTTTTATCATTATTTTAAAAGACTTATGACCAAACTTTATTACGAAAAATAATTAAAATCTGCAGAGCTTAATATTCCCCCGCGTTGTTTCGCCTAGTTTCGTCCAGTGCGGAATTAAATAATAAAGCATTTACGAACCGTGAGCACTCATGACGCGAGTTTAAAATGCAAATCAGTTTGGTTGCACGCGAACTTCACTTAATAGGTCATAAACGAGCGATTAAGTTGGAAAGAAGTGATTTTGTGGTGATTATGGAGACAGAAATGCGATTACTGTATCTCTATCAGAAAAAAGTATCGAGTTCTATTAAATCAAATCAAATCAAAAGTTTTTTATTGCACTCATGTGGTTAACAAAGATGATAATAGATATTAGACCCAAAACATGAACCCTGTCTAGGGTGTAGCAACTTCAAATAGTTATTAACTAAAGTTAGAAAGGAAATAACAATCCTTCACGTTAAATTGAAAATAAAATAAAATCAATAGTAAAAATTAGAAAATGTACGAGTATTTTTTTTTTGGTATTAAATTTTGCTGTCAAATCCTTTAAATAATCTAAGGTCGAACCCATTTTTCTGTCTTTTTTGGATCGTTCTTGTAAATTAAATACGAAACCGAATAATAAAAAATAACGTCACCTTTTTCTTAGTTTCCTAACGGAATTAAATAATGGTAAGTATAAGATATTCCGTATATTCTTTTTTTGTGAAAAGGTCAAAATAACCTCGTTATATTTGTTGAAAAATGTAATGGTTACAAAGTAATAGTAAATAGTGAGTCACAATTCTAAAAATGTTTATTAGCGTCACCATTATTTCAATTCTTAGTTGTTTTAATTTGTTATATAATATAGGTAGGCACTTTAATTTTATCTTTGAATCTCTCTAAACTGTATCAACGTTATTAAAATATCCAAAGGAATAATTCAAACTTGTGAAGTGGTTTAAGTCACAAAAGCAAGCAAATGGGTGGCTGATAGACTGTTACCTACTAAGTTATACAAAACTCCAAAAGGCCCTGATTCTATTATCATTATTGATTGTTTTATATTTATATTATACAAAACTTACCCCTATCTAAAGAGTGAAAGTGGTTCTTGATTTATTTTAATACAAAGTACTTTATTTAAATTTATTTAAAAACCAAACTTTAAGCATGTGTTCTATTCATAAAACTGTAAGAAACTTGGCTGAGATTGTCTGAAAATTCAATTTTCATATAAAACATATCACATGCTTTGATATGGGAGGTTTTGAGAAATGGTGATTCATATTTCTTGAAAAGAGGTTCCTTAATTCATTTAGATCATTATTAAAAAAAACTGGTATAAAAATTGGCAATAAAAACAACAAAGTACGAAGTCAGGTTCATTGTGATACACCGATAAATATTTTGTCGAGTTGTCGTCGAAAAAAATGAACTTTAAATTACATTTTTTAACAATTCGGTCGATACGGAAATAGGAAAAGCTCTTATAACTTATTCATTCGTCCACATTTTGGTTATCATCCAAATCGGTGTGAATTCCACAAAGACGCGCGCGGCCTCAACGGAAATTTATTATTTAAACGAAAATGAAGAGCCCGCGAAACTTTCTGGAGGTTTGTTTGTTCCTTTGATGTCTGCCAAATATCCAGATTATTCTGCTGCAGACAAATTGAAAAGTCAACGTTGATTGATGTTTATTTGGAATTTACATTTACTCAAAACAACCTTGTGGAATGTTGTGTAATTATTCGATTTTATCCACACATTGCTCCGATTCCGAAGTACTTGTGATGTGAAAATCAGAGACACTACAAACCTTTCGACGCATAGTGCCAGAAACGCAAATTACCGTACACGCTAACGACCATGTTTCAAATTCGCAACTTACCAGATATGCAAATGACCCGATACGCAAATGACCTGAAATGAATTCGCAATTGACCAGATACGCAAACGACCTGAAATGAATTCGCAATTGACCAGGCACGCAAACCACCTGAAATTGGTCTTACTCGTAGAATACAATTTGAAGTGCTATAATGACTAAAACAGCTAGAACAATTGTAATTTTAGACTTTTTTTTTGTTTAGTATATATTTTTGGTAAGAGAGGTTAGGGTATCAGCAGTTAGGACTCCCGATGAGGGCTGTGGGGAATATGCTGACCGGATCTGTTTGATGAACAGGTATGATAAGACCTCCTTTCACGGACGTAGCTATAGCTTAGACAAGGGGGGGGTCCTCAACGCAAAAAAAAACAGTGCTCTAACGCCAATTAATCTATCATTTACAATTTAAACATTGCCTGCCAGTGCCGGTTTTAGCACTACCAGTGTCCTGAGCGATATTTCTACGAGGCGCCCGGTATCTGCGATGCCAAGATTTAAAATTTTGTCTGTTAGTTAAAAAATGGCCGCGCAGCGCGATTTTTAGTCAGTTTCACCTACTGATCTTGTAATCTTGCTTGTTTATAGCAATAAAAATAACGGCCGCGCAGCGCAATTTTTAATCAGTTTCATCTTCTAATCTTGTAATTTTTCTTATAACACTAAAAAACCGCCGCGCAGCGCGATTTTTAGTCGGTTAATCCACTAATCTTGCTTGTTTACACTAAAAATGGCCGCGCAGTGCGATTTTTGGTTAGTTTCATTCGTCGGGTCGTCGCTTGTCACCAGGCAACAATACGATTGATAGTTGACCGGTTGTCGGGCGTTTTCAGCGCCCCACACACCAGGGCGCCCAGTGCAGTGGCACCGCTTGCACCGCCCTAGGGCCGCTCCTGGATTTTACAATGGCCAAATCTTAAATGGCACATGGTAGCGAGCGATGAAGTTTCAACGAAATATTGCCAAGTTATTCTGATCATTTTTTGCCACCATAACGATTTTGTCGCTAAAAGGGAATTTACGATAGTAATTGTAGGACTGTTTAAAGGTAAACTGTAAAGGTGTGCGGCTGGGGATATAAAAGGGAGCCCCAGGCGGTCGCCCCTGCTTGACCTGAAACCCTGAAAGACCTGTGCGTACTATTATGTATTCTGTGCCTGTGCTAACTTCGTAGTGATCGAAAAACCTCAACTTATTTCAGTTTTTGGGTTACAACTTCAAAAAAATACATTCTACCGCAAAGTTGTCTATAACACTTTTAAAGAAGTTAAAATTACCAACAATTTACTCCGCTTTGAGTGTCGTATAATATCTCGAGATTACACCCTGCGGCGGACTAAGCTTCTATCGTTTTCTGCAATCGGCGCGGTGCATGTATTTTTTTTCTGTTGGACAAGTAAGATGGATATGAATGGGGGGGGTCCGGACCCCCAAACCCCCCCCCCCCCCATATATACGTCCGTGCCTCCTTTACATTCATGCTATCCTGGTAATTTTCAATAAACTCATTGGCCTTGTTAGACCAAGTCTCCAGCAGTTAGGACTCCAGAGAGCTGTAGGGAAAATGCTGACCGGATCTGATGTACAGGTACTGTGATTAGCTCCTTTGAATTCATACTAGCATGGTCATTTTCGTTTTAATCATAGTCCAAGGTTTGCTATTATCAATACCACATATGGCTTCATATGTACATTCATTCTTTATTGTACTGACGATAAAGTGAATGCAGCGCAGACTGAGGAACCTTAGTGAAATAGTTTATTTGGCCACTTCACTTCAGTAACAAAATAATTCTAAGTCCCAGGTGGTACTTTGCGTATCTGGCACTATGCGTATAAATTAAATACTGGTCGTTTGCGGAAAAAAATCTGGTCATTTGCATATCTGGTAGTTTGCTGTTAAAAATATGGTCGTTAGCGTCTACGGTAATTTTCGTTTCTGGCACTATGCGTCGAAAGGACTACAAACACCAAGATCTCAGACAGAATAGAAAAGCTGTTGTTAGCAATAGCAATACATACAGTTGTGGCCGGATAATTAGAAACACTAGTCGATTTTTATACAAACGAGATAACTTTGAAGTCTTGGTTCTCCGCCAGGGATTGATCTAGCTGTGTTCTGATGATGGCCATTCAGGGAGTGAATGGAGGAGATTCAGATCGCTATACACACCCAACTGATCTGATAAGCATTCTAAGAGCTGCAAGGATTTGAGTTCTCAGTTTCAGGATTACCATACATTTAATGCTATTTTTACGGTTTTTTTTAATATCCAAATATCTCTTAGAATACTGATCAGATTAGTTGGGTGTGTATGGTGATCTGGATCTCCTTCATTCACTCCCTGGATGGCCATCATCAGGTCACAGCTAGATCAATCCCTGGCAGAGAACTAAGGCTTCAAAGTTACCTTATTTGTATTAAAATCGACTAGCGTTTCTTATTATCCGACCACCACTAGGTATATTACGCACATTAAAACAAGGCAAAAAAACAGTATGACTGTATAACAAAAAACATTTTACAAGGAAAGGGGCTTTTTTATTCTAGTTCTAAAGGAAGATACAGATATTAAATCAATTTCAATTCCATAGTTCGTTCGATCATCAATCATTACTGGTAGTTTGCAACTACCAGATTGTTCAAACAAATAGAATGTCGTAATAAACGTAGTACCTACTTTTTTCCGTAACTAAATAATGTAGGGATGGACTTGTATATCCACCCACACCTACACATAATCCAGCTTAAAACAACAATAAAGTTACCAGAATCTGTCTTGTAATAAATAAACGGTACAAATAACAAAGTGATATTATTCACTTCACTCCAAAAAGGTATGTTTTCGTTTCTGACTTACAGGCTATTATTATCTTTCTCCTGAAAAGGATATGATATCACAAAATACGTATGAAAAGTAGACAAACACATTAATTATTTATAAAGGGGATAAACAGACCAGTAGTTATTGAAAGAATATGTGTTTTTATATATAATTCATGTCACAGGACGACCTTTGTTTCCTGGGTGGGGTTTAGGGGAGGCAGGGAAAATTATCCCGAGGAATGATCCGTCAATGTCGAGCTGCCCCCTCATAACACGAGCCAGAAGCTTAACTAAACTTTTGTTTGCGATATTTTATTATTTCACCATTAATAGTAGTATGACAGACAAGCTTAAGGTGGCACCCTGACCGAAAGTGGCACCCGCTGTGAATTTTAAAACAATTTTAATAAAACTTTACGTGGAATTTTTAGGGTTCATAGTCTAGTATTTTTAGACGGTATCATGACATTCCCTCATAGTCACTGCTAGAATCAGATAGCAAAACTGCTAAAAGTGGCCATATTTGACACATTTGCTATCTACTTCTACGAATGACTACGACGGAATGTAGTGATACCTTTTAAAAATACTAGAACATGGGCTCTAAAATTTCCACGTAAAGTTTTATTAAAATCATTTTCTATTAACAACAGCTTATTAAATAAAAACCTCTGAGGGCGCCACTTTCGGTGGTATAGCAGCGATAATTTTTATATGTCTATGGGTATAGCCAACTTAAAACTCCGTTCAAGTTCATAACAAATGTGTAACCTCGGTCCCTCACGCAAAAACGACATGTTTTAGGAATCAAACTATTAATTATTTAGAAAACAATCAATTACCTTATAACTGGCATTGTGAATGCAATCATTTAAAACCTGAAAGCACTGAATTATTCCATATTTGTTCTACATTAATACATCTTCCTTTAAAAATGTTAGTATAAAAATATTAACTACAAAATAATGGTGAATTCTAATTGGTAGTTAGAGATACTATTTTGGGCTGGTAAGATTTCTAAGGCATATGCTATAAGGCCATTAACTCTACAACAAGGAATACATGCTGAGCAATGACCGACTTATCGACCTATGAAACCGCCCTGTGGGACTATAAACTTGGCAGCAGATTTACGGACACTCTCTCAGTAAAAATGTTTGTGGAACATAGTCGAAGAAAAGAGTTTATTTCTCTCTAAAACGGAGTAGATATCTTTCTGCCTTCTTTACAACTTACACCTGTAGCCTTATTCACGTTATTAAAGTCGCAGTGGTTAGTGACACCGTAGCCAGTTATTGAAACCTTTTTTGTATTCATTCACGTAATGTCAATCGCATTTCATTATGGTTGAATAACGAAACTCTCATACATACATGAACCCTAAACAACGGTGAAAGCGTATGTTACCCAGGATCCTAAACCACTGACAAACTAGAGGATCACTCCCGATCCCGACGGCGACGCAATCGAGATAGTTCAAATCGAGTAAACGTCAAAACGATACTATGGAATAGAAATTATGGAAACCGTTTTCAATACCAAAATAACAGATTTTTGACGTTTATCCTGATGTGAAGTCGATCTCGTAGAGAGGTAGGGGGGGCTGGGGTCTTATGTGTAACTCAGTATCTACTAACATCGCCATCAATATGAGCGTTTGTAAAAATCCATTACTGACTTAAAAAGGTGTGCATTGTATGTCAAACTGAAATTAATTGTGCTTGATTTACAAAATAAGATTGCTGCCGGAACACAACCTTACATAATAATGTTAATCAACACATTACACATGTACCAAATGTCCACTTTACATAGCCCCGAATAAAATAAAAATCACAAATTCGTCGCGAAAATTGGATAAAGACGAAATCAAAGGCGACATCAAATTATTTGATGGAGTGAAGCTCTCTCAAACCTATTTGAAGCGACAGAAGGATGCTCGAGTACGGAGATAATTAGGTGAAGAAAAGTAAAAAAATATTCCATCTCTTTTAATTTATACAGGCTCTTTGTATTATTGCTTTCGGGAGAGTTGGTCTTTATTATTATCGCCTGAAGAACTAGTTTGCATTGAGAAATAATGATAATGATTTGAGCAATCACCTTTGTGAAAAGCTTCGGACTTTTTAAACTGCCTTTTTTCAATCTGTTGTTTTTTCCATTGCAAATCTACAAATATACGAATTAAAAGTAGGTAAATTAGTTTCTCACTTTTGTTATAGTGGATCTCCTTTTTAGCATTCCAATATTTAGAGCCTGCTAAGCTATTACTTACTTCTTGATCCCAAATTGTTATAATTAATTCCTCTTGCAAATTGTTTATTATTCTAGAGAAAAAAAAACTAAAGTATTATTTATGTATGTAGTGTAAATTTCAACCAAAAACAAAACAGGAAGTTATTTATAGTGATCAAGATATTATCCTTTTTGTAAGATTTTATATAAGTCAAAAAAATTTTTCGTATTATAATAGGTATTCTATATTCTGATATTTACTCAAACATGCCTACGTTTATTTTCATAATCCTATTAAATCTCCACTTATCTTTACGGTAACAAGATAAGCCGGTGTAATCGGCGTGTAATCCCATAAGTAAAATAAAAAGGTAAAATAAAATTGAAACCGGAAAGGTTGGTCAAGAATAGTCTTATTAATCCTTTGGACGGACAGTTCCGCACGAACTTTGAAAAACTGCCAAAGACAAGGATTTGTAAAGATAAACTTTCCTCCATCCGAGTGTTGACAAACATTATAGACTGTTGATAAAATATATATAATATATGTTGACGTTATCTTTTGTGTATATCTGGATGTATTGTATATAGTATTTAATGGTGTGGCTTATTCTCATTGATTTTGTGTCCAAAAAAGATTCCACTATAAAACCAAATCCGAAACAGTGTCATTTCGGATACGTCTTCCTAACAATGAAAAACCTAATGGCGGCAAATTTTCTCTCTCAATGACTACACATAATATCCCATGATGCAGCTATAGTTGACAGTTTATCAGAATTTGTCAATCCAAGATTACACAAGTAGTTAAAAACAGCATGGAGCTACGCCAACTGTTTTCTTATCTTCGGCCGTAGACCTTGTGCTAAGAAAACCAGAAAAAAATAAGAAACTTATGTATTCCAATTACTTCTTTGGAAAGGAACTCTTATTTCTGGTTGAATTGAAGAATAAGATTTTTATTTGCTTTGAAAGATCGATATTGGGCTGTAAGCTTTACATTTACATTTATAAACATCTATTTATACTGGTATATTTGAACATAATAATAGTAAACGATTAACACAATAACATTAAACATTGATAACCTTCTTTATTCAAACTAGCATCCTTTCTAAGGGAAAAATATCAAATTTACAAAGAAGTTCACCCACAAAACACCCCTTTTATCCGTGGGTAAAAGTCTTATTTAGAATTTATGAAAACGAAAACTAGGTTTTAGTTTTTTTTACATACTTGTATATTTTTTGCTAGTAACATTTTTGTCAGTATAAAAATTCTATCAATTTCCTTCAAATAAAAGTACCAAAGGTATCTTTCTAAAAGTCCGTCTAAGCGAAGTTTTCAATAATATCCATCCTCTCATTCAATCAGTTACATTATCTACTACTTACGTACATAACGGGTCAACATCTGAGGGTCATTTACCGATATCTAAGAGAAAACATCTTTATTTACCTTCAAACATTTTATCACAGAAACACCTGTCACTATCACACCACTGTAATATGTTATTCCCACAACGATTATTCACATTCACGATTAAAATTTGTATGCAATATCGCACAATCGGTTCTGAACTACGGCCTACGACGAGCTCTGTAGCGACTGCTACGAGCGACGCGCGCGTTACAACTGCCGTAGCACCCCTCCCCGCGCCACTCTCATGTTTAGGTGAATTTTGACTACATAGTTTATTGTTTTAAAATATTCTGAACCTCAAATAGGGTCAAGTTAGGTGATTAGGTGGTCTCTTTTGTTCGTTTAGAATAAAAAAGGTAGATGAATTAAGCTCTTATTGCAATGAAAAGGCTAATATTAGACGTCAAGTCAAAAAAGCCTACCTATTTTCTTGTATGTAAGTTCGAGATGATTGTGATCTTATATTATATTTTAGCACTGATAATGGTCTTATGTGTAAAAAACTTTTGCGGTGAATCAATTTTTGTTTTACTTAATACAATTAGAGCAACTTCTTATTTTCAATTTTAAACTTGAAACATTCTTACAAAAAATTTTTAGAACTTAGAAAATAAATTTATCTTTTCTGACAATAACTGAATATTAACTTTCTAAAGATTAAAAAAAATATGACAAAATGCTTGTGATATAACGAT
The DNA here is from genome assembly GCA_928269145.1 of Agriphila tristella. NCBI lineage: Eukaryota > Metazoa > Arthropoda > Insecta > Lepidoptera > Crambidae > Agriphila > Agriphila tristella. The sequence continues at coordinate 18,767,540 of OV743443.1, read as the reverse complement.
CATTAAATAAACATACTATAATTAACTTAGCAGAGTGTTTGAGTTTTAGTTATAATGCTTTAAAAATCGTTATTTTATTAAAGTTCTAATAAAGATCTTTTAGTAGACTTTCCACTTAAGCTATAATTTTTAATAATTATTTAATAACTAGCTTCGGAAAATCTCTTGAGAACCTTTCTTTGAGCGGAATAACAGGTATCTTATGTTTAATCCAGGCGATTAACTGTGTGCCAAATGTCATCCAAATCTGTTCAGCCGTTTTTGCGTAATAGACTAACAAACATCCAATCTTTCACATTTATAATATTAGTAGGAGTAAGTAGGAGTTCTAATTATGTCACTTTTGATGATATTGAATATTAAAAGTAAATTTCATGCAGTTAAATAACTTTTATATTACACATCAGCTCTTTAAATGTATAAATAACCAAGTTGGTTTAAAGGTAAATTACCTTAACTTAGAAATCCACGCTGCGTTAGTAATTTGTTGGGGGTTAAATGAAATGTGTGACCTACTTATTCATATGTATTTGCAATTTTGTTACTGTAGGATTAATTTTGGAAATAATATAATATGAGCAATTCAAAGCAAATAAAGTATCTTATCCATTTCAACAGTACTATTAAAATATGTTTGTTTTCCCTGTGGTACCCCTGAATAATATAAAAATGCTTTGCTTGGACATCATTTCATTTTTAAGTAATTTGTGTAGGTATTCTAAATGACTCCTATCCCTCCATATTAACGTATTTAAATATAATAAAACAATATTATACATATGTAAACAAACGTGATACAAGTTTAAGTATTTTATTTAAAATAATAATCGTTTTCTTAGAACGTAGCCTTAATATTCACAATTCCAATTTTGTACAAACATGCTGCTCCTATTATGATTGCCTATCTATTTTTTTCTGCCAACAACACTCCCATTTAGAGCAAACACAGCCATGTGTTCGCCAGTAGCAAACTTTTTGCATCAAAACAAACGGAGCATTTGCAAATACCGCTATTATAAAACGCTGTGTGTTCTAAAAATGGAGTTCACACGTTTTTCTGACGCTGAAATGATTGCACATCCCGCGATTAACACTGCAATAATTCTGGGAACACAAATGGGAGAAATGCGGTTGTCCCGCTCGCTCGCGCGGTTTTCGCTCCAACCCTTGGGGGTTTGGTGCAAAAGAAAAGAGATGAGCGATAGGTCTTCTACATAATCCTTTGTCTTTATCCCTCATCATCATCATCATATCAGCCGCACGACACCCACTGCTGGGTATAGGCCTCCCCCAAGGATCTCCACGACGATCGGTCCTGCGCTGCCCGCATACAGCGGCGCACCGCGACCTTCACCAGATCGACAGTCCACCTTGTCGGGGGCCTACCCACGGAGCGTCGTCCTGTGCGCGGTAGCCATTCAAGAACCTCTCCGCCCCAACGGCCATTGGTTCTTCACGCTATGTGTCCAGCCCACTGCCACTTCAGCTGAGCAATCCTTCGAGCGATGTAGTTTACTTTAGTTCACCTGCGGATCTCCTTATTTCTGATTCGATCACGCAGGGAAAAGCCGAGCATGGCTCTCTCCATTGCACGCTAGGTGACCTTGAGCCTCCTTATGAGACATATAGTTAGCGACCACGTTTCACTACCGTAAGTCATCACTGGCAACACGCACTGGTCTTTATCCCTATGTATGAAAAATTGAAAATGATTTATTCAGTTTAGGCTATAACAAGCACAATGTGTGCTACTTAAATTATGCTTAACCTTCGGAAGAAAATATAAATCATCATTTTCCAGCTGCAAGACGCCCTTTGCAGGGCGTAGGCCTTTCCAAGTTGGATATTACAGACATAAAAAATCTTATCTTATAACTTGTACCTCACTTGCCGCACATGCGCAGTAGCCTTCGGCCCGGGAAGCAAAAACTCCTGACTTGCGTATTAACAATTTTTTCCTACAGTTAATTACGGCCAAACTTTGGGGGTCACTTTCCAATAATAACAAGTGTTTGTTTGCTTTTCTTTGTCTTTGTAACGAAGTAGGTAATTGATCTTGTTCAATTTCTCGTTAGGAGATATATGTGTGGGATAGGCTCTTGTGGATACTGGATATGTACCTCTATATAACTACTGGTATAAGCGGATACTCTGTGTGTTTTAAGCATTGCAAAGAAGCACGAATATTATCGAAAAATAAAATACATATTTATAATAAAGAGTTGATTTACATTTTAACGACTATTTTTAAAATGCGTTTCACATTTAAGAAAATACTTTTTAATATTCATGTGCGTTGCGTATTGGATCATGATAAGTTACCTTAAACTAAAAAAGTGGAAAAATCGGACTCACGCACGAAGGGTTCCGTACAAAAAAAGGTAAAAAATCACGTTTGTTGTATGTGACCCCCCTTAAAATTTTATTTTATTTTGTTTTTAGTATTTGTTGTTATAGCGGCAACAGAAATACATCATCTGTGACATTTCAGCTGTCTAGCTATTACGGTTCTTGAGATACAGCCTGGTGACAGACAGACAGACAGGCGGACAGCGGAGTCTTAGTAATAGGGTCCCGTTTTTACTCTTTGGGTACGGAACCCCAAAAATGAGTGCAATAATCTAGGAATGGATATTTAATTTTATATTTGCAATTTTATATACAATTTTAAATCCATAAGGTTCCCTATTTACACGACTGCCCAAAACTGTTTGTGGGTTTGTGTTTCTTTATTCCATCATAACTTCTAAATGTCTTAACGGATTTAGATGTATGGGATATCAGTAGATAGAATCCTTACATCATCCCGAGACACTGGCTTTATTCTTTAAAAAAAAAACAATAACAATACTGTACGACGCCATTTTCAAATGTGATTTTATTTTTATTTTATTTTTATTTTTACGGAAGTTATTATTACATTTTTAAACGGTCATTTAGTCTGAACTAAAATGAATACACAAAAAACCAAAGTAGTTTATTAACTTACGGAACTCAGCTAATGAGTTAAATTACAATCGAGTGATTTGTCAAAGCACCCTTAATTTGTCGCAAGTTCAAAGTGAAACAGAATGAACAGCCAACACAAACTTTCTCTCCGCTAATAAAAAGGGAAGAAAAAAACAATCGAGTGCGTGTCTCCGACTAATTATGAGGGCCCGTATTTTTTAAGCTAGTTAATTAAAACCTGGGGCGAAGTTAAATGGACGTAGGTTTGGTTTGCGACATTAATAAAGTTTTACAATGCACAGACAATGTTCTCTCGTTATTGGATGCTATGAAAATGGAGAACTGTTTATTAATTAATATTAATATTTTAACCCTTCGTTACAGTCACACAGGTCACCTTACTCTTAAGAGGAAACACCACGATGGAGAGAATTAAAAAAAATCCTATACAAAGTTATCCCCTTTTCCCCCTCCAAAACCAGACCGATTTAAATATTTTTTTCATTAAAATTTAAAGGAATGCTTTGGCTGTGTTCCTATGTTTTGATTTTTTATATTATTTCGTCAATTTTGATTGCTGGATGTCTAAACAATGTTAATTTTTTTGGTTTTTTAAAGATTATTATTTCTTTTAATAATTAATTTATGAAAAAAAGGAAAACATAGGAACACAGCCAAACCTTTTCTTTAGTTTTTAATGAAATATTTAATGAATAAAATATTTAAATCGGTCTGGTTTTGGAGAAGGGAATAGGGGACAACGAAACGTTGATTTTGTCAACTTTGAATAGGAATTTTTCAATTCTCTCGACCGTGGTGTTTCCTCTTAAGACCTTGGTGTAGGTAGGTAGGCCTATATTAAAGAGTTATTTACACTTTTGTTGCTTAAGGACCTAGGTGATCCTAGTGTCAAATAACTCTTTTCTCCAAGTCAATGGTATAGCTAATATTAAAATATTAAATTATCAAATTAATAAAGCAAGTCTCATTATCCGACGTCTATACAAATGTCTGATCTAAAATAAAAAAACATCACTTTTTTTTGACAGTCGCGTAAAAAAGCATCAACTGCAAATCGTTGGTTCCCGATTCCAGAAGTTTTTAGGAGTAGGGTTTTAGTTTTTTTTTTTTTTTTTAATATCGAACTGAAAAAATGTGATCGCCCTTTTCTTTTTCAATTTTTAACCGACTTCAAAAAAAGGAGGAGGTTCTCAAGTCGACGGTATTTTTTTTTTTATTTTTTTTTTTTTATGTATGTTTTAACATAGCTTCGTCAGTTGTTACCCGATTTGTACAATTTTTTTTTTATCTCAAAGAACATAGTTCGTGTGTGGTCCCATAAATTTTTTTCAGAGATCTGGCCAGTAGTTTTCTCATAATCCTGAAAAATATCAATTATTTAGCTCGCCATCGTACGAGTTTTTATGGAATTTCGGACATAACATCTTTGTTTATGAACCGATTTAGATGATTCTTTTTTTATTTGAAAGGGTATACTTCAAGAGTGGTCACAATTTAATTTCATCGTTATTGGACTTCGAACTTCGAAGATACACAAGGGAACTCCTCAAAGTCAAATAGTATATGTAAAGTGATTTAGGTTTTGGTAAGTTTATGGCAATCCAAAACAAACCAAATCATGGTTTACGATGCAACGTTCTGGACTAGATTTGGACTACGAAAACACAACGGAACTCCTCAAAAACAAACAGCGTGAATTTGGAAATTGAGTTCTGGGCATTTTACCATTGAAAATGTTATAATATAAAGTTAAAAAATATTTACACGCTGCGCTTACATACCTACCACTAAAAAGTTGAAAATAAAAAAGCTTTTTAAAAAAAAAGAAAAACCGCCTTCAAAAAACCTGAAAACAAAAACAGCTTAAAAATTAAATACCTCTAAAAAGCAAGAAATAATATTCGAATCATTCGTTACACATATCAATATTAATAAAACACGTCTAATGAAGTCGGGTGGGGCTTTTAGAAAAAAATGAAGTTGTCCTCCAGCCCCACCCGACTTCAATAGACGTGTTTTATTAATATTGATATGTGTAACGAATGATTCGAATATTATTTCTTGCTTTTTAGAGGTATTTAATTTTTAAGCTGTTTTTGTTTTCAGGTTTTAATAAAGGAACATTCGTTAAAATTCAAAGGGACGGGCATTTGGATCAGAATTTTTGTCTATGGATGTGTATGAGTTTGTCAGTTTTAAAGTGGTGATAGGTTTTTGCAGAAAGTCATTTAAAAATAGATAGATAAACTTATTTTGCTGGTTTTTAAGTTTATTTGAATAAAAAAAAATTACTTGGACTTCGATAAAGACTAGAGCAAACCTTGCAAGTATGGCAATGCTTAATATTTAAATACTTGTTTGTTTTATAATCGGAGCTATGTTTATAATACTGTATTAGTTATTAGCTTAGCAAATTCTACTTTATTTAGTATCATCCAACCACACACATACGAGGTAAAACAAAGCTGAACTTAAAAAAACGTTGAGGGCAGCAAAGCAATTATTAACAAAATAATAACGAAACGAGGCTAAAAAAAGATAGATAGAATCCACGTCATTGCGAAAAATGATAGCCTACTTCAGCTAAACCGTTGAGATCAAGTCCAATCCGGTTTGACAAGCTGATTCGCTGTCCGGGCAGCTGCGCCATCCGGCGATCGACGGACACTGACTGACGTCCGTCACGATAATCGATCGACAGCCAATCGACTTTCGAAAATTGTCATTGTACCTAGTTTCATCCAGCTTTTAGCACCGATACTGCTTCGAAACCTTTTTCGAGGTTAGTCAACTTTTCCAATATCCTACAATTTGTTTGAAAAAGAAAGACGCAGTTCTAGCACAAAATAAAATGTACACAAAAGCTACTCGTACCGATTTTCCGTGCACGCACACAAATATATTACGTATACAGACATTCTCAGGCCAAAGCGGGTTATGGTCAGTACAGTGTACAGTGTAGCGTCTGTAGCCTAGGTCCTAGCGCAAAAGAACAAAATGGAATAAACGGAGTTTTCGAATACGGCGACCGGCGTGGAGCGGAGATAATTGGTTGAATGCTCTAAGGGAGATAGAGTCTGTCTAAAAAGTCAGTTTACCTGAGAAATTGTTAAATTATTTAAAAAAATATACTGGTAACCCTATTGATGCTGTCAAAATTCTAATGGGGATGCAAACTGAGGAACTAATGGTGCCATATACGCTTGTACCAAAATCGTTTGATTGGTTGTTTCAAATGTCAAATGTCATTTCTGACATATTTTAACCAATCAAAAGTACTGTCTTAGGAACAAGCGTACGCAGCACCATCTACAATTAGCTTTGCGTTGCCTTCCCCATTGTAAACATTGAATTTTGAAACACAACATAGAATTTTGACAGCACTAACAGGGTTACCAGTATAAGTTATTCTAAATAATTAAATAATTTCTCAGGTAGACTTCAAGCATCTTGTGCTGATAGAACAAAAAAGTTAGTCTGTGTCTTTTAGACAGAAGGCCCGCTTAGAAGAAATCGCGATTATTTTTGTCTATACTCAACAAATGTCAAATTCGGGCCATTTCGAGCTAAATACGACAGCGAGAGAACGCATTGTGCCCGTGGCAAGTATCTTATAAGTACTTCGTATCGTACTACACTACTTATAATTTCCTTGACCCGTCAAATATGAAGTTAGACGTCAAAAAATGACAAAATGTTTATTAGTTAGCACTAGCACTATTAGTTATTCTGTGACCCTAACAACAAAACAAAAGACGTAATGTGACGTGACGACTCGTTCGAAGTTGGTCAAGTGAGAAATAAAATAAATACGTAGGAGTTCTTTGATGCAAGGGTGCTTTGACAATATAGCAAGCTGGGTTGTTAGTTGCACACAAACGCACTGCGTATATGCTCAGCGTTTATACGTGTCAAAGATTCCCTACCTTGCGATTCCAGAGCAACAAAGTTAAACAATTCAGTTCAAAAAATTCAAACTGTAAAATGAGATGATTCGTGTCCGAGAAGCTCAACTTTGTTACTTGATTGCATCGACTTTTCACAATGAATTAATACCTATTATTTATCGTAAAAAAAAACTATGTTACTAGCAGGTACCTACCTACCTACCTACTAGGCTAGGCTGTCAATAACTGGACTAACCAAAGACAAAGTAATAGACCCGTCACTAGCGATTGTCTGCTCAGTTAACAGCATTTTTTCCTTTTGTCGAACAGCCCCGATCTAATAGGTTTTCTAGTGCTTTTTCTTCCTATTAACTGGAAATTCAAGTTGATTTGTGTTCTTTACCAAAAGGACAAATTCATCATCAATTCATCGTTAATGGATTGTCTTTAAATAAACTCGTGAAAAGATTACTTAATACATTTTTTCCTCCAAGTAATGAGAAGATAACTACGAAATAAAATATTTGAATACCTCCTATCCATGGTTAGCAACCATGCAAACCGCCCTTGCAATCGAAAACTACCGTTTTCTCATCTAATAGTTTATTATCCGATAGACTGATGTTTGTGTATCTATCTAACACACACACATACACATACACACACACACACACACACACACACATAAACTTTGACTGAAACCTTTTATCGGTCATTGTTCAGTTACTATCACTACATAATAATATTATTATTATAAAACAAACTCCCTCTCCGCGTCTGTATGTCTGTCTGATCGCAATAAAATCAAAAACTACTGAATTGATTTTCATGGTGCTAAATGATAGAGTAATTTCTGAGGAATGTGTATAATAAATTGAGTTTTTATGTAAATTGGTAAAAAATATGACGATAATTGTTGAAGAAGTCGACAAAACTTAAGCCGACTGGGAGTTTGCATCGAAAACGCTGCATAAACCTTTTATAAGTCTACAAAAAAGTCTGCGCTGGTATATATATATACCTAGTTGGTTACTAAGTTCTGTAACTATGGAAAACATGAATAATACTAAATTTACAAATAATGCTACAATGAATTATATACCAAATGAAAGCACAAATATTTAAGATTATCATGTATTAAAATTATTCGAAATGACCGCCTCTGGCATGAATACACGCCTTTAGACGACGAGGCCAGTCATCGATGGCAGCACGAACTACCACCATATCCAATTCTGCGACTGCCTTGAGAATAGCGCGCTTAAGAGAGTCGAGATTCATGTGGGGCTTAGCACATGCTTTCTCCTCAATAAGTTGCCATATGGCATAATCCAGAGGATTTAAGTCTGGGCTGGAGGATGGCCATTCTTCCTGCGCGATAAAATCAATTTTGTTAGCCCGAAACCATGCTTGTGTAGATTTTGCTTTGTGCGCAGGGGCAGAGTCTTGCTGGAAGACCCATGGCTGGTTTTGAAATAAAGTGTGGCTTAAGGGTTTGACAACAGGTTCCAGAACGGTATCTTGATAGACTCTAGCGCCAGTTTTCACACCTTTTTCGCAGAAATGAACCTTACTTAGCCCTGAATAGGACACCCCCAGCCAAATCATCACTGATGAGGGGTGGTGACCTCGTTGGACCCTCGGAGCAATCATGCTGGCTTCTTTACTATTCTTAGCGTATACTCTATTATTTTTACGGTTAAAATTTTCTTCGACTGTGAAGATTTTTTCATCAGTAAACAAGATTTTTCGATGGCCGTTTTGTGCGTACTACTTTAGTAGAGCGCGACTTCGTGCTAACCTCATAGCCTTCAATCGTGCGTTTAGCAGATGGCCCTTTCGTCTACGGTAAGCGTGAAGCCCAAGGTCATCATTGATAATTTTTTTAAGGGAACTTCTCTTCACAGTCATCTGTATTGCCAATAACTTTTGCTTCCGGACGGGATTTCTCGTGATTCTCGCCTTCACTGCCTTGATCACAGCTGGTGTCCGAACGGTGCATGGTCTTCCTGATCTTTTTCGGTCATCGACGGTCAAGGTATTACTGTACCTATGGATAGTGCGATAAATAAATTGCTTGTTGATTTTCAACTTTTGTAGCAACTTGAAAATCATATTCGGTGGCTGTCCACATTTGTGCAGAGCAATTACAGCGACACGATTCTCCTTCAACCCCCATTCCATGGTGAAATAAACAAAATATGATATACGTGTGGTATGGAATTATAGCTTATAAAACTGTCAATAATATGTCATTTTTATTTTTTCTTTTCATTTGTTTTAATGGCCAGTAATCGATAAAGAAACTCAGTAACAGAACTTTTGACCAACCTGTGTATATCTTTTAAGAATAACTTACTATATCCATTATACCTTCCAAAAAATTGGTCACGCACAATGCGGTAATTTGGAAAGCTTAATCCTTATCATATTACGTTAGTTACCTTGAGCATTTTATGCACATTATTTTACCTTTTTTTACACCATACCATTTAAATGAATATCTTAGGAGTTATCGCAAAAAATTAACGCGTGCAATGATAAATTTAAGTGCGTCAAACCGATGACAGGAGGGACTCAATCGGGAATTCAAGACAGAAGAGTTCCAGTTTTGGAGCGAATGTATTATAAATTAAAGGGAAGATTGTATTGTTTGATAGTTTATTTTGAAGTAAATTCAAATATTGATACACGTCTTACATATATTTTTGACTAGCGGCCGCCCGCGGTTTCACCCGCGTGGTTCCCGTTCCCGTGGGAACATCAGGATAAAAGTATACTATGTTTTAATCTAGGCTATCTACTATCTGTGTGCTAAATTTCAACCCAATCGGTTTAGTAGTTTTTGCGTGATTGAGGAACAAACATCTAAACATCCAAACCCACAAACTTTCACATTTATAATATTAGTAGGATTACTAAAAACTGAAAACAGCCAGTTATTACAACAGAATGGGAGAAGACTGTTAGGTATTTGTTATCTTTTTGGGTGTTATTGGAAGGTCATTTGGCAAAAAAAGGAAGGCACCGAAGCGAAGCAAGGGCGGGTCGCTAGTTAAAGATAAAAGATTTTATGACGGAGTTCAAATATCTTACTACTACTCAACTTAAAAAAAAAAATTAGACGATCAAGTCTATTTAGCCTACTAAGTTTTACCATGGCATGGAGCATTAAAGCAGACAATCTTAATCATTTTACTGACATAAATTAATTAATTAAGTATTATTATGACATAATTCAATCACACCTTTTTTGTAATGCTTATTCGATGAAGTTATCACGTGAACAACACACTCAACTCCAAGGTTTTCACATAAAGATTTATTTTATTAATGTTCTTGTTTCTTTAGTCGAAGTCTAGAAAGTTAGTTATAGAATTAATATTTCAAACAACTGCCTAACTTCGTAGACCAACAAATAAAACTTGTGTTTTAACAATTCACCAGTTGTACACCGTACACGAGAGCCATTTGTTACGGTAAAAATATTAGATACTTAGGTATTATTCACTTCTCAAGCTTACGCGCTCACTAGACATGAAATAAAAGACTTTTTAACGGATACTAGCGCGGTTTTATTGAAAGTACTTTGGTAATTAGTTGGTATTTGGTTTGATTTTTGATTTTTCCCGACGTTTCGGCACCTTTGCAGCTGCCGTGGTCACGGGGGACAGTCCCCCGTCAATAAAACCGCGCTAGTATCCGTTAAAAAGTCTTTTATTTCATACTTAGGTATTGTTTATTATTTAGTGTTGAGTTCAATTAATATGTAAATATTTCGTACAAGTCGCACCAATCTTCAGTCAGGTTTAGAATGTGATACTGTGACTCTCCATTTTTAACCTTAGTTCATGGCACGGTTATTTATGAATATTGTAACATGTATTAACACCAGCAACCCCCTTTATGGGGGGCTGAAGCAATGCCCCACCTATCTAGATTCTAGACATGATCTAGATTCTAGATGCTATCCGCATTGTTTTGTGGTATGCGTCCCAGACTCAAAAATACCTCCACTGGCATAATACAATTAAAAGCATATTAACAAAATTGATATTATTAAAAGAACAGTTTCAAAAGGTACTGCTACATAATGATCTCTCTTATTGCCAACCCAACACCAAATCTGTGCCTGTGTGAAGTTTGTGTTTTGAATGAGTAAATGTTTGTTTCCAAACATAGAGTTATTGTAAGATGTACCTGATCTATTTCCCTGGATTAAATGATTATTATCGTTTCCTAATCTTCGAATGAGGTACCAACTTACTAGTTGGTGATCTATTACTCCTAGCCTTCGACTTGGCATTTCTAGACAAGCTAAAAAGCCAACCTAATTTAGACACACCTCAGTGCTAGAATTAACAACAGGCAAATCATTAAGTAGACTAATGTTATTAAATGAAACATACCGAAAGGGAACTTATAGCTTAATATCACATGCTCCTTCAGCACTAAGCACTAAATATTTTCTATGACATCTGTCTGACACTTCCATCCTCCTCCGTAACCTCGCTCCGAATCCTCCAAACCACGCTTTGCTCTCGCGTCTCCTGTCATCCCTACCACTGTAGTCCTTTCTTTCCCATGGTCAATTGTTTCTCACAACCTTCCAAGAATTCTAAAGCAATTAAAATCCTCAAATTGCACTCTACACGTCAAACCCAAAGATAAATGTCTCATTGACACAATACTAAACAAATATTGAGAGCTATTTGTGTCACAAATGCTCTTATTTATTAGCATTTTTAATACCACTTTTAAATATTCAGCATAAGTTTACAAGTGGAGTCAATATGTAATAATTTATGGAACCCTTGTAAAGTGTTTTGTTGGGTTGAACCATAGTCCAAGTTACGTACGGTATATGTATAGTAAACAGTATTATTCAGTAAGGTAAAGTTGAAATATTTCCATTATATTTCTTTTATGGCGTCACAATACTTTGGTATCATACACTCAGTCAGACTCGAGTCACCTTTTTTACCCAGTGTTCGAGTGTCTGCCTGTGAACGCCGCTGCCGTGTATGAAACAGGTAGTATGTCCAAAAAAAATATATTTTTATTAAAAGACCGATCCCTCATGGTGCATTTTCACGCCTCGTTTGTAGAACCCTATGTCCATGTTGTTAGGACCACTACCAGTAGCGTAAATCCAAATTTGCAGCTTCGAAAGACCTATGCTAACTTTGTAGCACTCGAAAAACTGCGACAACTCGTAAATTAATGCTTATTACCTATACTTACCCGTCATAAATTGGATATGGTACTATCAATAGTTTCTTTCTATGAGCTGAAGGATAACTATGAACACAACATTCTGAGAAAGTAACTAAACGGTTTCGATTTTTTTTTCTCTTCAACTCAAATTGACTATGAGCTATTCGATAGTTAATTGATATCGAAACAGCATATACTCGCACTCACCACTATGAAGTTACTTTTATTTCCCAAGTTTAAAAATAAGGATACTTACTGTAATTAATTCAATCAATTGTAACCTAATTAAGAAAAATATCAAGCCGTTACAAGTCTCAAGCCATCAGATTCAATGAGCACTAATTCAAGAGAGACTTGGAGCAATTTGAGAAAACCGTCAAGTAATTAAAACTAAGGCTCGCCCTACATTAGCGATGAATTGACTTTTCTTGATTCTGAACATAAGTGTCAATGTGGGCTAAGCTTATGCGTATCCCACATTGATAAGGCTGAGGTCAAAGTAAATTTTGATGCTAAGAAATAATATAAAAAGACAGTAAAAAAAGTATATGTATAAAGAAGGAAATGAAAGAAAAAATATGAAGATTATTCAAGGCCATACTTTTACTAATGTCGCTTTGACAAAAAAAAGGCCGAAATACTGGTATTCTGGCAGGACTTGTTTGGTTCTTTTGATATTGGAATTGATTTCAACCCCAAAGGAATGAAAGAAACCCAAACAAATGACTGGTGTTTAATAAAGTTTAAATAAATAAATAACTTTAGTCGATACTGTGCTTAATTTTTGTCAAATAAATAATAATACCAACCCAAACTAAGCTTTAAAGTAAGTAACTATGCCAGATAGAGCGTCCTTCACAAAAATAAGTATACACCAAATTGAACTATCAGCCTTTAAAATTTTAACAAGTACCTTCCGCAGTAATTTAATTACCGAAACCTGTGGTACTCTGAAATCTATTTTTAAAACAAAGGTTGTATGCTCCTTTGCTGCAAAATACATAATTTATTATCGTCTTGGAGGTACAAAAGTGTCTCCAAAAACACGGCGACAACCTGTCGGGTCAATTTCAGGCGTGTTTCAGCCATAGATTCCGAAAAAGTTTTAATTCAATTACTTTACAAATAATTTATAGAAATACTAGCGGCCGCCCGCGACTTCCACACCGACGGCCGCGACACTTGGATAGTGTTTTGTCTATCCCTCGGGAATAGTTCCTTATTTCGGGATGAAAGGTACCCTATGTCCTTTTCTACACCCCTGACAACGTGTGTGCAAAATATCATGATGATCGGTTCAGTAGTTAAGACGTGAAGGCGTAACAAACAAACAAACGGACTTTCGTATTTATAATATTACTAGCTTCCGCCCGCGACTTCGTCTGCGTGGAAAAGTTTTTTGCTATCCCTCGGGAACTATACTTTTTTTCGGGATGAAAAGTACACTATGTCCTTCTCTGTACCCCTGACAACGTGTTTGCAAAATTTCATAACGATCGGTTCAGTAGTTAGGACGTGAAGGCGTAACAAACAAACAAACAAACGGACTTTCGCATTTATAATATTAGTAAGGATAGTAAGGATTGTTCCTTTAAATAAAAATCAGAAGATATAAACAATCCGAAACTAATTAAAAGACCCTAAATAACTTTATTTTCATCTATACCTACCTATATATGAGAGACTAGGGGCCGCCCGCGACTTCGTCTGCGTGGACAGTTTTTTTGCTATCCCTCGGGAACTGTAGATTTTTTCTGGATGAAAGGTACCCTATGTCCTTTTCTGTACCCCTAACAACGTCTATGCAAAATTTCAAGATGATCGGTTCAGTAGTTAAGACGTGAAGGCGTAACAAACAAACAAATAAACAAACAAACAAACGGATTTCGCATTTATAATATTAGTAAGGATTATGTCATACTTCAACAAAAATGCAAATAATACATATTTTTGTGTTATGAAAAGAAAAACACTGCTGAAATACAGTAAGTTTTTTGACCAGTGTTCAAATTTTGTGGTATGGTTTTGACCAGCGGTTCCCTAATGGGGCTTGGGGTTCCGCGAAAATTCAAGAGTTTACAAATTCAAGATCCTACTTATCTTTTTGTTCTAAAAAAACCTTGTTTTAAAGTCAAACTTTATACGATACTAGCTTCTGCCCGCGACTTCGTCCGCGTGGATGTTAGAGAAAATCCTTAGAGAACCTTCAACCAGGATCCGACCAGTCATTTTTATGCTTCCCGTTCCCTTTCCGGTTCCGGTTCCGGTTCCCTTTCCGGTTTCGGTTCCGGTACCATTTCCCTTTCCGTTTCCCGTTCCCGCTCCCTTTCCGTCCCGTTCCCGTTCCCGTTCCCGTTCCCGTTCCCGTTCCCGTTCCCGTTCCCGTTCCCGTTCCCGTTCCCGTTCCCGTTCCCGTTCCCGTTCCCGTTCCCGTTCCCGTTCCCGTTCCCGTTCCCGTTCCCGTTCCCGTTCCCGTTCCCGTTCCCGTTCCCGTTCCCGTTCCCGTTCCCGTTCCCGTTCCCGTTCCCGTTCCCGTTCCCGTTCCCGTTCCCGTTCCCGTTCCCGTTCCCGTTCCCGTTCCCGTTCCCGTTCCCGTTCCCGTTCCCGTTCCCGTTCCCGTTCCCGTTCCCGTTCCCGTTCCCGTTCCCGTTCCCGTTCCCGTTCCCGTTCCCGTTCCCGTTCCCGTTCCCGTTCCCGTTCCCGTTCCCGTTCCCGTTCCCGTTCCCGTTCCCGTTCCCGTTCCCGTTCCCGTTCCCGTTCCCGTTCCCGTTCCCGTTCCCGTTCCCGTTCCCGTTCCCGTTCCCGTTCCCGTTCCCGTTCCCGTTCCCGTTCCCGTTCCCGTTCCCGTTCCCGTTCCCGTTCCCGTTCCCGTTCCCGTTCCCGTTCCCGTTCCCGTTCCCGTTCCCGTTCCCGTTCCCGTTCCCGTTCCCGTTCCCGTTCCCGTTCCCGTTCCCGTTCCCGTTCCCGTTCCCGTTCCCGTTCCCGTTCCCGTTCCCGTTCCCGTTCCCGTTCCCGTTCCCGTTCCCGTTCCCGTTCCCTGGATGTGCATCAGTCCAGGTCCAGGTCCATGATGTGTCATGTCCACCGCCTTGGACTTCAAAATAAATCTCAATTTCGCAATCACCATCCCATAAAACCTCAAGAACGTAATCCATATCGATTTTTATGTTTACTCACTCCACTTACCCTCTAAGGGGTTGATTTTCAAAATCACAAAATATATACATTTTTAGACGTGCTCCTACGAAGTTTAAAGTTGTACCTAATGTCTATTTTATTTATATTATTTTTTGCATACAAAATTTGAACCCCATTTTTACCCCTTTAGGGGTTAAATCATGTCCACCGTGTTGGACTTCAAAATAAATGTCAGTTTTGCAATCGTCATCCCAGAAAACCCCAATAACGACATCTAATCGATTTTTATGTTTACTCACCCCATTTACGTTTTACTTACATAAGGGGTTGATTTTTAAAATAACAAAATATATATTTGCCTATATGTTTTTAGATGTGCTCCTACGAAGTTTAAAGTTGTAATGTCTATTTTATATTATTTTTCCATACAAAATTTGAACCCCATTTTCACCCCTTTAGGGGTTAAATCATGTCCACCGTTCTGATTTCAAAAAAATGTCATTTTTGCAATCGTCATCCCACAAAACCCCGATAACGACATCCATATCTATTTTTAGGTTTATTTACCCCTTTTCACCCCCATTTCATCCCCTTTGGGATTGAAATCCTAACATAAACAATATACGTTGCGTTAGATTTCTATCCAAAAGCCTAAATTATAAATTTAGCGATTTTTACTTCGAAAATGAAGGACTTTCTTCAATACACAACTTCATCCCCCTTTTGACCCCTTCGGGGGTAGAATTTTGAAAAACGCTGAGACCCGTATTTACTAATTTTCAATCGTCAGCCTAAACACAAAATTTGAAGATTCTAGCTTCAAAACTGAGGGATTTTCATACAAAATTTTATCCCTTAGTTCATCCCCTTAGGGATGGAATTTTCAAAAATCCTTCCTTAGTTGATGCCTACACTGTATAAAGTATCTGTGTGCAAAATTTCAAGTCTCTAGGTCCAGCGGTTTTTTTTTTTTGCTGGCCCGCCCGTTCGTTCCCATTGATTTTGAGTATTTTGATTGCAAATATTCACATACCTACATTCAACATGTTCTTCATTTACCAGTTACCAGGCTCTACAGTAGTTTTACTGCCAGTTTTAATGATTTTAACGTACATTTAGAAAATAGACCCAAAAAAATTTCGCACCGTTGTTGTCCAATGTCTGTTCCTAAAGGTGGCAACCCTAAGTTAGTTTACTTCTTACTAGAGCTGGGGTTTCGCCTATAAACAGTGAACCAAAAAGGGTTCCGTAGCCAAAAGAATTCGGGAACCGCTGTTTAGTCCATCAAACTGAACCATTTTGTCTATGGGACCAACTTAATCAGATCAAAAGATATTCAGCTGTTCCCTAGGAAACATCAATATCTACACGACCAAAATGTATGAAACAGCTGATTTTTTATGCTCTGATTAAGTTGGTATTAATTGAGATGTTTTCTAGGGAACAGTTGAATATCTTTTGATTTGATTAAGTTGGTCCTATAGACAAAATTGTTCTGTTTGATCTTAGAGTAAGACGGGCTCCGCGATGCTCTAAGTGTTTGATGGTCTAAACAGCCGGTTCCCGAATTCTTTTGGCTACGGAACCTTTTTTGGTTGTTGTTAAGTTTTATTGTCTAAGAAAAACAAAATTTGATCACTGTTCAAAAAAACACACTATAGAAATTCACTTAAGTAAACTAGACCATGTGTTATAAATAAATTTTACATGTTTTTTATATTTATATCCGAGAATCATAAGTTTGTGTACTTATACCAAATTAAAAACGGATTAAGGATCCCGCAGTAGCTTATTTTAATCCTTTCTGTAAAGTGAATGCTGCTAACAAGCTAGGAAAACCAACATAAGCTCGCTAAGGCAAATTTTAGCTCCGGTTTTCCACACACCTATCTCTTTTGCATATTCCAGATATACCACCTCCGATATTCTTAACATGCGCAGAGTCCACGTGTCCGGAATACTGTGGCTCAGGTGAACATAAATATAACGTGAACGTTGTCACGATACAAACGTGAACAGTAGGGGAAAATAAACTTTAATGAGAGGTAATAAGTTTTATGTTGATATGGTTTTTAATAGTCTAGGTAAGTAATTTCTGTTACTACGAAACTGCATTGTAATCTGATTATATAAGTGAAAAAATTTTAAAAATATTAAAAACACGACTGCCCTGCCAAAACGAACTAAAAAGTTAAACAACAAGTGTCATTGCAGTCGGGGGACCTTATTATGGAACAATTTTTGATCAAAGAAGTCCCCCGACTGCCAATGACACTTGTTGTTTAACTTTTTAGTTCGTTTTGGCAGGGCAGTCGTGTTTTTAATATATTTTAAATTTATTTATTTTTATTTCACACATTTTAGTGACATGTTATATAGTTTTAGAATGTGCTCATCAAGGCCTTTCATTTGATGTCCATATTGTAATAATAGAAGAAAAAATATTTTTTTCACATTTGAAAATGGCGTCGTACAGTCACCATATTGATTATTTCTAAAAAAAATATAGCCAGTATCACTCGGGATGCTGTAAGGATTCTAACGATACCCCATTTATCCAAATCAGTTCAGGCATTTAGAAGTTATGGTGGAATAAAGAAACTCACATACCCACAAACATACATTAACCCTGAACACATATACACTCTTTTTGCTTTGGGCAGTCGTGTAATAAAAGACGTTTTAACGGATACTAGCGCGGTTTTATTGAAAGTACTTTGGTAATTAGTTGGTTTGATTTTTGATTTTCCTGACGTTTTGGCACCTATGCAGCTGCCGTGGTCACGGGGGACTGAAGTTACAGACTCGTGAGCGGCACCCTCAAGCTTAGAGTAAGACGGGCCTGTACCAGACGAAGCCGTCGCTGCTCGAAGCCCTCAAGCAATGAATTTTACCATTGAAAATGGTTATCAGATGCAAATCGCCTGAGACGTATTTTTACCCGACTGCAAGAGGGTTATGTTTTTCGAGCGTATCTTGTATGTATGTGTGTTTGTATGTAATATTCTTTATTACCTCATATCTTTCAAACGGCTGAACAGATTTCCATGATTAACATAGCGTTAGATTTGTCTCGTCTGCCCAAGTGTTCTTAAGAAGGAAAAAAAAACCGGTCAAGAGCGAGTCGGACTCGCGCACCGAGGGTTCCGTACCATTATAAATATAAATGTTTGGATAAGTATGTTACTTTAGTACAGTCTTTCAAAAGTAGGACAGACGGCGGACAGGTGGAAGGGCGAAATAGGCGGACAGTTAATTTACAAATCTTAACCACAGCTACTTATGGTGACTGAAAAACGAGTGGCTGACACTCCACATTGCAATGCAAACTGTTTATATTCATTGATGTAATGGACTTCCGCTTCCGCTTCAGCTTCCGCTTCCTGTTCCACTTACACTTACCGTTACGGCGCCGCTCGTAATTCAAAACATAATAGTTTATTTTTAATTTGACGTATTAAAACGCGATGCAGAAAAACGAGCCAAAGGTCAGCGCCATCTAGATTTCGGTGATTGAACTAATTCTATAAGTGTTTTGTCTATGGCTACCACTATCGAGCTAACGTTAGCCAGCTCTGTAAAGTTCGTGCTGCCGATTTTGCCTGCTTTCGTATCGAATACGTTTTCGAATAGTATTTTTTTACGCGCGTAAGATTTCTCGATAGCTGTTCGTGCTAAGGGTCTTTGACCTTGTGTCTTTGACCCCCTGTGACGCGGCGTGACACTACCGCCGCCATGTTATTTTACTCTTTGCCTCTTTGCTCCATGTTGCGGAAATATTTGGAGCCAAATTTATTCCTTTTTAATTAGTTTTAAAAGTAATTAACTATAACAATATTCGAAAGGATCTGATTAATTCATAATAATGAATATTGATATTTTAAAAATAATTAGTGGCGCGATTATCACAAAGATAAATAAATATTTGTGATTATGATTAGCGCCACGGCATGCCATTGTTTAACCTCGATGATTGATTACGTACTTTAATGACAATTTTTTTTATGATTTAATTACAAATATACATTTTTCAGGTTTTTCCCTGTAAGTGTAGTATAAGCCGATATTACTTGCCAAATTTCATAGTTCTAGGTCAACGGGAAGTACCCTATGAATTTTGATTCCTTTGAGAGTATCGAAAATGCGTTTTTTGCGGCATAAACGGCTGTATCTTTTTTTACGTTAACTTAGAACTTTGATTTTTTCACAGCTTCAAGGGACCGTAGACTTTAGTATATGGTTTAAATTTCAACTCGATACCTCCACGCGTTCCTGTGATAAAGGGTCTTGACAGACGGACAGACAGACAGACAGACGGACAACAAAGTGATCCTATAAGGGTTCCGTTTTTTCCTTATGAGGTACGGAACCCTAAAAACCAACATGGCGGCTGTACGGTGTAGTTTTTTTTTATTATTTCTTTTTAGTTATTATTTATTACAATTATGATATACCTTTTTGAAATCTTTATAATAGCCCTTTAATTTGACACTCATATTGCAGTATTCTAAAAAAAATGTTTCTACTACGTAGCGCCCGTAATCGTAAAAATAAATAGATACTACCTAAGTTATTTTAAAAATATAATAGGATTTTGCATTTGATTTGATTTTGGTTTTTCGTAAATTTTTGTATTCATTTTCAATGCTCCGATTCTTGCGGGGACTGCAAAATCTGTGAATTTTTAATGTCGTTCAGAAATTAATATTTAACAAAAAATTTAATTGTTTTAAGTTAATTTATAATTTAATTTTTTGAATTAATTAATGCTAAAAAGACAGAATCTACTGAAACTACCATCATTCCACAAAATTGGGAGGCCCATCCAAGAAAGAAATGGCGAAAGGAAACTTGGAGTTAATAAGTGTTTTATTTTATGTCTAGTGAACGCGTACGCTTGAGAAGTGAATATGATTATATAAGTGTAGATTCATCGGCCTGCAACCCTCACGACACTGTACTTTCCGTAGCTTTAACTCTTTCCCACACTCAAAAGTATCGTTGATTAGAGCAAGAAAATCACACATTTTGCCATGTGAGCCGTCGTCACTGAGCTGTATTTAGAAAGAGATGATGCTTTGAAAATTTCGGGGGACTATGCATTGAAGATACCGACTTACATTTTCACTGTGTACTTTAAGCTTGTGAAAATACGGCTAGTTCTAACGCAGCAAAGCAACGAATAGGACAAGCTCCATTCTGTATTTTCCGCATTAAGAAGACGTTTTATAATGTTTAAAAAAATATTTTTTAAGGTGCTACCATCGGTATAGTTTATTATTGCAGCTGGTAGTAAAAAAAATATCTTTTCTTGTAAATAAGGTCGTAAAAACAAGTTAAACTATCATCTTTTTTATTGTTTTAAAATTGTTAAGTTAACATTGAATTCTTTTGCCAGGAAAAAGGAACCCTCATAGGGTTCCCTTTTCCTTATATTAAGGAGTTTTTCATTTTCAAGCTTCATTTTTAGTTAAGGTGGTAATACTATGTATTAAGTGGCGCCCTCAGATGTTTTTATTTAATAAATTTTTAATAGAAAAGGATTTTAATAAAACTTTTCGTAGAATTTTTAGAGCTCATGGTCTAGTATTTTTAGAAGGTATCACTATATTCCCTCGTCTTCATTCGTAGTAGTAAATAGCAAAAGATAGCAAAAATGTCAAAAACGGCCACTTTTAGAAGGCGTAAAAAACAAGCAAACAAACAAACAGACTTTCACATTTATAATATATTACTAGCGGCCGCCCGCGACTTCGTCTGTGTGGAAAGTTTTTTGCTATCTCTCGAGAACAATACTATTTTTTCGGGATGAAAGGTACCCATGTCCTTTTCTGTAACTCTAACAGCGTGTTTGCAAGTAATGATCGATTTCGTGAGTAAGGATATATTCACTTCTCAAGCTTACGCGCTCACTAGACAATGCTACCAAATCGGAGCGATGTTCGCGGATAAGACTCACGAGTAACTTTTTGCTTGCCTGTTGTAAGATCTTGGCGCTCCCTCGTATGTCATGTTTTGGAGAAATCCTGACACAGTGCGGGATGAGATCTTGATCACGACATCTCTTCAAGAAGTTTAATGATGTTATTCTTCTTGCGCGCTTCGTCATAAGATCTTCCAACCGACGGAATTTGTTTGTAACATCCAGTCCGTACTGGTTGACATATTCACTTCTCAAGCTTACGCGCTCACTAGACAATGCTACCAAATCGGAGCGATGTTCGCGGATAAGACTCACGAGTAACTTTTTGCTTGCCTGTTGTAAGATCTTGGCGCTCCCTCGTTTGTCATGTTTTGGAGAAATCCTGACACAGTGCGGGATGAGATCTTGATCACGACATCTCTTCAAGAAGTTTAATGATGTTATTCTTCTTGCGCGCTTCGTCATAAGATCTTCCAACCGACGGAATTTGTTTGTAACATCCAGTCCGTACTGGTTGACATATTCACTTCTCAAGCTTACGCGCTCACTAGACAATGCTACCAAATCGGAGCGATGTTCGCGGATAAGACTCACGAGTAACTTTTTGCTTGCCTGTTGTAAGATCTTGGCGCTCCCTCGTATGTCATGTTTTGGAGAAATCCTGACACAGTGCGGGATGAGATCTTGATCACGACATCTCTTCAAGAAGTTTAATGATGTTATTCTTCTTGCGCGCTTCGTCATAAGATCTTCCAACCGACGGAATTTGTTTGTAACATCCAGTCCGTACTGGTTGACATATTCACTTCTCAAGCTTACGCGCTCACTAGACAATGCTACCAAATCGGAGCGATGTTCGCGGATAAGACTCACGAGTAACTTTTTGCTTGCCTGTTGTAAGATCTTGGCGCTCCCTCGTATGTCATGTTTTGGAGAAATCCTGACACAGTACGGGATGAGATCTTGATCACGACATCTCTTCAAGAAGTTTAATGATGTTATTCTTCTTGCGCGCTTCGTCATAAGATCTTCCAACCGACGGAATTTGTTTGTAACATCCAGTCCGTACTGGTTGACATATTCACTTCTCAAGCTTACGCGCTCACTAGACAATGCTACCAAATCGGAGCGATGTTCGCGGATAAGACTCACGAGTAACTTTTTGCTTGCCTGTTGTAAGATCTTGGCGCTCCCTCGTATGTCATGTTTTGGAGAAATCCTGACACAGTGCGGGATGAGATCTTGATCACGACATCTCTTCAAGAAGTTTAATGATGTTATTCTTCTTGCGCGTGACGGATTTTAAGTAAAGCTTTTTTTCCAATAATTGTATTTTTGGCTGTATGAACATTTGCCTTTGCCTTACACGTTCAGATAAATAATGTTTGGTAATAGTATGATCAAATCATGTATTGTTTAACATTTAATTTTGATTCAGTTCTTATAAAAATAATGTAAATATCTTATACATATCTTAGCAAGTTTTAAATAAGTTACCATTTATTATATTTGATAATTTCACGATAGTTAGTCGTAACGCCTATCATTGGCTGAACGTATTTTCAAGAATTTAAGCAAGTAAGACTACAGTAATGAATATAACAATTATTGTAATTCATTGGGATTTAGTTTCAAAAAGATTACAACGTAATTGTTTTATAAAATATTATCTCTGATATTACTTTTTCGTACAAATAGTATAGTCGATTGTGATTGGTTGCAAAGTTGTGTGAGGGGTAAACTTTTTGTGTTTAATTTAGTGGGTATTTAAGGAATGGAAAATTGAGCGTACGTTTCACTTTTAAGTTTGGAGCACTACGGGATTTAAGTTAAGTAAATTCTTCATTGTATTATGTTATTTTGAATTAATTATTTTGTGTGTGAGTTGGTTGTTTTTCAAAGGCTATCCGCTGTTAATTTTCATTCCCAATTTTATGATTATTCCGATTATTTGTAGTAATAATAAGTAAAGTACATTATAGACAGATTTCTTTTGCATTTGCTTGGTAACTAGTATCATAGTTTAATAAAGAGATTAACTGATAACTTTAAGTTTATATTGTTGTAGTTGGTAATGATTTAATTGTAAATATCTGATTTGATAAAGCTGACGAGTTTCTTCCGCCTGTTCTTCTCTCAGCTTAAAAAAGACGTCCGAACAGGTGGTAGGTTAAAAGAAATTGGACGATTCAATTTAATAAACATTACTTTACTTAAATTGATTTATTTTGTTTTAATTCTCTCCATGTTTCTGACCATTTCTGACACGCGCTTCGTCATAAGATATTCCAACCGACGGAATTTGTTTGTAACATCCAGTCCGTACTGGTTGACATATTCACTTCTCAAGCTTACGCGCTCACTAGACTAGTATCCGTTAAAAACCGCGCTAGTATCCGTTAAAAATTGTTTTATTTCAAGTAAGGATATAGTTTAGATTAATAACACCTGGAAGCCGTGTCCTTGTATACAAAGTGAGGCAACTAATACTGAGCCATAATGGGTCAGTTTTCAGATTTATATCCTTCGTACGTACCTAATCGTAACTAAAACCCAATATTAGAGTAAGTAATCTCATAAAGATAGAGAAATTGAAACTGTTTTGTACTTATTACCTTATAGGGAATTATCGTTCTAGGTATTATTATTCTAAGGATATAAGTAAGGACTGCAGAGATGCTCAAATTTTTAATCAATAAGACTGAAGTGAGCATGTTTCTTGATATCTGTATGAAAATAACGCGGCGACCCGTTTCTTTGCGGTAGTTTGTTATATTAATTGAATCGACGCCCGGTACGAAAACGCACAAAGCCTCAATAAACACGTCTGGGCAACAGTTTCATTCAGTCGGTGTGCAGTTACTTCGATAGACGACTCATTTTTGCTTTGAACGTTGCGGTGAAGAAACATCGGGTAACTGCGAGAAAATTCTTTGCAAATTCCTTCCTTTTATAAAGCTTGGCCAAGCCATTCACTGCACTTTTTTAAGTATTGCATTTTTTATTTTATATAAGAATGATATTTTAAAGATACCTGATACGAATAGTGCGAAAGTAGTTTTGGTGTGTACGGTCCGTAATTTTACCACTACAAACAGACTCAAAGCATGAGTTAATTTTTTTTTATAAGATTATATTATATATTTTAGATGTTAATCAAACATTTAATCAAACCCTGAGCGAAAGTGGTGCCGCCCTGAATTTTATTTAATATTATAATTCTCATACAGAATTTCAATAATGTTTTACGTGGAGTTTTTTAGGGCCCACAGTCTAATATTTTTAGACGATATCGTTACATTCCCTTGTAGTCACTGCTAGAAGTAGATAGCAAAACTGCTAAAAGTGGCCGTTTTTGACACATTTGCTAACTACTTCTACGAGTGACTACGAGGGCATGTAGTGATACCTTCTAAAAATACTAGACCATGGGCCCTAAAAACTCCACGTATTAATAAAATCTTTTTATAATGTTAACTTATTAAATAAAAACCTCTGAGGGCGCCACTTTCGGTCATACAACTGCCTTAAGTAATTCTATACTAGATTATAAGTTTTACCTGTATTTACTTACAACTTGTTATTTACTTCATATTTTTTTTTATAACCCATAAGTATTTTTTAATGGCTCTTAGTTACTTTTAGTTACTAACTTAGTTATTTATCAATTACTTATATCGTGTCTCACAGCTGTAAGTTATCCTAACGAAAAAAAATTAATAAAATAAAGAATTACACAGGAATTCTTTTACCAAAGACCATAGTCTTTTGACTTCAAGCCACAATGCATTATAATTTTGTTTTTAATTTAAATGAATTATTAACTACAAGCATAAATTATTATGCAAAAAAGTCATTTGTAAAGATATAAAAGCCATGCTCATCAAATATCATATGAACCGCCGAAAAAAAATAAAGAATTACACAGCAATTCTTTAACCAAAGACTAGTATTTTGACTTCAAGCTACAATGCATAATAATTTTGTTTTTAATTTAAATGAATTATTAACTACAAGCATAAATTATTATGCAAAAAAGTCATTTGTAAATATGTAAAAACCATGCTCATCAAATATCGTATGAACCGCCTTTCAGCGAAAAAAGATAAAAATTTTCTTCAGTAGTAATCCCACGATACGCTTTCGACAGCCTTTAAATCTTAAAACACTGAAGCCTCATTTTAAACTCCGTCTTTCTTGATAGTTTACTTTAAGCCTTACGACGTGACGGCAAGCTATTTTGTACAATACTGCGTTATTTCTGTGAGCAGTGAGAAAATACCGGGTAGCGAACAAAGCAGTTTGTTAGTACTGCGTCGCTTTACGCCGCGCCGCCCGCCTTTCGAAACGGGCAAGTGCTTTTTCATTTCCTGCCGCTAGGGGGCGCAGAATGCCTATTTTATTTTTGTTAATGCCTCCCGGTTGTCGACGTTATGCAATTAAATTGTATTTTAGCCGCTATATGGAGTTATTGGAGTACTTTTTTGGGCTCTATGGCTGAAGTTTGGAGTGACCCATATAACTTTATTACTGGTCGTTCTGTAGGGAATTTTGTTTATGATTAAGTACTAACTGACTTTGAACTATTTATGGGGTAGACTATGAAATTGTTCATTAGCATAGGCTAATAGTTTGATGATGGACTTAATGAGCTTTTTCATCAACGATTTACGTGCGGGTTGTCTATAGATAGGTCTTTAAAAGTGATATTGAGGTTTCTAAGACTATTTTTTCTCAAAGTCGACCGTTTGAAAGATATACACTGCCAAAGAGGTAAAATGTAAGCCCCCCCCCCCCCACAATTTCTAAAAAATATAATATGAATCGTCTTTTTAAGTTATTCTTATAAAACAACAGAAGTTAGCCTAATATTGAATTTTACAAAGTTCTCCACTTCTCCTATACTTGTTATTATTATAAGTTTAAACCTGAAACTTCACATTAACACAGTCTCAGTTTCCCGGTTCTTAAATACAAGATAAGCTCTTGTTTTGCTTGAAACAAGATAAGACTCCCAGCTCTTGAAACACTCAAGAACTAAAATTACTACAAAAGGAATCTAATTAGAGGAATTAGAATAATTTGACTTAAAGCGAGAAGCTGACGTCGCAGTGCTCGTGCAGCCAAAAATCCTTGGATTAAAATTATTCGGAGTAAGTTTAAATTAATTAATTTATACCAGCATCCATCTGCAAGTGTTTTGATAGCCGCAATGGCGACGTCAAAGATTAAACAGCTGTGCAGTGTCTTTTATAAAACACGACGAAGGTTTGAGCTGACTGAGTAAAGTAAAATTTCTCTACAGTTTTTTCAAACAAATATCATGAAATACGCTGCAGTAAATTCTAGTGAGTACTGAAATGGGGATTACCTATTTTAGGTACGCCCCATTAAAAATATTTCGTTGTAGGTAGGTTTTTGTCTATTTTTTTGTAAAGCTATAGCCAATATGTTTACTGGTTTACGCCTGTTTTGAACAGTGACCGCTCTGGTCCTAAAGATTTTAATTATTTTTTAACGTCATTTGCCAATTGATTTTAGAGTTTTAAAATAAAAAATAAAAACGTTAAATTAAATAAAACACCCTAGTACCACAAATCGAAGATCAACGTTACAAAATTATAACGACGAAAACAAATTTATCACTATATTTTTACATCGTTACGTCACACAGTAGTTATTTTTGTGATGACTATGATGCGCGGTAGGAAAATAAACTAATTTTGACAGTTTTTATGCCTCATTTTATGGATCAGTTTCCTATAACATATTAAAGGAAAGTAGGTCCACCATTGGGATGCCAGGTTATAATTGTTGCACTGTAACTGGATCTCATACGTCAGATTGACGTGAATCGATCGAGTCCCAGCGGCCGGTCGTCTATCCGTGCATCAATTAGTCACTTAGCTACCGCAAGTAGCATTCCACTTGTTACTATTAATTCTTGTGAATGCATCATATTGAGGCAATTTTTTTGATAAAATCAATCTTAAAAGACCATGGAAGGAAACGCAGATTTTAGTTTTAGCAGTGCTCTGTCACTCCGCGCATAGGTATGAGAAAAGCACCTAGCGCTCGGCGTCCTCTGCGTGGACAAAATCGGCAGGGTTGTCCGTCGCGTCTTCGGAATATCTGTAGCGCGTTTTCACAGGGTCTTACGATTTAACTTTATTTAACTTTACTTTTATTTAAGTGTAAAAATTAGTACTTACTTATAAATATGGTGAATCCTGAAAAGAATTTTGGATTATCTTTGTTATTTGACTTCTTAAATTAATTGATGTAATGGGGATGGCAACGCAAAGCTAATTGTAGATGTCGCTACGTACGCTTGTTCCTAAGACAGTAGACGTTCAGAACAAAATGTATGGGAAAATAGGTATTTATTTTGTGTTTTTTTTTTACCGAAAAAGACCCATTGACCCAAAATGGATATAAAAGACTATTCTACAATGCAATAGTCTTTTATATCCAATTTTATTTTTATTACAAATGCCGGAATTTAAAGCAAAATTAAGACGTTTTAATTCTTACAGAATTTATCAATTTTTTCTATATGCAGATTTTTCGGAAATTTGTAAGTGCCAACATTTTTAAAGCCTATAAAACAGAATTTAATTATTTTGAAGCCTAAAAAAACGTTTTTTTAAGTAAAAGTCCTTTGTTTTCATAGTTCTCGTGGAACAAGCGTACGCAGCGCCATTTTGACAGTTGCCTTCCCCATTAGTCCGAATTTATTTATTAAGTTTTAGACACTAAAGTTTGTGAAAACTGTGAAATTTGACGACAAACTACGGCTATATTTGCCTCTTCGCTGCCGGACTAGCGTAAACACAACCATTTTGTATTATACCTCTGCTTGCTGTTATAATATTCGAAATAAACGTATTTATTTTAACTAAACAAAAAAATAGTCTTCATTAGGCCCGATTTGTAAACTTTTCTTCAACCCTGCAATGTTTCTGTTTCCATTTTCGTTTCTGTACGAGTATGACCATCAGCCATTTTTAATGTCCCCACTGCTGGGGCACAGGCCTTCCTTACGGGTGGATAAGGAGGATGGGCCATAACCCACCACGCGGGTCCAATGCGGATTGGTGGGTGTTAACGACTGCAAATGCAGCCGGGACCAACGGCTTAACGTGCCTTCTGAAGTACGGAGGAGCTCGAGATAGTAAAATTTTGGTCACCCATCCCATGACCAACCCTTGCGAACGTTGCTTAACCTCCGCAATCGCTGGGCCAGGCGCTAAACCACTGCGCCATCGAGCTCCTCAGATTACTCTTCCACGGTACGACCTCCTCCTTATTCCTCGGTAATTAATTTCTCTACTTTAAGCTAGCACTAAAAACCCTCCGAAACTTTACTTGCGACTAGGTATAAACTCGTTAAGAAAACATGGTAGATTCTTTGTCGAGGGCTGAGCCGTGCAAAGTGTCCACATTACTCTTTAAGTAAGTCCGTGAGGATAAGTGCTCAACATTCACTATTCAGCAAATAAAGCAGCCATTTTCCCTGGATCTGACCGGGTAATGGAAAAACAGAGGACGACCCGGGAACACGAAAACTGTAAACTTAACTCGGTAATGAGGGCTTTTCACAATGACAAAAAATTCTAGGCTCGATAGATGGCGTTGATAAAAATGTATGAGTCAATGTGTTTTTTTTTTTTACTAAACTTCGAAGAGTATTCAGGTAGGCAGGCAGATGTAACCCTAAAGTATTTATCTTTGAGTAGATGTCAGCCAGCGAGCGCTTACTTGCCTCTTTGGTACAGGCCGATTTGACTCATCTCTTTCCTTCAACGCAATCTAGTGAGGCAAATAGTTACTATTTTTTTAAATGTCCCTTTGAAAAGCCCTCATTAGGGTATTTACAGTTTACACGGAGTGACTTGGCAGGCGACTTTAGTCAATTAGCGCTTTTTATCGAAAATCGCTTGTAAAATCGAATCACCACCGCATTGAAATTAGTTTTGCGATTAGATTTTACAAGCTATTGTCGATGAAAAAGCTATCATGGGCTTGGATCTTATGATTAGTAAGACAACGTACTGAACGAATGAACTGTACCTAATGAACAAGAACATCACTAAGTTTTTTTTATAAATGTTTGTTATGTCTTTTTTCTAATCTTATATTCGTAAAAGGTGTGGTCTGAAAGATGATATAGTGACAAGAATTGACAAAGGAATGCTCCGGTGGTTTGGTCACTTAGAAAAGGATGAATGAAAGGCGAATCACGAAAGAGATATATTGTGCGAATGTGGAAGGAACGATTGCACAAGGGCGTCCCAGAAAAACCTACGCGGACCAAATAGGGGTTATTATAAAAAAGGCTGGTGTACGCAGTGACAAAAACCGCAGGGCATGTATGAAAAGATTGATGGATGTGAATGAAGCGAAAGAAGTGAGCAAGGATCGTAACAGGTGGCGATCCATAGTCTCTGCCTACCCCCATGGGAAACAGGCGTGCGTGAGTGTATGTATGTATGTAATCTTAATAAAACCATATATGAATGTGTAATTAAAAAAAAAAAATTTTGTTATTCATATGCATATTGCTACTGATAGGTAGATTGCGACTTGATATACCCAAAATTCAGACGCATTTTTATGTCATCGCCGGCACTTAAAGCTAGAAAAAGATTTTTTAAAGGTAGGTATCTCGTAGTAGTTTTTATGACTTACAGCGGAAGGAATACATACATACAAAGCCATTTATACCCAAAAGTACATACGAGTAAGTAGGTATAAACCCCATACAAATACATGAATACGGTGCTACAAACTCTTTGTAATTTGTTGCAAACTCCTTTGTAATCGTTTTGATTACTTTATGAGAAAAAGAAATTGTACCCTTTTTGTTTTACGTTATGTCAATGTAGAAAATAAATTGATGTCACACGCAAAGCTGTCGATAATTATTATTATTTCCTAAATTATTCCTTTACACACGGTATTTTTACTTATAAGCACAAAAAAAATTACTTTGAACTATTTTAAATAAAAAAAATCTTGAAAAACCTCTTAGCTTCGAAGTGTTCGCGGTCACACCGGCACGACTGGAGTGTTCGCTCGAGATAAATGCGGTTCGACGTAAAATTTGTATTATTATTATTTATTTGAGATCCCGCAATAAAACGGCTGGTCACCTTAAAAGTGTTTGTTCGACGCTCCCTTTATAGGTTTGAGGACAATTAATCTTGAAGGTTACTTTTTGATATTTTACGATGTCTGTTGGTTTCGATTACTACGAAGGTCCAATAATAAGGTTTTTTATTTATAATAAATATATAGATAAATATAAATACATATTTGACAACATCACATACATTGCTCCGATTCCCTTTGGAATCGGAGCAATGTATGTTATGAGCCGTTTCTCAGATTTCCATAGCAAGCTAAAGCACTTGTGCTATGGAAATCTGAGACAACGGTAGTATCACAAACACCCTGACCTGAGCAAAAAAATATGGAGGTGCCTTAACCCCACAATCCTTACTAATCCTTACTAATATTATAAATGCGAAAGTCCGTTTGTTTGTTTGTTTGTTTATTTATTTGTTTGTTTGTTACGTCTTCACGTCTTAACTACTGAACCGATCATCATGAAATTTTGCATACACGTTGTCGAGGGTACAGAAAAGGACATAGGGTACCTTTCATCCAAAAAAACGTACAGTTCCCGAGGGATAACAAAAAAACTGTCCACGCAGACTAAGTCGCGGGCGGCCGCTAGTTTGATCATAAAAATGAAAAATAGTGAATTTCCCTAGGAACAAGGGGGCTGGTATTTGATATAAATGGACTGTATGATAGGATTTGAAAAATAATTATAAATAAGAAGGGTGTTCGCAAACTATATGTAAACTTCGTGTATGAAATTGCGAATGCTTGTACAATTTTCTGGACGACGAACAGGGGGCATTGGCAAGAGGAGTTGTTATGAAAGGAGCTCGCACCTGATTTGTGGAAATTTCTTTCACCGTCGTCCTGCTGGTAGATAGCTGGTCTGCTGGCGAACCGACCTTGCAGGTGGTTCTTCACAGCTCTTTTTGCAAAAAGTTCCTTCCCTTTACTGAACTGCACACTCACTTAATTTACTTCTTTATATTATAGAGAACTAGCGGCCGCCCGCGACTTCGTCTGCGTGAAAAGGTTTTTTGCACCCCTCGGGAACAATACTTTTTTTCGGGATGAAAGGTACCCTATGTCCTTCTCTGTACCCCTGACAACGTGTATGCAAAATTTCATGATGATCGGTTCAGTAGTTAAGACGTGAAGGCGTAACAAACAAACAAACAAATAAACAAACAAACGGACTTTCGCATTTATAATATTAAGTAAGGAAGTAAGGATTAACACAATACAAATTGTATAGGTACACGGAAATTTGTTCTTTCTCGTCCGCGGCGTTCGCCAGAGAGTATGTAGAAAGTGCATTTTCTACATTGACCCAGCCGGGAATCGAACCCGGGACCTCAAGAGACAGTGACGCCTTAGAAACCCGGCGCGGCGTGCAAACCACTTGACCACGTAGGTCGTTGTTTTATAAGTAATTTACAACATTGTCTCAAGAATAATCTTGCCGAACATTTTCATACACACACATATTAACCTCATACATAATAAAGTGTGTAAAAAGACCCTCGACGAAGCCGAACTTTCTACCCATCATCAGGATCATTTTTGTCTTTTAGACTAATACCTGGGAAATCAATAGAGCTGCTATGATGTTATTGAAGGTCAAAGTCAAAAAAGTTTTTCAAGATTTTTATGAAAATAATTTTATACGTCATTTCCTTATTTTTTCCCAAAGAAACATTAAAAACTTTAAGTATAATATATTTTTGTATTGGCGATCGGTTATTTATTATTATCGTAGTCGGGTTCCGTTTCACCAATAAGTAACTGCGTCCGATTGTGGTTCAAATTCGAACGTTGCGTTGCGTTGCAATGATTTCGATACTGCATCACGTTTTGCTTGTTTTGTTGTGTACGTATGAATCAGGCAATCAAATACGCCGTGAGAATAGAACCGATTGCACTGAAATTTGAAACCAGTGATATTATGCGCTCTTTTATCCGAGGCAGTAGGTACTAAAAGCTTTTTTACAAATAACTTAAAATAACTACAGAGAAAAGAGCCCAATTCTATACAGCCCCCCTAGCTAAAGTAGCATTTCTAAATCTTCCTTATCCCTTCGCTAACGAAACGTATAGATTTGACGTTTTCGCAAAGATCTTTACTTATTGTTTTTAGACATAATAATATGACTTCGCAGGGGGTAAGTCAGTTAAAATAAAAATAACAGACAGACCCGTTTTTCATTAAATCCAGGGCAAAAAACACAATCGTACAGCTTCATTCGAAAAGTCAATACTCACAAAACACGATCCGGGTGGGTTGTGGGTTTTTATATGGTTTCCCCATTTTCGTTAGAAGCCGTAATAAATATAATTAATTAATACTGACTGAGTGTTTCTCCGCTCATTATTTGGACATGACCTAGATTCGCAGTCTTATGGACTTTCGATATGGCATTCACTTAGGACTAATCGCAGGGTGAGGGCCCTTGGGGCGCGCAAGGGTCCCTCTCATCATAAGCACCATCCAGTCTTTACTAAAACCCGGAACTTTACAGCTCCGGACTAAGGGTATGTGAGGCGCGACTTCAAATTCTGAACACAGTTTTGAAATGTATAAAGTCTGTTTATCCTTACTTGTCTTATTTGGTAAACTTCTTCTACCAACTCTTGAATAAAATGTTTATTAGAAATACAACAAATGGTTTTACAAATGTATCTTCGATATATTTATAAATAATAAATAAATAAAATAATTTTATTTCAGATTTAGGTACATCCATATAAGATTAGTAACAATATAAATAAAAAAACCTTATGAGCTATGTTAGTAAACCTATTCTATCTATTCTATTCAGTATTTTTAAATTTATAATCATCATAATCATAATAATCATAATAATTTATTCCATACCAGATTTACAATAGTTCGTTCATCCTTAATTTTAGCGGCCTCTGCACTAAGACGAGCTTGTATCGCAGCAGCCAGAACCGAGTTAACAACAATCATTTATATTAGTGAACATACTGTTTACAAGGTAGACGCTAATCAAGATACCTACATTATTACATTTCCAGTTATAATCAAATACAGAAAATAAATAAAAAGAGGATAGTTAAAATTAAAAAGAAAAATCTGATAGTTTAATTTAAAGTGTGTGAGTGAATGTGTGCGCTTATGTGTGAGTGTATGTGCGTGCGTGTATGTGCGTGTGTGTAAATGCGTAGGGTTTATTTTATACTATAAGGCTTTCTGTCTCCTCATAACTCAAGCTTTTCAGCCAGGATTCAGTCTTCCATCTTGCACCTAGAACAGTAAGGTTCTTGATGTTCACATTGCGACATATAGTGTTGTAGACTCGAGGCATAAGAGAGAACGGCTGGCGCTTTGCAAAGGTAGTGTATACAAAAGGAGTTGGTATTCTATATACACGTCGAGCGATCCAACATGCTCGGTGGGGGGAAGCAAGAGAATAGCTATGGATGGCGATGACGGCTCTTAACACATATAGCTGTCTCACTCGTAGCACATTTGATTCTTTATAAAGCAAGTCAGTGCTAAATCTAAATGGTTTTAGCAGCATTACCTTTAAAACTCTCCTCTGGGCCCTTTCGAGTTGGATTAAAATAGACTTCGCTGCTCCTCCCCAAAACCTTATACAATATGTAAGAATTGATTCGCAGAGAGCTTTGTATACCAGAAGAAGAGTATCCCTGGTGGCCGAGTGACTTAAACGTTTCATTATAAAGATTATTTTACGAGTACGAGCTGATAAGCTATTGACCTGAAACGTATGGGACAAATTTTCATCCACCGTGACACCCAAGTATTTCTGATTGGTGGTACGTTCTATGGAGTAGCAGTCACAGGTAGGTGTTATGCTGATACATTTATGAATTTTTAGATTTTGGGTTGGGGGAGGCTCTGTGGCAAGTGTTTTATGGAAAGCAATATACTTGGTCTTATCTAGATTAATAGTAAGTAAGTTGTTGTGCATCCACTCAGAAATTGATCGCATACCATTTTCTGCAGCTTCGTAAGTATCTTTCCAAGACGAACCGTGGAATAGTATAACCGTGTCGTCGGCATAGCAAATAATTTCTGCTCTTTCTAACGGGACTTGTACTATGTCGCTCATATATACCAGGAACAGTGTAGGCCCAAGTATGCTGCCCTGCGGCACCCCAAATTCCACCGGTAAATGGCTGCTTGAGTCCAGGCCAACTCGAACGCACTGTTTTCTCCCGGAGAGGTAACTTTTAAGCCAGTCATTGCACATCCCTCTGATTCCCAAACACTCCAGTTTCCGTAAGAGGATTGGTATGGAAACTGTGTCAAAGGCCTTGGTTAAGTCGATGAAGACTCCGATACAATTTTTACCATGGTCAAGAGATTCGGACACAACTTTACTCAATGACAAAACCGCATCTTCAGTTGACTTTTTACTTCTGAAGCCAAATTGACTAGCGGGTATCAAGTTGTGATCTTCTAGAAAATCCACCAGTCTTTTATTGACTATTTTCTCTAGCAGTTTAGAGAAAATAGTGAGTAGAGAGATGGGCCTATAGTTATTGGGATTGCTCTTGTCACCACTTTTATAAATGGGTGTGACAATAGCTAATTTCCAATCGTCAGGGAAAATACCAGTTGAAAGACTGAGGTTAAATATATGTGTCAATGGCCTTAATATGAGGTGTTTAATTAGTTTTATGAGCGAAGGTGAACACTGGTCAATTCCTGGTGAGCTTTCAAGCTTCAAGTTGTTTATCATATCACCAACCTCGACTTCATCTGTCGGTGACAAATAAAAAGAGTTTGAAGCTGCATTTAATTAAGAAAATATAGATTACGAAAGAAATCATTAAATATTATTGACAGTTTGATTTAATAAGACAATATTATTAACAAAAACTATTTAAATTTAAAAGTCGGTATGACAACTATAAGAATGTGTTAGGTTTTGCCATTTATAACACTAGTTTTTGGCGTTTTCGCTATTTTTAACGATAACGTTAACGCTATTTTCCGTTATTCTACTGGCAATAATTTATTGTTGGCAACACTAGAGCTATATAAGCAGAGAGTTACGGTAGAATCGGATTCATTCTGTTCCAACCGTCGACGCAGCAATTTGAAAAGTGAAACTACTGTGTACAGTGTCCAAGTTCTGTGAAAGTAAAGGATGTTAAAGGTATTTATGTGTTCTTATTTTATTATAAGTGTTCTTTAGAAGGATAACCCTACAATTCAGAAGTGGTAACCAATATTGAACGCAGTAAAAACAAAATTGTCATTGCATGTGGCCAAGGCTCTTCGGCCGTGCTTTAACATACTTTACACTCATCTCATGGCACGTGGCCGAGGCAACTCTTCGGTCGTGCTATCATACTGCACATTCATTGCACGTGGTCGAGGCAACACTTCGGTCGTGCAACATTTTTTCACTCGCAAACAATACTCTGATTGATCTACACCAGCCCCTAGCGCTGCTCGCTAATGCTTGGTCAGGGCCACTCTCTGATAGCATTGGTGGGTAGGGTAATGAAAGCGCTGCTCGCTAATCCTTGGTCGGGGCTACTCCCCGATAGAATTGGCGGGTAGTGCGATAAATGATTTGATCCTACTCACTTCACACTCATTGCACTTGGTCGAGGCTACACTTCGACAGTGCATACTTCACACTCTGTTCTACACCACCCTCAAACGCTGCTCGTTAATGCTTGGTCAGGGCCACTCCCTGATAGCATTGGTGGGTAGGGTAATGAAAGCGCTGCTCGCTAATCCTTGGTCGGGGCTACTCCCCGACAGAATTGGCGGGTAGGGTAATAAAGGCACTGCGCTGGTACTTGGTCGGGGCCACTCCTCGATAGAATTGGCGTGTAGTGCGATAAATGATTTGATCCTGCTGTATTTAATCGTGAAAATCGTGAATTACTATCACTCATGTTGCATGATAAAAAAAAATGGGTTTCCTTTGTTCTAATTTTGTAGTATCCAGTTTCCATTGGAAAACTGTTAATTTATTATCAGTCAATATGAAATTTTCTCCATAATTGAAGTTAAAGTTCAAAGTCATTCCCAACTATTCCAGTAAATTTAGTGTTTGAGATAAAACAAAGCTAAATTGATACGTAGGTACTCATGGCTTTATTTATTCTAAAATTTGCATTATTTTCTGTTTAATACTCATTGGAACGAGACTAACTACCCACAAGCTGCGGCAGCGTGTCGAAACGAAGTCGAGGATGAAGAAGATGAAGGTGAAGAAACGAGATCGAGGATGGAATGCTGAGGTATCCTCTTCAAATCGTTTAAAGGTCAGAAGTAACATTGCATCTTACTATTTTATGAGTTACGAGATTGAAAGTAACCCTACTTTTTACAAATGTTTAATAATTTTGATAATTCGTTAAAAGGGAATGGTTCAGTTTATACGGGGGCTTTGCGTGAAAATTTAATATAATTAAGGTAATAAAGTTGCCCCAAAACAAAAAACAAAAAATACTACTCTTAGAATAGAATAGAATTTATTTGCATTTGATTAGGGTACACTGGAGGTCTTATAGTACTTATTTAAAGATCTGCCTATTCAACCATTAACATGCAAATATTATCTTAAAATTAACAAGTATACTACATTCTTTCTTTAACATTTAACATTGCGGATATCGCGACTTATTAGTAATAGAAGTTAATTTGAATTTTTTTCTCTTTTCCCTAAATAAATAAATTATTTGCACTCTCAACTTGCTTAATAATTACCTACTGTTTACACTTTTGAGGTGTTACATACTCTTTGGCAAACGGTGGACACGTACTGCTGGTATTGTGCCATGTTTTGAATAATATGTGCTAAGACAACTTTTACTTTCCGGTGAAGAGACCATTGACATATTTTAATCTTAAATTTAATTGTACTTTTCTGTAAAAACACATTTTACAGAACTTTTCGTCAAAAGCCTTAATCGAACCATTCTCTTTCCTAAAGTGCTTCATTGTTACTGAATTTGAATTTCTCTCTAAACTGAGAGTATAATTATTTTATTAAAATGGTGACATAGTTTGATTTACGCTTTATGCTAAGCCAGGGCAACTCTGATAACTCTTGACGAATATTTTAATTTTGCCACATAAATGCCTATAAAAGTACGTACATATATGAATATTTATTTATTATGCCGTGTTTTACGTAAGCTAACATAGATGTGTATACAGGGAGATGCTGGGGTTGGTTACTTGCGCGTAGCGCTTGATCAGGGTGACTTTCTGGTAGCGTGGTGCGCAAGTTACTGAATGAGTCTCTTGGGCGCAGCCACGACCGTGGCCAGGGCTTACTCCTTACCCTTGGTAGCATTCGACACGCTAATTCGTGCCAAATGATGATAACGCTAGATCAAAGTTTCTTTGAAGCATTATGTTTTGAGTTTCTATTCTCCTCTCCATCACTGTAATAAGTCCAAGGTTAAGGTCCTAACGCTATTTGGTACCTATTCTGTACAATGGTATTTATTTTATTTTATTTTATTTGGGAAATTAACAGACAAACAACTAAGTATGGTTTCAATCATGTTAACGCATAGGTACAGGGTACGGTTAAGTGTCTAACGTTGAAACGGTCGGACACAGTGAAACATTGCCATATTTTTGAATCGCGATGCTGTCTGATAGTGTACAGATTATTTTTTCAGTTGTATTTGATTTCTCAGTTAAATACTATAAATAAATCCCTTTTTCTACGTATGACATTGCATTGTATTGTACATATATGATGGATTCATGAGGACTAGATCACCTATTAAATTATTCGATTTTGAACGATATGTTTGAGGTGTCCTCGGAGTCACCCCGGTGTCCAACAATGACAGCTCAAGGGTGGACACAATGAAACGCTGTTTAGTTTAGTTTTATATTTAACTTTGTTTAGTGTAACCATGTCATGTGGTTTATCAAGTGGTTTATTCATTAGTTATGATTTCACACAAATTTAGTGAATATTTATACCTAAACATTAAAAAAAAAACGGTACATAATCATTTTCTATTAATAAAATGTTATTAAGGTGGCGCTGGTTTTATGAGTAAATATTGATTGTAATTCATTATAACCTATTTATAGGTATAACTATGATTTAAAAAAAATCCTCAATCGTTAAGTAACAAAATAATCGTACCTAAGACAAATCAAAAGTCTGAATAAAGTGTAATACTCTGGACAGAACCTTTATTGATTACAATTTAACCGTTTTTATCATTTACATGTTCCAATAACCACACTAAATACACTTAAGACAATATTAATAACAGTGTTTCATTGTTGGACACAGGGTGTTACATTGTGTACACCTAGGTGAACACAATGCAACTATTTTTTTTAAAAGGTCTTCTTATTGGTTATGTACATATATATTTATTAGTGAAACTATAAATGCTATATTATACCTAATTAAGTAGACTCCTTTCATGTTAATGAAATCCTTGTCTTCAAAAATGAGAGAAATATGAGACTCAGAATTTTTGGTGTTTCATAGTTGCTCACTGCACCCTAACTAATTTGAAGTAATCAATGGTAGATAATACACCATGTTTGTGTCACATTATGTGACATGTGACTAGGTATAAATTAGTATTTTATATAAAATAATTTACATCTTTGATACGTTGAACATTTTTGACGAGCATATAAGTTGATCATGATCAGTGATTGATAACAAATCACAAGTTTAACATTGGGAGGACGGGATTTCCTATAGGCGCTGTGCTGGCTGCCAGGATTTGCCGCCGTATCTACTGCTTTATGCACTAGCTGTTAGGTTAGGTTAAAAGAACTTTATTCTCATAAATACATCAACATTGTCACTTACATGAGAACATTATAATTAAAAGTAAAAACGTGCGTGGTCGCAAAAGCAAGGCGGATTAGGTAGGTACATTAATTATTGTCCGCTGGTATGCATACAAATACAGGGCCTACCAAATTATCCATATAAGAATAAGAAAAGAATAATAAGAAATATTTATTCTGCAAGTAACATGGTACCTACACATACATAAAGATCTTAAAATAAGTAATATCCGCTACACGACACCAGTTTCAGGCAAGCAGAATGAAGGGAGATTTAAGCACATGTCATTCATATTAAAATTAATCATTTCGGAAGTCTAATTCTAAGTTGCAAAGTTATTAAGTACCTACATAATGACAAGAGATTTTAATGTCATAAGATAAAATAATAAAAATAACAAATAGTCAATAATTAACATGTCAAATTATTATGCATTTTTACATTCAAAATATTCCCTCATTGAATAGAAACACTTTTTAACCTTTTTATAGCTTTTGGTATTATGATTATATACTAATGATGACATCGTTTTGCGACTTAACTGGGTTCTACGTGAGTACATACTAATAGACAGTCCAAACAAATGAGGATGTTTATAAAAAAAAACTGCCTTCCTCCCAGATATACGGACAAGTCGGCGGTAATATGCTAAGGCTGAGT
The DNA here is from genome assembly GCA_928269145.1 of Agriphila tristella. Classification (NCBI taxonomy): domain Eukaryota; kingdom Metazoa; phylum Arthropoda; class Insecta; order Lepidoptera; family Crambidae; genus Agriphila; species Agriphila tristella. Next base: position 18,727,812 of record OV743443.1, on the reverse strand, counting down.
TGCACCACCTAACTATAACGATAACAAGCTTGTTAAAGTACCTACCGGTTAAGCACAAGTTAGCCAAAAAAAGGTTGCCAGCCAGCATGATGTCCTTTGATATGTTTGACGTCACAATAGGTACCATTATCATTTGACGATAACCGTAACTTTGACAGCGTTTTGGTGCAACTCACACTAAGCTTTTTAAAATAATGGTCTGCAACTATCAAGTGGTCTTGCTTGATCTTATATTTCACATTATTGACATTAGTATTTCATGTTCGAGAATTAATGTTTCACACTATTGTAATTATACTTATACAGTCAGTTATATGATTTAATCTTAAATGATTTTATATTAAGTACTTAGTCATTCGGTGGCTCATTATACAACATTACACATACACATAAAGATGTTTAGTAAGTGGTAACAAATCAAGTTCCTTGAATAACTGATCAGAGTCGCGGGTAAATTTACCTGTTATTGTTAACATAATTAGGCCTACGGAGGAAGGTATCTTTCGGGTATTGACAGAAACTAGGCATTGCCAAGACCATGGCTTGGTTCCATAGTTGAATTAAATTAAAAGTTGAAGTAACTAAGTGTTAACTGGATCTTGACACTGAATATAAATAAATGTATGTCCACAGTTCTGTTTACTTTAGCATTGGGGAAAGTTTGGTTCACTAAAGGGTTATGATAGTAGGATTTACACATATAAGGTTTCATTTGATAATGTATTGAAAGTTACGATTTGAAATGTTCCAAGGTATTTTTATTTCATAGTCTTAAGATAATACTTGAAAGGGGTTGCTGTCGCTTTTGTGTTTAATTTCAGAAGACTTGTGTGCTTCTGGATGGCGCTGACCGATGGCTTCTGGAAGGCACTGACCGATGGCTTCTGGAAGGCACTGACCGATGGCTTTTGGGTGGCGCTGAGTGCTGACGGATGGCTTCTGGATGGGGCACTGACCGATGGCTTTTGGATAGTGCTGACTGAAGTTTCTGGATGGTGCCGATGGATGGCGCCACTGATGGCTCCTCGATGTCACTGATGGATGGTTTTTGGATATAGGTTATAGCGATGGCCTTTTGCTTTAGTCCTCCCGTGATCACGGCCCCCGAAAGGGTGTCGAGGCGTTGGGAAATCAGTGAGTTAAAACATCCATTGTATCGATAATTGTGTTTTTGCAAATGGTTCCTATTTAATGATTGATATTAATTATTACAAGAGTATTAGGTTTAGGAAATCTTTAAGTGCAAATAAGCCCTAACTAATATTTCTATGTTTATGGTATTTATGATGCTGATGATGTTTGAATATGCAAATAGAAGTGATTAGCTTATATGGAATGAGTGTGAATGAGATTTCAGACTGATACACCCTCATGACAAGTATGGAGGTGATATGAGTTGATCTCATTCATAAATAGATTATAGCTTATGTACTTTCATGAGATAAAAATCTTGGAGGTACATCAGTGAATGAGATTTTAGACTGATACACCTTCATGACAAGTATGGAGGTGATATGAGTTGATCTCATTCATAAATAAATTATAGCTTATGTACTTTCATGAGATAGAAATCTTGGAGATACATCAGTGAATGAGATTTTAGACTGATACACCTTCATGACAAGTATGGAGGTGATATGAGTTGATCTCATTCATAAATAGATTATAGCTTATGTACTTTCATGAGATAGAAATCTTAGAGGTACATCAGTGAATGAGATTTCAGACTGATACACCCTCATGAGAAGTATGGAGGTGATATGAGTTGATCTCATTTATAAATAGATTTTAGCTTATGTACTTTTATGAGATAGAAATCTTAGAGGTACATCAGTGAATGAGATTTCAGACTGATACACCCTCATGAGAAGTATGGAGGTGATATGAGTTGATCTCATTTATAAATAGATTTTAGCTTATGTACTTTTATGAGATAGAAATCTTAGAGGTACATCAGTGAATGAGATTTCAGACTGATACACCCTCATGAGAAGTATGGAGGTGATATGAATTGATCTCATTTATAAATAGATTTTAGCTTATGTACTTTTATGAGATAGAAATCTTAGAGGTACATCAGTGAATGAGATTTCAGACTGATACACCCTCATAAGAAGTTTGGAGGTGATATGAGTTGATCTCATTCATAAATAGATTACAGCTTATGTATCACGAGAAAAGGAATCTTTGTGGTAGGTACATGAGTGAATGAGATTTTAGATTGATATATCCTTATACCATCGAGATAAAATATAGGTCGATCTGCATTCATAAATAAATAATTAATTTGATTTAATTAAATTGCTCATAACAGTATATCTTAACAATGTAACTTTTAATTTGATATTGTTACCTTTAAAATATATTTCATAATTTTAGGATAAAATTGCAATAAAACTGTCATGTCTAAATATGTATTTGCCTCTGCCTCTGTGGCTACTTCTAAACTAAGATTGTAAATAATTGTAATTTTGAGGCAATAAACCATTTCTATTCTATTCTATTTGGAGGTTGTCTCGAGGTTGGAACAAGTCGGCTGATTGTTAGGTACGACATCCTGGTCGCGTGCAATGGAGAGGTCGCGTGCATGGGGACATGCACGAGGTCAGGATGGTCGATTGTTAGGTTTTGCCATTTATAACACTAGTTTTTGGCGTTTTCGCTATTTTTAACGATAACGTTAACGCTATTTTCCGTTATTCTACTGGCAATAATTTATTGTTGGCAACACTAGAGCTATATAAGCAGAGAGTTACGGTAGAATCGGATTCATTCTGTTCCAACCGTCGACGCAGCAATTTGAAAAGTGAAACTACTGTGTACAGTGTCCAAGTTCTGTGAAAGTAAAGGATGTTAAAGGTATTTATGTGTTCTTATTTTATTATAAGTGTTCTTTAGAAGGATAACCCTACAAATGTATTTACTAAATATGATAAGTAAGGATAGACAATTCTACACTAGATTACTGTTTTTTTATAAATATCAACTGGGACAGAATTCTCATAACATATTTTAATTAACTAACTAATGGTTTGCATTTTACATACACACAAACACTGGCTGCTATCGTAGCCGTAGTTAAAATACAACTAATGTCACATTTCGAGGTTTACTAATTTATTAGTGGTTTATTTCACGATTGCTTTGTCACGACGTATCATCGCTACTGCACCGATAAATTGGTTAAGCAGTCAGGGCCACAGCTTTGTAATTGCAATACTTTATTACCAAATACAAAAGAATGAAATACAAAGCCAATGTATCTTATACATAAAGCCAATAAAATGAAATTGAAATCAAGCAGTCGAAACCATTAACGTTTTCAATTGTTATAATATTTGTACTACTGTTTGCCAAAACCAATTAATAGGCCCTCCATTGACCCTCAGTCCCTCCCTGAGCCTCACCTCGGCCATTTTGATGGAATGCCGATTATATCACAAAAACCATCCCTTTGGACAGCCCAGAATGTATTACGACATTTTACTTATAGATAACATTGAAATATGGGTCCGCTTGTTTTCAGGGGTCCAAATTCCATAGTCGCTACAGTATCGGGAAGGATATTTTACTCTTTTTGCAGGAATATATTCTCCCCGTTCAAATGGTTAGTGTACCTTTTCGTATGTAAAATTTATTGTTTACGCACGACTTTTCGAGTGGGTTAGATTGGTTTACTGCATATTGTGAAGGTGTTAAGCGTGGAAGCTTATTGGGTTATTGAATTAATCAGTAGCCAATTATTATTTTTGTTGGTAAGGTTCAACTGTTTTCCAATTCGGGTCGTTGTAGTAACTTTGCGAACAATGCATGTATTTTTTATTAAACGGAATTCAAAAGATAGATTAACAAATTGCTTAACTGTAAAAGAATGTGGTTCAGATTCTTGGACTGTTTATATCAAAAAACGTGTTAATTATTATCATTAAGTTTTGAGTAGACAACTTCTATAACCATAAGCATAAACACACTCGGACTACTTACTGCAGACGTAATGATATTATGGACGAAATGATACTGTAGACGTAATGATATTATGGACGAAATGATACTGTAGACGTAATGATACTATGGACCTTATGCACCGGAAGGCTTTTTATAGCTGCGATAATCGCGGCGATTTTTAGCCATACTTTTGTAAGCGATTTTATGAGCGACTTTTTGTAGCTCGTGAGCGTTAGTATCGACAAAAATCGCTCAGATATTAATAGCTCGTGGGCGGGAAACATAAGTAAGTATACCAATATCCCCAAATGATCAGCTTCTATTACGCACAAAGCGAGGCGAGGGCTAAGTATAAAAAAATTAACGACACAAAGAGCCAATTTCCCTATAATATGAAAGTTAATCGAAAATATAGCTCAAAGGGCTGTGGTTTATAGCGGGCTTATGAACAATTAATATTGTCCTCCGATCTGCGCTTTAAGGTTCCTGCAGACTATTTTTTTTTTATAATCCATTGTAATTTCCAATGCAAATAAGAGAAACCCACTGTACTTATTTTTATTTTTTGGGGAAAAAAGACAAAGTCCCCAATTCAAACTTTTAGTTTCGGTAGTGCTTTGCTTCTGGTAGTTAGTTTATTTTCACTAACTCTATATACAAGGTTATTTTTAGTTAATCAAAACCTCTCGTAGGGTTGATCAGACCAACAAATTGAACAACTTTCATTAAGGGACCAACCTTGAACTCGCGAAAAAAAATCAGCTGTTTCATACATTTCGATAGAGTAGGGTTGTACTTTTGTATGGAACAGCTGATTTTACTTTTCGTGATTTCGAGGTTGGTCCCATAATGAAAGTTGTTCAGTTTGATCGTCTGATCAACCCCACGAGAGGTTTTGTATTAACTAAAAATAACTTTGTTCAGTAAAATTACGGATTCTTACTTACGGAAAATATTAAATGCTAATAACCTGTATTTTTGCATATTCGACCTTGATTTGAATATAAAACACTATATTACCGAATCCAACTATATTTACGAATAAAAAAAAATACAACGTAGACAACGATATGTCAAAACAAGTGACATATCGTTGAGCGTAGATGTTACTTTTTTGTTAGATTTACATTCACAATCAAATTATAGTTGCATATCAAGCAAAAAGAAAAGAAAGTATGTAATGAGGATCCGTAACGATTTTAGTTGAGAATGCAGATTTATAGAGCTAAAAATTCTATAGCATACAGTGCAAAAATTTTTGTTCTACGACAAAAATTGACGAAGATATGATCATATTACTGGCGCAGTTCGCTGATCAGGAGGCGCGGTCCGGCCCGACGGCTGTGACGTCACACGGTTCGAGTCGCTCTAAGTTTATATGAAGTCCATATGGCCCCCGACGCATTGTGGAGGCAATCGTTCTCAATTATCAAGATAGAATAATGAAAATAGCATCAAAAGATGCACTACTAAAAGGCCTATAATACTGTAAAAAAATGTTGTTAAATGTTTATATACAGGGTGGATTTTTAAGACGGTACATAAAGGGTAGGTACCTTAACCGTTATAGTTACAGGAAAACGTTCCTGGGAGACCTTCCATAACTTTTTAAGATATTAACTGCATTCACAGATTTTGGAAAAAGTTACCGTTAGCAAAAAAAAATGCTAAAATACCATAAAATAAAATTTATGCCAATCAATCCTATTTTGTGTGGGGATCAAAGGTAGTGATGAAAAAGACTCAAGTCTTTTAAGTCTTAATAAAAAGACTCGCCTCCGTTTTACGCGACTCAAGTCTAAAGTAAAGATTCGACGTTCGAGTCTTTTTAATAAGACTCAGTTGTATGTTAAAAGACTTAAAAGACTCAAATGACTCGAGCTGTTTTTAAAAAGGTTCGCGACTGAGTCGTGTATCCAAATACTTAAAGCTCAACCTTTAAGCTTCCTAAAAAAGACTAGAAAAAAATATATAGACGATTCAAAAGCGCTTAATAATTAACAAGTTTATTTTAATAAAAAGATTTTGGCAAGAAAATAACAACGCAATATTGAAAATATAGAAAAATCCAAGATGGCGGTCAACTTTTTTGTTACAGGGCCGATTTCGATGAAACTCGGTTTTTGGTACTATTTTGACAAGAAAATAATAACGCAATTTTTAAAATACTAAAAATCCAAGATGGCGGCCAACTTTTTTGTTTGTGTGCCGATTTTAATGAAACTCGGTTTTTGGAACTATTTTGACAAGAAAATAATAACGCAATGTTGAAAAAATTTAAAATCCAAGATGGCGGCCAACTTTTTTGTTTGTCATTGAAATCGGCCCGATTTCGATGAAACTCGGTTTTTTGGTACTATTTTGACAAAAAGCGAAATCGGCCTACATACAAAAAAGTTGGCCGCCATCTTGGATTTTTCAATATTTTAAACATTGCCTTGTTATTTTCTCATCAAAAAAGTACCAAAAATCGAGTTTCATTGAAATCGGCCCAAAAACGAAAAAGTTCGCCGCCATCTTGGATTTTTAGTATTTTAAAAATTGCGTTGTTATTTTCTTGTCAAAATAGTACCAAAAACCGAGTTTCATCGAAATCGGTCCTCTAACAAAAAAGTTAGCCGCCATCTTAGATTTTTCAATATTTCCAACATTGCGTTGTTATTTTCTTGTCAAAATAGTTCCAAAAACCCAGTTTCATCGAAATCGGCCCACAAACACAACAGTTTGTCGCCATCTTGGATTTTTAGTATTTTTTTAAAATTTAGTCCTTGGCCCTCGGTATCGGATTTTTTTTAGGTTTTTTATTTAAATTCTTTTTTTTGTTTCAATTTTTTTCCTAATAAAATCTTATTTTTTGTTTATTTTTAATTTCAATCAGATCAATGTGCTGAATTTTCTGATATGTATCAGTCAGTCGGTATGTTGGTTGTTTACCAACCTCTCATGACTTACGACTCCCGAAGCCACAAGGCTCGAGTCTTTTAAGTCCTTTAAACCTTTTAAGAGATGACTCAGCTTTCGAGGCCTGAGGTAAAAGAGCTCGACTCAAATTAGTCTTGAGCTTCGAGTCTTTTGACTCAAGACTTAGGGCTTAAAAGACTCATCGAGTCGTGAGGCGTTCAAATGAGGCGAGTCTTTGCAAAAGGACTTAAAAGACTCGAGTCTTTTTCATCACTAATCAAGAGACTCGATGGGACCATTTAAGGTATGAGAAACGACAGAAATCGCCAAAAATTTTCTCATAGATTTTGTACGGAATAACGAAAAAAACCCAATTTTGTTTATTGCCAAACGATCTCATTTCTTACCGTGATCAAAATACTCTTTAAGGCCAACTGAAATTTGAGTACAGAAACTACTTTTTTTATCTAATGTTGTAAAAGATTGTGCCTGCGTGTGAAGACGATGTTGTGTGTGACTTACGTAGTTTCTGTACTCAAATTTCAGTTGTCTTTAAAGAGAATTTTGATCAAGGTAAGAAATAAGAGCGTTTGGCAATAAAAAAAATCGAGTAAATTTTTCGTTTTTCCGTACAAAATGTATGGGAAAAGTTTTTGGCGATTTTTGTCGTTTCTCGTACTCAAACTTTAAATGTTCCCATAGATTCTTATGAACCCCACATGATATAGGATCGATTGGCATAAAAAATTTTTTTTGGTATTTTATCATTTTTTTGCTAACGGTAACTTTTTTCTAAAATCTATGAATGCAGTTCGGAGTATCATAAAAAGTTATGGAAGGTCTCCCAGGAACGTTTTCCTGTAACTATAATGGTTAAGGCCTTTAATGTACCGTCTCAAAAATCCACCCTGTATATAAAAAATTAACAACATTTTTATAGTATTATAGGCCTTTTAGTAACAAATCTTTTGATGCTATTTTATATTTGTGTTATAAAATTGCAACGGATGGACCGATTTCGACGATTTAAAGACTACATTGATGAGAAAGCTTAGTGGAACACTTTTATGTTAGTTTTGAGTTGATTTGTCGACCTAGTACTGATCCTCATTAGCAAGTTTGATAAAGCAACCAAATAAATTAATATTTTGGTCAGTAAAAAAGTGAAAAAAAAAATGTGTAAATCAGTTGGATTCATTTACAAAATGACAGCTAGCCATTTAATCTAATGATCAAAAAAAGAAAGAACGCTATTGCAAATTATTTCAATTTCGTCATACTAGCTTCCGTAATTTTACTGAAATAATAAACAATTTATGTATTTCTCATTTTCCCAACGATATACGACTACTCAAACAAATCAGTTAAACGTTAAACTCTAGATATAGGCCGTTGGAAATAGACAAAAAAAGAGGCTAAATTCGCAAAGCGCGATGTAGGTCTGCATTTTCTCGATTTTCTCAGTTTCCACAGGTTTTTAGAAGTTGCAAATTTGAATTCACACTACCCTAACACCCATACAACATACCAAAAATGCAGAACTACATCACGCTTTGCGAATTTAATGTCTATTTCCAACACTTAGCGAGAACTGCAACAATGATTAGTTATTCGTATTGGCTGTTATTGGCCAGACAAGCTGCAAGCACTTAATCAATCACGGGCAACTACTGGCTAAATACTAGTTCAACTAATTGGAATTACTTCGCTAGGCACTAGTATTTGGTATTTAACACAATACCACAAAATAAATGGATAATACTAGATTAGGTATATACCTTTTATACGCTGCATGTGTGCGCGTGATTGCAGATTTTAAATTTGTACCGATACTTTAGTACTATTATATATTATGTGCCAATACCACAGACTTGAGTGCCTACTTTTGAATAAAAATCACACACCGATTTTTATATTAGTCGGCATGACAGAACGAGATATGTGGTAGTTAGTATGTTATTACCTATATATTTGAGATCAGACTAATTGTTTATATTAAGCGTATCTTAGAACCCCAAAAAATAAAAAAAGTGTTTGATCCTTTTCTTAAACGTCAAGTGGCTATGTATAGGTAGAGGTATGCCCGGTCAAACAAGCGATTAAAACTGGTTTATTACCAGATAATATGTTAATATACATCCGTTATCGTCGACATCATATTTTTTATGCGTTTATGCACAACGGGGTATGCCTTCCTCTCACCTGATATTAAGTGACAATAACTGAAGCATAAGAATAAATAAAACTATGTATCTATTCTGTGACTATGGCCAAAAGTGGAAGCGCTCTACACCCGGAATCCTCATTACTGAGGAACTGGCATCTTACCTCTAGCCGCCGGAACACAACATTTTTTAAATTGTTGTTATGGCCTCAGACTTAGGTAAGATGGTGGTAGCTAGCCAGGTGAACTTGAAATAAGCCCTACCACCAATAAAACCGAGTACAAATTGTACCACCCTGGGATCCCCTGCGTCTTACATGGGAGGGCGAACCACCAGACCACAGAGGCGGTTTATACCATAAGACGCCTTCAGTGGGGCAGAGGCCTCCCTCAAGGATCTCCACGTTGATCGGTCATACGCAGTTGCCCGCATTTAGCGGCTTCCCGCGACTTTTGCGAAGTATCGTCTTACAGACATACTTATTACATCACCGGTGACGGGATTAAATCTTTAGATAAAATTAAATATAAATTATGATAGAGCAATCCAGCAACTATTTTCCCTTGGAAGCTCGAACGAATGCGGAGGTCTAAGAGGGAGTATGCTTCTATGTTTAACATGGAGGCGGAAACCATTTAGACAGTACGCGCGAGGGCAGCGAAAGTCTCTTCGGAGGTGGCCGCTTGAAGTCGGGGCCAAGCGGGCAGTGGGAGGTGAACCACTGCCCGCCTTGCACGGTCCTGATGAGATGGGGGAAATGGCCAAACTTGCCCGGCCATTTACCAGCGGAGGAGGCCCGGATGCGGGCAGGCCGTCTGTCGTTGAGGAGATTGTCCCCACGGACCCTCATACAGCCCTACGGCTGTCGACATTTGGCGGTAAGTGGGCAGGTGCCGGGGTTTTTTAGTGGGTATTCCCTCCTCCTGGGATTCCACCGAGCTTTGACTTGGTGGAATTACGGGAGGCAGTCGTGGAGGGAGCTGCAACGCCGAAGTTGCGGTCCCCTCCTGGCGAGTCCCACATACTCCCCTCTCGCTCACCTGCGGGAGGGGAAGCGCGTAAATGCGTTTTTCCTCGGCATAGAAAAAAAAAGGATAGCTTTTATTGGCGAAATTAGGCTTTCAAACTTTTTTATTTAAGTATTTATTTTTATAACTAGACTATTGTAGATCCGTCAAATAATTTTCTGCATGTACAAGAGCCCTAAGAGCACCGTTATTATGAACTGCCGGGTCCCCAGTAAATATTCATGAGGTAGCCTTATGACCCCCCAGGGTGTTAAGATTAGGCGCCAATTGCAAGCACTAAGAGGAAGGATACGTCTTAATAGTCACCCGCGCTTAAAACTATATAGAACACCAAATATGCTAGTTAAAATTCTATGCAAAACATAATAATCTATTCTGGCAAATAATTCTGGCTACAAAGGATTTAGCATTTTATCTCTTTTGCTTAAAGACTTAAATCTCTTGAATGGTTACGAATATACAATGCCTAGAAATCTTGGTTCGTGATGGGTCAGGGCTCTTAAATAAAAGATTTTGATAAGATTCACAGGGATATAATACGATATCAGTGAATGATCGACCAGCCATTACAGACACACAAGAGCAAGAGAACGGAAACGGATGTTACATACATTCTAATGAAAAGCAGCCGTCAATGTCACATGACAGATACCACAGATTATAGATTTTATTACGTTTACATAGTTTAACAGTTTAACTCAACACTGTCCCTTAAACTAATACAATCCTATAACTGTCCCTTAAATAATGCAATACAGAATAGAACAAAACTTAACTATTACTTAAGCACTAAAACAGTTTCATTACAAATTTGTTATGTATTTCTTTTGTAAGCGGTTTAGTTAGCAAGTCGGCTAACATTTCTTCAGTACACAAATATTTAATATCAATAGAACTGTTACATATATGTTCTCTAATAAAATGGTGGCGTATATCTATGTGTTTAGTTCTAGCATGGAATATCGTATTTTTACACAATTTCTGAGCAGACTGATTATCGTTAAAAATTGTAACTTTACACAGTATACCCAATATTTCCTGTAAAAAATTTTTAAGAAACAAAGCTTCCTTGGAACTGTCAGAGAGACACATGTACTCGGCTTCCGTGCTGGACAGAGCTACAGTTCTCTGCTTTCTGCTTTCCCAGGAAACAATAGATTTGCCAACCTGAAACACATAACCAGTATAAGATCTTCGATCTGCTTCACTTCTTCCCCAGTCAGCGTCTGCGTATCCTGTAATGTTAATTCCGCCTTTTTGAAAAGTTAAACATTTTTCTTTTGTGCCTTTGAGGTAACGTAGCACCCTTTTCGCTGCCTTCCAGTGAGCTTCACTGTGACAATTATTAAATTGACTAAGATAGCTGACTACATGTGTTATGTCTGGTCGTGAACCTACTGAAATATACATCAGTGACCCTATTAAACTTCTATAATCAAAATTAGTATTTTTATCACCATCAGATTTTTCTAGTTTCAAACCAGTTTCCATTGGTGTTGATACAGGTTTGCAGTTTTCCATCTGAAATTTCTGCAAGACCTTTTCTATATAGTTTTGTTGGTCTAGAGTTATTTTATCTTTATTTTTACAGATTCTCATGCCTAAAACATGCTTTGCTGGCCCTAAATCTGCAATCTCAAACTCATTATTTAATTCCTTTTTAATATTATTTACTTCTATTTGAGAGTTTTGTGTATACATCAAAAGAATGTCATCGACATACAATGCTATTATTATTAATTTATCATGACTATATTTGTAATAAACACAAGCCTCTAATGATGACTTTGAAAATTTCAACTTTTTAAATAAGATTTTATTTATTTTCTCATACCATGCTTTAGCTGCCTGCTTAAGACCATAAATTGCTTTATTAAGTTTAAAGACTTTCTTTTCATTACCTTTACATATGAACGCTTCGGGTTGTTCCATAAAAACTGATTCTTTGAGTTCTCCGTTAAGAAAAGCTGTCTTTACGTCTAAGTGATGAATATTCATATCATATTCAGCAGCTATAGCAAGGAGTGTTCGAATACTTGAATACCTAACAACAGGAGAAAAAGTTTCATCGTAATCTATTCCATATTTCTGTGTGAAACCCTTTGCAACTAATCTAGCTTTATATTTGAGAAGTTCACCATTAACACCTAATTTTCTTTTAAATACCCACTTGCATTTTACTGGGCTTTGACCTTCCACTCTGTCAGTTAGTGTCCAGCATTTGTTGACATTGAAAGATTTATACTCATCTTTCATCGCTTGCCTCCAGTTATCAGCATCTGGACCGCTCAAAGCTTCTTCCACTGTCTGCGGGTCTCCAGTGTCACTGGTACAGGTTGCCTTCACCAGAAAGGCTGAGATGGAGTCATCACCTGTTGTTGTTGTTGTATCTTGCTCTGAACTTGAAGTTTGTTCTTCCAAATCTGGAATATATGTTTCATCCGAAGTATGATTTGAAACAAAACTATCATCACTCTCAGAATCATTCACTGATATCGTACTATATCTTTGTGGATTTGATGTGTCATCATAATTGACCTCATCCAAGGTATTTTCCTCAGTGAATGGTTCTGTGGGTTTCTCAGTCTCAATACTCTCTTGCAAGTTTACATAAGTGAGAGTATTTTTGTAATTGTTATCATCATTTGACACAATATCATCTTTACTAAATTTATTTTCCAAGAATGTTACATCTCGAGCTTTTATGCAATTCTTTGGAAAATCTGGGTCTAATAATCTATAGCCCTTTGTATGCTCACAATAACCAGTGAAAATATATTTCTTTGCTTTAGGTTCTAATTTATTTCTATTGTGCACATGTGCATAAACGACACAACCAAAAGTACGCAAATGTGAAATTGATACCTTTTTGCCAGTCCACTTTTCTTCTGGAGTGCAGCCTTTCACTGCTATCGTAGGAGATCTATTCTTGAGATAGACCGCTGTGTTTGCAGCTTCCGCCCAATATTTCTGCCCGAGGCCGGCTTCTTGAAGCATGCAGCGTGTCTTCTCCATTATGCTCCGATTAGCTCTTTCAGCAACTCCATTTTGTTGCGGAGAATATGGCACTGTAGTATGATGTATGATGCCGTTCGCCTTAAGAAAGTTCTGAAATTTCAAATTACAGTATTCAGTACCATTATCACTGCGCAAAATTTTCAATTTTTCATTAGTTTGATTCTCTACCAACGATTTCCAACTTTTAAATGTATCAAAAACTTCATCTTTTCTTTTCAAAAAATAAATGAAAGTTTTTCTAGAGTAATCGTCTATAAATGTTATATAATATTTTGCACCACTAAACGATGTAGATGCCATTGGACCACATAAATCGCTATGGACTACTTCTAAAATTTTTGTAGCCCTAGTAAAACTATTCTTTGGAAATGATGTACGAGTTTGCTTTCCCTCGATACATGACACACATTTCTGAAAATCACTTTTATCATATGAAATGCCTGAAACCATACCTTGTCTTAGCAACTCCATGCTTCGGTGATTGAGGTGTGCGAGACGACGATGCCATACCTGCTGCGAAACCTTATCTTCCATCACCGAGACTGCAGGCATCGCAACAGCACTTGATTCTTCACTACTTACAGCTTGCACATCTTTATTTTCCTCCAAACAACCTAAATTTGCTATAAATGGAGAGGTATTAGGACATACTTTTGTTAAGTTACAATTTTGAGTGGATGAGTCAACAGTATCTAATTGATAAATACCACCACACATTGTGGCCGTTGCTACTAAAGCTCCGTTATCAAAAATTCTACACATGTTAGAACTAAACACCACTTTAAATCCTTTACTTGTCATAGCGCTGACAGATAACAAGTTTGCTGACAAATTGGGAACGTAATGTACATTACTAATTGTTTTTACATTACCATTTTTCATATTAACTTTAACAGAACCCCTTCCAGCAGTATACAACTTGTTCCCATTAGCTACATTAACCTCTATCGACTTATTATCACTAACAAAGTCACTCATTACACTTTTGTCCCTACACATGTGTCCAGTAGCACCGCTATCAATGTACCACGAACCAGTCTTGATGTTTGCTGACAGCGCAACCAGTAGGGCCTTAGATGTATCCGTATTTGGTGTCTTCGCAGTCTTCTTATACGTTGACTTAGGACAATCTTTAATATAATGGCCAACTTTCTTGCACTTAAAACATCTTGGTTGTTTTCTAACAAACAGGGCTGAAGCATCGGTCTCCTCCTTATCATTTCTACGAAGATTTTCCTGAAGCAATTTTCCTTTTACCACTTCGCTGGAAAGTTTCACATTGGAATTTTCAATTGCCATTATAAGTGGGTCAAAATCTGTAGTCAAACCACTTAGCATCAATACAGCAACAAAGTCATCTTCAAGGGGAGAACCAATTTCACTGAGTTGTTGTGAAATCTCGGTTATTCTGTTTATGTAGCTTTCCATACTTTCGCTCTCGTTCAACTTGGTCGCAAATAATGTTCTCAGGAGCCCCAACCTGCGACATAGGCCCTTATCTTCGTAAGCCTTTTCAAGGTTGCTCCAAGCTTCGAACGCCGTTTTCGCATTACGTATGTGTGGAATTGCAGACGGTTGTATGGATAACGCGATTCTCGCCAAAGCTTTTTGAGCTTTCTTCTCATCACATTTTTCATTTTCCACACATTCCCACAGATCTTCTTGAATCAATATCATTTTAATCATGAATTTCCAGGAACTGTAGTTTTCTATCCCTTTTAATTTCTCTATAGAAACGAAATTCGCAGAGCCCGACATCGTGCTTTCTTGTAAGCAGAATTTCACTGTTTCGGATTACAACTAGCGCGTGAAAATATTTACTTTTTATTATTGCGCGATAGATAAGGCCCATAACCTGATGGGTCAGGGCTCTTAAATAAAAGATTTTGATAAGATTCACAGGGATATAATACGATATCAGTGAATGATCGACCAGCCATTACAGACACACAAGAGCAAGAGAACGGAAACGGATGTTACATACATTCTAATGAAAAGCAGCCGTCAATGTCACATGACAGATACCACAGATTATAGATTTTATTACGTTTACATAGTTTAACAGTTTAACTCAACAGTTCGAATTTCCCAGTTCCCACTCGACCTCCATTTTGTAGCGCACCGAAACGGTTTATATTTCGTAAATATTATGTTGGGTTTGAAGATTATATTGTTATAGAATATCTTCGGTGGTAACTTTATGTATTCTGTGGCTCAATGTACGAGTATGACGGTCTTCGGTTTACATTACACATTTTGAGACTATGTAATGACTTTATTTCATCTATGATAACTTTTGGACCCTAGTAAGTTGAACGAAGTCCCGATTTTGAAAATATTTAGTTAACTCCTTGAGAACATTTTCAAATCTCGTAAATAAAATAGGTAACGAATTTACCTAAGTTTTTGATGGTATAAGTAATTGTGCACTTTTTCATTGTCAGCGCAACTGCATCGTAATCAAACGATTCAAATTATAAATAAGTGGAATTGGGTCTCTGGTAACACAACAGTCGTATACAAAACATTATTTTCATCTCATTACCGTGATGGCTACTGTGACTAAAAACTTAGACCACTAACCACGAGACGAAACATAAACGAACCAATAATCTAATAAACTATATTAGAACCAAAAAAGTATGAACCAAGCTCTACGCAGAGAAGCTTAACATTTTATTTTCAAGACCATTTCGAAATTGCATTTTCATTCTTATCACGCTCGCGCTAGTTACTACAAGGCTTATTAATATATAAATAGACTCCCCCCACCCAATAATGGAGGGTTTTAAAATGCGGAGGCAGCAGTCCTGTATCAAACAAGCAAGATCGCTGACGAAGCGTCTCTCTTGATTAGCCGTGGCAATTTTACAAACGCTTTCATTTACGCTATCGCTTGCTTCGCTTTTTTTAGGGCAAACAACGTTTTTGATAATGAGAACTCCTACAAAGGTTTATTAATTAAGAGGTGTTGCAGAGCTGTTTGTAGTCTTGATGCTTTTAAAGCTTGTATTATATCAACGATGGTCCTGAGGATAATTAAATCTGTGATCTCGATTCCTTATAAGATGAGTGGTCTGGGCTACATTGAGGAAAAGGTTGACGTTGAATGTTTGAATCTTTTTTTTTCTAAGTATGTGTTCAAGGATAGTCTATTGCTTGTTCTTTCTCCCTATTTCAAGCTTCCTTAAGTTAGCTAAAGTTTATTTAAATAAATTTAAATAGGTAGGTTACTTCAATAAGAATAAGCTTTACAATTCAATTTGTAGCTTCTACAATAAAAAATTGTAAATCGAAACAATAAGGATTAATATTTAAACCATTAAAAAGGGGATATGTATTACAATGCCGAAGTTTAAAAGACCTAATTTTACAAGGCCTATGGACGAAAGACGGAAAATTAAAAGGTCGAATGGTTGTTTGGCCGAATGTTTAAAATCCCGAATGGACATTTTACTTACAAGATTAAATCCCGAAGCTTAAAAAACCGACGGTTGATTGAGGGTAACACGCCAGCAGGTCGATTCTGGCACTTTGTCGGCCGCTGCACGCTCGCTTCGCTCGCTCGGCTCGTGCGTTGTTGGTCGCAATGGAACCTAACCTCCTCCTCGCTCGCTACGCTCGCTCGTCAACGCACCTAATAGACCCTAACAGACTTTCCGGATTTTGAACTATCGGCATTTTAACTTTCGGGATTTCGAACTATCGGTCTTTCAATAATCGATCTTTCAAGTTTCGGTCTATCGGATATTAACATTTAGGGTTTTCGGTATTTTGAAAATAGATGTTTTGTGTGCGTTAATGACGATCGTATGTGTTATAAATTGTCGGCATCTTAATAGGTTATTACTGTCTGTGCCTTTAAAACTCTAAATAATTGAAAACTCTGAAGTGATATGAACATATTCACTTCTCAAGCTTACGAGCTCACTAGACATGAAATAAAACACTTTTTAACGGATACTAGCGCGGTTTAAGCTTCAGTCCCCCATGACCACGGTAGCTGCAAAGGTGCCAAAACGTCGGGAAAATAAAAATCAAACCAAATACCAAGTAATTACCAGAGTACTTTCAATAAAGCCGCGCTAATATACCTACGTTAAAAAGTGTTTTATTTCATGATATGAATATGTAACCAACAATAACGATAAGAAACAAATCCATAGCACAAGTTAGTCTTAAGGCCAAGAGTACGCCAAACTTTTCCGATGGCAGGCTCACGTCACCTCATAAGCCTCCAATTAGGCCCCATACACACTTACCGGAGACACTTCGCAAACAAGTTGGGCGGCCGCTTCATGGCAAACTTCCGAGTACGCTCAAGTTGTAAGTTGTACTACCGACTGGCAAGATAAAAAAACTTGCGGAATTTACTATCAACTGGTAAAATAGGAAATATTGGGAACTGCACTAAGCTCTCAATGCAAAAAGCTTATACCTCCCTCAAATGGAGATTGCACGGCCATACGTCATAGTGAAGATTGAAAAAAGCTCCTTTAGTGACGTGACGGCTTATTGCAACCTTTTTCTTTAGTGTTACAATACGTGTTCGTTGTTCGTCGTTCGTTCGTTCGTGAGAAACGAAAAAGTACATAGATCTAGATCGTTAGATGTGCCCCTAACATAGTATGAGCTCACCGAAATGTGTCAACATTCAAATGAGTGAGCCTCACTTCTTTGCTCTTAGTGTTGGCTTGAACACGGTGTCAATCACTTCTATATTTTTTAAGAAAAAACCACTAGAAAACTGTCTTGTGCCTTTCATCTGTGCACAAATAATTCTATGAATACAATTATAGCAAAATCGTGTAACATATCACGCGTAAGTATTTAGATTTCAATTATTATCGAAATTTATTTTCCTTCCGTTGTCAATTCCGATGGACGTAAACAACGCATCACGCATGCGTGCGCCATTTTGACAGATTTGAAATAATCCTACAGATTTTCAGTACCAGGGCAGATCTAACGATCTAGATCTATGAAAAAGTATTGTAAAACGAAAAGAAAGAGATAGCAATACGCCGTGACGTCACTAAAGAGTCTTTTTTCAATCTTCAGTATGATACTAGGAGTGCCACAGCTGGAAGTGTGAAGCACGACCAGTGCGCAGAAGGTGGTAAATGAAACGTCAATGTTACAATTTACCAAGATATATTTTAATAAAAGGGAATAATAATTTAATGCTTAATTTTGAAAGGCAATTTAGAACATTATAAAATAAACATTAAGATCGGGATTCACCCGTTGGCAGCGGGTAGGTTATAAAACGAAATCATTTCATTGCAAGATAGAAATTAAATTAATGTTGGTTATAGTATTTATTCACAAGCTATTTAGTAGCTCATACAAAATACTATTACCTGCCTTCTGAGTTTACTGTAAACAAGGATTGCCTATTACTTTCCACAAATATTGCTGCACATTGATATGAATCGTTTACACTCGATAAGAATTTAGCACAAAAATCACACTGATTAAACCATTAGATATTAATATGAGAAAAACGATTATAGATATTTAATTAAGGTATTTAATATGAGAATTCACTATGAAATTTATAAGGAATTGAAATGCAAAACGAACGTATTATAGCTACACTCACCCTAGAAACGGGGTTGCACAACACAAAGAAATGAAATGAAATAATGTAGTGCAGGAGTGCAAACTCCATTGTGGATTTAAGCTTCTTGTCTCAATGGGTACTTGTGAAATAAAGAGGAGAGGAGCATACATTTGTTTTTTTTTAATGTAGATAAGTAACTTAAGTCTGCCAAAAACTTGCACACTGTAACATGAATAGAAGCATTATTTTTTCGTAATATGAGATAACTTTATTAGCTACTAAATATAAAACTTCTTTGTTACTGTGCCATTTGTTATAATTTCTTTATTTTTCTCTCTACTCCATATAATAAGCATTATTTTGAAATCTACAAAACTTTAAACTTTTAGATTTTTGCATTCACAATGCTATTTTTATATTAAGATGAATAAATAATGAAAAATATTAGAAAAAATCGGCTCACCCGTAGCAACTTAGACGGGATTCGAACCCGCACCCTTAGGATTCCGGAGTGCATTGGGCCGGAATCCTAAGGGTGCGGGTTCGAATCCCGTCTAAGTTGCTACGGGTGAGCCGGTTTTTTCTAATATTTTTCATTATTTATTCATCTTAATGTACAAAACTCTTTTTTGGAAACCGCTCACTTTTTTCGATTAGTTCAACTATTACGTTTTATTTACATGAAGAAATAAAAGCACTATTTCGAAGTTCAAAGTGTGTTTATTTTTAAAGGATTAAGCTAAAGTGCCCAATCCTCATTGAAATATGTCTATCGCTACAGTATAGACAGATTACGAAAGAGTTATTAAGCACTAGCTAAGGCTTGAGACTATTTGAGTAACTTCAAGACGTAAAGATAAAAAACTTTAGTAATCATGTAGAGATTTCAGACGCTTAGTGTTTTTTCAATTAATCAATTTGTTTTTTTCAGTTTAACTTTTTTAGGCAAATGAACTTTCGTTGTATATCTAAGCAATTGATGAATCGAGTTCATACTCCACTCAAATTCGAATCATTTTTTTCTCTACCTAGAGTCAAAAAATAAAATAACAAAGTACTTGGATAAAAACTTAAATTCGTAATGTTTTCAAACCGTTCTAATCGTACTTTGATTCCTACAGCATAAAGGCAATAAAAGGCTATATTAATTCCTCCCTAGAATCGGCCAATGCAATATAAGCGAAAAGGCACTTAAATCTGGTAGGTCGTTCGCAAGCTAGCGGTAAGTACGGCGCACGGGCCAATCTAATTTGCGGGCGTTACATTAATCGGGCATTACGGGCCAACACGCCCGGCTACTTCTTGCCAGTGTATAAAAATCTATTCCCTACTTTGAGTACACTGCTCACTTCTTTTCACATACCGAAGAATAAATAACACTACGCCTCGCCTGTATGTATTGTAGCAAGTTCTAAAATTACTAGTGGCTCTGTGAGCCTGGTGTTTGTGTAATTTTTGACCATTTTTAGAAATGGCTGAAATATGTTTCTTTTATTGCAAAAAACTTTATTGCCAAAAAATTACAATATAGACGCTGAAATCTGAATCATCTGGTTCCCGCAGTAAGGTGGTTCCACTCTAGTAGTAGTAAGGTGGTTCCATGATTATAATCAACTTTTACTATGCGGCCAACTCTAATATCGCGAAATAAAACAGCTGTTACATACAAAAGCGCAATACCTAGGGATTCGACTTTAATGTAATGTATGGAACAGCTAATTTTTTTTCGCGATATCAGATATAAGTATAGTGAATAGATAAACGATATTACTTGAATTAAATAGGCGACTACGTTCATGTGAGTTATCGCCAACTGAGGCACAATTCCCTGTTCTGCATCATCATTATAGTAACAAAACAGCACTACAGAATAGTTATTTAACCAGCGTCACTTGTAATAAGATCTTCTCGAGTCTACCAAATTCTGAATTTTTATCCCTCTTGATTCTCACTCACTTTCTATGCAACATGTATATTTCCGACTCGAACGCTTTATCTTTAAAAAATATTTTAATATTTTCTCATTGGTATACTTTCTAATAGATAATTAAATTAACCACTTAAACAGCGTTAGCAGTGTACGCACTCACAAACAAAGGCGTTACGTGCGGCCCCCAACGCGCAAACACCGGATTTGCTTTCGGCCTTTTTTCCCAGAGGCAATGAGATCGACGCTAATCGACGCTGGCAATAATGTTTTATGATCTACTGAGTGGGGCGCACAATAGAACCTGCGTAGACCCCACTATAGGTAACATACAGGGTACAAGCAAAGGCTTTGTGAGTAACGCACTCTTGAAAGAATGGGACATGTAACACTTCTGTTGGAAACAAATACCCGTTTCATTATGGAACTCTTGTAGAACTTTAATAAACTACCTAACAAGCTCAGACCAAATAAAAAAAGGAAGACGGAGTCTTCCGAACAAAGCGGTAAGGCCAACAAAACTATGCCTTGGCTGTGTACATACACAGTTCACGCACACACGTGTAACGAAACTATGCCTTGGCTTTCCATATAAAACCCTGCCGCCCGGCCCCCGCCCGCCCCCTTGTACGCACACATATACCATCAAAAACCGGCCTCACTTCATTGTTCGCAACGCTCCGTCTTACTTTTTTATTTGATCTGAGCTAACAAGCATAGGCATTTTGAGAAGACTTAACACAATTTAGACGAAGAATCTTTTAGGTGTAGAACTCCATAGCAATAACACTCCCAACCAGTTCCTCTGGTTTAAAGGTCTTGTTAAAAATATTTTTTGATTAATCTGCAGGTTGAGGCATGTGAACGTGAAAATGCAAATGCTATTTAGAGACATTATATAATTTTAGAGATTATAAATATCGCTAAAATATTTTTTTGCAAAATCCTGCAATGCAAGCTATCTACGTCATGTTTCAAAAAACCCCGTCAGATCCTGAAAAAGGTTATAGTGTTGCTGAAACTGAACAACATTCTCCATGGAATATAGGTCTAAAAACGAAAAAAAAATTCATACTCCCATTTAAATATGTTGGTCAGGTGACCGACTTACTATGGAAAGGCGAAAAAAAATCGTTTTTCGACCTATGTTCCTTGGAGAATGTTGTTCCTATTACCTGTTTCAGGATCTGATAGGATTTTTTGATACATGATGTATAATAAGCAGATCAGCGCCCGCGGCA
This sequence comes from Agriphila tristella, assembly GCA_928269145.1. Lineage (NCBI taxonomy): Eukaryota > Metazoa > Arthropoda > Insecta > Lepidoptera > Crambidae > Agriphila > Agriphila tristella. The sequence continues at coordinate 18,706,021 of OV743443.1, read as the reverse complement.
TGGGTTCGTATATCATATCGACCTCGATATGACTAAAATATGTATTAAACGGCGTCGAAACATATTTGACAGGACGATAAAGTTCGTCCTTCGATAAAGAATTTGATCACGTCGACAGACATCATTCATTCAGTGTGTTTTAAATTCGTTCTTTTGGCGTTGATAAGTTTTAGAAAAGGATCGCACTACACGCGCGCATACTGTACTGCGCGCGTGTCGCGCTCTTTTGTCGACCACCTTTGAGTAGTAGGCTATTTATCGACTTCAACCTGTCAAAATGCGCTAATTAAACTGTGCAAGATGGCGGCTCATTGTGATCATTTGGTGATCATGCACGCAGTGCGCGATAATTAGTCGCACTTGACATTTCATTGTGACATAGATAATATAATTTATCGAATGATCCATTCACTGTGTCATAATTTTGTCAGTTTTCATAATATGATAAAAACTCGATAAACAGTTTATCGATTGTGCCATGCAACGGGAGCTGATTTTGACACATATACCTACCATACCTAAATGAATTCAAAGATCTTTTCCGACACAGTCCTATTCGGAAAACAAAATCTCAATACTCCAATTCCTCAATAACAAGAAGATTAAAGTGATAAACGTTTTTAAAACAAACTTCGTATCAGTACGAAAAAAGGTCGTTACTCATGATCACTTTTCGTAAATGTTCGATCCCCACATATCCTATCATAAATCACGCTTCGAAGAGCAATAGGCAATCGTAAAAGTTATCTGTGGCTCTCAAATCGGTGCATCCATTGTTGAGTACCAGTAAAATCTTTTTATAGGCCCTTCATGTAGGGTCGCAATACTTTTGGTGCTGTTAGGGCGAGTCTCTCAATTTGGGTTTTAAAAAAGGATTTGAAATTAAACGAGGAATTAGTAATTTCGCGAAATGGCAGCCGTCACGGAGGATGGAATGAGACTGAGGCGCTCGGGAAGCGAGCGCGTCCAACTGGTCTCCCAGACGCTGGATCAGCAATATTATCCAGGGTCGTCAGCAACTAACTATACATCAAAGGGATGTAACACCTCCCCCCATGGAAAAATAAACTTCAGGATCAATATTCTGAAGTTTATGACTAAGTAATTCAAAGTTAAAATAATTACATATTTATTTTATTTATTAATAATATTTATTTATTTATTTATAATATATATTTATTTATGTATATAATTATGTATTCAGGTTTATATTTGTCTGCGTGTTTTTGGAGAAGGGGGAGCTTTTATATGTTTAGATTCTACTTCTATATCTACTAATTCTGTAACTTCATGTTCTGATTGTTTATCATCTTGTTTTGTAATTTTCTTTTTAAACATTACTTTTGGAATTTCCATTTGTCGGTGAAGGCTGCCAGTTTTATTTATTTTCCTAAATATTTTAAATACACAAAATGAAATTACAATTATAATGATAAATATTAAAAGCGTAGAATAGTGTGCCCCGTATTGGATGAAATGAGGTTTATTTATTATTTTATTTAAATCTTGTATCATATCTTTATCTAAATTTTGTGTTAGGGGTAAATTTTCTAAATCTATGTTATTTAACTTTAACAAGGGAACACTATTCGCTACTTCTTTAAATTTACTTATACTACAACAAGAATCATTAATTAAATTAAAATCTAAGTTTATGGAAGGTATGGTTACATTCAAAACATTATAATCGGGTAAAAGTCTAGTACTCTTGCAATATGCTTTACAATGGATAGGTATGTATACAATTCCAGTGCCTAATAGTTTTATATCAATCGGTTCTGAGTGAAGACAATCTATTGTTAATTTACTAGATTTTGACTGTACAAATATCCATCTATTATTACGAATTGGTTTCCAAATATCCAATTCGCCATTAACGAATTCTGTTTTACAATATTCCGGAAGGGATGAAACTACTTTTGATAACAATTCACTTTCACAATTGGGGTTGGCAGATGTTGGAAATATGTTCATTATTTTACATAGATAATTTTGATGGTCAATAGTTTGACAAGAATTGATATCATTTACATTACAATAGTGGGTCTTATCTTTAGTAATAGCGATATATTTGCTACTAGGAATTATAACACTGAATGAATTTGGATTTGTTACATTATGAGGCATTGGCAAAGGAATACTATTATATAAATAAAATTCAAGCGGATTTGTAAGAGGGATTGTAAGTATAAACATTATTTTCTTATTTAAGTAATAACTAATTAATTTTGACATATTCATAATTTTATGGATAAGTTTCAATTCCAGAGGTACAACAAATTCTAATTCGTTAGGTAAATATTTATAATTATCAGTCAATTCTTTGTACAATTCTTGTGGTGTTATTACAGATGGGTGAATAATATTCACTCTACTAAGTAAAATAGCATTTGTAATATCTTCAATTTGGAAAGACAAAGTAAGGATGGATGCTTCTAAGTTATTATAAACTGTGTTTAAACCGGACATTACTGACAAATGATCTGTTCTATTGGATAAATATTTAAGTTTTACAGAAAGTTTATCGATAGCTAGGTTAAGGTTATCTTCATTAGATTTCAATCTTACAATAGTTTCATTAAATCTGGTTAATGTAGATCTTGTGACTAATATGTGTTCTTTTACTAATGAAGCTATCCTTTTCTGATCATCTTGTACATAATTTATAGCGCTATCGTATTTTTCTGCATCATCCTCATCTAGGGTGCCGAATATATGTTTAAAAGCGGTACCTATTCCGCCAAACCAAGCTCTGCGTTTCAATCTGTCATCAATTAAATGGGTTATAGATGAATATTCTTTAACCATATTTTTATAATGGGTAATTAGCGGTTCTATTATATTTTCGCATTCTGATTCGTCAAATTCTTTTGTTTTATTGCAAAAGTACGTAACTGTTTCTAACACAGAATTTATATTTTCAATGTGTAATTGTATGTGGGTAATATCTATCGGGATGACTAAGTTTAAATTACCGTTTTTGATTTTAACCTTTCCCACATAATCGAAATACAAGCCAGGACTCGATGAGATTTGTTCTACAAAACTTGTTGCTACTGAGGTTGGCACACTGAAAATAAAATTAAGTTATATAACGACTGTTATAAAACCTAATGCTATAAAACTAAGGATATAGAAGGTTAATTATAGTAGGTATAATAATAAAAATGTAATAGTAACATGTAAAATAGTAGAATTACTAAAGAATAAAATACGCTATTCCTAATCTTAGGGACTACTGGGAAAGACGCCTGCTAATTTAATTTCATCAAAGTGGTGTTTCACATGGCGCCTATTTATTAGTAAGGTTACAGTGTTGTTTCCGTGAACGGCAAGGATTTTGTAAGGACCTTTCCAAATCGGAGAGAGGGCCTTACGAAGTCTCAAATGGTTTTTCAAGTAGACGTAATCACCTACTTTGTATCGGATAGATCGGGTTTTTGCATCATAGTAGGATTTGGATTTTTCTTTTGAATGTTGTATGTTTTGATACGTTTTTTCCCAAGACAGTTTAAGGCGATGTTGAAGCATTCTGACGTAGTCAGGATATGTGGTGAGGTCTTGGCTATACAGGGAATCGGGAATGAAGGCTTTATGCCCAAACAATAGTTCGTATGGTGAAAAGTTGGTAGTGCTGTGGGTAGCGGTGTTGTAGGCTAAGATTGCTGTGTAAACGTATCGTGGCCAGTCATCTTGATTATCATTTACATAGGATTTAAGGTACTCTTTAAGAGTAGAATGGCTCCTCTCGAGAGCTCCTTGAGTCTGGGGATGATATGGAGTAGACCACAGCTGTTTGATTTTCAGGAAGCTGCAAGTCTTTTTGAAGAGATCAGCTGTAAAATTGGTACCTTGGTCGGTGAGGATAGTCTGAGGAATTCCGAACAGAGAAATAAAGTGAACGAGGCAATCAGTGGTCTCTTCTGAGGAGACACTGCGGAGAGGATAAGCTACGGAGAATTTCGTGAGGTCATCTTGAAGAGTCATTATATATTTCAATTTGGCAGGGCCGGACTCGGGTAAAGGACCGACGATGTCCAGAGCTAATCTTTGAAAGGGGCTGGTACTGGTAGTAGTGATCTGCATTGGAGCACGATTGAGTTGTCGAAGGGCTTTATTCTCTTGGCATGAAGTGCAGGCTTTGACATAGTTTTCTACGTCACCTTTCATACCTTTCCAGTAGAATTTCTCTTTGATACGGTTAAGCATTCTGTTGCAGCCTAAATGTCCTGCAACGGGAAGATCATGATTTTCTTTTAGAATCTTTTTAATTTCACTGAGAGTTGGATAAATTATACTATCGTGATAAATATTTATTTGTATATTAGTATTGTGGAAGATGTACACTATCATGTTATATAATTTTGCAAAAGATAGACTTTGGAATGGATTTCTAAAGTCAGAAATAGCAATTTCGGAAATGTTGTCTTCGGTTGAGGTTAAATGAGTTTTAATGTTTTTAAGTGTTCGGTAAATCTCTGGATAAGTGCATTCATCGAAATGGTGTACTTTAGGGAAAATAAGGTAAGTACTTTTGTTATCATTGGTTTGAACTTTTTCGAAAGAGTACAATTGTTTTTCTTTGTAACGTGTTTCGTCTGTCACTTTTTCTAGGATTTCTGGTAAGTACGGATTGGATTCATCTAAGTCTATAGACGTAGGGATTAGGATGATTTTACAATGGGTTTTGGTGAGGGACTGGTTATGTTCAGTGATTTTAGTGTTAAATTGATTGTTTTTATTGTTAATTTCTTTCAGGAATTTGGAATATTCGTCGTTAGTGTAGGTATCATCGGGAGCTGGAGGAGAGTCGCGAGCTTGCGCAGGTGAGCTTTCAGGATTCAGTGGAGCTTGTTCAGGTTCTTGGATTTCAGGGTTTGGAGTAGCAGATATAGTAGGATCTTGGGCTGAAGTGGAAGGTGTCGAGTCGGGTAGGTTTTCTTGAGTTTCAGGATTTGAAATAGCAGGTATGGCAGGATCTTGCATTGAAATCGAAGGAGTTGGATCAGGTAAGTTTTCTCGACTAGTTGATGCTTGCGCATTATCAGATTTTGGAGATTTTACCTTGCTAGATTTAGTAGGATCAGTGGGGCTGTAGTTGAATGGGAAATCGTCATCGTCGTCTAACAAGTCTATTTGAGGTAAGCTGCTGCTGTCGTAATCAGGAGTAGCAGGGAGATTGACGCCAAGATCATCGAGAGTCAGCGGGCTGAATGGAGGTTGTATGTTGTCGTTGTTGGCGTCGGTAGAGTCAGGGTTAGTATTTTCTTTTTCAGGTTGATTTGGAATGACGGGATTTACGGGATAACGGGAAAGAGCATCTGCGGCTGAGTTAAGTCTACCTTTCCTATAAATGATCTCGTATTCATATTCTTCGAGCATCAGACGCCAGCGCTGCATCTTGCTGTTAGGGTTTTTGTGATTGAAAAGCCACTTAAGGGGTCTGTGGTCTGTAATGATTTGGAACTTTTGACCATATAGGTATGGTCGGAATGTGTTGCATCCGAAGACAATTGCGAGGAGTTCTTTCTCCATAGTGAAATAGTTTACTTCGTTTTTATTTAGAGTTCGGGATGCATACGCGATAGGATGATCTTTACCGATGGGACCCTGGGATAAAACAGCGCCGATGGCGTGGTTAGAGGCATCACAGGTAAGTACGAATGGTTTTGTAAAGTCGGGATAGCAAAGGACAGGTGCAGTGGTCAATTTTTGTTTCAGAGTGTCAAAAGCGACTTGTTGTTGGTTTTCCCAGTTGAATTTAGTATCTTTCCTCAAAAGTTGAGTAAGGGGTTTGGCAATTTTGGAGAAGTCCGGAATGAAACGACGATAATACGAAACGAGGCCGAGGAATGACTTTATGTCTTTAGCGGACTCTGGAGTAGGAAATGCGATTACGGCCTTGATTTTTTCGGGATTCGGTTTGACGCCTTGTTCAGTGATTATATGCCCCAGGTAGCAGACTTCACGTCTTAGGAATTCGCATTTGTCTGGCTGTAATTTGAGATTGAAATTACGGATTCTTTGGAAGATTTCTGTTAAATTACCGATGCTGGATTTTAGGTCGTGTCCATAGCAGACTACGTCGTCGAGGTATACGAAGCATCTAATGCCTTGGAGACCAGACAAGACTGTGTTCATTAACCTTTGAAAGGTTGAAGGGGCGTTTTTAAGGCCGAATGGCATCCTGGAGAATTGGTAGTGCCCTTCAGGGACTGTGAAGGCTGTTTTAGGTTTGTCGGCTTCATTTAATTTAATCTGATGAAATCCAGAGGCAAGGTCTAGGGTAGAGAAGTATTTGCTATTACCGAGTTGATCCAATATCTCGGTAATTTGTGGAAGGGGATATGTGTCACCAATTGTGACGTCATTGAGTTTGCGGTAGTCAATTACTACGCGCCATTTTTGAGTATTGGAAGCATCGAGTTTCTTGGGTACCACCCAGATAGGTGATGACCAAGGGGAATCAGAGGGTTCTATGATGTTTTGTTCTAGCATTTTGTCAATTTGTTTTCGTACTTCAGCTTTATGGACTTCAGGGAATCTATAGGTCTTAGTATGTATTGGGATGTCTGTTGTTGTCTTAATTTCATGTTTGAGAGCATTTGTATGGGTAAGATTTTCCCCTGGGAGGTGGAAAATGTCGGAATAGTCAGAGCATAGTTGTAAGAGAGCGTTCTTTTCCTCTTTATTGAGGTGTGAGGTGCGTAGTTGCTTTAGAACTTCTTCTGTGCGTTTAAAACCGTTATATGAAGTGTTGACATGATTAATTCCTATAGGTGGGTCTACGAATTCTGAAGAGTCGAAAGAGTCGAGAGAGTCGAGTTTAAGTTTAAGATCTGATTTTATGGTAACAGGTTCTTCAGAGGTATTGACAACGGATATGTTTACTCTATTGTTTTCCTTGACATGGACAATACAATTTGCAATCAATAGATTTTCTGATAAATTTTGATCAAGGATTAACCCTTCTTTTATCTCAGGGTTAGAGACTGAGCATTCGATGACAGTTTCGGTTCTGCCAGGGATTGTATAATGGGGCTCCGAGAAGTAGATATGGATGTAAGAATTCTTTAAAGTAAGGATGCCGAAGGTGAAGTCTATGTTTCCTTTAGATTCGGTCAGAAGATCGTTACCGATAATACCATCATAAGGGAAATCTAGGTTGCTTACTACATGGAATTTGTGAGTGAGACGGTATTTGGGATTTTTGTCACTAAGTGATAATTGTAAATTGAGTGAGCCTAGAGTTGGAATGACATCGTCTTGTGACGTTGTTGTAGTAAGACCTTTTAATTTGAGAATCTCCTTCTGGAGAGGAAGATTGGGTTTGAGAGTGGAATCTTTGACTAGGCTTATAGAAGAACCAGTGTCTATAAGGAGGGTCAGTGGAAGTACTGTCGCTTCGCAGTTAACAATTACGTAAGGCAATGATTTTATTGAAGGGTCAGGCGTGATTTCGTAGATCTCTTCAGATTTTGTAGTTATGGATTTGGTGGGTTTGGTAGGATTGCTAGATTCAGTGGAACTGGTACGTGCTTCAGAGGATTTGGTAGAATTAGTATTTGTTTTAGTACATTTAGGAATGGATTTAGTAGGTTGAGCGGATTCAGCGGATACGGTGGATTTTCTTTTTACAGATTCAGCGGATGCAGCGGATTCAGTGGATACAGTGGGTTTATTTTTTATAGATTCAGTGGATACAGTGGATACAGCGGATACAGTGGAATTCTTTTTTGTAGATTCAGTGGATACAGTGGATTCAGTGGATACAGTGGAATTCTTTTTTGTAGATTCAGTGGATACAGTGGATACAGCGGGTTCAGTGGATACAGCGGTTTTATTTTTTATAGATTCAGCGGATACAGCGGATTCAGTGGATACAGCGGATACAGTGGATTTTCTTTTTATAGATTCAGCGGATACAGTGGATTCAGTAGATACAGTGGATTTTCTTGGAATAGTGGTGTCTTTTTTAAGATGGCGTCTCGGGCGACACCTAAACGAGACGGGTTCTAGTTTAAACCTTGTGACTGGTCGTAGTGGTCATCGACCTCGTCATAACCTTGAGGTTCGGTTTCGTTGAAGTTGACGCGGCGGAACGGGACAGGACCAGAGGATGGTTGCGAGGACCGGAACCTATTATTATATTCTCGCTTTCGGCACTGCTCAATAGAGTGACCGGGAGCCTTGCAGTACCGGCACGTGATTGTATTGGAACTGGTAGGAAAATTAGGAGCGGAGTTAGGGTTGCGATTTTGCGGAGCGGTTGAGAATGGCCTTTGTGGCTGGAAGGGTCTAGTAGGATTGTTCATTCTTGTTGGGCGATTATCGCGTCTAGCTTCGGGAATGCTCCTTTTATATAAGGTTTGTTGGATTCTTTCCTCTGAAATTGCAAAGTTAGTGGCTTCATTTAAAGATCTCGGTGATTTACATCGGACTATGTTAGAGATTCTTGGGTGTAAACCAATTAGGAAGTGATGGAGGGCAAGTTCCTCCATAGCCGCGGTACGGCCTGGGAGTTCTTTAAGTTTACAGTTACTAAGTGAGATTTCGGTGAGTAATTGTGATAACAGTGTTTCGATTCTAAGAGCGAATTGGCTTACGTTTTCGGCCGGAAGTTGTTTGCTCTCTTGTAATTCCATCAGAAGGTGTGAAGAGTGTTTGCGATCACTGAATTGGGTTTTTAAAAATTCCTTGAGTTGTTCCCAAGTTTGAAACTCTTTTATTGAGCAGGCAACTTCCGCCTTTCCTTGGAGTTGACATAAGATATATTTGAAAAGAATGGGCTTCTGCTGATTTGATGCTAATTCATACGCATTATTACAATTGATAATAAAAGAATTCAACGTTTCTCTACTGCCATCATATGGTTTTATAAATTTTAAAATGATATTTAAATCTAATGTTTCAAGTTGAGGGGTGGAAACTTTTTTCCCTCTCTTTTGTTTTTCTACAGGGCTAGGGGCCCTTTCGTCATCAGTATCGGCGGGCAAATCGACATTGATGGGTATTTGCAGAGTTGGGTCTGACTTAGTTTCAGGCATTTTAACAAAGATATAGTATTCTTCAAATTAACAACGAAAACGAGATAGTAAATTAATTTAGCACAATATGAATTTAAGTTCTTCACTTATAACAAGATTAAAGTCACTGTTTACAATAGTCAATAAGCAAAAATACGACTCACAGTTCGTAGAACACGACAACGGTTAAAGCTGCGATAAGATTCATTACGATCGGCCGGATGCACTATGACTTCGTAAAAATACTGCAACAATGTTGTAGGCCACTGATGATGTAATCGACGGACGGCTGCGACGATGGTACTGATTATGGATCTGGATTCTGGATTTTGCAAGGGTTTGTTGCTCGTAGTTTATGCACTGTTTACAGGGATAAGACGATTTTCACCGGGGAATTGCACTGCTTATAGAGGTAAGTTCACACTGGACACGGAGATTACTGGATGCAGGGATGAGATTTGTGTAGTTTACGCTGGACACTGGTAACACAGGTAAAGTATATGCTTTCTCTCACTGGACACAGAGGTAAGTTTACGCTGGATATAAAGGTAAGTTCACACTGGATACGTAGATTATTAGGGATAGAGACGAGACTCGTGTGATTTACGCTGTTTATACGTTTTTCTTTCACTGGACACAGAGGTAAGTTTATGCAGGATATAGAAGTAGATTTTTACACTGGATACAGAGTTTTCACTGGACACAGACACAGAGGAAAATAGAGTTTGCATATACGCGTAAATTCACGCACTTTTTTATGGATTTTAGAACTTTGAAACGGAGACGGACCGAGGACCTTTTAAGATCCCTTGACGCTGCCACCAGATGTTAGGGCGAGTCTCTCAATTTGGGTTTTAAAAAAGGATTTGAAATTAAACGAGGAATTAGTAATTTCGCGAAATGGCAGCCGTCACGGAGGATGGAATGAGACTGAGGCGCTCGGGAAGCGAGCGCGTCCAACTGGTCTCCCAGACGCTGGATCAGCAATATTATCCAGGGTCGTCAGCAACTAACTATACATCAAAGGGATGTAACAGTGCGAAAGATAGTAACCAATACAGGATTTTTGTTATTATGGTGGATAACACACCGAAAGTTGCACCCTTACAGTTTTTTATTTAATAAGTTGTTAATAAAAAAGGATTTTAATAAAACTTTACTCGGAATTTTAAGGGCCCATAGTATATAATATTTTTATCAGGTAAGGCACTACATTCCCTCGTATTCATATTTATTCGTATTACTAGCGGCCGCCCGCGGTTTCACCCGCGTGGTTCCCGTTTCCGTGGGAATATCGGAATAAAAGTATACTATGTTTTAACCTAAGCTATCTACTATCTGTGTGCCAAATTCCAACCAAATACGTTTAGTAGTTTTTGCGTGATTGAGGAACAAACATCCAAACATCTAAACATCCAAACCCACAAACTTTCAAAGGCTTACGCCCATCTACGGCCCAACTTTAAAATACCGTGTACAAACTTACGATAAAATTTAAAAATCGTTATTTAATTTAATATCAATAATGCAATTGGAATTATTATGAAATAAAGTCGCCATCACCAAAACCATTTTAATAACAATTCAAAGATTTTTATCCGAGTGACGTTGCTCTAGGTACGTAAAAATCTCGTAAACAATCGATTCGATATAAAAATCGATACCAACAAAATATATTATTAAAAACTAACAGTATTTGTAAGGGCAATTCTTGTTTGACTGAGTATAACTTCCAAAAATATAGTTTTTATTAAAACCAGTACAGTATCATGAAATATTTTTTAGATGGGATCAGTATTGAACAAGACTTAAATCGATTTAGTAATCGATTCCAATAGAAAAATGGCAGAACTGTGTACTCGGCTGGTCTACTGTCAGTTTGACAGTATAGTGACAGTACGACGATGGCGACGTCACAACGTTTGATTGTCGTTTGTTTGTGTTTTGTTGTTTTGTTTTGTATTGGAAGTGTTTTGCAGTGAGTGTGTTTTTTCTCATGCATCCTTTACTTTTTGACCCATTTTACGCTAATGGACTCCGAGTCTCCGACTCTATCCTGAACTTTGGAGTTAGGCCCCGCTATTTTATATGACGATAATCTGGAATGGAAACTGCCCACTTGACTCTCGCATGCATTGGATTCTGGAAGCACCTCTGGTTAGTTAATTCAAAGTAAACAACATTACATTTAGTTAAACTGACTTCGAGTGACTAAAACGATAAAACAAATGCCTCTGATATGAAAGTTGTTGAAATAAATTGTGCCCATACTAACGAAAAAAAAGTCGTTTTATCTAAAAAAGGCGACTTATTTTCTTAACCAACATTCAGTTTATTGAGTTTTTGACATGCCATGCTTTCATTTAATGCACAATTCGTCTGTGTACACCGCGGTGTACCGTGGGCCGGACTTCTATAGACCCATGGGCATGGTCCTTTATAATATTAGTAAGATAAGATAGTAGGATTATCTCAAACGGCCACTTTTAGCAGTTTTACTATCTACTTCTAGCAGTGACAATGAGGGAATGTAATGATACAGTTTAAAATACTAGACTATAGGCCATAAAAATTCCACGTAAAGTTTTATTAAACTTGTGTATGAGAATTACAAAATTAAATAAAATTGCGGTGCCACGTTTGATCAGGCAACCGCCCTTAATGGTTCGACTATTCGAGAAAACTAATATGAGCTTTATTTTTTATGAAGAGTTTAATATATAGAACTACCATTCTATGCAAAAACCTAGTACACTTGTTGTATGGTCTGTGCTGATACCATTCAAACAGGTCTTGCAAAGTTGTAACTCAAATACTCGAATGTTTTTGTTTATAATTACTTAAGTTTATAATTTATTAAAGTAAATATAGCAAGGAACAACAACTAAAATAAAAGAATCTTACCACGACTTCATTAAGTTAATGATCATCGCACAAAAAGTCTCTTTTGGAATAAAACATTTTCGGATATTAGCGCGGTTTTATTGAAAATACATTTAGTAAATATCCGTGTATTCTAGTCAGTGCGTAAGCTTGAGAGGTAAATAAATCCCTTTTTGGTTTAAAACATAAATTGTTATCCCCCGAAGTAATATTATAGTCAGGTGGGGTAAGTGAAACACCGGGGTAAGTGAAACACCGGGGTAAGTGAAACACCCAACCATATCTAAAAAACTATCGTAGTTTATTCTCATAGCGATGTGTGTAGCGAAACATATGGCGCACTTCCCCCATGTCAGATATCACAAACCTTTTTTCCATAACCTTTTATAACGAATGATATTGGGCGCATTCTGTCAGACAAATCTTTGAGTCATCGATCGCCATAGAATAAATTTTAAACATGGAAAGTAAAATATTGAACATTCTATACAAATTACTTTCCATGGTTAAAAATTACTCTATGGCGATCGATGACTCAAAGATTTGTTTGGCAGAATGCGCCCATTGTCAAAGATCAAGACGTTTTTTGTTAGGTACTTACCTACCTATATTTTGTTGTTTGAAAGCCGATTTCGATGAAACTTGGTTTGGGGCACTAATTTGACAAGAAAACAGCAAGGCAATGTTAAAAATATTAAAAAATCCAAGATGGCGGCCAACTTTTTTGTTTGTGGTCCGATTTCGATGAAACTCAGTTTTTTGGTACTATTTTGATAAAAAAACAGCAACGCATTGTTAAAAATATTAAAAATCCAAGATGGCGGCCAAATTTTTTTTTGTGGTCCGATTTCGATGAAACTTGGTTTTTGGTACTATTTTGGCAAGAAAACAGCAACGCAATGTAAGAAATACAAAAAATCCAAGCTGGCGGCCGCCTTTTTTGTTTGAAGTCCGATTTCAATTCATATGGTTGAGCGAAGAGATGGCTGGTTCATGCGTCATGCTCGTGAACTGGTGCTGCCAGTGGGAATGGGTCTGCTTCTGACTACCTATCTTAACGCATATTGAATTGTATGTTTTTCTTTTATTTTTATTTATTGTAACAGCTTAAACTGAATAACAAGTTCAAACTTTGAATTTAGCTTAAAATCTGAAAATTGATTAAGAAATTTGAAATTCATTAAGAAATGAGCTAATTCAATAATGTTATTTATTTGTTAATCTTTGTTTATATAAAGTCTGGAAACGATATACATATTTGTAAATATCGTTCCATCTGATAAAGCTGACAAGTTTTTTGCGCCCATTTTTCTTGTCAGTTAAAAGACGTCATAATGGGTGGTAGGGTAAAAGAATTGACGATTTAAAAATGCTTATTATGTGAGCTTATTTAAATAAAATATATTTCACCTTCACTTTCACTTTCAATAAAACAAAAAAAAAAAACTAATAAATATTTTTTTTGCATTATGGGGATCAAATGAAAGGCCTTGATGAGCACATTCCAAAAAACATAAAAAAAAAAAGAAAAAAAAAATTTTTTTTACAATATGGGCATCAAATGAAAGGCCTTGATGAGCACATTCCAAAAAACTTAAAAAAAATAAAAAACGAAAAAAAACTTTTTTTTTGCAATATGGGTATCAAATGAAAGGCCTGGATGAGCAAATTCCAAAAAACTGAAAAAAAAAAGAAAATACAACACAAAAAACTGGAAAAAAATGAAAAATACGGAAAATAAAATAAAAAAAACGAAAAAAATATTTTTGTCAATATGGGTACCTATCAAATGAAAGGCCTTGATGTGCAGATTCCAAAAAAATTAATAAAATCTTTTCTTTTCTTCTTTTTAATTTCAATTACTGTAATTTGAAATAAAAATAAAAAGTTAAAAATACTACCTGCTTGGTTTGAATTTCCGCGCATTATTTGAGAAAAGTACTATACAAGCCTTGGCCGCAACTAGGCATTGATTTTCACGTTCGTCCTTCAATGCCTGTCTTGCGTGCCGCTGCAGTAATGTACTATTTCTGGCGCTTCGCCGGCCGCTTCCGCGGCACGCTCGCTACAGTAGAATAGTTTAGACTCATTTCCGGCAGCAGAAAAATAGTACTAAAAACCGAGTTTTATCGAAATCGGCTCGCAAACAACAAAGATGGCCGCCATCTTGGTTTTTTTAACATTGCGTTGCTGTTTTCTTGTCAAATAATATCAAAAACCGAAATTCATCGAAATCGGACTCCAAACACAAAAGTTGGCCGCCATCTTGGACTTTTTATATTTCTTACATTGCGTTGCTGTTTTCTTGCCAAATAGCACCAAAAACCGAGTTTTATCTAAATCGGCTCACAAACAACAAAGATGGCCGCCATATTGGATCTTTTTTTTGCATTGCGTTGCTGTTTTCTTGTCAAAAAAGTACCAAAAACCGAGTTTCATCGAAATCAGACTTCAAACAAAAAAGTATTGGTATTGGTGATGGGCTCTTTTTCCGCATTTAGACTCTCATTTGGTCCGTTATGCGTGAACACAGCATTGGTGTGGCTAGTCAAGCCATCCCAGCTCCTTCCAGAAGCGCAGAAGCCTCCTGGGGCGTTCACAGGCTTCTAGGAGCGACCTCACGTCTTTGAGGATTTCTGCCCGGTGTGCGGCCAAACCCACGCACTCCAGGATCACGTGGGCGGCTGTTTCCTCTGCGTCCAGGCATCCTCTACATAGGGGACTGTCTGTCGCATTCATGATGAATAGTTGTCGGTTTAAGGCAAGGTGACCTGTAAGTGTACCTACAACTATTCGGAGGTCTGGACGATTAAGGCTGAGCAGTCTACAGGTCAACCGCGGCGAGACTGCGGTCATCGCCAACTTGGACTGTCTACAGCTTGTCAGATTTACCCAACGAGTATTATGTGCAGCACGAGTACGTTGTCTCACCCATGAGCGCAGTTGGCTGAACGGGAGTGGCAGAATGGGTAAGGGTCCTGCCATTGTTGTGGAAGATCCCTTTCTAGCCAGCTCATCGGCGGCGTCGTTCCCGTGTGCCACAGCTGGAAGTGTGAAGCACGACCAGTGCGCAGAAGGTGGTAAATGAAACGTCAATGTTACAATTTACCAAGATATATTGAAAAAAAAGGTCTCAAGGCGGGTACACAGATCTTCGTTTCGTGGTAGTCGCCTGGTAGTATAAAAAGCACTTAGCTTGCGTTTTGCCTAACGGAAGCAGAAGCGCATGTGCAGCACGAGGGCTACGCGCTCAAGGTGAGGCGAGTGCGCAGGCTCGGCGTGGCGTTGCTCCGGGGTAGGCCGGAAGCAGCAGGTGGTGACTCGGGCAGGTAGGTGCCCGGAGGTGTAGTGGTAGGCGGCGCAGGAGAGGGTCCGGTAGGGAAACTCCTGCCCGTAGGTACGACCCCTAGAAACGGGGTTGCACAACACAAAGAAATGAAATGAAATTAATGTACGAATGTTTTGAAAAGAAGAAAAGGATTTTTGCGAATCGTTCGTATTTATAGCAAGATAAATATCGAGAAGCACCTCAAAACAGCGAGAATCATCTAGAAGTCCCGGTCTTATCCTATTGGTCGAGCTTGACATAACGAAGGTGGATGTCATTATAGACAATGACAGCGTCTGTCACAGTGTGACAATACGGTCGCGTTCCGAGTCGCGATTTGGAATAAGGCAGAGGTCAGAACTTCCCACATTCCACAGGTGAAGTGATGTAATGAATTTTTAAGAAAAGTTCGACAGTAATTATTAGTTATAAGTAGTAGGTTTTTAGCAACCGTTACATATCCCCCCTCTTAGAGTATGATTTTGCCTGGACAAAATCCAGTTAAAAACAAAAACGACCAACCAACCAGATAACAACCCAAAACAAGTGAATAAGACCCTTTCATTCAGACAACAAAAGTTATATTCAAATTAAAAGACAATAGTTAAAATTTTCATGCAATGTAAATTATAGTAGTGGAAACAGTATAAGTATTTAAAAATGTATACTTATATTGCTTGTCTATTATTATTTTAATTTAAAGTATTAAAAACAAGTTTAAGAATAATTATTCAATTTAAAATCTTTGATATGCCAAGAACCCAGATTTTTCCCTTTCATATCGACAAGTTCATAGACCAAGGGCGACAATTTAGATTTTATACGACATTTAATATATTTAGGAGCAAGTTTTTTAGAAAATTTCTTATCTTTGTCGCTTTGATAATAAGTTTTTCGCCAGACAATATCATCTACGTTGAATTCGAACTTTTTAAGACGAAGATTATAAGGACCACAATTACGAGCATGCGATTTTATAAGAGAACTTTGCACTTGATCAAAAATTTTCCTAAGTTTCCCAGTATTTTCAGCATATTCATCCCTAGGTGAGAAGATAATGTCGTTTAGATCGACATCAAGATAATGAGATCCACAAGAGACTAATTCCCTCCCGAAGACCAGAAACGATGGGGTATAACCCGTGACTTCACTTACAGCAGAGTTGAGAGCGAATTGTATTTTAGGGATATTAAGATCCCAAGTTCTGTGATCTTCATCAATAAAGGTCGAAACAGCCGTCATAATGGTCTTGTTGTAACGCTCGACTGTATTTACCTGTGGAGTGTATTTAGGCGTAAAATACACTTTCGGTATTTTATATTGAGCGAACATATGCTGTAGTTTCTGACTAACGAACTGTTTACCATTGTCCATCAGAACGGTGCTAGGAATGCCATGTACAAGAAAGACTTTCTCCTCAATAATATTAGTTATAATTTCAGCAGTTGCACGACGTATAGGAAATAATAGAGAGTATTTAGAAAAACAGCAAGTGACAACCAGGAGCATAGTATTTTGCTTCCTACTTGGAGGTAGTGAACCGACCAAATCAATACTAATCATTTGGAAGGGCCTAGAGCATTCTTTAGGTCGACCCATAAGTCCTAAGGTAGGATGATTAGCATGTTTGTGCGAGTTACAAGCATCACAATTATTTACGAAGTTAGCAACATCCTTATGTAAGCCAGGCCAAAAATAATTTAAAGAAATACGTTTAAAGGTTTTAAAAATTCCCAAATGTCCTGAAGTAGGATTTGAGTGGTTAGCAACAATAATATCAAGTCTGGAATCGTTAGGGACAACTTCCTTCCATTCGAATTCCCTAGCTAAAGGGTTTAAGGATTTCATGTGACGATATAATTTATTGTTAGTGATTTTGTAATTAGGAAAGGAAGTAGGAGAGGATTGGCAACCATTAAAGATCTCCAAATACCATGGATCTGTTACAGGTGAACAAGATTGGTTGGCACTGTCTATAGCTGCTACAGGTAAGGCACGAGATAGAGAATCTGGCACAACGTTGTCCTTGCCACATGTGTATATGATATCGAAGTTGAAGGCCGATAGACGTATTCCCCACCTAGTAAGGCGACCTGTAGGGTTATTCATGTTAAGATACCATTTTAAAGATGAATGGTCAGTATAAACAAAAAATTTTCTACCGTTATCCAAGTAACACCGCCAGTGTTCAATAGCAACAAGTACCGCGAGAGCTTCGCGCTCTGTAGCGCCGTAATTACGTTGTTGGGCTGATAAGGATTTACTCATATAGGCTATAACCCGCTCTTCGCCGTTTTGAATCTGAGAGAGCACAGCACCTAACCCGTAGTCGCTAGCGTCGGTGCGAACTTGGAAGGGTTCAGAATAATCAGGACAAGATAAGATAGGAGGTGACGTCAGACACTCCTTCAGTTTAACAAAAGCGGCCTCTGCTTCTTCTGTCCAAGCAAAGGGAGGCGCCGATTTACCTTGAGAAGTTAGTTTGTTCAATGGTGCAGCCAAGGAACTAAAATTAGGGATAAAACGACGATACCAAGAAGCAGTGCCCAAGAAACGACGAACTTCCTTCCTATTAGTAGGGGAAGGATAATTTACAATAACATCCACCTTTTCAGGATCAGCATGGAGACCATTTGAATCAACGACGTAGCCCAAATACTTAAGCCTTTCTCTGAAAAATTGACACTTTTCGAAGTTAATTGTTAAGTTGGCGAATTTCAATTTTTCTAGAACCCGCGTAAGGCCACTTCGTATTCAAGTTCTGACTTTTGAAGCGAAAGAAAATTTACTGAACGTTCAACCATGATTACGACAGTTAAAAAAATAAAAGTAAAACGAAACCAAACTAAGGTGAGTGTAGCGTGAGCCTAATCAATTGCAGCACAATAAAAAAAATTAAGTGGGTAGCTACAAAAAAATAAGGTTAAAATTTAAAAAATTTCAAAAAAATTCGTGAAACAACGTTAAAAAATTTAAATAAGCACTAAAGCGCAGTAGCAAAAGTACTTGTACGTTTTAATAGTTAACAACGGCTTAGTGACCGTTAGTTACACAGTAAAGGTAGGTAGGTACCCACCTAAAACACAAAAAAATCAAAATTTAGTAAAAATAAAAAGGCGAGAACCACTGAGCGAAAGATCTTGAGCGAGTTGGGCGCCACTGCCACAGCTGGAAGTGTGAAGCACGACCAGTGCGCAGAAGGTGGTAAATGAAACGTCAATGTTACAATTTACCAAGATATATTGAAAAAAAAGGTCTCAAGGCGGGTACACAGATCTTCGTTTCGTGGTAGTCGCCTGGTAGTATAAAAAGCACTTAGCTTGCGTTTTGCCTAACGGAAGCAGAAGCGCATGTGCAGCACGAGGGCTACGCGCTCAAGGTGAGGCGAGTGCGCAGGCTCGGCGTGGCGTTGCTCCGGGGTAGGCCGGAAGCAGCAGGTGGTGACTCGGGCAGGTAGGTGCCCGGAGGTGTAGTGGTAGGCGGCGCAGGAGAGGGTCCGGTAGGGAAACTCCTGCCCGTAGGTACGACCCCTAGAAACGGGGTTGCACAACACAAAGAAATGAAATGAAATTAATGTACGAATGTTTTGAAAAGAAGAAAAGGATTTTTGCGAATCGTTCGTATTTATAGCAAGATAAATATCGAGAAGCACCTCAAAACAGCGAGAATCATCTAGAAGTCCCGGTCTTATCCTATTGGTCGAGCTTGACATAACGAAGGTGGATGTCATTATAGACAATGACAGCGTCTGTCACAGTGTGACAATACGGTCGCGTTCCGAGTCGCGATTTGGAATAAGGCAGAGGTCAGAACTTCCCACATTCCACAGGTGAAGTGATGTAATGAATTTTTAAGAAAAGTTCGACAGTAATTATTAGTTATAAGTAGTAGGTTTTTAGCAACCGTTACACGTGTGATCCACTATGCCCTTTAATCCATTGTAGGATTACTTTGTTTTTGGATGCTAAGCGATCCAAAACTTGGTGGCATTCGTAGACGATACTGGAGTTGATCGTGTTGGCCTCCAGTGCTGTTAGAACGGCCATGCTGTCTGTCAGTATGCGGATGTTTAGTTCCTTCATACCTCTAGACAGGGCCGTGGTAGCGGCATTTATTATTGCAACACATTCGCATTGAAATATCGAACTGTATTGGCCTAATGCTTGTGATATTTTGATATTTAGGTCTTGTGAGAATACTCCAGCACCAGTGCCAGTCCCCATCTTGGAGCCGTCCGTATAAATTCGGACTTCATGTATGCCGGAGTAATCTCGGTCACTTTCAAATAACTGTATCTGGTATTTCTTTTCGAAAATGTATTGTTTTGGGATCCTGTCGCATGGGGCAGCGATTAGTGGCTCATGTTTCACTAGATTATTCCACAATGTGGAGTGAGGACCCTCTTGGTTGTACCACAGACCCAGGTGCTTAAGCCTTATAGCAGCCATGGAGGCTTCCTGTTGTATAAACAGGTCCAGTGGTGTTAGGTCCAGAGCTACTTCTAGGGCGGCTGTGGGGGTAGTTCGCATGCAGCCGGTTATCGCAGAACATGCCAATCTTTGGAATTTCTGCAGCTTGTTGATGACGGTGCTTTGCTCTGTTTTGGACCACCAAGCAACGGCTCCGTATGTGATTATGGGACGTATAACGGTTTTATACAGCCACATTGTTATTTTCGGTGATAGCCCCCAGCTTTTGCCGAGTAGTCTTTTACATTGGCAAAAGATGATGGTGGCTTTGTTTAGTTTCCCTTCGAGATGTCTATTCCAGAGGAGTTTGTTGTCTAGTATCACTCCTAGATACTTGACTTCCTTGCTAAGGGACAGACTGGTGTTGAAAAGTTTAGGTAGTTTAAGATTGCCTAGACTTCGTTTGTTTGTGAACATAATTAATTCCGTCTTTGTTGGGTTCACTGTTAGATTGTGTTTATTGCACCACTGTTCGACGACCTTCAATGCGGACCTCATTCGGTCACATATCACACTCTCAACTCGTCCGCTGATGAGTATGGTCAGGTCGTCTGCATAGCCTACTGTGAGGAAATTGCGGTCGTTGAGCCAACTAATCAGCTCATTGACCACAATGTTCCATAAGAGAGGTGAGAGGACCCCCCCTTGGGGACATCCTTTAGCTACTACCCCTCTGGTAGTACCATTCACAGTAAATTGTATAGCTCTATCTCTTAGCATGCTGTCAATCCACCCGGCGATAGTGGGATCGACACCATGTTTAGAGAGGGCCTGGCTTATGCTGGTAAAATTGGTTTTGTCAAAGGCTCCTTCGATGTCGATGAAGGTGCCTAGTGTTGATATTTGGTGTTTGAGATTGCCTTCTATATAAGAGACCACCTTATGTAGGGCAGACTCTGTTGATTTGCCTGCAGAATAGGCATGTTGGTTTGGATTTAAGGGGTTCCTGACTAAAGCTGTGCCCCTTATCTCCTTGTCTATTAGTCTCTCCAACACCTTTAAAAGGAATGATGTGAGGCTAATTGGTCTGAATGATTTAGGTTGAGTGTAGTCTCCTTTGCCGGGTTTAGGAATAAAGACTACTTTGACTTCCCTCCATTTCAGGGGAATATAGCGGTGTGCTAGGCAGCTTCTGTAGATGGCTACGAGGTGGTCAATAAGACCGCCGTCACTCCACCTCATCAGCCCTGGAAAAATTCCATCTAGTCCCGCTGATTTGAAAGGGAGGAAGCTGTTGATTGCCCATCTTACTTTTTCCGGTTTGACAACCTTGTGGGCGGTGGTCCAGTCGGTTTCAGCAGGTAGGTACTCATCTTTTTCTTCCCATGTTCGACTTTCCGCTATGCGGCATCCGGGGAAGTGAGTGGTCATTAACAGTTCTGAGGTATCTTGATCTGTTTTGGTATATGTTCCGTCAGGCTTTTTCAGGAAACCAAGATTGTGTGTTGGTTCGCTGCACAGGATGTTTTTCACTCTGTTAGCCTCGTTGTTGGTTTCAATGTTGGTGCAGTAGCGTCTCCAGCATTCTCTTTTCTTGAGGCGAATACGCTTCCTGTAGTCGTATTGGGCTTGTTTGTATGCGTCCCAATGGTGCGGTTCCCGAGAGTTCTTTGCTTTGTTGAACAACTTCCTTACCTTGCGGCGTAGTTTCTCCAAGTCAGGTCCCCACCAGTGACACCTGTTGCCTGGCCGGGAGCTGGGAGTAGAAAGTGGGCATGTTTCTTCAAAGCTAGTAGTTAGTGTTGTTGTTATGCGATCAACATGGTTATCAATATCCGCTTTTACCGCGTGAGTTGTGGGTGTGTCCAGACACCTCAGCTTCTCTGCGGTCAGAAGCTCATACTTACGTCGGTCCATCTTACGTGGATTACGTCTGGGCTTAGGCGGTGTGAGAGTCGTATTTAGGTTGTACTTGACCCAGCGATGATCGGCGCACGACGCCTCGTCCGATACATGCCAATCGGAGATGTGATGAGACGCGTGTTCGCTCGCCAGAGTAAGGTCAATGATTGTCTGGGCTCGTGATGTTACGAAAGTCGGTTCAGAGCCCCTGTTGATTAGGTTCATATTAGTCGCGAGTAAAAAAGAAACGAAATCCTCACCTCGCGTGTTGTTTTCCTTGCTGCCCCATAGCACATGGTGTGCGTTGGAGTCAACTGATATGATCAGCTCCAGTCCCTCGCGCTCGCAGTGTTGCACCAGCGCGGCCAGTTCAGGGGTGGGGATGTCCGCGTCGCCCGGCAGGTAGGCGGACGCGATCACCACGTCAGGCAGGCCTGGGGAGGGGTCATTTCGGAGCCTGATGGTGGTCAGGTCTCTGGAACAGAACTCGGTCATTAAGGTAGTGTTTGCGTGTTTAGGTGTGAAGATACATGTACGCGGGTTGTCAGCGGTGGTGTCTAGGAGTAGCTTACCTCCGATATTGCTTAGACCGCATATTCTGCCCTTCCTAATCCACGGCTCCTGGATTAGGGCAACGGTCTTGGGATTGACCTCCAGCATTCTGCGTAGGTTAGCCGTTGCAGTCTGGCTGTGCTGGAGGTTGGTTTGGAGGACGGGGAGGTTATTGCTGGGGGGTGCTGGCAGCGCCATGGTCGCTGTCTAGCAAGGCCTCCTCGTCCACGTCACTGTCTCCGCTCTCGTTCTCGTCATCCATAGGGGCATCCCTTAGCCCCTCCGGGGGGACTGCACTGGGGTCCCCTTTGGGCGGATCAGCGACGTCGGTGGTTTGTGGTGGTGGTTGTGGGGTGTTTGCGTGTGCTGTGTGTGCTGTGCCGCTGCCTAGGTCACTAGTGACCTCCCCAGGTGTATTGGGGTTCGGCGGGGGCGCGCTCGTGTTGTCAAGGAAGCGGGCGTAGATGTTACCCAGCTTGTAGTAAACTCTACGCTCGCTTGCCTTGAGTTTCTCAACGTCTTCCTCTGGGACTCCAAGCACGAGGAACAGGCATTGTTTGTCCTCCTGCTCCTCGGCGTGGTAGACGGCCCAGTTGGAAACGTTAAGATGGGTGTTCTGGCACGTGAGGCGCATGCGTACCCGGTCTAGAGTGTCGTGTGGTCCATACTGTGGCACCAAGAGCCCCGTTTTTATGCGCTTGGGGATCTCTAGTTGTCGCTTGACAACCAGTTTGGTGCCAGGACGTGGTGAGCCGATTCTCGCAGTAGTGCGATGGAGCCACTGGAGCGAGAGGTCATCCTTGCACCAGAATTTAAGGACGCCGTCACTATAGAAGGCGTTTGCCTTAAAGGCTGGTGCGACATATGGATGGTTTAGCGGTCTCGGAGAGAAAATCTCTTCGTCCAGTAAACCATCCACCTGCCCCTTGATGACCTCAGCCTGCTCCTTGGTAAGGTCATAGTATGGCTCCAGCATGATCGCGACGCTAAGATCTGATTTCAGAGCGTCAGCGTATGCGATGGAGCTGGTGGTGGTGGGATGGGGTTTGCTGCGCTTGCCCCCTCCTTGCGGAGTAAAGGAATCGTCGGGGCGATTCCTTTTTGCGGGCTTGGCGGGCGTAGCAGTATTCCCTTTCCCCCGGTGACTTCGCCTGGAGGGTCTGCGTCGCTCAGGTGCGTTGGCGGCAGCTGGCTTCGAGGCGTCAGATGGTGCCCCCTCAGGAGCAGCAACAAAAAAGTTGGCCGCCATCTTGGATTTTTTTGAATTTCTTACATTGCGTTGCTGTTTTCTTGCCAAAATAGTACCAAACACCGAGTTTCAGCGAAATTGGACCATAAACAAAAAAGTTGGCCGCCATCTTGGATTTTTTTATATTTTTAACGTTGCGTTGCTGTTTTCTTGTCAAAAAAGTACCAAAGACCGAGTTTCATCGAAATCGGACCACAAACAAAAAAGTTGGCCGCCATCTTGGATTTTTTATATTTTTAACGTTGCGTTGTTGTTTTCTTGTCAAAAAGTACCAAAGACCGAGTTTCATCGAAATCGGACGTCAAACAAAAAAGTTGGCCGCCATCTTGAATTTTTTATATTTTTAACATTGCATTGCTGTTTTCTTGACCAAATAGTACCAAAAACTGAGTTTCATCTAAATCGGCCCGCTAACTACAAAGTTGGCCGCCATCTTGGATTTTTAAGTTTTTTTACATTGCGTGGCTGTTTTCTTGTCAAAAAAGTACCAAAAACCGAGTTTCATTCATCGAAATCGGCCCACAAACAAAAAGGTGGCCGCCATATTGGATTATTTCCTTTTTTTGTAAAGCTTACCCTACCTATTTTAGGTTTGTCACCCCTGACCATCGCAACTATGTTTCACTTCCCGGATTATGTTTTTTTGATAAATCTTTAAAACTGGACCCTATTTTATGAGAATTTGATACATTTTGGATATTAACGGTCAAACATGATCCTTTTGTCCTGTTTTTAATGGTCACAATATTAAAAGCTATTTTGGCGACTGTTTCACTTCCCCCTTGTCAGGGGTAAGTGAAACACTTCTTAGCCTTTATATTCTTTTCGTGCTTTTGTTGCTTAATGCAAGTCTTTAGATATTTATATTCATACCGTTAAAGGCTGATTTCATTAGGAGTACATTGCCTACACAGCTACTTTAATTGCGAGTTTTATAGCTTTACTAAACCTTGTTAAATAAAAATAAAGTATGTTTCACTTACCCCACCTGACTATATTTTTTTTTCTAAAACTTGGACTGCATAAACCTAGTTTAAATCTGAGTTTACACTTTTTTGGTTCAACAGCTGTCATGTCAGTATAATACCCAGATACATGGATGACGACGTATTTATTTGTTCGTGTTATTTTTGACAAGAGCACTCAGCGACCGTACCGCTTTATCCTCGAATATCAAAACATGTCCACACCCTCATGCCACTGGGTTAGGAACTTGTACTATTATATATTATGTGGTTAGGATAATAAAAGGTTCGCATGATCGCTGATATTGACAACACGACGGATATATCAGTTTTGCACATCGTTAATATCTTATTACTACGATTCTGAAATTTCCTTCGAGTGTTAAATGAAACAGTCAAATGTCAGTTTATTGAAAACACGTTGATAAAGTGCTGTTGTACAAAAAATAATGAAATTGTAAACTGGAAGATGCAATCTAAAAAAAAGTATAATTACTGTAGATCTTTATTGTTTTTTTGTTAAGGGTCCTATGACATTTATTGTCGAAATTTATAATTTGACGGATTTTAGTGATATTACTGAGAGAAACCTTTACATGTATCAGCAACAAAAAGTTATATGATGATTCACTGGAAAGTTATGGAGTTAGAAATGAAAATGAAAGTTAGTGAACGATTTCTCAGAGTCAACTTTGAACATACACAGAAAGAAAACAAGTGCTTACCTTCAAACAACAACTAAAAGTATGAAATTTGATTTTCTTCTGAAGTAAAGATTATTCTGATATAAATTTTACGTAATAATAATAATAATGTATCTATGAGAAATTTACAGTTAATTCTGAGCGTTTTCAGTAATTTTATGGTTTTTGATTGGGATTTTTCTTTACATATTGGTACCACAGATATTTCAAAATTCCGAGGCCGCTACGAATTATTCGACTAAATAAGAGATAACATTTTTTTTTATTTCATTTGTTTAGAACAGTAGTTCAAACCAGGAGCTCAAAAAAGTGCCTTCGCGCATTTTATAAAAATGTTTCTCTGTAAATTTTGGGTTTAATTAAATGGTTAAGCAAAATTTCCAAAAAGCCGCTACGAACTATTCCAATAGCTATTCTGCACTATTCAATAAGTCAAAATTGTTAATGTATTTTTGTTTCTGAGATCAAGAACGCCAAAATTGGCCATTTTACGCAAAAATCACAGTCGCGATGTTAATACTCGTCCTATGCCTCTTAATCTTGAAATATTTTCTTGCCTCGTAGTGTAAAGCTTTGCAAAAATAAAGAGTTTATAAACACAAACTAAAACAAAGTTCGTTATGTTCGATTTGAAATGTAAAATTGTAAATAAAAAACTTAATAAAACAAGATAACCTCTTGGAAAACTTTAATACATTTATCTAACTATCAAGTTTTAAAATACTTTTTGTTTTTCAAATTATTTATTAAAAAGAACTATAATGGGGAATGTCCGAAAAAAATCAAATTGGCTGAATATTTTTCTATAGGTATGAATAAGGTCCCTTAGTAATAGAAAAAAGTTTCAGAATTTTCGGTTGGGTAAAAAAGTTTTTAAAAATCAAAGTCTCTTCGACTTCACAAATGTATGAAAGTAACAGCAGAATGGAGATTATACCTTTGCCGCTAACTGCCACAAACACAACACGTATTTAAAAAAAAAGTTTTGACATTTTGTCTTGAAACTTTTTTTTTAATACCATGTTGTGGTTGTGGCAGGTGTTGGCCTTTGCCAACACTGCCACAACCACAACATGGTATTAAAATTATTGCCTACTGTACCTTTGTACAATCTCCATTCTGCTGTTACTTTCATACATTTGTGAAGTCGAAGAGACTTTGATTTTTTGAAATTTTTTCACGAAACCGAAAATTATGAAAATATATTCTATTACTAAGGGACCTTATTCCTACCTATAGAAAAATATTCAGCCAATTTGATTTTTTTTCGGACATTCCCCATTTGTGTAAAATTAGCAAATGATAATTTAACTTAAACCATTGGAGGTCCAAATTCTTGACTACATTTAAACGGCAACCTTGCCAATGGTATTTATATTTTGGATTATTACATTTGGGATCGGATTGGTGGAACCACGGTGTGTGGCGGCCGAAATTTAGCGGCAGATCGTGATCACACCCTTTATCGTTCGTTGTGATTATCGTTATGGCGTGATTATCGTTAAATCTAACGATAGAAGCCTCCTGTTCAACCCTTCGTATTGACCTCACGGATTGCGTATTTTATTTAACGGTTTATTTAAAAAGGACTTTTAACGATTTTTAACGATTTTTAACGTTTTCTTGGTAATTCTGGTTTGAAATTCGTTATTTTGAATGTTTTTTATGTTCACTTGTCTAGCAAGACAATATTTAATAATATTTAATGTCTCCACTGCTGGGGCACAGGCCTTCCTAATGGGTAGTAAGGAGGACGGGCTATTAACCCCCCACGCGGGCCCAATGCGGATTGGTGAGTGTTAACGACTGCAAATGCAGGACCAACGGCTTAACGTGCCTTCCGAAGCACGGAGGAGCTCGAGTTTATAAATTTTTGGTCACCCATCCCATGACCAACCCTTGCAAACGTTGCTTAACCTCCGCAATCGTTGGGCCAGGCTCTAAACCACTGCGCCACCGAGCTCCTCGACCGAGCTGTACAATCATTACTTATAATAAAAATAACAGTGTATAAATAAGCATGCGAATATTTTTAAGAAAGTTTAGTTTTTCGTTTCGCTGCCGCTGTGTCGTTTTTTTCTGTTTACAGAGAAGACTACATCCTGCTTTATACAGTCAAACCATAACTTTTACTACACTGGTTCTCGGTTCAGCGGGCTTAAAATAATCCGAGTATAAAATATGTTTTAAAATACGGTTCAAGGAAAAATATTTTATACTGGTGGGTGCATTTGTACTGAACTGAAAATTAACAGTTTACTACCATTCCATTGGGTTGACCAAATTACACACAAAAGTTGTATGTGAGTAGGTACTCATTAGACCCACAATTGTTGATTTTACTAACAAGTTAAATCAATAATTGTGGGTCTAATGAGTTCTAAAATAATCGATATTGAAAAAATCTTAGAATCCTGCTCAAGTTTTCTTCGTAATACGAACCCGTAAGATGTCTCAAGCACTTTTCTTATTACTAGCTTTGCGTAATAAAAAGACATAAGTAGGTCTAGACGTCATAAAATATACCTACACCTCTATTGTTTGCGAACATTTCAAAGCAAAGTATAAATTTTAGAAATCAATTTAACCCTAGCATGCTCGTACATTCCGGTTAACCAGGAGTCAGCCGAGCGAAAGTTATTTTTCCTCCTTGGAGTGTCAAACTTTGAAAGAACCTAAAGGAAAACATATATTCTCTTCGTATCGGGTGTGATTTAAAAAAATGGCAACACTCATTTCATTTTGTTGAAAGTTTTCAGAAAATATTGCATTAATCGCAAAATGTAAGCGAGACATGTTAAGAAAACTGCCTGTCGATTCTGTATAACCAAACTCCCATCTCACTTCGGACCTCACTTCAACTTCGTTTTTGTGCTTAAAAATAGCCTATCATTATCTCATTTATAATTAAAAATTCCCGCGCAGTGGAGTGAGAATCGAAGTCAACATTGGCCACTGCAAAATTTCAGAGCCTTAGTCACCATCGCTATTTTACATCCAGCCCCTTTCCACCATCGGGATACCAGACGCAGGTTAGCATATCACCCTTACATAGTAGACACTCCAAGGGTCCGTACCAAGCGCTTTGCCAATACATTTCTTATGCGAACTGCTAAAGAATGGAATGCGCTACCTGCTCATGTGTTCCCTGATAGTTAAGTACAACCTTGGTCTCTTCAAGGCAAGAGTTAAGACCCACTTATCCGCATTGGGCCTGCGTAGTGGATTATGGCACATCCTCCTTATCCTCCCATAAAGAAGGCCTTTGCCCCAGCAGTGGGGACTTTAAAAATGGTTGATGTAGTTACGAAACCATGTAAAATTAACTATTAATCGAACTTATCTAACTAAATACTGCTTAATTTGATACCCAAGGATACCTGTACTCAAGTAACTAACTCGGGTAAGTCAATATTAATTTATTAATCGGCGCTGTCGCATATTCTCTAACAAGTATGTACTTAAACTTGGTTTGACCTGTACCCGTGTACCTTAGGGATAACTGCAAGTTTGTGCATAAGTTACGTACTCAATTCTGTGTAACTTCGTCAAATTTCTGTCCTTGTGCAACTTGTTAACTAGTTAGGTACGTATGTACCATTTTAATCTATCCACTAGAGATATGCATTAGAAATCTTGGTTTATCTTTCACATGAGCAAAATATAGATAAAGAATAAAACATGTTTTTTATGGAGCACAATTTAATATAAATAAAAAGTCCTGTTTAAATTAGAAAG
Organism: Agriphila tristella; assembly: GCA_928269145.1. NCBI lineage: Eukaryota > Metazoa > Arthropoda > Insecta > Lepidoptera > Crambidae > Agriphila > Agriphila tristella. The sequence continues at coordinate 18,677,265 of OV743443.1, read as the reverse complement.
ATTAGTTATTAAATAAAACAATTACAATAGATCCTTACTATACTATCCTTACTAATATTATAAATGCGAAAGTCCGTTTGTTTGTTTATTGGTTTGTTACGCCTTCACGTCTTAACCAATCTACCGATCATCATGAAATTTTGCACACACTTTGCCAGGCGTACAGAGAAGGACATAGGGTACCGTTTATCCCGAAAAAAATTTTCGTTCCCGAGGGATAGCTTATAGATAACTTTCCACGCAGGCGAAGTCGCGGGCGGCCGCTAGTCAATAATAAAATCTAAGTCAAAGCACAAAAGTACTAAACGTAGTAAAAGAACGCCTTACTTTGTTTATCCCTGATTGTGTAATTTTTATACAGAAAACAGTAAAAAGTACTGTAAATACTACTTTAACGGTGTTATTACAAAAGATTTAAAAAAATACTTGTTTAACGTGGACGCTGTTTAAATGTGATCCTGTCACTTTTTCACACTATTGTTTGAAAGAAACAGCATCACATTTAAACAGTGTCTAAGTTAAACAGGTGTTTAAAAATCTATTGTAAACTCTAACTATGACGGACGGCATATAAGAAGCTAGCGACCGCTCGCGACTTCGTCTGTGTGTACTGTTTTTCTCTATCTCTCGGGAACAGTACATTTTCGGGATGGAATGTATCTCTACCCCTGACAACATGTATGCAAATTTTCATGCTGATCCGTTGAGTAGTTAAGACGTGAAGTCGTAACAAACCAACAAATAAAATGACTTTTGCATTTATATTATTAGTAAAGAAGTTAGGATTTACTTTGTCTTATTTTCCAGCGTCGCCAAAATCACAATTAGAACCTGCAGACAATTAAAACGGTCCTGAAAAAAGTGTCCGAAAAAAGTGTCAGTATTCGTCTACAACCCGTAGCACACGGTCAATGCACAGTATAAGTAAAATCTGTGAGTGAGTTTTACGCAGAAGCGTCCCTGACAGTTATCGAAAACACTACCATCAATTGTTTTCTTGTGCAAAGACGCTCTGTGGGTAAGCCCCCGACATAGTTGACCGACGATCTGGTGATAAGGTCGCGAAAAACCGCTGGATGCGGGTGGCGCAGGCAGAACCGATCGTCGGTCGTGGAGATCCTTGAAGCAGGCCAGCAGGTGGTGTCGTGCGGCTGATATGATGATAATGATGAATAACAGTTAATTTATTTATTTATTTACTTTTAATGTTATTACACATTCGGATATCATCTAACAAGAAAAAGCTTATTACAAATTAAAATAACAATCAACAAATTGTAGCATCTGCTGCTGATCAAATTTTGTATTTCAGCATACAGCGCCCACTTAGCCTCACAGAGTTGTAATAAATGTTACAAAGTCATATCGATACAACTGGTTCAGATATATGCAAACTTTACATTAATAAAATTGTTTCTAAGAGAAAACCTGTGTCGGATTGGCCTGAGATTACCTGTAAGAAATGTGTATTTATGTGCGTGCACGGAAAACCGAGCCGCTATTCTGTCTACTTCATATTTTATGGTCACACGTGAAAGCTCTCGACGAAAGCCGACGTCGTCTAATTGCTTAAATATGGCCGCCGTCACGTTCGGACGGTGGGAATCCCTATGTTTTTGGACCCGGCCATAGCTAACGCCATCTAGGAATGAATTATTAACGCACTTATATTTTACTTTGGTCAGTATGGGCGGAGGTAGCTTTACGTAGAGAGATTTATTATTGTTTGCTGTATTTATGGGTTTGCAAATAAATGTTTGGGAATGGGTCACTATTTGAGTCCATGAAATAATAGAGAAAAAATACACATCATTTTTACACGACTGCCCAAAGCAAAAAGAGTGTTATGTGTTCAGGGTTCATGTATGTTTGTGGGTATGTGAGTTTTTTTTAACATAATTATTGATAACAATAAAATAACACTTATTAATCAAAAATAAGATATACATAGTTAGAGATCGATGAAGCTTATTTATTAAAATATCTCAAAAAACAGTTTTTTACAGGTAACGTAGGTATTTTTCGTGGTCATTGAGATCACCTTGATATTGTCATATTGATACAACTGGTTCAGAGATATGCAAACTTAATTTTAACAATATTAAAATTATTTCTAAGAAAAAACCTAATTCGGATTGGCCTGAGATTACATGTAAGAAATGTGTATTAATGTGCGTGCACGAAAAACCGAGCCGCTATTCTGCCTACTTCATATTTTATAGTCACACGTGGAATCTCTCCACGAAAGCCGACGTCGTCTAATTGCTTAAATATGGCCGCCGTCACGTTCGGACGGTGGGAATCCCTATGTTTTTGGACCCGGCCATAGCTAACGCCATCTAATGAATTATTAACGCACTTATATTTTACATAGGTCAGTAAGGCTGGAGGTAGGGTTACCATCCGTCCGGATTAGTCCGGACATGTCCGGACTTTTGGACTATCGTCCGGACTTTGTCCGGCTTCGTTATTTGTCCGGCTTTTTAAGATTAGGCGCTGTAGTACTAGAAAAGACCTAAATAGCAGTAGTGTTCGAAAGAGAAGTCCCGAAATGTATGGAGTCTGGATCTGTCTGTGAAAATGTCCGGACTTTTATTGAAATGTCCGGCTTTTTGTCAGGACTTTCCAAATTTTGTAACGGTAACCCTAGGTGGAGGTAGCTTTACGTAGAGAGATTTATTATTGTTTTCTGTTTTTATGGGTTTCAAATAAATGTTTGGGAATACAGACATACAAATAACAAACAAAACTGTAGTAGGAAAAATCACGTCCATTGACATTTAGATACTTTTTAGTTGTACTTTTTCAACTTGTTATTTTTTTTTCAAAATTGCTTCTAGGACGTTAGATAAGAGTATATTAGAAGTTGTTTGGCGTATGTTTCATAAGAATGCATTTGGTAGTTTTCTTCTGCAAGAGCCCAAACTTAGTATGTTTGGAAAATGATTTCCGATTTTTTTTTAAACCAGTAGCTGCAATGTGTATATATTTGGAACCAACTTAAAAATCCCTTTCACTCGATATCCCACACGATGGGTTTTGAACAATGATTTTATAATAAGTGTATGGTTTTAAACAATGATTTCGTAATATAATAAGTCTATGGTTTTGAAACATTTTTTTTTCAAATTCCATACAAAAAAAATGTGTTATAACTCCCTCCCATACAAAAGTCCAAGATGGATTTCCTTCTTAAAATGATCTAAGAGTTCAAAAAGTTCACCCTGCCTAAGGATATTCCTCGATCACCAAATGTCGTATTTTTTTTGAGCACACGTGACTATTTCCAAACAGATGAAAAGCGCATCTTCCTTCAAATCGAACTCAGCGACTGGAAATAGTTTTTAATTAAACCGAACTGGAAAAGTCCGACCGGAAGTTCTAGAAATACCTACTAGTCGTTACAGACATGGCCAGCCCAAATAACCCGAGGGCGTCTTTATCTGGCAACAAAGATTAAAATCTGCGAAACGTTTCAGATGCCAACTCAATTTATCAGTGTTCATAAATAATAAATCAAATTGGAAGGCGGGCGGCGCGAAATTGAGAATTTCTTCGTATACACGATACGTTTACTGAATACAGTGACAGTAAAATAAGTCAATGGTACCTAATCAAAGTTATGCTACGTTGTTTTACACACTGTTGCAATTTTACATACAACACATTTCCAATGGGCAATAACTAATGAAATACGAAACGAACTTAATAAAAACATGAACTACTGTGTAGTATTGTTTACAGTTTAATTAAATTTAGTGACCGACCGAAGTTTCGGTTTCGGTTTCGGCAAGTTTTGGCAGGAAAATCTAGTTTCGGCCACAGTTTCGGTTTCGGCCAAATATTGGCCGAAACTTAAGGCGTTGAGCCTTAAGTTTCGGCCAATATTTGGCCGAAACTTAACTATACTCGGTTTTCGTGAATTGTCGTGTGTCAATCGGCTGACTTCGGAGTTTGCCAGCCGACGTAAATCGGCGCGATTGTGTTGAGTTGATATATTACGTGTTTTAATGTACATTGAATACCTTCAGCTACAAGATTTTAATTGTGAAAAAACATCTAAGCGTTTATAATTCGTGGATAACTAGTCATCTCGAAACTTTTCTTCTGACTGCGCAAGAGCGTTAAAATCTTAGTCAATAGTCTATTCGGACAGGAAGTACGCGTACGGTAAAACACATAGCGATCTGAATTTCCTCCATTCGCTCCCCATCATCAGATCACAGCTCGATCAATTCCTGGCGGAGAACAAAGGCTTCAAAATTATCTCGTTTGTATGAAAATCGACTAGTGTTTCCGTCCACCCCTAGCGTGCTTGAAACAAGCCCTACCACCAACCAACCATGAATGTGTAAAAAAATACGTCAACCTAATGTGTGAAAATAAGTTTCGGTTTCGGTTTCGGCCGAAACTGGAACCAGGACCGAAAGTTCGGTTTCGGTTTCGGTCGGAATTCCAGTTTCGGTCGGACACTAATTAAATTAATGTAGGAGTATTTATGCCTACTTGAAGGAAATTAATTTCAATCACAATATTATGCAGTACCTTTGCAATGCTGATTAAATATTCTTAACACTACGATAATAATTAAAACATTGATCTCACTCAAAGTAAGTAAGTATAGTGGCAGTCACATAATTAAAAACACCAGTCGATTTTCATACAAACGAGGTAACTTTGAAGCCTTGGTTCTCTGCCGAGGAATGACCTAGCTGTGATCTGATGATGGCTAACCACGGAGTGAATGGAGGAGATTCAGATAGCTATACACACCCAACTGATCTGATCAGCATTCTAAGAGATACAGTATGGAAATCCTGACACTGGAAACTCTGATCCGTGTCTCTAAGAATACTGATCAGATCAGTTGGGTATCTATAATCTGAATCTCCTCCATTCACTCCCTATATGGCCATCAATCATCAGATCACAGCTAGGACAATCCTCGGCGGAGAACCAATGCTTCAAATTTACCATGTTTGTTTGAAAATCCACTGGTGTCTTTAATTATGTAACCGCCACTGTAAATACCTACCTACACAATAAAAAACAAAAAAGAATGGTAACAGGGTCACAAAATAGATATTAGTACCTACTACGGAACAGGGTTACAAAAAGCCATTGATACTTCACCGTGGAGAATAAATTGTTAACAAATTATTCAAACAGAGACAACAGGCTCTTGCCAATAAATCTTCTGGGTAAAAATTTGCCTCTTTTATAAACCTGTAGCTGTACTGTACTGATTTTGGGGTTCCACATCCACATCATTTTTTTAAGTTAAGAACTTGCCATCGATATAATATTTCAATGTAACTTGCAATGTGTTTTCGTTTGTATTTTACTTGTGCTTTGGACATTCTCGTATTTTGAAGTAGCAAATAATTTTGAAGATATTTTGACTGGACACGAGTTAAAATGTTTTAATTGTATCAAGCGTTTTTCTTGATGGCAAGTCTATAAATATTTACAAAACCAAGATGAGGATCACTCGCACATACACTACTCCAATTCCAAAAGAAGTCAAAACACTTGTGCTGTAACCGTGAATGTGACGTCGACATGGTACCTCAAACACCCAGACATGTGACGTTTGCTAAATTGACGCAGCCAGATATCGAAACTGTATTAGGCATTTTTATTGGGGTACGGATGAAAAAACTACGAAAAACATCGAAAAAGTGCAGAGTGAGGTTATTTTCCATACTTACTCTTTACACGTAAAGAAAAATCAGAGACAAAATGTTTTCGCATAACCGAGCCTTAAGGTTCCTAAAGTTCCTATATTATATCCTTCAAGTGACGCCCTCATCTTAATTAAATTTATTGCTCGCTAAGTAGTATAATGTATCGAAAATTCACATGTACAGATTGAAGCTTACAGTTTATTTACAAAAAATAACCTTTGGAAACTGAAGTTGGTTGTAGTAGTAAGTAGTAGGCAAAAAAGCAAAAAGTTGCCACTTTTAGGCACTTTTACCTACTACTACTACAACGAACTATATTTTACTGAGGTTATTGTTTGTTGACCATTACGTATACCTAGGACAGGCAGTCCAGTTAGGTAGGTCCAACTTCGAGAAAGAGATCTCTCGCCGAATCCAACTCGGGTGGGCAGCATTCGGGAAGCTTCGAAAAATCTTCGCGTCCGACTTACCTCAGTGTCTCAAGACGAAAGTCTATGAACAGTGTGTGTTTTGCTAGTGATGACTTACGGCAGTGAAACGTGGCCGCTAACTATGGGTCTCATAAGGAGGCTCAAGGTCGCTCAGCGTGCAATGGAGAGAGCCATGCTCGGCGTTTCCCTACGTGATCAAATCAGAAACGAGTAGATCCGCAGGAGAACTAAAGTAACCGACATCGCTCGAAGGATTGCTCAGCTGAAGTGGCAATGGGCGGGACACATAGCGAGAAGAACCGATGGCCGTTGGGGCAGAAAGGTTCTGGAATGGCGACCGCGCACCGGACGACGCTCCGTGGGTAGGCCCCCGACAAGGTGGACCGACGATCTGGTGAAGGTCGCGGAAAGCCAGTGGATGCAGGCAGCGCAGGACCAATCGTCGTGGAGATCCTTAGGGGAGGCCTATACCCAGCAGTGGGTGTCGTGTGGCTGATATGATGATGATGATGATGATTGTTTGTAAATAAACTATAGAACCTTAGGATCAATCTGTATAGGTACATGTGAATTTTCGATACATAATGTACCCTACTTAGCAAGCAAAGCTGAGTGCGCCACTTTGAGGTAACAAGTCACAAGTCGTTGATTCTTGGACTGCTATTAGTGAAAATAAATATCTTCCTTACGTTATTGTCATAAATGATATAGTAAGTAGGTATCTACCTTTTTGCATATAATTTGTTTATATATAGTTACAAATTGTGGAGACAACTTAAAACTCAACAATTTTGTATTTTTATTGCAATGTCATAAAGTCGACCTTGCCATAAAAATTGTGATACGAAGTTGATTGTGCGAGTCGTTAGCGTTAAATGTGAATCTAGAATCCATTAACATTGAAATTTCATTCAATCGAAATTCACCAAATATATTTGATGACTCTCAAATAAATGAGATAGTAGTACTAAAGCCTGATGATAAATTAACAGCATGTTAAATCACAACGGTTATAAAAGCTACTTTCGCAAATTGTTTGTCCGAGTTTCAAATTGAAACAAGGGAATTGGTGCTACTGTGCATAAGTTTGTTTTAACTCAAATGAATTGTTTGGTTTTGATAGGATTTCGTGATTGATACTCGTACATAGTACCTACAACTACTATAACATTTTTGAAAAAGATTTTACAAATTGGCGGAAATCAAATACTTAACTATATGTAGAAGTTACAAAAGTGAGCTTCAGGTTTGATTAATGGTACTACTGACATAAAAATGTGTCAGTCAGTAGTACCATCAATGGTACTGAACAATGGACGTTACTACTATCCTACTAATATTATAAATGTGAAAGTTTGTGGGTTTGGATGTTTGGATGTTTAGATGTTTGGATGTTTGTTCCTCAATCACGCAAAAACTACTGAACGGATTTACTTGAAATTTGGCACACAGATAGAAGATAGCCTGGATTAAAACATAGAATACTTTTTATCCCGATGTTCCCACGGGAACGGGAACCACGCGGGTGAAACCGCGGGCGGCCGCTAGTTATATGTATATTCTATATGGCAATGGTACATCTGACGTAAAGGTGAGACCATGTAATGATGGATGACACTTCGTCCTAAAATTACATATGACCAAGTGTTGTATTTTCTATACAAAAGCAAAAAAAACCTACTTATCTATTATAACATGATATCAATATCCCCAAAAAGAAAGATCCGTAAGAACTTTCTTTAACAATAACATTTCCTTTTTTAAACCACATTTAAAAAATGAGTTATGAATCCGTAATAGTTTTTAGACGAATAGCTCACGCCACGCAGTGATTCAAAAAGCAGATAGGTGTTTTATCTAACCCAAAAGCTTATACGGAACCAAATGAACAAAAAGGAGCGCCATCATAGGCGGCTTTTACCCGAATTGGACAGCGTTTGGTATATTATTGCTGAAACGCATCGGTTTTTTTTTATAAAACTCGCCTCTTTGTGGCTTCCAAATGTACATGTCGGGTGGCTTTACAGCTTTTTGTTGCGTTCATATTAATCAGCGTGAACTTCATTGTGTAAACTGAGCTCTAGATTTATTTAATCCATATATTATTCACAAACAAGAGTACCATTCAGTTTTTCGGGTTAAGTAAGTACATAATTTTAATATTTATTACCCTTATGGACATTTTTCAATGACAATTAAGGTAGGTATTGAATCAAAGTCAAAGTGTCTTTATTTAAATAAACTTAATAATAAAGCACTTTTGAATCGTCCATATTTTCCTACCACCCGTTCCAGACTTTTTTAACTGACAAGAAGAACGGGCGCAAAAAGCTTCTCAGCTTTAACAGAATTAAGTAACGATATTTAGTACTTCTTATATTCATTCTTTATACTTAAAACAAACCTTAGAGCAAGGGTCTTCAACCTTTTTGAAGTCAAGGGCCTAGTACCTATACTCTGATATTGGTTCGGTGGCGGGCCGCACGCATATATTCTAACTAAATAGGTAGGTAAAGGGGTATAATTTGTAGACATGTGAATTTAATTTTGTCAATACAAGAGCATTAAGAAACAAACATACCTACTTACCTAGTTTTTAAGAGTAAATTATTTTAACTGAAACTAATTTCTGCTGAAAATATACGAGAGACAGTAGAGACACACTTGCCATTGAATAATTAAGGCTTACTAGTATGTGGCGTGCATATTTTATATCTCATACTTGAGACTAAATCTAGGTACCTACATCTTGTGATTGAGGCTTTCAATTTTTCAATAATCATGCATTTTAGTTCAAAACCATTTACAAATTCATAGCCTTTGCTTTCCAAGCAGAAGATGGAAGCTCTAAGGACCTTTTCTTTTACTCCGCATCCATCACCGAGGAAATATATAAAAAAAATCATCGCCTGTCATGACGAAATGGTCGATTTACAGAGCAGATAAAAACAGGGCCGATACGGGTCGAGCGTCGAAATTATAAATCATATGGGACCCTAAGCCTAAACACGTCCGGTTGACAAAAAGGGTGATTTCTCTGAATTTATGGCAGCCCTGTTTGGTTGAGGCACGTTCACAAGGCTATTTAAATAATGTCCAAATGTTATAGAAAACGTCAATGACTTTGAAAAATTGATGAATATGAATCCGCGTCGCGCTAAGAAAATATCTGGAAGGGTTTGACATGAAGAGGCGGTCCATGCGATTGAGTGCGTGTTTTACATTTCTACTTGATTGCTATTGAAGTATAAAGTTTTTTTACATCAAGATTTTGGTCAGAGGTAGTGCTTGCATTAATCCAACTGACTGTAGCTACCAGCTTCGAAAACTCTTCGCGTCCAACTTACCTCGTTTATGAACAGTGTGTGTTGCCAGTGATGACTTATGGCAGTGAAACGTGGTCGCTAACTATGGGTCTCATAAAGGAGGCTCAAGGTCACCCAGCGTGCAATGGAGAGAGCCATGCTCGGCGTTTCCCTGCGTGATCGAATCAGAAATGAGGAGATCCGCAGGAGAACTAAAGTAACTGACATCGCTCGAAGGATTGCTCAGCTGAAGTAGCAATGGGCGGGACACATAGCGAGAAGAACCGATGGCCGTTGGGGCGGAAAGGTTCTGGAATGGCAACCGCGCACCGGACGACGCTCCGTGGGTAAGCCCTGACAAGGTGGACCGATGATCTGGTGAAGGTTGCGTGAAGCCACTGGATGTGGGCAGCGCAGGAACGATCGTCGTGGAGATCATTATAGGGGAGGCGTATACCAAGCAGTGGGTGTCGTGCGGCTGATATGATGATAGCTACCACCTACTTTAAAATAATGCGAACATTTCATTACGATTTGGTATAAGTTATAGGTAAGATTCAGAAGTAGTCGAGGATTTTGGCTGAAGTGAGTTTTTGCTGTTTGTCTCTCAAATCTTACTCAATATTACTTCTCATTTTTGCTATTAAGAAATAAGAATAACAGAAATTCACCTTCAGAATAAAATTGTCAGAGAAGTTGTGAACAATCTCTGACAAAAATATCGCAGACCCTGCAGAGTCCATAATTGCAAAAGTTTACGGTGTGAATACAACTTTGTACGAGTCTACACGAAAAATAAACATATTACACAGCAGATAGTATCACCGGCAGAATATTATATTTACCTGTGATACATATTGTCATACATATGTCATGTCTGCCGCGTACGTACGGTATGAACGAGCCGAAAATAAAACAATGAAAAAGTTATTTTGATACATAGTCCGATTGGTATCGAGACTTGCTTTTGTCGCATACCGGTGAGCAATTCTTTTTCGACATGTCACTTTGTTTACATGTGAAATCAACGTCCTTACAATTTGGGATAATATTAGGTACCTACCTACTTAATATTAAAAACAGGCCAAACTTGCAACTATGTATTAATTAACTCGAAAACCTACTTTGACACAGATATTGTATGTGTTGACACTACCACGTGCCATTAAGGCTCCCTTACGCGAAATGTTTGTTTCTGTCTTTTTCTTTACGTGTAAAGAGTATAGAAAATAACCTCACTTCTGCACTTTTTCAATATTTTTCGTTGTTTTTTCATCATTATCTTTAGCACAATTATCTTTCTTGAAAAAAAGTTATTGGAGCAACTGAACAGTACGTTAAAGTGTATTTTGATGTAGAATTCAATACGTTTCCGTTATTATTTACGCCAAAGATTTGGCCCGCGACAAGCGCTTTTGGTGATATTCTGATTTTTTTCTACAACCATCTGTTAGGGTTATACACAATTTTATGATTGTAGCAACTAGATAAACTCTTTAGCTTGTCGTATGATTTTTTTGGTGGCTACAAGTTTACTTTTTCTTTATAAAAAAATGGCCCGCGCAAACCATGTTTTCCTATTACCGCCACTTAAGTGGCCAACTAAGTCCCGTTTTCCATTTCTGCACTCCCTGACTTTCACTGATTGCAAGTTTGAGTAAGACAGTTTAATTAGTACAACATAAAGAAAAAACCCCATCAAAATCGGTCCGTTCGTTTGGGAGCTACGATGCCCCAGATAAACACACAAATAAACTTACCTATAACATGTGTTTTTGTGTCTGTCTGTGCGGCAGGGAAGGGAATGATAACGTTATATTTTACTTTTTTTAGCGTTAATTTTAAAATTAACGTTATGTCAATAAATAACGTTAATTTAGATAACGTTAGATTGAAATTAACGTTATTTCAGTAAATAACGTTAATTTTAACGTTATTTCTTACTTTTTTTACCGTTAAACTTTAAAATTAACGTTATCCCAATTAATAACGTTATTTTTTTAGCGACAATTTTACCGGTATATTGTACCGGTAAAGTTTAACGCTATATTTAACTCCAATATTACCGGTAAAATATTTTTAACGTTATTTTTACCGATAAATTTACCGATAAAATGTTTTAACGGTATTTTTAACGTTAAGTTTCTTTTATCGTTTTTTTACGGTATTTTAATCCCTGCTGTGCGGGGGTAAAACCTAAATTATTGATTTTTTTTACTTAAAAATGTAACGAAGTGGACTTGTTTTTTGAAAGGATGATGCTTCCATTACGTATGGTTCTTAGATTTCCTAATAAATCAAAATTAAATACTAACATCACAGTTCATTACAAAGTCGACTACACCAATGGCCAAATTAAAAGCACAGTACACATATAAGTTTTTTCAAACAGCAGAGTAGCTAACGTCACTTAGGCCCTTTTGTCATTGCACTCCGTCGGATCGCTAGGGTTGGCATTTTCCGGCCGTCTCGTGGAATGCTACGCGCGAACGCTATGGAAACAACTGCAACGCGATGTCACAACCCTGACCAAAGTACTGCGAACTTTGCTTAGAGACGTCAGCCGTCAAATTCGAACGTTTCCATGGAGCTCCTATACTGTTTGAAAAAACTTATATATGTACTGTGTTAAAAGACTGTGTACATGAAGGTTTTACAACAACTAGGTTAACGTATTACCACAGAATACATAATAGTACAAGTATTACCCTTAAACTCGCTAGCTAGGTAATCAACAACGTATCGAATCTGTCCTAAGCTGAGGATATATTTGTAGAGACACCATCATTTAAATTGTTTTCCGGACATTTCTATAATTGAATCTGTTAAAGCTAAAACAGAGGAACTATCAGTTTATCCTTACTAATATTATAAACTAGCGGCCGCCCGCGACTTCGTCTGCGTGTATAGTTTTTTTGCTATCCCTCGGGAACAATTCTTTTTCTCGGGATGAAAGGTATCCTATGTCCTTTTCTGTACCCCTGACAACGTGTATGCAAAATTTCATGATGATTGGTTCAGTAATTAAGACGTGAAGGCGTAACAAACAAACGGACTTTCACATTTATAATATTAGTAAGGATGCGAAAGTCCGTTTGTTTGTTTGTTTGTTACGCCTTCACGTCTTAACTACTGAACCGATCATCATGAAATTTTGCATACACGTTGTCAGGGGTACAGAGAAGGACATAGAGTACCTTTCATCCCGAAAAAACGAATTGTTCCCGAGGGATAGCAAAAAACTTTCCACGCAGACGAAGTCGCGGGCGGCCGCTAGTGTTTTATAAAATAGTACATAAAAAGAGTGATATTAAGACGAACCTCAATTATGAAATTCAGATTAACATTTGGAATCTACAATTATTCTAAAAGTAGTTTAAAATTATAACTGCTCATTCATTATGACACGCATCAAATGTATATGGCGCTTGAATATTTTAAGAAGCAACTGTTTGAAGTACTACGCACTTTAGATTAAAGGCATATTCTCGCTAAAATATCAATGGTAGTCTCACATACATAGGTTTATTATGGTAACTATAGTGGACCCAATGTCAGCGTACACTACATTAATACAGATTGATGTCCCGGTAATCTGATCGAGACGCGCCTCAGGAGTTGACGTACATGCCGTACTGTACGTGATTATCACTTGTTATAAGTGTACGGTATAAACAAGGTATAGTTGTACAATCGACCTCAGAAATAGTCGAACACTCCAATATTTTGTAATACCAAATATCGCCGTTATACTACGAAAACCAATTAAATCATAAAAAGTGCAAACGGAGATATCGCGATTACAATGTTTATGGGGTTGAAAATACCCTTTGTAGTATTATATTGTTAGTATTACTTCATAGCATTAGTACATTGGTAAATGTTCTATTTAAACTTATCTTTTGAGATTTAAAAAGGTTATTGCTTTGTAATGAAATTTACAATAATTGTCACAAGGTCACCTATTTAATTTGTTTTCCCTGAGAAATGATAAATGTCTATAAATTCAAAAGTATTAGGAATACCACAAATCCCGAGAAATTACTTCTTAATTTTAGTTAATTTAGACTAACCATGATAAAAATATACCTATGCAGCTGTCCCTTGTGAAGTTACAAGTGAAAATGTATCAAGATAATTGGTTTTCCCTGCAGAAAATTTAGGAACCTAAAAGTTAAGCAAGTAATTTATTAGCGTTTTAGTACATTCATTTGTTATCAAATTTATAGCTCGAAATAATTAATTAATTACAAATTGGCTTGATTAGTTCAAATAACAATAAAAGCACGCTTCAAATGCCAGTAACAGGTACCAAGAAATTAATGTAAATAAAAGAAAAACTGACTTTCGAGTGACGGACCGACCGACTGCTGACTGACATACTAAAGCAAAGCCAGTATTATTGAGCTAGACGTCTAAAATTGAATACAAAATGTACCTTTGAAACCTTTGATAATCCTGCTTGGAAAGAACTTCCCGAAATTCCCGCGGGAAAATATTTATTGGGAAAAAATATTAATCTAGGCTATCTACTATCTGTGTTCCAAATTCCAACCAAAAATGATCAGTAGGTAAACATCCAAACCCACAAACTTTCACATTTATAATATAGGTATTAGTAGGATAATATTAGTAGGATGACTAAGCATTTTCATATTTAGGTATATAGTTAGGTAAAACTGAGAATGTGACATTAAAATGATTTAATTAAAATTTTTAATTATTAGGACAGTATAAACAAAACACCTTATAAAAAACCGGACAAGTGCGATTCTGACTCGCCCACCGAGGGTTCCGTACAATAAATAATTATAATTAGTTCAGGAATCGAGTCTCGCAGTTTTTCCGAGATTTTGCCGAATTTGCCAATTTAACTACAAATGTATACATTTCAGATTTATACATGTAGGTACTTGTAGAATAAGACTATATTACTTTCCAAATTTCATAGTTCTAAGTCAACGGAAAGTATAGATTTCCTTGAAAGCGTCTGAATATGTGTTTTTGTGGCAAAAACGGCCGTATCCATTTTTGATTTTTTCACAGCTTCTAGCAACGAACTAAGTATCTTAGTTCGTTGGCTTCTAAAAACTGTAGATTTGAGTAGGTATACCTCCACACGTTCCCAAGATAAGGGATACAGACAGATGGACGGACAACCGTCCGTCTGTTTGTCAGTCAAGATCATTATTACCGTTAGTCATTATCCGAAGATATTAAGGAATCGTTTTTCGCTGTAGATTAGGATGCATTCGTGAATAAATTATCGTCTGAGAAATGTCAGAGAAAACCAATTATCTGGATATACAATATTTTCTTAGTTGATTAGATTGTATTAGTTAATATGGAATTCGTCAGGTAAAATAAATTAAACTGTTTTAATAGCTTTTATTTGATCATTTTAATCTAGTATGGAGATTCAAATCCTAGAAAATGGTTGTAACTGAGGGAAAAATAGAATAATTCCTGAGCTGTCTCTGAAAAAAACCAAATTTTATCAGTTAACTGACAATCATTGGAGACAAATATGTCAGAAGTCAAGTTTATTCTGTTTAATATTTTGTATATGAAAACAAACCTTGGCAATGCTTGAAATAATTGGTTATCTAATTAACAGAAGCGAAACTATAGGACTTAGCGATTAATGGGTTTTCGCAGACGAAAGAGCACAAAATTTTAAGTACTTTGGCATTCATAAGTCATTTTCGTAAAAAAACCGATTTAATTGGTTTTCGTTGTATAGCGGCGATATTATGTCTTCTCTTCTTAGACACTTCTTGATAAGGGGGCGTCCATTAATCACGTGATGTTTTTTGGCCAATTTTTAACCCCCCCTCCCCCTTGGTGATGCATGGTGTGGTTTTTCGTTGGTCTCTAAATTACGTGTATTTTTTTGTACAAAATAATCTCAACGATTTTCAGTACGAATATGTCCCGCGCGGTGGGCGGGGAAATCGTCCGGTAACGGTGAGTCTACAATCACGCAATTTTCAGTTAAAAGTCACGCGTTCAATGAAAAAAATTAATACACGTGATATCTCACTAGACCCCCCCGTCCCCCCTTGTGATACTTCATGATTTTTTCAACTACCCCCCCCCCCCCCCCTTTCGAGGCTCACGTGATTAATGGACGACCCCTTAAATTGGGGTTGAAGTATAAAATAAAAATCTTACACACAGAGACTCCCATTATCTTCTATGATGTTAAAGATGCTTCGATTACTTGTTATTTTTTCAAATTATGATCATAATGGCCCACTATCCGCAAAAAAATATCTGTTTTTTTTTCCTGAACGTTAAAAAAGTATCCTAAAAGTGACTACTTTTTTCGTTAACAGAAATGACCACTTAATTCGTTGTAACTTAGCCGATACTTATTTTTTTTAATTAACACATGTGGTAGGTAAGTATTAGTTGGTGATAAAAGATATGTGCACAAAAGTTATAAAAACATTAGCTTTCTTGATTGTTAAATAAATTAAGACAATGACCGAACCGAAAATACAAATTCTTTAAAATTCTCCATACAAAACTGCAATTTCATACTTAAACCACAGAATATATAATAGTACTCTTAAACCCCTAATATTTGTAAACGCAATAAAGGCATAACATGGTATTATAGAGATGAGTGAGGCTGACTTTTACACATAGGAACAAAATACCTAATTAGTTTGTTTGCATGTGGGTACAATGTACATAATTACGTTGACTTATATGTATTTTAAAGACCATTCCGTTACCGTCGTTGTATTCATTCAACGTACGTACATATTTTGTATGTCTACTGTCTCTTTAAATTCATAGCTGCTCTGCTGGTATACATTATCTTGTTAACCCAATAATAGTACTTATGTAATGCAAAAGGACCTTTATGACAAGTACAAAATATTGTAGAAGTTTGTATGAACATTTAATTGAATAACCCAGATCTGCTAATGCTCTTTCTCGACCAACTAACAACTTAGCGATCAGGGCTGACACAAGTAGGTACGGACTGTTTTAATAATAAAAAAATCTTTCTTCTTTCTTCTAAAAAAATCTATTAAAATCGTCTTTTATTTTCTGCATATTGTTAAACCCTGAATACATAGTTTCATTTTTCCTTAAAGAAAAGATCGAACTCTTTATCACTGAATAACTTTTACGTCCACCACACCATCACACCGACACAGATAGGTGGACATATGGAAATTTAAAACATATCTTGAAGGGACTTCATGTTTGCTTAGGACCAGCGGACCCTATTGTTCCTCTGCACACTTCATTTTTCTATCAAACAGATATCTATTTTGGTCTTTGATAAATATACCATTGTGTGCATAAAATGGAAGTAAAAAATGTGTTTGAGGTCGTAGGTATTTCGGAAAAGGTTAAGTGTCGTATGACTGTATTAGGCATAGAAATAGAATGTTAAAGAACAACAATGTCAATAAAGAGGTGATCCGAAAACGAATGCATACATTTTATATGAGATACGTAAAATATGACTTACATTCATAAAATATGGCTATATAATGCCAAAGGAAATTAATAAACTATGTTCCATACTGTTTTCTTCGTTGATAAACGAATAAATGTAGCGAAATTCGGTTTTAGAGAAATGTGTGGCAATATCTTATTTACCTGTGAAAAGTGTGATTACTTGGATTATTTCTTTTTGTCACATCACAATAACTTAGAGCACAAGACACCATGGCTCCACGATATCTTTATTTTAAACTAGCGGCCGCCCGCGACTTCGTCTGCGTGGACAGTTTTTTTGATATCCCTCGGCAACTGTGCGTTTTTTCTGGATAAAAGGTACCCTATGTCCTTTTCTGTAACCCTGACAACGTATATGCAAAGTTTCATGATGATCGGTTCAGTAGTTAAGACGTGAAGACGTAACAAACAAACAAACAAACAAACAAACGGACTTTCGCATTTATAATATTAGTAAGGATTCCAATTAAGATTAACAAATATTTTAAACAAACTGTTATTGCTCATTTGCTAGGCGGGACGCTAGGGGCTTTTACTGTAAAAAATGTTGGCTCATGTCACTTGATCCTTTGTCTCTTTTTTACATAGACCGTGTCCGTATGATGTTAACTTCTCTTTTCCACGCTTTGTTGGTCTTCTTGAGCGCAGCGGAAAAAAAAGAGTCAAGAAGTTCGATGGCGCAGTAGTTTAGTGCCTGGCCCAGCGATTTCGGAGATTAAACAACTTTTGCAAGGGTCGATCATGGAATGGGTGACCAAAAATTTATTATCTCAAGCTCCTCCGTGCTTGGGAGGTCAAGTTAAGCCGATCCGCATTGGGCCCGCATCGTGGGTTATGGCCCATCCTCTTTATCCACCCATAAGGAAGGCTTAATTGTGCCCCAGCAGAGGGGACATTAAAAATGACGGATGGTAAAATAAGAGCCACAAAAACTATTTGAAATAATAGTAATGTAATACATTCAATAAAAAGAATTAGTTCGACAGAAAAGAAAATAAGCACATTTACTATTGCCAACCCTACAATTAGGTACTTGACATAAAATCAGATTGTACATGCGAATGAAATAGCCAATTCCTTATATCAGACAGGACCCGACATGTCCGAAGAACTACAGAAAAACCTTATCGGTACATCGTCTCAGCGGGTTCTAGGAATAAAATGCCCTTACATTCTGCTTTGTTATGTTATCGAGAAATATGTCCTTACTTAGGGTTGGGTCAAAAGTTTTAGATATTTCTCAATACTAAGGGCCTGTTTTATATAGAATAGCACTGTATCTTGTTTTAAATTAAAAATGGAACAGAATATCCTGAGAAAGTATTCGTCGAATAAAATAAGTTAGTTGGAACCTTGGAACCTAACCGGAACCTGAGCGCCTATTACAAAAAAGAATCACGATAGTCGAACAATGTTCGTTGATCGATTTACTTGATTTTGAAACTTAAAGATGAGTCAATAATGTAACGGAGTGTAACGAACATCGTACCACAGAATAGATAATAGATCGTACGCCAATCGCGATGCTTTTTTGTAATAGACCCTTTGTGTAGCTGCAGCCCTTTAACTAACAGCAGCTTATTACTGATTTATCTATTAAATACAACTCAAGACCTGCATTTTTTATGACTCATGTCTTTAGTTAGATTACTGAGAAGGTTTCAGCCACGATGCAAATCAATGCGAATTTGAACTATTTAATCACAGTTCGGGTTTAACCCACCGGGAGTTCCAACTTTCCAAGGAGCATAAGGATGTGTGTCCATCCACGCAGAGGATTACGGAGCGGAGATTTTATGCATTAATATTTCCTCGTTTCTCCGCTACGCCGCCTCGCTCTTCGTCAATGGACAGGCAGCCTAACAGCATAACCAAAGTGGCTAGCGGCTCTACTGTCAGCGGAATCAAAAAGGAATTTAAGAGTTTTAATTTATTTACTGACTAGAAAAAATTGCACTCTAAAAATTTTAAATTTTAAGAGGTACTTATTTAAATTCTCTCTATTAAAAACCACCAAATTTAGTGAATAACTTTTTGCTCTATTAAAAATACTACCTACTAATAAAGTTCTATTGAAACACTTATATTAAATATAAAAGCTTCATAAAAACCTATAAAAGCTTCATAAATTGCTAAAGGAAAAAATATTTTTCATCCTGTCTCAAAATGTGAAAGACAGTCCCACGTTGCCAATTTTTCAATACATAAGTATTGAAAAATTGGCGCCCAGCGTGGTAAATAGCCCATTGTAAAATGGGCTATTTACAAGGGTCACTTTTAGTTTAGTCGCTTTTTAGTCACCTAGCAAGTCGCTTGACAAATTGATTCGCAGTTGACACATCGGTGACAGCGTCACTGTCATCTATGTAGTCGATGGCGTAACCTAGGTAACAATATGTAATAATACATACCTAGTTGCAATTTTGACCAGGATCAGATAAGTTTGTTCAGTCACCTGTCCATTTACACAGTCGATTTTCACCATGGGGCAAATGTCGTGCGGTTTTAGTCACTCATGTAAATACCACATTAAAACCGCCAATACTTTCACCCCACGCAACCGTCAAAGCAACCAACTCAAAGCGGCCGACTGCAGCCCAAATTCATAATCACAAGATAACAGACCGACTCGAGATAACGGCGGGTGGCATCAAATAAATTGCTCTACCATAATTCATTCTTCCTTATTGCGTTCCAGGGGATAGTCGCTGTGTTCTGATGTTATGGACAATTATTGGAGAAACGAAACATAGCGTCTGAAAATCATCATTTATTAAAATGTATTTGTTTAGAAAACATCTAGGTACATTAGAGAGAAATTAAAGGAAAAGGACTTTCCTTACATGAAACAAAAAATGAAAATAATTTCTTACATGATATTATTATGTACTTTCACTATTCCATGAAGCCAACTAAATTATTAAACATTAATGAAATTACTATTTGATGCGACTTTATACACGTACTTAATACCAGTGTAAAATCCCTACAGAAATGTACTAATCCCCTTGATTTTCACAAATACCTGTTAATGTATTTAATACACCCTACTTCAGTGAAAATCAGTTGACCATTGTAGTACTAGATCATAGATGGGTTCCTAATAGCGGTACCCTGGTGCCTATGGGATTATTTTAATTATTGTGTCTGAAATATAGAAGGTGTTTGGTAAAAGCTTTATAAAACTGAATATGGTAGATAGGGAATTAGGGACCATCAAACTGAACAACTTTTACTATGGACCAACTCTGAAATTGCGAAAAAAATCAGCTGTTTCATACATTTTGATAATTTTGTTTTTGTGATGTTTTAACGTTTGAATCGGTGTACGTACATACATATAAAAAAATATACGCGACGAATAGATAACCTCCTTATTTTCAAATTTTTGAAGTCGGTTGAAAAGTAGGCACTTTTAAGATAAGTTCTTAACGTTCAGGAAAAAAAACAGAAATATTTTTATTGCTGATAGTGGGTCGTTATATATAATCATAATTCGAAATAATAACAAGTAACCGAAGCATCTTTAACATCATAGAAGATATGAGAGCCATTGTGTGTGAGAAAAAATCGTCAATTTCATACACTAACCCCTATTATTTTACCACATTATCAATTTCCATAAATGGCCATGCAGTATTTAACATTAAGTAGGACGCACACTTGTATCTTTCCATAGGGAATATACAAGGTTAAATTCCCCGAAGCGACGTAGGTACTCAGTACGACCGGTACGGTTGCCTTTAAGGGTTCGAGATCTGCACCCCACTTCACTGGAGGAAACAACGTCGCATACAACACTGTGAAAATGTTGCGCCTCTCAGCAACCACGATGTACAGTCGGCCAAGAAAGTGACTTAATTTTTTATGTAGATAGTCAAGCCACAGTATAAATAATACTGGGGCCCAAGACTGCTATTGTTAACGTCATAATAGTGTTCGGTTTTGGGTTTCAGAAACAACAATTGTGACAAAAAGCATTTACACAAATGAAGCAGCAGACTTGGGCCCCTGGCTGGTCGAGAGCTTGACCGCTATCACTCGCGATGATACGACCTACATTGAAACGCGTTTGCCTAGAAGTAACTTATCCACCCTCGACTTGAACGCCCCTAGATTGTACCTATCAGGAAATATAAACTCAGACAAAGAGTTCCACTCTTTAGCGGTACGGATGATAAAATTCGAAGCTAAACGCTTATTGCGAGTCTTTGGAATATCCACCAAAAAACGGTGGCGCAGATTCGTTCAAGTGTCTAAGTAATGTTTTTATTAAAAATCATGTTCATTATTTGCTACAATAATTACTTTTACGAAGAAAATGATATGCTCTTAATTATTCGAAACAACATCCAAGGGAGGGTTCACAAGTTTCCCATATAGAAAATTAACGCTGCCTACACGTTTCGTTTTCATGGAAATAATTATTTGATAATAGTTGAAACACGATAACCAGTATTTACCTCTCGGCGCAACAGCGCCGTTTCAGGCGAGCACTTGGGCATAATATAGAGAGTACAGTAGGCTCGAGCAACGCATACATAGATACCTATAACAGGCACTGTATAACGGAAATCTCAAACGAGTTTGAGTGCGTGACGTAGTGTCACAGTATTATAAAGCACCTAAACTGTGGCAGTGTCGGTTGACGGTCCGTGAAAGCTGCCTATGTGTGTGTGTGTTGCTCGAGCGTGCGCTGCGTGCGTAGTACTAAGCTTAACTTCTGTAGTCTCTCTATTTTGTGACTCGGGCCCCGGGGGGCGCAACCGTAATTAGTGCCCCTAGGACAACATTTGACGTAAATCATTTATGCTCATAACTTAGTACTGGCATCATCAGCAAGCACACCTGTATTTTATTGTAAAGACGAATAATAATCAAAACCAAAAATTAGGCAATGATTTTTTTAGCTTTCACCTACATTTCGATGAGCTTTCTCATCGAAATGGCTTTCTCACGTAAATTAGGACAGTTATTGCTTTCTCTGTGAATTAGGATACCTTCCTTGTCATGTCAATAGTGAAGAAATATCTTCTTTTAAAAAGTCGCACACGCCTAAATAAATTGTTTCAAAATTCAAAAGAGTTTTTATAATTCTCTTTAGTCTCTACAAGACTTTCCTCTAAAGAAATAATTAATGTCCAGACACCGTAATCCGGCTCAGACGGCAATGCAAGGTATTGCTTATTTTAGACACCTGATGGCCGCCATTAAAAGCGTAGTGTATTTTTTAAGCTTTACGGCGTTGGTCTCTCGCCTTTTAGCCCAAGCTATATTTGTAGTAAAAATGTTGCACTATTAGCCCAGTAAATGAAAAGGTGTAGAGGGAAATGATTGGAACACAATTTTTGACTTCGTAACTTTGTTTTGACCAGTTAGGAGGAGAACATATCAAAAGTCCTCGCCCGTAGCCCCTATGCCGGGGGGGAGGGGGGGTTTGAAGGTCCCATTTTTCGGTTTTTCAGATATATCTCAAAAACTATGCATTCCAGCGACATGAGTTCTTTTACAAAATAAAAGCTGATTAAATTTGAGACAAGATTTATTATGGAAAAATTTTTGATATCTTGTATAGTTTTTGAAATATCCGCTCCTGAATATCTGTAATTTAGGAAAAATAATATTTTTTGATTGATGATGATTCGCCCCCATTTTATCCCCATAATGGCTGAAATACTAACAATAACGATATACGTCGAGTTAAATTTGCATTCATATGCCAAAATTATAAATTTAGCTATTTTTACTTCGAAAATGAAGGATTTCCTAAACACAACTTCATCCCCCTTTTCACCCCTTCGGGAGTAAAATTTTCAAAAACGCTGGGATACGTATATATTAATTTTTTATCGTCAGCCTAAACACAAAATTTGAAGATCCTAGCTTCGAAACTGACGAACTTTCATACAAACTTTGGACCCCCGTTTCACCCTTTAGGGGGTGAGTTTTGAAAAATCCTTTCTTAGTGCATCCCTAGACCTCATTAGGAACCTATGTGCCAAATTTGGAGTCTCTAGACCCAGCGGTTTGGGCTGTGCGTTGATATGTCAGTCACCAATCAGTTTCTTCTTTTATATATTATTAAAAAAGATAAAATTACAGACTTTTAATAGTGAATATCTCGAAAACTATACAATATATAAAAAAAATACTGAATTTAACATGTAGCAAATTTAACCAGCTTTCATTTTGTAAAAAAACTCATGTCGCTGGAATGTATAGTTTTCGAGATATATGTGAAAAACCGAAAAATGGGACCATCAAAACTCCCCCTCCCCCCAGCATAGGGGCTACGGGCGGGGACTTTTGATATGTTCACCTCCTAACAGGTCCAAACAAAGTTACGAAGTCAAAAATTGTGTTCCACGCCTTTCCCTCTATACCCTTTTTTGAGCGTTCATTTCCTAAACTATATGGAGTTTAAAGTTTTTATGTGCAGTGGCGCTGCACCTGATGTTATATTTTAATTAAATGACATAGGTAGACTCTGTTATCATAATTTGTTTAGACAGTGTTTTTAATTCAGTAAAACGTAAAAAAGCTTTCTTTTTGTTACACCTACACAAAGAATGGATGGTTTTTTTTTATTATGTTCATACACAGGTACACCGAAAATTAAAAATTTTGTGCTTTTACCTAGGCCACTAAAGGCAAACGTATTACTTGACTAATATGATTTGGCGGGGGTTTTAAATTACAAACTGTAATGTTTGACTTCGATGGGGCCACTACTACTGGCCCCATCGAAGTCAAACATTACACAGGTGTCGTCACCCTGGTTCTTTGATCATATCACATTAATGTCCAACATGAATTGAACCAGCAAAAGTATCGATACACACTCCTCCATATACTTACATACAGAAGTATCTGCTTCGCATAGAGTTGTTACAGCTGGCTATATAGAACAAGGTGATATTACCTTCGGTTGCCAACTATTAGTCATTTACCAAGGTGACGAAAATCATGGGGTATAAGACTCCTCCCAGCTCCCCTCACAGAGTCCCCAATCCACGCATAATTAAAGTCCATATGACTATACAATAGAACCCCCTTTTCATCAACTTAGTAGGTATAATGGCTGTTATAGTAAATTAAATCAGACAAGTAAAACTTACATGAATTCATCGTGTGTGCATCTCCTGAGTCCTGTAAAACTCTCATCACACCACGAGACCATTTCCACTTACTTCAGCCCTTAGATTAATTTAAATAATCTATGCTTCAGTTCAGCCATCTACCCTTAGAGCAGCTACCCTTTTTTTCATAATAAAAAATAGTGACACCTCCTGTCACTGTCATTAGTCCCTTACAGATACAGACGCTTCCTACTACTTGGTGTTGCCATCCCTATAGTGTGCCTATTCAGAAATATGATTCACATATTTTCATCTCGATAACTACAATAAGCAATAAGAGGATCCGATCAAAATATAACCAATATTAGACTACTTACGGTTTTACTACAATTCAGTTTCGCCTTTGGCGACAACAGGTCGATATATTCCACTCTAGCTGGAAATAATACAAGAAGTTTTGATTTCTTGTGCGTCAAATAACACTAAGGGCTGTTAATAATATATTAAATTTGCGACCTTGAAAACTGTGTAGAAGTTTCAAAAAATCCGAAATTGTTTTCGAGCCCTTGTATATAGATGATATCTGAATATTGAAAAAAAATATACTTAAAATGGAAAATAAATATTAATAATATAATTACTAGTGGCTCCGTGAGCTGTAGACCTCGCGTTAAAAAGTAGCTCAAATTGTATGTTGTTTAAAAAATAATCTAAAAGATGTCGCCACCCCTTTTTCCTACACTGCTCAGAAGATTTTCAAAGCACATTGTAGGTACGTGCTGTTTGGTCTATTATTTGGTAGGTATATTCGCAGCTAGATGGCGTTTCTAATTTTAATCATTTTTCGAAATGAGTGATTTTTTGGTAAATTTCGAAAAACTGGCTGGACTAAAAAATTCTATATACCTAACTTTTGAACCTGCTCATAAAATTTCACGAGAATCGGTTGAGAAATGCGACCTGTAGAAGAAAACGGACAGCTGGAAAGTCGGACTCAAATATGCTTTTGAACATTTCTTTGCCATTTTGAAAAATTTCAAAAAACTGGCGTGGCAAACAAAATCTATATAATTTTTGAACCTGCTCACAAAATTTCACGAGAATCGGTTGAGGAATGCGACCTGTAGAGGAGAACATCCAGCGCCAGACAGCTGGACGGAAATACATTTTTTTTTACATATCTCCACCATTTCGAAAAATTTATAAAAACTGGCTTGACTTAAAAAACCTATATCATTTTCAAACCTGCCCACAATATTTCACGGTAATCGGTTGGGAAATGCGACCTGTAGAGGAAAACAGACAGCGCCGGTAAATCGGACTGAATTTTTTTTTTTACATCTCCACCATTTTAAAAAAAAATAAAAAAACTGGCATGACAAAAAAATCTATATGATTTTCGAAACTGCTCACAAAATTTCACAAAAATCGGTTGAGAAATGCGACCTGTAGAGGAGAACATCCAGCGCCAGAAAGCCGGACTGAAATTCATTTTTTTTTTACATGTCTCCGCCATTTCAAAAATTTTTTAAAAATTGGCTTAACTTAAATAAAATTTTTGAACCTGCCCACAAAATTTCACGATAATCGGTTGAGAAATGCGACTTGTAGAGGAAAAAGACAAAGCTGGAAAGCTGGACTGAAACATGTTTTTCTCACATATCTCCGCCATTTTGAAAAAAGTCAAAATTTCACGAAAATTGGTTGAGAAATGCTAACTGTAGAGGAGAACATCTAGCGCCAAAAAGCTGGACCGAAACACATATTTTTTTTAATAACTCCGCCATTTCGAAAAATTAGAAAAACTGGCTCAACCTAAAAAAAAAACTATGTAATTTTCAAACCTGTCCACAAAATTTCACTATAATTAGTTGAGAAATGCGACCTGTAGAGGAGATAAGGCAGCGCTGGCCGGAATGCTGGACTGAAATATGTCTTTTTTACGTATCTCCGCCATTTTGAAAAATTTCGAAAAACTGGTTCGACAAAAAAATTTTACGAGATTCGGTTGAGATATGCGACCGTAGAGGAGAATACGAAAGAATTTTAGCCCAAGCTAAAGCAGAGACGCTTCGCTCGCACTTCGTGCTCGCTCAGTCAATTATATTGACAAAACCAAGTAATGGGTACGTACTCATTAATTATCCAGAACGTCTTATGAATGAAATAACATCGAACATCATATTTCTTCCAAAAAACAACCATACTTTAATTAATCATACGAAAATATATGGGTACCAGCGGCCGCCCGCGACTTCGTCTGCATGGAAAGGTTTTTGCTATCCCTCGGGAACAATACTTTTTTCGGGATAAAAGGTACCCTTTGTCCTCCTCTGTACCCCTGCCAACGTGTATGCAAAATTTCATGATGATCGTTTCAGTAGTTAAGACGTGAAGGCGTAACAAACAAATAAACAAACGGACTTTCGCATTTATAATATTAGTAAGGACTTACTCGGTGTCAATAAACTCTTTCAAGGATTAGAAAAAAACTTATTTTATTAATTTTTATTACTTTACGTAATGTTGTCGCACATTGAGAAGTTTTTTATTAGGGGGGTATTTAATAGAACATTACATCTGAGAACGGGAAGCTAGCGATTGCATTGTCGAGGATGGTTTGAAGCCCGAGCCGCAGGCGAGGGCTTTAATCATTCGAGGCAATGCAAGTAGCTTCCAGTACAAGGTTTGTATAATACTTTACTCACGAAATGCGAGGAAATACAGTTTTCTTCGTAAAAATGTGATATTTAAGTTGGTTCGCGTGGCCATGTTTACTGACCGGTCATGCAACCATAAAGTTTCATAAAAAGCATGCTAGCTGATAAGTTCTAGCGATTTGAATTTGGAACACTTACTTCCCGCACTCAGTGCGGGAAGTAAGTATTGAATTTCATTTCCGCACTGAATTTCAAATTTAGAATGTGATGAACCAGACCCCCACGGAAATGTTGAACGCCCCGCATTCTTTTTTCAAATGGAATGATAACATTTCAGAGCATAAGTGAGTAAAAAAAATTAAGGACTCAAACGTATGTTTATTACTTGTTTGTGGTATCGTGTATCTCAAAAGAACCGTTTCTTTTAACCCAGACCTTGTAAGTTTGTAGCATTCTATACGTTAGCAGATATTTCTGTTATAAGTCATAACAGTGTTACAACAAAAATAGACAGTTACAGCTCGCGATATTTATAGAACTAGGTAAGGTACTAGGGCCAAACAAGATCAATAAGATTATCTTCCAATAAGTAACATACTATTTACGTAGACAAATACAATATTGAATATTATCGTTTACTTAAGAATTTGTGTGTTTTGCCAACACTCGCATATCAAAGAAACAAAAAAGTAATACTTAAAAAGAAAATACCAAAAAAATTTAAGATAACAGCGTGGATTTTTATGAGCTCCCTTTTTAATTTACGACTAATTTACGTCCTTAGGGAAAGTTTCATTTGTGGGAAAATTGCTTTAGCGATTGCTCGAACTGGTCGCCTCCAACGAGGAAATTAAATGTGGACGTTTTTCAAGAATTTATTTAATGCCGGTTTTATTTGTTTTTTCTAATTAGATAGCTGTAAACCTACCTGGCTTCGAACATATAATCGGTTCGCCGCTGGTTTGTAAATGAGGGAAGAAAATAAGCAGGGAACTTTGTAGATTTCTTTGTTATAGCTGGTAAGTTCTTCTTGTCAGTTAAAAGTCTGGAACGGGTGCGATTGTAGGAAAATAAAAACCGGCTAAGTGCGAGTCGGACTCGCGCACGAAGGGTTCCGTACCAAAAAACAGCAAAAAAAAAAAATCACGTTTGTTGTATGGGAGCCCCCTTAAATATATATTTTATTCTGTTTTTAGCATTTGTAGTTAGGTATAGCAGCAATAGAAATACACGATCTGTGAAAATTTCAACTGTCTACCTTCAGTCGTTATAAATATCGAGCAAAAAACGGCAAAAAAATCACGTTTGTTGTATGGGATTGGGAGCCCCCCTTAAATATTTATTTTATTCTGATTTTAGTATTTGTTGTTATAGCGGCAACAGAAATACATCATCCGTGAAAATTTCAACTGTCTAGCTATCACGGTTCATGAGATACAGCCTGGTGACAGACAGACAGACAGACAGACAGACAGACAGACAGACGGACAGCGGAGGCTTAGTAATAGGGTCCCGTTTTTACCCTTTGGGTACGGAACCCTAAAAATGGTTCAAAAGTGCTTATTTTAAGTTTATTTGAATAAAGTAATTTGACTTTGACTTTGACATAGTACCTATGCACTATATAGACAGAGTCTAAAATTCAATTTAATTTAAAAACTCAATGGTGGTGAGAATTATTGCTTAAAATGCTTAATAATTTAAATGAACTACATAAGACACTGAAAATATTTTGTACCTTTTCCTGAAAAACCATGAAAAACATTACATTTTATTTAGATTTCAATATAAATATGAAAACATTTTCGTGTGAAACCCATTTACCCGTAACATCGAATATTATTCAGAAATGCATTGGGTGCAACAAATACATTGGAGGTTGGTTCGTTGTCACACCAGATTCCACGGCACATTCACATTACTGCCAAACATACTGCGACGGTGACATTATATTAACCGGACAAAGAATTCACAAGATGCAGAATTTATTACTCAAGCTGAACAACGAAGGGTTAAGGTACAGTCGGCTTCAAAAGTAGCTAAATACTAACTAGTAGAGTTTGGTCAACGAAAGATGAGACTCGGTTGGAAATGGAAATAATTTTGCACGTTATTTTAAGGTTCAGTTTCCAATAACTTAACATCTAAACGATAATTTAACAGGGAAAGTGGGGCCTCCATTCATCCGGTTCATCTTTCGTTGACTTCTACGTGCAAGCACTATGTCTCACAAACTTTTGTGCTTGATCAATAATTTGTCAAAGATGAATGTAGTAATTGGTGTGACTTGACTATTCCGCTCTATTCAGTAAGTCAAAATTGTTAATGTATTTTTGTTTCTGAGATCAAGTAAGTACTCTAAAATTGGCCATTTTAAATAATGTCACCGCCAAAATCACAGTCGAGATGTAATATGGCGCTTAAAGCTTTACGCTACTTCTTGACCTTACAAAAAACATGATAATATGGTAGGTGTAGGTATTTTACATGAATTACAATCCAAATTCCAAATTAAAACTAGTATTCGCCCTAGTAAATTGACTTTGCCGTCTTATGTATAAATAACTACTTAGACAAATGTATTTACCAATTAAACGAACTAAAATAACAATCACGAAAAGGCAAACGAAATTAAAAGTTAAGCGAGTTAAACAATTTACCTTCCAAGGTCGACGAAAAGCAACTTTCCAAATACAACTTGCTCAAATTATCTGAACAAAGGAAAGTTTCTTATTAACAACTTTCCACTGTGAACTACCTCTAGAAACTTTGTCTAAACCAGAAGTTAACAGTTATGCATCTATGTATTTGAAACAATCGCTTTTAAATGTTCCATACGAGTCTTGAGATATCAGTATTCAGTCGTTTTATTTCAAATGTATAGATATATTTTGTTGAACAACTTATCATTTTCCTTATTTTTTTTATGCAGAACGGGATAGTGGCCTTCACCTCACCTGATGTTAAGTGACGATAAGGTCGAAGGTGGAAGCACACTAAACCCAGAATCCTCATCACTGAGGAACTGGCTATCTTGTCTCTAACTGCCGGAACACAACCATTTTTAAATTGTTATTATGTAGTCAGACTTAGGTACGATGGTGGTAGCTTGCTACGCGGACTTGAAAAAAGCCCTACCACCAACCAAACCGAGTATAAATTGAGCTCCCTCTGGGAATCGAACCCGGGGTCCCTGCGTTTTACTAGGGTGGGCGAACCACTAGACCACAGAGGCGGTTAAATGTTTGCTAACAATTTATTTACTTATAAATTATAGGTGACCTAAACAATAAGCTCTCTTTTACCTTTGATTTGTCCTACCTACATTACAAATATCTTCGTAACAGAATTATAAACAGCTTTCGTCCGATTCCAAATTCTTTGAGGCCTTGTAACGCCGATACTTAATAAACTCTCAGTTCCTTCGTTAAGTTAGGCATTACATTGATTTCGTAGCATCTCGTTGGTCTTTGGTATTGGTTATGAATGTTTCATAGTGCGGCAGAGTAGGTACCATGTGCTGCAGTGGTAATGCACCTCTGTTTTTGGACAGCCGACGTTCAACCGGGTAACGCGCGGTAACGTACGAGTATTCGATGCTCTTTAATACCACATGGACATCTTAGAAATAACACTATTTAGCTATGCACTTCTGTGACCAGTCAAAATAACCACTGGAAGCAAAGTTATAACTTTGCTTCCATTTATAAATATAATTTAGTCAATCTATAATAACTGAATTTATATCGATAAAATAATATTTATGATCTTCGTGCATATAATTCAACATGCAGCTAAAGCTTTTCTTTTTTTTATTATTTTAGAATTTCGCTGGTGTTTTAATTTCTTTATTGTGTACTTACCATTATGTTCAACCGTTCAACCAAAAAAAAGTTAAATGCTTACCAAATCATATTCTAAGATATACCGCAAATAATTTGTATCTCACATGGTTTGTAGACTGCCGGCTGTCGCGTCGCTACGTGCGGGCACTTTCATACAAACCCATAGACTTGATGTGAGAGACAAATTAGTTGCTCGTGCGCGCTAGCTCTAAAGCATAATTTGGTGGTTAGAAAGTTCGTTCCTATGTATGAAATAGTAAGTAGTTATCTGTTAGGTACCTATACCTTTTTCAAAATATTTAATATCAGCTTTTTTTCAGCATCATTAACGAGAACATACCCCCAGACAGCGCGTGAGTGGCGGTTGGCAATATGAACTTTTTAATTGCAATTTTCCGGTTTTGCCGAATCGTGCGACTTTTTGTCGCTTTTTTACAATATTGTTTGTTCATTTTTCCATTCCGGGTTATTTTCAATGATTACGAGTATGGAAATCTGATATAACTGCAATATCGAAGTACCTTTAATTAAATATTTAACATATTCGAAACGAAAGTTGTTTATGAATTCGTTTGTTGATTATTGAATTCTTATGTAATTTGATATTTTTTTGATTGAAATATTAATATTTTCTAATAATCAAATCAAAACTACATTACATTCAAAATATTACTGATGTAAACAAGAAAAAATAATCTCCAAAGGCTTTTAAAAGATAATTATAATTACAACAAAATGAAAATATACCAAATAAAACCTTTCCCAAAAGATTCTTACGCATACGGTACATGATTCTCCAATTTTCTTTCATTTGCAAGAGCGAAAGAACTATCAATTCTTTCCAAGTGAAATTCAATCGTCCAATACCTTTTGTGCGAATAAATCCTTGCATTTCCATACCAAAGCAGCAACGTTCGCGCGAACACAAGAAACGTTTTTATCGATATCCACGCACACCATTCAATTAACTCGAATGTAAATTAGCTATCTGCTCCCGGTCGCGCCTCCGTGAAGATACAATACAGCCCTTATCTGCCCCACACACCCTTGTTGGCCCGAACAAAGGGGATTAGAGTGCGCTAGTGATGCCCTCGGCACCTTGAAAAAATCGGGACAAAATAGTGGGACGGAATGATGCCCTCGGCGGCACCTTGAAAAAATCGGGACAATAAACGGACTGAAGCTTGGCTCGTCCCAAGCTTGAACATGAACACCGGAAGAAGGTTTCCTGCTTGTTCTTCGTTTCCTTGGCTTCATCGATATTTGACCGTATTTAAAATCAAATGAACCAAAATAGTACATAATATACCAAATAGTACATACATACCTACATAAAATGCTGGATTTAAATTATTGAAATTGATTATCCTTTTTTTCTCTAGAAAAGTTGTGATTGAATTGCAAATTATGCTTTTCTTTATCTAAATTTGAAAGGTTTACTACAAACTAGCGGCCGCCCGGGGTTTCACCCGCGTGGTTCCCGTTCCCGTGGGAATATCGGGATGAAAAGTAGCCTATGTTTTAATCCAGGCTATCTTCTATCTGTGTGCCAAATTTCAACCAAATCTGTTCAGTAGTTTTTGCGTAATTGAGGAACAAACATCCAAACATCTAAACATCCAAAACCCACAAACTTTCACATTATTTATAACTAGCGGCCGCCCGCGGTTTCAGCCGCGTGGTTCCCGTTCCCGTGAGAATATCGGGATAAAAAGTATTCTATGTTTTAATCTAGGCTATCTACTATCTGTGTGCCAAATTTCAACCAAATCCGTTCAGTAGTTTTTGCGTGATTGAGGAACAAACATCCAAACATCCAAACCCACAAACTTTCACATTTATAATATTAGTAGGATATTAGTAGGATTATTCACAAACCAAATCGTGATGTCCATTTCAGTCAGATCATTGAGAAGTTATTTGGTGGTATAACAACACCGCGGCAGATAAGTGGATATCTACCCCAGAGTTATCTGCCAAACATCGCGTTTTTACGAGAGATTCGTTGTCTCTGAGTGTGAGATGTGACCTTCTGAACACCATCAACTGACTACTTCGGAGAAGTACTTTTGAAGAAGTGGGTGTTCCCACTTTCTGTGGGAACACTCACAAGCCGATAAAATTCTTTACTCGTTATTTGTCTTACACTTAACTGCAAGTCAGCAGCAGCACTTCGACACTCCACTGAAGGTTAAATGGAGACTACCTACAGGTTATTATCGGGACGTCCCGCATCTCTTTGAAGGTCGTCCCTACGGCTGGGTCTCAATAGTTGGCGGTGTAACAACAACGTAGCAGATAAGTGTCTGCGCTAAAGGCGTGGCAGGTTAAGGGCTCCTTGATGCCACGTGGGTTAATTAGTGTCGCTGCGAATGGAGTGATAATGGCGGATTATTGTCTACTGTAAACGGCTTCTGAAACTTTAGTGGGAACAATATATTTTACACATGATAATATTATTCCTGTAGTCTCTGTTTGTTGATCCGTTCTAACCAATTCATTCCATTCTGAAAAGGTTCTCCGTTCTTCTGACCCCTTCCTTTTGGTCTTCCTTTCATTTCCAGATGTTAAATAAAACCCTAACAAAATAAAACTCTGTGAAAATCTGAGATAGAATCGTATCAAGTGGAAGGAAATCTCTTTCTACTCCTTAGGGAGCGTTAACTCAATGAAAAGTCGTAATAGATATTCGTAAAACTGTAGTTTTCTAGATTGAAGCCAAAATGGCTCAGTTTTCAGATATTTTTCCTTCCTACTCATAATTTTAACTTCCTACTTTTTTCTTATAATTGTTAGGCAGAGCGTGGAATAAAACCCTGATGCTGTAGTTTGCAGATATTTATATTTTCGTCTTTTCAAAATTTTTACGCAAGTGACAGTCAACATAACAGTAGTTACTAGGTAACGGCCTGGGTTGCCTGACAAACACCAACACTTCCCCTCAAACGATCATCATCATCATTCATGCATCACACAACAGCTAACACAACATACCAGCACTCATACTGACACTCAGTCATGCTAAGTAGCACCCTCTTGGCCGCCTTCATGTGGACCTGATGACAACAGGAATTATATTGTGATAAGAAACTTACTGCAGCCGAAATATCTGGGCGAGTATTGCATGCAAGGTAGTTTAGCGCTCCTATCAGTGACTGGTATCTGAGCCGGTTTGGGTGATCCAACACTTCACTTCTTGCCTGACAAACACCAACATTTTTTACTTCCTAATCATAATTATTATAAACATGAAAAAGCTTCAATTTCCCTACATTTAGGGGATTAATTACTATTTTATTGGATTTTAGTTACGATTAGGTAACGTATGAATATGAATATAGCCAAAATAAAATAGGTAGCCATTCTGGCTTAGTTTTCAGATTTTTTTCTTTACTTTCCTTGCTTAGTGTTTTTGCCTCACTTTACACACGAGGGCTCGCGGCTACTAGGTATATTTTTATAAGTCGCTGCTTTGATTCTAGAGAACAAAAAGTTAGAGGCTGTAAAAAGGCTGCATATCCAAGCTAAAAGGCTTCGACGGACATTGTTTTTAGAGGCACGAAAATTAATGTACGTGCGGCGACTCGGCACAGGTGCCTGGCGTCTCCCGCCTTATTGCAGGTAAAGTAGCTGGCAGGTCGCATCTCACACTCAGAGACTGACATGGGCGTAGATATTTTCCAGGGGGGGGGGCTGACCCCAAGTTCCGGGGGGGCAAAGCTAGGGAGGCGGGGTGCTGGAGTAGCCGCATTGGAGTTTTCGTTTTGGAGAAGGGCAATAAGAAGCCCCCTTCCCCTTCCTACGCCAATGAAGACTGTTGTCCAAAACTTTGCCACACTAAATAATTAAAAGATAAGAATCGCATTTGATACGATACAATACATAATAATTAATGATTAAACGAACTTACCTGTAAGTGAAGTTCTATCATAATTATGCGAAGGATTCATCCGAAGATATTAGTATATTAACAAATGTAGTATCGCTTGCATGTATCACCACTTAGCACGTTATTTTAAAGCAATAACCTAAAAACCACCTTTTTTATAAGTAAATTGTCTATTTAAAAATGTGACACTGACGTCGGTTTTTGGCCTTGGTAGTTTTACTTGTCAAGTGTGAAAATTATCTGAAAGTTTGCCTTTATATTTTTGCTAATAAATTCCCTTCCATTACGTAGCCTTTTAATTGCTTTGCTAACCAGTTTTACAGTCCCTCGCTCACATTTTTGGTCCATTCTCGCCTAAATTTTTTCTCCTCTTCTTTCCAAATTTTTTGCTCCTACGTAATGGAAACACGGGCAGGTCGTAAACTAGTTCCGGCAAACCCGCCGCTACCTACAACTTCAGTGGAGGGCACGCGCTCTGATGCGGGCGTAGTCGATACGCCGGTGTCCAAGGTGCCACCGAAACCAGGGAGTGCTGGTACAACGACCAGCAGCCGCTCTTCAGCCACTGTGCGCGCTAGAAAATTGGAAGCGGAAGCAGAGTACGCACGTCGCCTCGCCAAAATAGAAGCAGCGGAAATACGACACCGTGCTGAACGGGAAGCAATCATAAAGGAGCACGAGGCAAAAATAGCTCAAATTGAGGCACAGAGCACCAGGGGCAGCCGATCGGCCAGCGTCAGCCGTAGCAGCATTGTGAGCAAGTGGTTAGATGATAGTAATAAGAATAATAAGCCTGTCCAATCTCGCAATCAATCACCTTTTACCCGCCCACAAACTACGAATGACAACCCCCCTGCTATTTCTATCGCAGAGCCAATTACCGCTTTAGTGTCAGCGGTAGATAAGTTAACGGATAAGATAGTTAGTCACCCGAAGGGGCCTAAAATAAAACTACCCAATTTTGATGGGAAGTCCCCTACGGAGTGGCTATCCTTTAGCCGTATTTTCCAGGATACTTCGGTAACTTATACACCTACAGAAAATTTGGCGCGCCTGAGCTGCGCGTTACAGGGTCCCGCGCGTGAGGCAGTGGATAAGCTTTTAGTAACTGCGCGGACCCCTGATGTTGTGATGCGTGCGCTACAGGTTCGATTTGGGCGTTCAGATTTGATCATTTTACAGGAACTTCACTCGGTAAGGTCTTTACCTAGATTAAATCATGATAGAGACTTAGTCATTTTCGCCAGTAAAGTTCGTAACTGCACAGAGACTCTGCGTCTCTTAGATGGTGAGGATTACTTAAAATCACCAGAGTTTTTCAACGCAGTTTTGTCTAAATTAACCACCGTTATGAAAAGTAGATGGTACGACTTCGCTACCACTTTCGAGTTTAGTGGACAAAGTAAACTCGAAATGTTTGCAGAGTTTTTGGCCCGTGAGGTTGAAGTGCAAGCCAAATTCGGCTTAGTAGATAGTTTTAACATGCCCTTTGTAAACTTTGACAGACAGAAGAAGTTTGAACGTGTGAACGCGGTCGAGGCATGCAATGAACTGGAACACCAGCACCCACAACATTCCGAGTCTTCGCATCAACTGCTGCAGGCGTCCGATTTTTCGCCGCACCACGATTCGTCACTTTTCACTTCGGCTGAAAATTCATCAAAATTAACTCCAAAACAGATTTGTTTACTTTGTAAAAATTCCCATACTTTGATTTGTTGTGACAAGTTCTTGTCATTATCATTAGATGACAAGTGGCGTTTTGTCAAAGAGAATAAATTATGTCAAAAATGTTTGAAAAAAAGCGCACACAGTTATGCTACATGTCGTGCGAAAGGAGTTTGCATTCACAGTGGTTGTTCTAAAAAACATCACAAACTACTTCATGATCCAAACTTCGTTCGCTCAGTAGCTCAAGCACAAGTAGTCGAAGAGTCGAGTTTGCAATCATCGCAGTCGCTGCCACCACCGTCGGAATTAGCAGCACATACGACGTTCAGAAACAGTAGCCTATCGCGTAGACCTCTGTTAAAAATTGTTGCGGTCACCGTGTCAGGCCCTAGTGGTGCAGTAGACACACACGCCTTGCTCGACGATGGCTCTACAGCCACGTTTGTTGACGCCGAAATTACGTCTCAGATCGGAGTGGCAGGGCCGTCAGGTCAAATTGATTTACATTGTGTGGGAGGTTTATCAAAGCAAACACAAGTGCAATACGTTGATTTCCAAATTAAAGGGCGCAACTCTTCAAACATTTATGACATAAAACAAGCAAGGTCTATTGCCAATTTAGGATTATCACAGCAACGAGTCAATAAATGCGACATTGTAAACTTACCCTACTTGTCCGATATTGCGGGCGAGTTATGTTGTGATGCTAAGCCGACCATAATATTAGGCATTGATAATTGGCACTTGTCCGTACCTAGAGAGACAAGACAAGGTAATAAATCCCAACCTGTCGCTATTCTTACCGATTTGGGGTGGGTTTTAGCTCCAGTAAAACTAACTCTGTTCACTTTGTAAACCACGTGTGCACTTCTGATCCTGAGAGTGACATTTCAATCGACGATATAATTAAAACACAATACCGTATAGATTCTATTGGTATTACAAAACATGAAATGCGTGGCGCTAGTGATAAGCGCGCGTTAGAAATTTTGGAAAACACAGCCTTACGTTTGCCAGAAGGCCGCTTTGAGGTCGGACTTTTGTGGAAATCAGACAACTTAAAGGTTCCGGATAGTTATAATTTAGCTCTCTCACGTTTCGTAGGGTTAGAGAAGCGGTTTGCTCGTGATCCAGATTACGCTGAGAGGTACCGGCGCAACATTCACGACACCTTGGAGAAGGGTTATGCTGAGGAGTGCTCAGCTTCAGATTCTGTCGGTGTGCGTTGGTATTTACCCCATTTTGGTGTAATTAACCCAAACAAACCGGGTAAGCTCCGCGTTGTAAACGATGCAGCCGCCAAGTCGCAGGGAGTCAGTCTCAACGATTTACTTCTTACGGGTCCAGACCTACTCCAATCCCTTTTTCATATTCTGTTGCGGTTTCGTGAGGAGAGTGTCGCCATAAACGGTGACATTAAGGAAATGTTTCCTCAAGTTAAAATTCGAAAGGCCGACCGCGATGCACAACGTTTTTTTATGGCGAAACCTTCATACAGAGCCTTTAAAGACATACCGAATGTCTTCTATGATTTTTGGGGCTGCATCGAGCCCTTTCACGGCGTTACATATCAAAAACAAAAATGCCAGCGATTTCATAAGCCAGTTTCCAGAAGCGGCTCATGTAATCGTTCACGATCATTATATGGACGATTGCATTTCTAGCGTTGAGTCCGTTGAAAAAGCAGCTCAATTAGTATCTGATATTGTAAATGTACATCGGAAAGCTGGTTTTGAAATGCGCAACTGGGTGTCTAATGAACCCGGGGCTTTAGCTTTATTACCTAAAGATTTGCACCTTAGCCAGTCACCATCAAGCACGCTTCAAGTAGACATAGGTAGTCTTGGTACACCAGTACGTACTCTTGGTTTGTTGTGGCAGCCAGGCACTGATTTGATTGCTGTAAATACAGGTTTAAAGAAGGATTTTGTTGTACCTGGCAGCCTCACTAAA
The DNA here is from genome assembly GCA_928269145.1 of Agriphila tristella. Classification (NCBI taxonomy): domain Eukaryota; kingdom Metazoa; phylum Arthropoda; class Insecta; order Lepidoptera; family Crambidae; genus Agriphila; species Agriphila tristella. The sequence continues at coordinate 18,639,260 of OV743443.1, read as the reverse complement.
CGGCAAGCTCTCACTCATATTATGCGAGTATATGACCCACTGGGCCTGGTATCACCTATAGTTGTAAGAGGGCGCGTTCTGTTCCAAGCTATATGGAGGCGTGGCATTGCTTGGGATGATAAGATTCCTCAAGATTTTATGTCTGAATGGTCTAACTGGTTCTCTGATCTTGCAAAAATTTCGGAGCTTAGGTTCCCTCGTCGCTATGATTTTAGTGAATCTGAAATTTCAGAACGCCAACTCCATATTTTTTGTGATGCCAGCGAAGTAGCTTATTCAGCGGTAGCTTACTGGCGGTTTATTCATAAAGATGGTGTAGTTCGGCTTGCTCTCATTGGTAGTAAAATTAGGGTTGCTCCATTAAAGCCAACGTCCATCCCTAGGCTAGAGTTGCAAGCCGCGCTGATAGCAGCTCGCTTTGCGGAGACAATTGTTGAGGCACATAGGCATAAACCTTCACGTACAGTTTTTTGGTGCGATTCAATGACGGTCTTAAGTTGGCTCCGCAGCGATGCTCGTTCATACAAGCCTTTTGTAGCACATAGGTTAGGAGAGATCTTAGAACTTTCCAACGTAGACAATTGGTCTTGGATTCCAAGTAACTTAAATGTGGCTGACGATGCCACGCGGGTAAAAGGGGAACCCTTAACGTCGTCATCACGTTGGATTACTGGTCCACAGTTTCTCCTTTCTAAACAAGATTGGCCTCAACAGCCTAAGGTCTCCCCAAACTGCTGTAAATTAGAGTCGAAATCATCGACACCACGTTCCCATTTTCATTCTGTAAATCAAATCATTTCTGCTCAATCATGCTTACATTTGCCACTCTCAGCCAACCCAAATCGTTTTAGTTCATGGCTAAGAATGGTACGTGTAACCGCTACTGCGCATAAGTTCATTTTTATATTGCGAATGCGTAGTTTGCGTAAACAGGGTATTGATCTTTGTAAGTTAAGGAAATTAGATGGTTATATTTGTTCTTTTGAAAATTGTTCTGTTACTGTAACGGCACTAACTTCGCGTAATCGCACCGATTTTTCTAAAGCCATGACGGCGGAAGATTTGAACGTAGCTGAAAAACATATCCTTCGTCAAAGTCAGCTAGAGAGTTTCAATGACGAGATCGCTTGTATTACGAGACGACAGCCATTATTTCGTCAAAGCCGCCTGTTTCAACTTTCACCGCAGATCGGTGATAATCTACTACGTCTTCATGGTCGTATCTCTGCAGTTTCTGATGTCAGTGATGAAGTGAAGTCACCTGTTATATTAGATGGAAAGCACCCGAGTGTACGTCTTCTCACTCACTATTTCCATACTCGAGCCGCTCATGCAAACACTGAAACGGTTGTTAATGAGTTACGTCAGTCATACTGGATTTTGAACTTACGTAGTACCGTACGTACAGCCGCTCACAATTGTCAGTTTTGTCGCCTGCGTCGTGCTTGCACCTTTAATCCACCGATGGGAGACCTACCCAGTGCTAGACTTTCACACCATAGAAGACCTTTCACCTTTGTTGGCTTAGATTATTTTGGACCAGTGCAAGTGACCATCGGTAGAAGGCATGAGAAAAGATATGTGGCTCTATATACTTGTCTTGTTATTCGAGCTTTACACCTAGAAGTTGTCAACTCACTGTCTACCGATTCCGCAATTATGAGTCTGCGAAGATTTATTTCCCGTCGTGGTACTCCGAGCGAAATATATTCAGATAATGGAACAGCATTCGTCGGTGCCAGCCGTGAGCTTAAATGTTTGTACAATCAAGAAATAAGCAATTTTGCCGCTAATGAGCGCATTCAGTGGAAGTTTATCCCTCCGTCAGCACCATTCATGGGCGGTGCATGGGAGCGCCTTGTCAAGAGCGTGAAAACAGCCCTTCGTGTCACCCTGAATGAGCGAGCGCCAAAAGAGGAAACGCTTACAACCCTTTTAGCGGAGGCAGAGTTTCTCATTAACTCCCGACCACTCACCCATGTCTCTGCCGATGCAGATGCTCCTGAAGGTTTGACTCCATTTCACTTTTTAATTGGAAGTTCGTCTGGTCGCTCTATACCGGCAGCATCGTTAACTGACAGAGATTTAAATTCACGGGCAAACTGGAGGGTTGCGGTACGCTTAAGCGACATGTTTTGGACCCGTTGGGTGAAGGAGTATCTCCCCAGTTTGTTACCCCGACGTTCAAGCTCTAACGCTTCAGAGCCAAACATAGCTATTGGAGACTTGGTGCTCATTGCCGACGGGAACTTACCCCGCGGTACTTGGCCGCGAGGACGTGTGGTGGCTCTATTCCCCGGGCGGGACAAGATCGTTCGTGTGGCGGATATACAAACGTCCGCCGGAATTTTAAAACGCCCATTAAAAAAGTTAGTGCCGATTTTAGTTACCAGTAGTTAGGTTATTAGGTTTATAAAATTTTTTTTTTTGTTTCTGTTAAGAGGATATCTTTGTTAAAAGTTTGTTTTTTGGCTGTAAAAGTTTGTTTTTTGTCTGTAAGGGTACAGCCTTACCTATGTTAAGGGCATAAGTTAAGTGTTTGTTCAGGGGTTTTTTGTCCTTATTTTTTATTGTCTAAATTTATTTTTTTTGGGTTTGGACGATGTGCATAACGCACCTTTTTTATAAGTAAATTGTCTATTTAAAAATGTGACACTGACGTCGGTTTTTGGTCTTGGTAGTTTTACTTGTCAAGTGTGAAAATTATCTGAAAGTTTGCCTTTATATTTTTGCTAATAAATTCCCTTCCATTACGTAGCCTTTTAATTGCTTTGCTAACCAGTTTTACAGTCCCTCGCTCACAATAATATTTCCTCATTTTCTTCAGTGGGTAGATAGTTATTGTAATTTACAATAATGAGAAGGGAGGGTGGGATTCTATACTAATATCTTCGGATGAATCCTTCGCATAATTATGATAGAACTTCCAGGTAAGTTCGTTTAATCATTAATTATACTTCAGATTCATCCGAAGATATTAGTATATTAACAAATGTAGATGTTTAAAGCATTATAATAAGAAAATGGAAATATCATTTCTTGCGTATTAGTCTTTTTAAAAAAGAAAAGAAAGTCATTTAACATAATTCTGAACGTTTGACATGATTACTACTAAAAACGGTACCTACAGATGGTTGGTACAAAAAAAATGCAAGGTTGGTTTGGAAAACTCAGTTTGATTTATCGATGATAATATATTTTAAGTGCAAGGTTGGTTTGGAAATCTCAGTTTGATTATTGATGATATTACGTTTTAATATTTTGCTATTATAGTGGAGTAATTTACCATCCCGCCGTGTTACCTGGAACATCTATAATATCGTTTTTTGTTAGGGCTATAAAGGTATTGGCGTACGTCGAGTGTTAAAACTGTTTGGACACGAGTCTACTCCACTATCATTAAATGTTTTATTTCAGCAATCTATTATTTACAATACATATAGGAATTTAATTTCTTTCTAAATAAGAATTGATTATGAACTGTTTATTATACTTAATATAACTGTGTATACTAATACAATCTTGATTTTTTTTTTTGTCTTGTTTGCATTCTTTGTGCAATAGGCAAGGTAATCAAAGATAAATTTTAAGATAAAAAAGTCGAAAAAAAAGAACAAAAGTGAAAAATATTTAAAGTTTTCCAATTTGAAAAAATATTTAAATAAAGTTTTAAGTAATCTAATATATCCATTGTATTTGAATAATGGAGTCTACGCAAAGGCGTAGGTTGTTAAATTATTTACCAAACTTGAGATTAGTTCAATTTTGTCTATTCAATAATGAACGCAATATTATCTAATACTGATATTTAAATTGTATATACACTTCTGTAAAGGAAAATGTGTTTATTCTGTCTATATTATTATTTGTTAAATAATCGAACCGTTACCAAACTCTGTTCTTCCTGATAGTATTAGTAGACAGCAGCTTCAATAATAACATAAATAATATACCTGTAAAATCATACCACCTTGATAATGTTGTGAAAACCAATTTATTTGTGCGTTTAATTTCCGTCCCTGAAATTGAAAGTTAAAGGATGTGAATACTTTATATTAGAATAAAAGATACGAAGAAGTACCTTACATGTGAATAAGAGGTACCAAACTAAGGCTCAAAATTGTGACGATCAGGATGGCACAATCGTTATCACCTCTAGTTTAAGAAACTAGTGGAACAGAAATAAAATAGTAGGTAGCTTAGTGTCATAATAGTCTTTCTACAATACTAAACCAAAATAGCATTGTGAATGCTAAAATCTCAAATTATAAAATAAAATGTTTTTGGGCTAAAAATGCTAGAAATAGAAAAAAGTCTACTTCATTTGATTTCTACTGCCTAATTCGACTTGCATTCGAATTTACTCACTCTCGATCTGAAAAAAAAAATCAAAACAAAACTGGTGATTAGTTTTTGATATTTTAATGAATTGAATAATTTCTGTTTAGCATCAGAATAATAACATCTAGAATACTTAACACCCCGCACTGAATGCAATTAGAAAAAAGGCAATGAAAATATCATAAGCTGCCTGTTCTAGATAATTGATATGCAATTATTATTTTACAATTTGTGATTCCTGATATGATCACTAGTGTCCCCTAGTCTACCCCATTGTTTAAAGGCACAAAAGAGACGTCTCTAATTCGGTGTAAGTATCGATGATATTCAACTAAGTAAAATAATATGATGACATACCGGTATCTACCAGTTTAATCAATTCATAAAAAAAAGGTAATAAAATAAGTGTTTTTTGCAGTTATGTGAACGTTTGTCTTGTGAAGACCATAATTGCCATTATATTTGTAATAGAATGGAAAGTTGCGACGGTAGCTGTATGTATAAAAAAAAAAGATTGAATATAAAAAGGATGAACTTCAATTAAAAAATATATATATATATATAGGTTTTGAGACCCTTATAGTAAATATCGTCCAATAACAGGAAAATCATGCTGTTTAAAAAACATCATAGCCAGGCAGCCGCGGTAGTTTTGTAATAAAAATGTGGGCACTACAATGCCCAAAAGTTACGATTTTAAATTCGTGTATTTCTATCACTTTCCTTATCAAAATTAAAACCTTATAGGTGATGGGATCTCTAGACTGTGTTTTTTAAAAACAATAAGCGTTTTTTAATTGTGATATTATTATTTTTAGGTGCTTGTAGTTTTACTTAAGTACGAATTTTCAAAAAGCTATGTTAACTTTTAAACAGTTATTAACTAAATCTGATATGACAACCTGTTTTTTTTTTTTTTGAACAGAGATCACTTTCTATTGAACCTTCAACAAAATGTAACAAAACTATTATTCATATGTAATATAATATAACTGTTATGCATTCTGCCCGAATTTAAGTCATATTAATGGTAAACTATAATATATCTCTGGAGATGTTACAAAAGTGAATCATTAAAGAGATAACACTCATATAGTCTGCCAAAGAAAAAAAAATGAAATAATAATCTAGGTGCCCTGCTAGCCGGCTAAATGGTACTTCCATACATAGAAGATTACCGGCGCCAGCGATTGAGTGGACCTTTGCACCTGTAGTTGGCGACCACTGCCTGTATTCGCTGAATACAGACAAATGCAACACCAGCATGCACCCTCATGAATACATTATCCTAATGAGTGTCCTTACCCCACGTACGATGATCGAAGGCAAACATCGATGAATGCATCATTGGCAACCATTTGGATGGGCCGTAACGCCCGTCTGCGAGTCTGATATGTGTAAATCGGCCTTCCTGACGAATCAAGTCGCTGTTGGGGCCTCCTCGCCGTGCCCCACTGTTTGTTTGCCGTCGGAAATGAAGCATGTGATGATGTGGCACACCTACCTACGTCTTTTGTTTGTCGTTTTTAAGGCAAATAAATATATAAATCAATTTTAAAAATGTTTTATTGAGTACTGCGCCCGATTTACTTGCAGTTTTTTCAATCGTTCACATCAGGCCTGTGGCCAATGGATCAGTCATATTCGACTGAACTGTCGGTGGTCTTTTAAGCAAACAGCCTTAGCTACACTATAGTTGACCGTGTACGGTATAACCGAACGTCGTAATGCCCCACATAATGTAAAAAATGTGAAATACTGTCACACAAAAGGTGTATAAAGTTTTGTATTGGAAAGCTGCCTTAAACCACAGATTACATAATACTATACATTAAACATAACTGGTACTTGTAGCTTGTATATTGTAACTTGTATATTTTTTCACATCAGAAACATTATTTTGTACAAATTCACACAAATTAAATTTGAAAAGTAATAGACATAATTTTGTACAAGGGCATTGCTAGTAGAACCATACTAAATAGCTAGTGATTAACAAGTTTCTCAACATGTTAGGTCTACCCGCCTGAAATACAAGGTTTCCTAGTTTAGGCAAATGTTTTTTTTTTTTTTACTATGTAATATAATATAATAATATAATGACCAACAAACATTATGGATGAATATGAATAAAATGTATGGATTCTGTTATTCCATTTTTCATTAAAATTTCTATCAGCATGCCAGCAGCTAGCTATTTCAGCGGCTAAGCTATTTCACATAAAAGGTTTGAAGTATCAGGTATTAGCTAGTTGCTGTATAACTCAATATTTGGTTCCATTAAGTTCTTAAGTTTTAGCATTTATAGCTAGTTCTGTCAGTTTTAAACTATCTTAGTACCGATGGCATTATATTACACCGTTGGTGTTAACTCAACTCAACACTAAGAATATCATGATAACATGATATCAAAACTCATAGGTACCTGATGAGCAACGCTGTTGTCAGGGCTGCTGTTGCAGCTCCAGCACGGCGGTCGCCTGCCTGGAAGGTGGATGGCGGTGGATCCAGCGGACGGCAGAGTCACCCGATCGGTGCTCGGCAGCGGTTTCAACGTGGCAACCTTTGAGAGTAGTCTGCTTTTTACAATGTCGCGTCGTCAGCGGCACTTTGAGTTGGTGTAGTTAGTGCAGTTGCGTTGTCTGACCTATCTATGCGGTGAAATAGTCCAGTATGACTATCTCGAGTGCAATAGATATTTAGTTGATGTCTTTTGAGACACAATGCCTTGACAGAAAGTACCCAGTATGGTAAATTCGAATCAAACAAATAAATAAACTGACAGAAAGTACCCAGTATGGTAAATTCGCATCAGACAAATACATAAACTGACAGAAAGTACCCAGTATGGTAAGTTCGCATCAGATAAATAAATAAATTGACAGAAAATACCCAGTATGGTAAGTTCGCATCAGATAAATAAATAAATTGACAGAAAATACCCAGTATGGTAAGTTCGCATCAAACAAAAATTAAAATAAGGTAAAAGACCAGTGTGGCAGTTACGCCATCATAAAGGTAAGCAGAAAATTATGCTGTTTAACCAAATGAACGGCATTTAATAGTGTACCTTCGTCTTGACTTCTTCTTCTTGTCCTCTTCCGTCTTGAAAACTTTTTCCTTTTTTCACGAAGCATTTTAAGTATAGTTTATTTTTCACTGTAAAAATATAATTTTAAAGAAGTCTCACTTTGAGACTGTATACGTGCGTCCGTGGCGAAGCACGAAAAACGAATGAAGTGGTTGGCGTCTAGTAGTGACGAGGAGAGCTCGGACCGGAAATGTCAAAATATCTGTCAATTTTAAGTCAAAAACCTTCTCTTTTTAGGTTTTTAGGTTATTGCTTTAAAATAACGTGCTAAGTGGTGATACATGCAAGCGATACTACATTTGTTAATATACTAATATCTTCGGATGAATCTGAAGTATAATTAAGATTTAAATGTTACATTTCATGGTCTTCGTTCTGTTAAAGATACTGTGTTATTAAAAAAAATCCTAATGAGTAACCCAATCGATCGTATCGTAAAAAAGGTTTTTTTTTCATATTTGGTGGGTTCGACTCCTGGTTAAGACATTGGATTTTTCAACAATCTTTGAATGCAGTTACAATGATTTTTAAAATCAAAATGAAGTCTTCTTTCAGATACCTACCTTGAATTTTTAAGGTACCTTCTGTCCGTGTGGCAAAGCTTTGGGTGGGATACGCCGTATAAAGTTACACAAGAGCCGATTAGAATACAACGCGGTTTTCCATACTCTTCGGAAAATGTCTGCGAACGGACTACCTATCATTGAATAAATTGCTCACAATTTTACAATCAACATTTCCTGTCTGTGAGCATCCTTGTGCAGCAGAGCCCCAGTGGAATAAGTGACGTTCGCTACGTAGATATTTCACGGCAAATGCTTCACAAAGCACACGTCAATATTCGGAACAAGTGTTCGACGTGTAGTGTGTAGTTGCTCTAATACCGAGTTTAATAAAGTTAACCTCTCTATGAACAGTTGAAGCTCGTTGTGGCATTAACTTTCTGTTCACAGTCTACATACTATTCCCGATTTCCCGTTGTTTAGTGGCTATAATACTAGCTTTGCCTATTTTAGAACTGAATGAATGAAAATATTATATTTAACTATAGACTTCCTTTATCCTAATCGAGATGACAAAAAACAAACAAACAAACGAGAAAGCAGCCTAATAAAAACGTGTTAAAAATACCATGATTGGCAGCTAAAATCAGTTACAGTTACCTACTTGGTTAATAGTTGCCCACTCCGTATTTTTCACTGCTAAGTTAAATTATTTATTACCCATATATAGTCGCCCGTTTTGAGTATTTTTGTAATCCACTGTTAGTTGCCCGTTTAGTTATTTTGTCGTCCAAAAAATTAACTGCTGCCCAGTTTCTGTAATAAAGAATTTTATTATTATTATTATTATTTAAGTATCCCATTAACAGTCGCCTTTAATTATTTTCAGTCACCCAATTAATTAATTCCCGAAATTTATCAGCTCAAAAGTAACTATATTTTTGATTTATTATATTGTTATGTTAATTGTTACCAAACACAATCAATATACAAAAAACAATAAATACGCAAAGGGCATAAATATAACAATAATTTACTCCCATGCATTTAACTATGTAATCAACGAAAGAACAGATGGTCTTTTTAAATTTTTCTAATGGTAATTCTGTAATATTGCATGGAATTTTATTATACATTGCAATGCATTTACCCAAAAAGAAACTCCTCGTTTTTTGTAATCTGATCATTGCAACAGAAAGTTTATTCTTGTTATTTAAGTTTAAAATTGCCGTTTTCTATGGAGAATTTTATAGAATTTGCATTATATTTAACAACCATGAGCGCTCATGTTTTAAAACTTTTATGCACAAATGTTTTTTAAACACTCAGCTAACTAATGCTACATGTATTGAGTAAAAAAAATCGCTAAAATCATTTCTGCTAAAAGTTTCAATAAAAAGTATATTTTTACCGAAACTTTTAGCAGAAATGATTCTGCTGACGAAAAGTGGAGTCACTAAAGGTAGCGTACTTTTAACGTTCAGGGTAAAAAAACAGAAATATTTTTATTTCTGACTAGCGGCCGCCCGCGACTTTGTCTGCGTGGAAAGTTTTTTTGCTATCCCTCGGGAACGAATCATTTTTTCGAGATGAAAGGTACCCTTTGTCCTTCTCTGTACCCCTGGCAACGTGTATGCAAAATTTCATGATGATCGGTAGAGTGGTTAAGACGTGAAGGCGTAACAAACAAACAAACGGACTTTCGCATTTATAATATTAGTAAGGATAGTGGGGCCGTTATGATCATAGTTCTAAATATGTAATTAATAACAAATAACCGTAGCATCTTTAACATCATAGAAGATATGAGAGCTTTCATACTTTAACCCCTTTATTAAAATTGTAAACTACCTATATAAGGTCCTTCTTAAATAGTGCACATAATTTTAAGGGGTCAATGTACTCATGCATACAAACAACTTTTATTATGGTACCAACATTGAAATCGCGAAAAAAAAATCAGCTGTTCCATACATTTTGATCTATTCGATTTAAAAATTTCTATAAAAAATAAAAAAAAATTGACCCCTTAAAATTATGTGCACTATTTAAGAACCTTATATTAGTTAATTGATCGTATCGAAAATTTATACTTATTTTAAATTGAACCAATTACTTCTATACTTTCAATTCGTACTTTCAATAGCAATGTGCATACTGTACACGCTTTCAGCTGGTTTTGGAAGAAGTGATCGGCGCGCGGAAAACTTTCCACATGGCGTACAAACGGTTTTGTTTGATGCGGATCATGCGGATGAAAAGAGAACTCGCTCGCCGCGCCGCTTTTCGCCCCTTTCCGTGGCCAAATCGTAATGTTCCTACCACAATAGAGGTGATAAACTCCCATTAGCGCGTTCAGATAACGCAGTGTTGACAGAGTGCCGTCCGGTTCGACCATTAAACGGCTTTACCGTACGTAATGAGGAGGCATCAATAACGTGATCGTGCATCGACCGACGTACACTGCACAATGTGCACATTAGCTGTACAAACTTCAAAGTAAATTTTTAATTGTGTAGAATCTTCTTGTTTTAAAAATCTTTTTTTTTAACATTGAAAATGATTTTTTCGTTCGCTCCAGTAGACCCCCATATTCGTTGAAAGTGCGACTCTCCCGTGATACCCTGAGGTTTAGGGCCACGAGGACGTATGAGGGCTCAAAAGACTCGAAATATGAAGGACGAATATTTGGGTTTGAAAAAAAATTTTAAATTGTCGACCGAAAAATTACGCGTTAGAACTGAAAATTTTATTCGACGGGTTTCAAGATAATGTATTTTTTTTTATCTATATTCATAGATTATTATAATATGTAGGTAGATTCATATTCAATGGCCTGTCAAGTCGTGTAGAGCACGAGATCTGTGAATTTTTTATTCAAAAAATACACAAAGTGTTGGAAAAAAATTTGGATAAAGATTATTTCATGCCATTTACAAAACCTGCTTTATTATAGGTAATCATTGAAGGCATGGCAGAAAAATAAATTTAGTTAGTCGTTGTTCGCGTCGCCTCGCTATGCTCATTTTATAACTGCTAAAAGCCCAAATGGTTTGGCAATTAAATTCACTTTGTGCACTGTTTTATATTTAGCTAAGGATTTTTAATTGTGATGCGGAGATCACATTTACTTCTTGTTTTGATTTTTTGCAAATCAAATCATAATAACATAGCATTCAGTATTGTAAATCAGTGCATCGTATTATGTCACTGTAGGTCCCAATGATTTACCGTATTATGTGATTACCATTCTCCATTATGCGATATGGCATATAACCGTATATTAACAGATAATGCTCGAACGATGCTTTGTCGAATCAGAACTATGGGTGATGATACTACATCTTCGTCGTGAGCCCTTTTAATGTCCTCACTGAAGGGGCACAGGCCTTTCTAATGGACCAATAAGGATGATAGGTCTTAGGCCCTGTCCTAATTGGCCATCGGTCGTGCGATGGTGCGTCCGTCTGATAAAAATGGTCGTGCGACCGGCGATCAAACCTAGTGATATCTATTGAATGTCGTAATTGACGGTCGCGCGATCATGCGAAGCGTCTATAGTTCAGTTTCATCGCACGATGAAATCGCAACGCATGATCGCACGACCGATGCCAATTAGGACAGGGCCTTATACCACAGTACATATATAAGTTTTTCAAACAGTAGAGAAGCTAACGTCACTTAGGCCCCTTTGTCATTGCACTCCGTCCGTTGGATCGCTAGGGTTGGCATTTTCCGGCCGTCTCGTGGAATGCTACGCGCGAACGCTATGGAAACAACTGCGACGCGATGTCACAACCCTGACCAAAGTACTGCGAACTTTGGTTCACCAATACCAAAGCGATCAAGTCCCAAACGTCTGTTTTTGACGTTTTTATGTATGGAGAAAATGTCAAAATCAGACGGTTAAAAATTAATCGGCCGTTCAAGTTGTTGGTGAAAATCAAGAACCTTATATTAGAATCATAAACTTAATATCCACTGGAATAGACGAACAGAGTTCGCTTGGCTGCGAAACCAAAAGTGAGATGAGCCAGTGTTTGTAAATATGTAAACGTGTGCGTGAATTTAGAGATGCACTGAAGTTCATTTTAGGTTGTCGATAACCATAATGTATTATTGCTTTAATAAATAAAACACAAACAAGATTTTGAACAATTTTATTTAAATATTTCTTAAGGTCTCCTTTGAGGCTCCCTGCTTATTTATTTATGACATTTATCCCGTTTAATTTAATCACTGGATTTACAGAAAACCTGGAAATAATTGTTAAATTAGTACTTAAGTTGGTATAATTTACCATTTGAAAACTGTCGGTTACAAGCAGCTTTAAATAAAACTATCAGTGTTCACAAAGACAAACAAAGTTATATTGGAAATCATCGACATGAGTATCGATATCGATAATTTTTTATCAATATCTACGCTTTATTTTCTCAAGTTCACGGACATAATATCTTTTTATCTAACACATAATGTTTAGAAATCAGCCTTTATTTAGGAAATAGGCGTTTAATAGCATCATATTAGTATATAACTTAGTGTGTTTGGGAATATATTCAACTAAAATATGAATTATGAAAATGGTAATAGTACAATCATATTTACCTGTGAAATGAGTGTTTATTTGGGTTATTGTCGTAAGTAACATTACAATCCAGTACAGAACACGACACCATTATTGATTTATATAGCTTTGAGAGCCAAACCGACCCGATCGCGATCAAAATTACAAAATAATCTTGTTGACGCTTTTCACCAAGGTGATAAACGATGATAAATGAAGTCAAACCAGGTTCAGCTGTCAGTTTGTTTTTACTCTTTTTCGCACATCGCATAAGCCGTAAGAATCGGTTTCTCACTCGCACCTTTGTCCGTCTACTTGAGCATAGCGAAAAATTTTCTAAGTCTATGTATTAGAATATGGTGAAAATCAGTTTTAGAGTGACGTCAGCCGTCAAATTCGAACGTTTCCATGGAGCAGAAAACAAAACAGAAAACAAAAAGTACAAGTAGAAAACTATGACATCCAAAAAAATGAAATTAAATCTGTACAATCCCAGGAAAGAGTCCTAACTCATTCGATTCCTCAAGGTAGCATTCTTGGTTGTGTCCTTTTTAACCGACTTCAAAAAAAGGAGGAGGTTCTCAAGTCGACGGTATTTTTTTTTTTATTTTTTTTTTTTATGTATGTTTTAACATAGCTTCGTCAGTTGTTACCCGATTTGTACAATTCTTTTTTTAACTCAAAGAACATAGTTCGTGTGTGGTCCCATAAATTTTTTACAGAGATCTGGCCAGTAGTTTTTTCATAATCCTGAAAAATATCAATTATTTAGCTCGCCATCGCACGAGTTTTTATGGAATTTCGGACATAACTTCTTTGTTTATGAACCGATTTAGATGATTCTTTTTTTATTTGAAAGGGTATACTTCAAGAGTGGTCACAATTTAATTTCATTGTTATTGGACTTCGAACTTCGAAGATACATAAAGGAACTCTTCAAAATCAAATAGTATAAGTAAAGTGATTTAGGTTTTGGTAAGTTTATGGCAATCCAAAACAAACCAAATCATGGTTTGCGATGCAACGTTCTGGACTAGACTTGGACTACGATGACACAACGGAACTCCTCAAAAACAAACAGCGTAAATTTGGAAATTGAGTTCTGGGCATTTTACCATTGAAAATATTATAATTGAGTTCTGGGCATTTGAAAATATTATAATATAAAGCAAAAAAATATTTACACGCTGCGCTTACATACCTACCACTAAAAAGTTGAAAATAAAAAAGCTTTTTAACCGACTTCAAAAAAAGGAGGAGGTTCTCAAGTCGACGGTATTTTTTTTTTATTTTTTTTTTTATGTATGTTTTAACATAGCTTCGTCAGTTGTTACCCGATTTGTACAATTCTTTTTTTAACTCAAAGAACATAGTTCGTGTGTGGTCCCATAAATTTTTTACAGAGATCTGGCCAGTAGTTTTTTCATAATCCTGAAAAATATCAATTATTTAGCTCGCCATCGCACGAGTTTTTATGGAATTTCGGACATAACTTCTTTGTTTATGAACCGATTTAGATGATTCTTTTTTTATTTGAAAGGGTATACTTCAAGAGTGGTCACAATTTAATTTCATTGTTATTGGACTTCGAACTTCGAAGATACATAAAGGAACTCTTCAAAATCAAATAGTATAAGTAAAGTGATTTAGGTTTTGGTAAGTTTATGGCAATCCAAAACAAACCAAATCATGGTTTGCGATGCAACGTTCTGGACTAGACTTGGACTACGATGACACAACGGAACTCCTCAAAAACAAACAGCGTAAATTTGGAAATTGAGTTCTGGGCATTTTACCATTGAAAATATTATAATTGAGTTCTGGGCATTTGAAAATATTATAATATAAAGCAAAAAAATATTTACACGCTGCGCTTACATACCTACCACTAAAAAGTTGAAAATAAAAAAGCTTTTTAAAAAAAAAGAAAAACCGCCTTCAAAAAACTGAAAACAAAAACAGCTTAAAAATTAAATACCTCTAAAAAGCAAGAAATAATATTCGAATCATTCGTTACACATATCAATATTAATAAAACACGTCTAATGAAGTCGGGTGGGGCTTTAAGAAAAAAATGAAGTTGTCCTCCAGCCCCACCCGACTTCAATAGACGTGTTTTATTAATATTGATATGTGTAACGAATGATTCGAATATTATTTCTTGCTTTTTAGAGGTATTTAATTTTTAAGCTGTTTTTGTTTTCAGTTTTTTGAAGGCGGTTTTTCTTTTTTTTTAAAAAGCTTTTTTCTTATCTACATTAATGACCTGCCCAAAATAATAAAAAACGATATAACCCTTCCAGTATTATTTGCGGATGATATATCCATTCTAATAAAATGTAAAAATTCAGAAAATGCAAACTTCGTTCTCAATGAAACAATCCAAACTTTAACAACCTGGTTAAAAAGTCACAACTTAGAAATAAACTATTCAAAAACAAAAATATTGCAATTCCGACCTTATTGTAAAGTCCCCTTAAACATAAATAATAAATTCGAAAATAACGAAATAGAATCAGTTGATACATTCAAACTTCTTGGTATAGTAATAGATACTCACCTAAATTGGAAAAGTCACATACAACACATTAAATCGAAACTATCTAAATTCAGCTACGCTCTTTTTGAATTAGTACATAGCACGAATACAGTAGCAGCACTGTCAGCATATTACGCATATGCTTATTCACAATTAAAATACGGAATAATGTTATGGGGAAACAGCACAAACGTAAATGATCTCTTTATTATGCAAAAAAAATGTGTTAGAATAATAGCTCAAATAGATAATACTCAATCGTGTAGACCATATTTTATTAAATTTAACCTACTCACACTCCCATCTCTCTATATATATGACATATGTATATTTACCTATAAAAATATAGAAACTTTTACCAAAGTAAAAGATACTCACAACATAAATACGAGACACAAAAACAGATTATACTTACCACAATCCAGAATAAAAATGCTTAATACCAGTCCTTATTATATGTCAGTTAAAGTCTTCAATAAACTACCAACTTTTATTAAAAATGAACCAAACCTCAAATTATTCTCTAAGTCATTGAAATCTTACTTAATACAAAAATGTTACTACTCTGTAAAAGAGTTTATAAATACATAAAATATATTAATAATATTAGGATCTGCCCAAAGATATATATTTTTATTCTTATTGGTTTAAGTGCCTATTTGTAAATGTTAATTAAAAGTACCATAATAGTACTGTCAAAAATTTGCTATACCTAAATGGTCACTAAGTCATGCACTTCATTATTGTATTGTAACACCTATCTGTACACTTAGTTGCAAATAAACATTTGATTTGATTTGATTTGATTTGAGCTCTCATACTGTTTGAAAAAACTTATATAATTATGTACTGTGCTTATACCATAAAGTTAATATTACCTAGGTATATTAACTTTATGGCTTATACCTACTACTTGTTACAAAACAACCCCTAATGCCAAATATAGTAGATAGGGATGGTCCCTATCTACTTCAAACTGAACTTGCGGTACTATGAGACCAACTCTGAAATCGCGAAAAAATAAACAGCTGTTTCATACAATTTTCGTTATTAATTTCTGTATGAAGAAAACTGATTTTTTTCGCGATTTCAGTTGATCCCATAGTAAAAGTTGTTCAGTTTGATGGTCCCTATCTACCATATTCAGCGTTAGGGGTTATTTAGTAACACGTTGTATATCACCATCATGTTTATCACGAAGTATTTCGCTCAAGAAGACCAACAAAGCGTGGAAAAGAGAAATTAACATCATACGCCGGGTTCAAACCCCCCCCGAAATATACAATAGGCATCATCTATTTATTGATCTATAACATTAAAATAAAGTTAGGCAAGGCGAGGAGTATAATTATTAAACATATTAACATTTTGAATTTGCCGCGCTGCTGCCATCTGTCACCGATCATTTGAATTACACCCACCGCATCGCATTCGGTAATTTTCGTATGTTTTCGTGCACCGCTCGGCTGTCGCCAGTCAACAGTCAGCAGCAGCACCGATTACCGCGAAAATAATTTTGTGGGTAGGTCAAGGCTAGGTAGGTATATACATATTCTAGCGTGCGTGCCGGACTGCAGTGAACGAAGTATTTTGTCACTTACTTGTAAGTAAATGAAAATAACAAAAAAAAAGGGGCTAATTTAATAGATCACATTTGACATCTGTCAGTCCATAGTGTGATTTGGTAAGTAAATGGTAAAGCTTTCTTTCGTGATTATTTATTTATACCATAAAACTTATTATTATTAAGTTTTGGTATCCCGAGGTAACCTCGGCGAGGTTAGCAGACAACCAGCCTACATGCCTTATGATAAAGGAGTAACAGATAAGATCGGCCACGTTTTACGTGAATACTCTGTACCGACAGTTTACACTCCAGGCATAAAGGTCAACAACATATTGGGTTCGCCGAAGGATGTCATGTCACACCACACCATTACACTACAGATCACAAGATTAGCGGATGAAACTAACTAAAAACCGCGGCCGTCTTATTCCAATATAGACAGGCAAGAGTACAAGATTAATGGATGAAACGGGTGAAACTAACTAAAAATCGCGCTGCGCGGCCGTTTATTTTCAATAGACAGGCAAGATCACAACTTACAAGATTAGTGGATAAAACTGACTAAAAATCACGCTGCGCAGCCGTTTTTTTTTCTTTCTCAATAGTTAGACAAGATTACAACTTACAAGATTAGTGGATGAAACTAACTAAAAATCGCGCTGCGCGGCCGTTTTTTTTATAGACAGGCAAGATCATAACTTACAAGATTAGTGGATGAAACTAACTAAAAATCGCGCTGCGCGGCCGTTTTTTTTATAGACAGGCAAGGTCATAACTTACAAGGTTAGTGGATGAAACTGACTAAAAATCACGCTGCCCGGCCGTTTTTTTTTCTCAATAGTTAGACAAGATTACAACTTACAAGATTAGTGGATGAAACTAACTAAAAATCGCGCTGCGCGGCCGTTTTTTTTATAGACAGGCAAGATCATAACTTACAAGATTAGTGGATGAAACTAACTAAAAATTGCGCTGCGCGGCCGTTTTTTTTTATAGACAGGCAAGATCATAACTTACAAGATTAGTGGATGAAACTGACTAAAAATCGCGCTGCCCGGCCGTTTTTTTTACTATATACAGGCATTTAAGTTACATTTTTAATTTTAAATATTTATTTCTCCCAGCGGTCCTCTAATGTCCATGGGTTCATTTAATAAGAATATATCTAAATGTCATTTCATTTACATTGTTGTAGTTTTATTTTCTTAAAACCCCCCCCGATACAGAATTCTGGCTACGCCCGTGTCATACGGACACGGTCTATGTAAAAAAGAGACAAAGGATCAAGTGACATGTGCCAACAATTTTTACAGTAAGAGCCCCTAGCGTCCCGCCTAGCAAATGAGCAATCACAGTTTGTTTAAAATATTTGTTAATCTTAATTAGAATTTAAAATAAAGGTATCGTGGAGCCATGGCGTCTTGTGCTCTAAGTAATTGTGATATGACAAAAAGAAATATTCCACGTAATCACACTTTTCACAGGTAAATAAGATATTGCCACACATTTCTCTAAAACCAAATTTCTCTACATTTGTTCGTTTATCGACGAAGAAAACGGTATGGAACATAGTTTATTAATTTCCTTTGCCATATACAGTCATATTTTATGAATCTAAGTCATATTTTACGTATCTCATACAAAATGTATGCATTCGTTTTCAGAACACATGTTTATTGACATTGTTGTTCTTTGACATTCTATTTCTATGGTTCTACGACTTTTCCGGAAACAGACAAACAAAATCGACTTTCCAAATGTCCGAACATCAGATTGAGTTTTGTATGAAAAATTGTTTTTTTTTTGTATGTTCTCAAAAAGTTGTTGTTTATTATGTAAGTAAACAACTCCTGCGAGGTAGTTGGTGTTTTACAAATAACCCTGTATATGAATAAGTATAATGCGTCTGATGCGGATAGGTGTAAACGACTGCCTTGCCTGCCCCCGTTGCCAATTTTAAGAATGGCTATCAATGCGTCTCTTTTATTTGCTTTACAGCGAGAAAAGATGTATAACAATGGCAATTAATAAGCCCTGTAAGTTTTAAGAGGATGTAATACCCCCCTGGAACACTTTGTATGACAACCATACGACAACAGGTAAACAGGCTTTAAATTGTACAAACCACATTTTGATGTTAAATGGAACCTCACCCGAGGTAACACAAAGGTAATACACACTGCCAAAAGCTACAACGATGTGTGATTAGTAGAGACCAGATTATATGCAAATGCATATGCTATGCATTTAACCCCTTTTCAGTGGTAGATGCATATTTTGGCATTTTTTTTTTGGGAAGAAATTTAATGACCACCAAAAAAACCATCGTTACCCTAAACAGCCTCATCCTAAAAAAATATAATATGTACAAATAAATAAAACCTGTACCAAAATTTTTCGGGCTATTTAAGTCATGCCTGCACTACAAAAGCTTTTCATAACCCAAAAAGGCCACGCGTGCACCAAATTTAAACTAGCAAAGTTTTGTGTCATTACTACCCAAATATATCACTACGTTTGCCATAGAAATAGAAAAGAAATAGAAATATTTTTTATTTAAATAGACTTATTACAAGTTCTTTTAAATCGTTCAGTTTTTTTCCCTACCACCCATTCGGGACGTCTTTTTGCTGACAAGAAGAATGGGCGCAAGAAACTTATCAGCCTCATCAAAAGTAACGATATTTACAATTGATTATATCGTTACCTACCAAATACAATCAAAATAAAAAAATAAATGTAAACATAAAAAGGTATATTATATTGATGGCAAATTGGCTTTAAATTGTAGCCATTAATAAATGAATGCAAACTAGGTAATGTTTTTTTTTGGGGCCGTTATTTTATTGAAAGCTGTAAGAAGCTCAGCCTATAGTAAACACTAGCTTCCGCCCGCGGCTTCGTCCGCGTGGATATTAGAGAAAATCCTTAAAACCTTCAACCCGGGATCCGACCAGCCGTTTTTACGCGATTAGGTGGGTCCCCCCCCCCCCCCCCACCAAGCGCGCTGCCTCGCGAGGCATGACGTTTGCCGCATGTGGCGGGCCTCGCACGAGGCTGCTTGCTTTAATCGCGTAAAAACGGCTGGTCGGATCCTAAGGATTTTCTCTAATATCCACGCGGACGAAGTCGCGGGCGGAAGCTAGTTTATTACAATAATCAGAATTGGGTCCAAAGATATTATTCCCGTTTCTTTTCGCTTTCCCGTTCCCGTTCCCGTTCCCGGCCCCGTCCCCGTCCCCGTCCCCGTCCCCGTCCCCATCCCCTAGGGTTGAGTCCACTGTGTTGGACTTCAAAATAAATGTCATTTTCGTAATCACCATCCCATAAAACCTCAAGAACGACATCCACATCGATTGTCATTTTTACTTACCCATTTACCCCCTAAGGAATGATTTTCAAAATAACAAAATATGTGTTTGCCTATTTATTTTTAGACGTGCTCGAACTAATTTTAAAGTTGTAATGTCTATTTTATATTATTTTTCCATCCAAACTTGAACCCCATTTTCACCCCCTTAGGGGTTAAATCTTATCCACGGTGTTGGACTTCAAAATAAATGTCATTTTCGCAATCACCATCTCATAAAACCTAAAGAACGACATCCATATCGATTTTTATGTTTACTTACCCCATTTACCCCCTAAGGGGTGAATTTTTAAAATCACAAAATATATAATTGCCTATATTTATTTTTAGACGTGCTCCAAGTAATTTTAAAGTTGTAATGTCTATTTTATATTATTTTTCCATACAAAATTTTACCCCATTTTCACCCCTTTAGGGGTTAAATCATGTCCAACTTGTTGGATTTCAAAATAAATGTCATTTTCGCAATCGTCATCCCAGAAAACCCCAATAACGACATCCATATCTATTTTTAGGTTTTTTACCCCATTTCACCCCTATCACAGAATACATAATAGTACAAGCCCCTATTTCATCCCCATAGGAGTTGAAATACTACCAATTACAATTTACGTTGCATTAGATTTCTATCCATAAGCCTAAATTGTAAATTAAGCGATTTTTACTTCAAAAATGAAGGATTTTTAACCGACTTCAAAAAACGGAGGAGGTTCTCAAGTCGACGGTATTTTTTTTTTTTTTTTTTTATGTATGTTTTAACATAGCTTCGTCAGTTGTTACCCGATTTGTACAATTCTTTTTTTATCTCAAAGAACATAGTTCGTGTGTGGTCCCATAAAATTTTTTCAGAGATCTGGCCAGTAGTTTTCTCATAATCCTGAAAAATATCAATTATTTAGCTCGCCATCGTACGAGTTTTTATGGAATTTCGGACATAACATCTTTGTTTATGAACCGATTTAGATGATTCTTTTTTTATTTGAAAGGGTATACTTCAAGAGTGGTCACAATTTAATTTCATCGTTATTGGACTTCGAACTTCGAAGATACACAAGGGAACTCCTCAAAGTCAAATAGTATATGTAAAGTGATTTAGGTTTTGGTAAGTTTATGGCAATCCAAAACAAACCAAATCATGGTTTGCGATGCAACGTTCTGGACTAGATTTGGACTACGAAAACACAACGGAACTCCTCAAAAACAAACAGCGTGAATTTGGAAATTGAGTTCTGGGCATTTTACCTTTGAAAATGTTATAATATAAAGTTAAAAAATATTTACAAGCTGCGCTTACATACCTACTACTAAAAAGTTGAAAATAAAAAAGCTTTTTAAAAAAAAAGAAAAACCGCCTTCAAAAAACCTGAAAACAAAAACAGCTTAAAAATTAAATACCTCTAAAAAGCAAGAAATAATATTCGAATCATTCGTTACACATATCAATATTAATAAAACACGTCTAATGAAGTCGGGTGGGGCTTTTAGAAAAAAATGAAGTTGTCCTCCAGCCCCACCCGACTTCAATAGACGTGTTTTATTAATATTGATATGTGTAACGAATGATTCGAATATTATTTCTTGCTTTTTAGAGGTATTTAATTTTTAAGCTGTTTTTGTTTTCAGGTTTTTTGAAGGCGGTTTTTCTTTTTTTTTTCTATACACAACTCTATCCCCCTTTTCACCCCTTCAAGGGTAGACTTTTCAAAAAGCTGAGATATGTATACATTAACTTTTAATTGTCAGCCTAAACACAAAATTTGAAGATCCTAACTTCTAAACTGAGGGACTTTCATACAAAATTTGATCCCCTTTTTTACCCCCTTCGGGGATGAATTTTGAAAAATCCTTACTTAGTGCACCCCTAGACCTTATAAGGAACCTATGTGCCAAATATGGAGTCTCTAGACTCAGCGGTTTGGGCTGTGCGTTGATATGTCAGTCAGTTTCTTGTTTTATATATTTAGATTTTACGGTAGTATCGGTAAACCTTTAGACCTTGATTTATATTTTTTGGGTAAACAATGATTTTTTGGATATTAATTTACTTTATTAGGATAAAATTTTGTAACATATTTGGATGAAATTTTTAAATAAAATGGGAGTACATATTTGGTGCATGCGTGGCCTTTTTGGGTAGCTCGGCGATTATTCTGACGATACTTGCTTTTTTTAGGTTAGCAAACTTTACGTTTATTGGTGATAATTTCATATTAAAATGGGGATTAAATTCTGGTAAGTACTTACGATTTTTTGGGCAATATATTTCATCATTTCTGGTGGTTGCTTAAACCTAAGCCTTTTTTTTTTTAATTATGCATACGCGCTCGATCTCGTTCATAGAAACAGAAATAGGAATAAAATTGTGCCCAGTTACTTCAGTGCATACCTCAGTGGACGTGGAACGGTCCTTTCCGCTTACAAAAAATATATTAAGCAATCATAGACACAATTTCTCTTCGGAACATTTGGAACAGTCGTATAAATTTTTTAAGGTAATTTTCAATGTCAAATAAATTTAATAATTGATATTTTCGTAAATACGATTTTTATCGTCGAATAATAATATTCTTTAAGAATTAAAAAACCTTAAAAAATGTCTTTTGTATTATTTCATGTTGCATATTTTGGCCTTTTTTATGTTGCATAATTCCGGTCTCTAGACTGATTAGGGCACGTGTTAATAGACTATTTTTTGATTGCACATCGGTTCTTAATGTTCGTATATGGGACTTGCTCGCCCGAGGTGTGAATAGACTTTACGAGAGTGTGCATCAAATAATAGGAATCGCATTACCTCCACTAAAGCATCCTATAAAAAGGTAAAAGAGAAAATATAAATAAGTGTGCAAGCGAATCCGTACTTATTACGCTTAAAGAAGCCCTGAAAGGCTTCTTAGCAAATCGAACACGTAGTAAACAATATAATTTACAAACGGTCTGAACGAGCTTTCCGCTCGAATGGCCACTAAACCGAGCTACAATAAAAGGATATCCTTTTGTCTTTGCGTCCGTCCTTTCTTCAGGGGACATCAAAGAAACAGAAACGTCCAAATGTACTCATATTTTGCTGCTACAGTTGGCTGCGGCGAGATGTTGCTCGAAAACGATTGTTATTTGTTTCTTTATTCTTTAGCTAAGCGACATTTGAAAAAGGAACAATCAACGAAAAAGATAAAATTAAAGAAGATTACTAGGATTATTATTAAACTTCACGGTTCCATTTTCCTTCAGAGGCACTGAAAAGCCTTGTAAGTACTGTAGATGAATCACCTAAAGTGACCTATATTAGGTTAGGGTAAACTAGCGGTAGGAACACAAGAATTTACTATAAATATCTAGGACCCTTTATATTTTAAGAACTGATGTGGTTTTACATTGTTGACTAAATTAGCACAATTTTCGCCGCACCGCGAAAATTTACCGTACAAATGGTAATTCGGCCTCCGCAGGTGACTGAACAAAATTATCTGATCCGGTGGCTAAACTGGAACTACGTTATTACATGATTGTAACCTAGGTTACGCCATCAACTACATAGACAACAGCGACGCCATTACCTGCGATTTAATTTTGGAAGCGACTTGCTATGTGACTAAAGCTGACCGTCACAGGTGACTAAAATTGACCCATGTAATTAAATATTCCATTAAGCATAGGTACTATTGCTTGCTTTTGCTTAATTTCAAGTTAAAGAATAAAGAAACAATGACAATCGTTTTCGAGCAACATCTCACCGCAACCAACTAACTTTATTATTGTACAATTGTAGGTACATTGCGTTAACAAAATAAGTAAAACAGCCGTCGAGTTTCAGTTGGGCCAGTTGCCACCCAAGCATTACCAACAGTCACGTCTTTACAAACAATAAATATCATAAGCAGACAGTTTTACAGCCAGCCCGAAGGTATTACCGAAACACCCTCCGAAATTAAAACCTGCCCTCATTACCAATAAATCAGAACCTAAATCGACCTTTGTTTTACATGGTAATGGTCATTTAATGCTTAATGCGATCCACTGGTTTCCGACGTGGGCCTATTACATTGTTGTTTTGGTCCCAATTTTAATAAGTTTTTTTATTTATTTCGTGAAAATTTATATAGAGAAATTAGAATATTCCTAAGTAAAATGTTGCTTAGGTAAGTAACTACAAGTATATAATAAATCGTATTTAGTTACTTTTACTAAATGTTACTGGTAGTTATGGCATAGTGGAATTTACCTAATTAATTAATTTAAAAGGTAACTACCTATCCCGTCTAAGTTGCTACGGGTGTAGGGTTACCATATCTCAGGATTTGTCCTGAGATCTCAGGATTTTTGGACTTTTCTCAGGATTGCGGCCGGATTTTGAAAATCTCAGGAAATCTCAGGATTTTTAGAATTTTCAGTAAAGTACAGTACAGTTTTAAATATCTTTTTAATAAAAAGTTAAACAAACTAAAAGTTACACTTCTAACTTTGGTAATAAATTGCACAATAATAATTAAAATCAACAAAGAACTGATTAAATTTATTTAAATTTCAATTGCCCACTGCGCTTACAGTTTCACCCCAAAGTACTAATAAAAGGATAAATTAAATAAGCTTTCTATTTGTACTTCATCAGTTCTATCATATTTGTGATTTGGGAACACCCCCCCCCCCCCCCCCCGTACGTTATTCTCAAACTGCTAACAAATCTCAGGATTTTTCAATGAAAATCGGGCCATTTCTCCGGACTTTTGATTTTTTCATCTGGTAACCCTATACGGGTGAGCCGATTTTTTCTAATATTTTTCATTATTTATTAATCCTAATATAAAAATAGCATTATGAATGCAAAAATCTAAAAGTTAAAGGTAACTACCTACTTCTGGAGAATTTAAAATTATTTATTATCATCGATGCTCGAATAGTTACAAAAAACTTGCACTACCTACCTTTTGAGTTTCTTCCTAACTTATTTAGATACATTAATGTGTGATAAGGTAAAAGATAAGTATGTAGGTACAAGTATTAAGATACACAAGGTTTTATTAGCTCTCTTTGTAGTAGAAAACATCAAAACTATCTGAAACGACCCCGCAGAGCTTTGAAGCATTTGCATATTTTGCGCAAATTATCTCATAGCCACTGCAAAGGGGAGGTGACTGCCGACCTCAGGCTCCTAACTATTTACGAAGACATTTACTTTGTGCTTAAGGCTCGCAACACAAGATCAGACTCGGCTTCAGGTCTCGACTCAAAATCGTAGCATTTCCTTAGATGCTTGATTTTTCTTTAATTCGTTTATTTCTAAGCCAAATACCTGACTAACATAGATTTTCTATTTGCTGAATCTGGCTCAAATATTTTATTATTAACCTTTTCGAACGGTATTAACTCTACATAGCAACTGGCTGACAATGTGTACTTAAAACAACTCGTCCAGTTGCCATGATCAATTTTATCATGACCATTCTATCCACATAATAATTGCCAAGACATCAATTAAATCAGTGAGTGAACACTAGCCGTTTTCACGTGTTTTTCTTTTCCACATGTCATGCTGGTTATTATAAGCATACACTATACTTAGGCGAAATACCATACGCATGCTCCGCATTGTGTTTTAAAATGTTTAACTAACTGCAGGTGTAGTAGGATGACGAAGATTTTCCCACATCAGGATGTATATTTTTGACATTTCGATATTTACAGACAAAATCGAGAGCTCGTCATGCAGTCATGCTATGCACGAAGTAGCAAAAGCGAACATTATAACCCGCGCCAATAAACAAACGAATCTAAAATGGCGGCAATACATGGCAGCAGTTTACGTGCTGTCTCAGCCATACCTACAACAAAAAAATCAATGATAAACTGCGTGAGATGCCACGATAATTTCCGCCATTTTAGATTCAAAATTGGCGCTAGTTATACCTAAGCGAATTGATTGCAACTCCTTTCTGGATCTTAGAAATCCTCAAGGTCTTCACCTTAAAAGGAGACTAAGGTTGCATCCAAACGATGCGACCGGTAATATTTTCCAGCTTTATTGTAACGACACTGGAGTCACCGCCGACGAAATGGCCCGAGAAATGGAAACGATCGCGAAATTGTTTTAACTGTTCATTGACTTGGAAATAAACGCAACTGTAGGTATAATCGTCTTTAAAGAGCTTTATTTCTTAAAAACGATAATCAAAAGTTAATGGTTTTTGTTTTCTATTTCGAAAATACTCCTGAGTACAGTATTAAGAAAGCTGTATCGTAACATAAAACTGATGTTTTTGAGAATTTGGATGGCTACTTAAGAAAAATTAAAAAGATCAAACATTGTGCATTATAATAAGTCTATGGCATAGAAATACCTTTTAGAACAGTATTCAGATGGCTTTTTGAAAAAGGAATTTGAATGATTGAAACTGACAGAAAATTGCTGCTTTAAGTAACATAAGTAGTTGTCACATTGATTCTTAATAAAGCAGCAATGAAACTGCGATTTCTGTCAGTTTAAATCAAAAGTTGTTAGCAACAGAGTTACATAATCAGGAGGCTGGTCACGGCAGCCGTCTGCCGGAATTAAGGAATGAGTATGAAAGAAACGTGTGAAACAGAAAAAGCCTTGCACCAAATTAGAACAATTTCCAACAAACATATTTCAAAAACCTTTTCTATCCTTTGTAAAATGAGATTTCACCCAAAGATTTACACAGTAATATTGGCTATGGATTCCGTCTGGAAAGTCACAGAACTTCCTCCGGTCTTTAATAATGTACCCGGTCACGATAACATGTCGCAGCCGGCGTGTTTCGTGTGGTCACGTGTGCCGTGGCAAGCCGCGCCACCATTTGTCAGCACACTGTTCAACTTCCACACTACAAGCAAGGAAATGTGAAAACCGTTTTTAAAACAAATATTACGACATCTTACAACGCTCGTCATATTTTGTTACAACGTAATAAATGTACGAAAACCTTTTTACAACTAGGTACAAAACCTCTCGTGAGACCATCAAACTGAACAACTTTCATTACGGGACCAACCTTGAAATCGCGAAAAAAAATCTGCTGTTTCATACATTTCGATGGTGTAGGATTGTACTTTTGTATGGAACAGCAGATTTTTTTTTCGTGATTTCGAGGTTGGTCCCATAATGAAAGTTGTTCAGTTTGATGGTCTGATCAATCCCACGAGAGGTTTTGTATTAACTAAAAATAACCTTGTATACGTATTATGATTACTAGGCTCAAACCAAACCGCATGCAATTATCATTATCTACAAGATTAATTATAGCACTACTTTTCTGGAATAAGTAACTCGTATAACGGTTATGTTGCTACTCCCCAATATATATACAAAAAGTAAACAGGAAAAATATCCCATAATGGTGGCATTTCCACCGAGCGGTTTTTATTCACGGCTAAAAAATAGGGAAAGAATATATTTTTCTCTGCGACAAGCGCCGATCTCAGAGTCACATAAACCAAAAGATACTTACAATACATTTCAACGGTGCCATAAATCGGTTTGGGACGATATTAAATATTCGTTAAGTCGTCCCAGTATTTCAATGTGCCATTAATAATAATATTGGATACATTCGCCGTTTGTGGAAACCGCTTTTTACCTGTGTTAGTGTTGGGACACACGGAAGTACGATAGACGATTTCGGATAGCAATAACAACATCAGATTATTAAATAATAAAACAAACAGCCCTCTGAGTATTAAAAAAACCGGCCGAGTCCGCGGACTCACGCACGAAGGGTACCGTACCAAAAAACGGCAAAAAAATCACGTTTGTAGTATGGAGCCCCCCTTAAAAATTTATTTTATTTTGTTTTTAGTATTTGTTGTTATAGCGGCAACAGAAATACATCATCTGTGAAAATTTTAACTGTCTACCTGTTGTGGTTATTAATCATCATCATCATATCAGCCACACGACACCCACTGCTGGGTATAGGCCTCCCCTAAGGATCTCCACGACGATCGGTCCTGCGCTGCCTGCATCCACTGGCTTTCCGCGACCTTCACCAGATCGTCGGTCCACCTTGTCGGGGGCCTACCCACGGAGCGTCGTCCGGTGCGCGGTCGCCATTCCAGAACCTTTCTGCCCCAACGGCCATCGGTTCTTCTCGCTATGTGTCCCGCCCATTGCCACTTCAGCTGAGCAATCCTTCGAGCGATGTCGGTTACATTAGTTCTCCTGCGGATCTCCTCGTTTCTGATTTGATCACGTAGGGAAACGCCGAGCATGGCTCTCTCCATTGCACGCTGAGCGACCTTGAGCCTCCTTATGAGACCCATAGTTAGCGGCCACGTTTCACTGCCGTAAGTCATCACTGGCAACACACACTGTTCATAGACTTTCGTCTTGAGACACTGAGGTAAGTCAGACGCGAAGATTTTTCGAAGCTTCCCGAATGCTGCCCACCCGAGTTGGATTCGGCGAGAGATCTCTTTCTCGAAGTTGGACCTACCTAACTGGACTGCCTGTCCTAGGTATACGTAATGGTCAACAACTTCAAGTGTAGTGTTCCCAACATGAACTGGAGAGGGTACAACATGGGCATTTGACATAATTTTCGTCTTTTCCATGTTCATCCTAAGACCCACTCTTTGGGAAGCACTACGGAGATCTTCGAGCATTGTGTTCAGGTCTTCCATGGTCTCAGCCATAAGGACTATATCATCGGTAAAACGAAAGGTGTGTTAGGTTATTAATATCGAGCAAAAAAACAGCAAAAACTACATGTTTGTTGTATGGGAGCCCCCCTTGTATATTTATTTTATTTTGTTTTTAGTATTTTTTGTTATAGCGGCAATAGAAATACATCATCTGTGAAAATTTTTACTGTGCACCTGTTGTGGTTATTAATATCGAGCAAAAAACAGCAAAAACTACATGTTTGTTGTATGGGAGCCCCCCTTGTATATTTATTTTATTTTGTTTTTAGTATTTTTTGTTAAAGCGGCAACAGAAATACATCATCTGTGAAAATTTTAACTGTCTAGCTTTTGTCGTTATTAATTCCGAGCAAAAAACAGCAAAAACTACATGTTTGTTGTATGGGAGCCCCCGTTAAATACTTATTTTATTTTGTTTTTAGTATTTTTTGTTATAGCGGCAACAGAAATACATCATCTGTGAAAATTTCAGCAGTCTAGCTATCACGGTTCTTGAGATACAGCCTGGTGACAGATAGACAGACAGACGGACAGCGGAGTCTTAGTAATAGGGTCCCGTTTTTACACTTTGGGTACGGAACCCTAAAAAAGAAATCTAGACATAGGTAAGTACTATCGCTAAAAACGTTGTCGCTGCAGTTAAATCGCTTGCCGTCAATGGAGACCATTACTGGAAAACTGGTATAGACCAGTGTTCCAGTAATGGTTTCAAATGTTGAATCAATTCAATTAAATCAATACTCGTAAAACTACTTCTGTACCATGCCCGATTTCCACACAGAATACTTAACGTATTTCAGAGGAAAAATGGAACATACTCTTCTCAAAATATTCAAAATGTCATATCTCAGACATCACGTAGCTATGACGACGTTCTTTTTGCATCACATGGAAACGCCGAAAGGTAGGTACCTCGTTACTTTCGGCTCCAAATATTTCTCAACCCCTCACTCGTGCGATATTAAGTGGTCATAAATTCCACAGACGTCTGTCGGGATGATTCCGACCGTTTCACTTTTAACCTTTTACGAATTATTTTCAGGATTCGTCGAAAAGTTAGATATACGACTTCGCCGGTAGCGAGATTAGAGCCGATGTGTTTTACCTGCTCATTCTCAAGTTTTAGGGAAAAATGCCAAGTATTTTTACGTTAGTCCATCAAACATTTTTAATGTTCCTACTGCTGGGGCAGGCCTTGCTTATGGGTGGATAAGGAGGACGGGCCATAACCCACCACGTGGGCCCAATGCAGATTAGTGGGTGTTAACGACTGCAAATGCAGCCGGGAGCAACGGCTTTACGTGCCTTCCAAAGCACGGAGGAGCTCGAGATAATATTTTTTTGGTCACCCATCCCATGACCGACCCTTGCGAAAGTTGCTTAACCTCCGCAATCGCTGGGCCAGGCGCTAAACCACTGCGCCACCGAGCTCCTCTGCGCCACCGAGCTCCTCATTTTCCATTCTTACGTCATACTCTGTCAAAAAATCTACAGACATTATTTTACTATGTACAAGAAAAAGAAGATAAAATTACTTTTCGGAAAAACTAGATACCAATAAAAACCGTATAATGTTAACTTGTCAAAAAACGCCCGAAACAATCCATCTCCATACCGGACGAAATACTAAATTTTATTTGTCCAATTTGTATCCCGCTCGGGGTGAGTGGGGCTAAACGGGTACACTTGCCCGCACGACGCGCGTGCGTTCAGAATATAAACAACTGACTCGGACGCCGCGCACCGCAACGCGAGAAACGGCATTAAGATTAATAGCCTTCTTATCGCACACAACTAGCTTCTATTAGAATAATTTTATTCGCCTTCCATGTTGCTCAAATTAAATTCGGATATAATGAAGATAAACTTCTCTAACATTATTGAATTTTTATTTTAGGCATTCACAATGCTATTTTTATATATTAAGATAATAATTATTAGAAAAAATCGACTCACCCGGTAGCCATCCCGTCTGAGGTGCTACGGGTGAGTCGATTTTTTCTAGTATTTTTTTCTAATATTAATTATCTTCTCTAACATCATTTTGTTCTACATCATATTATATCAACGGATATTTAACTAAAGTATAAAGGATAATAAAAAGATAATCTCTATATTCAAAGAAAGGTAATATTTATATCTGAAGTTGTGAATACTTTTCTTTATTTTGTTACCTCTCTCTTAAATATACCTGTAAGAAAGGAATAGAGATCGTATTTATTTAGTCTCTCTACTAATATGATCCACAATAAAAATAGTAAATAAACAAATGAAACATCTCTAATAACTGACACTGTGAAGTGTCACTTAAAAATCTTTAATATACATAGGGTACGATCGTATTATACGTCGATATTAGTAATGCAGTTAATAACAAACTTTTTTAATACACCGTTGATCGTTTTTCTACCAACTCCTGCTTTGACATTGTTAGCTTTTGCTGAAAATCGAATGTCGGGAATGAAATTCAAACTAGCTTTTTTCAATTTGTAATACAATTCGGAGGAAATTGAAGCTAAACGGGAACACTCTCACGTTAGGGCGCTGTGCGTTCGGAATATACAAACTACAGCCAGGGCCAAGATTAATAGTTGACCGACTCACCCTTTTGTGCACAAACAGATAGGATCTTTCGTATAGTTAATTCAATAACGTTTCATGCGATAAGTATTATTTTGTTTTGCTTTATTATCCTATGAGAAATAGGTCGAGTGATAAAAGTGCTTACTAAACCAGTATAGTACTATTTTGATGAGGGTAGATTCTTATATTTTATAATTTTTGATAAAAATTATCATGTTATTGTATTTCATGATCTACTCTCATTGACATTACATGGCCCCTTTCGGAATGTTCTTTTGTCAAACCATAATCCGATAAATATTGAGCACAAAGGATGAAAAACACAAACCATAAGAAGAAACCTTCACTGTATTTCTTTGAAGGGAAACCGATAAAACTATTGCACAAAACTTCGAAAAAAAAACCTCAATTAATCTCACTAACTCCCGAGAGAATTCTTGCAAATCTAGTCGCAGAATCTCCATTAAATCCTTCGAAGAAATATCGAAAGAATAAAGCTCTTTACAGGCTGTTGGAAAAGCTCCGTTACATTAAAAACGGTCGATTCATATTTCACCGGTGTATTTCTGTGGAGTTCCTTAGTAAATCAAAGAGCGGACCCACCTGGTCAATGACAAACATTTCCGAACTAAACAAGTGCCATTAATCCAAGACCATTTTGAAAGCCGGGAATTATGGGCTCGAGGGTCGCTAAAATAACGCAACTCGCTGTTACTGCACTGCGAAGACATGAAAAACGTTGGAGCTAGAGGACTTTTTGATTTTATCTAGTAATATAGTCAAAAATGTAAAGGTTTCAACAATCCATGGCACACTAAATTATCTGAGCTGAGACTCTAGTTAACTAGGTAACTTGGTGTAGAGATTTCATAAAGTATGCTTTTGTGTATGATACGATACTATATTATATATAATCGATTTATTAGCCGGATATTTAATAAAATAAAAAATAGCAATAAAAAGATACCCAAAAAGTTTCAATAAAGAGAGATTCTCCACCCGTTAGTTACAACTGCATTTAAGATTTATTGATTATGTGAATATTAGAAGCATTCGATTTTTTTTACTAAAACAAGACTTAATGTAGAAAAAGAAAAAATTATCGAAAAATGATGCAATGAAAAAATACTAACGAGCCACCAATACCTCAACGAAAGCGTCATTTTACCTGCCAAACACGCATTCACCCTAAAACGCGGGTAAAATGGGCTACTCGCTGAGCAAACGACTCGGCACCTCGGCACCTACTGGGCGCGACGCGAGCTTAGCAACCACTCAGTGGGACCCTCTACAACAGCGGTTCCCGAATGGTGTTCCGCAGAACCCTGAGGTTCCGTAAGAGGCTCTCTGGGATTCCGCGAAAATTCAAGCGTTTACCTTTTTGTTTTAACTAAATCAATATTTTTATCTCAAAAAGTCCTTATTTTAAAGTCAAACCATACTTACAAGATGCGAACACCAAGCCAAAAAGCCTCAGCATGGTGTGATAACACGTAAAAAAAAACAAAGTTACAGTAAGTAATATAGTCAAAAATGTAAAGGTTTCAACAATCCATGGCACACTAAATTGTCTGAGCTGAGACTCTAGTCAACTAGGTAACTTGGTGTAGAGATTTGATAAACTATGTTTTTGTGTATGATACGATACATAAATCGATTTATTAGCCGGATATTTAATAAAATAAAAAATAGCAATAAAAAGATACCCAAAAAATTTCAATAAAGAGAGATTCTCCACCTGTTAGTTACAACTGCATTTGAGATTTATTGATTACTATTGCATGTGAATATTAGAAGCATTGGATTTTTTTTACTAAAACAAGACTTAATGTAGAGAAAGAAAAAAAATATCAATTTCGAAAAATGATGCAATGAAAAAATACTAACGAGCCATCAATACCTCAACGAAAGCGTCATTTTACCTGCCAAACACCCATTCACCCTAAAACGCGGGTAAAATGGGCTACTCGCTGAGCAAACGACTCGGCACCTCGGCACCTACTGGGCGCGAGCTTAGCAACCACTCAGTGGGACCCTCTACAACAGCGGTTCCCGAATGGTGTTCCGCGGAACCCTGAGGTTCCGTAAGAGGCTCTCGGGGATTCCGCGAAAATTCAAGCGTTAAATATCTTTTTGTTTTAACTAAATCAATATTTTTATCTCAAAAAGTCCTTATTTTAAAGTCAAACTATACTTACAAGATGCGAACACCAAGCCAAAAAGCCTCAGCATGGTGTGATTACACGTAAAAAAAAACAATGTTAAGTTAGTTTACTTCTTACTTAAGCTAGGGTTATGCCAGAAAACGGTGACCCAAAAAGGGTTCCGTAACCAAAAGAATTCGGGAACCGCTGCTCTACAACACAGCCGAGTCTCAACTTAAACGCTATACAGAGTTTCATCTTGCACATGGCATTATCCTTAAAAACAGCATTACAAAGTCTTCGGAAATTGTTATTTTTTTCGCATTAACTTATTGCGCGATGTTATTTGTTGTAGCTCAATAACAACTTATGTAAACGCAAATTTAAGACAAAAAAGCTTGATTAATAAACTGCTGTTATTTTTCCAAACAGCAAAACTAAAAAAATGCATTTTATAGCGCATCCGAGAAGTATAAATATATTATTAATAGAATCCATTTTATCCTACTTAATATTATAAATGTGAAAGTTGTAGGTTTGGATGTTTGTTCCTCAATGACGCAAAAACTACTGAACGGATTTGGTTGAAATTTGGTACACAGATAGTAGATAGCCTAGATTAAAACATAAGATACTTTTTATCCCGATATTCCCCACGGGAACGGGAACCACGCGGGTGAAACCGCTAGTTTTCCATAAATGCGTGCTATGGTAAAAATAAATATTTTCTTGAATAAAAATACATACCTATATGTATTAATATCAGTTTGTTTAGCTAAAACTTATTTTTATTGTAATACATTACAATATAATACTTACCTATCATTCTTCATTGTAAATTACGTCCGCTGTCAACATAACCCCTCGCACGACTAAGACTGTCCGCACGGATGCACGATCCGACAATCGACATGAATACTCGATGTCCCCGAAACACGGATGTTTGAATAGGTAAACTCCGTGATACTGAAAATGCACGACACGTTCTAAGGCATTATAGTCCTCCGAGAGACCATATCAATTACCGCTCTCATCCTATTTTTCAGTTTTTAAAAAGAGGAACTAATTAAGAGGAAACGACACGGTCGAAAGAATTAAAAAATATCCTGTAGAAAGTTGACAAAATCAACGTTTCGTACCTAGCCCCTGCTTCCTCTTCCAAAACTAGACCGGTTTATATAGTTTTTTTTTTGTAATAATTTATTAAAAAAAAGTAGTATTTTTAATAAATTATACAAAAAAAGCTTTGGCTGTGTTCCTATGTTTTCCTTTTTTTCATTGTAATGATTACTGACTCGAAAGTTTGTACGCATAAGTATCTAATAATAAACAACGTCTTATGAAGTCAGGTGGGGTTTTAAACCCATGATTGAAGTTTAGATAATAATAATAATATAATAATAATAATAATTCATTTATTCATAACCCAATAATGATGTTACAATGCTAATGCTTACATGGTACTTATATATAGTTCTGGGTTTATATAAAAAAATCCTACATCATGACATTAAAACTTATATTAAACACTATTATTAGTTAATTAATATTTTTTATAAATGTATTATAGTTAATTGCATAACGTAACCTATTGTTTCTTTTCTACTCACCAGTCACCGACATAAAATAATTATGGTGGGACATTTTCTTCGAAATTGACTAGGTAAGTAGGCATCTCTACAAATTGTTGCTAATTTTTTACCCAACTACGGCGAAGCCAATAAGGAGGGTATATGATTTTTATCTTTTTTAAAAGTGTCATTGATAACTTTGCCGTGGAGCATTTTTTAAAAATAGTTAGCCAAAAACTGAAAAAAGCCTGAAATATATCCTCTGGATTGGATATTCCAACCAAACCAAAGTCCAGAAGATATGTCATTTTTGAAGTTTAAGAAAATGTAAGTAATATTAAAACCAATTTTCGCTGTGCTCAAAATTAAAATGCATTTTCCACATTATTAGACGGAAAAACGGTGTCTACGTCACGTGCAAGTTTTAAGCCAGTAAGCTTATGCAACTTAAGCTCAGATTATCTATATAGCCGAAGTTTAACTTGCCAGCTGGCTTTTGTAAGGATGGTAGAAACAATTTGAGTGCAAGAAAAGAGTATAAAGTCATTTCAGCGTTTAAACCGGAAGAATGATTTTCTTTTCATGGTTACTTCAACAGTAGCCCCATTCGTAGAAGGCAAAAAAACGATGAATACGGCTATCCATGAACCAAAGATTTCCTTCGGTAGGATTGATCCTTGGGTTCCTAAGATGGGTTTACGAAGTGGAGCCACCTGGATTTTTGAAGCAGGTGGGGGGGAGGGGGAATTCTGCCTTAACGAAGTCCGAGGTTAATAACTGCCTAAGTTTAGATACTAAGCAAAGTTTGGTATCATTTACGGATAAATTAATGACGTAGAATTCATTTCTGATATAAAAAATGCAATTCATTAAGAAGTTTCCTAAACATTACACAATAACCAATATTTTCAACAACATTTTTTTACTTTAAGTCACCGTAAATATTAAACTGATGTTCTTATTTGCAAACAAAAATACTTTAACAAAGCTTATAGAATGAAGACTTGAAAAAATATAACAAAAAATTCTTTATTAACAATAAATAGCGAAAAAAAAATTCACTGTCGCGTGCCGTCAATTGCTTTTACACCTATGGAAATATTATTATTTTATTATTTTAACAATATGGGTATTAAATTAAAGGCAATAAATAGCCAATTCCAAATATATATACATTATAACACTTCTATGTAACTGTTTGGAAATAAACTTAAAAAGTATAACGCAGAATTAAAAAATATCAGTAAATTATTAGAAAACAAAAAATTGCCAGTCAATATAGATAAAAAAAGGTAAATATCACAAACGCCCGTGTAGCTACTATTTTTTTCAGATGTTGTTAGGTACCTTCTGAGTAGTTTTACCCAAGTTTTAACCCTTGGAAACCCTGTACTGCTGGAAAAACTTGGCACTTGTTTCAGTATTTTCGAAAAATCTACCTTAAGGAAGCGTTTTTCAGTTATCTCTACTCTATACTTTTATAAAGTTAACAAAATTTGCTACAATTTGAGCTTATCACAAACAAGTTTCGAATTGATATTTAAAATTTTAATATTTAATAAAAATAATAACTTCCTTACAACGGCAACGAAGTTATTTTTTTTTATTAGCAAAAACAAGAATATATTCTTTTATTATTATTTTAAAAATAAAAGGATAATAGAGCTCCTACGTGGTATTTTTCTTTTTCAAATATTCCAATTTGTGTATTTAATGGCAATTTTTTTCTTTAATCAAGCGAGTATTTTATTATTGTTTTTATTTTTTTTAATAGTTTAACAATTGAATCGTACAAATATGAATCCAAAAATGAATTCGACACCCTAAATTCATACGAATATGATATCAAACTGGGCATAGCAGCTTAACTAATACATCTATCAAGATTGGACTGAAAGCCAAACTTCAAAAAAATTACTACAAAAATCGTGGTGGCTCCAATTCTTATATCCATCCTAGGGTCCTAAGGACCAATCCTACCAAAGGAAATCTCTGGTTCACAAAACGCCGTATTTTTCTCCCTACTGACGCCACTACAGGCTTACGTAGCATGGCATAACGAACCCGACAAAAATGTGTACACCTACATTCAAAATTTTATATTCAGTTGTTAAAACGTGAAGCCATAACAAACAAATAAACCAACTGACTTTCGCGTTTATAATATTAGTAAGGATAATATAGTTATTTACTAATGTATAATGAAATAACTAACTTAAGTTAACCTATTCCGTTCTAATTTATTTTATTTCAATAAAACTTTGGTAATACAATATATTTTTATTATCATCCATCATGATTATGATCAAGAATAATCAAGGTAACACGCTCCAAGTTTCTATTGCAACATTATAGAGGTAATTTTTCCCTGTAAATAACATGCAATTTCTGATTATTACAGAACACAAGCCAAAAACCAAAACATAATAAATAAATGTGTGTACAGAAGCGCCGCTCGGGCCGTATCGAACTGCTTCGGACCTAGTAGTGATTGGCACTACCACCTGTATTCACAAACAACACTCAAATGACCCTTGATTACGCGAACGCACTGAGTTGAAATAAAGCTTTGTGATTGGTTCGTCTGAATTACATATTACGTGTGATTGATTCGTGGGACTTTGTGCGTCCGCGTGCACTATTTGATTTTCTCGAGCTTCTCCATGCTTGGGAGGCACATCGTTAACACCAATCCCCTTTCTCTTTAGCCTCCTACGCCCGTATCCTAGAAGAAGGGATATTAAAAATGGATAATGTGCAATGTGTATGTATGACGTATGTATTGTGTCATGGAAAGAATCGTTTGGTTAACTTGTCCCACGCCCCACCACAGACGACTTGAAACTTTCAAAAGAAATATACTGCTCAAAAGAAATAGAGGCCCCTATTTCTTTTGAGCAGTATATTTATTTTGACTATCCATACAAACAAGCTAATTTCTGAAAGGTATTTTAATATAAATTCAATCTGATTGTACCTATTATTACTTGAATTTGATATGTTTCAAAAGCTGTAATAGTCAATTTGCGAACTTTACTGTTGAATTTACTGTATAACTTCTCCTATTCACCATATTTCAGTTAGAATTATTGAAAAATAATAAATTTGACGACCTCCGTGGTTGAGTGGTATGCATGCCGGTTTTCAAGGCGTCACCATCTCTTGAGGTCCCGGGTTCGGTCCCCGGCTGGGTCAATGTAGAAAATGAACTTTTCAATATTGTCTCAGGTCTGGGTGTTTGTCATACCACCGTTGTTTCTGATTTCCATAACACAAGTGCTATAGCTACTTACTATGGAATTGGAGCAATGTATGTATGTGATGTTGTCAAATATTTAATATTTCTATTTCGCGTACTTTTGTATGAAACTACAATTTCTTCCTATTCTAACGTGGCGAATAGGAGAAATTATACCGTAAATTAGACAGTAAAGTCCGCAAGTTGACTATTATAGCTTTCGAACAATATCAAATTCAAATAAAATCAAATAGGGAACATGCATAAGTCACCGATTTTGATAAATTAGAGCTTGAAGGCTGCGGACACGTATAAAAACATGATGCAACAGAAAAATAAAAATAAATATGTATTATTTTAGTGGAAAATACCGAT
Source organism: Agriphila tristella (assembly GCA_928269145.1). Taxonomy (NCBI): domain Eukaryota; kingdom Metazoa; phylum Arthropoda; class Insecta; order Lepidoptera; family Crambidae; genus Agriphila; species Agriphila tristella. Next base: position 18,600,713 of record OV743443.1, on the reverse strand, counting down.
ATTTTTTTTTTCATTTTCGGATGAAGTGCACTTATCAATTGCATAGAAAATCGAATAAGAAATAATATTTTGTAAAACACATATGTACTTAAACGCAATATTTAGGGAGATATTTGAAAATTCTTGGCTAACTCCATTAATGATGCGCCTGAAACGTGGCATAAGTGACGTCACAAATGTTGACTGTTTAGTATAGATCATTTTCGGCGGGTCGGGTGCTGCTGCGTGCAAGCTTCAAGTGACTATATCATGAGAAAAAAACGCAAGAGAAAAGTTTTAATATTACAGTTTGCTTTTCTCACGCACTATACTTTTGATTTTGATACAAAAATAAATTGATGCATGTTCCCTATTGAATTATAGGATATTAAGAAAACCTTTCAGAAAGCTCGTTTGTATGGAAAATCATAGGATATAGCCTTTTTTTATTTTTTGGTCTTAGGCGTGGGACGAGTTAGCCGACGACTCCCCGGAAAACCGCAATTTGGTTCCAAGCGCCACTTCTGGCTACGCTATATTTTGTGACGCAAACTGCTTGCCTGGTGTGGTTATCGCGACCGTCTGTCACAGCGACTCATAAATCGCCGCTATTACACCGCAAATATATTTATATAATTTTGTTCGCTCCGAATTCGAGTCGACATCGAATTGGTGACATGTGTTACGAATCTATAAATAATAAACGTTACCGTAAATGAATTGGGGTTGCACAAAACTGGATGACGGTTTTCCAATGTGTGAGTGATTGCAAAATACGGGTTTAATTTGTTTTTTTATTATTGTACACTTGGAGTAGGTGTACGAAAGGCTCGAAATTATCTGCAGTGAAAAATAATCAATCGTCAAAAACTATATAGTCGTAAGATTATTTTTTGGAGTTGTTATTGTAAATATCTTTACCTGTGATTTTCCCTGGTTTAAAAAGTGCAATTTTCGACTTTAGTTCTCATTCGCAATTTAATGTATTTAAACGGGTACGTATCAGAATATCTAAAGTAAAAATGTCTAAACTTAAAATAGCAAAGTTCAAAATGTCAAAAATTTTAATGTCTAACGATTAAAATGTCGAAAGTTCAAAATGTCAAAAACGAAAATGTCAAACGCTCAGATAGTCCTAACTAAAAATGTCTAAGTTCAAATGATCAAAACTGAAAATGTCCAATAGTCCAAATAGGTACATATAAGGACGTATAGAATTTACTTTTATCTTTCTTTCATTTAGGTACCTAATTAATTAGGTTAAATAATTGCGTGTTAACCTCTGTGCCTCCGCCACACATTACCAAAGCCGCACCGCTCCCTGATTCGGTAGCCAGTGCCAGTCACTGATTCAGTAGCCGGTGAACAAAATCCACCAATTGAGTTTGAAATAGTTTTTTCTGGCGCTTCGCCGGCCGCTAACGCGTGCGCTGGGTTCATGTCTACCTTAACATACTCGTCGCTACGCTCCTCGCACCTATCTCGTGACCTACGGTCTACGGTTTTTAAGTCCCAGTAGACTAATTCAGACTCATTTCCGCAGCTAAATTTGCTATAAAGCATTTCAGGCGAAGCCCAAAGAAAGACACGTCCACAGACTCATGATTTTCGACATTTTAAACCATTTGAATTTTAACTTTTGACATTTTGAACTTTGCTATTTTAAGTTTAGACATTCTAACTTTAGACATTCTGATACGTACCCATTTAAACGCTTAAATACTTTATATAGGAATCTTATACTTCCCATGCAGACACACTTATTAAATCTTCTTACTTCGGAACTGAATAATGGTTTATTATTTCTTACATTAATAATAACATACATAAACGTTATGTACCGTGCATATGGTTCCACTCCTGCTTCATCAGGCAGAAGTTGGCGGCGAATATCGGAGATTTTAAACTATCGCTAAGTAAGGGGCCAAGTTTCTTAATAAACCACCGTTTATCATCCTGCCTCGGAATATTGTCAAGAGTTGCTCCACAGCTGCGAAATGTATGAAAATGCTTTAAGTAGTATTGATTGATGAATTTATTATACTAAACTAAGAAAGTACTAGTTTCATAAAGTCTTCACTTGCGTAGTACTTTTCAAAGTTGCCATTAAGCAACATTAAAAACAGGATATTTTTTATGAATCACACTAATTTTACTCCCAAAGCTTGTAAAGTGACAATGTAAGTATGTGAAATAATGTATCATCATATTAGCCGCACGACACCCATTGCTGGGTGTAGGCCTCCCCCGAGGATCTCCACGATGATCGGTCCTGCGCTACCCGCATCAGCGGCTTCCGGCGACTTTCACCAGATCGTCGGTCCACCTTGTCAGGGGCCTAGCCACGGAACATCGACCGGTGCGCGGTCGCTATTCCAGAACTTTCCACCCCAACGGCCATCGGTTATTCTCGATATGTATCCAGCCCACTGCCACTTAAGCTGAGCAATCCTTCAAGCGATGTTGGTTTCTTTAGTTCTCTAGTGGTTCTCCTTATAAGATTCTTAGTTATCGACCACATTTCACTGCCGAAAGTCATCACTGGCAATAGACAATAACACTGGTCATAGACTTTCGTCTTGAGGCATTGAGGTAAGTCAGACGCGAAGATTTTTCGAATCTTCATAATACTGCCCATCCGAGTTGGATTCGATGAGAGATCCCTTTCTCAAAGTTGGACTTACATAACTAGACTGCCTATCCCTAGGTATACGTAATCGTCATGCATGACGAAACAGGAACGCTGACACTGCACCAAGTTGTCTCCAAACTATCAATTCTTTTTTACCTTTTTTCGTAATTTGAGTTTTTAATAAATGTAGCTAAGATTTGATTAAACTCGGCTATTATTCGGGTACTTTGCCCAAGGGTGGGCGTAGTGCGATTGAAGTAGTTGTTATCAAGTTTTCATTGTATAGGTATTTTTATACTGATAAATTGATTATTTTTTTATATATTAGTCTACCCAACATTGACTACGTCTAACGACAAACTATCTAACTGATAATAAAATCGTAAACCCAAAAAAGTCTGTACATTGAATATATGCGGAAAAAACCAACCAGGGCGACTTAAAATCATAAACTGAATATGTTAGAACAATTTGTAAATTTATTGTCTGTCTGAAACCTCATCACGCAAAAACCACTGAACGGATTTTGATGAAACCTTGTATAGTGACAGTGTATATCCCGGATTAATGTCTAAAATAAAAAAAAATGAGAAACAAAAAACCAGCAACAATAACCTTTGGTATAGTACAAAATTAGCTTGTATATTAATCATAGTCAGTATATTTTTCATATCATAGAGAGCTCAAGATATTTTAGCAATTCAGATATCCACTAAAACCAACCAGCAGGGTGTATCTTTGTCGCAATAAATTTTTCATATCATATACTTAGAGCTCAACGTATTTTAGACTTTTTGGGCTGTCATAAAAAGTAACAGTTGAGAAAGGAAGATTATTATTATTTTTACTGAGAAAATTCAATAATTTTTTGAAAGACTGAATTGTCATAGACTATTTCAGTAAATAAAATGCAGGGTTTATTTCTTTGACAGACGGTCGCCAAATGAACACGTTAAGCAGAAAACCTGCTATGAAAAAAAAACAGAATGTTCATCATTCGTGTTTTAAGACCTTTATTTCTAAACAAATAGTCACGAAGCGAAATGAACATCGTTCGATCGTGATCTGTTTCCCAATCGCGCTAATTTTGAACAATAAAACCAAAGCAAAATCTTTACTCAGTTTCGTTAACAGAAAAATACTCGCTTGTGCAAATTTGATAAATTGTTGAAAGCTATGCCTTGGACAATTTAAATCAGAATAAATTCTAAAACTAAAGATTTTAAAGTATCGCGAAAAAAAATCTGCTGTTTCATACAAAAATTAATAACAAAAATATTAAAATGTATGAAGCAGCTGTTTTTTTTTCGCAATTTCAGAGTTGGTTTCGTAGTAAAAGTTGTTCAATTTGATGGTCTGAAGAAACGGTTTTCTCATTTTGCGTTAATTCATTAACACGTTGTATAAAATAAATGACAACGTATCGATTTTGGTTTTATCGTTCAGAATTAGCGCTATTGGGCCCGCTTGTCGGAGTGAGACCACAGCCGCAGGTGTCAAAAAAGTCACCTCCAATGGCTCCAATACAACTCCAAGCTGTTTTGTAACCACACCACAGACGTGAAACGGCATCGAACACGGCGCCTATTTCTCCGTCGGTGGTACCCCGATATCTGCTATATGTAATTGATGGATGTTTCGCACAGAGACAAATTGTGCTGACCGTACCGACCCTCGTCACGGCGTGACTCGAATCTAGTCCGCGCTGACTCTACTTTTTTATTTGTAAAAGTTTTAAAAGAAAATACCCCCATATTTGGGACACTGATTTTTGGAGTTAATTGAACCGAACGCCTGTAGGTTCTTTCGTCCCCCGTCGGTTCTAATGTACTTAGTAGCTATTAAGGTCACTTGTCTCAGCTAATGTCAATAACCTATGAACAGTTTCAAAAATAATATGTATTAAAATGAAATGTCGGATTTTAGTTTAACTGTATTTAAAAAAACCGACTTCAAAAAACTAAATTCTTTCTTTTTCTTAGTTTCAGGTTTTTTGAAGTCGGTTTTTTGTTTTTAAACAATTTTAGTGTATGTACCTTCTGTATTAGGTAGTTTTACCTTTTTATGGGTATGTATATTATGTAAATGTAAGCGATGATGTTATGTATTTTTTTTTATATTTCACACTTTTCAGTGGTATTAACCATTAGTGGTTTAACTCAATTTCCACTATTCGTGCTGTTTGTTGTTAAGGAGTTCCGTTGTTCCTTCACAGTTCAAGTCTAGTGCAAAACGTCCTTGACCAAAGTTAGATACCTAATTTGTTCAAGATTGTCATAATCCTAGCAATATTTCAATCACTATACAGTTTCTATTCGATTTTGAGGAGTTCCCTTGTGTATCTTTAAAATCCAAAGTCTAATAACAATGAAATCAAAATGGTAACATCACTAAAGTATCCTCTTTCAAACAAAAAAAGAATCATTTAAATCGGTAACAAAGAAGATATGGTTTATCATCCGTATAAGTTCATAAAATGGTAATGAAAACGACAGTATTTTCAGGTTGTACTGAAAAATACTGAACCAATTTCAAAAAATGGGACCAACTTGGGAACAAACCTGCCTGCCTAGCATGACCGATTTATATCGCGTGATATAGCGTTTTATCACGTTTATCACTGTCAAAAAGACAAAGGAATTTGACAGTTCAGTGTCGATAAAATGCTTTATCACGCGATATAAATCGGTCATGCTAGGCAGGCTTCGAGTAATCAGTGGACATACATAAAAAAAATATATAAAAAAACACACATACAGCCGAACAGAGAACATCCTCCTTTTTGGACGTCGGTTAAAAACTGGTAAATTAGATAATACTCTCGATTGTTAAAGCAAAAGTTAAGTGACCAATCGAATGAAAAGATAACTAATCAACAGAAAAGTTTTTACTTTATCTAATATCTCCCCATCCGCCTCAAAAACCTACTCACGATACCCCAAAATACCAATAAAATCTGTATTTTTAAGTTCTATCACTGTGATCTAATAAAACAGCAATATTAAAAACTAATCGAACACGTAGCCTGACTTTACCGTTTTACAACCTACCATCTGCTACGTTAATATAACATGAGATATCCTGAACCAATTTTTTATTGTCTCTTATGATAAAGCACTAAAATAGCTTCGAGTAAAATTCTCTTATCCAGTACATTATTTGACAACTGGTGCGACTCGAAGAAATGGGTAGGTTTGCGTTTTCAAGTTTCCGTTGACAAAAATTTATGATATAAAAATATCCAATAAATACCAATCGATCAATCACTATAATACTTATTAATAATAATAGTGCTTGTAAATAATATAATAGTTTGTAAATATAAATCATAATTTCCCAAACGATATCCTCGAGAAAGCCCTTCCAACATTTTCAGTCTCATTCATCAGCCTGAAAAGTTTCTGAACAATTTAGCACTCTGTCACACAACCTATTAAAAAAATACACTTTTTGATATACCTACGAATATACCCATAGGTCGCTGAAAGTTCCTACAGATTTGAAATTAAGATGCCTATATGTTTCTTTATATCTTTTTCCAGGCACGTATTGAACCACTACCAGAAACACGATTCAGTGGTTTTGGCTCGATACATTTTAATTTCGAAAATACCTCTTAAAAATTTCTTAAGTTTGAAATTACTTAGCAACAACGTTAGCTATTTAAGTCGAAATTGCTTTAAAAAATGTGTATCATCAATATTAAGAATCGTGTAGATTTCTCTTTAATCGCTATCGTTATTTATACAAATTAATTTCGTGATTTTTTTCGCCTAATCTGCCAAATCGGTCTCGCTCTGGCACGTTTTCTCACTGCTATCTCACTTTGCGCTTTATTTTTTGTAGAAGTCCAACTATATGTATAAACGCAATCATTGCCATGATAAGAGGTCAGCAACTTCCGGCCGACTCTGCAACGTTATGCTTACAAAGAACTATAATTTATGGAGTGGATTAAGCCGTTCTCAGTCATTATTACTCATTACCGTGGCGTGCCGATCGTCAATCCTAATCACTCTACTCATAATATTACCTACCGTTGCAACTCCAATATTGAACACAGTCAGACAGCCACAGAAATAAATACATGTACGAGTGTATACGTTAAACCTGAAAAGATATTTGTAAAATCTAATTTTAATAGTAAAAAAATAGTTTTGTGCACAGAAAAGTTTCTATAATAGAAAAAGTTATACTTTTAATTTCATTACAATCATACATTTGTTTGATTACAAACTGAAACTTATACAGCAGTATTTTTGTAACATTTCGACACAGTTCGATCAAACGATTAGATTTCGTGTGTTGACGATAGAATAATATTTTCTGATAATTTTACTTTTGTCTTTTGCGTCCATCGGACACAGGACATATTTTGAATATGTCCTCTGTGTGCTGGACAAAAACTGAAAAATTTCACACACAATAAGCTGGAATATAAATAATATTTAAATGAGCTTAAATAAATAATTACCTGAGTTCCGTGAATCTCTGCAATCCAAATAGTTCCTGTGTATTGAGACGATATCAGCTTTTGAAATCATGATTGATTATTCTAATTCATATTCAAGAATAAATAAAATTATTCTTCGAGGGCTTTTAATACGAATTATTAGCACAAAATAGAAAAAAAACGAATTATTAGCACTTGATCCAAATTCTCATGTATCTCATTCAGAGCAGCAATTACATAAAAATATAGTAGATTATACAACAAGTGAATAAAAAGGGAATTTAGTTCGAGGGACTAAGTTGGATCCCGAGAGCAGCGAAGGATTCTTGAGTTGAATCCCGAGCGTAGCGAGGGATTGAAAAGTAGAATCCTGAGCGAAACGAGGGATACAATGGACCGAGATGAATTTTTTTTTTCACGAGTTGTGTACTCTACTTTTTACCATTGACTGCGAGAAAACATAATAGCAGTACTTACACCTATAGTACCTATTTATAGTTATCACACTGAGAAAAATTTCCTCTGCCGCACTACGTAAAATAAGGATAAAAATCGACCACTATGACGTGTGTAACCCGCTACATTACGCGTAAGTAGTCAGTCATACGTAGTCGGCATACTGACGCTCATCATGGAGCGGGTTACGTAATTTACGAGTGGTCGATTTTTGTACGTACGTACGTAGCCCGACATCCGGCTACGTACATACGTAGTGCGCAAGTCGCACTGAATACTCCTGAAACTACGACTGCGGCTTACGTACGTTACTGTAGCGGGCACAGTAAATAATGGTGAGCTATACGTGTGCACCGCGGCGGCATACGTACAATACTGTGGCAGACACAGTAAAGCACGGTGAGCCGTACGTGTGTACCACGGCGGCATACGTTCGATACTGCAGCGGGCACAGTAAATAATGGTGAGCCATACGTGTGCACCGCGGCGGCATACGTACGATACTGTAGCGGGCTCAGTAAAGCACGGTGAGCCGTACGTGTGTACCACGGCGACATACGTACGATACTGTAGCGGGCACAGTAAATAATGGTGAGCCATACGTGTGCACCGCGGCGGCATACGTACGATACTGTGGCAGACACAGTAAAGCACGGTGAGCCGTACGTGTGTACCGCGACGGCATATGAACGATACTGTAGCGGGCACAGTAAATAATGGTGAGCCATACGTGTGCACCGCGGCGGCATACGTACGATACTGTGGCAGACACAGTAAAGCACGGTGAGCCGTACGTGTGTACCGCGACGGCATACGTATGATACTGTAGCGGGCACAGTAAATAATGGTGAGCCATACGTGTGCACCGCGGTGGCATACGTACGATACTGTGGCAGACACAGTAAAGCACGGTGAGCCGTACGTGTGTACCGCGACGGCATATGTACGATACTGTAGCCGGCACAGTAAATAATGGTGAGCCATACGTGTGCACCGCGGCGGCATACGTACGATACTGTGGCAGACACAGTAAAGCACGGTGAGCCGTACGTGTGTACCGCGACGGCATACGTATGATACTGTAGCGGGCACAGTAAATAATGGTGAGCCATACGTGTGCACCGCGGCGGCATACGTACGATACTGTGGCAGACACAGTAAAGCACGGTGAGCCGTACGTGTGTACCGCGACGGCATACGTATGATACTGTAGCGGGCACAGTAAATAATGGTGAGCCATACGTGTGCACCGCGGTGGCATACGTACGATACTGTGGCAGACACAGTAAAGCACGGTGAGCCGTACGTGTGTACCGCGACGGCATATGTACGATACTGTAGCTGGCACAGTAAATAATGGTGAGCCATACGTGTGCACCGCGGCGGCATACGTACGATACTGTGGCAGACACAGTAAAGCACGGTGAGTCGTACGTGTGTACCACGGCGACAACCGTACGATACTGTAGCGGGCACAGTAAATAATGGTGAGCCATACGTGTGCACCGCGGCGGCGTACGTACGATACTGTGGCGGGCACAGTAAATCATGGTGCACCATACGTGTGCACCATGGTGGCATACGTATGATACTGTAGCGGGCACAGTCAAGCATGGTGAGCCATACGTTTGCACCACGGCGGCATACTTACGATACTATGGCGGACACAGTCAATCATGGTGCGCCATACGTGTGCACCATGGCGGCATAGGTAGGATACTGTGGCAGGCACAGTAAAGCATGATGTGCCAGACGTATTAACTGTCGTAGTAGAGGTAAGGTACCGTTGCCGGTACAGTAAGGCATGATGAACCGTGCGTATATACTACGGCAGCATACGTACGATACTGGTGCGGGAACAGTAAAGCACGGTGAACCATACTTATGTAACACGCCAGCGTACGTACGATACTGCTGCGGGTATAGTAAGACATGGTGCACTATACGTGTTACGTATGGCACACCATGCCTTACGATACTCGCACCTGTATTTTCCTTATGCTGGCATGGTACATACAAAGGTGTTCAGATAATTAGTATGAATATTAACCAAATTCAATGAAATTTTGTAGACACGATCGAGAAACTAATATCTAGGTCTATAGTTTATTACATTTTCGTAAAAATGTATAGTTTAAATATTGCAGGGAGTTTTTAATGAAAATATGAAAATACCACAGACCTAGGTATTACTTTCTAGACCATATTTACAAAATTTAATTGACTTTGATTGGTTAATATTCAAAATAATTATCTGAACACCTATGTATGTACGGCCAGCGTCATAAATATATATACGTTAACAAGAGCTCAAAAATATCTACACACCTCTATGTCACTGACAATAAGGTTGGTGTTTACATATTTTGACTCAATGGCTGTATTTATGTATATGAATGACACTGACTGTACCATGCCAACATAAGGAAAATACAGGTGCAATTATCGTAAGGCATAGTGTGCAATACGTAACACGTAGTGCAATAGTGCATCATGCCTTATACCCGCAACAGTATCGCATGTACTCGGGCGTGAGTCTAATTAGACACAATTGATTTTTAAGTTTCCGTTTTTCCTTTTTTTGAGGCACGGAACCCTAAAAATAAAGTATGTCTAATAGCCGTCCATCTATGTACATACGTATGGTGAATGGTATGGTGCCTTATTGTCCCACACTAGTATCATACCTTCTATTTGTCTTCTCAGCATATATATTTGTCCAATGCTGGAGATATGCTTCTCCCATGGTTTTCCTATGTCGTCCTTGTTGCGGCGTATCTGGTTGAGGTAGGCCCTGACATCTTAGGAATGGCGGTCTGCCCACGCTTCGACTTCCCGTTCATACCTCTACTATAACAGTTAATAAGTTTTATACAACATTATGCTTCTTTGTAGTAAAACCTGCACTGGTTACGTAGATATCTACTTATAAATATTGGTGCGGGTACGATAAAGAATGATGTATCATTTTAAAGCTGACCAGATGTTTTAAAAACCGGCATGCGGCATTTTTCACATTTAATTTCTTTTACTGGCAATAGTTACGTATAAATAAATCACAAAGGTCGCGTCCTCATTGCAGGGTTTTTTTAAACTCTGGTCAGGCTTTATCTACTTATGTTGAACTTGTACGATATTAGTGCGGCTATTATTATTATTATGCAAAATAATTTTAAAGCAAACTTAACAGCTGCACCGATATAGCACCAAAGTCCAGACCTGTAAGTGAAAAGCATATAATAATTGGTAATTTAGATAAAATCATACTTCACGATACATTATACATTTAGTGTACACAGCCATGATACAACATTTTTTATTTTTTAACTTTTACAAGGTTATTAACAGAAGAAATTCCGTTCTCAAACCCTGTACAAGTTTTATAGCTTAACATGCTTAAAAGGAAATAGACATAAAAGATTCATATTATTTATTTTCAATCGCAAAAATTGAGACATACTTAGTTACAAAAAAACCACAACAAGCTTAATTAATCATACTATTCTAGAATTACATGGTCGTCAAATTGGCGTACCCGTGAAACATTATGCTTTCTTTGAATGATCTTGTTGGATACGTCGGATTCAGAAGCAGCTTGCGATATATAGCCGTCGCATTCCGTGCAAGTGAAATGTTGATGACATAAGCCAGCAACATCAAAGCAATATTGCAGGATTTCTCTGGTTTATCTTCTGTATTCAAAGAAAAAAGTTTCGGTTAATTTTTTAATACTTATTTTTATGAAGGTTTAATAATAAGAACTAATATTTGAGAAAAAATTCTTACCGTCAATCATATGCAATGCCGTGCAATTATATTTGCTATTTTTGTTCTCGTGTCTCTATTTTTTCGCAATTTTAATGAAGCATAATATTTTATAATTTCTCCCTTTTTTGAGGGTGATAGAGGAAAATAATTTGTTTTTCATTCCTGGATACAGACCACTGAAATCCTTTATTAGCTGAAAAAAGAATAAGTAACTTTTGTCATTTATATGTCATTGCGTACGTTTTTATAGAAAAACCACAAAGATTATGTAAAAAATAAGGCTGCGGACTGCGGTATATGCTTACCAAGGTATAGTTATTTCTATCAAGGTTTAATAATAAGAACTAATATTTGAGAAAAAATTCTTACCGTCAATCAGTGCAATTATATTTGCTATTTTTGTTCTCGTGTCTCTATTTTTTCGCAATTTTGATGAAGCATAATATTTTATAATTTCTCCCTTTTTTGAGGGTGATAGAGGAAAATAATTTGTTTTCCATTCCTAGATACAGACGACTGAAATCGTTCATTGGCTGAAAAAAGAATAAGTAACTTTTGTCATTTATATGTCATTGCGTACGTTTTTATAGAAAAACTACAAAGATTATGTAAAAAATAAGGCTGTGGACTGCGGTATATGCTTACTAAGGTATAGTTATTTCTATCAAGGTTTAATAATAAGAACTAATATTTGAGAAAAAATTCTTACCGTCAATCAGTGCAATTATATTTGCTATTTTTGTTCTCGTGTCTCTATTTTTTCGCAATTTTGATGAAGCATAATATTTTATAATTTCTCCCTTTTTTGAGGGTGATAGAGGAAAATAATTTGTTTTCCATTCCTAGATACAGACGACTGAAATCGTTCATTAGCTGAAAAAAGAATAAGTAACTTTTGTCATTTATATGTCATTGCGTACGTTTTTATAGAAAAACTACAAAGATTATGTAAAAAATAAGGCTGCGGACTGCGATATATGCTAACCAAGGTATAGTTATTTCTATCAAGGTTTAATAGTAAGAACTAATATTTGAGAAAAAAATCTTACCGTTAATCAGTGCAATTATTTGCTATTTTTGTTCTCGTGTCTCTATTTTTTCGCAATTTTAATGAAGCATAATATTTTATAATTTCTCCCTTTTTTGAGGGTGATAGAGGAAAATAATTTGTTTTTCATTCCTGGATACAGACCACTGAAATCCTTCATTAGCTGAAAAAAGAATAAGTAACTTTTGTCATTTATATGTCATTGCGTACGTTTTTATAGAAAAACCACAAAGATTATGTAAAAAAAAAAAAAAAATAAGGCTGCGGACTGCGGTATATGCTTACCAAGGTATAGTTATTTCTATCAAGGTTTAATAATAAGAACTAATATTTGAGAAAAAATTCTTACCGTCAATCAGTGCAATTATATTTGCTATTTTTGTTCTCGTGTCTCTATTTTTTCGCAATTTTGATGAAGCATAATATTTTATAATTTCTCCCTTTTTTGAGGGTGATAGAGGAAAATAATTTGTTTTCCATTCCTAGATACAGACGACTGAAATCGTTCATTAGCTGAAAAAAGAATAAGTAACTTTTGTCATTTATATGTCATTGCGTACGTTTTTATAAAAAAAACTACAAAGATAAGGCTGCGGACTGCGGTATATGCTTACCAAGGTATAGCCTTGTGATTGTTTCAAGGCTGGGAAATCCTTGAAGTAATCCACTATATCACTTTTTCCACATTGGATGCGGTTTAGGCAGTTTCTGCCCACTTTTCTTCAACAGATTTCCATGGTTTCCAGATTTCCATGATATTTCATTTTTCAGCCAGACTAATGTTTCTTTAGACAATACCTGTAATACACACGTAAACCACATAAATGTGTATGGTGGGATGAGTTAACAAGAGGAAGCGCATCAAGGGCAGATTGAGATGACAGCAGTCGAGCTGTCAAACGTCAAAGTGAATGAAATGAAATTAAAAATTAAAATTGAAATGAAAAAAAAAAATGAAAAAAAAAATGATATTAAATGTGGTACAATATTGTTTTTACATTTGACCATGTAAATCTACTGTTTGCGAGAAATTTTAAGTTTTATTTTAAACATTGTAAATTGTGTAGGAACTATAGGCAACAGCGTCGCTTAACCACTGCTAAGGTTAAAATCGCTTGCACGCGAATTTTGTTGCTAACTGGTTAATCAACGCTGTTGCCCATAGTACCTACCTATCCGACAAATATTTTACAACAGTGTATTGAGGTGTTTACAATTAGTGGCGTTTATGATTAATGTGACAAACATTGGTCAAATCATAAAAAAAAATAAAAAAATTTTTTTTTTACAAGGTAGGTAAGTAAATACCTACACGTTTACATTTGACCATTTACATTGATTGATTTCATTTGATCTTGTAAATACCATAGTTTGCGAGAATTTTAAGTTCTATCCTCGTAAGTCCTGTGTTTTTGAAATGTGTAGTTCCAACGACCTGACGTACTGTATGAAGTACAAACTAAAATTAGTGCTTCAGACCGAGACAGAAAAGTTTCATTTTCTGCGAATTTAGATGTGGAACCTGGTTGTTTATGTTTTTTGGTATGTTTGATATGCTCCAGACTATATTTTGAAGCAAAAAGTAAAAATATTTTGTACTAAATTTAGTATGTTAGGTTTTGGTGTCCATCGTTCTGGCAGCGCCACGGTCTCCGATTTACGTGAAAAAAAATCACCATGTAGGCCGACTTTTTCCCAGTCGGGAAAAAATACGTTTGATTTTTTCCCTCCACTGGATCCGAAGATATACGAGGTTTTTTGTGGCGCTGCCAGAACGACGTCGTTCTGGCAGCGCCACGGCTATATCTCATTAATTACAAATGCTAGAATAAATCCGATTACATACAGATTTTTGGCTTTTTTTTCCATTTCACACAAGCTAACATCCACCCGTGAATGTCAACAGATTCAGGAGTAATCGTGGGTCATTTGTGGCGCTGCCAGAACGACGTCGTTCTGGCAGCGCCACGGCTGTATCTCAGCAATTCGTTTTTTTTCCTGGAAACGGTGTGGGTATATATTTAATACCTTCGTCATAAGGCACGGCAAAAAACGAATTTCTACATTTCATCGTGGATTAAGAATTTTATAGGCTTCGAGAAATTCTAACCTCAAAAAAATTTTTTTTTCGCTCTAACGCCTTTAATTGATGTATTAAATAACATTCGCGCATTCCCTTATCTTCCTATAAAGGGAAAAAAATAAACCACCATCGCAGCATTAGCCGTTCCAGAGAAATCATAGGTTTAGATTTGGTTCATACATTAGGCATCGTTCCCGCAGCGCCACACCCAGTACACCATGATCCAGGGCACCTGTCGCCAAACTGAGTATGCCAATATTTAGTACCACCATAGCGAACACGGAAAAAAATCTGATAACGTGTATAACACAGCTACTTTCCGAGAAATAAGCCATTGATTCAATATGCCATACAATTGGTACATTCGAGTAGAAAAGTTTTAAATTGCTTTTTATTTTAGCATTTTAAGTATCGGATCCGGTGCCCAAAACCATTTTTTACTATACACGGTGTTTGGTAATAGCCTTATAAAGCCGAATATGGTACATTTAAATATTTTGTTTATTAATTTTTGTATGAAACAGCTGATTTTTTTCGCGATTTCAGAGTTGGTCCCATAGTAAAAGTTGTTCAGTTTGATGGCCTCTATCTACAATATTCGGCTTTATAAGACTATATTACCAAACACCCTGTAAAGATAAACTAAACGATCGTTCAGACAATGCTTGATAAGCTTGTAAACGGTAACTGTAACTGCTCAAACATCGCTTCTAGACTATAAGAAAGGCTTGCAGAAACATTTTTATTATAACGGTTAAACCGGTTTTATCGAAAAATTGCGTTCGGGTGCGGAACGAAATAGAAGCGATACTTTAAACCTAAATAAACCGGTTTATTCCTAGGTCATCGCCCGGGCAGTCATATCATAGGGGTTTCTCAGAAATCGTCAAAAAATCATAAGGGTCAATTCAAGTTGGGAGAGCGCAGCGAATTTTCGTACTTCGAAATTTTCTTTATTTCTTCTTTAAAAAAAATATAAAAATCTTTTTAAAAAAACACGTTTTTAAAACAGACTAAATTATTACAAAAAAAAATTGGATTAAAACATTAAAACGGACTAAAAAGAAAAATATAAATTCTTCTGTACACATTTATAACCCTACCTACAGAAATTTTAAACCTAAAAACGTGGGGCGCATTTTGTAAAATTTATCATCCATATTGTCTTTAGCATTTTTTAGAAAATTTCGAAGTACCAAAATTCGCTGCGCTCTCCCAACTTGAATTGACCCTAATGATTTTTTGTCGATTTCTGAGAATCCCCTATGATATGACTGCCCGGGCGATGACCAAGGAATAAACCGGTTTATTTAGGTTTAAAGTATCGCTTCTATTTCGTTCCGCACCGGAACGCAATTATTCGATAAAACCGGTTTAACCGTTATAATAAAAATGTTTCTGCAAGCCTTTCTTATAGTCTAGAAGCGATGTTTGAGCAGTTACAGTTACCGTTTACAAGCTTATCAAGCATTGTCTGAACGATCGTTTAGTTTATCTTTACAGGGTGTTTGGTAATATAGTCTTATAAAGCCGAATATTGTAGATAGAGGCCATCAAACTGAACAACTTTTACTATGGGACCAACTCTGAAATCGCGAAAAAAAATCAGCTGTTTTTTTATACAAAAATTAATAAACAAAATATTTAAATGTACCATATTCGGCTTTATAAGGCTATTACCAAACACCGTGTATAGTAAAAAATGGTTTTGGGCACCGGATCCGATACTTAAAATGCTAAACTAAAAAGCAATTTAAAACTTTTCTACTCGAATGTACCAATTGTATGGCATATTGAATCAATGGCTTATTTCTCGGAAAGTAGCTGTGTTATACACGTTATCAGATTTTTTTCCGTGTTCGCTATGGTGGTACTAAATATTGGCATACTCATATTCACTTCTCAAGCTTACGCGCTCACTAGACATGAAATAAAAGACTTTTTAACGGTCCCCCGTGACCACGGCAGCTGCAAAGGTGCCGAAACGTCGGAAAAATCAAAAATCAAACCAAATACCAACTAATTACCAAAGTACTTTCAATAAAACCGCGCTAGTATCCGTTAAAAAGTCTTTTATTTCATTGGCATACTCAGTTTGGCGACAGGTGCCCTGGATCATGGTGTACTGGGTGTGGCGCTGCGGGAACGATGCCTAATGTATGAACCAAATCTAAACCTATGATTTCTCTGGAACGGCTAATGCTGCGATGGTGGTTTATTTTTTTCCCTTTATAGGAAGATAAGGGAATGCGCGAATGTTATTTAATACATCAATTAAAGGCGTTAGAGCGAAAAAAAATTTTTTTGAGGTTAGAATTTCTCAAAGCCTATAAAATCCTTAATCCACGATGAAATGTAGAAATTCGTTTTTTGCCGTGCCTTATGACGAAGGTATTAAATATATACCCACACCGTTTCCAGGAAAAAAAACGAATTGCTGAGATACAGCCGTGACGCTGCCAGAACGACGTCGTTCTGGCAGCGCCACAAATGACCCACGATTACTCCTGAATCTGTTGACATTCACGGGTTGATGTTAGCTTGTGTGAAATGGAAAAAAAAGCCAAAAATCTGTATGTAATCGGATTTATTCTAGCATTTGTAATTAATGAGATATAGCCGTGGCGCTGTCAGAACGACGTCGTTCTGGCAGCGCCACAAAAAACCTCGTATATCTTCGGATCCAGTGGAGGGAAAAAATCAAACGTATTTTTTCCCGACTGGGAAAAAGTCGGCCTACATGGTGAATTTTTTTCACGCAAATCGGAGACCGTGGCGCTGCCAGAACGATGCACACTAGGTTTTGATAGTTTTTGAATACGAAAACAACAAAATTCATTTTTCATTTTTATTTAAAAGTTATTATTATTATCAACAAAATCATATCTTCTATCAAACATAAACAATAATTAACTAATTTTCATAAAAATACTTGTAAAAAACAGTACTATTAACAATTTAGCCTTAATTCTTAAGCTCACTTACACACATCGGTGTAAGACTAAAAGAGAGAAAATTAAAATATAAAAGTATGTACGGTTAGTTAACAAAGTTAACAGTCCCACTGTCGATTAATAAACTTAATTTAAGTAGATATCCTGATTTAGATTTCTTGAACATTTTTGTCTTCATCTGAGTAAATGATGATGATTTATTCAGGTATGAACACCTTTTCACCACCAAAATCATCGTGAATGAAATTGTTTAAAAGTTTTGCAATATGCTCATCATCAAAAGCTGAAATGTAACAAGTATATAAATAAAAGTAAATATCTAACATACCAAATGAAATTGGAAGAAATACTTAACGTACTGTATGCAGTACAAGTTATTTCAACCAATCATCTAACTTGGGTGATATGGAGTTATCAACTAAATTTTGTTTTATTTGTATTAATTACTATTTAAATTTACTCTTTTAAATTAAAAACAATGAAATAAACATAAGATTACGTTAATATAGCTGGATTTACTTATACTTACCTCGTATCGGCCTGGAAACCGACTGCGTGGACATTTTCAAAGAAATGACACTGACAGTGGCAGTTGACAGTACTGGTTTAAGGTGGCAAGGTTGGCCATAGATTACAGAAGTAAATGGCTGTCTCGATATTACCATTCTAGAAAAAACTTCGTCGAAAACGGGAGATTAGAATTTGTACTCTACGTAGTACATTAGGTAGTTACGTCTTGCTATAGAATTCAATTGTCAGGTCTGAAATACTAGCGTCAATTTGTACTTTATGAAGTGCGCTAGGACTTACGAGGTAATAAAAAAATCCTATAAAAACTTTCGTTCTTTTTACTTTAATCGGTTATTGTTATATTTTTTTCATGATTTAACCAAAGTTTGTCTCATTCACCATGTCATATTAGACGGATAGGTACCTACAAAATTTACAATGTTTAAAATAAAACTTTAAATTTCTCGCAAATGTAGCATTTACAAGGTCAAAAGGAAAAACCACACTGTAGCGCATTTAATTTTGCTTTTTATGACACCCCACACAAGCTTATAAATTACACACTTTCTGTTGTATACGCCATATTCTGAAAGCGGCAACAGCAACTTTTATGACGTCATAACCCGTTATGAACCCCCTCCCCCCCCGTTAAGAACTGTCTCCCGATGGTTTTTTAGTCAGAATACCATGCCTAACAACATACTAAACTATGCCGCTAGTTTCATCAAGCGCATTTTTTTTCCCTTGAGGGAAGGCACTATTAACAAAACGGGTGTAACAAGACACTCAACGAAGCCGAAGTCCACGCATTCCGCCCATCATCAGGTTCATTTTTGTCTTTTAGACTATACCTGGGAAACCAATAGCTACGAAGTTATTGAAGGTCAAGTCAAAATTTTTTTTTTCAAAATATGAAATCTTATTTTATTCGTTATTTCCTAATGTTTGAAACATTTAGAAAGAAACATTTATCAAAATATTATGTATTTCGTAACAAACAATGGCTTCAAAATATTATCACTCAATGTATTTCATGAGCACGCAAACGTTGCTTTTCAACTCGGCCGCACGCAGCTCTGTAGCATTCACTCGCAGACGCGGTCTTTTATAAAGTTACCTTGTGTGGTAATGCTTTTTAACACCAAACATTAAAATCGTTTCCCTGCAATAATTTTAAACAGAAATGGTTCTGATGATGGGCAGAATACGTAGACCTCGGCTTCGTTAAGTGTCTTGCTACACCCGGTATACTTAACTGGTACCTTCGCGGTGCGAGCCCGACTCGAATTTGACTAGTAATTATTATTTGCCCACCACTTCCCAGATATTCCAGGCGCCAGGCATCTGTGATAGTTGGCGTGGATCAGATGACTTCGAGGTTGTGTAATGTTATGATTACAATGTAAAAAAATAATGTTATGATAACTCACAGTGTTATTAGCTGCAGTTTAATAAATCTGTGAATATTTTTTCATTATCACCGATCCGATGTCCCGTACAATCACAGTACTTGTTGTATGGTCTGTGCGTACAATACAGCGTTTAAGTTTTTTGAGTTGTTTAGCTCAGCGTTCTTAATTTCAAGGTTCTAGAATAATAATTTAAAGGTTTATTATTAAGTACACAGCAGAGTTCCAAGAGAAAACACAAAGAAAACGTTTTTATGTTAACATTTTCATATTTTACCTAAATACAAGATGTATAAAAACAAGTACGTACTTACATTGACACCGGTCGCTTTAAGATGTTGTGGCCAATTTTTATAGTATTCTATTTTTGGAATATTTTTTTTTATTCTTCATCGTTTTGCAGAATGGCAGTTTCAATTTAGTTAAATAAGGTTGACTGAAAAATGCAAACACAAACTTGTTATGTAGGTAACCATACAACAAGTACTTACGTGTAGATACAGTCGAGTTCATTAATATGTTGGCACGTTTGGCAGGATATTGACTTTTATTACAAAGGCATAATTATCGCGCGGTGCCATCGCCTGAGCGGATAAAGGTTGACGAACTGTCAAAAGTGCCAACATATTAATGGACTCGACCGTACCTACCTACTTGTTATTGCCTAAGTACATGTTCAAATTTTCTAGTTGTCTACGTGTTCTAAGATGTTCATGATCTAATGTTTTATACTTTAATTAGGTATTACATAATGGAGTGGTGGAATCTTGTACAGCATTCTTTGGTTGAATGCTCTAAGGTATGAATGCTCTAATAAACAAGCTAGAGCTCAAATGTAAAAAAAATAGATTTAAAAGATCGACAGAAAAGAAAATATTTTCTCCTCCCCCGGTTTTCAATAAGAAAAAATTTATGTCTCTTCATTATAGTTTACGACTTTAGCCAACAAGCAATGGATAAGGTTTTTCATTGTTCAACTTGTTTGTCATTAGTATTATGCAGATTTTTCAATAAAACAAATGCTTTGCCAAACACGTTTAAAAACCTACGAGAAAACCAATGATAATAATAATAAGTCTATGGAGAAAACTCTAAATAATACTTACACGTGAAATGTTGTATTTGCACTGCACAGATAAAAAGCACAAGACGGCATTTTAAAAAAGTTCTCGAGTGTTTTTTCGAAATAACTGTATTCACGATACTCACTCTTAAACAAGTTTTGTACCTAGGTATAAAACTAAGAAAACAAAAGCGTCTCAAAACGCTGCAATGAGTGCTAACTCTGCTGTCACAAATGGCCGCCCGCCAGTGTTGCCAACCACTGCCAAAATCTTCCCCCAAGAAATTTTCAAAATTCCCCTAAAAACCCCCAAGTTTAAATTCTTATTATAAAGTAGGTCGTGACTAATCAAATAAAACGCTTGCATATTAAGGTTCGTATTATAGAATCAAACTCAAACTCAAATCTCTGCTTCTAATTACTAATTCACAGGCTGCGTGTTTGTAAAGTTTTGAATCAATGAAATCCGAGTACTCACATGGAATTTCCTATTGTACGAAGGTTTTGCTTGAAGCCCCTAAAAAAAACCCTGAAATATTCCTGCCCCTAAAAAATCCCCTTTTGACACTTGCCCCCCCTAAATCTAGGGGAAAATCCCCCAAGTTGGCATCACTGCCGCCCGCGCCGGCCGGCCGCTCTCTGCTTGCTTCAGTGTTGCCAGATGAGCAAAATGAAAATGCGGTAGCTGTGCTTAAAAACACGCAGATTTTCAACAAAAAGTGGAATTTCTTGTTATAACATTTACATCGATTTTTCTCTTGATTCGTGTGCTTATTAGTTGTTTTTCACACAAAGACAAGTATCAACTTATCTCAAGAAAAAATCAAATTAAGTCAAGTGCAGGACAGAAAATAATTTAACTAAATCTTATTAGATGATTCGATACTTTTTATAATCTTACTACGCGCGGCTGCCTGTCATGTCCTATCTGTAACTTATCTTCGATCGATTCTTGTAATCCAAAATAAATACAGCGTTCGGCTAATATAATGCAAAATTGTAAGGTTAGAAAGTAGCCGATGCATCTTACAGACTAATTTTGTTTCGCTTATATTTTTACACAACTAAAGTGGTTGCCCACTTAGTTCTAAAAAAAGAGCAAACACAAACATGGTTAATAAACTTATGAAGTAGCTAATGAATGACCACCAAACAACATAACTTTAATTGTGATGGCAACCCCAAATTTGCGTAAAATGCGCAGTAGGTACGACGTTCTTTAGGTAATAAGTAAGCAGATTCATTATAAATAGCCGCGTTATTTATAATGTAGCTCGTTACTTATTTTAAGTATAAGGCTTGCAGTATAATGTATGCCACTACAGTTAAGTATAGCGGCTCTGTTTTTTCCGGTGCCAGAATATCTTTTTAACTAATGCGACTATTGAAAGTGTTTCGGGACATCTATATTCGAGGTAGGTATATAACTACATATCTACTAAGAATGTTATAAACCAATATGGCGGCTAACTTTTTGTTTGTGTGCCGATTTTGATGAAACTCGGTTTTTGTTACTATTTTGACAAGGAAACAGCAACGCAATAATAAAATTATAAAAAATCCAAGATGGCGACCAACTTTTTTGTTTTTCGGCCGATTTCGATGAAACTTCGTTAATGGTGTTATTTTAACAAGGCAATAACAACGCAATGTTAAAAATATAAAAAATTCAAGATGGCGGCCAACTTTTTTGTTTGTGGGCCGATTTCGATGAAACTCGATTTTTTATACTATTTGACAAGAAAACAGCAACGCAATGTTAAAAATATAAAAATATCCAAGATAGCGGCCAAGTTGGTGGTTTATGAGCCGATTTCGATGAAATTCCGTTCATAGTACTATTTTGACAAGGAAATAATAACGCAATGTTCAAAATATTGAAAAATCTAAGATGGCGGCCAATTTTCTTGTTTGTGGGCCGATTTCCATGAAACACGGTTTTCGGAACTATTTTAGCGAGAAAACAGCAACGCAATGTTAAAAATAGTGAAAAATCCGTTATGGCGGCAACTTTTTGTTTGTGGGCCGATTTTGATGAAACTCTCTTTTTGGTACTATTTCGACAAGAAAACAGCAACTCAATGTTGAAAATATTGAAAAATCCATTATGGCAGCCTACTTTTTTGTTTGTAAGCCGATTTCGATGAAACTTGTTTTTTGGTACAATTATGACAAGAAAACAGCAACGCAATGACACAAATATAAAAATTCAAGATTGCGGCCAACTTTTTTGTTTTTGGGCCGATTTCGATGAAACTCGGTTTATGATACAATTTTGACAAGAAAACAGCAACGCAATGTTAAAAATATAAAAAAATCCAAGATGGCGGCCAACTTTTTTGTTTTTTGGTCGATTTTGATTAAACTTGGTTTATAGTGTTATTTTAACAAGGCAATAACAACGCAATGTTAAAAATATGAAAAATCCAAGATGGCGGCCAACTTTTTAGTTTTTGAGCCGATTTCGATGAAACTCCGTTCATAGTTCTATTTTGACAAGGAAATAATAACGCAATGTTCAAAATATTGGAAAATCCAAGATGGCGGCCAACTTTTTGGTTTTTGAGCCGATTTCGATGAAACTCCGTTCATAGTTCTATTTTGACAAGGATATAATAACGCAATGTTCAAAATATTGGAAAATCCAAAATGGCGGCCAATTTTCTTGTTTGTGGGCCGATTACTATGAAACACGGTTTATGGAACTAATTTAACGAGAAAACAGCAACGCAATGTTGAAAATATTGAAAAATCCATAATGGCAGTCAACTTTTTTGTTTGTAGGCCGATTTCGATGAAACCCGGTTTTTGGTGTTATTTTAACAAGGCAATAACAACGCAATGTTAAAAATATAAAAAATCCAAGATGGCGGCCAACTTTTTGGTTTTTGAGCCGATTTTGATGAAACTCCGTTCATAGTTCTATTTTGACAAGGATATAATAACGCAATGTTCAAAATATTGGAAAATCCAAGATGGCGGCCAATTTTCTTGTTTCTGGGCCGATTTCGATGAAACTTGGTTTATGGTGTTATTTTAACAAGGCAATATTAACGCAATGTTAAAAATATAAAAATCCAAGATGGCGGCCAACTTTTTTGTTTCTGGGCTGATTTCGATAAAACTTGGTTTATGGTGTTATTTTAACAAGGCAATATTAACGCAATGTTAAAAATATAAAAAATCCAAGATGGCGGCCAACTTTTTTGTTTCTGGGCTGATTTCGATAAAACTTGGTTTATGGTGTTATTTTAACAAGACAATATTAACGCAATGTTAAAAATAAAAAAAATCCAAGATGGCAGGCAACTTTTTTGTTTCTGGGCCGATTTAGATGAAACTTGGTTCATGGTGTTATTTTAACAAGGCAATATTAACGCAATGTTAAAAATATAAAAAATCCAAGATGGCGGCCAACTTTTTTGTTTCTGGGCTGATTTCGATAAAACTTGGTTTATGGTGTTATTTTAACAAGGCAATAACAACGCAATGTTAAAAATAAAATAAAAATTAAGATGGCGACCAACTTTTTTGTCTATCGGCCGATTTAGATATAACTTGGTTTATGGTGTTATTTTAACAAGGCAATAACAACGCAATGTTAAAAATATAAAAAAAATAAGATGGCGACCAACTTTTTTGTCTATCGGCCGATTTAGATATAACTTGGTTTATGGTGTTATTTTAACAAGGCAATAACAACGCAATGTTAAAAATATAAAAAAATCGAAGATGGCGGGCAACTTTTTTGTTTCTGGGCCGATTTCGATGAAACTTGGTTCATGGTGTTATTTTATCAAGGCAATATTAACGCAATGTTAAAAATATAAAAAATCCAAGATGGCGGCCAACTTTTTTGTTTCTGGGCTGATTTCGATAAAACTTGGTTTATGGTGTTATTTTAACAAGGCAATATTAACGCAATGTTAAAAATATAAATAAATCCAAGATGGCAGTCAACTTTTTTGTTTCTGGGCTGATTTCGATGAAACTTGGTTTATGGTGTTATTTTAACAAGGCAATAACAACGCAATGTTAAAAATATAAAAAAAATTAAGATGGCGACCAACTTTTTTGTCTATCGGCCGATTTAGATATAACTTGGTTTATGGTTTTATTTTAACAAGGCAATAACAACGCAATGTTAAAAATATAAAAAATCCAAGATGGCGGGCAACTTTTTTGTTTCTGGGCCGATTTCGATGAAACTTGGTTCATGGTGTTATTTTAACAAGGCAATATTAACGCAATGTTTAAAATATAAAAAATCCAAGATGGCGGCCAACTTTTTTGTTTCTGGGCTGATTTCGATGAAACTTGGTTTATGGTGTTATTTTAACAAGGCATGGTTAGGCACATAAGGATTATTTTTATTCTGTAATTATTTTATGAATGAAATGTGTATGAGGTGTCATTGGGAACCTTTGCGCTCATTATTCTGTGGGATCATGCCATCTATGCCCGCAAGATGTGCTGGCCATTTGTTCTTTATCTATGGTCTTGCATTGGGTGAAAAAAGAACGCCCTTGTCAATGTGTGACTTTTTCCCTGTGAACGGATTTTATTTGTGCTGTTTTTGAAAAAGTGAATAAAACAGGAATATTTGGAGAGCGCCGTAATTGCGCGCCAAGCATCGCGATGCTGAACTGCTCTTCATGATCCTGGAGGTAAGTGGGCGTAGTTTAGGCGACCTTTGTTACCTCATACCCGACATCGGGTTCAAACATTATACCGGTGGAAGCCACCTCATGGTGGGCTATTTACACGTCACTCCATCTTTTGGTCCTTTGAGCGGATACCATGCTCCAGCTTTTAAGTTTTTTGGTACGTTGGATGTTCGCTAGATGATTACGTATTAATTGGTAAAATTCGCGAATTTGCTACGTACTTACCGCCATACTCCGCCATTTTGTAATTGATACAAAATTTTACGGAATAAAATTATTTTTACTCGAATTTAAATCTCGCATTGTAATAGCGTGATTTCTTTTAGGGTATTCCCGCATTGAAATAGCGGGTGATTTATTTTAGTTTAATTTCGCATTTTAATAGCGTAATTTCATTTAAGTATTTTATTTTCGCATTATAATAGCGTGTGATTTCATTTAATTTATTTTCGCATTGAAATAGCATCATTACTTTTAATTTATTTTCGCATTTAAATAGCGTAATTTCTTTATAAAAATGTTGAAATCAAGTGATGATTCGGTTGATTCCGTCATTGAACTACCTGATAAACAGCTTACCTTATTAATAGCAAAAAAGGAACGTCTTTTTTCGCGGATGAATGATCTTTATAGATTTGCGAACAATGTATCGAATTTTGCGTCCCGAAATAACGAGACTTTCATGGCTCAGTCTGAAATAATCGATGAAATGCGAAGGCAATTTGAGTCTATAATTGATGACATAAATGACCGCAAGCTTACGTTGGATTCGAAATTTCTGCCTGACTATCAGCCTTTGACTGCTTTTGAAGATTTGTACTTTGTTGTAAAACGCGTTCGAAATAACATTATTCAGTCGTCGCAATCAATTGTGCCGTCGTCATCGAATAGTTCCGGCGATCATAATCCTGGATGCACCATTAAGCTTCCTTCGATTGAACTGCCGAGCTTCGACGGCAAAACGGAAAACTGGCCTAAATTTTACGAATCTTTTAAGTCCAACATTCACAATAACACACAGCTGTCTGACTCGCAACGCGTGCAGTATTTAGTAGGGAAATTAACTCACGGCGCGCTTAAGGCTACCGCGGGTATTGTACCCTCGGGTGAAACCTATAATATTATTTGGGATAGCTTGGTGAATAAATATCAAGATGTCCGTGCATTAGCTACACTTTATCTTAACAATATTCTCGATGCGAAAAGTTGTTCGAATACGGCAGCTAGTCTTGATTATTTTATTGAAAAATATTCAGCGTCTGTGTTGGCCTTAAAACAACTGAATATTAGTGATGTGACCGATTTTATACTTTTGCATTGTGCTCTAAGGAAGATCGATGTTCAAACTGTTCAAGCGTTCGAATTATCTGTGCGTCATAAGGACATTCCTTCTTATAGCGAATTAATCTCTTTCGTGCAAGATCAAGTTAAAATCTTAGAACGGTCTAATGTTTCATACTCGTCACGGTCTTCGAGCGGTGGTGTTAATAAAGCGTCATCGTCGGTCGTGACCGCGGCAGCCCGTCCTAATACTTACAAGTCGTTTGTCGCGAGTAATGACACGTCGGGGAAGTCGTGTATTTTTTGCAATAAAAGTGATCATTCAATTAATGCTTGTTCACAGTTTAAAAGTTTGAGATCACCCCAGGCCCGATTTGATTTTATTAAATCGAAACAGGGTTGCGTAAGTTGTCTTAGTGGGTCGCATACCGTAACGTCATGTAGGTCGACGGTTGTTTGCGAATTATGCAAAAAACGTCATCATACCCTCTTACACTTCGATACCAAGAGTAATAATGGTCGGAAAAATACTTACGCTCATACGTCGCAAGTACCTACCATTGAAGGGTCGTTGCCTTATTTACCGTCGTCGGTGCCGTCCGTCGCCTCGCTGCCGACAGCGTCGCCTCTCTCCGCACCCGGCGTAGGATCAAACCCGTGTGTTTTGAACACCCCATCGGGTACCCCATCTATTATGGGGACCCCTTCGGTTTTGGGTACTCCAGTTAGTTTGGGTACCCCACCTAGTTCGGGTACCCCGACTATTTTAGGTACCCCGGCTACCCCTTCCTTGTCTTTAAGTGCGGAAGTGAGACCAAACTCTACGATTTTACTATCGACAGCTCAAGTTTATGCTAAAATAAAAAATTGCAATAATAGGAGAATTATCCGCTGTTTGATAGACAACGGTTCGCAAAATAATTTAATTACTATGGACTGTTGTAAATCGCTTAATTTACCAATAATTCCACTGAGTAACTCTTTTGTCAAAGGAATTGGTTTAGCGTCTCAGCCGATTTTAGGATACGTTTATTTGGATATTGAGTCCCGTGTTTATACGGATAATAAGTACACTATACATGCTTTAGTGATCGACTGTATCACCGATCAGCTGCCTGCTTATTATGTGGACACGGGTGATATGGGTTATTTGAAAGGGATTCCCCTCGCCGATCTGACATGGAACGTTCCCGGGTCGGTGGATGTCGTTCTGGGTGCTCAGCTGTTTCCATACATTTATTTAGGAAATAGGGTCATATCTGGTACCAGTGCGCCTCCTGCTTTGCTGACCGCGTTCGGTTACGTGCTGATGGGTGATTTCCCAAGTGATGTTCTTATTAATACTTCTACGTCGCTCTGCGCACTTTCACTTAATGATATGGTGCAGAAGTTTTGGCAATTAGAAGAATTACCTAACATGAAGTTTTTGAGTCCGGAGGAGACGGAATGTGAAAATTTGTTTGTTTCGTCGGTCACCCGGGGGGAGGGTGGTAGGTACTCGGTTGCTTTACCATTCTGCAAGAACCCGAAGGAATTGGGTAACTCTCGCACTGCTGCCCAAAGGCGATTTATGGCTTTGGAGCGGAGATTTAAACAGTCACCACATTTACGAGATAAATATAATAGTGTTATCGGTGAATATATTGAAAAGGGCTATTTGTCTGAAGTTCCTGAATCCGAGGTGACGGAGGAAGGATACTACATCCCGCATCACGCTGTCACCCATCCGAGTAAGCCCATGCCTCGGATCGTGCTCGATGCTAGTGCGAGAACGCATACAGGGTTGTCACTAAATGATGTCCTTCATATTGGCCCTAATTTGCAAGCCGATTTATTTCTGCTTTTGCTTGGCTTTCGTCTTTTCCCAGTCGCTATTACTGCTGATGTTAAACAGATGTATTTACAGATTTTGGTTCCGTATGAACACCGTAAATATATTAGGATTTTATTTCGTTTTTCGGAGAACGAAGTCATACGAACCTTTCAATTTAATCGGGTCCCCTTTGGTCTCAAATCAAGCCCATACTTAGCAATGCGAACTGTTCGTCAGCTGGCTGATGACATGAGATCACATTACCCGGAAGCTGCTGAGGTGGCAGAGTCTAGGTTGTACATGGATGATCTAGTTTATTCTATTGCGGATGAAGTCAGCGCCGTGCGTCTGTCTCGAGAATTAATCTCGCTGTTCAAGGCCGGTGCCTTTGACCTGGTCAAATGGACAAGTAATGCTCATGTAGTCCTGGAAAACCTTCCCGACTCCCACCGCAGTGCAGTGGATTTGAATGATGGTTCTAACCATACCTTGAAGGTGTTAGGCCTTTCGTGGGAACCAGCCGATGACAACTTCTTCTTTACGACTGCTTACGTCCAAGAGAAATGTACAAAACGGAATATACTCTCTGTGGTTGCTCGTTTGTTTGATGTCCTCGGTTTGATGGCCCCTGTAATTTTGTACGCCAAGCTGCTTATTAAAGAGCTATGGTTATGCAACATAGATTGGGATGATTCTCCCCCTGAGAGTGTTATACGAAAATTCTCGGCGCTTATGCAGGAATTTCCTCTCATCTCATTTTTGAAAATCCCACGTCATATAGGTGTCTTTAACGATCGTACGGTACTTATTGTGGCGTTTTGTGATGCGAGTATGAACGGTTATGGTTGTGTCTTATATTTACACACCACTGACTCCGTGGGCAATATTACTGTCAGATTACTTTGTGCGAAGTCAAAGGTTTCACCCACTAAAGTGACCACACTGGCACGTTTGGAATTATGTGCTGCCGTCTTGATGTCCAAACTAATACGGACAGTTCAAGAGTCTTATCAAGCGCGTGTACCCATTGCGGGAACGTATGCTTTCTCTGATTCGACTATTGCGCTTTCGTGGATTCATTCTTCACCGCATCGTTGGTCGGTGTTTGTAAGTAACCGCGTCGCTCAATGTCAAGAGAATCTGCCTCCTGAACACTTTTATCATGTGGCAGGAAGTGAGAATCCAAGTGATTGTCTTTCCCGGGGGATGCTTCCCTCCCAACTCGCTTCACATGATTTATGGTGGAACGGCCCATCATGGATTCGTAGCCCTCCGTCAAATTGGCCTATGAAAGCCTTTTCACCTACCATAACTGCCGAGTTGCCTGAGCACAAAGTTACTGTGCTGACTGCAACGGTTCAGTGTGAACCCCCGGCTCTGATGGAATTGGCTCAGCGTATATCCGGGTGGGATAAACTTTTACGGATTGTTGTGTACGTCCTCCGATTTATTAAAATAATCTCGCCTTCTTCTGGAGTAGTCAATAATATTATGACTGCCGAGAAATTTGTGGTACTTTCAGTGCAGAGTATCCACTTCCTTGAACTGGCCTTTAGGTGTAATTACGGAGATTCATCCTGGGTCGGGCGGAATTATTCGAGTAGCGACGGTGAAAACTAGTTTCGGGATCTTTAAGCGTCCTATTGTAAAATTATATCTTATACCTACTCATATTGTTGTCAAATGTTGATATTGTGATGTTGTCAAATAATTTTCTGCATCTTATATTTAGTTGTAATTTAGTTTGTTTAGGACTTAGCCATGAAGCTTGGCCATTCTGTTAGCCTTAATATAAACTGCGTGCATGCTATGTTATGTTGCCATGATTATGTTTGTAATTTATTTTTGTTTTGAAACTTCTGCGAACTTCCAAGGCGGGGAGCATGGTTAGGCACATAAGGATTATTTTTATTCTGTAATTATTTTATGAATGAAATGTGTATGAGGTGTCGTTGGGAACCTTTGCGCTCATTATTCTGTGGGATCATGCCATCTATGCCCGCAAGATGTGCTGGCCATTTGTTCTTTATCTATGGTCTTGCATTGGGTGAAAAAAGAACGCCCTTGTCAATGTGTGACTTTTTCCCTGTGAACGGATTTTATTTGTGCTGTTTTTGAAAAAGTGAATAAAAGAAAAACAGGAATATTTATTTTGAGAGCGCCGTAATTGCGCGCCAAGCATCGCGATGCTGAACTGCTCTTCATGATCCTGGAGGTAAGTGGGCGTAGTTTAGGCGACCTTTGTTACCTCATACCCGACATCGGGTTCAAACATTATACCGGTGGAAGCCACCTCATGGTGGGCTATTTACACGCCACACCAAGGCAATAACAACGCAATGTTAAAAATATAAAAAAAATTAAGATGGCGACCAACTTTTTTGTCTATTGGCCGATTTAGATATAACTTGGTTTATGGTGTTATTTTAAAAAGGCAATAACAACGCAATGTTAAAAATATAAAAAAATCCAAGATTGTGGCCAACTTTTTTGTTTCTGGGCCGATTTCGATGAAACTTGGTTTATGGTGTTATTTTAACAAGGCAATATTAACGCAATGTTAAAAATATAAAAAAATCCAAGATGGCGGCCAACTTTTTTGTTTCTGGGCCGATTTCGATGAAACTTGGTTTATGGTGTTATTTTAACAGGGCAATATTAACGCAATGTTAAAAATATAAAAATCCAAGATGGCGGCCAACTTTTTTGTTTCTGGGCTGATTTCGACAAAACTTGGTTTATGGTGTTATTTTAACAAGACAATATTAACGCAATGTTAAAAATATAAAAAAATCCAAGATGGCAGGCAACTTTTTTGTTTCTGGGCCGATTTCGATGAAACTTGGTTCATGGTGTTATTTTAACAAGGCAATATTAACGCAATGTTAAAAATATAAAAAATCTAAGATGGCGGCCAACTTTTTTGTTTCTGGGCTGATTTCGATAAAACTTGGTTTATGGTGTTATTTTAACAAGGCAATAACAACGCAATGTTAAAAATATAAAAAAAATTAAGATGGCGACCAACTTTTTTGTCTATCGGCCGATTTAGATATAACTTGGTTTATGGTGTTTTTTTAACAAGGCAATAACAACGCAATGTTAAAAATATAAAAAAAAAATAAGATGGCGACCAACTTTTTTGTCTATCGGCCGATTTAGATATAACTTGGTTTATGGTGTTATTTGCACAAGGCAATAACAACGCAATGTTAAAAATATAAAAAAATCCAAGATGGCGGGCAACTTTTTTGTTTCTGGGCCGATTTCGATGAAACTTGGTTCATGGTGTTATTTTAACAAGGCAATATTAACGCAATGTTAAAAATATAAAAAATCCAAGATGGCGGCCAACTTTTTTGTTTCTGGGCTGATTTCGATAAAACTTGGTTTATGGTGTTATTTTAACAAGGCAATATTAACGCATTGTTAAAAATATAAATAAATCCAAGATGGCAGTCAACTTTTTTGTTTCTGGGCTGATTTCGATGAAACTTGGTTTATAGTGTTATTTTAACAAGGCAATAACAACGCAATGTTAAAAATATAAAAAAATTAAGATGGCGACCAACTTTTTTGTCTATCGGCCGATTTAGATATAACTTGGTTTATGGTGTTATTTTAACAAGGCAATAACAACGCAATGTTAAAAATATAAAAAAATCCAAGATGGCGGGCAACTTTTTTGTTTCTGGGCCGATTTCGATGAAACTTGGTTCATGGTGTTATTTTAACAAGGCAATATTAACGCAATGTTAAAAATATAAAAAATCCAAGATGGCGGCCAACTTTTTTGTTTCTGGGCTGATTTCGATAAAACTTGGTTTATGGTGTTATTTTAACAAGGCAATATTAACGCAATGTTAAAAATATAAATAAATCCAAGATGGCAGTCAACTTTTTTGTTTCTGGGCTGATTTCGATGAAACTTGGTTTATGGTGTTATTTTAACAAGGCAATAACAACGCAATGTTAAAAATATAAAAAAAATTAAGATGGCGACCAACTTTTTTGTCTATCGGCCGATTTAGATATAACTTGGTTTATGGTGTTATTTTAACAAGGCAATAACAACGCAATGTTAAAAATATAAAAAAATCCAAGATTGTGGCCAACTTTTTTGTTTCTGGGCCGATTTCGATGAAACTTGGTTTATGGTGTTATTTTAACAAGGCAATATTAACGCAATGTTAAAAATATAAAAAAATCCAAGATGGCGGCCAACTTTTTTGTTTCTGGGCCGATTTCGATAAAACTTGGTTTATGGTCTTATTTTAACAAGGCAATAACAACGCAATGTTAAAAATATAAAAAATCCAAGATGGCAGCCAACTTTTTTGTTTCTGGGCCGATTTCGATGAAACTTGGTTTATGGTGTTATTTTAACAAGGCAATAACAACGCAATGTTAAAAATATAAAAAAATCCAAGATGGCAGCCAACTTTTTTGTTTCTGGGCCGATTTCGATGAAACTTAGTTTATGGTGTTATTTTAACAAGGCAATAACAACGCAATGTTAAAAATATAAAAAAATTTAAGATGTCGACCAACTTTTTTGTCTATCGGCCGATTTAGATATAACTTGGTTTATGGTGTTATTTTAACAAGGCAATAACAACGCAATGTTAAAAATATAAAAAAATCCAAGATTGTGGCCAACTTTTTTGTTTCTGGGCCGATTTCGATGAAACTTGGTTTATGGTGTTATTTTAACAAGGCAATATTAACGCAATGTTAAAAATATAAAAAAATCCAAGATGGTGGCCAACTTTTTTGTTTCTTGGCTGATTTCGATGAAACTTGGTTTTAGGTACTATTTTACAAGTAAACAGCAATGCAATGTTTAAAATATTAAAACACCTAAGATGACAGCCAAATTCTTTATTTGTTTTTTTAACCAAATAACACGAAAACGATCCCTTTTTTCCCAAGCTGTTTTTTTTGTATAATAGTATCAAAAATCGAGTTTCATCAAAATCGGCCCAAAAACAAACTGTGGGCTGCCATCTATTTTTTATTTTTTTATTATTGCGTTACTGTTTTCTGTAAAAATAGTACCAAAAGACGGAGTTTCATCGAAATCGGCTCACAAACAAAAAAGTTAACAGCCATATTGGACTTTGCAATATTTTCAACATTGCGTTGCTGTTTTCTCGTTTAAATAATTCCGAAAACCATGTTTCATGTAAATCGGCCCAAAAACAAAAAAAGTTGGCCGCCATCTTAGATATTTTTATTATTTTTAACATTGCCTTGTTATTTCCTTGTTAAAATAATACCAAAAACCAAGTTTAATGAAATCGGCCGAAAAACAAAAATCGGTTTAATATCATTAAACCGCATACGTTAATGTAAAGAGTGTGCCACAGTAATTTAATGATGCGGCTGACGTCATAAAGATTCTACGTACCGAAAACAGTCAGTAAGTAAACGGAGTTCGTAAAATGAGCCAGGATACGTAAAAACTGATGATGTAGACGGAGACTTTATTAATTATCCCGTGTACGTAAAATGTATCGGCATACCTCCGACCCTGCTCGTACATTATGTACGTAACCGGGACCATTACTTAATGTGACAGGGACAGTACAATGATTTGGCAACCAGTTACTGTTATAAAGAGCCTGGATACTGAAATAATGCAGCTGTATAACTATTCGTACGTATGGCGCATACATATTTTATGTTACGGGTTAAGTAAATTACGTATGCTGCTCCGTGCAGAATCATTAAGCCGCATACGTAACTGTAAAGAATGCGCCACAGTAATTTCATGATGCGGCTGACGTCATAAAGATTCTACGTACCAAACACAGTCGGTAAGTAAACGGAGTTCGTAAAATGAGCCAGGATACGTAAAAACTGATGATGTAGACGGAGACATTATTAATTATCCCGTGTACGTAAAATGTATCGGCATAACTCCGACCCTGCTCGTACATTATGTACGTAACCGGGACCATTACTTAATGTGACAGGGACAGTACAATGATTTGGCAACCAGTTACTGTTATAAAGAGCCTGGATACTGAAATAATGCAGCTGTATAACTATTCGTACGTATAGCGCATACATATTTCATGTTACGGGTAAAGTAAATTACGTATGCTGCTCCGTGCAGAATCATTAAGCCGCATACGTAACTGTAAAGAGTGCGCAACAGTAATTTAATGATGCGGCTGACGTCATAAAGATTCTACGTACCAAACACTGTCGGTAAGTAAACGGAGTTCGTAAAATGAGCCAGGATACGTAAAAACTGATGATGTAGACGGAGACATTATTAATTATCCCGTGTACGTAAAATGTTTTGGCATACCTCCGACCCTGCTCGTACATTATGTACGTAACCGGGACCATTACTTAATGTGACAGGGACAGTACAATGATTTGCCAACCAGTTACTGTTATAAAGAGCCTGGATACTGAAATAATGCAGCTGTATAACTATTCGTACGTATAGCGCATACATATTTCATGTTACGGGTAAAGTAAATTACGTATGCTGCTCCGTGCAGAATCATTAAGCCGCATACGTAACTGTAAAGAGTGCGCAACAGTAATTTAATGATGCGGCTGACGTCATAACGATTCTACGTACCAAACACAGTCGGTAAGTAAACGGAGTTCGTAAAATGAGCCAGGATACATAAAAACTGATGATGTAGACGGAGACATTATTAATTATCCCGTGTACGTAAAATGTATCGGCATATCTCCGACCCTGCTTGTACATTATGTACGTAACCGGGACCATTACTTAATGAGACAGAGTCAGTACAATGATTTGGCAACCAGTTACTGTTAAAAAGAGCCTGGATACTGAAATAATGCGACTGTATAACTTCGTACGTATAGCGCATACATATTTCATGTTACGGGTAAAGTAAATTACGTATGCTGCTCCGTGCAGAATCATTAAGCCGCATACGTAACTGTAAAGAGTGCGCCACAGTAATTTCATGATGCGGCTGACGTCATAAAGATTCTATGTACCGAACACTGCCAGTAAGTAAACGGAGTTCGTAAAATGAGCCAGGATACGTAAATGTTTATGTAGGCGGAGACATTATTAATTATCCCGTGTACGTAAAATGTATCGGCATATCTCCGACCCTGCTCGTACATTATGTACGTAACCCGGACCATTACTTAATGAGACGGAGTCAGTACAATGATTTGGCAACCAGTTACTGTTGTAAAGAGCCTGGATACTGAAATAATGCGGCTGTATAACTTCGTACGTATAGCGCATATATATTTCCTGTTGCGGGTTAAGTAAATTACGTATGCTGCTCCGTTAATACATATGCGGCATCATTAAACCGCATACGTAAACGTTAACAGTGCGGGCACAGTAATTTCATGATGCGGCTTACGTATTAAGGATTCGGCCTCATTACAAGTAACTCGTTTACATTGTCTTTACAGGGCATTATGCCGCATACTTACTGGACATGGTGTCGGCTCATTATAAGTATGGCTCTTATTTATTTCATGTGAAAAGCACATTATACGTATCTGGCTGCCAGTGCATTACAAATTTGCCAATTTTAAGTAGCCCGTTTTTCTCAGTGCAAA
Source organism: Agriphila tristella (assembly GCA_928269145.1). Taxonomy (NCBI): domain Eukaryota; kingdom Metazoa; phylum Arthropoda; class Insecta; order Lepidoptera; family Crambidae; genus Agriphila; species Agriphila tristella. The sequence goes on along the minus strand of OV743443.1, from coordinate 18,565,016 downwards.
TTTTATTATTTAGATAGGTGATCGGTAATTTAACCGTTAGAAAATAGTGAAACTAAGTTTTCCAATGACATAAAACAACCATGCTATGAGGGAAATTACATGATCAGTCTGACATCAGTCCATTTCATCAGTTTGTATAGACTTTGAATTTTTACAGACTGAAGATCGTACCAGACTGATGGAATGGACTGATGCAAGACTGAACATCTAATCTCCCTCTAATCTAAAGAAAAGAACCCAAAGATAAGACACTAAAAAGAACCTAATTAATTTGGCGAGATATTTTTTAGGAAAGAACCCAAAGATAAGACACTAAAAAGAACCTAAATAAAATTGGCGGGATATTTTTTTTTATTTAATTGTATAACTATGGCTTTATCTATGGAATAGCTCCATACTTTCAGCACGTTTTATTTTTTTTTGTACATAATTCATACAATGCGCGCTTGTTCCAAATTCAAATTATTTTTATTCACTCGGTGAATAAAATCGCTTATTATTCACTCTTATCGTTGAATTAAACGCACTTTTTAGAGTGGCGATGGTAAAATAGTAGATTATACAACAAGTGAATAAAAAGGGAATTTAGTTCGAGGGACTAAGTTGGATCCCGAGAGTAGCGAAGGATTCTAGAGTTGAATCCCGAGCGTAGCGAGGGATTCAAAAGTAGAATCCTGAGCGAAGCGAAGGATACAAAGGACCGAGATGAAATTTTTTTTTCACGAGTTGTGTACTCTACTTTTTACCATCGACTGCGAGAAAACAAATACCTAGCAGTACTTATAGTATGTATTTATAGTTGACCATCAGCCATTTTTAATGTCCCCACTGCTGGGGCACAGGCCTTCCTTATGGGTGGGAGGATGGGCCATAACCCACCACGCGGGCCCAATGCGGATTGATGGGTGTTAACGACTGCAAATGCAGCCGGGACCAACGGCTTAACGTGCCTTCCGAAGCACGGAGAAGCTCGAGATAATACATTTTTGGTCACCCATCCCATGACCGACCCCTGTGAAAGTTGCTTTACTTCCACAACTGCTGAGCCAGGCGCTAAACCACTGTGCCGTCGAGCGCCTCTTTATAGTTATCACATTTTATTATTGAGGTAATCGCTAATATTTAAACATAGAAAATAGTGAAATTAGAAGTTATCAAATGACATAAAACAACCACGCTAAGAGAGAGATCATGATCAGCCTGGCATCAGTCCATTTCATCAGTCTGTATAGACTTTGAATTTTTGCAGACTGAATATCGTAAGAGACTGATGGAATGGACTGATGCAAGACCAAGGCACCCATTACACACACAATCTGATCACGCCAGACCGCGCCAGACTGACAAAGATTGACAGAGATTGATTGTGTAACGTTGTTCGCGATCTGTTTCAATCTGGCGCGGTCTGGCGCGATCTGGCGTGATCAGATTGTGCTGGATTGTCAATCTACGTCAATCTGGCTTGGTCTGGCTTAGGGTTGGCACCTTTTTTTCGAGGTATAAGTATTATTTTCAAAACATTTAAACATTATAGTACTTACTTTTGGAATATTTATAAAAATGTAGTACACATTTATTTTTAACTAGCTTCCGCCCGCGACTACATCCGCGTGGGTGGACATTCGAAAAATCATTAAAAAACAATCTAGCACAATCTGCTGCGATGCGATATTTTTAACCGACTTCAAAAAAGGAGGAGGTTCTCTGTTCGTATGTATATTTGTTTTTTATGAAGGCTGCATTGATTTGGATGAAATTTTGCAAACAGTTTATAGTCTGGATTAAAACTTATGATATTTTTGATCTCGGTCAAAGGTACCCTAGGCATTTTTATTTCTTTAAACATTTAAATTAATTTGTAGTACTTTTGGGAAATTTATAAAAATTTAGCCCATATTTATTTTTAACTAGCTTCCGCCCGCGACTACATCCGGATGGACATTTGAAAAATACCCAAAAAAAAAACATACTGACGAACATAAAAACAACCTCCTCTTTTTTTGAAGTCGGTTAAAACATCGGATCGCAGTAGATTGTGCTAGATTGTCAGTCTACCATGGTAGATTGACAATCTACCACAATATGCTTGCATCGGATCGCGGTAGATTGTGGTAGACTGACAATCTAGCACAATCTACTGCGATCCGATGTTTTTAACCGACTTCAAAAAAAGAGGAGGTTCTCTCTTCGTCTGTATATTTGTTTTTTATGAAAGCTGAACTGATTTGGATGAAATTTGGCAAACAGTTTATAGTCTGGATTAAAACTTATATTTTTTATTTCGATCAAAGGTACCCTAGGCATTTTAATTATTTTAAACATTGAAACTAATTTGTAGTACATTTGGGAAATTTATAAAAAATAAAACCCATATTTATTTTAACTTTCTTTCCGGCCGTGACTACATGCGCGTGGGCATTTGAAGAATCCCTTAAAAAATATACAGATGAAAAGAGAACCTCCTCCTTTTTTAAGTAGGTTAAAAATATTGGATTGCAGTAAAAGATGATAAAATGAAACTGATTTGGATGAAATTTGGCACTCAGTTCATAGCTTGGTAATATCGTATTAAAATTTATAAAAAATCGTATTAAAATTTATAATACGATATTACCAAGCTATGAACTGAGTGCCAAATTTCATCCAAATCAGTTCAGCTTCAGAAGGCTGAACTGATTTTGATGAAATTTTACACACCTGTGCGTGTAAAATTAAATATCGATATTCATCTAACCCTAACTAATCAAGGCATAAAATGGGTGCTAGACAACAGATTTTACTAGGTACTTACTTACTTTTCTTAATAGATAGGTACTTATTATACGCAGACCGTCACAGAAATTAAAATTCATAATTTCAATTACGTCCGGGAATCGAACCCAGGATCTCTTGCGCGGTAGACTGGCATGTTGAATACTGCACCACTCAGGTCATCGATCGATATCACGCGAAAATTAATGCAAAAAGTTGGCAACCCTGCCAAAGCCCACCGTGGATCGTGGTAGATTGTCAATCTACCAAGATCTACTGCGATCCAGATCTCGCTGGATTGACCGTGTAACGTCGCAAACCAACCGCATCAAATTCCATCAATCTGCGGTTTTGATCAGATCACACCAGATTGACGTGTGTAATGGCCGCCTAAACATTTAATCTCCCTCTAATAGATAGAAAAGACCCAAAGATAAGACACTAAAAAGAACCTAGTTAAATTTGGCGGGATATTTTTTTTTCGTTTATTTTTTTCTCTCTATGGAATAGCTCCATAGCAGCCAGTACGTACGTATACTTTCAGCACTTTTTTTGTTCTAATTCATGACGCGCGCTTGTTCCAAATTCAAATTATTTTTATTCACTCGGTGAATAAAATCGCTTATTATTCACTCTTATCGTTGAATTAAACGCACTTTTTAGAGTGGCGATGGTAAAAAATATATTATTCATTTATTATAGCCACTTCTAATGCAGATAAGTACTATGAGCCCAAACAAAATGAGCCAAAATAGTAGATTATACAACAAGTGAAAAAAGAAGGAATTTAGTTCGAGGTACTATGTTGGATCCCGAGAGCAGCGAAGGATTCTAGAGTTGAATCCCGAGCGTAGCGAGGGATTCAAAAGTAGAATCCTGAGCGAAACGAGGGATACAAAGGACCGAGATGAAATTTTTTTTCACGAGTTGTGTACTCTACTTTTTACCATTGACTGCGAGAAAACATAATAGCAGTACTTACACCTATAGTACCTATTTATAGTTATCAAATTTTATTATTTAGATAGGTAATCGGTAATTTAACCGTTAGAAAATAGTGAAACTATAAGTTTTCCAATGACATAAAACAACCATGCTATGAGGGAAATTACATGACCGGTCTGACATCAGTCCATTTCATCAGTTTGTATAGACTTTGAATTTTTACAGACTGAAAATCGTAACAGACTGATGGAATGGACTGATGCAAGACGAACATCTAATCTCCCTCTAATATAAAGAAAAGAACCCAAAGATAAGACACTAAAAAGAACCTAATTAATTTGGCGAGATATTTTTTTTAGAAAAGAACCCAAAGATAAGACACTAAAAAGAACCTAAATAAAATTGGCGGGATATTTTTTTTATTTAATTGTATAACTATGGCTTTATCTATGGAATAGCTCCATAGTTTCAGCACGTTTTATTTTTTTTTGTACATAATTCATACGATGCGCGCTTGTTCCAAATTCAAATTATTTTTATTCACTCGGTGAATAAAATTGCTTATTATTCACTCTTATCGTTGAATTAAACGCACTTTTTAGAGTGGCGATGGTAAAAAATATTTTTTGAACAAATTTTTACTCGACAAAATCACGGCCAAAAAATATAGTTAGGTAAGCAAATTCTTACTAAAAGCCACACCACAAAGTTCAAAGACCCTGTTCCTCGCCAATTTAGCTGTCTTGTATACAAAAATGTCGTCCTATAGAGAACGTTTAGCCGGTGATAAAATCCTCAATTAAGGAGACAAAAGCTCTGGCATTATTCAAATGTGCGGGGCTTTCCTTTGTTTACGTCTGTTTAATTAGCCCCGACGACCACGGGCATGTCAATCCCTTAGGCGGACATATAATTAGGTATCGTTTGATCATAATTGTTATTGCAGAAATCAACTGTGGCCTGGATCTGACAAGGAATGTTTATGAGGTCTGGGACTAAATCCAGTTTGAGGCATTTTGTGTTTACGCTTACTTTTATGAGGCAATTTTTTTAGATCAACTTCTTTTCTGGTCATAAGCAATTTTGCTAATAACATGAAATACAATAATTGCTTAATCAACGATTACAATGGCCAAATTCACAATGAATAGTACTAATTTACTCTTTGTTACTTTTTTTTTCAGATTGATTTTAGTTGAAATCGTGTCCGCCTAAAGGGATTAACATGTTCGTGGTTAGGGCAGAACATTTAAAGGGTTTGAATAATAAATTACTTTCACATCAATAGAATTCAATATTAAACTTAAATTATTTCCACCCAACTTTGTATGAAGTACCTATGCAATTTTACAGCTTGTATCCTATTCGTCTATTACGCTTAAAGCATTTCACAGGCGGAAGATTAAAGAATTTATGGCCCCCGTCCGCGATATTAGAAAGCCTGTGGGGTACAGAAACTACCTGGTCTGGACAGCACAGGGTTTTTTGAATTAAATTCGTCGGAAAAACCTGTGTGTTTCAGAACATTGCCTGCTCTGTAGTACACAAGGTTTGTGGACCAAAATTGTAAGTAATAAAATCACCTTAAAAAGCCTATGGAACACAGACACCATGCGTTATGTTGGACAGCGGTTGACTAAATCTTAATACCACGATCGATACAGAACGAGCGCGACGATGCCACACATGACGCGAAAGAGAAAACAAACAGAGTTAGTTACTGTAGTGAAGGAGTAGAGGACTATAAGATCTTCGCTTACTTTAATAATTTTTATTACATTATTGCCAAAGTTCTTATTTGTTTGCTACCCATCTATTTGTTTGTTGACACTTGTTGTTAGAAGAATGTTTTATTGTGTGTTTCTTAACAGTTTTGACGAAATTTTTAATTCAAAAACTTAACTTGTTACTTATATGAAGATACTAACTTCCGCCTGTGATGGTCTTAGGAACCAAAGTTGAACCAGGAATGTTTTATTATATTGTGTTTCTTAACAGTTTTGACGAAATGTTTAATTCAAAAACTTAACTTGTTACTTATAATATGAAGATACTAACTTCCGCCTGTGATGGTCTTAGGAACCAAAGTTGAACCAGGAATGTTTTATTATGTGTTTCTTAACAGTTTTGACGAAATGTTTAATTCAAAAACTTAACTTGTTACTTATATGAAGATACTAACTTCCGCCTGTGATGGTCTTAGGAACCAAAGTTGAACCAGGAATGTTTTATTGTGTGTTTCTTAACAGTTTTGACGAAATGTTTAATTCAAAAACTTAACTTGTTACTTATATGAAGATACTAACTTCCGCCTGTGATGGTCTTAGGAACCAAAGTTGAACCAGGCTAAAAAGTCTACTATTTTTTAAGGTTAAAAACTATTTGTGTGCCAAATATTCCAAAATAATTTACCTAATTTACCGAAACACAAAGAAGAAATACTTTCATCCCTATGAATGAACTATAATTTTCTGAATTCTCTGTGTTCCACAGGGTTTTTAGGGGGACATTGTTGTATTTTACGTCGAAAACCTCAGTGCACTAAAGAGCAGGCGATGACGCTCTGAATCACATAGGTTTTTTGACGTATTTAATTTAAAAAACCCTGTGCGTTCCAGAGCTGGCAGTGTTTGTCCCTACAGGCATTTTTAATGTCGCTCCCCGTCCACATCTCCGAAGTTAATACCACGCCTTCGACGCGCGGTTTATGATTATACATTGTATTATGTTATTTAATGCTCGTTTTTATGTCCATAAATCCAGAGACATTCCTTTTATGCAATTTTATAGTAATTTACGATTATGTGTTTTATTGCGCTTGCCAAAATATTAAAAACGTTTTCGTATCTTATTCATAATATCTTTCATTAAAATTGATGTGCAAATATTACATTGTGAAAAGTATTAGCTATACGTAATATTTATTATATATGATAATCCATATGATAATTATCATATGGATTATCATATATAATAAATATAATCCATGTGATAATCTGATAATATACAGGGTCACTGGAAATATGACGTATTCCTGCTAAGGGGTTATAGATGAGGTCAAAACAAATATTTTTGTTATAAGTAGGTACATATATTTTTTTCTCAAAAAGTGAATAGTTTTTCAGTTAATTGAAATTAAGTAATTTTTAATAAAAATACGTTTTCAGACCCCAATTTTTTTTAGATATAGCAGCAAATATCTTTAAAAAATCCTAGTAACTAAGCGTGTAAAATATTTTAAAAACATCACCGTCTATTCAGCTTTCAGTTGAGGTATAAAACTTATTAATAACTTAAATAAAAAAAGATACTTTACTGGCCCGCATGAAATATTTATTTATGAATCAAATAAGTAGGTAATAAAATTTTGCTGCGATAATTTAATTATTTTCAGTTTTTTTACAAAGGTTACCTACCTATTTAATAATACCTATCATTTTCGACAAACAGCTTAAAACCAAAGCTACACTGCCAGCAGCAGCTGTGGGTAATAGTTTAAAGTTTGAGTAAAAAGTTTGACAAACATTATAGTGCGGTCGTTTTGTGGCAAAGGCAGTGGACACATAGCAAGCGATTGTTTAAATAACCTTTATTTTCATTTCAATTCACAAGTTCAAAAGTTTAAAAAAAAATTATAATAATTAATATTTTTAGGGATTTTAAGTATTTTTTTTATTATTTTTTTATTTAGGGGCATTTAACACTTAAAGGTCATGTCAGCCCCATTATAACCTTATCTAAAACTACTTACCTATGACCCTATTTATGACACTGGCGAAAACATACACAATTCTAGCCTCATCGCTGGTGGGAGCCGACAGAATGCCATAGAACATGCTTACATTTTTTGCATTTAAGTTAAGTTCTGTCATCACCTCTCGTCTCTATCCATTTTAAGTATTTAAAAGTCAAACTCGTCAACGCCCGGAAAACGAGACACAATAGATTTTCTATTGTTGTCCGGTCGCCGGCGACCGCTCGGGCGTTGATGAATTAAATTATCAGTTTATTTGGTTTCGTTTGTAGGATGTTTATTTGCTTCGACTAAAATACAGCAGTTTTATTTTTATTATTGAACATAATAGCACAATAGGATGCAGCATGCATGCAGTCAACTCAACTCAAAGTACACACCTTGTTTTGGACTTATATTACTCACTATCGCAGAAACACCGCTTGTGTATAGTAAGCGGATCGATGGTAGTAGCAGATCTGCAATTTCTTTTTTAAAGACACATGTTCAGTGAATGATTGATCGAATGAATTATTTATATATATCAATAGCTCGAATTTATTTTAAACTCAAAATATGAATATTATTAACGATTGTTCGAATGATCTAACTAAACTAGTGGCTCCGTGAGCTGTAAACCTCGCGATAAAATAAAATAAAATATCGCTATGAAGTTTTCAAAGCACTCAGTAGGTAGGTACGTGAGTATTCGCATCTAGATGGTGCTTCTAATTTTGATCATTTTTCAAAATGCGTGAATATTTTTTATAAATTTTGAAAAACTGGCTTGACTAAACAGTTATATATAATTATCGAAACTAAAACCAGAATTGGTTGAGATTGGTTGAGAAATGAGATCAAACAGCCGGAAAGCTGGACTGAAATATGTTTTTTACATATCTCCGTCATTTTAATGAATTTCGAAAAACTGTCTCGATAAAAAAATTCTATATATTTATGAAACCTGCTCACAAAATTTCACCGGGATTGGTTGAGAAATGCAATGATTTTTTTACATTATCTCTGCCATTTAAATAAAAAATTGATAAAATGGGCCAAAGAAATCTATACAATTTAGAAACCTGCTTACAAAATTTCACGAGAACCGGTTGAGAAATGCGACCTGTAGAGGAAAACAGACAGCACTGGAAAGCCGGACTGAAATATGTATTTTTAACATTTCTCCGCTATTTGGAAAAAAATAAAAAAATGGCTCGACAAAAAACTATATATTTGTCGAACCTGCTCACAAAATTTCATGAGAATCGGTTAAGAAATGCGACCTGTAAGTGGGAACAGACAGCCGAACATAAGAAATAATTTTTGCCCAAGCTGAAGCAGAGACGCTTCGCTCGCACTTCGTGCTCGCTCGGTCAATCATCTAAATTCTAAATAGAGCATTTACTGTGATGAAGGCTTTATTATAGGAGCACGCTCGCTAGCAATTGCATTTTGGGATGAAACGTTTAACTGTTTGACAACTTGAGAATACATTATGAACGATTTAAAATAAGTAGGTAGCTACTTGCCTATTTTTAGGGTTCCGAACAGGAAACCTTAGGGTGCGACTCAGTCTGTGTGTCTGTCTTCCTGTCTGTCCGTCTGTCACAGCTGAATATCTCAAGAACTACTTAATGCTATCAACTTGAAATTTGGAATAGTTATAGATAACGTTTGCCCAACTTTTGGCAAATAAGAGAGAAATAAAATTATGTATTTTTTATTATTTCAAAGTGGGCCTACTAGGGCATCGTAATGAAAGAGCGCTGTTTGCACATTCTCAGTCATTTTTTCTTTTTTTTAGGCCGCTTAGTTTTCGACTTTTGAATAAAAATGTAAAAAGAATACCCTTCCTTATCTCCAAAGTTTGCATAGAGAAAAATCTAAAATTATTCTATCTGATAAAAGTTTATGTAAAGATTACAGGAAAAATAAATCAATGTCTCTAAATATTCTCTCAAAAATTCAATAGTCATTAATTTCGGTACTGGGCGAACACTAGTTTTATTAAAGGAGTCTATCTAAAGACATGTTAATCAAAAAGCAATTGTTTTGTCACCAAATAAATAATACAATAGTACGTTATATAACCCAATTATTTTACCACCAAATAAGTAATATCAAAACAAACTGAAACAATACAAACATTAGACACGAATTTGTATGCACGGCGGGTAAGCGAAACTGTTTTGCAGCTAATGCGAGCGGGGACGGCATTTGTTAATACAACTTCCGCTAACACAAAACATGGAAATAAATTACGCGTACGCATACGCAAACGTTGGGTTAAGGCCTCGCTATACGTGCCAAGCTTAGGGATTCGCTACACTGCGCGAGCCCAACGTCGTGGCTGGCAAGGGGGCCGGGCGGCCGGCTGCCAGGTGCGCACTTTGCTGACTGTTCCACATCTAGAAAATAAGCTTCTCGTACTAGAAAATAAGTCTTGGGGCGCAAAATTCAAATCCTTCCAGGGGCGCTCATGACACTAGAAAAAAGTTTGGGGGCGCAAAATTCAAATCTTGCCAGGGGCACTCATGACCCTAACTCCGACGCTAGTTGGTGGTGAGGTGACTATTATTTGACTACTAGACCCGTCGCTTTCAGTATGGCCATCTACGAACTATTCACTACGACCAGTCACTAACGCTGCTCGCGCGCTGACTCACGCTTGACTGACGAAATCCCATTGACACGTTCATTCAAAATTCATGATTGATGGTTGCATGACTAATATCCAAATAATTGTCAGTCAATTTCATGCAACCATCAATCACCCCATTACACGGTAGGTTAATCGTCAGTCACAGCCGTGACTGTAGTTAAACTGACAGCAAAACCTTCTGTGTAATGGATGCCTAAGAGAGTAGCTTGTCTCTTAGCGAGTGTCTTCGTAGTGCGTCATCGGCCTTAGGGATGGAGCACGCGGGGGATACGCATGTAATATGTAAGAAATTGCGACTATACATCGCTGAAAGAAATATATACCCAAACAATCTGTGGTAATAATTTTTATTTAGAAACTCGAATGGAAACTAAAAAATTATAATAACAGCAAACGTCAAAATAAACAGTTCCTTCCAAATTTGAAACCACAAAGCGACTTGCACCATTATTTAAACACAGTTTTGTACGAGAAATTATGTTTAATGGTACTTAAACAATATTTAAATAATGGTGCAAGTCGCCCTGAAACTAAGATAAACTAAGAAAATATATTCATTTGATATATTTTGTTTTAATCATCAATTAAAAACTACAATAATACTGATTCTATAATAACAGCTTGACCCCAGAAATTGCTTCGTGAAAGCCGCAGCGGGGCGATTACGTAACCGCAAAAGAAATACCGACAATATTGTGTTACACTCGCTTTCAATGACTGATACAGTCGGGGGAGGCCCGTAATTTTCCTGCCATGTTTTATCTAGACCGAGAACAATGGAACTCATTTTGGGGCACAATGAATTTCATTCCGGACGCGATCCGCCGAAATACACGCCATTAAAATCGTTGCTGGGGCACGTCACCGCATTGTGGGGACGGCCTGTTTACGGTCTCACCGATAGCGCAAGGGTTAAATAAGGCATTGTCCTTCTAGACGGTTAAACAGCGCTCTTTTTAAATTGATAGTAGGTTCATTGCTGTTACGTTGGGGCAACCAAACAACGCTGTATGGGGTACTACCCCATACAACGTTGTTTGGTTGCCTCAAGCTTATGGAATCTGTTGGAAATTGTTAGTCTGTTTGTTGACCGTTTAGTGTTGTTTTCAACGAGCTAGATAATATAGCAATAGATAACTGATGCAATTGCGTTGCTATGCAATGATACTGAGGAACTAATGGCGCTTTTAGTGCTAAAATCATCGCTGCCCCATGCGACAGGATCCCAAAACAATACATTTTCGAAAAGAAATACCAGATTCAATTATTTGAAAGTGACCGAGATTACTCCGGCATACATGAAGTCCGAATTTATACAGACGGTTCCAAGATGGGGACTGGTACTGGTGCTGGAGTAGGTATTCTCACAAGACCTAAATATCAAAATATCACAAGCATTAGGCCAACACAGTTCGATATTTCAATGCGAAGGTGTTGCAATAATAAATGCCGCTACCACGGCACTGTCTAGAGGTATGAAGGAACTAAACATCCGCATACTGACAGACAGCATGGCCGTTCTAACAGCACTGGAGGCCAACACGATCAACTCCAGTATCGTCTACGAATGCCACCAAGTTTTGGATCGCTTAGCATCCAAAAACAAAGTAATCCTACAATGGATTAAAGGGCATAGTGGATCACACGGGAACGATGCCGCCGATGAGCTGGCTAGAAAGGGATCTTCTACAACAGTGGCAGGACCCATACCCATTCTGCCACTCCCGTTCAGCCAACTGCGCTCATGGGTGAGACAACGTACTAGTGCTGCACATAATACTCGTTGGGTAAACCTAACAAGCTGTAGACAGTCCAAGTTGGCGATGACCGCAGTCTCGGCGCGGTTGACCTGTAGACTGCTCAGCCTTAATCGTCCAGACCTCCGAATAGTTGTAGGTACCTTGCAGGTACTTGCTTACAGGTCACCTTGCCTTAAACCGACAACTATTCATCATGAATGCGACAGACAGTCCCCTATGTAGAGGATGCCTGGACGTAGAGGAAACAGCCGCCCACGTGATCCTGGAGTGCGTGGGTTTGGCCGCACACCGGGCAGAAATCCTCAAAGACGTGAGGTCGCTCCTAGAAGCCGCCTGCGCTTCTGGAAGGAGCTGGGATGGCTTGACTAGCCACACCAATGCTGTGTCTCACGCATAACGGACCAAATGAGAGTCTAAATGCGGAAAAAAGAGCCCATCACCAATACCAATAGTGCTAAAATCGTTTAATTGGTTGTTTCAAATGTCAAATGTCACTTCTGACATTTTTTTAACCAATCAAAAGTATCGCCGTCTGCGATTAGCTTTGCGTTGCTAAGAATATAAGATTCTTGGTTGCTATCCCCATTGGACCGAGCGAACGCGAAGCATCTCCGTTTCAGTTTGGGCAAAAATGCTTTCGTATTTGTCCCACTGTCCGGCTGTCCGTTTGTTCTCCTGTACAAGTCGCATTTCCTAACTGATTCTCGTGAGCTGGTTTTTATAATTATATTTTCTTTGTAGATTCAGTTTATTGAATTTTTTCAAAATGGTGGAGATATGGGGAAGATCATATTTCAGCCATTTCTAAAAATGTCACAAATGCGAGGTTTCCTACAGCTCTATATAGAGCCACTAGTTTAGATGAATCAAAATGAACTAAAATGTAGCATCGGATTCTGGCTAAAAGTTAGTAAGTATTTAAGTTTAACAATGCAAATGTATAAAGAAAAACATTTTGAAAATATCCTAAAAGGCGAGACCGTTTTACCGGCGTCAACAGTCGGGTTTCTAACTATGTACATTAAATTAGAAAACAGTATTAAATATTTTTTTTCCTAAAGTGTTTTTCTCATCACGAAAGGGCCCAAAAGGTAATTTGGTCGCTTCAAGTGTCAAATGCATACTATATAGAGAAATCATTCAGCCGAAAGCGAAAACAATTTGGATTGACATTCTAAGAGATTAGTGGCAGAAATAGCCAGGATTCCATCCAGCTGAGCTATCCCAGATTTCCCCATATTAGCTTTCTCGGGAAGTATCGATTTGCGAATAATATGCTTGGTACCCAAAAATACGCCCATTAATTGTAATCCTTCCTTACTAATAGATGCGAAAGTCCGTTTGTTATTGTTTATTTGTTTGACGTCTTAACTACTGAACCGATCATCATGAAATTTTACATACACGTTTCCAAGGGTACAGAGAAGGACATACAGGGTACCTTTCATCCCAAAAAAAAGTATTTTCCCCAGGGATAGCAAAAAACTTTCCACGCAAAGTCGCGGGCAGCCGCTAGTAGAATAATAAAAATTCATGATGATAATGAGTAGATTAGGTGCAAAGAGTTTATTTCTACTAACTCAATAAAGTTTAATCAATCAAAAATGTGGCAAACGTTGAAAATCGTAAAGTAGTTGCAGAAATTTCATTTAAGTATTTTACCTATTCAAGTGGCCACTTTTAACACTTTTGCTAGGTATTTATTACAGCTAATTATAATATTTTATCTATTTTTACAAAACAGTTTCTAAAGTACTCAAATCACTTTTTGATATGTTCTCTAGTTAGCGAACAAGTTTTAGAGCTATTCTGCATTGCCTATAATTTTCATTTAAGATTACATGATTGCGATAAAGAACGAAAATTAACGAAAAAATAAGTTAACAAATTTCAATTAATTTAAAAATACGAAATCACATCAGCTTCAATTACTTCTGTCTTTTGTAGCTTAAAAAGTAATTGAAATAGCATTTCGTCGAAAGCTTCTTTTGTATAGAGCGTGATGTCATTAAATAAAACATGAAGCACAAAATATACATTTTAATTAGAGAGGACAAAAATAATAAAAGTACGACACATTTCATTTTCCCCCCCACACGATACAAGAAAAGATATATTGTTTTCTGCTCATTGGTGTGAAATGGAAATGGTTGACTGTCGGAGAGCAGCTACAAAATTGTTCTCGATTTCTAGGAAAAACCTTTGTCTCGTAATATTACTATTATGTAGGTACTCATAATTTTTTCAAAGTTTCTATCAAAGACCCCGATAATTTATACAACAGACATTTGATTTGTTGTTTTTGTTTTTAACCGACTTGAACAAAAGGAGGAGGTTCTCAATTCAACTCTATGTTTTTTTTTATCGTTGTTCATACGTATCTTCGACATTTACGGACCGATTTTGATGATTCTTTTTTTGTTCGATTGAGTTTGCTTGCGAGATGGTCCCTTGTAATATTTTTTCAGATCGGTTTAGTAGTTTTCAAGTAATCCTGAAAATACTATGATTTTGCATCAACTACCTTGACGACTTTGTTATTTATGAACCGAATTAGTTGAAGTTTTTTGTGTTGGAAAGTACCTTTAGTGTAGTCATTTTAACCGACTACAAAAAAAATAAGGTTCTCAGTCTGACCTGTATAGTCGGGACAACTTCCCGTACGTACATACGTTACGTTCGTACCCCACCCGACTTCAATAGACGTTATTATGACAATGATAATGCGTATCTAATGATTTGAATATTATTTCTTGCTTTTCAAGGCAGGTTTATTTTAAGTCGGTTTTTTTGTTTTTAAACATTTTTTTCTAATGCTACTTCTCCACCTGCGTTAACGTTAACGTTAATGGTAATGTCCAACTACACTTTAGCTAATGCGTTATGTAAATTTAGTACCGTCGTTTGTGAATCAACACGTTAAAGTCTTGGCCACATCTGCGTAACGCCTAGATTAACGCTTTAAGCTATGCGTTAAGATGCGTGGAGCCGTAGAGCAATATAACTTTACTTTTTTTTAATGTCAGTATGATAATTCGATTATATTAGACCAATTCATATAAAATATTACAAGATTTTTTCTCACACTTCACTCAAACATTCGCATGAAGGACAAAAGACTGAATAAAAGTCAAGTGTATTCGCTATCAAAGTGAATTCATCCGAGCTATCGAAAATTCATGAAAAATATCACTAATGAAAAGGCATTCATGAAAATAAAGTTTTACAAAATATTTATGCCTGGCTACTGCACACGAATAGTAATCTTGTCACAAATATTCTTGGAACACAGTTACCACATGAGTAAACAAAAGGCTACGTACGTAGCAAATCCTACGTAGTAGAGATTATTTCCTCTGTGCAGTTACTTTGCTTTCACGCAAAGATTATTCAGTGCCTGATTGAGAATATTTTATTTTATCACAAAGAAGATACTACTTAAAAATTATCATTGTCTTGGATGAATTCTTTTTACAACATGACGACCCACTTCGGGAGTGACAATAAAATGTTGAACAGCGATGGCACATCGAACCTGAAATTATTTATATGAGCTCATAAACCTCGAAATGGTTTTTCAATTGTAGTATTTTCCCAAATTAAAGTGTTGTCCATTATCGATAGGTATCATTACAGAAATCCCACTACCACATCACTATCGAAATCATATTTTTTTTTATTCTAAATTAGCAAAGTGCTACACATTCAACTTACTAACGATGTACTTACGCTCTTTTAGAATGAGTAAGATTTCAAACAGTGATTTAGTATCTAAAAAACCGATTAAAAATGAAAATAATAGAATATTATGTGTCCCCAAACCACAGAACATGAAAATTTTCTTTGTTCTGTGCCCCAAACTATTATTTTATACTTTCATTATACAAAGTAAAATCAACATATTCTATTTTTGAAAGGTTGTCCGTTGAATGTGCAAGTTTACGATCGAGCGGCACTCGAGAGGTAAAGACGGTAATAATTGACAAGCTGAAACTCTTAATAGCCGGTCACTTGCGACTGCGACAGAATCACGGGCGCGTGAATCAGCTACGCCGTAGACGCTCTATCTATAATATTCTACGGCGTAGAGCCACACAAATGGCAGAGCTTCAGATCTACTCACCACTTCATTTTAGAGATGAGGTGGCAATCTAATGTAAATTAAAATTTACTACATCTTCACAGTCTTATTAACTTAGTCTTATTAATCGGCAGCAAAGCGCAGGCTCGAAGTATAATATAAGCTTAGAATAATAACACCTAGAAGCCGTGTCCTCGTATGCAAAGTGAGGCAACTAATACTAAGCCAGAATGGCTTAGTTTTCAGATTTATATCCTTCATACGTTGCCTAATCGTAACTAAAATTCAATAATATAGTAACTAATCTAATAAATGTAGGTAAATTGAAACTGTTTTGTACGTATTTGGTATGATTAGGTAATAATGGAGAATAAAAACTCGAAAACGGGGCCATTTTGGCTGTTTTAGTTGCCTCACTTTTGACAGGGCGCTTTGTAGAGAACTATCGTTCTAGGTGTCATTATTCTAAGAATATAAGTTAATTAACCTCCTATTAGCGGGCGGCGCGTTCGGATTCGTCGCACGTAGTAATTAGAGCCGTTAGTACCGGAACGCACAGCCCGACCGGTTACAAGCCGGTTCGAACCGATTTGTTGCGTGTCGATTGTTTTTTGGCGAAACCGCGCGCGCCCGGAATCGGTAATGCGACCTTACAATGTTAGTTCCTTCGGGTAGAACGATAAACAGAGAGTTTTCCTGATTTCCATAACAGTTCTGTTTATTTCTTAGTTGTTGTTTGTTTCCCACAATTGCTATTTCGCACTTCAAGAATGCTAATTTGCTTTCTATTGATCTTGCTGAACAAAACGATTTATATTTGCACTTAAATAATATAAATCCTTAGAATAATAACACCTAGAAGCGCACTGTCAAAAGTGAGGCAATTAAAACAGCCAAAATGGCCCCGTTTTCAAATTTTTATTTTCCATTAGGTATTACCTATTCATACCGAATAAGTACAAAACAGTTTCCTACGTTTATTGGATTAGTTACTATATTATTGGATTTTAGTTACGATTAGGTAACGTATGAAGGATATAAATCTGAATACTAAGCCATTTTGGCTCAGTATTAGTTGCCTCACTTTGCATACGAGGACACGGCTTCTAGGTGTAATTATTCTAAGTGATTAGGTAACGTATGAAGAATATAAATCTGAATACTGAGCCATTCTGGTTTAGTATTAGTTGCCTCACTTTGCATACGAAGACACGGCTTCTAGGTGTTATTTTATTATTCTAAGTATAAATGTGGGATTCTATTACATCGATGTTGCGATTTAAACTTGAATGGATTAATTTTGTAATCGAAGTTAGTTCTATTTACTTTACCGACAAGTCAAGATCAAAAGGAAATCCCGTCATCTATTTTATTAAGCCATTCAAACTTTTTCCTACGAATTATCTCTTAAAACGATCTTTCTAAAGTCGCAAATCTGTGGACCAGCTTATTGATAAACTTTATTTTGTTTGCGAAACCCTATTTTAAGTCATACAATATATGTTTATATGGCTCAGATTTCCTAATATTATTTTAAATACAATTCAGAATGTAAATCTTACCCATATTGACTGTAGCGATGATTCAGCCACAAAAAAGTATGTTGTGCTTCAGCTGAATGTAATGAAAAAAAACCGGCCAAGTGCGAGACGGACTCACGCACGAAGGGTTCCGTACCCAAAAACGGCAAAAAATCACGTTTGTTGTATGGGAGCCCCCTTAAATATTTATTTATTTTATTTTGTTTTTAGTATTTGTTGTTATAGCGGCAACAGTAATAGTCTTAGTAATAGGGTCCCGTTTTTACCCTTTGGGTACGGAACCCTAATTTACAATTTATCCATATTTCGGTTCTTAGAGCATTAATTCGGTTGTTTTCTAAATTTAGATGTTAAAAATAAAACAACTGTCACTTCCAAATATTGATTGGCTATCTATGAATGAGAGGTGAACTAACAGGCTATTTATTATCGCTCATTACCACAAGTTGGGCCATAACGAACAAGGGGGCTCAATGCAGATTGGTGGGTTAGTAATACTAACATTTGCGTTTCACTCAACGTAGTTTGGAGTTCTAAACGCGGTATTAAGGAGCCCAAAATAAAAACAAGAAACCTGAGTGTTCGATGTTCATTCATTACAGTTACTGTTAATTAGGACACTACCTATTTAGATATTCGTTCCACGTGTCAACTTCCAAGGATAGTCCGTGAGCCCGCGACAGTATTGCCTACGTCATATGACATCACGATGAAATGCATGGCATACGGTCGAAAAAATTGTGATGAGCGAGGATCAGAAGATTATCGCAAATAAAATTGGCCGGAAGCTTGAGAAAATCTTCCACTTCCGGTCAAAATTTTCTGAAAAAAAATGTTCTGAAATAACTAAAAAACAAAAATTTCAAGTTTAAGGTAATCCGGCCATTTCAGAACTGACAGACTTATGTTTACTCTCACTACGATTGAAAACTAAATGATGACTCGGGTCTCATACTGATGTCACATGACGTAAATATAATCTTAAAATTTGACCGGAAGTGGAAGATTTTCTCAAGCTTCCGGCCAATTTTACTTGCGATAATCTTCTGATCCTCGCTCAGCACAACTTTTCAGAGCGTGTGCCATGCATTTCATCGTGATGTCATATGACGTAGGCAATACTGTCCCGGGCTCACGGACTAGGACTACCGATAACAGGTGTTCGGCACCCTGATTATCTAAAAAGAAACTATTTAGCGACCGGTTGCATTTGACATACATTGCCACTTTTCTTTGGTATGTTTTTTTTTTAACCCAAAAAGAAGTAGCAATGGATCACGATCATCTGTGAACTGCAACCAGTCGCTAGGTGGTTTTTAATTAGATAATCAGCCCGCCGGTTTGTTGAGTGGCAATTGTTTTTTAATATACAAGCTGTATACAAGAGAGGACATTTTTGAGCTATTTCCTTGAATTCCTGAAACTTGATCTGAGGAGATCCTTTATAAAGTATTTATCTCATAAGTCGTCATTATACTTTATGCTTCATCCTCGAGATTAGAACAACAATGTAGTTTCACGTAACAACTCGCTAATCACACACTATAGTTAAAAGATATTTTATTATTAAAAAACAGAATGGTTTTTAAAATTTATAAGGAAAAAAGTATATTTGTACTGGTATCCCCAAGACCCCCACCCCCGACGCCAACTTACTTAGTCGTTACTTCATTTCAAAGTTTCATTCGCGTTTTAGTGCTACGCTAGTCCACACGTCTCTTTCAATTATCCGTCCGTACCTTTTTGCGCTACAAGTATGCCAAAAAGAAAGTATGATGATGAGGATAGTGACGGGTATATTAGGCGCAAGATGAAGAAAATAGAAAAGAAGCTACGCAAGCGCAGCAAGAAGCGTTCCCGAATCAGCTCGAGCAGCGACAGCGACCAGGCTTCTCCTGTGCCGTCATTACCAGAAGGTTAGTGAATTATAATTTATGTTTCTACAAGATTTTTTTCTTGTTAAATAAGAGGAGGTAGTTCTATTTCTTGTAACAATTTTTTCAAATCCGAATCTTTTTAATGCATCCGCTTAATTATCATAATTTTATGCAAGAATAAGAAATAATTAAATTAAATTTAGTCAAATACTAGTGCACAGACAGATCACTACGTGATTCTTTGTGCCTTGTAAATAAATTTGACTATTTGACTTGACCTAGAAAAACATTTTAAAATACAAAGTAAGTATCTTTTTCCTCCTTTTTAATAAACTACCTCCTATTTTTACGAAATGAGCAAATACTTAACGACGGGTGTCGGTTTTGTATGTAAATTTGCTTACGTAAACGTGATCCATTCTGATTTAAGTCGGATATCACAGTGCTCAATAATAAAATAGTTAATTATTTTATGCACTATCTTCCAGATGGCCAAGAACTGTTAACAACAGACTCATTACCTTGTAATGACCAACTCGGCTTACCCACGGAGGACGTGGATCTGGAAATTGTGGAGCCAAATCCAGGGTCTTCCACATCAGCTCCAGCTGAGCCGGAAGAATGCGCCTTGGATGATGAAATTATGAAAATGCTTGGCGAATCCCCAACGAAGAATAAGAAAATGGGGAATAACATACAAAAAGATATTGCACTCCGATGGGAGCATATTACAACTTCCGGCCTTTCGAAGGAAAGTCGTAAAGAACTTCTAGAAAAACATCTTATTCCTGGAAACTGCTCTAAGCTAACTGCTCCACTGCTAAATCCCGAAATAAAAGCTGCCATGTCTGACACGATGATAGGCAAAGATAAAGCTACGGAACAAAAGCAGAATCAGGTGGCATCTGCCATTTCTTGCATTGGCGAGGCTCTCACGAAAATCTTTAATTCGGAAAACAAAGATGCAGCTGTAATTAAACCTCTATTGGAAGGCGCTCAGCTACTCTGTGATTTACAATACTGTGAGTCAATGAAACGGAGAAGCCTTATTTGTGCATCCATCAAAAAAGAAATTAAAAGCCAATTATATGAGACCGAAGTTGATACGTTTTTATTCGGAGAAAAGCTCTCCGACACTCTGAAAGCTGCCAAAGCTATCAGCAAATCAGGGTCCGAAATCAAACTATCCAAGCCTAAGACTAATGCCGCGCGCTCGACGCGTAATTTAAACTCGAAGCCTCAGTTGGCAACCAGCAGGCAGCCAACCAAGAGGAGGCCAGAGCCTGCTGCGTATACACAGACGTCGACCGCATTCCCGTATCCTGCTCTGCCGCAACGGCGCCAGTACCCGTATCCGGTACTTCCAGCGCCGCCGCCGCCGCCGCCGCCGCCTGCTCCTCCGGCGCCGCTACCTCCGGCACAGCAGCGGCCCAGACAACAACGACCCTATCAACGCCGTTAGATAAGGTACACTGTTCCGGGCGACTTGCCCTATTTTATAATCAATGGTGTAAAATAACGCTAGACCCCATAATATTATCATGGGTTCAAGGTTACTGTATTCCTTTTTATAAGCCAGTAGTGCAAAAGTATATTTCACAAACACCCAAACTTTCTGCCGCTGAGACGGAACATTATAAGGGAGCCATAAATGATCTTTTAGGATCTGGTGCTATTTCAATAGTAAATGAACGTGAGGATCAGTTTTTATCAAATTATTTTCTTATTAAAAAGAAAAATGGTTCTTATCGATTTATTTTAAACTTAAAAGCATTAAATAAATTTATAAAAACTGAACATTTTAAACTAGAGGACCTCAGAACTACATTAAAATTAGTTCACAAGGATTATTATATGGCTTCCTTAGATTTGCATAATGCATATTTTTTAGTGTCAATAAACGAGCAATACAGAAAATATCTGAGATTTAAATTTCAAGATAATATTTTTGAATTTAATGTGCTACCCTTTGGCTTAAGTACAGCCCCATTCGTTTTTACGAAATTGCTTAAACCAGTAATGGCACAATTACGATCAATGGGCTATATGTCAACTATTTATCTCGACGATGTTTGCTGTATTGCTTCTACTTATCAGGAGTGTATGGTCAATATTAATGAAACAATATCGTTACTTGAGTCACTAGGTTTTATTATAAATGAACAAAAAAGTTGTCTTATACCATCCAACGTATGTACTTACCTTGGCTTCACTATCGACTCAAAAAATCTCCAAGTTCGTTTGACTGATGCAAAGAAAAATTTAATTCAAAAAGAACTAATCCAACTCAGTAAACTTCAGCGTTGTTCTATTCGTCACTTCGCTCGGGTGATAGGTCTTCTTACCTCAGCTTGCCCTGGTGTACAGTATGGCTGGCTCTATACAAAACAATTTGAAAGGTGTAAGTACCTTGCCCTTAAATCAGGTAGTTACGATAATTATATGAATATTCCATCACACTTACATGATGATTTTACCTGGTGGATAAGGAATATAAATAAAGCAAGTAATCCAATAAGGGAAGATAATTACACCTTAGAGATTTTTTCCGATGCCAGCAAAACTGGGTGGGGGGTAGCATGTGGCCAGGAGACCGCGAGCGGTCGGTGGAGCGCTGAGGAAGCCTCCAAACATATTAATTTTCTTGAATTGTTAGCCGCATTTTTTGGTCTTAAAATATTTGCATCTAAATTAAATAACTGTCAAATTTTACTAAGGATTGACAATACGACTGCTATTTCGTATATCAATCGGATGGGTGGAATTAGGTTTCCACACCTTCATAACCTAACCAAAGATATTTGGAGATTTTGTGAAACTCGAAATATTTACATATATGCTTCATATATCAGCTCCAAAGATAACGAAATAGCAGACGCAGAGTCCAGGCGGCTCCATCCTGATACAGAGTGGGAACTGAGCGATCAATCTTTTGAGTGTTTAGTCAACAATTTCGGTGCCCCTGAAATTGATCTCTTTGCTACAAGGTTAAATACAAAATGTTCGAATTACGTATCTTGGCACAAAGATCCGGGCGCATGGGCGGTAAATGCATTTACTATCAATTGGAATAATTTAAACTTTTACGCCTTTCCTCCTTTTTCGGTAATTGCTAAAGTATTAAGAAAAATTATTACTGACGGGGCAGAGGGAATTGTTGTAGTACCTAATTGGCCCACTCAAGCTTGGTTCCCATTATTTAATAAATTGCTTATAATCATGCCAATCATTTTTGAACCTAATAATAAAACCCTGGTTTCTGTCTCTAACAGAACGACAACATTGCCGCAGTTCAAGCTTATGGCCGGAAGATTATCCGGGAAGCTTTTGAAAGAAGAAGTGTACCAAAAAACTCCTTAGATATAATTTGTTCCTCTTTATCCGATAAATCAATAATGCAGTACACTGTGGCTTTTAAACGTTGGTTAAATTTTTGTGATACACACAATATAGATTGTTACGAAGCATCAATTCCTAATATCATCTATTTTTTGACAACCTTATTTAATTCTGGGGCCCAATATGGGACAATCAATAGTTATCGATCCGCCTTGTCGTTGATTTTAGGTTCAAGAGTTACTTCTGATGACAGAATTATAAGACTCTTCAAGGGTTTTTACAGACTTCGTCCGCCCTTACCCAAGTACAAGGTAACCTGGGATACATCTATTGTATTAAATTTTCTAGCTAATTTGTACCCTAACCATGAACTTCCTTTAGAACAGTTAACCATAAAGACAGTCACTTTATTAGCTCTTATCACAGCTCATAGAGTACAAACACTATCATTAATTAAATTAAAAGAAATTCAAATTTGCTCTAATATGATTATAATAAAAATACCAGACATGATAAAAACATCTAGACTGGGTGCTGACCAACCATGTCTTAACATTCCATTTTATGACCTAAAACCAGAAATGTGTCCTGCAAACACCTTACTAACTTATATAGATGTTACGCAACCTTTAAGAGGAGATAATGATAATTTATTCATAAGTTATAGGAAACCATATGGTTCTGTTACAAGTCAAACCTTGAGTAAATGGATAAAAAGTGTCCTATATGAAAGTGGAATTGACACTTCCATATTCTCTGCACACTCCACTCGTCATGCAAGCACCTCCGCTGCCAGCAGGCACGGTGTAAGCATTGATTTGATTAGAAGTACTGCCGGGTGGAGTGGCAGTTCTAATGTATTTGCTAAGTACTATAATAGAAATATTGATGTTGATTGTGTAAATGATTTTGCGTTATCAATCCTTAACAATCAATCTTAACAAGTTATTATTATATAGGATACTGATATAATGATTTACCTATATGTCAATCACTAATTAAATTAAAATAAAAGAAAAGTACATAATTATGTAATAATTTTGTTAATAACTCAATCGTTCTGTATTTTTATGTCATTTTTTTTTATATACCTATATATGAATAATAATAATTACTTATATATCGATGTTGCTATTTCATTCAAATAATATAATTTCTCTCTTTCAAGATCTACATTGTTGTTCTAATCTCGAGGATGAAGCATAAAGTATAATTGATGATTAAACGAACTTACCTGAAGTGACGTTCTATCACAATTATACGAAGGCTTCATCCGAAGAGATTAGAACCCACCCTCCCAAACATACACCCATGATACGTCGAAATATAAATTATTTGAATGACGTCTCAATTTACTTACCTGCTACCTTGTGTGACAACAAGTTATACTGTAAGTGTACCTGTCACAATTTATGTTATTAATAATCTTTCAACTAAATGAAACTTTGAAATGAAGTAACGACTAAGTAAGTTGGCGTCGGGGGTGGGGGTCTTGGGGATACCAGTACAAATATACTTTTTTCCTTATAAATTTTAAAAACCATTCTGTTTTTTAATAATAAAATATCTTTTAACTATAGTGTGTGATTAGCGAGTTGTTACGTGAAACTACATTGTTGTTCTAATCTCGAGGATGAAGCCTTCGTATAATTGTGATAGAACGTCACTTCAGGTAAGTTCGTTTAATCATCAATTATCCATCACTATTTTCTTACAACATCTTTTTTTGGTTTATTTAATATTTTATTTAATATACCTAGTTGGTTACTAAGTTCTGTAACTATGGAAAACATGAATAATACTAAATTTACAAATAATGCTACAATGAATTATATACCAAATGAAAGCACAAATATTTAAGATTATCATGTATTAAAATTATTCGAAATGACCGCCTCTGGCATGAATACACGCCTTTAGACGACGAGGCCAGTCATCGATGGCAGCACGAACTACCACCATATCCAATTCTGCGACTGCCTTGAGAATAGCGCGCTTAAGAGAGTCGAGATTCATGTGGGGCTTAGCACATGCTTTCTCCTCAATAAGTTGCCATATGGCATAATCCAGAGGATTTAAGTCTGGGCTGGAGGATGGCCATTCTTCCTGCGCGATAAAATCAATTTTGTTAGCCCGAAACCATGCTTGTGTAGATTTTGCTTTGTGCGCAGGGGCAGAGTCCTGCTGGAAGACCCATGGCTGGTTTTGAAATAAAGTGTGGCTTAAGGGTTTGACAACAGGTTCCAGAACGGTATCTTGATAGACTCTAGCGCCAGTTTTCACACCTTTTTCACAGAAATGAACCTTACTTAGCCCTGAATAGGATACCCCCAGCCAAATCATCACTGATGAGGGGTGGTGACCTCGTTGGACCCTCGGAGCAATCATGCTGGCTTCTTTACTATTCTTAGCGTATACTCTATCATTTTGACGGTTAAAATTTTCTTCGACTGTGAAGATTTTTGCATCAGTAAACAAGATTTTTCGATGGCCGTTTTGTGCGTACCGCTTTAGTAGAGCGCGACTTCGTGCTAACCTCATAGCCTTCAATCATGCGTTTAGCAGATGGCCCTTTCGTCTACGGTAAGCGTGAAGCCCAAGGTCATCATTGATAATTTTTTAAGGGAACTTCTCTTCACAGTCATCTGTATTGCCAATAACTTTTGCTTCGGGACGGGATTTCTCGTGATTCTCGCCTTCACTGCCTTGATCACAGCTGGTGTCCGAACGGTGCGTGGTCTTCCTGATCTTTTTCGGTCATCGACGGTCAAGGTATTACTGTACCTATGGATAGTGCGATAAATAAATTGCTTGTTGATTTTCAACTTTTGTAGCAACTTGAAAATCATATTCGGTGGCTGCCCACATTTGTGCAGAGCAATTACAGCGACACGATTCTCCTTTAACCCCCATTCCATGGTGAAATAAACAAAATATGATATACGTGTGGTATGCAATTATAGCTTATAAAACTGTCAATAATATGTCATTTTTATTTTTTCTTTTCATTTGTTTTAATGGCCAGTAATCGATAAAGAAACTCAGTAACAGAACTTTTGACCAACCTGTGTATAGGATACTATAGATACGTATATGTGGGGGTTTGTAATTGGCTTGAAGTGATTTACATTTTTTATATGACTAAATAGCTGTAAACCTTCCTAAAATAAAATAAATAAATAAAAAATACAAGAATTGATACTTGTTCAAAGGTAATAATAATTAACAAGAAATATTATTTCGTTACATTCACTGATTATAACATTACAAGTAATAACCTACCACCAACCGACGTTACCACCCTAAACATAAAGGGTACTTTTCCACGACATAACATAATAGCAACCATTACACCAGTACCATAAACTCCATACAAAGTTATTTATAACACAAAACACCTAAACTTTTCAGCACCTCCTGAATATTAGAACACAATGCGTGCCCCAAGATCATACGACAGACATAAAGGGGCGATGCATCGTTCAAATATAAAAAATGCCTATCATTATCACATCGGCTTCCCATCAAGTCAGTTTTTTTCTTCGCCATAAACCGCTCTGAAAGCAGCAGATGTCCGTTAAATCTTTACGGTTTCCACCCGGCTCCCGGGGTTTTTTATCCGGGTTACCCGGGCCTTAGTACTGAGACACAATGCGCACGGGAACGGAAAATATTTACAGATTTAGAGATACATATAACAATCAATAATTTCAGATTTAGAACCAGCCACAATCCAGAGATAACTCCAAACTACACTATGAAAAAACTTTTAATTTTAACCGACTTAAAAAAAGGAGGAGGTTCTCAAGTCAACAGTATTTTTTATGTATGTTTTAACCCGATTTATACAATTCTTTTTTTATCTTAAAGAACATAGTTTGTGTGTGGTTCCATTTTTAGAAAGATCTGGCTAGTAGTTTTTTCATAATCCTGAAAAATTGATATATAATTGATTATTAATATTGATATGTGTAACGAATGATTCGAATATTATTTCTTGGTTTTTAGAGGTATTTAATTTTGAAGCTGTTTTTCTTTTCAGGTTTTTTGAAGGAGGTTTTTGGATAAACAATCGCTTTTTTAATGACAAACATTATCTTATTTCTTTGCTATCTTTAAAGTCTTTATTTTCATCAATAAAGTACTAAAAACTTAAAAAAATAGAGTGCCATTAAGGTGAGGTGAATGTTTGAAAGTAATTATTTTTGATGCGTTATAATGATTTCTATTGAATAAATGCGATAGTTTTGACTTCCATAAGTATGACTGCAATAATAAACTACACTCGGCGTCAGAAAAATCGCACCTTTTCAAAAAATTCTTCAAAGTTAATTTAATCCTATCTAATTTAATGGTAAGTGTTGTTATATACTTCTTCCCCTTCGGACATAGCCAACAGTCTCTAGAAACCGTTGGACTACTCTTCGAAAACGGAATTAATTACTGAGATTCAGTTTCCGAGCAACACTACATTGCCGCAGCAATTATTATATTTTATGGGCAGCAACTTCATGGGCAATGGAATCCTTCTTGGGTATTTTTTTTTTAATTGAACTGTTGAAGTGTGTTTTCTCCATCATTTCGATAGCGAATTTACCCGCATTTCCTGAAATTACCCCTTTCATTTCCCTTTAATGGCGGCGCTTTAAGCGTTTAATTAGGGTAACTGTTATGTTAATTAAATCAAACAAATATTAATTAAAAGCTCATTAAATTTACTTTCAATAGATAGGTTTACACAATAAAACGTTGGCTAGCAATCAGGTGGCCAAGTCTAAACTTACTTTCGAAGAGGTGCGATTTTTCTGACATCGAGTGTATAAGGGCATAGTTTTGCCACAGCGTAATGATAACTATGGAGTAAAGAGAGTTCATAAAAAGGTCTTTTTATTTGCTATCATCTCCCAATGTTGCCAGTCCTTCAAGACAGTAAGCAGCCAACCAAGAGAACAGCTCTCAGAAAGGCGTGAAATGGCAGATGATCTTTTAAGAGATTACTTTGCGGCTCGGATTATTTTTGTCATAGTAGTTTTTTCTGCAGCCTCAGGCCAAAATAATGACGGCTTGGACAGTTCTTATGAAAACTAGAAGTTAATCTCGGCAATTGGGGAAGTGCGCTATTTAGTAGCTGTGCGATTAGCTCAGTTTCTAGGTAATAAAACTAACTACATCTACCTATTTACATAAAGTTAAACAACATTGTGAAATGAATTTCGTGAATAAAACGAGATGTGATAGAAAGTAGAGTGTTGAGACATATAAAAATAAGCCAAAAACTTTGTATTTCAACTGCAAAGTCACTTAAATATAAAACAACGATAAATGCAAACAAAAAGAATCATTGATTTCGTCCAAGGACCGGAAGTGGACCGGAACCGCTTACCGTTAAAGGGGTTTTTAATAATAATAATTAGACCGGATATCACCCTACAAGACAAAACAAATGAAACTACATATTTAATTGACATCGCAGTACCGAATACGCATAACCTACAAAAGACAATAGCCGAGAAAATAAGTAAATACATAGACCTAAAAGAAATAATCCGATTGTGGAAACAGGAAAAAGTTTACGTTGTACCGATAGTTGTCTCTACGACAGGTATAGTACCAACTAATCTCCGTCAAAGCTTAAACATCATAAACCTTAAGCCCAGCCTCATTAATACTCTTCAAAAAGCTGCCATACTAAATACTTGCCGAATAGTGAGAAAGTTCATGCAGATTGACGAAAATAACATTAGCCCACACTTTCCAGCAAACATAGCATCAAATCACCACACTCTGTAGTATACTTGGCCTAGGCCCGTTATTGCAGGTAAAACCAGCATTAGGCTGAGAAAAGTAAGACCTTTTCAAAATAATAATAATCTTTATTTGTGCTATAAATGTTTACTTAGTCTAGGACTGTGTCGCAGTTATTAGCGCCCACCTCGAACGTATTTATCAGGTAACAAAATAACACATTAAAAACTATTTAAGACGACAAAAGTTAAATTTTGAATGTGTATGGCAGCGTTCCCACTACGCCGGACCGGCAGATCTGCCGCGCCGGTAAATCTGCCGGAAGAGCTAGTGGCTGTACAATTTATATGAAGCTATTCACATTATCCCGGGTCCGGCATTTTTGCCGAGCCCGGCATTTCTACCGAACGTTTTGTCACTACGAATTGCCGGTAGAACGACCGGGCCCGGAGTAATGTGAACGAGTTTGTGCCGGTATCTGTCCCCCGCTCGCCCCGCTCGTGCTCCCCTCGCCCCGCCCGTGTTCCACTCACGTCATTCGGCTCGCATGTTCTGGTAAGTAGACGTTTAGCATGGATATTCAAGCAGAAACTTTAATTACGCTTGTCCAAGAGAGACCTGTTCTGTGGGATAAGACCGAAGACGTCTATAAAGACAAAAACTTAAAGTTAGCAGCATGGCGTGAAGTATGTTTAATACTGAAACCAAACTTCGATGAACTGGATGAAAAAGAAAGAAAACAGTACGGTGAGTTTTTAATGTTTTATTGATAAAATGTAAATGCATTGATAAATTTTATTTTATAGCTGCTGCCTGCCACGGAACGGAACCAATATCCGAAACAAAATAATTAGTAAATGATGTCCGTATAGCGTTGGCATTAGGGCCACCTCGACTCGACCCATTTCGATTCATGGGTGTAGTTTCTTGTTCTTGTCTATGTTCTATATTTTGGTAACTTTCAAAATTTATACCATCTTTTTCTCTTACAAAATTATGTAAGACTGCACAAGCTTTAATTACTTGAATTGCTGTGTCTACGTTGAGATCTATAGCTCGATGGATTATTCGCCACTTATTTGCCAGAATACCAAAAGCGCACTCAACATACCTTCTTGCTCGACTTAGTCTGTAGTTAAAAATCTTTTTATCAGTATTCAAATGTGTACCTCCATATGGACGTAGGAGATTAGGTGTTAAAGCAAAGCCTTCATCGCCAACAAGTATAAACGGTAATTCTTCGTGCAAGTTTTCATGAAGCGGTCTAGGCTTTGGTACATTTAAAGTACCATCATTGATCTTTTGCCAAAATGTACTATCCTTTAATATAGTAGAATCGCATTCCTTGCCATATGAGCCCACACTAATAAAAATAAATCGGTACTCTGAATCGACAACTGCCATTAATACAAAAGAATAATACTCCTTGTAATTAAAGAACATAGAACCACTCTTGGCTGGTTTCAAAATTCTGATATGTTTTCCATCTACTGCTCCAAGACAGTGAGGAAAGTTGGCTTTTCTTTCGAATCCTGAAGCGATGTCCTCCCATTCTCTCTCAGTATCAGGCAGCTTAAGGAAATCTGTCTTTAGGTTTTCCCAAATGACGTGGGTCATTTCTTTTATTAGTTTACTTATTGTCGAAACGCCTACTCTGTATGAGTAATGTATTTCTTTGAATGAACATCCTGAAGCTAAATATCTGAAAAAAAAAAGTATTTTTTGTTAATACATTATTACTTTATACGTCACCAAGAAATAAATTGTATTGTTTTATGATATTTTTTTATTGATTTCAGGAAAACAGGTTTCAACTAAATGGAATAATATACGAGATTCGTGGCTTAAGACAGTAAAGAAACAAAAAGATGAGTCTAAATCTGGATCTTCGGCCAAAAAGACACGAAATTATTTATATCACGAGCAATTAATGTTTTTGAAAAAAGTCTCCGAACCTCGACCACCACATGAGTCAGTTTCAAAAAAAGCAAGAACCGAGACTGAAGTAGGCATGGAATCAGATTTTCGTTCACCTTTAATTAAAGATAAAAGAAAAATTGATAATAAAGAGGTAAATGACAAGATGGTAAAGTTTTTGGACTCCAGAATAAACCCAGAAAATGAAAACCATCATCTATCTTTCTTCAAAGGCATTATACCAATCTTGAACACTTTAACTATCGAAGAGACTTTAGAATTTCAAGCTAGCGTCATGACAATGTTGCAAAAAATTAAAAGTAGGAATTATGAGAGACCAAATTACGGACATTGGCGTGATTCATATAATCAGATGACCGGACCAGATCAGTATTCTGGATACTACACACATAATAGCGTCAATCAACAGCCAATACCTACGCAAGATCAACAATATAATAGTAGCAATCAACAGGCAACAACATCTATACCATCAACTTCATCTCAGACATCGAATCCGATTCCAGCTTCGCCATCAGCATTTAGTAATCATTCCATACATTCCCAAGACTCAGATTACTTAGATTTTGAAGGGATTTAAGTTTGAGTACAAATAAATACTTAAATAAATTGTTTGCATTTTTAATTCATAATGATTATCAAATACATACACCCTCCCACACACACACATTATATATATTCACATTCATGAAACAAACATACATAGCAAACATTCATTCATTCATACAGTCTTAAGTAGGTACCTACGTCAAAACTATTATTACGCAATCTAGTGCATAAAATAATCTTACCTTAGACATATGGCTAATCTTTGTTCTGGGCAAATACATTCTCTGAAACTTGTATCTCGTACTCTTATGTCTAGTCGTCCCAGTAAATCGTCAAAAGTGGTTGCTGTCATTCGAAAATAATTGAAGAACTTTGATTCGTCTCTTCTAAGTTCACCCATTAATGTTTCAAATGTTCCAAGTGAAAATCTTTCCCGTAAAATAGGGTGTACCCAATGTTTTCTTTTATTTTGCCTTCTATTAAGATACCACCACAACACAACAATTTCGTCGTCCATTGTGCGCGCAGGTCCAAATTCAACTGAGGACTGTCTGAATTTCTTCCGGGATCCGATGTAATGTGAACACTCTGTCCGGTGTCCGGTTTTCGGCAGATCTGCCGGTCCGGCGTAGTGGGAACGCTGCCTATGTGTTTTTGATTGGGCATTTCATAGACTTGTTTTCAAAAACCCTATCAATACGGTAAGCATATCGTCGACTTACCCTATCGAAAGGGAAACCCTATAATTTGGTAAGCTTTTTAATAGGGGTTTCTCTAACAATTCGCTTAACCAAAAAAAGGGGTTTTCCGGTCCGTGATTTCGTCTCGTTCCATCGAGGTATTTTTTCCGATAAAAATATTATCTTCTTCGAAACCCAGAAACAAAACCATAAATCCTTATTATTCTATTATGCTGTGAATGAAGCCCAAATCCTCCTTTGTTGGATTGGAAAAAAATAAAAACCGCATTTGTCAAATATTTCAACCGTCAGCTGTGACAGTTGCCGTGGCTTGTAAGTGATTAATTACTGCATGGACCAGCCCAAACATTATCCCGTGGAATGAAACAGGAAGCAAAAATGGATAACGTTACTTTGTTGTGAAACAAAGTACCTATGACCAAAACGAAGGTAACTGCAGGTATGGCACAACAACAGACCATACAACAAATGGCACAACAAACAAATCCAGTTGGTCCAGCAGGTAACATTGACAGGTTTGTTTACAAGAATCATTCTTCGTTTCTTTTCAATCCTGCAGCTCTTATTCAATACAATACAAATAAAATGCTAAAACAATTCAAATAAAATTAAAAATAGTAAGTTACATAAGATAGATGAGTTTCAGATATTCACAGAGATAACACGAATCACTTGTGTTAGGGGATGTAGCAAATGGTATTGACTTTAGTACCTTTTGTTTTTATTGAAGACTCCGGCTCCAAAATCAGGTACCAGACTCGAGAATAAGAATCTCCGGTGGTTAAAGATTTTCTGAAATATATTTCCATTCCGATCAACTGGAAACTGAACAACTATTTTACTTCCCCATAGCTCAACTATTTGGTTGATCGGTTGAGAAGTAATTACTTCTCAACAGTTCAACTATTTGGGTTGATGGGAGTGCAGGGCCAATTATTTATAAATCAAACTGAGGTCTTTTTTCAGTAATATTTCCTACCTTCAAGCTTCGCGTGGCAAAGTTTTGGGATACCTTGTATATTCAAAATATTTATAGAAGTTAACCTTCTCTAGATTTATGTGATCCTGGTACTTTTTCTTTATCTGCGGGGGTTATCTCCTACAAATAACCAGTAGTTTTTTTTTTATTATTTTAGTTGTTCGGTTAGGAACTTCAAAATGAAATGTCAATAAGTATCATCATTTAATAGAAAAGTTAAATAGTTGATTTGATAAGAATAAAGTCGCATACAGGGTCTCAATCGGCATAACTATAGTTGATCGGCTTAGTTGATTGGAATGGAACAAGGAAAAAGATCTCCAATTGATTTAACGATAACAATATTTTGTCAGTTCTAGGGGTCTATGACGTCAATCTATGGAATGGTGGTACTATGGCCCGATAATTCTGGCAATTCTTATGTTCCTACTTGTAGGAACTATAATTGAGAGAAGAATTGAGGTCTCCATTCGACAATTCCGTAAGTACGTTGTTACTACAGATTTTTAAAATGCAGATTCAACTAAAGATTCATTTTTATTAAGTGTTCTTAGTGAGGGTAAATCAAAGAATATTAATTGGGAAGTTAAAGCTAGTTATTCTTTTTAACCGACTTCAAAAAAGGAGGAGGTTCTCTGTTCGACTGTATGTTTGTTTTTTGTGTATGTTTACCGTTTACTCGAAAACGGCTGGACCGATCGAAATGATTTAAACGTTATTAGATCAGGTTTGTTCCCAAATTGGTCCCATTTTTTAAAATCCGTTCAGTAGTTTTCAAGTAATCCTGAAAATGTGATGATTTCGGTATGAACTACCTTGATGATGTGGCCGCATAACTTCTTTGTTTCTGAACCGATTTAGATAATTCTTTTTTTGTTGGAAAGAGGCATAGACCTTGGACTTTAAAGGGAACTCTTCATAGTCAAATAGGATATGTATAGTGATTGATAATATAAGTAATGGTAGGTTTGTGACAATCCAAAACAGGATAGATAGGTACTCGTCGCTTATTCAAAAGACGTTACGACTTCAAAAGATTTTTGGCGTACTTCAAAACAAGATAAGGACCAAAGAAATTTAGTCAACTGCTAGAGACACAACTAGGTACCTACTTATGTAAACAAAGTGGGATATTCAAATTGACTTTTGTCCCTTCCAAAAAGTAATTTTGCGTTCAGAAATCTGTACCCTTCGCACGAACAACTATCGAAAAAAAAACGCGCGTAAAAACATTCGATAGAGTAGTTTTGTATGGAAAATTTGTACAACGCCATCTACCGCCGAAAAGCGAAATGAGATTTTAGATAGATTACTCTACGAGTAATTTTACGCGCGTTTTTTTCTCGATCGCTGTTCGCGCTATGGGTACTGTACCACAGAATAACTAATCTGTACTCCTAGCAGAACATCTAACGAGAAAAATAACGCGCGTAAGTGTATACCGCCCGGCACGTAACTTGGCAAGAAAAAGATTTTATTTATTTTTATTTTATTTAGGACAACAAACAGCGGTACAATAATTATTACAATTATCATTTAAATAAACTAGTATTACTCATTGCACCACCATCACCGTTATCCCCATCTTAACTATATGTAAGTATCATAGCCTCTAATTTTTACAAGGTTAATATAATGAAATGGTATGAAATAATACAAACAAACAATTAATGATGACAATCCTAATGACATCATATTACTTTAAAAAAATACACAATGTTGCAAGATTAACAATGGGGTTTACTCTGGGTAGTTCCAAAAATATCCACTTGGGCAGCGCCACTGTCTCTGGAGACCTGTCAAAAGTTTTATTTATAACCAAAACTTATTAATTTATTTTCCTTTAAAGCCAAGCTTATATTAAGAAAAGATGCAGTGCCCAGCCTTTTTATGTGGACCAAACCTACTTCTAAATCTACTATTCAGAGGTCAGAAAGAGCTAGAAAAAGATCGGTTTTTAAGGAAACTCCAGCAACTTGCCTGTAGATTTTGCATTACGCTTCTTTAGTTCTAATTTTAACTCCGCAACAGTCCATGAACCATGTTTTTCACTCATTTAATAAAAAATCACTTCAAATTATAACGACAACAACCAAAATCACGTTTGACAGGTCTCCACACACACTAGCGCTGCCAGTGGGAGAAATGGCAAACATAGCCCTCATTTAAATAGTAGGTATGAAATTTAAAGTTAGAAAGTCAGGTTTTAAATTCAATTTCATCCAATTTAAGTTTAACTTCTTTTTTAAATGTCCTTGGTGAAAGTTTAAACAGATCAGATAAGATGAGACAGAAAATGCGCGGAGTTTAATGTTTGTAGCTACTGCGCATCTTTTGTCTCAACTTTGTCTTGCCAAGATATATGCCGGCATCTGTACTCGATAAACATTATCTTTTCGGCGGTAACAAAATGAGATTTCCCATACAAAATTTACTCGCGTAGTAGATTTTTTACGCGCGTTTTTTTCTCTATAGAAGTTCGTCCTACGGGTACTGATGATACCAATGAGATTGTAAGGAATCTGAATTTGCTAAAAAAGTTAACTATGTTCACTATCTTTAACAGTCGATCGTCGCAGAGCCCTGCTGCAATCGAACCAAGTCTCGGAACCCTGTGATGCCACCAGCTCCACCACAACCCTTCCCCGGCCCTTGAGCAAATCCGCCACCACTATTAGAAGCACCTCCCAAAGAACCATCAGAACTTGCAAGACTGATGCTTCTATCGTCACAACGGATAGGAAACTTGAAAGCCTCATTGCGACTGAAGAAGATAAACTGAATCGACGTCCTGTTTCCTAAAAACATAAGACAGAAGTTTGAACCCTTACCTCCACGACCACAATGGATTATCCTTATATTGCTAACGGAATTCTTTTCAAAGTTGCCAACACTAATTTTAATATATTCACGGAAATATTTGCTCTTTATGGTAAGGTAAAGCATCGGGACAGGTTTTTGACAACTAACGTATGAAATGAAAATCCGATATAACATTCGCAAACGTTTCGAGGGAATCTCTTAAACATTTGCAAGGCTTAATAATTTACAGAAGAAACTTTAAAGCATATGTACAACAAGGCAATACTATAGACTCGTTATACGTTCTAAAAATTTTAATGGAAAGAACCCATACAAAATGTTACAAAAAGTTACTCTAATTTACTGCCATTTGAGATGAACACAATAGAAAATTGTTTGTCAATCACATGATACTTAACTGCAAAAAATGAATGTCATTTCTAACGTAATTGAATTATTTTCTAAGGTTCCATCCATCATTTTCACATGTGAGCACCTACCCTTTGTATTCCAGCAATCACGGGAGTCCTTTGACAAAACAGCTTTAACAATTTCAAAACAGATGCAATAAAAGTACTGCAGAAAAACAGCTTTTCTTTCCTAACTTTTGGTTTTTCATAAGAGCCTTCCTTCAAGAGTGTAAGTTAGGCAAACTTGCGCACCCGTCACGCTGACATGACCGCGAGACAAGGACAGATCGTCCGCTGTCACGCTCCCCGGACTAGCGTAATTTCCCTTGCGGCTCTGCCTGACGACACCCGTGTGAACTTACTTTATAAAACTTCGGAAAGTTTATGCAAGTGTGTTGAAGTCTTAGGCTGGCCCCAGACCTACCGGTTTCATTTCTTTGCTTTGCTGTCCTACCTTGCTTGAAAGACCGCCGGCCAACCAGTATAATTTTCAATCTATCGCATTTTGGGACTAGACCAAATTGGCAAGATAGCCATTAGCTTGGTGTTATCAAATATCATCGCTTGGATTGCGAAGTAGGAAGCTTTTAGGAGATATGCCACCCTGAACATGGACTCCGATCGTTAAAAATAAATAGATCGCTTATTTATACAAGATGTTTGGTAAAGCCTTATAAAGCTGAATATGGTAGATAGGGACCATAAAACTGAACAACTTTTACTATGGGACCAAATCTGAAATCGCGAAAAAAAATGAGCTGTTTCATACATTTTGATAATTTCGTTATGAATTTTTATATGAAACAGCAGTTTTCTTTAAACACTAAAACTTCGCATTGCAACCCAGATGACGATATTTGATAACACCAAACTAATGGCTATCATGCCAATGTGGTCTGGTCAAAATATGCGATAGATTGAAAATGAGCCTCTTGGCCGGCGGTCCATGGTAGAACAGCAAAGAAAAGAAATGAAACCGGTAGGTCTGGGGCCAGCCTTAGGTTGAAGTATGCTGATATTTTTGAGTTAGCGTCAGCGGCACATGAGTACTTCCTTTTGGATCTATGATTTCACTGAAGTACGCATGATGCCAGGTATATTGATTCAGTGCTGAACAATAATCTCTAACGTTTTTATGTAGGTACGACTATTATTACCTAAGTGCTTTTTAACACGTTTTTATTAGGTTGCTTTCTCGTTTGTTTCTCCACAAAGTTTGCGAACGGTTTTAAACTAGCTTCCCGATGAGCTAGAGACTTGAAACTTTGAACATAGGTTAAAACTTAAAGGCAATGTAATATAATGGTGTCATTGAGCTGATCTGATGATGGAGCCGGAAGGTCACGGGAACTCTATGATGAAACCATACAACCCCATCGTCTTTGGGCTCGTTAGAATCGTCTTGATGAGTAATCTAATGGCAGATGAAATTTAGGGTCTGATGATAAAGCTAGAAGGCCATGCCATAGGAACTCAATATTGAAACCGTGCAACCCCATCGAGTTTGGGCTCGTTTGAATCGTCTTGACGAGTACTTTGTTGGGAAATAGCTTTCAGGATCTGATACTGGAGCCGGAAGAAGGACACAGGAACGTCAGGAACTCTTTAATTAAACCACGCTACCCCATCGAGTTTGGGCTCGTTTGAATCGTCTTGACGAGTACTTTATTGGAAAATAGTGTCCAGGGTCTGATGATGGGGCCGTAAGAAGGCCACTGGAACTCAAAAATCACAGTCGAGATGTAATATGGCTCGTAATAATATTTTGTAAATGTTGATTTAACAATATTTATAGTGTTTTGACTATTATGTGGCGGGAGGCGGCGGCATAAATCTATTCCCGAAGATAAGGACGTATTATCCACGTCCCCACTCCCGGTCCGGGGTAATTTCCCATGCGGCCGCGTCTTCGGAGGATCATTTGAATTTATTTAAAAAAAATCTCAATTTTAGACTACAAAAAACTTAGGAAGTTAGATACGAGAAGAGTTATTCTTATTTTAATAAAAAATATATTAAAAATAGCACTTATGACTGCAAAAAAACATTGAATCTTTAAAATGCAAAAATATTAAAAAAGCCTATTCTTATACCAAGATAAATAATATGTTAGGTCAGTAGTGGCACTCATGTATGGCGAGGTCAAAATTTGTCATTAGATGAATTCACTTGGCACATATGTAGCTTAGGTAAAACTGATCTGATTTAGCCCGGTAGCCATCCGCCTCCCCTTGGCAGGTAAGGGGGGGTGGCATTCAAAGTTTCGCGCCGCCGCACTTCAGAAAAAAAATCATATCTCCTTCAATATACCTATCACCTTGAGTGTGGTATCATAATGTGATAAATCAAGGATGAGGAAGCCATTTTTGAGACATTTAATGTACAGTTTCATAGAAAAAAAGTGATATATTTTACTATATTGACGACATTATCAAAATCAGTTTGCTATTTTTTTTATTCAACAGTTGGTATCTTTGAAAATTCAAATTTTATGCAAAGGAAAAAAATACTATCTTAAAGTACATTTATTCAGCTTTAAATACATACAAACTTATATATAGTTATCATACAATATCTATCTGACAAAATTCGAACATTGTATGCGAAGGTGTTTCCAAACGTCTTTAATTTCAAGTTAAGTTGGTTTTTCATACAAATTGTATAGAGTACAAACTTAACTTTGCGGCCAATTGATGTTTATGTTTCTACGGTCTTATCGTCTCTCTCAGCTATCGTACAGTCTAATTTATACTTAAATTTTTTTGTGGAAGTCATAACGACAATTGAAAAAAATAGACAGACTTGATCTCAGAATGAGGAAGTCACAAAACGTCGACGCGACGTGGCGTCAAAAGATCAGCTCAAAACGATCAGGTAGGAAAACGTCCTATCCTACCATATTAAGTTTACAGTGCAAAAAGTGTTTAAATCATAATAGGTAGGTACCCTAAGAACCTAGGTATACAAATATATCGTAAAGATAAAACTACTGTTGCATTGAGTATTTTTATACACTCGTGAGCAGAAAAATGGAACAACAGCCCTATTTCATACAAACAAGGTAATTTTAAAGCTTTGGTTCTCCGCCCAAGATTTAACGAGGTATTATGTGATGATGGCAATTTAAAGAGTGAATGGAGAAGGCACAGATCGCAAAAGAAACCCAACGGATCAGAAGAGTCGTTTACACCAGAGACCGTCTAGAGTGTTGAGTGTTACATTTTCCATACTTAAAAATTTTCGCTTGATATTTTTTTAAGTTCAACCCTGAGCTAAATGACTTATCTAATCCGTTCGATTTCTTTGGCATTATAAGTCTCCGCCATCCATTCTTTAAACTGCCATCATCAGATAACATCTCGTTTAATCCTGAGCGGAGAACCAAAGCTTTAAAGTTACCTCGTTTGTATGAAAATAAGCCTGTCAATCATTTTTTTCAGCTCAAAAGTGTATAAAAATACTTAATGCAACAATAGTTTCATTTTTACGATATATTTAAATGCCTAGGTCCTTGGTGTACCTAATAATTATAATTTAAACATTATTTGCACTTTAGACTTAATTTGGTAGAATATTTTCCTACCTGGGTCGTTTTGAGATCTAATCTTTTGACGCCACGTCGCGTCGTCGTTTTATGACTTGCTCGTACTGATTACACGTATGTCTAATTTTTTCTATAGTCGTTATGACTTCCACAAAAAGATCTAAGTATGTATTAGACCATAGGATAGTTGAGAGAGATTATAAGACCGTAAGAACATAAGCGACAAAATATACCAAAGTTAAGTTTTTATTCTATACATTTTGTATGAAAAAACCAACTTATATTTGCAGTTGGAAATTCTTGGCAACACTGTCACATACTGTGTTCGATTTTTTTCAGAGAGACATTGTAAGATAACTATATTTAAAGTATACATATTTTTAAAGCTGAATAAGTGTACTTTAAGTCAAATTTTTTTTTCTCTGCACAAAATTAGTATTTTCAAAGATACTGACTGTTGAATAAAAATAATAGCAAAACATTTTTTGATACTTTTAGCAATATATTTTTTTTTCAATGTCTATAAAATTAAATGACTCAAAAATGAATTTCTTTATGCTTGCTACAGAGTTAAGTTTGTGTTCTATACATTTTGCATGAAATAAAACATCTAATACTGGCTCTTGGAAACGTTGGGAAACACCGTCGCATACCATGTTCGATTTTTTTTCAGATAGACATTGTACGATACCTATATATAAAGTATATATTTTTTAAAAGCTGGATAAATTTGCTTTAATACAATATTTTTTTTCTTTGCACAAAATTAGTATTTTCGAAGATACCGGCTCTTAAATAAAAAAAATAGCAAAGAGATTTTGATACTATCCGTTATATTTTACCTTTTTTCTATGAAACTGTACATGAAATGTCTCAAAAATGAGTCCCCTATCCCTAATTTATCATAAAATGATACCACAGTCGAGGTGATAGGTATATTGAAGGAGATATGATTTTTTTTCTGAAGTGCGGCGTCGCGAAACTTTGAATATCACCCCCCACTACCTGCCAAGGGGGGGAGGATGGCTACCGGGCTAAATCAGCTCAGTTTTACCTAAGCTAAATATGTGCCAAGTGAATTCATCTAATGAAAAATTTTGACCTTTTGCCACTACTTCCTAGGCGTGCAATTGAAATCACTCTCCAAATTTTAAGGATGTGTTCAGTCCATGAAACTGAACAACTTTCTCCATGAAACGTGTGTCGAAATACGCCAAAAAATTTTGGTCATCCCATACTAAACTGATCACGTGATCTCTTTGATTTGTATGAAAAGTCATTTTTATTTTACATATTTGACCACGTGTTTCTTAGAGAAAGTTGTTCAGTTTCATGGACTGAACACATCCTTAAAATTTGGAGAGTGATTACAAATGCACCCTGTATAAGAAAAAAAACTAGAAAAAAATCGACTCAGTCCGTAGCAGCTCAGACGGGATGG
Source organism: Agriphila tristella (assembly GCA_928269145.1). NCBI lineage: Eukaryota > Metazoa > Arthropoda > Insecta > Lepidoptera > Crambidae > Agriphila > Agriphila tristella. The sequence goes on along the minus strand of OV743443.1, from coordinate 18,524,218 downwards.
CTACGGGTGAATCGATTTTTTCTAGTATGTTTTCAATTATATTAATTATCTCAATATAAAAATAGCATTGTGAATGCCTAAAATCTAGAATGTCAATAAAAACATTTTAAGTCCATTTGTTTGTTTGTTACGCCTTCGCTTCTTAGCTACTGAACCGATCATCATGAAATTTTACATACACGTTGTCAGGGGTACAGAGAAAGACATAAGATATGCATATGGTCCTTTCATCTCGAAAAAAAGTATTGTTCCCGAGGGATAGCAAAAAACTTTCCACGCAGACGAAGTCGCGGGCGGCCGCTAGTCGACAATAATTTCGATAATGTTTACTACGAAAATTGCTTCCAGCGTTGTACGGCCCCTTGAGTACACTCGTGTGATATCGTGTCGTGCAAGTCCACTTGCCTGTGTGAATGAAGCACCGCGGACGCATCCTGTCCCGCCGGCTAAGGTTAAACGGATGAGTTTTGTTATTCGACCAATATAACTTCACTTATCACCCCGTATCTATTGCTAACACAACTTTGGCATTGACCATCCGCATTGCATGTTACGGGACTCCGACTGTTTCTAGTGGGAACTGCTAAATAGTGCGATTATAGTATGATGGGACAATAAGTAGCTTAAACTTATTTTTTCACCTGTGAGCAGACCGAGAGATGGACCAGGGGCCGTATTATGACCTCTTATTTTCTGGCAGTTTTCTGACTGGCTATCAATATCAATTTATCTCTTTTAATTGCTATACAGCGGGAAAGAGATGTAACTATAGCAATTCGCAAATCGAGCAAGTTTGAAGATACAGAGGGCCTAGCCAAAGTAACATTCGCTAATCTTCGTTATCGCTTCGCTTTCGAAACATGTATGGGATTGACATAAGGTTTCGTTAACAATCGAATTTTAAAACGTCAAGTCCATACATGTTTCGAAGCGAAGCGATAGCGAAAATTTGCAAATGTTACTTTGGCTAGGGGGGCTGGAATGGAAGCCAAGACAAACTACGCGAGGTAGAGGTCGCCCACCTGAAATGTGGGTCAATGACCTATAGTCATGCGGGTAACAACTGGCTCCAGGTGGCGCAAGATAGAAGATCGTGGAAAGCATTGGAGGAGGCCTATGTCCGAAAACGGATGAAAGATAGGCTGATACTTATAGATAGATAGATAGAACAGGGATACCAATTAAGCCCCTCACGGCCGTGCACCCGGCGGCGCCCTCATCGGCTTCACCTACTGGAGAAATAAGCAAGCTATTATTACTGTAATTAAAACACCATGAGCTCTTTAGAAAAATGCGTAAATCTTGCTGAACGTATCACCCTACACGGAGTAGATTCAGATGATAGATACCTATGTATGACATAATATTCATATTGTCACGCTTTTCTCACATAGGGGAAGACAAGGGGACCACTTGCTACGATCCTTAAATAATATTTACTCATCGGGTGCCCTTGACCTTAACAGATCTTAGCCTTTCTTTTTTCTGATAGGTGTAAGGCTGACCCCAGACCTACCGGTTTCTTTGCTTTGCTGTTCTTCTTTGCTGTTTAGACCGCCCGGCCAACCAGGGTCATTTTCAATCTATCGCATATTGGGACCAGACCAAATTGGCAAGATAGCCATTAGCTTGGTGTTATCAAATATTGTCGTCTGGGTTGCGAAGTAGGAAGCTTCTGGGAGATATGCCACACTGAACATGGTCTCCCAATGCTAAAAATAAATCGATCGCATATTTATATAAATGGTGAACAGGGTCGTGGGTGGCATCATTACCTACCTAAACAATTTTTTTGTGTTTTCATTACGATCATTTAAGGAACAAAGCCCACAAGAACATATATATATATATATATATATATATATATATATATATATATATATTATACTTAGATTGAAAATATGCGATAGATTGAAAATGAGCCTCTTGGCCGGCGGTCCATTGCCGAACAGCAAAGCAAAGAAAAGAAACCGGTAGGTCTGGGGTCAGCCTACCAATGAAGTTGTCCAATATTATACAGGGTTACTGGAAGTATGACGTATTCCGGAAGGTTCCCACTAAGGGGTCATATTATAAGCCTCGTCCAGACCGACCGAGCATGGCAGGAATTGGCCTGCGAGGCAGCTTCGCGAGCCAATGTCTCGGCCTGTGTGGATGCGGTTCGGGCTGCCTCGGGCACACGTTGCCTCGGCCGAGCGCCGCTCGACCGCGAGCCATAATTTGTCGGTTTTTGCCAATGCTCAAAGGTGCCTCAGACTGAGCAGATCGCGCGGTGTGGACGGACGTGGGTTACCTCTATCTGGCAGAAACTTGATGCTCCGAAATTTATTTGGCAGAACACACTTGGCAGAATCTTTTTAAACGAATATTTTTAAGGCATAAAAATTGTTTAATATAATTATTGTTTGGCAGAATGTTAACATGTCCGAATTTACAATGGCATACTATTCAGATGGCAGAATTTCATTAGGGAAAAAATCCTTTGGCAAAATTTTTATTCGCATAATTTCGTTTGGCATAACGTTTATTTAGTCGACAATTATTTGGTATAATTTTCACATGGTATACTACGAATATGGCAGAATTTCGTTAAGAATAATGTCATTGGGCACATTATAATTTCAAAAAAATTGCATTTTAATTAAATATTTGTCTTAAAAAGTCAATATGTTGAATTTTTGTAAATGTTGTGCTACAAAAGTCAACAACATAACGAATCGCTGCAAAACCGACATGCATGCTGCTTGCTTGCTTGCATGCATGCATGCTTGAATGCTTGTTTGCATGCATGCTGCTTGTATGCTTGCCGGGGGGTGCAGGGAGGCTGGCCCCGAGGCCCCCCGCTATAAAGAAAAACTTTTAATACACCTACCAGTAGGTTAGGTTAGTGTTTTGACCACTCGCAGAGGAGCTCCACAATGCTTGCATGCATGCTGCATGTTTACTTGCATGCTGCATGCTTGCTCGCATGCTGCATGCTTGCTCGCATGCTGCATGCTTGATTGCATGCTGCATGCTTGCTTGCATCCTGCATGCTTACCTGCACGCATGTTGTATGCTGCTTGCTTGCTTGCATATAGGCTTACTTGCTTGCATGCATGTTTATTTGCCTGCATGTAATAAGGATGCATGCAGCATGAAACATGCGTGTAAGAAATACAAAATTATTCTAGATATGAATTTTTTATTAAATGTATGCCAAAAGATGATTCTGACTTAACTTTCTGCGATATGATAGTTCTGCCTTTTAATGACTATAAAGTATGATGGTTCTACTATTTAATTATTATGGATATGAAATGTATGCCAAAAGATGATTCTGGCTCACAAAATTATGCGTTTTAAGTGTATGATAAATTAGTGTATGCCAAACGATTTTCTGCGACATGAAGTTTATGCCATTAGTTGTTATGCATGATAAAATTATGACAAAAAGTTCTGCCATAAAGGGTAAACCCGGACGGACGTAACGACGCTCGCGAGCCAGTGATTTAAAAGTGGATAAAAAAGACAGCATTCGCCTAGGTAATACAAATGGTTACCTACCGTATTGGTTTCGGTTTTGGTAAAAAAAAAAAATCCAGAGTTTTCGTTTCTGTTTTCTTTTTTTACTATATAATATCCAGACAACATAAGCGCCGTAGCAGCTAATAACACGTGGTTTTCCATCGTTATACGGAGAGAAACTGAATGCTCAAACCGGCTCACCTTGGCTCGCGAGGCACGTTCGCAACTTTTCAAATTTGCCTCGGGTCACGGGTGTCACGGCTCGCGAGCAGGAAGCCCGAGCGTGGCTCGCGAGCCGTGCTCGGTTGGTCTGGACCCGGCTATACAAGAGATCAGAACAAATATTTTGTGAGATTACTTTTCTCAAAAAGTTAATAGTTTTTAAGTTAATAACGCTTAGTTACTGGCAATTTTGTAAAGATGTTTGCTGTTATTTCCAAAAATACTAAAAAAAATAAAAAATAAATGTAAGTATCTAAGTTTTGATTTTTTGTAAACACATGAAGTTTTTGCCAATTTTTTATTCATTATTTTAACTCTCATGTTTTCTACAACAAAATAATAATAAAAACAATTGTATGAGCTATTTTATTTTTTGTGCCTGAAAACGTACTTATGGTAAAAAAAAATAAGAACTTAATTTCAATTAACTCAAAAACTTTTAACTTTTCGAGTAAACGTTATCTAACATAAAACATTTTTTTTACTTCATCTATAACCCCGGAATCCGTCATATTTCCAATAACACTGTATGTTATATAGGTAGATACATCATTTTGTCAGGTATATCCAGTACATTTTCTTTCGTCAAACCATATTGGTTTATTATAAATAAGTACACTATACAATACAGATGACATATGAGAATACTTACTAACACAGACTCGGTACCTAAGCTCATAATCTTAAAAATCCCATTACCTACGAAATTAAATACTGAAAGTTAGTTCATAATGGCACAGATCAGATATGTACACAAAATTCCTAAATAACAAAGAATATTGTTAATGTAAATACCCATATTGCATTGCATCAAGAGACAAAGAAGATTTAATTAACAAACAGTAGCCGGACAATGCAGGCAATGCATTAAAATATCGCGTCACATTCAATGACGGCATTTATAAATTCATTCATTCATTCGCGGGCAGACACATACCCTGTAAATTATTCAGGCAGCCGCTCTTGTGTGCAATCTGAATATTAAAAATGTTTTCTTTTGATATGAAATGTCAATACTGTTCTCTTGATGCCTTCAATGTTATTACGGAAAAATGTGGCTGCTGTCCCGATGAATTTCGGAAATATTTTTTCCTCGACATAACATGTTTGTCTTTGCTAACGTTTTTCTTGAAATGTGATATTAATGAAATACATGACATGACATGGACGTCTCCATCCCTTCTCATGTAGAGAACTTGAATATTGTGATAAAACTTTTCGGTTAGTGTTCTCAGAAATTCCAAAAGTGATGAATGAGCACACAGAAACAGCAATGAGAGGCAGCTATTAATAAACAAATACAATTTAAACACCTTTGATATTGGCCTTGTCCAAAGTATTTTGTCAGAACCACGATCAGATGTTGCGATAAGCCTTTGTCGCTTGGTTACTGTTTTGCAATAGCTACCTCTCCTTTGTACAGAATAGTATAAGGTCACGATGGGGTTGGCATGTCTAAAAGATAAAAACCCCGGTACTTTTCATCTAGATTAAAAAAAAAATAATGAATGAGCACACATACTCAATAACTTAAAATAAAACATTCAATTCGATTTAACGCTAACACTAAAGATAAAAAAATGACGATTAAATTATACTAAGTCGCAAAAATCACAGACATAGAATTATTAAATATGTACTTTATTATGGAATGGATAACTGGACAATATAAAGACATTACTATTTTTTTAACTTTAGCGTTAACGTTCAACAAATAAAAAGTCTGTCATTTGAATAGGGGGACGAAAGCTTTTAACCTCCCGTTGAGATTCAGAAACCAAGGAATTTCATCCCCCTACGAACGAACTAAGGGAAAACAAGAATTCCATTAAGTATTCCAAACAACTTTTTATTGGTTACATGTTAAATATGTCTCTAGGAAGTGACTTACGTTTGCTTAGGACAGGCCAAATAACCCACTTAGCGACATACTTAGCTTTGCTCCAGTTGTTTCTTTTTGCGTTTGTGATAAAGTTGTAAATTGATTGGTTGAGGTGATTGTTGTTACTTGGTAAATTGTGAACGCACTTGATAGAATTAAAATACGGAGGTCCCTGTTGGTTCTGGCATTACGATTGTGTTTTGTTTGGCAAAGTCGAGCTTTTATTGTTTCTATTTGGTTTGGTTTTGCGACAGCAGTAGCTATCAAGAGTTCCGTGTCTGTAGTTGTAGGTTACCTTCATTATCAACGCAGCCACTGTATTACTGGGTAACAAGCAACTGTCTGAAGGTGATGCACGACACGACAGACAATCGGTGACCTATTTTCCAAGAGGTGGACAAATGACGAAAGTATACATCGTTTGTAATAGCAATACTTAATATAAGTTACTACTTATAGCATTTCCCAGCTTTAAAAAAAGAAAACCTTCTAAAACCTGCAAAAAAACAGGTTTAGGATTGTCCTAAACTAAACCTACTAATAGAATCAATACCTCAATCACTATACACATCGAATTCGATGACTATACCCATATTATTTGACTTTGAGGAGTTCCATTGGGTATTGGATTTTAAGAATTTAAAATCGTATACTTAACTTAAGGCATCCTTTTTCCAACAAAAAAAGAATCATCTAAATCGGTTCATAAACAATGAATTTATGTCTGAAGTCCGAATAACAATATCATCAATTTAATGTAGGTAACCTTATTTTAACATAAGAATTTGAAAGCTGCTCTAAAATTACTAAATGATAATCGTAATTATGCGCAAACAACGATAAAAAATAAACTCCTCTTTTTTAGACTCGGTTAAAAATAGGTTACTACCGAGAACAGGGCTTCAAATACCGTTAAAAATTAGTAACGTTAAGAAAAATAACGTTAAAAATGGAAATTAATAACGGTAAAATTAATAACGTTAAAACAGAATTTAACGTTATTTTTTCGTTACTTGATAACGTTATTATGTTACTGTTTATAAATATTTAAAAGCAATGTGTAATTGACGTTGACGCCGCCGTGACGTGATCAGTCTCTGCGGTAGGTACTAGGTAGTAAAGGTACCTACCTACAATACGCAATATTTATAAAATTACCGTTATAAATAACGTTATTTTTAACGTTATCGACTTTAATTTAACGTTATATTAAGGTATGTTATTAGGTATCGTTAAAAAAAATAACGTTATCAAGGTATCATAATGAAAATAACGTTACGTAACGTTATTTTTACTGTTAATTGATAACGTTTAAAACGTTATCAATTAACAGTAAAAATAACCCCTGCCGAGAACTACCAAACGACCAATCTATTGATGGGCGCATCTTTAAAACGTGTTACAAAATAACCCCTAATGCCGAATATGGTAAATAGGCTATCTAATCTAATCTGCTATTTCATACATTTTGATATTTTCGTTATCAATTTTTGTATGAAACAGCTGTTTTTTTTTGCGATTTCTGAATTGGTCCCATAGTAAAAGTTGTTCAGTTTTGATGGTCCCTATCCACAATATTCTGGTTTAGCCATTAACAGCCAAATACTCAAACGAATCTTAAAGTTAAGGCCACCTTAAATTCAAAAAAGTTGTCAAATTTGACAGAAACTCTATGAAACTGACAGCTTCCTTATGGTGGCACCCTGAGCGAAAGTGGCGCCGCGGTGAATTTTCATTTAATATTATGATTCTAATACACAGTTTTAATAATGTTTTACGTGGAATTTTTAGGGCCCACAGTCTATTTTTTTTTAGACGTTGTCGTTACATTCCGTCGTAGTCATGCTAGAAGTAGATAGTAAAACTGCTAAAAGTGGTTTTTGACACATTTGCTATCTACTTCTACAAATGACTACGAGGCCATTTAGTGATAAGTACCTTATAAAAATCTCCACTTAAAAACATTATTTAAATAATTTTCTATTAATAACTTATTAAATAAAAGCCACTTTCGGTCACACAACCGCCGTAAAGCTAAGGAGCTAACGGCCGAAAAGGCTTCAAAGCTAAAATCATAAGTTAAGGTCTCCTTAACTTTAAGGAAGCTGTCAGTTTCATCGAGTTTCTGTCAAATCTAAAAACTTTTTTTAATGAAAGGTGGCCTTAATTTTAAGATTTGTTTGAGATTTGGCCGTAAGAAGCCTTTGAGTATTCGAGTGATGCCATCTATGAGTTCAACGAGAAACTAACCCTTAGGCCCTAAAGGTGCCTTCCCACGGTGCGTGCTACCACGCAGCTGCACGAGGGAGAGCGAGCACGCACCGATCCTTTGAAGTTACCGGCGAACGCGTAGTTTCCCACGGTGTGTGGTCTTGTCTGGTGCGCTCTCGTGCGTCTACAGACGCACCGGTGGGAAGGCACCTTAACAAGTAGGTTCTACGCACGCTCCTCTTCACAGCTGTTACGATGTGGCAACCGTGTGGCATTGAAACATGAAACTGTACAAAGATGGCAGGCGCATTCATCTTACTCAGAATTACAAGGCAGCGGACAGCAAGGTATTCAATTAAGCAAATACCTATGTAGGTATTACTTGTATTTTATTTTTAACAATGTAATTAAGGAAATAGTTCAAAGTCGGGTAAGTTAAACTAGAAGGAACCGAACTAAAGACTTTTTAAAACCATAAAGATGGAAAAACTTACATTAAGTACTTTACTTATGCTGTTTTGATTACTTATTACTTTTTTTTACTTATTTATTTATATTGATAAATCGTGCGGTATCAATATAAAAAAACCGGCCAAGTGCGAGTCGGACTCGCGCACGATGGATTCCGTACCAAAAAACAGCAAAAAAATGTTGTATGGGAGCCCCCCTGAAATATTTATTTTATTCTGTTTTTAGCATTTGTTGTTATAGCAGCAATAGAAATACACGATCTGTGAAAATTTCAACTGTCTACCTGTAGTCGTTATCAATATCGAGCAAAAAACGGCAAAAAAAAACACGTTTTTTGTATGGGAGCCCCCCTTAAATATTTATTTTATTCTTTTTTTAGTATTTTTTTGTTATAGCGGCAACAGAAATACATCATCTGTGAAAATTTCACCGATCTAGCTATCACGGTTCATGAGATACAGCCTGGTGACAGACAGTCAGACGGACAGCGGAGGCTTAGTAATAGGTTACCGTTTTACCCTTTGGGGACGGAACCCTAAAAACTAGTTTCACCCTGCGACTTGTCCGCGTGGACATTTCGGAAAATGCCTAGGGAACCTTTGACTGGGATTAAAAGAATCCTATGTTTGTAAAATATCTGTGTCAATATCTGTATTCAGCCGTTTTTGCGTGATTGAAGAACAAACATCCAAACCCACAAACTTTCATATTTATAATATTAGTAGGATAACCTAATAATATTAGTAGGATTAGTAGGATAGAATACTTCGAACGCAAATAAGGAGAGTTGTCCGAGTGTGAAAAAGTCTCAGCGTAGATATCCATTGCGACACAGAAAATGGCCCTCAATTTAAATTAATACCTAGTAATAATAGCAATTTAACAAATAACCTCAAATCCACCATGCATTTAGTGATAAATACTTATATCAATTGAGCGTAATATCAATATTAAATGGGCGATTAATACCCGCATTTTCAGCAAACCCGATAAACAGGCCATTTTTATACGCCAGTGCCGCTAAAATCCCACATTAGCACAGAGATATCGGCTAACAATTAAAATTCACAGTGCACGCATGAATTATTCGATGGTCAAGCGATAAGCGTAGGGCGGATGCGGCAAGTATCATAATGGGGTGTGATACTGAGGAACTAATGGCGCCACAAGCGACAGTCCCAAAATAATTTGATTGGTTGTTTCAAATGTCTAATGTCATTTCTGACGTATTTTAACCAATCAAAACCATTGATAGCTTTGCGTGATACACCCCATTCTGATAATTAACTTCAACTAAGTATTTCTGTACTTAAAATTGTGCAAAATGACGTGCTATTTCTAATTAGGTATAATGGGAATTATCGTATTCCCATTTCTTAGTTCATTTATGTCTTCAGTTTGCCATCAATTAACTCCCTTAATTACGTCAAACCAGTGCACAGGCGCTGCACAGTCTTCAAATTATTAGGTCTGCAATTGACAGTTTCGATCGAATCTGTCTGATCGAGTGCAGTACCTCAAGTACTTACTCACAAAATTCTTTGATTAAGGATAATTATTACACGGCATCGCTTCCCCAAATCCCAAAACACTGCTACTGGATGGAATCTGAGCACATGGCATATCCTAAGGACCTAATAACCATTTATCAGCTGAAACATGTCTTTGTTAATCTCTTTCGAAAGCTATTTCCCAGGTTTTCCTTACATCCTGAATCCTGAACAGGATAAAGGCTCGGTAAAAACAGATTTCTTATAAAAAGACAAATTGCTTTGGCTTAAGACATATTTATTAAATCAAGAAAATGATCCTCTCCCTATAGACGCTAGACAATAATAGGGAATATGCATAAGTCACCGATTTTGATGAATTTGAGCTTGATCGCTGCGGACACTTATAAAAACATGATGGAACAGGAAAAAAATTAAAAAAAATGTATTATTTTAGTTTTATCACACGATGAAATCAGGGAAAAATAACAATTTTTTTTTTTCATTTTCGGATATAATGCACTTTACAGTCAGATAGAATATCGAATAAGAAACAATATTTTGTATGACACATATGTACTTAAACGCAAAATTTAGGATGATAATTGAAGATTATTGGCTAACTCCATATTAAATGCGCCGAAACACACCTGAAACGTGATGTGTGACGTCACCATTTTGTATGGAGCGTTTTCGGCGGGTGCTGCTGCGCGCTAACTTCAAGTAACTATATCACGAGAAAAAAACGCAAGAGAAAAGTTTTAATATTACAGTTAATTTTCTCACGCATTATACTTTTGATTAAGATTAAAAAAAAAATTGACGCATATTCCCTATTTCTTCGTAATAGTAAATAATATTCTTGAAAATATTTAGTTGTTACAAGAATAATATATTTATTCCCAGACACGTGTTGTTTCATTCAAGACACCGTTATTTTGTACAGTCAAGTAAATGTATTCTTGATACGAAAAATCTTATATATCTCTTATAGACTAACTTTACTTAGAGTAAATTATAATTTTACTCATAATAAGTAAATGTTTAGTTGGCCTAAGTAATTACTGATTTTTGATGAAAAAAATAAATGGAGATTTTGTTTGTGTATTGAACTAAGATGAATATTTTGTTGTTGTTGTATATTAAGTGGAGATAATTGAAGAACACCGATGCTCTTTCGAGCACTTTTACCTTGAAGGAAGTCATCGGCGATGACTTCCTTTTCCTTGACTTCCTGACAAAGATCAAGGTAAAAGTGTTTGAAAGAGGAGTGGGGTCCGGGAAACCGTTCCAAGTAGGACGCGACACCCAGAGGCAACAAACCCGATTGAGATTAACATAACAAAATTAATTCCGACTACTTAAAGAACTAGATAAAAATCTTAACACCGCGGGTTAGACCATGATGTCAACAAACCCACTAACTTAACTCTAACTTAAGTCATCTTAAGTTAAATACATTGCTTTCTTACATTATTATTATTTTTTTAAGAAGAAAAGAAAAAATACTCTCGACTTCAGGATAATAATCTTTGTTGAAGGATAAATTTCTCAAAGTAAAAATGTTATCGTGTTTATCGAAAACTATGATTACGTTGTTTCAAAATTTTAGTATTTCTCAGTTTAAAACAAAATTCCCATAAGCCGAACAAAATCATTTCTCAGAACTAGAAATACAATTTTGTTTTTGTTAAATTAAGTATATTAAATTCGTACTCCAACTTATTATTAAATTATTTTGGGCCAAAATTGCATGTCTAAAAGTTAGACCGAATGTTTTGATTGAAAGTGAAAGTGAAAGTGAAATATATTTTATTTAAATAAGCTCACATAATAAGCATTTTTAAATCGTCAATTCTTTTACCCTACCACCCATTATGACGTCTTTTAACTGACAAGAAAAATGGACGCAAAAAACTTGTCAGCTTTATCAATCAGATGGAACGATATTTACAAATATGTATATCGTTTCCAGACTTTATATTAACAAAGATTAACAAAAATAACATTATTGAATTAGCTCATTTCTCTCAGTGTGAAAAAGTCTCAGCGTAGATATCCATTGCGACACAGAAAATGGCCCTCAATTTAAATTAATACCTAGTAATAATAGCAATTTAACAAATAACCTCAAATCCACCATGCATTTAGTGATAAATACTTATATCAATTGAGCGTAATATCAATATTAAATGGGCGATTAATACCCGCATTTTCAGCAAACCCGATAAACAGGCCATTTTTATACGCCAGTGCCGCTAAAATCCCACATTAGCACAGAGATATCGGCTAACAATTAAAATTCACAGTGCACGCATGAATTATTCGATGGTCAAGCGATAAGCGTAGGGCGGATGCGGCAAGTATCATAATGGGGTGTGATACTGAGGAACTAATGGCGCCACAAGCGACAGTCCCAAAATAATTTGATTGGTTGTTTCAAATGTCTAATGTCATTTCTGACGTATTTTAACCAATCAAAACCATTGATAGCTTTGCGTGATACACCCCATTCTGATAATTAACTTCAACTAAGTATTTCTGTACTTAAAATTGTGCAAAATGACGTGCTATTTCTAATTAGGTATAATGGGAATTATCGTATTCCCATTTCTTAGTTCATTTATGTCTTCAGTTTGCCATCAATTAACTCCCTTAATTACGTCAAACCAGTGCACAGGCGCTGCACAGTCTTCAAATTATTAGGTCTGCAATTGACAGTTTCGATCGAATCTGTCTGATCGAGTGCAGTACCTCAAGTACTTACTCACAAAATTCTTTGATTAAGGATAATTATTACACGGCATCGCTTCCCCAAATCCCAAAACACTGCTACTGGATGGAATCTGAGCACATGGCATATCCTAAGGACCTAATAACCATTTATCAGCTGAAACATGTCTTTGTTAATCTCTTTCGAAAGCTATTTCCCAGGTTTTCCTTACATCCTGAATCCTGAACAGGATAAAGGCTCGGTAAAAACAGATTTCTTATAAAAAGACAAATTGCTTTGGCTTAAGACATATTTATTAAATCAAGAAAATGATCCTCTCCCTATAGACGCTAGACAATAATAGGGAATATGCATAAGTCACCGATTTTGATGAATTTGAGCTTGATCGCTGCGGACACTTATAAAAACATGATGGAACAGGAAAAAAATTAAAAAAAATGTATTATTTTAGTTTTATCACACGATGAAATCAGGGAAAAATAACAATTTTTTTTTTTCATTTTCGGATATAATGCACTTTACAGTCAGATAGAATATCGAATAAGAAACAATATTTTGTATGACACATATGTACTTAAACGCAAAATTTAGGATGATAATTGAAGATTATTGGCTAACTCCATATTAAATGCGCCGAAACACACCTGAAACGTGATGTGTGACGTCACCATTTTGTATGGAGCGTTTTCGGCGGGTGCTGCTGCGCGCTAACTTCAAGTAACTATATCACGAGAAAAAAACGCAAGAGAAAAGTTTTAATATTACAGTTAATTTTCTCACGCATTATACTTTTGATTAAGATTAAAAAAAAATTGACGCATATTCCCTATTTCTTCGTAATAGTAAATAATATTCTTGAAAATATTTAGTTGTTACAAGAATAATATATTTATTCCCAGACACGTGTTGTTTCATTCAAGACACCGTTATTTTGTACAGTCAAGTAAATGTATTCTTGATACGAAAAATCTTATATATCTCTTATAGACTAACTTTACTTAGAGTAAATTATAATTTTACTCATAATAAGTAAATGTTTAGTTGGCCTAAGTAATTACTGATTTTTGATGAAAAAAATAAATGGAGATTTTGTTTGTGTATTGAACTAAGATGAATATTTTGTTGTTGTTGTATATTAAGTGGAGATAATTGAAGAACACCGATGCTCTTTCGAGCACTTTTACCTTGAAGGAAGTCATCGGCGATGACTTCCTTTTCCTTGACTTCCTGACAAAGATCAAGGTAAAAGTGTTTGAAAGAGGAGTGGGGTCCGGGAAACCGTTCCAAGTAGGACGCGACACCCAGAGGCAACAAACCCGATTGAGATTAACATAACAAAATTAATTCCGACTACTTAAAGAACTAGATAAAAATCTTAACACCGCGGGTTAGACCATGATGTCAACAAACCCACTAACTTAACTCTAACTTAAGTCATCTTAAGTTAAATACATTGCTTTCTTACATTATTATTATTTTTTTAAGAAGAAAAGAAAAAATACTCTCGACTTCAGGATAATAATCTTTGTTGAAGGATAAATTTCTCAAAGTAAAAATGTTATCGTGTTTATCGAAAACTATGATTACGTTGTTTCAAAATTTTAGTATTTCTCAGTTTAAAACAAAATTCCCATAAGCCGAACAAAATCATTTCTCAGAACTAGAAATACAATTTTGTTTTTGTTAAATTAAGTATATTAAATTCGTACTCCAACTTATTATTAAATTATTTTGGGCCAAAATTGCATGTCTAAAAGTTAGACCGAATGTTTTGATTGAAAGTGAAAGTGAAAGTGAAATATATTTTATTTAAATAAGCTCACATAATAAGCATTTTTAAATCGTCAATTCTTTTACCCTACCACCCATTATGACGTCTTTTAACTGACAAGAAAAATGGACGCAAAAAACTTGTCAGCTTTATCAATCAGATGGAACGATATTTACAAATATGTATATCGTTTCCAGACTTTATATTAACAAAGATTAACAAATAAATAACATTATTGAATTAGCTCATTTCTTAATGAGTTTCAAATTTCTTAATCAATTTACAGATTTTAAGCTAAATTCAAAGTTTGAACTTGTTATTCAGTCTAGGCTGTTACAATAAATAAAAATAAAAGAAAGATTGAAAAGATTGAAGTAAATCTTAACTCAATTGTGTAATTTCTTATGCTAGACCTAAAACGAAAAAGAAATTATAATGAGCACACATTTTATCTTAAATTAAATATTATGTTCTTCATAAACAATAAACTTTCTCTTAATCGAAGAAAATGATTTTTTGAAAAAGGTTTATCTAAACCCAAGTAACTTGTAGTTGATTTAAGATGATTTGGTGCAAGAAGATGGACATTTCTTGATTTTAATTAAGTCAATTTAATTGATATAAGTTTAAATAAGCCTTGAAACAAAAATATTTCTCTTAATCATTAAGAAAAATATTGTCTGAGTGAAAGATGAGCACTATTTTTGTTTTAAAAATATTGCATTAGCCTAAGTAAATATATTTTTAGAATAACCAAATATTTCAAGAAATTGGTCTTTCTTATTTAAAGAAATCCTTTTTTACTGTGAGTTGTTATGATCTGCGAATTATTCCGGACAACCATTGGATTAACCTGCATCAGTTATATGAAATAAAAGGATGGTTGTGACAGAGTTCGGTGGCTTCCCAAAGCTAGTTCGCTAGCTCGCATCACATCAGTTTGATCCTTAGAGCAACGTGGCTTACGGAAGCTGCGTTGCTCCAAAACAGGGGTCTCCAAACTATTACCCGCGGGCCAGCTCCGGCCCGCGAGCACCAACAATCCGGCCCGCAAAAGCAGGCCGGATCGTACCAACAATACTGTAATTTACTGTATGTTGGTACGATGAGCTAGCTAGATCCTGGCCCTTGGGACTTCGTGGAGGAGTTAGTCTGGCCCTTATGCTAAAAAGTTTGAAGACCCATGCTCTAAAAGGAATGATCCGAGTAATATAGCGGCGGTACTTCAATTGTCTTTAAACATAGCGATAGTAGAGATTATCTTTCAGTAGCCTTTCTACCAGGGAGACAACGGAACGAATCCACTAGTTCCCATCTCTTGCCCCACACCCAAAACCACTGCACAGTCGGTATGATCCGAGAAATATGGCGGCCGGCCGGGCCGTTAACAATTTATCGGCTGCAGTAAATACTGCCCATTCCGCTTACTCGATACTTCTATTGGGGATTGCGGCCTGATATATGTCGTGACACTCCTTATAATATATTAGGAAATCTCCATTAGCAATTGTGTTGAAAAGTTACTGAAACGCTTCTTTTAGTGGTGGCTGCCTGAGACCACGTTGGTTGACACCTTGGCTTACCACAAATAAAATAACGTTAAAGCTTACTACAAATAAAAAAAATATACTGTGACCGTAGCGTAGGTAGGTACATAGGTAATTTGCTACAAAAAGATAGAGATAAAAACAAAAGTGAGTAGGTAGGTACATACCATTTTTGCACGACTGCCCAAAAGGAGTGTATGTGTTTAGGGTTCATGTATGTTTGTGGGTACCTATGTGAGTTTCTTTATTCCTCCATCTAGTAAATGCCTGAATTTGCAGTATCCCGACCCGAGTGACACTGGCTATATTTTTTTTAAATAATTCAATATGGCGATTTTAAGATGCCACTTTCAAATGTGAAAAAAAAGGTTTTCTATTATTACAATATGGGCATCAAAGAAAAAGCCTTGATGAGCACATTCCAAAACTATATAATTTGTCACTAAAATGTTTCAAATAAAAATAAATAAAATAAAAAAAAAACATGACTGCCCTGACGAAAACGAACTAAAAGGTTAAATAACAAGTGTAATTTGCAGTCGGGGGACCTCTTTGATCAAAAATTGTTCCATAAAACGGTCCCCCGACGCCCCGACTGCAAATTACACTTGTTAGGTAGGTAGGTAGGTATTTAACTTTTTAGTTTGTTTTTGTCAGGGCAGTCGTGTTTTTAATATTTTTTTTTATTTTATTTTTTTTTATTCTCTAATTTTAGAGCATTACGAACACCAATGAAAAGTTAACTATGCTTTTCACTAGTAAAATAGTAACAGACTTTATTCTCTTTGTGCTGAAATTACCAACGTAATCACATGCAATAAGAAGAAAAAAAGGAACATTCAACACTTATCTTATTAAAACTAAACATAGCTTACTAGGCTTAATTGCAAAAAAAAAGAATAGTTACGCAGCGGCCTGCGACCGACGACCGACCGCGAACTTTAAAAAAAGTGAAATTACGCAGACACGCGCTTCTAGTGCGTTTGTAGGGTGACGAAGTAATTACTGCAGCTAGGTACTAAAAAAATGGAAAGCTTTCTTTCGAGTAAATCGATTCGGTCTTATTCACTGGAATCTGTGAAACTAGCCCATAATTTGATACAGTGGTTAAAACTGGCTGTCAACATCATTAAAGTTTTCCTATCAGATTGTTATAATATTTTACAGTCATTAAATTCCGTGTGGAATAGGAATGAAAGGAATCCTGTTTATAATATCTTCAATGGCAAAAGCCATGTATAAAAACACATTTTATTCAAGAAAGTTTATTTTGTGTGTAATCATCATCTTTATTATTGACTGCTTTTTACTGTTTGCCTCTCATGACCATGTCTTCATAATCAATAATAAACTTTGGCTGTATACTCGGATACCGTTCCATTTTTAATTTTTCAATACAAATGATCAAAACAACTCTACGCGAGCCGTAATGAGGGCGAAGTTTGCCCTCATTATTTCCAAAGTTCGCCCGGCGAACTTTGATAGATGTATGGATACACAAAACACGCAGTATATTAGTAAACATTCCTCAAATATCTCATTATTCCTAAAAAAAAATATGCTTTAGAATCTTTAAATACCAGTAAAAAAACATGACAAAGGGTACCGATTTGAGCATTTATTAATATTTTATTTTCGCTGTATTTAAAAACTTTTTCATAATTTTCTCTCTTTAGTGCACTCCTTGACAATACAAACAATAAATGAAAAAAGAAATATGAGTTGTATTCTTATTTGTTACAGCTGAAACAATGGGGAGGCGAAGGCAAAGTGAATTACAGATGGCGCTCAGTCTTTGGAACAATTGTCAGTTTGAGCTTATATTGTCTTGACTGTGTATTACGTGATTTTACTGTCTTAGATTGTATTTTTTTCGGTTTTGCGGACAAACAATGTATTTTATGCTAACTTTAGCTCATATAAAAGAAGAATTACGGAAAAGAATAGCCAAAACAACAGGCAAGAAAGTTTATAGCAACTTACAAAAAATTGCTAACAAGCATTACATTTCTTTAAATTTCGTGTAAGATTTACAAGTAATCTTTTTATTTCAGATTAGAAGCATATGATTTAAATTTTAACAAAGCAACTGAGTGTGAATTTCCGTGTTTATAGTTGCCTGATGATGCCTTCTGTGCAATAGTAATTTCAGGTTTCTGTACTGGAATTTCTGTACCATCCAAAATTACACGAACCGTTTTATCATATTTATTTTATTATTCTAAGTTTCTTGAATGACTCTGGCATATAAAATTTTTTCTCTGTTTGGCCCCAATATTGGGCTTATTCCATATTTGATATACCTATCAAATTCATCCAAGTTATAAATATGTTAGAAACTGCTGAGGTTGAAATATTAAAGAACAAAGCTGTTATAATTCAAATGTTGTTTTATTTTGGCGAAGCTTCATCAAATTCATGAAACATTCCTTTTGATTTATAATGTTTCTCAGGCTCAGCAAAGGAGAAAATCGAGGAAAAAGCATATTATTTTTGATATTTTTTTGCTCACAATTTTTTTTGTTACTGGGAAATCGATGAACTCCAATATTTTACAAGTTACATGCATAACAATGCAGCATTTTCTCAGTATAAAATTAAAAAGTGCAATACTCCAAGAGATTCCCATATGTTTTGACAGTTTCTTTGAGGCGGCTCGGTACCAACGACAAGACGCCACCTATCGGGATAAAATTGCGCTTTTCCTCCCCATTGTGAAAAATACCACTGACAAGCAAATTTGAAAAAAAAAACATTTTTATGTTTTTCTCTATACGGCACTAATTTAAGAATTTTGCTTCCTAAAAGTTTACATAAAATATTAATTCTTTCATTCTCTAAATAAATTCTACGAGAAAACGCAAATTTCTTTGAAATGCAAATATTCAGCCTTAAAAGCTTTCTTTGACTGTTCTAAAACCTAACACTTTTTTATTTCATTTCTGGTCGCGTTAGAGCAAGAAGCTTATACCTCCCTCCAATGGAGATTGCACGGCCATATGTCATAGTGAAGATTGAAAAAGCTCCTTTAGTGACGTGACGGCTTATTGCAACCTCTTTCTTTAGTGTTACAATACGTGTTCGTTGTTCGTCGTTCGTTCGTTCGTGAGAAACGAAAACGTATTGTAAAACGAAAAGAAAGTAAATTGTAAAACTAAAGAGTCTTTTTCAATCTTCAGTATGATACTAGGCGTGCAAACTCCATTGTGGTTTTAAGCTTCTTGCGTTAGAGTATTATATTCTGTGTTTGTGGTAAAAACTTTCCAAATCAAATACGTCCAAAATCCACTGACTTATATGGTGTCACTACACAACGCAAGAGGTAGAGTTTTGCAATCGGCCGGTGAAAGTCGGATGCCGCAGCCTCCAGTCCAACCTTATTGCGTGTGGGTTAACGGCACCTGTCACACGGAAACATGGTGAGTAAAAAAACAATTCTTTTGTTATTGTTTAGATCAATTCAATTTAAATAAGTGCATTTTGGTATTTAAATCTCACAAACTTTCATTTGTCTCTAATTCGAAAAAAACTAAAATTTACAGTTTTCCGTATGCCCATACTTTTAAAAGAGAGTGTTATTAATATAATTGTTACGTGTTGACGTTATTGTGTTTACATAACATGTTATGTCATGAAAGTGTAATCTATATGTGTATATCTCAGAACAGTGTGATTTTTTTATTGATCGATGAGTTGAGCACAAACTCATGGTATCACATTCATAGACTAATTGACGAACTCTACCGATTTTCTTATCTAAAGATTAGGTAGGTAGGTACCATGGGCAACTGCTAAGGTCAAAATCGCTTGCACGCCGCGCCGTCACAACCATACCTACGTTTAGTTCGTGTAGGGGCGATATGCGCGCACACGAATTTTGTTGCAAACTGGTTAAGCGTCGCTGTTGCCCATAGTACCTACATTAAAATTATGTAGTTGATCAACGTTAAACTCTGCATGGCTAGATGTTAATCATCAAAAGGTGTAAGTTTTGATAAATAAAAATAATAATAAAAAAGAGACTCCATTGACCATTCCATACGCATATTTTTTTAATCAACTGTCTCCTCCGTGGCCGAATCAACTATTTAGTAATAAGTGGTCGAGTGGCTATACGGCACCGGTTTTCAGTGTATCGTCGTCTGTGAGATCTTGGATTCGATACCTGGCTGGGCCATTATAGGAAACAAACCTTTTTTAAGGCTTGCGAGCGAACCACGGTCATAAGAATAAATTATTCTTATGCCACGGCGTAGCTTCTTCGAAATTCACAAGCGCTTGACCATCAGCCATTTTTTTATGTTCCCACTGCTAAGTCACAGGCCTTCCTTGTGGATGGATAAGGAGGATGGGCCATAACCCACCACTCGGGCCCAATGCGGATCAGTGGGTGCTAACGACTGCAAATGCACCCGGGACCAACGGCTTAACGTGCCTTCCGAAGCACGGAGGAGCTAGAGATAATAATTTTTTGGTCACTCATCCCATGACCGACCCTTGCGAAAGTTGCTTAACCTCCGCAATCGCTAAACCACTGCGCCATCGAGCTCCTCTGATGAGCTCCTCACAAGCGCTAGGTTGACTGAATAAATGAATTTTAATTTTCTTTATGTTGCAGGGTGCTAATCAGAGCGAGTCTGCGCAGGCGCCGGTGGGCAAACAAGACCTGGTGTCCAGGATAAAGGCGCGGGTGGCCGCCACCGACCCCAAGAAAGCGAAGGAGCTTGGCGGAGTCTTCCTCTTCAACATTATTAAAGGCACTTCAGTTTATAGTTGGAGTAAGTAATCAATAATATTAAATCTTTAAACTATCATCCATCATCATACTTAGAAGCTCATTATAAAATAAAATTCATCAGAGCGCTGACTGAGCGAATCGGGATAAAATTTGGCTTGGCATCCCCTATGAAAGTGTAGCGGCATCTACCGTACCGCCGCACATAACTACACATGGTTGCAACGAGATCACATCACCATGTGACTAGATGGCGCTAGTGTCGTATAAACACAAATGATTAGTAAGGAACAGAAACTCGTAGTATGCAGAATGTATGGAGAAACCTACACCTCGCTATCGGAGTTTTCTCAGCCACCAAACTATATATACAACTTCCAACCATCATCGGTTGGACCGCGGTCCCCGGGCTAAGATCACCCAGCCCGGAGGAAGATCTTCCACTTTGGCCTTCCTACTAGTGGCTACCTCTCTCCATATCCAAACCATACTTCATTCCTACACTGGTGACCCCCGACGGAGCACATCAAGCACCTTCAGCAACGCAGCGCAGCCATCACTCCTCATACCTTATCCAGCATCCGCAGCAGTCACACCGCAAGCAGAAGCACAGCAGCCAGCAGCCTTCAAGGTTCCATCGCAGCATCATTGACGACGCTTCCTGGACCTTCGGCAACTCTCGACGGCATTATCCCGACCTGGTCTTCGCAGCCCACGACTGGAGCATCACTGGGCCCTTAATCCGGCGTGGCAGCTCTGCGCACCTCACCAGCAGCTCGGACCTACCGTCACCTTCCACTGTCCCGACTCACCGTGGACAGGTCCCGACTCACCGTGGACACGGATCTACCTGCAGCACTGGCGGACGCGCCTTCCTTCACCCCGCATCGTCTCGATTTACCGTAGACTGTCTCGACTCACCGCAGACTGGGGCATCTCCTGCAGCACCCTACTCTGGCACTTGCATAGCTCTGACGCACTGACAGCTGAGCTTGGACTACCCTTGGATATCGACCTCCGGTCTCAGGGGGGGAGTGATGTAGCGGCATCTACCGTACCGCCGCACATAACTACACATGGTTGCAACGAGATCACATCACCATGTGACTAGATGGCGCTAGTGTCGTATAAACACAAATGATTAGTAAGGAACAGAAACTCGTAGTATGCAGAATGTATGGAGAAACCTACACCTCGCTATCGGAGTTTTCTCAGCCACCAAACTATATATACAACTTCCAACCATCATCGGTTGGACCGCGGTCCCCGGGCTAAGATCACCCAGCCCGGAGGAAGATCTTCCACTTTGGCCTTCCTACTAGTGGCTAACCCTTCCATACCATTCCATACTACCATACTTCATCCCTACAAAAGGATTGTTTTTTATTTCAACGGAATATGGAATTCCACCCGAACGAATTCGCGGTTTGCGGGCAAAATAATAAAGTTTTTTACCTCTGGGGCCTATTCTAGAAATCGAAATATAATCACTTCTACATCATGTATCGGAAAACCCTATCAGATCTTGAAATACCTAGATGATAGTGTTGCTAAAACTGATTAATTTTCTCCAAGGCACATAGGTCGAAAAACGAATTTTTTTTTTCGCCTTTCCATAATTAGTCGGTCAGCAGCTGACCAATACATTTTGTATGGAAAGTATTTTTTTTTGTTTTCCGACCTATGTCCCATGGAGAAAGTTGCTCAGTTTTAGGAATACTCTCACCTAGGGTTGCCAGATGGTCGGGATTCGCCTGGATTCTTCCACAATTTCAAGTGATTTCCCGACTCCCGAAAAATCTAATTATCTCCCGGAAAATCAGCTGTTCCGAAAATTCTCTAGAAAGCAATCATTTTCACGGATGAAACCACAGATTATAAAATTATTGGATAAAACATACTAAAAATCGCGCTGCGCGGCCATTTTGTCTTGATGAAGACAGGCAAAGGTACCGGATTCGTAGATGAAACTGACTAAAAATCGCGCTGCGCGCTGGTTTTTTACAATTGACAGGCAAGATGAAAACTTACAAGATTAGTGGGGCTGAAACTGACTAAAAATCGAGCTGCGCGGTCGTTTTAACAGGCATTTGAGTTACATTTTTATTTAAGTACCTACCTAGTTATTTCTCCCGACAACAACCGCAAAATCCCGACATTTTCAAATATTCTCCAGATATTTTGGACTTCTGATCTGGCAACCCTACTCTCACCCGTTTCATGATCTGACAGGGTTTTTTGTCATGATGTATTGAGTAAGCTGTAATTGTCAATGACAGACAGTTGGAGGATTTACCTAAATACGCTAATTATAGGTACGTAAGTGCTGACCCTTAATCAACTTATATGGCCAACATTGTATCCGTTTAAACGTAGATAAAATAATCACAAACTTTGATGTATTGTATAGTGTACTAGCGGCCGCCCGCGGTTTCACCCGCGTGGTTCCCGTTCCCGTAGGAATATCGGGGTAAAAAGTATTCTATGTTGCAAGGAGGCGACCAGGAGACGTGAAATAAAAGTAACTGACTGCGATCAATAACCATTTATTGGTGCGCTGCATGCGCTTATATATTATGAGGAGAGATGAGTGTGTGTGAGTACATATTAATTAGTACACACACTACACCTCCCCCCTAAAAAAGAAAAAAAAAATGTTTACTTATCAAGAGATTATACCTTTTTTTTTTGGTAAAGTACATTTATCTAAAATTTCAGATTTTTATTACATTTTATTCAAGATGAATTTCGAACTTCTAACATTATTATTTTCTTTATCACGCTAATTACATAAATTCAACCAAAACTTCATTTTTTAAGTACAAATATAGATGTTAGTATTATATAAATTCATATTTAAATGATTAATACTGATATAATTTGGAAAAAAAAACAGATTGAAATAATTACGTATGAATTTTGTACCAATTAAGTAATCAATTAAAGTTGCGTCAAATTCTAACAAAATCTACGTAGTAGGTAAGTAGTCTCTAATAAAAAAATGTTTTACACGTTAAAATAAAAAGTTGTAAGTAAGTAAAAAAGTGTATGACTATAAGTACTATTAACTAAGATACTTAATATAAAATTTATTTGATGCAAATAATATCGAAAATCTATTTCGTGTTACCTACATTAGAACATCTAAAATTTTGTTACCTAATCATTATGGTAATATATCAATACACAGGTCCTTAATCTTTGTTCTGTAATTTTATGAGAAAAGAAAGGATTATTATCAATTTCATTACCAATCATAATACATAAATCTTGATAAAATATTTTATGCACTTTATATTCCAGATTATCAAATTATCAATTTACTAGCATCACTATGTCGGTGACAACCTTAAATTATTTAACTTTTATTTATGTAGTTTACTAAAAATATTCGCATGAAATTCTAAACACAAAAATAGACACACTATAACGAATAATAATATTCAAATACATTATACATGTAATTTTTCTGATTTATACCAGTATAAGTAGATTGCACAGACTCATATTCCATAATAATAATAAAAGCCTTAAATTTTTCTACGAAAAAAAACAAAATATTTTCCTCTTTTCTTTTATTCGATTGCTGAAAAAGGTAACTGAATAAAATTTGAACTTTAAAAATCACTTTACTTTTATTTATTTATTTATTCTTCTTTCACAAATAAAACATCGAATTCAAGATACTTTTCGCTATCATACTTAAACAACATTTTTTCTAAGTAATCATTTCTCATTCTAATTCTTCCCTTTTATTTAAAAATTATCTTTCATATTTCTTTTCATCACATTTACAAACAAAATATTCCTCCCTTCAAACCTTTTAATCAAATTATAATCATTCATCATCTTCCTGATATAAATATCGTCAAACATTACTTATTTATCACATAACCTCCTATTTTGTAATATTCCTATCTCTCAATATTCTTCCCTAAATTATACTGTGTCAATGACAATATTCCCATATAATATTTACTTCACTTTGAATCCTACTCTTGCTCGTTATAATCTCCATGATTCATAGTAACACTATCGGTACACTATACACATTTCATATCACCTACTAGGTACTCATATATCATAATTCGCCCGGCGCCGGCGTACTTTCATTTTTATTTAACTCATCATTTTTGGTACATACTTTATCATATTTATTTATAGTCGACTTCATCATCATCATAAAAATGGACAATTGCCATTTTGGGCTGTGGCCACAGCTCAATTATTATTAATGGGAGCAGTTTTAAGACTCTAATTTCGGACTCCAACTTTCTCACAGAGGAAATCTCGTTTCGCACCATGATCGAATAGAAGGATCTGACACCCCACGTATGTATGTACCATTATTAATAGGGTCATGAATTAAGACACATACTAATTTGGTCTCCAAACAGGATTCAAAGGGGAATCTCGTTCACACCTTGATGCAACTAAAGGACCTGAACCCTATAGTACCTTTCCTTTAATGTGTACCGTATAATCGAGCTTTTATCTTAACCTTTTCATTCCAAAACCTATCAAATAAACTAACAATCCTAAATTGAATATAAAGTAAATAAGAGATTCATCGCTTTTGGGTGATCAGTCCAATTGCATGTGAAACCTTATAAACCGTATATTCCCTAACTTCTATAAATAAATCTTTACCATCATTCCAAATCCTATATAAAAAAAAGGCATCACATTACCTAAACCTATACCATGCTGTACCTAATTGCAAACTAAAGAGCTACAAAAAGATTTTTAATACAGCCACATTAACTTTCCTACAATATCCCTAATACCTATAAAACCTTTCCTTTATTCTAGTCATGGACCATGCTTTCAAACTGTTCCTCGTAACTTTTTCCTTTCAAACCTCAACTATAATTTACACAAATATACTATCTCAATCATACCTCAACATAAACTTCCACATTTGAAACTAAATAAGTTCCTTTAAACTTTTCTTTCCCACAAAGTTAATACTCGTTATCTTTCCCTATTATAACAATGTTTTATATTACAGCTTAACCAGCAGACCCGTGTGATATTTTGTGACGAGATTAATGTTACTGCATCAACTTGCATAAATGCAGCTGCGCTACTCTTTGTAAGCTGCCGATATCGAAATACAACACTCTACATTCCAATACCTTGTTTGTTAAGTTAATCAAAACAATATGATTACATCACTTCTAATAAGAAATAATTTTGTCACATGATAATTTACTACCGATATTATTGAATTGAATTGCGTATTTACTAAACTTATACTGAAACAATAATCAGGACAAAATGAAAAATAATTTCACTATATAACTCGACACTAATAAAAAAATATTATAAGAATACTATTAGTTAAAATCAAATGTCTTTTCAATAGTACCAAAATAGCTATACCTAATCGATCTTTATTTTTCACTCTCTAAAACATATAATAAGATTACCTACTTAGATAACTTCACTACCAAAACGAATAAACTAAATTTATATCGAGCGTTTATTTACTTACGTAACAAAATTATACATAAATAAAATATAAGTATTTGTTAAACGTAAAAATTAGAGCGCAAACAAATTTTGAGTACGCAAATGTAATGAAATCTATTTTTTTTGTCAATGTCATATAATTAATAAATTCGTAACTAAAATGTTGTCTCTCGGTATTATTATTGTCAGCAAACCTTGTAAGTAAAATGGATTTTCGAACTATGTTGTCTAACTTTCTCTATTTAAAATAATAAGCTTCTAAACAGAAAATAGTTATTAATTACTTAAAACTACATAAATACATAAGTAGGTACATAGCATAGACAAATATGTGCTAAACAAAAAAAACCAAAAAATATTAATAAGATAGCTTAGTAATTCACAATTTCATAATGATAATTTTCAATTTCTCTGAACAAGTTACGTACTTTTTCTAAAGAAAAGTGGAATGTTTTTCAAATCTATTGAAGTTATTTTTTAAATTTTGTTAAATGAGTATAAAACTACGTCATCATGAAAAATTTTAATTGTATTACTTAACTTGACTGAAGGAAAATAGTAATAATAATATCAAATATTAAAATATAAAATATCAATGTAGGGATAAAAGAAGGTTTTTAACAAAAAATAAAAATAAACCCTACTTAACGGAAAAAAACTCCTGTTTATGCCGTTTTTAAACCCTTTCGATAAAAAAAATATTTGAACATTACTTAGTTTACGATGAATAAACAAAAAAAAAACTCAAACGATATTTAAATTCTTTTGGTTCAACAAAATCATACATGCAATATCACACGTGTCGCTATGTCAGCAATTTCGATGTCGTTCACATTGAATGTAATTACGAAATCCAAACAAAATTTTATCTACTTAAGCAAAAGATTTAATTTCTAAATGACATCCATTTATATCATTCTAATTGATTGATGTAATAAAACTTTCAAAATAATATAAAATACCATACCTACAAAATGTACCTTTAATACTTCGAGACAAAAAAAAAATTAAATCCATTATTTATCCTAAAATTATATTATGTGAACTCGAATTATTAATCAAACACAATCTCCACAAATGCAAAATAAAGTTACCTTTGTCAACCACGCTGAATATCTGGAAAACTTTGGTACTTATACTGTGAAATAAAAAAATAAACTTGAATACCAACACCACTAAAAATAACTAACTTCTCATTGTTTTCTGTGCAATCAATCGTATAAATCAGAAACTTAGAAGAAAATAAACATTATCTACGATATATATTTTTTTCTTCTCTACTTTTAATCAAATTATGATACTTGTACTCCGAATATTTCTACCTTATCATCAACAACAATACCTAATTGATTAAACATGTTCATTAATTATTAAAAAAGGAGTACTAAATACCAAATAAAATATTAAGACCAAATTAAAATAAATTCTTCTAAATGTACTAAACATTTCATCATGTAAAGGGCAAATACATTTTAGTCATAATTAGCGTTAACTTTATTTTGTCCAAAACAAAAACAAAAAATTCTTCTCAACATTTTACAATTAAAGTTAGAATGTATTAGTTTACAAAAGGGACAAAAAATATATCCAAAATAAACCATAAACTTGAAAAGGATCTTTGAGATAAAGGCTCATTTCAGAAGTTCCGACTTCCGCTGCCCACTGCTTGGCTGCTTTCAGTTGGTAGATTCAGCTCCTTCCTCCAATGACACCATCATCTGCCGGCTGGTCCACATCCGACACCATCGTCTCCCGGCACCCTGCTCTATCTCTCCAACCTCATCAGCATCACAGCAACAACACTTTTTCATAATTTTTATTCAGATTGTTCATAATGATTGCTTTGAGTTCATTAATTTACACGTGAAGAATTTATTTTCTTAATGATATAATATATTGTTTTTATATTACTACTATATTTATTTATTGCTAATTAAGAGTTTTTAACTAGACTTCATTTTATTTTAGTCCTTTATTTATTTTGGTAGCACCACATCACAAATAGTAACCAATTTATAGTCTATTTTATTTATTTTAGCTTATAGTCCATTGTTTTTCACTTGATAACAAAACCGGCTGCACAGCGCCGCCAACTAGGCGGCACTGGCAGGGTCGCCATGCAAGGAGGCGACCAGGAGACGTGAAATAAAAGTAACTGACTGCGATCAATAACCATTTATTGGTGCGCTGCATGCGCTTATATATTATGAGGAGAGATGAGTGTGTGTGAGTACATATTAATTAGTACACACACTACAATGTTTTAATCCAGGCTATCTACTATCTGTGTGCCAAATTTCAACCAAATCCCTTCAGTAGTTTTTGCGTGATTGAGGAACAAACATACAAACATCCAAACCTACAAACTTTCACATTTATAATATTTTTAATCATAGAGTACATTATTATACTAGAGATTTTTAATTAGCGTAGCTTCAAACTGTATCTAATGTTGGTCATTTGAGTAACGGGGCTGTTATGTTGTGCCATGACTATTCCATTATTCTATGTGATGGACTCTCAGATGGAATATTATTAAAAAATAATTGTGTTCTTCTTGGTATTCAGAAAAAGTGATTAGTTCTTTTATCCTTCTGTTATTGAAATGTTTATCACGTCAACTTATTCTTAACTTATAATTTCAGCCCTCGACCTAAATAACGTGACAGTCTACGAAGGAGAGCCAGAAGAAGACCCTGACACCACATTCACCCTCAACGAGCACTACTTCAAGCAACTGGTACAAGGCAAAGAGGAAGCACGGGCCATCATGCAGGCCGGACGGTGCTCCGTCACCGGGGACATCATGAGGGCGATGCAACTTGAACCTTATATCAAACTGGAGTAACGTCCGAATTCCTAGAAGTTTAGAGGAAGTATTTCCACTTAGAACAACTGAGCGAATATCAACTGAACTAGCTAGTTAGAGTAACTTACGGAAAATATTGAAAGTTTTTTTTTTGTACAGCACAACGGGATAGTGTTTGGCCTTCAACTCACCTGCCAGTCAGGGCTTCAAATACCGTTAAAAATTAGTAACGTTAAAAAAAATAACGTTAAAAATGGAAATTAATAACGGTAAAATTAATAACGGTAAAACAGAATTTAACGTTATTTTTTCGTTCCTTGATAACGTTATTATGTTACTGTACAAAAATATTTAAAAGCAATGTGTAATTGACGTTGACGCCGCCGTGACGTGATCAGTCTCTGCGGTAGGTACTAGGTAGTAGCGGTACCCACCTACAATACGCAATATTTATAAAATTACCGTTAAAAATAACGTTATTTTTAACGTTATCGACATTAATTTAACGTTATATTAAGGTTATGTTATTAGGTATCGTTAAAAAAAATAACGTTATCAAGGTATCATATTGAAAATAACATTACGTAACGTTATTTTTACTGTTAATTGGTAACGTTATAAAGCCCTGCTGCCAGTAGGGTTGCCAACCTTACTATATAATATAGTATCCTACTATATTGAGGGCTCGTCTACTATATTTTTAAAAAATATATAGGCAAAACTACTATATTTTCACTAGTGAAAATATAAACAAAAGTAAAAAAAAATATAACTTAAATGCACATAAGTAATAGCATACTAATTTTGTGATTAAACACTTGTCTTTTAACAATTTTAGTACTTAATTATGAAAAATGCAACTTTTTTAAAACCCTCCATACAAAACGGCAACCTACTATATTTTATTGGACTTTTTCGCCATCTACTATATTTTTACACTAAAAATCTTGAAACTACTATATTTGATGCAAAAAAGTTGGCAACCCTACCTGCCAGGCCTATTTTGTAACTCAAATGACAGCTCAAAATGATCATCACTGATCTAAGTTGTCAATACATTGCTGCTACAGTAAAAAGCAATGTTATGATTCTCTATTAAAACCCAGCATGTAGGTACTTACAATTACTTACAACTTAGATCAGTGATGATCATTTTAAGCTGTCAGTTGAGTTACAAAATAGGCCTACAGATGTAAAGTGACGATAAGGCCGCGAAGGTAGCGCACTACACCTGGAATCCTCTACACTGAGGAATTGGCTATCTTACCATTAACTGCCGGAACACAACCATTTTAAAATTGTTGTTATGGCGTCAGACTTAGGTAAGATAGTGGTAGCTAGCCAGGCGGACTTAAATTAAGCCATACCACCAACCAAACCGAGTACAAATTGCACCCCTGGGAATCGAACCCGGGGCCCCTGCATCTTACACGGGTTGGCGAACCTCAGAGGCAGTTCGCTCTAAGTGCAAACCTTTTAACCTCAAAAACGAAAAACAGTTGTAATTTTTTCATATATCTAGACCCTTTCTTATTGAAAATAAGAACTCAATAATTAATATATTACATTACCTATTAGAATTTTACTGTTTTTTGTCATTTTTAGTTGCGGATGACGTTGATGTGTATGTTAATTTGACAAGGTTCCAGCGCATTACCAATTGACGGAGATAGTACCTATCTACGCTATTCGCTCAGTCAGAAGTGGAATACTTCGTTTAGAAGAGCCAATGTCGTTGGCCAGTATTTATTGTTAAACTTTCGTAATTACTTACGTTGTCAGTTTTGGCTAAACAAAATGATGGCTTTTTGATATTTAATACAGCTGCGCTGTGATAATTTATTTCTCTGGATAAATGGTTTGTCCCGAAAAACATGAGTTTGGTATCACATTAATTATAGAAAAGATTACTATGAGAAGAAATCAATAAAAGAGGACAGACAATAAATAAGTATTAGCGTGAAACATTATTTTCAAATTGCTGATAAAAAAAATAAGTTTATAAAATATGGGTAGGAAAGTACCTACAACCTTCAGGAAGAATGTAAACCATTGTTTATGGCTTTCCTGATAAATAACTGGGATATTTTTTTATAAACATATTATTATTAATGATAAAGATAAAACAAACATTAACATAATTAGACATAGTTTAGTAAATATTTCATAATGTATTTTACTTTTGTTATTATTGTTTAACGCTGTGAATTTTATGGTTTACTAAAATTCATATCTACTGCATTTAAAGCTTTAATAAAAGTAATGTAAAAAGAGTATTATTTTATTTCAGTTACTTTACTATTTATTTGTCAAGAGTAGGGCTGCCATCCGTCCGGGTTTCCCCGGATTTGTCCTAGTTTGGAGGGCGTCCGGGGAGCGTCCGGGCGGGGTTCTGATTGTAGTCCGGGGAAAACCCGGACTATAATTAAAGTCCGGGTTATGGATCAAACTCCGCTCAAAAAAGTACCTACTATATTCATTCACCGCACGTGCTACCGGGCGCCTCACTTCACTACGCACCCCGCAAAAAATCGCGCTGCGCGGCCTATTCTTTTATAAACAATGCCACGTGGTTCTCTAGAATATTGCCCGGTGAGAGCCACGGAGCAAAGAAAATTAAATTGAAGGTGTAAAAAAAATAAATAAAAGATGGTATGGCTTTAATGGTCTATATTGTTAAAATTTGGTTTACACCTTACATAAGAAAAATTCCAAAATACTAGCTTAGCGATAGGGGTCGCTTTACATGGGTACGATTTGGTTGGTGTGCGTTGGGCCGCAAAAGGTAAAAGTTACAGTTCTACGTCAAGAAACCGAGCCCTACATGGAGATACCACGGTTCACTAAAAGAGCTAAATTGTAGTGAAAGTTACACCGACCTCATGTGTCCGATATGATGACAACTTCTAGTTATTAATGCTCCTGTGAGTCTTGAATGAAATTAGGACTCGGTGGACAGCAATTCGTTCAGGCCGGTGACGTGGCCGTGGATGGACACCGTCCCAAAGTAGGGTATTCTCATAAAACGATGAGTCGAATAAAATTAACTTCCCATAGCTGTAACAAAATATGTATGATTAGCAAACTGGAAAACCGACCACGAACACGTTGTGCTATGCGGCATGGCGGCGTGGCGTGGGAAATAATATTTCCAAGATTCTTACCAGGTTTTCGCTGAACAGAATCCTGTTTAGCGGGTGTTCAAACCGCCTGCTCCCACCACCCGTTTGAAACTTTGCCTGGCCGAACTCAACCACAGTAAGTAAAATTGGGGAATCTGGCACACCCTCAAACCAGTGACCAGTGGTTCTACCTGTAATAAGAACAACCTCAAAAAAAAATGTTCCTGGCGTCTTGCGACATCTGCATTAAACAGATAAAACTGCACTTACCTCAGTAACGTTTTCTGACTATAAATTATTATGCGAGCGACTCTCGCCGCGTTAAATAAAATAACCAAATGGAATCTCGTTCATCACAACTGTCATCTTTCTTTTCTGAAAATCTGAAAACTTGCCTGGTGTTGCCCTTGCTCGTTTTGAAACTTCTTCCAAAACGTTCCGTTTTCCCAAATCCTACCATAACTTGAAATTAAAAATTGACCAAATATTTTTGTAAATAAAAATTTAACCTACATAAACAAATACCTGTGTTTTGTCGACTATAAATCTTTTGGACAAAACACAAAGAACTGTCACTCGACGCTTCAATCAGCAAAAAGGTGTTTGTGCATAACTTCATTAAAAGTGTCAGATAGAAGAATGTGACGCGAAATGGCAACACCGCGGCACCAAAATCAGCCTTCCTATTGGGCGTTGTTGCTATTCGTCGAAATCAAGAATCTTATATTCGTATTGGTCGAAATCATGACACGCCGCACGCGCCATTTTCTATCGTCAAATTCTCTGCAAAACTGAAGCGAATATTGAGAGACTTTGTTCTGTTTTCCAATGTTTATTAATTTCAAAACCCTATTCAAATACAAGAAAAATCGAAAAGACATTTATTAAAGTTGCGGCTGCTACACACATCCGCCAATGACGTTAAGGGGGAGGTGCCAATTCCTGTAAGGTACTGAAAACTACCATTGCGCTTCCGCGCCAAAATTTAAACTTGGTGTCAGAACGCAACGTTACAACAAGCACCGCGCATCCCGCAAAATATCGCGCTGCACGGCCCTTTTTTGTTTTACTATAAACAAGCACCGCGCACCCCACAAATAATCGCGCTGTGCGGCCCATTTTTCTTTTTTACTATAAACAAGCACAGCGCATCCCGCACAATATCGCGCTGCGTGGCCCATTTTTTTTTTGCTGTAAACAAGCATCGCGCATCCCGTAAAATATCGCGCTGCGCCGCTCATATTTTTTTTGCTGTAAACAAGCACCGCGCACCCCGCGAAAATCACGCTGCGCGGCCCATTTTTCTCTTTTATAATATACAATCACCGTGCACCCCGCAAAAAATTGCGCTTCGCGGCCCATTTTTTTGGCTATAGACAAGCACCGCGCACCCCGCAAAAAAATTTCTGGCCGCCCCTGGCTGTTTAGGAATTTTTGGCCCGCTACGGTTTCAAAACTACTAAACCTGGGCCCTAGCCCTCCACAAAATTGTGTTGGACACCCCGGCTCTACATCATAACTAGTAAAACACACTAATTTATGCGAAAAAAGGCTTAAAATTAAATTTTTTTTTCACTCAAGTTTCCGAATTTATTTTCATTCCATAGCTTTTATTTCCATAGCTCCACGATACCTTTATTTCAAATTCTAATTAAGATTAAAAAATATTTTAAACAAACTGTGATTGCTCATGACGCTAGAGGCTCTTACTGTAAAAAATGTTGGCACATGTCACTTGATCCTTTGTCTCTTTTTTACATAGACAATGTCCGTATGATGTTAACTTCTCTTTTCCACGCTTTGTTGGTCTTCTTGAGCGCAGCGAAAATTTTTCTATGTCTATGGTTCAGAGTCATTTGTTATGCATTTTGCAAAAATCAATTCAGTCGTTTTAAATTTAGAGCTGTTCAATGGCGAAATTTTTCGACGTTTTTAATAGTTTATTAGACCAAGTACCTACCTAGTGAAAATGTTGTAGAGTGTTATACAGGATGGAACAGTGCCACCTGGGGCCTATTGCATAACAAAATACAAGCTAATATTATTAGTGATTTTCCATAGAAATTCACTAATAATATTAGCTTGTAATTTGTTATGCAATAGCCCCCTGGAGGGAAAGTACTCTAAACAATGGAGATAGCAAATTTCACTCAATGGAAAAATTCCTTTATTTTTGAAAAGAAACAAAACTGCATTCAAAGATTTTTTTAAATACGCTTTCCACACCCAGGAATCGAACCGGCTAAAATTCGAAAAAAAACACCCTGTACTTTTATGATATCAATCGTTAGGGTCGAACATAAGGATCAAATCTCACTAAGAAACATGGTAAATTAAATTAAAGGAAAACCATATTTTAATTGAACGAGAAAAAAGATGTAGGTACCTACAAAATTCCATAATTTAGATTACTGCCGCACGCAGTTATGTCTCATCTAATGCAAACTCTTTATATAAAGAGTTTGCATTATGAACATCTTATCGAAATAGTTCTACGTCAAAGATAATTTATTGTGAAACGACATAGAAGCAGGCCCGGATTTACGCCTAGGCCTACAAGGCCCTGGCCTAGGGGCCCAGCTAACCTAGGGGCCCAAACTGACGATGGTCCCCAACGAAGGATGAACTGACTAAAAATCGGACTGCGCGGGCCTTTTAGTTTTTCCTATAGATAGGCAAGGTTACAAGATTAGTGGATAAAACTGACCAAAATCGCGCTACGCGGCTGAATTTTTTACTCTGAACTGACTTCAACTCTAACTAAAATTTACTAAAAAAAAAACTTTTTAAAAACACGTTTTTAAAACGGACTACAACAAAATTGTAGTAGTACGGATTACAAAAAAATTGGACTAAAAACATTAAAACGGACTACTAAAAATAGACTAAAAAGTAAAAATTAATTCTTCTGTAAATATTTACAACCCTATTACTTATTTTGTAAATGTTACGCATTTTGTTGTCATCCATATTGTCTTAAGCATGCGCCCCACGTTTTTAGGTTTAAAATTTCTGTAGGTAATAAATAGGTCTTTACCTATGAAATTGCCGTATTGCAGTACAGACTTTTTCAAACAAAAATAAAAGTTTTGATTGGCTATGAATTCTAAATTCAAATTAATTTTGTTTTAAAAATATGACATTCTATTTACAAAATCAGTCTTTTGTTTATTGATTAGCGTTGTATTTTCATTACATTTCAACATTTTTCCTCATAATGGATACTTCGAAATTTCGTGTAATTATGGAATATGAGTTCCGTCGTGGCACCAACGCGGCACAAACGACACGTAACATCAACGACGTTTACGGAGAGAACTGTACAAACGAACGTACAACCCGTTATTGGTTGGTTTATCGGTTCCGTTCTGGGAATTTTGACTTGAAAAATGAACCTCGTGGTCGTCCGGAAACTTTGGTCAACAATGATGAATTAAAGGCGATTGTGGAAGCAGATGAATCGCAATCTACAGCTGAGCTGGCAGCAGCTTTTGATGTTAGCATCAAAACAATATTGGTCCATTTGCGACAGATTGGCAAGATAAAAAAGCTTGATAGATGGGTGCCCCACTGCTACTTCACGCGACAACGCGCGACCCCATACTGCACAACAGACCGTCTCTAAGCTGCATGAGTTGGGTTTGGAAGCTCTCCCTCATCCGCCATACTCACCAGATCTTGCGCCTACCGACTATTACTTTTTCCAAAATTTGGACAACTTTTTAGCGGGAAAAAAATTCAATTCCCGAGAGGCAGTACAAAACGCCTAGAGTTTGTTGTCTCCCGTCCAGCTGATTTTTTCAAGAAGGGCATCCATAAACTGCCACAGCGTTGGCAAAGATGCATTGATTGCAGGGGTGATTACTTTGAATAAAAGAAATAAATAAGTTCGAAAAAAAAATACTTTAACTTTTTTCAAACAAAACGGCAATTTCATAGGTAAAGACCTAATATAATAAGGATATAAATATTTAC
This sequence comes from Agriphila tristella, assembly GCA_928269145.1. Lineage (NCBI taxonomy): Eukaryota > Metazoa > Arthropoda > Insecta > Lepidoptera > Crambidae > Agriphila > Agriphila tristella. The sequence continues at coordinate 18,488,267 of OV743443.1, read as the reverse complement.
AGAAGAATTTATTTTTTACTTTTTAGTCTGTTTTTACTAGTCCGTTTTAATGTTTTTAGTCCATTTTTTTGTAATAATTTAGTCCGTTTTAAAAACGTGTTTTTAAAAAAGATTTTTTTTTAGTCAATTTTTTATTTTTGCTTTTTAGTTAACCAGCTAAGCAGCACAAACGAGAAAGCAACCTAATAAAAACGTGGTAAAAAATCGCGCTGCGCGGCCCTTTTATGTTTTCTATAGACAGGCAAAAGTACACGATTAGTGAATAACACTGAATGAAAATCGCGCTGCGTGGCCGTTTTTTTTTTACTATAGGCAGGCAAGATTACTTGATCATTAAATTAACTGACTAACAATCGCGCTGCGCGGCCATTTTTTTCCTAAAGACAGACAAGATTTCAAGATTAGTGGATGAAACTAACTAAGAATCGCGCTGCGCGGCCGTTTTTTTGCTGGAGACTGGCAAGTGCGTCCGGGTAAAATTCTTTATTTAAGTAACTGAATGTCCCGGGTTTTTGAAATCTTTATCATAGTCTGTAATTTAGGTGATGGCAGGCCTACTTAGACTGCATTATTTCTAATGTTTATATTTAATTTATAGTACCTTATTAAAGTCGGTTAAATATAATAATTTCAATATTTAAAAAAAAATTATAGGTATATTTTCTGGACTAGTGCACTTTATTTGCTTAATTTTAAAAATGGGTACGGGATGGGGGGCCCAAATGTAAAGTGCCTAGGGGCCCTGGGTCTCTAAGTCCGGGTCTGCATAGAAGTCTTTGATTGTGAATGTCACCCATTCTTTAGCGGATTTCGAGACACCGTTAGTTCTAAAAAATCCACTTTGCAAAAATATTGAATCAAGGGTGTGTTTTTGTGGATCAAGGATTAAAGTGGACGTAAAAGTGCAAAAAGATCCATCAATGGATTTTTACAATGGATCTTAGTGGATATAGGGCTTTTTTGTACTAATTCATGATGCGCGCTTGTTCCAAATTCAAATTATTTTTATTCACTCGGTGAATAAAATCGCTTATTATTCACTCTTATCGTTGAATTAAACGCACTTTATCGAGTGGCGATGGTAAAATAGTTATTTGTTATACAAGTGACCAAAATCAATTTGTGCTGCGAGTGGCGACTTTAAATCACGAACTAGCGAAGTAGTCTAGAATTGAATCACAAGCGTAGCGAGTGATTCTAATATAAACTACTGAGCACAGTGAGTGATTTAAAGGCACGAGGCAGAACAACATTTTGGTCTCGTGTAAAACATACAACTTTTCACCTCGACTTCGTTTTGATTACATTACGTTGTGTTTTTGTCTTATTCATTAATATTCCGTCTTATTTATTTATTTATAATCATAAAACATATAATTTGTTGATAAATTTCATTAATTTTTCTTATTTCATATTTGTTTCATACATGTGACCTCATTACCTCCATACTCTTTATTTCGAGTTATCAACCTTCTTTTTTAACAATCCTTATTTAAAACTCCTTGGTCTATCAGTGCATTTTATTTTTTACTTTTTAATCCGTGTATGACACCATTAAGCACTCTATCTATCCTTTTCTCACATATCAATTTTACAAGTGTCATCCTTGTCACTTTATTTGTTTTTTCTTTAATATTTTAAAAGTTGGTGTTAGAAATTAAAAAAGCACTTTGTCTCACGCTCGCAGCAAAAATCGATTTTGCTGCGAGTTTTTACGCGCAAAAGTACCCTTTTCGTGCTGGAGAGGTGAAAAATTAATTTGTATGGTGCAAACTATTAATTTTAAAGCTAAAAAATTAAATTGTAAAGTATTAATTTTAAAGCTTAGCATAGGTTTTTATAGTGGAAACCATTATTTTTAAAGTTCATTCAATAAATTTTGAAGCTAAACATTTTAAAGTGTGTTAGGTACATTATTTTTAAAGTGCATTTATATATTCCCTATAAGTGAGTGGTAAAGGCAACATAGTTCTAATATGTTCAGCTACTTTTGACGCCGATCGTACATCGCCGGATTTTGGCCTTGTCGGAAGGGTAATTCCAAAGTAATTATAACACTTTTTAAGAATCAACCGCATATTTAATCGGTACCTATTTAAAAAAAATGTTGAGACGTTTTGCTGCATAAATATAATGAGAATATAAATAATGGAAAAACAGGGAGGGCTTAGAATAATAATACCTAGAACCATAATTCCCTACAAAGCGCACTGTCAAAAGTGAGGCAACTAAAACAGCCATAATTTCGCCGTATCCAAATTTGTTGTCCATTATCATACCTAATAAGTACTAAGTACAAAACAGTTTCAATTTCCCTACCTTTAGAAGATTATTCACTATCTTATTGGATTTTAGTTACGATTAGGTAACGCGTATGAGTATGGAGGATATAAATCTGAAAACCATTTTGGCTCAGTATTAGTTGCCTCACTTTGCATACGAGGACACGCGGCTTCTATGTGTTATTATTCTAAGAGGGAGGGACAATGAAGTGAAAAGATTTTAAAGTTTTATACGTAGTGGTACAGATAGCATAGTTAAATGATAGATTGAGGTAGGTAGGTACTAATGGGTTCTGTGGGTTGCTTTCTAACAGTTCTAATCCACCATCGAAATTTGGATCACGCCAATCAGCCGATCTTAAGCAAATTTGATCAGTTGTCATCTTGCGAGATTATGTCGCGATATGACGACTAGGCCGACTGGTTTGCGAACGGTACCGGGGGTCATCGTACCACGGTCGTGCACCTTAGACCCTGGTGATACTGCAAATAGAACGTAAGTAATTAAAAAAAAAACATACTGGCATTGCGGGGTGCTTTGTTAATCTTTTTGTTTGTCGCATACATGTAGAGTCTACCTAAAGTACCAGGGTAATCGGCGACAGAACTGCTTTAGCGTTTAAATGGGATTAAATCTGAAGGTGAAAATCCAAGAAGCTATCTTGCGCATCTAACCACCTTTGACCATCCACCATCACCAGACATCTTTGAAGTCTCTGGTTTAACTCTTCAATCAATGACTCTTACTTACTTATAGTTATTATACCAGCTTATTTATGACAAAGTCAAAATATCTTTATTCCAATAAACTTGAAAATTAAGTAGGTAAGTACTTTTGATTCGTCTATTTTTCCTACCACCCGTTCCAGTCTTTTTAGCTGAGAACGGGCGCAAGAAACTTATCAGCTTTAACAGAAATATTAACGATATTTACAAACTTAAATTAAATCATATCTTTACCAAATACAGTAACAGGATTATTAACAACAAAGTATAGGTATTTATACTAGCAAGTTATTGTGTTAAGATCATTTCCACGCATTTCGATCTTTCGTGTTGTTCTTCCTGCCACGACCATTGAAGATTTTCTCAGATCTTTAGGTGGTAAAAATAGCTTGGATTTTCTTCTATTTATTACCCCTATTTTAAAATTTTTAACCCAGTAGATCTAAGAGATACACTGGTCGTGCTGAAAAGAACACTGAAAAAAATGATCAACCAAACTAGTTGTGTTATTTGTAAGTTTTGTTAAAGGGAAATAAACTTTAGTTAAATTTAAACAATCTTTTCAGTAATCAGTCCACAACTAGTTTTGTATATTTATATTTGGTATGTAGTAACTTATTTTTTTGTTACTGTTTACTGATTTTTCATAGACAAACTAGCGCAGTTGCAGCAACAAAACCAGTTTCTACATTTAACTAAACTTTGAGCTTAATATCAATCAAAGTGTGTGTTATTTTTAACAAATTCGTAAATTAAATAGTAATTAATCAACACGTATCAACCAAGTACAAAACTTATGTTAAATATTCAATAAACAGTTTTGTTCACAATAACTAATTGATTTTATCTATTAATAACAATAGTTTTGTTCGTATTTGCCCACAAGTTAAGCACAAAAGAACTATGCGAACAGTTTTGTTAAATTAACAAAATTTTCTTTAAGTTACGTAATGACTTTTGAAGTAGTTAATCATTTTTTTGCTGCCACCAACAAAAACAGATTGTTTATGTGTCCCAAACCTCATGCGGTGCTGTTAAATGGGAGGCACCTGTGCAGTGTGTGACAAAGCAAAGCAAAATGAGTCATTCCTGCGCCGGTATTTTCATCAGTTGATAGAAGTCCTTCCGGGAGTAGGTACAGGGTGTGGTGTGAGGCAGACAATTTTTAGAAGATTTTACGAACCTGCACAACTTTCTACGGGGCAGAAACTTGGACCCTTACACAAAAACATATCCAGAAGCTGCAGGTAGCCCAAAGGAAGATGGAGCGCGCCATGTTGGGTATCACTCTACGCGTCAAAGTTAAAAACACTCGGAGTCGCAATAAACTGACGTGGGGCGCATCGTTGCACAAAGGAAGCGTCGATGGGCCGGTCACATATTATGTCGCAGAACCGATGACCGGTGGAGCAGAAAGGTGCTGGAGAGGAGTGGAGACCTCGGTACCAGAAGCGTTGGCCGCCAAAAATCCAGGTGGTGAGACGACATCACCAAAGTAGCGGGGAAAAACTGGATGAGAAAAGGACAAGACCGAACGGGATGGCGTGCATTCGAGAAGGCCTACACTCAGCAGTGGGTGACTTAACACTGAAGAAGAAGAAGAAAGCTACGCAAAGGCACCTCAGATAAGAACTTGCAGTTTATGAGGTATCCACTAATTATTTAATTTGATGGAAGTCTTTATAAATTAGTTAATAAAATCGTAATTCATATTTTTCCGTGTATTTTATTATTTCGCCTTTACCTTACACCTTGTATAAACAGTATAATACAGAGTGTGAGAAATGGCTTGGCAAAAACTTTACAGACGTAATTAGGTCATGAAACTGAACAAGGTATAAAACCTTATACTACTTTCCCAAAGGAAACCCTTGGGGAAAGTAGTTCAGTTTCATGGGCTAATTGCGTCTGTTAAGTTTTTGCCAAGCCATTTCTTATAGCCTGTATTTTTGTTACTAATAATTACTTAACTGGGATTGGCTACTAATAACAAAATGGTTTTGTTATATATTGTCAAACCGAATCTGTAACCTGTAAGCAAACAGTAAAATAAAATTGAACTAACAGTTTGGTTCCCAACAAGCAAATAGTACAGATATCGATAACTAAACACTTTAGTTAGTTACAGCAAAATCCTTTGTCTACTTTTTTACAAATAGTATTGTAATTTTTAGACTAATGGTTAGATTAAAAAAGTCAAATTGTTAGGTTAATTTAAACGAAAAAATTTAGGCTACACGTTACATAACACAGTTAAACGAACCTAATTATGTAACTGATAACCAGTAGTTCGCAAGTCCGTAGATTAGGGCCTACTAGTAACCAAATTTTGGTAACTGTTAACTAATCATTTTTTTCAGTGAATGCTTCCTAACACGACCACAAAAACTTGCGTGTTATTCCTGCATTTCAAAACGGCATAAAATAGTTTAGAATATTTACTTTTTTTACACCTATTTAGGAATTTCCTACTATAAGGATCATAGAGATACGAAGGTCGTGCTGGTAAGAATACCTCTGTAGCACGACCAAACTTTATCTATTTTTAAATCAGGGATTTCAAAACGGTATAAAATAGTTTAGAATATTCACTTTTTTTACACCTATTTAGGAATATGAGAAAATCATCAATGGTCGTGGCAGGACGAACAACACGATCTTTCAGATACCTAATTGTCTACTTTATAAATAATCTTTACCCATGGGAGTCTTTTTTTCTATGGTTTTTAATTTCATGCAAAGAAAGATCAATCACTTATTGGCCTTTCCCCTATAAATGAATCCCCTCCCTAATAAATGAATGTCTATCTCCTTCCTTTCTTAGGGACTTGGAATGAGGTAACTTTATTTAACAAGTTGCATTGTTGAATAACTTATTAATCTCGAACAAAAATAAATTATTGACTTCTTTTTATAATCTAAAAAGGTTATGATTAAATTATCTTTAAAATAATTGCTTACCTATGTGAAAACTTGCAACGTAAAACACCGGAATTCATTATTATTCTGTTAAAAAATATTACTCGTACATTCAAATAACAAAGTTCATCAAATTAATTTTAAAGATAATATCGCACGCAATACTGCATACAATGATTACTACCTAATTACTCTACTCAAAACTTCATAATTTACATAAAATGAATTAATACGACATCCGAATTCGTTAATGTGCTCATTGTGTACAGTCATAGAGATAATTGGATGCCAAAAACTTCATTATTAATAACACAAAAGTGGATGTTTTAACAAGATAAGTATTAGTGTAGGAAATTAAGCGATCTTTTGTATGGAGACCCCAACATTAAATCCTCAGTCGATGAAACTTTGCAGGGATGTAATTAGTATGAACCAAAAGTAAACCTATGTATAAAAATCGAAAAACAAACAAAAAAACGAATTGGGTAATTTAAAAAATATGTTTTATTTATGATACTTTATCAAACTGTAAAGTTTCTTCTACTGAGGATTTACTGTGGGGTCCACTACCTTCCTTTCCTGCACTATATCGTAAGTAGTTTTTTAATACCTACCTAGCATAGTAAGAAAAACTACTAGCATTTCCAATTTATAAAAAAAAAACCTTTTTTAAATAAATTTACTAAGTCGAAAGTGGTTTCCCAAGTGGTTTTGAACTTTATTTGCTTCACAAAATTTTTATCTCACACGCAACTTGTTACCAGTGACCTCCCGATGATGCGCCCCTTTTATTTCTTTTTTCTTTAAAGATCTATGCAGTAGGTACCTAGTAATAACAAAAATGGTAGTACATTTTAAAGGAAAACTGCAATTATTAGTAATTAGTTATATCACACAGAACCTACTTAATTACTGGAGAATGGTTAGAACAAGTTCGTAGCTAGGAGTTTAAGGACAACTGCATCGGCCCTTGATCGACTGCATAAATTCATTACGAGTAGGTAGGTACTACAAACACGACAATCTATAAGTATTTTATCTAAGAATGAACCTTACCTATGTGGTGCCATTGCAAATCTCAGTAAGATTTGTAATGGATTGCACGACCTCGCAGAGAGAAAACAATAAGAAAATCACATTTAATACAAAACCAACTATTGTATTGAGCAGCTGAGTCTTTTCCTTGAAAGATAAAATCAGGGCATCAAAAATCAAACAAACACTATCCCGACCATAGACTGATAGAGTCGGGTCGGGGGATGAGGTGAAATGGTGTCAAGACGAAGTGCAATTTATTAAAATTATGACCTCAGAATAAAAAAAAACGTTTTGGTACTGTTAACTTGAATCATTAATCAATTTGATCACTGTTTCCACATTCGCCAACTTCCTTTTTCGCCAATTCCTGATTCGGCAATTCCTGATTTGCCAATTTCTGTTTTACCGATTCCTGATTTGCCAATTCCTTAGGTACTGGCCTACACCCAAATCCAAACATTGCGAGCGATTTTTTTTTAACTAAGCCGAAAAAAAAAGCGAACGCTTTTCCAAGCGATGGTACCGGTAACTCCACCTATAAACTAAGCCTTGTAGCCATCTTGTAACTTATTTTCATCGGTATACTCTAACGACCACTACTCAGGTTAGCGCATTCGAGTTCTGACACATCTGGCGATCAGTGTTTTTCGTGATAGTGAATTGGTATTACTTACAAAGAAAACATGAAGGCGATTTTCTTAATTTTCACGGCTACAATTGCCGTTTGCCATGGTGAGTTTTCAATTTTCAGAACTATCGGATTAAATTAAAATCTTTAAATGTTTTAAGCAAACTATTGTTTTTAAAACTTATAGATTTAACTTATGAGTTTAAGATGAGTGCTCAAATCTCAAAAGAGCATAAAACAACAAACATAATAACAAAGAACATAATATACTTAAAAATTACAATAATTAATTTACGGAAATTAATTAATTGGATTGAATTGAATGAAATAATTAAGGCGACTGTTAATGGGATACTTAAATACTAAACCGGCAGCTGTTTATTTTTGGGCGAAAAAATAACTAAACGGGCGACTAACAATGGACTACAAAAATACTCAAAACGGGCGACACATATGGGTGATAAATAATTTAAGTTAGCAGTAAAAATCTAAATGGGTGACAAAAATACTTAGTAACTATTATACCAAGTAGGTAACTAAGTATACTTATAATTGATTTAAGCTGCTCAACAGGTTGCTTTCTCGTTTGTTTGTTTTTCGTCATCTCTATCTCGATCGCCCTAAGGTTGTCGCCCAAATAGTAATTTGGTCGCCCGTTCTGAATAACTAGTTACCCAATTTGTATTTAAAGTCACCCATTTTCAATCTCTGTATTCGCCTTTGGTCCGTCGCCCACTTAGTATTTCAGGGCTTAGGTTTAAGCAACCACCAGAAATGATGAAATATATTGCCCAAAAAATCGTAAGTACTTACCAGAATTCAAAAGTACTTAATAATTAAGTTTATTTGAATAAAGCTTATTTGACTTTGACTTTGACTTTGACCAGAATTTAATCCCCATTTTAATATGAAATTATCACCAATAAACGTAAAGTTTGCTAACCTAAAAAAAGCAAGTATCGTCAGAATAATCGCCGAGCTACCCAAAAAGGCCACGCATGCACCAAATATGTACTCCCATTTTATTTAAAAATTTCATCCAAATATGTTACAAAATTTTATCCTAATAAAGTAAATTAATATCCAAAAAATCATTGTTTACCCAAAAAATATAAATCAAGGTCTAAAGGTTTACCGATACTACCGTAAAATCTAAATATATAAAACAAGAAACTGACTGACATCAACGCACAGCCCAAACCGCTGAGTCTAGAGACTCCATATTTGGCACATAGGTTCCTTATAAGGTCTAGGGGTGCACTAAGTAAGATTTTTTCAAAATTCATCCCCGAAGGGGGTAAAAAAGGGGACCAAATTTTGTATGAAAGTCCCTCAGTTTAGAAGTTAGGATCTTCAAATTTTGTGTTTAGGCTGACAATTAAAAGTTAATGTATACATATCTCAGCTTTTTGAAAAGTCTACCCTTGAAGGGGCGAAAAGGGGGATAGAGTTGTGTATAGAAAATCCTTAATTTTCGAAGTAAAAATCGCTTAATTTACAATTTAGGCTTATGGATAGAAATCTAATGCAACGTAAATTGTAATTGGTAGTATTTCAACTCCTATGGGGATGAAATAGGGGTGAAATGGGGTAAAAAACCTAAAAATAGATATGGATGTCGTTATTGGGGTTTTCTGGGATGACGATTGCGAAAATGACATTTATTTTGAAATCCAACAAGGTGGACATGATTTAACCCCTAAAGGGGTGAAAATGGGGTCAAATTTTGTATGGAAAAATAATAAAAAATAGACATTACAACTTTAAAATTACTTGGAGCACGTCTAAAAATAAATATAGGCAATTATATATTTTGTGATTTTAAAAATCCACCCCTTAGGGGGTAAATGGGGTAAGTAAACATAAAAATCGATATGGATGTCGTTCTTGAGGTTTTATGAGATGGTGATTGCGAAAATGACATTTATTTTGAAGTCCAACACAGTGGACTCAACCCTAGGGGATGGGGACGGGGACGGGGACGGGGACGGGGCCGGGAACGGGAACGGGAAAGCGAAAAGAAACGGGAATAATATCTTTGGACCCAATTCTGATTATTATGACGACCTCCGTGGTCGAGTGGTTCGCACGCCGGTTTTCAAGGCGTCACCATCTCTTGAGGTCCTGGGTTCGATCCCCGGCTGAGTCAATGTAGAAAATGAACTTTTCAATATTGTCTCAGGTCTGGGTGTGTGTCATACCACCGTTGTTTCTGATTTCCATAACACAAGTGCTATAGCTACTTACTTTGGGATTGGAGCAATGTATGTGATGTTGTCAAATATTTATTTATTTATTATTATTATTATTATTATTGTAATAAACTAGCTTCCGCCCGCGACTTCGTCCGCGTGGATATTAGAGAAAATCCTTAGGATCCGACCAGCCGTTTTTACGCGATTAAAGCAAGCAGCCTCGTGCGAGGCCCGCCACATGCGGCAAACGTCATGCCTCGCGAGGCAGCGCGCGGGGGGGGGACCCGCCTAATCGCGTAAAAACGGCTGGTCGGATCCCGGGTTGAAGGTTTTAAGGATTTTCTCTAATATCCACGCGGACGAAGCCGCGGGCGGAAGCTAGTGTTTACTATAGGCTGAGCTTCTTAGAGCTTTCAATAAAATAACGGCCCCAAAAAAAAACCTTACCTAGTTTGCATTCATTTATTAATGGCTACAATTTAAAGCCAATTTGCCTTCAATATAATATACCTTTTTATGTTTATATTTATTTTTTTATTTTGATTGTATTTGGTAGGTAACGATATAATAAATTGTAAATATCGTTACTTTTGATGAGGCTGATAAGTTTCTTGCGCCCATTCTTCTTGTCAGCAAAAAGACGTCCCGAATGGGTGGTAGGGAAAAAAAACTGAACGATTTAAAAGAACTTGTAATAAGTCTATTTAAATAAAAAATATTTCTATTTCTATTCTATTTCTATGGCAAACGTAGTGATATATTTGGGTAGTAATGACACAAAACTTTGCTAGTTTAAATTTGGTGCACGCGTGGCCTTTTTGGGTTATGAAAAGCTTTTGTAGTGCAGGCATGACTTAAATAGCCCGAAAAATTTTGGTACAGGTTTTATTTATTTGTACATATTATATTTTTTTAGGATGAGGCTGTTTAGGGTAACGATGGTTTTTTTGGTGGTCATTAAATTTCTTCCCGTATTTCAGTACGCTATATTCAGTATTTTGATACCCAAAATGGGAATTTATTGTTACCTGATTAAATACTACCCTAATACCCTTAATTAAATAGGCACTTGAGTTAAAGTTACCACGAGTATGAAGTATGAATCCAAGTTGGGTTTGATGGTTTCGTACTTATGCAAAAATCTTTTCAGTAATTGGTACATACTAGTGGTATTTCAATAAATCAGTAGCATACTTAGTTACCGATTGAAAGACTTTTCTATTTTTGCGTTGCTCAAAGCATGCTCAACCTCTGATTAATTTCAAGTTGGGCTGATGTCAAAAACTCCACCTATTTGGATCTTTACACCATTTTCTTTTTTCCAATTTATATCAATGTTTTTATTTACTTTGTTATTCTTATTTAGGTGTAGAGCTCACAAATTACGATTTAAGCAGGAATAGACTCGGCACCGGCCCTGCGAACGGTATAGTTTTATCATTTGGTTAATTTTTATAACGTTTTTTGCATCTACTAAGTGCGATTTATTTAGTTAACTCTTAGAATAATTACACCTAGAAGCCGTGTCCTTGTATGCAAAGTGAGGCAACGTATACTGAGCCAAAATGGCTCAGTTCTCAGATTTATATCCTTCATACGTTACCTAATCGTAACTAAAATCCAATAATATAATAATTAATCTCTTTAAGGTAGGGAAATTGAAACTGTTTTGTACTTATTTGGTATGATTATGTAATAATTGACAATAAAAATCTGAAAACGGCGCCATTTTGGCTGTTTTAGTTGCCTCACTTTTAACAGCGCGCTTTGTAGGGAATTATCGTTCTAGGTGTAATTATTCTAAGAGTTAACTTTAAAACTTTATTGTTAATGCAATAAAGTTATCAAATAAAGTTTTGAATCTACAGGATGTTACAAAACAACCTGCAATGCCGAATATGGTATATTGGGACCATCAAACTGAACAACTTTACTAACTCTAAAATTGCGAAAAAGTCAGCTGTTTCATACAAAAGCTGTATGAAACAACTGATTTTTTTCGCTATTTCAGTGTTGGTCATAATCCTCCTGTCCTTATCCCAATTTATTTGTAGTGCTCTGTCAAAATAAAATTTTGCGCTCGTAGAACGACCACTATTGGTGTCGGCGCAGCATGTAATACATACTGCATTAGGTTTTGGCAAAGTTTTACGATCGGCCGCCTGCCTGACACCAACCCTCCTTGGGAATGCTGTTGTTGACAGTTTCCTCGCTGCCATTCGAGTGACCCTTTGTGCGATGGTCTGCACCGGGTCCCTAAAACTTCCCTCTATCGCCTTCTACGATACCCACGGGATGAGATGGGACAGTCCTATTCTTAACCGGAACTGTGCGGCGACGCTATTTCAGTGTTGGTCCAGTAAAATTTGTCTACCATAGGTATACGGCATTGCGGGTTGTTTTGTAATACCATGTATAGGTACCAGCTGAAATTCAGCGCATAGGTCGTGTTTCACAAATCCTATAAAAATTATTATAGGTACTTTTTATGTTATCTTGTACTAAAAATTAAGAAACTCGCACTTAGTATTTACATTTTATAACAATTCAATAACTTGGTGTGGTACAATATCATTTATAATCATCACCTTAAAATCAAGTGCAAAATATGGAGCATGAAAAGATATGACAACACAGCATGACCCACCAAAGGTTTTTCATGAATGGGTTTTTTAACAATGAATGAAAAGAAGTCATTAATTCATAATTATCTTCGATTTTATCATGCTTACTTGTAAATAGGTATAAGTTAACTTAATAAAAAAGTTAACATAAAGATATGATTGTAATTTTCGTAATAATTAGGTAAGAACTTTGACTTGTTGTGAGCAGTGCTGGCATGGGCGCCGCCAGGATTTCTGTCAGGGGGGTGCATCCATCCCATCTGTGTCTGTACACTTTACTATACCTAAAATATATTAGGTACTAGTGTATGTAAGATTATGCCTATCCTTGATACACTGCGCAGTGCGCACCCCTAATAGACAGTACAATAACTTGAAACAAGGCTAGAAACAAATCGTATTACTTTTTGGTAACCGATGTTTTCTTATTAATTCGACCCCGCCGAATCCGCGCGGGCGGCGGGAGAGGGGCGCGCGCTATTGGTCGCTCACAAGAGCACATGCGCGAACTTATCCCCACTCCGTCGAAAAAATTTCAAGATATATGCCTCGTACTATAAACTTTTATCAGCTTTCTACTAGGTTTCTGTTATTGATAGAACAGGTCCAGGAACCTGGTAGAAAACAAGGTTATTAAAAAATTTGGACAGCAACATCGACATCTCACGGTTTTATTCAATAAGTGGTTAAAGAAAAAAATCTTTTTTGTGTATTTTCAAAGCCAGGGGGGTGCAAGCGCACCTCCTTGCACCCCCCTCCCGGCGCCCATGAGTGCTGGATTAACCCATAAACAAATAGGGTATCACGTCGGGGGGGCACCATTTTCGGCACCGAAAAAAACAGAAAGAAATAAAAAAAAAAGTGATTTATTTCAAATTCATTTGTGTGGCCATGTAAAACTACGTATTACGGCGGGCTGATTATCTAATTAAAAACCACCTAGCGACTGGTTGCAGTTCACAGATGATCGTAATCCATTGCTGCTTCTTTTTGGATTAAAAAAAATTATACCAAAGAAAAGTGGCAATGTATATCAAATGCAACCGGTCGCTAAATAGTTTCTTTTTAGATAATCAGGGTGCGGGAAAGACAAGAGTACAAGATTAGTGAATGAAACTGGCTAAAAATCGCGCTTTTTTTATAGATAGGCATTTTTCTAAAAATTCAGGATCTTTGTGCATCCTAGACAGGCATCCTCCCTTACGTAGAGATGGTATCCTTTTATAAGGAGGCCCACAGACGAGGATTGCTTAGGGCACCAAATAGTCTTAATCCGGCACTAGTTGTGAGGAAATATTACTTACTTAATTGATCGTCTTATCAAAGACTTCATCACCATATTAAGCATCGGATCTTCGTAACACTTCGATCCACTTTAATTTAAATTCCCAAACAAAACGTTCCCCGTTCACGAGCATGACGCTTGATCGATAAAATCGTTCAATAGCTTCGCTCAACCACAGAATATGCTCAACCATGTTTTAGGGACGGAAAACGATCCATCTCACACGGCACAACGCCACAACCTACAAACTAAAAAACTAGGCTAAAGCTATTACTAGTGTGAACGGAAACAAAAACTTAACTCTTTAACACAAATGCACAAAAAGATTGTCAAAGGAATCATTTTTAACTAATTGCGTGTTCAACAAAACAAGGGAAATAAGCACATAACAAGGTCAAGGCATTCGTCAGTGTTCAAAATTAAATTGTTTTAAAAGTAGGTAATACCTAATTACCGAAATGTTTGCACGGACAATATGGCCCGAAAACCAGAAGTTAAACAGACGCAGTAAAAACTATATGATTAAAAGATTTCACATAGATATACCTCATAATGTGTTGTCCAAATTGTATAATTAAAAATGTGAACTACGGTAATTTATACTGATATATTACAATGATAACGTTTCGATTCTACTACGTGGTATGTAAAGTGACGTTGTAAAAGTTTTTGGCTTAGACTGAGCACCACGGGCTTCCTTATTGGTACAGAAGCCGGCGTTGCTCTAAGGTTTTTGACGAAGATAATGTATTATTAAATTTATGAAAACTCACGTGAATTATATTTGTACATAATATTCTATTAATATCAGCTAAGTATTAAAAAAATCCATAGAATCTTCCACATTACGCTCTGTCTCATATCACTATTAACCAGATTATTAACTTATTTAAAGGAAATAACGGAATGTTCAAACATCTCAAACATGCACATCTGCATGATTACCACAACGGGTCTAACTCATCACCAAGCATCAACTAACCATCACACCATTTCACCAACTATCTACAGGTTTTGGAATAAGAGACTTCCTGGACTTTTTACTAGCCGGTTCCTATGGGCAACACTACCCCGCTGGACCTGGGTCCGGGTATTACCCGGGTGGAGGCTACGGCGGGCAATACCAAGGACAATACCCGAGTGGACAGTATCCGGGAGGACAATACCAGGGTGGACACTATAATCCGGGTGTGGTGGGACCACCCGGGGCGCATCCTGGATGTCCGTTGTGTGACTCGTCTGTATACAGTTACTGCTCGCACAAACAAGCTCATGATTCGTGCTGTTGTGACAACCCTTCATGTGAGTACTTATTGTTTGATTTGATATTTTTATAAGATTTTCGTTTCGTCAGATCTTTGTTTCCTCCGTCGGGTAAAGTAGAAAGTATCTAGTTACGACAGACCAAATAAACGACGGTTATAATAATTTTGTGGTGGGTTAGCGCTTTACCCAAGTTTCGCAAGGGTCGGCCATGGGATGGATGAAAAATGTAATCTTGAACTCCTCTGCTTCGGAAGGCACGTTCGTTGGCCCCGGCTGCATCTGCAGTCGTCGTCCAATCCGTATTGGGCTCGCGTGGGTTATGTTTTATGATGACCCATCCTCCTTATCCACCCATTGCTGATGTGTACAGGATATAAAACAATGCAAAGCGATCAAGTGACAGTAAAAAAAATTGTAGTCTGCCTACTCACCGATTTTCGACTTCTGTATTTACGCCTATATCGGCGCGTGGGCCGCCCGACACATTCACTGGTTGAGATCAAGATGGGTTGGGTACACATAGGCACTATGCACAACGACAAACTGATTTTCAAAATGTCCTATAAGTATTCACAATACGACGTCGCATACCTTTATTCTCATAATTGTTGCTCGCGTAACTCTGTCGCTGACACCAGCGAGAGGCAACAATGAAAATTACCAAAAGTACCCTCATAGGATATAAAATTACTATAGGAATTTACAAACTTATAAGAAAACTAAGAAGAACGTTTGAGAATACTTGTAGAACTTGTATTACTTATTTAGGCACAAAATTTCGCTAACCATGAATTTTCATAACGTCAAATCGAAGCGAAATAGCGAAGACTTGCAACTTCGTATACTTTCGGACTACCTAATCTCCAATTCCGCGCTCTTTCCAGATTTGCCGTTCACATGCCGGAAGTCCAGCTGCGGCTTCCTGTACGCCAACTCGTGCGATGAGTATCAGCTGATCTCCAACTGCTGTTGTGTAGACCTTTACAAGAACGCTAACCCGACACCATTGCCTGTAGCTGCATAGAATAAACAATGCATGACGACAAAAATCTTGTATAAGTCCTTCGAGCAACAAAAGGCTTCGTTTGTCTGTAGAAGCCCGTCTTACAGCCCGTCTTACTCTAAGTATAAGTCGGATCACAAAATATAGAGACTACAGAATATACGCGCGCTCTAGCAACGCACACATAGACACCTCTCACCGACACGTAATAAAGGCCTAGTAACAGTTGTTTCTCACTTCACTTTGCGAATAGTATCAGGTGAAAGAGAGAAAATCATGCGAGTGAGTCATCGAGTGAAAGAGAGAAGACGATAGTTAACCATTCGCAAAGTGAAGTGAGAACAAAAATCCAACTCTAACTAGGCCCTCTGGAATCTCAAACGAATCTCAAACGAGTTCGAGTAAACTACGTGCCGGACTACAACTGGGCCACAAAAAAAAGTTGGAAATCTGACTTTTTGACTATGCCATGATGAAAACGATAGTTTGTCGGAATTTGTCGCCAAAAACCAGAATTTGTCGGGCTTGCGTTTAGTAGATATGTGAGGATACGCTTACGACCTTTCGTTCTCGAGATCCAGGTAAAAAGGTCTCCACAGCGCATCCTCACATATCTCCTAAACGCAAGATCGACAAACTCTGATTCTTGGTGACAAATTCCGACAAACTAACGGCTACACACTCGAGTTAACAGATTTTCGCTCCGACCTTCCTTTCTCAAGATCCAGGTAGAAAAATCTCCACAGCGTATCCTCACATATCTCCTAAACGCAAGACCGACAAGATCTGGTTCTTGGTGACAAAATCCGACAAACTGCCGGTTACACATACCTACGAGTAATCAGATTTTCGCTACGACCTTCCGTTTGCGAGATCTGTGTGGCTCAGCTGTAGAGACGTCTCTACATCTGCGCCACACAGATCTCCTAAACGCAAGACCAAACTCTGGTTTTTGTGCGACAAATTCCGACAAATTAACGGCTGCACACACGAGTAATCAGATTTTCGCTACGACCTTCCGTTTTCGAGATCTGTGTGGCTCAGCTGTAGAGACGTCTCTACAGCTGCGCCACACGTATCTCCTAAACGCAAGCCCGACAAATTCTGGTTTTTGGCGACAAATTCCGACAAACTATCGTCTTCATCATGGCGTAGTCAAAAAGTCAGATTTCCAACTTTTTTTTTGTGACCCAGCATTTAGTATAACTACCAGCAGTCGTGTCCTCAGTCGGTGAGAGCTGTCTATGTGTGCGGTAGATTCTCTATTTTGTGGTCATGTCATTTTTGACGTTTCGATTGTATTATGTGATTTCGGCGAGAAACAGCTCTCGAGCTCATCATGATTCATGCTTCAGGCAGCATCAAAGACACGTTTCTGGGGCCCTTGCAGACAACGTATTTTTCCGGCGCCACCGTCGACGAAAGCACGAATGTTGTAAAATCATACCCACGGGGCAGCGCCGAAAAAAAACGTACCTAGTCTGTCTTTCCACTGAACACAATGTTTCTTGTGAATCATGTACCTAAGTCATTATTTGCATGTCCACTGATTAAAAAACCATTCCAAGAAACTTAAAAGATATGCTCCACGGAAAAAAACTCCAGTGGATATAGTAATTATGCTGTTGTTCTGTTGACATTATATTTTTTGTGTGGTGACGCAAACGTTTTGGAACACATTGTCTCTTTATAACGTCAAAATAATTCCATACCATTATTAAACAAACTATTAATTATGGTCACAGTTCGCGGAATCGAAATCGAAGATTCACGCAGTTAACAGCACAAGTGGTAACCACGCTGTGAAATATTTTCCTCGTTCGATTTTGGACTTTATAGAGTACACATTAAAGTTTTACTTACTATTATAATAGGGAATATGCATCATTTTTTTTTTAAATCTTAACCAAAAGTATAATGCGTGAGAAAGTTAACTGTAATATTAAAACTTTTCTCTTGCGTTTTTTTCTCGTGATATAGTTACTTGAAGTTAGCGCGCAGCAGCACCCGCCGAAAACGCTCCATACAAAACGGTAACGTCACACATCACGTTTCAGGAGTGTTTCGGCGCGTTTAATATGGAGTTAGCCAATAATCTTCAATTATCTCCCTAAATTTTGCGTTTAAGTACATATGTGTCATACAAAATATTGTTTCTTATTCGATATTGTATCTGACTGTAAAGTGTATTATATCCGAAAATGAAAAAGAAAAATCGTAATTTTCCCCTGATTTCATCGTGTGATAAAACTAGGATTATACATTTTTTTTATTTTTTTTTCTGTTCCATCATGTTTTTATAAGTGTCCGCAGCGATCAAGCTCAAATTCATCAAAATCGGTGACTTATGCATATTCCCTATTATTTATGACTAATTAGTATTTTAGTGTGATGGTACATATTTTTATAATAGGTAAGACTGAACTGAATGGCTTATTTTTAGGCAAAACTTACGTCAAATTTTATCGCATATTAATCTAAGTAATAATGTATGTCAAATATGTTTTAAAAAAAAGTGTTAGCATAGTGACAAGCATAAAGTTTGACGTGACTTATAAAATGTATAATCAGCACTAGGCTTTTTAGTTCTAGTATTTTAAGTGTGCTCAAAACATTTCTTTGAAAAATACTGTTGTCAATGTGAGATTTTGATAACATCGCAATTTTTGTAAAAACGACAGTTATAGTTTAAGGAACTGTAGGAATAAATAATACAATAAATACATTTTCTTGACTCATTTATGCACCTCGAATACTTATCCTACCATACACGCATCTCTCACTACGCAGTAGAAAAACAGTGAAACTGCCACTAAGTAACTAGTTGTCATTGGCTTGGGTCAATTTGATTACCTATTTCTTTAACGTTAAAGTCTATTTTCCCACACAATTTTTGACACAGCACTGGGAAGGATTGTTATAATTACAAAGGTACAAATGATGTGTTTTAAAATACAAGTAAATACTCTATTTTATGAACGCAAAGCCTTTACATTGAAGAAAAATACTAAGAAGCTTTATAACATTAATTTTACAGAATGCATTAAAAAAAATATTGCCGAAAAAATTAAAAAATACAATTTAACAACATAAACCTTAGAGCATTTAACTAATGGAGACGGCAAGACCATTTTTAGGGTTCCGTACCCAAAGGGTAAAAACGGGACCCTATTACTAAGACTCCGTTGTCCGTCTGTCTGTCTGTCTGTCACCAGGGTGTACCTCATGAACCGTGATAGCTAGACAGTTGAAATTTTCACAGATGATGTATTTCTGTTGCCGCTATAACAACAAATACTAAAAACAGAATAAAATATATATTTATAGGGGGCTCTCATACAACAAACGTGATTTTTTGCCGTTTTTTGGTACGGAACCCTTCGTGCGCGAGTCCGACTCGGACTTGGCCGGTTTTTTGTCGTTAACTTGTCGTAATGGCTTTTATTTCGAGATAGCTCTTAAAACACAAACATATTTGTACATAAAAATACTGACATATGATAGGAAACACCATGGTCTCGTAGATTTGATGTGGCAGTTTGCTTTTTACAAGATAAAACAGCACAATTTACCATTTTTCCGGGAGTGTTTTGCAGTCCTTTGGTTAAATGCTCTAAGACATAAACACATATTTTGTACCTATGGGACTATAGAAAAATAAATATCCATATTCAAGTTACTCAATATTTCCGCAAGTACACTTAAATCGTATTTACTCATAGCACAAGGTTCAAAATTGAAATGAACTTTTTGAAATCTAGCGAATTCCGTCTGTTAAAAAAAACGGAACAATAATGTTTAGGCGGTTTGATACAAACATGAAAATCTTTAAATGACAATGTTCTAACTCACTTTTCTGACACATGCTGGTGAAACCAGTTTTAAAAAAAAAACTTCAGATTAAAAGGCGGCTGTCAAAAACGTTTTATTCCGGTATTAATTCTTGTTTCACTTGCAAGATTATTGAGATTATATTTCTACCCTAAGGTCCTAGGCTTAATATTCTAGTTAGTAGGAAAAGTGAGCTAAAACTCTAAACTTATCTTATAATAGTAACACAGTGGACACCAGCTTGATACATTAGTTAACGTTTACAAATTCGTTATTGGAATACCAGCCTTTCGGTAAACATTAATATGTTTGATAATACTTGTTTCAAAGTCTTGAAATTTCTTTAAGAAAATGGTATTGCATAGAAGTGGACAGCATACAAACATGTTAAACATACAATAATATAATCTTCGGTCATTTCAAATCCAAATCAATATTTTTGGCAAAGAATTATAATAAAAATGTACTAAAACATGACGACGTGAACACAGGCAAAACCGCAGAAAAACTGAAAATTTTAATTCATGAAAAAACTTTCTAAAAAATATTGTATGTAAAAAAAAATAACAATACAATTTTTAATAATGCTATTATTGAGGCCTAGATTTAAAGAAATGACAGACGAAGGTAGGAAGAATCATATTTAAAAAATCTATGCACTTACAAACGTTATACCAAAGCAAGACCACTAAAATGTAGAGGTTATAGCGTTAACAAAGTATCAAGGGGTACAATGCGTTTAACCTAACTAAATGATAATACAACAGAAGTGGCCAAATTCAGACCGGTTACGGTATAGTGTGTAATATATCATTTTGTATCCACCATCCAAATTTTGAGGATGTGTTCAGCCCATGAAACTGAACAACTTTCTCTAAGGAACACATGGTCAAATATGTAAAATAAAAATCGACTTTCCATACAAATCAAAGAGATCACGTGATCAATTTAGTATGGGATGACCAAAATTTCATGGCGAAATTTGACACATATTTCTAAGAGAAAGGGCGAGGCCCCATTAGTGCGTTGCGCTGCGTTGCGTCGTCGCAGCGTCGTCGCTGCGTCGTTTTCCATATATTATTTATGACATGCCCCACTAGACCGTTGCGTCGTCGCGCGCAACGTTTCAACGGATCGACGGACAAGAGACGAAGCGGGAGGGAGGATGATGCGCTGCGTCGTCGTAGATCCGCTGCGACGACGCAACAAAAGAAGACGTCTATATCTATCCATTGCGAAGGGTGAACTGAGTGAGACGCAGCTGCAACGGCGTGCATACCCTCTTGCGTTGCGTTGTCGCAGCGTCAACGCAACGCAGGTGTGGCATACAATGCGTTGTTCCGTTGCGACGACGCGACGCAACGCAGCGCAACGCACTAATAAGTTGTTTAGTTTCATAGACTAGACACATACTTAAAATTTCAAAATGACCCAATATCGATATACTTGTCCTATTTGGTTAACAATCTTCACCTAACTCTTTATTGAAAAATCACTTATAAAATACAACAAATGGTTTTCCACACACAGATTACGAGAAGTAATTATTAATTTAATAGTGACAAATTGATTTAATATACGTAATATATTTTTTATTATGATTTAAGTATATAAGATTAATAATATACGTCAAAAAATTTTCAAATAGGACAAGTAGGGCTAAACAGACTACAGAAAACGATATATTGTTTTAAGTTTCCATGGCTTTTGACGTTATTAGAATAAACTACGTCGGGATTTACACCATGTACCTGTTTATTTTGGAGGCTCGGATATTTCGGCGCAGTTGCATGCGCCATGGTCACGAAAGAACTAGTTCTTCCTGCAACTAGTTTATCCTTACTAATCCTTACTAATATTATAAATGCGAAAGTCCGTTTGTTTGTTTGTTTGTTACGCCTTCACGTCTTAACAGTAGTTAAGATGTTCGGTTCAGTAGAACCGAACATCATGAAATTTTGCATACACGTTTCCATGGATACAGAGAAGGACATAGGATACCTTTCATCCCGAAAAAGTATTGTTCCCGAGGGATAGCAAAAAAACCTTTCCACGCAGACGAAGTCGCGGGCGGCCGCTAGTATTATAAATGCGAAAGTCCGTTTGTTTGTTTGTTACGCCTTCACGTCTTAACTACTGAACCGGTCATCACGAAATTTTGCATAGACGTTGTCAGGGGTACAGAAAAGGACAGGGTACCTTTCATCCCGAAAGGTATTGTTCCAGAGGGATAGCAAAAAAACTTTCCATGCAGACGAAGTCGCGGGCGGCCGCTAGTCCTAATATACAAAAGGATGTATTTTAATCTGTAAAATTATCGATCTGTATCGAGTGAAATTGCCGCTTCTGTTGTACACATAGTTAAATTAATCGCATTGTATATACGTAGGCTCTGCGTCTCCGGCGAGCGCTCAGCGCATCCGGTAATGGTTCTTTTCCTGCACTTGACAGAGTTCGCCCTTGAACTCGATCTCCACTTCGAAGTCGAGATCGCGGTTGTTGCGAGCGTTCTGCCTCATAGAGAAAGTACCCGTAATCTCCTCGCCTTTCTTGACCTGGAGGTAGGACATTAAAACTGATTGAAAAACCATTAGGGAGTTTGATCTTGCGACTTTTGATTAGCTTCCTTTTGAGAGCAAAACCATTTGGGGTACACAAAAGAGAAGTAATTTTCTATGGTCTGTTCCTATTCCAAGTATTGTAAGAGTAAGTGAACACCTGACTTAAGACTGTTTAATGAAATGGAAAATTGTATCTTTGAATAATCTTTATTTGGGTCAATCAACTTTTAATTGTCCTATCACAATCCTGTCCACAAACATAAAAGTATATTTCCTTGAAAATAAATATCAACTAACTTAAAAATAATGGTTTAGGTTCAATGTAACAGAAATGAAAATAGTTTAAAGCTTCGAGCAACAAAAGGCTTCGTTTGTCACGAAGGGAGAAGCCTTAGCGATATTACTCTATTCAAATTATTCTGGCATTTTTTGCGGGGGGGGAAAATGCACACAAGTGCAGTTCCGCATACCCACATACAAAAACTACACTGTAATGACGCCACTCACACATAAAAAATAAAACAAAACAGCAAAAATTTGTGTACGGATGAGTCACACATCAAAATATGACACGTTTTTGACATAAAGGGCTGGGCTCAACTGTCGATGCAGCAATATCGATACGGAAAAAGGAATAAAGGTTACAAACTCAATCATTTTACGATGGGGTGAATAACAACAAAGAGGTCATTTTTATACGCTTGAGCTTTATACAAAAAGCTCGAGAGTGTAGGTGGTTGGGTTGGGACTAATGTGTACCCAGGGAAGTTGGGCTCAGGCTGCTGACACTGAACATCGCTCCATGACAGTACTGCCATCAAGGGCGTATCCAGCTTTGGCACCAGGAGGGGGTCACATAGTCGTGGTCAAGTCAAGAACTTATAATTTAATTTTGATAATAATAGAAGTAAAAAGTACGTATTTTATTAATGTACGTAAGTAAAAAAACTGGTAAACTGGGCATTTAGGGCATTGGCAACTTGCGTGGTGAGTAACAACAGCTACATTTTCGATAGAAAAATTTAAAAAAATGAAAATGAACTTATTGGGCCTGTTCTTAGAACACTTTTCTATAAAACTAATAAGGTCATTTTGATTTTAGTTACCTATTTTTTCTATCAAAAATGTCGCCGTTGTTATTCACCACTCATGTTGCTATTGCCAGATCGAAAGTCCAAAATATCTGGAGAAAATTTGAACATGTTTGATCCATCAAGCAATAGTTATTTTACTTCTTCATTCATCATATCAGCCACACGACACCCACTGCTGGGTATAGGCCTCCCCTAAGGATCTCCACGACGATCGGTCCTGCGCTGCCTGCATCCACTGGCTTTCCGCGACCTTCACCAGATCGTCGGTCCACCTTGTCGGGGGCCTACCCACGGAGCGTCGTCCGGTGCGCGGTCGCCATTCCAGAACCTTTCTGCCCCAACGGCCATCGGTTCTTCTCGCTATGTGTCCCGCCCATTGCCACTTCAGCTGAGCAATCCTTCGAGCGATGTCGGTTACTTTAGTTCTCCTGCGGATCTCCTCGTTTCTGATTTGATCACGTAGGGAAACGCCGAGCATTCTTCATGCATTGCATCTTCATGCAACTTCTTCATTACATGTATTTAATTAAGTTTGTAAATAAAATATCTACGTAACGGTGGAGGTGGTTAATATAGCATCTGTTTACAGTTTCTTCGCAGCACGTTAGGTACCTACGAGTATAATATCGCGCGCGACCTTATATTGTGTTAGTTCGATGAGGACTTTTATGACACAACTAAGTCAATCAAGCTATTTAGCTAAGCAAAGTTAGTGAACGAGAAATATGGCGAAAACAACCTGGCGAAAAACAGAAAACCTCAAATTTCTCATAAACTATCGCGAGTAGAACTTCCAAATAACTCTTGAAATGTGAGTGTTTACTAAGCTCATAATAGTATGCTATCAGGTTTACAATCGCTGATATCGTTTAGGAGTAATAAAGGATTTTCCAAAAAATTTCGCCCGTTTTATGCATTTTAGAAATTCGTCTAGAAAAAATCTAGACATAATTAGCACATGGGAGTTCGCGTCGTGAGTTACAAATAACTAGAACTAACAGATTTTGGAATTATCTCGACGATGTCACTTTTTCGGGTTCCAAAATCCACTGTGCGTTAGTCCCTCGAACTAAATTCCCTTTTTATTCACTTGTTGTATAATCTAGTATTTCGACATTTATTTCGCGATATCTGTCGAGCTCACATCAGTGCAGAGCAAATCATGCAAAAATCTCGCAAATGAATTTGGGGCAGAATCAGGGCCAGATTGACCAACACTTTATCGACAAACATTATTTAACGGTAACATCACTAAGTTGCCCATCGGCGAGAACTCGGATTTATCTAGCGACAGATCTGAAATTTGTACGGACGAGCCATGGACTAGCAGACCCGATGTCACTGAACAAATTTGACAACTAATCAAGAATAAAATATACGAATTTAATGTTTAAATGTAAACAAATAGCAATAATACGATAAAAAATTACTTTTATGTGAAATGTAAAACCGTCTTTTTGTATACTTGATGTTCAAGATCTCTTTTAACAGCAAAAAACTCATCAATTCGACATTTTAAACAGAGCAGCGTTCACATGCGCGACTGGACTCGGTCTAGAAAGAAATCCGGGCGCAACTGGTTTTACTAACGCGTATGCCCATTTGGGCTTGTACTTCGGCAGAGGGGAAACGCTTCGTATGGCTTCTCTTTCTGTAGAAGCCCGTCTTACTCTAAGGTTTAAAGTATCATTTTGGTAATAGAAATAAATATGTTGTTTACATATTTTTTCTTATTTTAACGGTTGTCCAAGAGACGTCGATGTCCCTTCTATTCGTATGAAATTGATTAAATGTCCACTGGACTACCTTTAAAATACGAACAAATATGTAAATATATTTATTTCTGTCACTAAAATGATACTTTAATTAAATCTTAAGTTTCAGTATTTATAAGCTAAACGTTTTTTTTATTTTTATTTCAAGATAATACACTTTTATGTTATAGGACACTTTAAAAGTTGATTGGACCCATTTGTCAAAATAAATCGTCTCAGGTTTTCTATTTTTTATAAGTAAAGTTTAGTTGTTTGATCATATTTTTTTTTTTAGAAAAAAAAACCCCTTTTTCATAAAATAGATATATCATTTTGGGGAACAAAGAAATCGTTTTGGGGAAAATTTAAATCTTCTCTTCACACAAACTTATCAGTTTGGGAAAAAAATAAATTAGGTCTGGGGGAAATTTGAAATTATGGAGATCAAAGAAATCGTTTTGTGAAATTTTAAATCTTCTCTCTCTACAAACATATTTATAATTTTAGGGAAAAATAAAATACGGTCTGGGGAAAAATTTAAATCCGTATCTGCCAACCCTGTATAGATTTTCGTGCTAAGGTAAGGGCGCTATATTTAGACTCACCGTCATATACTCGTCGAAGTAAAACACAGTCTGCTTCCAGTGAGTGTAGGGAGCCTCGGGCGCGGTGCTGAACCCGAGCCGCTTGTGCGACTTCGTGAACTCCACGTTGAAGAACGTCACCAGCGCTTGGATGAAGTCGTTGCGGCGCACCTGGTGGTCAACAATTATTTATTGATTTATTTCAGGCATATCTTAACACGCTGCCAACCTACGAGTATGAGTATTTGTGGGGTAAATAAGAAATACTACACTACGAGTGTAGTATTTCTTATTTACCCACAAATTACTATGAGTACAAGCCTCGGCATGTAACTTTAGCGCTGCCATTTTGAGCGCGCGCGTAATCCCCTCCAATTTCTCTCACCACTAAACTTACGTGCACGGATAAATAGGATTTCTTAAAACAAGATATTTTGTCTCATATATAGGGAAACAAATATATTATTGGTTCAATGCAATTTTACTTTCTTTCAAGAGTAAATTGCTTTGAACGAAAGTAAATTGCATTGAACCAAGAAAATATTTGTTTCCCTATATTATGAGACACAAAATATCTTGATTTAAGAATCTTTTCTTGTTTTAAGAAATCCTTTTTTTCTGTGTGCCGCAGCTTATATACTCGTATGACAGCCTATTGAAAGTCAAGTCAAGTCAAAAGTCAAAAACAGCGTTATTCAAATAAACTCAATTATTAAGAGGCATATTACATTTTGACTGTGATTTTTGCGTATAATGACCAATTTTGGCGTTCTCGATCTCAGAAACCGAAATACATTAACACTTTTGACTTATTGAATGGTGTAGAATAGCTATTGGAATAGTTCATAGCGGGCTCGCTTTTTTGAAAATTTGCTTAACTTTATAATTAAACCCGAAATTGCAGAGAAAGATTTTCATAAAATGCGCGGAGGCACTTTTTTGAGCTCATAGATTGAACAACTGTGCTAAACAATTGAAATAAAAAAAAATTAATGCTATCTCTTATATAGTTGAATAGTTCATAGCGGCCTCGGAATTTTGAAATTATGTATGAAATATGTGAAAAAAAATCCCAAACAAAAACCATAAAACTACTAAAAAAGCTCAGTATTAACTGTGGATTTCTCTTAGATACATTATTATTATTACGTAAAAATTAAATCATTATAATCTTTACTTCATAAGAAAATCAAATTTCATACTTTTATTTGTTGTTTGTACTTGTTTGTCTTTCTGTGTATGTTCAAAGTTGACTCTAAGAAATCGTTCACCAACTTCCATTTTCCTTACTAACTCTTTAACTTTCCAGTGAATCATCATATTACTTTTTGTCGCGTACACATATAAATGTATTTAGTAGACCCAAAGGTTTCTCTAGGTTGTATCGCTAAAATCCGTCAAAATCGAAATTTCGACGAAAAAATGTGATAGGGCCCTTAAGTACTTTTGAATGCTAACAGATGTCCCCATCCAAAGGACTTTTTATCATTCGTAGAAGTCATATTATTAAAGTTTTAATAAAATCATTACCATTTCTGTAACTGTTGTATAGTATAATAGAGTCTATACCAGAGGTGCCCAAACGGTCGATCGCCAGAGGTTTAGGGTCGATCGCCGAGGATAACCGATTTGCACCTAATGTAGTTTTACTTATGCAATTTTTTTCTTGATTAATTTTTGGTGGGTTAAACGGTCAAAATGTCGATCTCTTAATCATAAATTATTGCTAGATTGATCTTCTTAAGAAAAAATATGGGCACCCCTGGTCTATACAATAGTCTATACTCTATAGAAAGCTAACATTGAACCAAGCACGATAAAAAATGGCATTGTTTGATATTCCAAACTTCATTATTTTAGACCCTGTTCATTCTGATGCAAAACTAAGATAGATGATACTATATTATTTGAACAATAAAATTGTACAAATTATAAAGCGACTGCTGCTACTGTTACAAAAAGAAATTTACCTGAAGATGGAACTTGGACTCAAAGTTAAGATCTTCTTTCTTGACTGTGTACAAGTCTATCTCCTTCAGCAGACACGAATTTGTGACAACCTGTGGAAGTACAGATAACCTATTAACATAAAGTTATATTATGTCTTGTCTTTGCTACAACATGTCATCATTGATTTCTTATAGTTTTTAAAAGAACACAGATTTAAGGAAACAAAATTCAACACAATAGATTAATTAAACCAACAGATATTTTTACTTATGATAAAGGAGTAATGGGGATGGCAACGCAAAGCTAATTGTAGATGTCGCTGCGTACGTTTGTTCCTGCGACAGTACTTTTTCATTGGTTAAAATATGTCACAAATGACATTTTATATTTAAAAAAAACCAATCGAAACCAAACCAACGATTTTAGTACAAACGCTTGTGGCGCCATTAGTGCCTCAGTTTGCATCCCCATTAATCCTCCTTTATTCAAAGAAATTTTTTGCTATGGTAACAATTAATTAGGATGATTCTGTCAAATAAGTTTAAATTGAGATCGGGATAAATCTGGAACCTGTTAAATAGGTCTCAAGTGTTGTTCTGTACATACCTGTTTAGCATCGACAACATCCACCAACGGCTCAGAGATGGCAACCTTCCTAATAGAGGACATGTCGAACCCATAAACATCGTCCCACCAGTTGATCTTCTCGTCCTTGTACTGGCGGTCTTCAATGCCACAGATGAACAACGTGCATCTTAAATTTAACATTCAAAGTTCAATTAGATGACTACTCACAACAAACTATGGTTTGATTACGACATATTGTTTTGGAGTAGTGACAAACTTTTTTATCTATGCAACACATATACCACAATATAAAGAGTACAGTTAAGGGGCCGTTCAAGAATTACATAAGCACTAATGGGGGTCTTTGTTTTGCTTATTTTGGATGACATGGGGGGAAGGGGAGAATGGGGAAATGTAAAAAAGTAAATAACTACCGATGACGTTATCATAAAAATCGGGGGGTAAATAATTGTAATAAATCTGCTTACGTAATATTTGAACGGCCCCTAAGCTTAGCATAGTATAGCCACAGAATAGATATAAGTACTACTGTATAGAAAGGAAACTCTCCACCCCGAGCTTGAGTAAAGTAATTAATGCTAAGCTTAACTTCTTGTCTGTATTTTGTGCTTATACACTATGTATAAAAAAGGGCTAAGACCTATATGGAGAATAAAATTATTGACTTTAAATGGTCATGAGTGTCATGCATGACTACATTGACTTTGTGACTCAAAATATCAATTGAAACATGTTTAATTAAACTAGGCTTAATGATTAAAATAGCATGTGCACGAGACCTCACCTGTCAGGGAAAAGCATGCCATCAGGTTTGAGCCACTTGTCCCGAGCGTACAGCACCGTGTCCAGCATACTCTCGTAGAAGAGGCAGTAGCCCATCCACTCCGAGATGATGATGTCCACCTTCTCAACTGGTAACTCTACTTCCTCCACCTAAAAACAATGTTAATGTAGATAAGCCTGTTACTTC
The DNA here is from genome assembly GCA_928269145.1 of Agriphila tristella. Lineage (NCBI taxonomy): Eukaryota > Metazoa > Arthropoda > Insecta > Lepidoptera > Crambidae > Agriphila > Agriphila tristella. The sequence continues at coordinate 18,458,969 of OV743443.1, read as the reverse complement.
AAGATTTGCTTCGTTTATTTTCTCTGAATGCAACCTGTTTTATGCGTTGCATTTTAGGGGTTGTCCATTAATCACTTGAAGAGCATGCACCCGGTTCTGTTATTCATACAAAGAACCGGGTATACCAGGATGAATGAACAGAACTGGGTGCATGCCCTAATCACTTGATGCTTTTTGGCAACTTTTTAACGATACTTCAATGAAGCTAAGTGGAGTTTCAAGAGAAAAAAATGAAAGAAAGAAATATTATAACAATCAGTGGCGAGGGGTGAAATTATGGCGAAGGTAAGCCGTTCTACAAAAATGTTGTGATCTGCATAGTGGATCGGTGGGGTAGGATTTCTAAAAATGGGAATCTGCTTGTATGGACCCTTCGCCACTGATAACAATGATATATAGATAATGAGCTGTTTCCTCAATAATATTTTCTTAAATTGATAAGTTTGTTTATTCTTGTCTTATTATTGGAATTAGGTTTTTTTTTAATCAAATACACCTATAGCCTATTAGGCACCTAAAGCACTATTTGACAATTTTTTGTACTATAAACCAATCATAATTTACACACAGACCAAACATGAATATTATCTTATATCAATATCTAAATCAAACAGAAAAGGACTAGAGTCAATTATAGACATAAAAAGTATTTATTTTTTTGACAAGATAAGGCATAAACAAAATATTGAACATAAACAAAGAGACAATACCTTTCCTTTAACGATTTCAATAACATCATCCAATCGATTGGCTTCAATGATCTTGCGTGCGTAATCAACTATGTTGGAGCATTCCACGGCGATCACTTTGGCTGCACCAGCCTTCGCTGCAAACATGGAAAGGATGCCCGTCCCGCAACCTATATCAAGCACCGTCTGGAAATTTCGCCATAAATTACAATAAATCTGATTTAATACAAATGACATACAAAATAATGTTGATATAATTTCTTTATATTACAATATCTTTGCTAAGCTATAACTATTATTGAGGAAAAATAACCGAACTGAATTAAATCCTTAATTACAAATATAACAACATTAAATTATAAATGTGAAAGTCTGTTTGTTACGGCTTCACCTCTTAACTACTGAACCGATCACCATGAAATTTTGCACACACATTGTCAGAGAAGGACATAGGGTACCTTTTATACCGAAAAGAAGTATTGTTCCCGAGGGATAGCAAAAAGCCTTTCCACATAGACGAAATCGCGGGTGGCCGCTAGTATTATAAATGCGAAAGTCCGTTTGTTTGTTATGTCTTCACGTCTTAACTACTGAACCGATCATCATGAAATTTGCATACACATTGTCGGGGGTACAGAGAAGGACATAGGGTACCTTTCATCCCGAAAAAAAGTATTGTTCTCGAGGGATAACAAAAAACCTTCACGCAGACGAAGTCGCGGGCGGGCACTAGTACTGAATAAAATAACTTAGGTTTCAAAATTCCTTTGTGTAATTAAGCAATATTTACAAACCTTTCCTTTAAACAGATGTTTGTTGTGGTACATAGCATTCCTGTACGTAAGAGTACGTACTTCGTCCTTGAGCATTTCCTCGTGTATACCGAAATGGGCGTACGAATCAAAATAATAGTCTCTTGATGTCATTTCTTCCGCCGCGACAACTTTTTCGGGTCCTATAACATGTTAGAATCGAGTCACAATGGAAACTTGGAAACGGCTCTTCAGCTAAAAGTTCTAAAAACACGTTTTCGGCAATCTCAAATGCTTAGCGACGCCAGGCTAAGTACTTAAAACTTACCATTTTCAACCACAGGCGTAGTTGCAGCCGACGTGCCTTCTTGAGCAACATCCATACTTTCCATTGTGAATCAATTTACGAGCCAGAAATAGTGCAAAAATGAAATTAATTATAGATAACCTGTAACTTTGTAATACGAATCGATCTGTCAAATGTGGAATTTCTAATGATTAAGCTTCAACTTATGATAATAGACTTACGTTAAACTATTATAAGGTACTCTAAGTGAGATTTTAGAAGTAAATATCACAATTTTATATTTTTTGCGCAAAACGCCTTCAAAACCCTACAAGCGAGCTTTTTTGCAAAAATTGAAAGAAAGACCGCTACTAAATTGCCAGAAGAAAAAAAGACGCCAGTGCTGCCAACAATGTATTTTAAATTCCGCTAAGCAAGTTGGTATTTTCGGTCGAAAATCCATCCCAAATTATATTTTTCCGTCAATGAAATGCGTCAAATAGAATAACACGTACGTACAAAATCGTACGAAATGCCTTTGTATTTTTTCTAATATAGACTACTGAGCACATTGAGTGATTTAAAGGCACGAGGCAGAACAAAATTTTGGTCTCGTGTAAAACATACAACTTTTCACCTCTACCAGCGAGAAAATTTTCACGTGACTTTCCTGGTAAAAAGCTTAATTCAGCATTAGAAACTTGTTCACTTAACTCTTTTGGAGTTAGACAACTATCTTCATCGTAGTACGTATTCATTTTTGTAATTTATCACAAAAATAATTCGATCAAACCTTAATCAAACCTATGCTGAAAAATTTTATTCATAGAGTAGAGTCAGTAAAGTAGATTCCCGTCGTTTTGATTACGTTACGTTGTGTTTTTCTCTTATTTATTAATATCTCATCTTATTTATTTATTTATAATTATAAAACATATAATTTGTTAATAAATTTCATTATTTTTTCTTATTTCATATTTGTTTCATACATGCGACCTCATTACGACGCGTTTTATTTGATTGACGGTCAGGTTCTTACAAGATCAAGTATTGCTAAAGATCTAGGCATTCTATTTGACGAAAAACTTTCATTCCGTGAACACTATCAATACGTCACCACAAGGGCTAACCAACTTCTTGGATTTGTTTTTAGATCTACTAAGGGCTTTAAAAATCCTCGTTCCCTGCTGAACCTTTTTAACAGCCTTGTCAGAAGCGTCTTGGAGTATGGCAGCCCTATTTGGTCGCCTTACTACAAAGTACATATTGACGAAATTGAGAAGGTGCAGAGAAAGTGTTTGAGACTGCTGTGTTACCGACAACAGCTCGGACGTGTTATTCGCAACTACGAGGACAGGTTGGTCAGGTTTAATGTTCAGAAGCTTGCAGCACGTCGTATGTATTTCGATTTTATCTATCTCTATAAAATTATACACTCTTTTATAGATGCCCCTGATTTATTATCTCAACTAACTTTTAATATTAAATACAGCGCGCGCAGGTCTAATAAAACTAATCTATTTGTCTTGCAAACCTACAAAAATAATATTTCCTATTACAATCCCCTGGTCAGGATGGCTCGTCAGTATAATGATTTGGCAAAAGACAACTCTCAACTTGATATATTTACTCCTAAATTTACAGATTACGTTAAAACCCTAAAGGATATCCTCTACTCCACACCAAATAAGGCGGACCCAGCATAGGCGCTGAGTCTGTGTGCACATAAATTTAAAACAAATTGTCTTATGTTAATCTCACCAATCTAATCTAATACATTTTTGCTCTCACTTAATTTTTATTGTACACATTTGTCTGGATTGCAATCTAGTTAAGAATTTCAGAACAGTTGATGTTATTGATTTGTAATGATTGTAATCTGTGTTGTGTAATAAATAAATAAAATTACGTCCATATTCTTTATTTCGATTTAAAACTCCTTGGTATATCCGTGCATTTTTTTTTACTTTTTAATCCATGTATGACACCATAAAGCACTCTATCTATCCTTTTCTCACATATCAATTTTACAAGTGTCATCCTTGTCACTTTATTTCTTCTTTCTTTATTATTTTAAAAGTTGGTGTTAAAAATTAAAAAAGCACTTTGCCTCACGCTCGCAGCAAAAATCGATTTTGCTGCGAGTTTTTACGCGCCAAAAGCGCCCTTTTCGTGCTGGAGAGGTGAAAAAAATATTATTGAACCGATCATATTTTCTGCATTTTTATTTATTACTTGAATGAAATAAAACATGACTTTCCGTTAAAAAGTGTTTTATTTCATGTCTAGTGAGCGCGTAAGCTTGAGAAGTGAATTTATATTATTTATTATTTTGTGTGTAAGGTAATCGTATTCACTTGACAGTTTATATCGTATTCCATCGGCTGCGATTTCTATGGGATGACATATATTATGATACAATAGGAACTGTCAAATGAATACGATTGACTTTACGCAATCGCCTAGCTTACCCTAATCCGTTAAATATGACGGGAAATCCGCTAAATTGGCAACACTTATTATTATGTATTCTGTGGTACCTGCACGCGTAGCATGACCAACATCGAGATAAGATTCGACTCACAGAACAATGGCTTGTCTACACCGAAATGTCACTTTTGTCGGGTTGAGATCGAGATACTCATGCTCGCATTTTACAACCGTGGACTCGCATTGTTCTTTGTCGTGGCCTAATGTCAAAAGTCGACAAACACGAGCATTTCCTTCAACTGACATTAATTTGACAGTTGAGTGGGAGAAATTTGTCTACTACCCTTTGGGTGGTCGAGAAAGATTTGTCGACTTATTTTTTTTCTGAATGTTAAGTTTCGCAATAAAAATAAATCTAAGTTGTCCGTGTTTATATTTTATTAAGATAAGAAGAGAAGTTACAGCACAAACGACAAAAACAGCTGTCCGGAAAGAAAAAAAATGAAAAATTGTATTGATTTAAGTAATTTTTTTTATTTATAAAATTTATAAAAAAAAATAAACAAAATATTTACTAGTAGTAAATAACGAATAAGTATTTTTTTTTATTCGTAAATTTTTTCATAAATTTTATAAATTAAAATAATACAATGAATAATTTATTGTAAAAAAAGTACCTACCTATTCAATAATAATTATTGTCTTCTAATATTACACTTTTTCCCAAATTTAGTTTTTCTTTACTTATATTTTATTTAATTTTAATTTATTTACTTAAAACCGTAAAATAAAATTATTTTCATACATTGATTTCAATATTTATTACTAAATTAACAAGTGAGTTGGTCTGTGTCATCTTTTCAAAAATCTTTCAATAAAAGGAAGGCAAACGAACTATATCCATACGGCTATATTTAACTAGTTTTGCGTCGTGAAACGTATAGAAAGGAACGCTCTTTACGAGAAATGATGGCATTAATTATAAATATTTACTATTGGCAACATTATTCTTCTCGAGCTCGAGAGAGCTTTGTCTACGGAAGTGAAAGCTTTTGTGAGTGTCTCTTTATCTTAGAACTTATTAAAAAATAAGTTTCATGTTTAAACTAAATCATTTCGAATCATTTCAGATAATTTCGACGTTTATTGATGTTGAAATAAAAATATTATATTTTAAAATTCATATTTGTATTAAAAGACATAAAAAGGTTGTAAAATTCTGAGAGCGAGTCCCACCACTGTGCTCAGCAATCTAGAAGGTCGAGACGACAAGTCTTCGTAGACAAGAGTCCCGTTTGCTCATGCTACGCGTGCTCTCACAAAAGCTTTCACTTCCGTAGACAAAGCTCTCTCGAGCTCGAGAAGAATAATGTTGCCACTAGTAAATATTTATAATTATTTCCATCATTTCTCTTAAAGGGCGTTCCTTTCTATACGTTTCACGACGCAAAACTCTTAAAACCGAGTTAAATATAGCCGTATGGATATAGTTCGTTTGCCTTCCTTTTATTGAGAGATTTTTGAAAAGATGACACAGACCAACGCACTTGTTAATTTAGTAATAAATATTGAAATCAATGTATGAAAATAATTTTAATTTACTTTTTTAAGTAAATAAATTAAAATTAAGTAAAATAAAAGTAAAAAAATACTAAAGGGAAAAAAGTGTAATATTAGGAAACAATATTATTGAATAGGTAGGTACCTTTTTACAATAAATTATTTATTGTATTATTTTAATTTATAAAATTTATGAAAAAAATTAAGAATAAAAAATACTTATTCGTTATTTACTACTAGTAAATATTTATTTTATTTCTTTTTTTATAAATTTTATATTAAAAAAGAATTACTTAAATACAATTTTTCATTTTTTTTTCATTTCAGACAGCTGTTTTTGTGGTTTGTGCTGTAACTTCTCTTCTTACCTTAATAAAATATAAACACGGACAACTTGGATTTATTTTTATTGCGAAATTAAAAATTCAGAAAAAATATAAGTCGACAAATCTTTCTCGACCACTCGAAGGAAAGTAGACAAATTTCTCCCACTCAACTGTCAAATTAATGTCAGTTGAAGACAAAAGCTCGTGTTTGTCGACTTTTGACATTAGGCCACGACAAAGAACAATGCGAGTCTACGGTTGTAAAATGCGAGCATGAGTATCTCGATCTCAACCCGACAAAAGTGACATTTCGGTGTAGACAAGCCATTGTTCTGTGAGTCGAATCTTATCTCGATGTTGGTCATGCTACGCGTGCTGCACGCGTAGCATGACACAGAACAATGGCTTGTCTACACCGAAATGTCACTTTTGTCGGGTTGAGATCGAGATACTCATGCTCGCATTTTACAACCGTAGACTCGCATTGTTCTTTGTCGTGGCCTAATGTCAATAGTCGACATACACGAGCTTTTGTCTTCAACTGACATTAATTTGACAGTTGAGTGGGAGAAATTTGTCTACCACCCTTCGAGTGGTCGAGAAAGATTTGTCGACTTATTTTTTTTTCTGAGTTTTTAATTTCGCAATAAAAATAAATCTAAGTTGTCCGTGTTTATATTTTATTAAGGTAAGAAGAGAAGTTACAGCACAAACGACAAAAACAGCTGTCCGGAAAGAAAAATAATGAAAAATTGTATTTAAGTAATTCTTTTTTATTATGAAGTTTATAAAAAAATAAATATAATAAATATTTACTAGTAGTAAATAACGAATAAGTATTTTTTATTCTTAAATTTTTTCATAAATTTTATAAATTAAAATAATACAATAAATAATTTATTGTAAAAAGGTACCTACCTATTCAATAATATTGTTTCCTAATATTACACTTTTTTCCCTTCAGTATTTTTTTTACTTTTATTTTACTTAATTTTAATTTATTTACTTAAAAACGTAAATTAAAATTATTTTCATACATTGATTTCAATATTTATTACTAAATTAACAAGTGCGTTGGTCTGTGTGTCATCTTTTCAAAAATCTCTCAATAAAAGGAAGGCAAACGAACTATATCCCAGGGGGGCACACTTAGAACAACCCAAGTGGGAGAAAAAAGTAGCGTCATCTCTAAGTTTGAACCATCAACTTTTACAACAAAGTCTTCAAGTGTGCCAAAAGATGTCTCTGCAGTCGGACTAATTATAATATTCAAAATAAAATAAATAAATTAAGAAGACAGTACAATAAAAATCGCCTTTTCAAATAGCTATAAAGTAATTTAAAACAAAATTATTTTAGAAAGATGAAAAGAAAAGTCATTTTTGATCATTATTTTTGATCATGATGCGAATTGCAATATGATGAGGAAATTCGTCACTCAATGTAATGTTTTGGCAGCGTAGAGGATAACTACACAACCACATCGGTACTGCCATCGTTCGACGAATACCGAGTTCGATCCTAGGGATTATCACATTATTGTTTATTGTTTTTTTATTTCGATTTATTATTTTTTATTAATATTTTAGTTTTTTATAAAGAATATTACAAAAAAGGCAAAAAATATACATGAAAAATTCATTTTTCAAGTTTGCCAAAAGATGTGTCTACAGTCGTACTTATAATATAAAATGTTCAAAATTAAATTTTGGACTGTACAATAAAAGTCGCCTTCTTAACTGGGTAAGTAAAGTGATTTAAAACAAAATTATTTTTAAAAGATGAAATTTTAGTATGGTCATTGAACGAATTACAATATAATGATAAAATTCAACTCTCAAAGTAATGACCCAGTAGCGTAACGGATTACCACACCTGCCTCCACCTAATACACAGTACCTACTACAATCGTTCGACGAATACCGAGTTCAAATCCAGCGAAAGTTACATTTTTATTTTTTGTGTTTTTCGTTTAGATTTTATTCTTTTTAATTAATATTTTTTGTTTTATACAAAGAATATTACAAAAAATGACAAAATATGTATATTATGAAAAAACATTTTCAGCAATGGGGAGGAAAAGCGCAATTTTATCCCGATAGGTGGCGTCTGGTCTTGGTACCGGGCCGCCTCAAAGAAAGTGTCAAAACATATGGGAATCTCTTGGAGTATTGCACTTTTTAATTTTATACTGAGAAAATTCCGCATTGTTATGCATGTAACTTGTAAATTATTGGAGTTCATCGATTTCCCAGTAACAAAAAAAATATTGGGCAAAAAAATATCAAAAAAAAGATGCTTTTCCCTCGATTTTCTCCTTTGCTGAGCCTGAGAAACATTATAAATCAAAAGGAATGTTTCATGAATTTGATGAAGCTTCGCCAAAATAAAACAACATTTGAATTATAACAGCTTTGTTCTTTAATATTTCAACCTCAGCAGTTTCTAGCATATTTATAACTTGGATGAATTTTATAGGTATATCAAATATGGAATAAGCCCAATATTGGGGCCAAACAGAGAATTAATAGAATTTTATATGCCAGAGTCATTCAAGAAACTTAGAATAATAAAATAAATATGATAAAACGGTTCGTGTAATTTTGGATGGTACAGAAATTCCAGTACAGAAACCTGAAATTACTATTGCACAGAAGGCAACTATAAACACGGAAATTCACACTCAGTTGCTTTGTTAAAATTTAAATCATATGCTCTATAATCTGAAATAAAAAGATTACTTGTAAATCTTACACGAAATTTAAAGAAATGTAATGCTTGTTAGCAATTTTTTGTAAGTTGCTATAAACTTTCTTGCCTGTTGTTTTGGCTTTTCTTTTCCGTAATTCTTCTTTTATATGAGCTAAAGTTAGCATATAATACATTGTTTGTCCGCAAAACCGAAAAAAATACAATCTAAGAAAGTAAAATCACGTAATACACAGTCAAGACAATATAAGCTCAAACTGACAATTGTTCCAAAGAATGAAGCGCCATCTGTAATTCACTTTGCCTTCGCCTCCCCATTATAATTTCACGCATTTCTTGTCATTAGTTCCGCTCAAACCTCCAGAGGCGCTGATGGCCTTTCAAATCAGTGTTTCAAAAAATTGCCACGAGTGGGCGCTCTTTTCCCAATATATTATTTTACTCTTTGCTATATCCATACGGCTATATATTTAACTCGGTTTTAAGAGTTTTGCGTCGTGAAACGTATAGAAAGGAACGCCCTTTAAGAGAAATGATGGAAATAATTATAAATATTTACTAGTGGCAACATTATTCTTCTCGAGCTCGAGAGAGCTTTGTCTACGGAAGTGAAAGCTTTTGTGAGTGTCTCTTTATCTTAGAACTTATTAAAAAATAAGTATCATGTTTAAACTAAATCATTTCGAATCATTTCAGATAATTTCGACGTTTATTGATGTTGAAATAAAAATATTATATTTTAAAACTCACATTTGTATTAAAAGACATAAAAAGGTTGTAAAATTCTGAGAGCGAGTCCCACCACTGTGCTCAGCAATCTAGAGGGTCGAGACGACAAGTCTTCGTAGACAAGAGTCCCGTTTGCTCATGCTACGCGTGCAGCACGCGTAGCATGAGCAAACGGGACTGTTGTCTACGAAGACTAGTCGTCTCGATCTTCTCGATATGCTGAGCACAGTTTAACAGACAGTGGGACTCGTTCTCAGAATTTCGGTACCTTTTAATGTCTTTTAATAAAAAAAGTGAATTTTAAAGGTAATCTTCTTATTTCAACACCAAAAAATGTCAAAATTATCCAAAATGATCCGAAACAATTTAGTTTAAACATAATTCTATTTTTTTTATAAGTTCTAAGATAAAGGGGCACTCAAGAAAGCGTTCTATCCGTAGACAAGCTCTCTCGAGCTCGAGAAGAATAATATTGCCAATAGTAAATAATTACTTTATTTCTCATAAAGCACCGTTCCTTTCTATAGATTTCACAATGCAAAACTCTTAAAACTAATTAAATATAGCTGTATGAATATAAATTCGTTTGCCTTACTTTTATTGAGAGTATTTTGAAAAGATAACACATACGAACTTGTTAATTTAGTAGTCTGTGTAAAATGACGAGAAAATTAGGTACGAAATATTGAAATCAACGTACAGTTTGACCATAAAGAGTTGAAATTAAATAAAATGGAACTAAAATTTTTCAGTACAAAATTTAGTAAGTGTTGCCAATTTATTCGTGATTTTGACGTGTTTACATAGAAAGTGGCGCCCTCAATTTTTGTCAACTCTTTATGGTCAAGCTGTATGTATGTACCTATGAAAATAATTTTAATTTAAGTAAAAAAAAAAAAACTATATTTGGGAAAAAAGTGTGGTAATATTAGGAAACAATATAAGTTATTAAATAATAAGCAATAAATTATTTAGAATCATTAATTGTTTAATTTTTTATTCATTTTATTTATACAAAATGTAAAAAATAAAAAATAAAATTGTAAAAAACTACTTAGTTACTATACTTGTAAAGTATATTTTTTTATACTTGTTTGTTTAATTTCCTTTGTTTTTTTTATATTTTTTTTAATTAAAAAAATTAAATCAATACTATATTTATATTTTTTTCGTTTCCGGACAGCTGTTTTTGTTGTTTGTGCTGTAACTTCTCATTTTACCTTAATAAAATATAAGCACGGACAATTTAGATTTATTTTTATTGCAAAATTTAGATTCACATAAAATAAAATACGTAGAAAACTCTTTCGAATCTTCTTATTAGTCTGTGAACTCTTTCTCGACCTTCTCGACTACTCAAAGGGTGGAAGACAAGTATCTCCGATTCAAATGTCAAATTAATGTCAGTTGAAGAGAAAAGTGGCCGTCTTCTAGTATAATAATAAACTCTATGGTAGCCGTCGTGCTCGCGTTTGTCGACTTTTGACATTAGGCTACGACAAAGAACAATACGAGTCTACTAGTTGTCATGCTCGCGCTGCCAGTATCTCGATCTTAACCCGACAAAAGTGACATTTCGGTGTAGACAAGCCATTGTTCTGTGAGTCGGATCTTTTCTCGCTTAGAGTAAGACGGGCTTCTACAGAAAAACGAAGCCTTTGTTGCTCGAAGTTTTCTCGAGGTGGTCATGCTACGCGTGCAGGTCGCCGCTGGTGCCATCTGCGATTAGCTTTGCGTGATACACCCCATTCATACTGTCATCACCATAGAGTAAATTTTAATCATGGAAAGTAATTTGTATGGAATGTTCAATATTTTACTTATATAATATCTTTTGAACTGAGAGTTTAGAAAATAACATAACAAATAATAATAATATAAAATTTATTTCAGACATTACATCCATATTTGTTAGTATTACTTAGACTATGTTAGTAACTTTAAAACAAAATAAACGAAAATTTTATTAATTTCAATTTAAATTAATTTAGATATTTACGTGACCCGTACATGTGCATCTGGGTCCTTATGCAAACGGCTTAACTAAAATCACTTCGTTTTCATGTTCCTGGCTGAGGATTTCCGTGGCTACACTGGACGCACAAACAACGCACGTGTGAACACTGTCAAAACAAGGCGTTAAAAAAACGTGCGGTGAAAATATCGCGCGTTAAAAAATCGCTCATGTGTTCAATTCCTTACGGGTCTCTTAGTGCTGTACCCTGAATTCAAACACTAGTCCAGTCGATCGACTAGTATTCATCGATCAAGAGAAGAATACCCAAGATTTTAGTATAATCTAATTTATGCTTTACTTATTTGTAAACACCGCAGTTTTTTGCAACATCGAAATTGAGATGTGGAAGTTACAAAGGTGCTAACTATCAAAAACAAAGTTTTTTTTACGTGTAAGGGTACAACCCTCCAAAAATTGGTCGCGACCCCTTTCGAAAAACTGGCCTGGCTACGCCTATTATGATTTATTTAAGTGTATGTGTTTCCAGTAATGTGTAAAATGCAGGTACATACAATCAACTTTGGCAGAAATCGCAGTTACATTGCTGCTTAGTTATGAACCAATGTGACAACTATCTTTCTTAAAGCAGCAATGTAACTGCGCTTTCAATCGATTTCAATCAAGAATTGTTAGCAAAAAAGTAAATGATGAAATAGAATGATTATTATTGTCTATTTCATACATAACCTAGGGAATGTATATTATTATGTCGTAGGATAATTGTATAAGCTGGATCTTTACAAAAATCCTAGGTCGATTGTAAAGAACGTCTCTTAGATTATGCAATCAGCATTACAAGCTTACAATAGTCTGAAACATACTGGGATTTTTACAAAGATCCTAAATCGTTTTCGGACGTTTGCACAAATCTGTCTTAAATTCTAATTATCCGGTATTTTACAATTATACAAGGATTTTAGTAAAAATCCTATTTGTACAATTATCCTACGACATACAATAGTATATATCAATGACTAGGTAATGTATACGTTACCGGCAATGTATGAAATACAGGCATTGTTTACAATGCCTGGCCCTTTTAGACAATGTATGAAATAGAATGAATATTATTGTCTATTTCACACATTACCTAGGCATATAGAATGCCTGCTGGTCCACCGGCAATGTTTAAAATGAAAAGATTTTGATCTTAGTTGGTTAGAGGGCAGACACAAAAGCTCTGGGGTGAGCTCGGGGGTTCAAGGAGGGATCAGGGGATAGAGGAGGGCTCGAGGAGAGCTCGAGGGTGGCTCGAGGGGGCTAGAGGGGGCTCGAAGGGGGCTTGGGAAAAGCTCGAGGGGGGCTCAAGGTGGGCTCGAGGGGGGCTCATTGAATTTGGAATCGAACCTGCTTTACTCCTGTAGGTCCCTGGTTAGGTTAGAAATTTAAGGCGAGCGCGAAGCCCAGCGGAGCGTGAGCCTTAAATTTCGAGGTTATTTTTTATAACAGACAACAGAAATATACTTATTTTACACATTGCCGGTGGATCAGCAGGCATTGTATACAATGCCTAGGCAAAGTATAAAATGAATATAATTTCATACATTGCCTGATCGTTTCAGGCATTGTATACAATGCCGGATTATACACATTGCCGGTAACATATACAATGACTAGGTATAGTATATAATACCTGCTTGTTTACCGGAAATATGTAAAATAAAAAGATTTTGATTTGTATTTATGTTATTTAAGGGATGTGGTTAAAAATTGGTAAGCAAAATCAGTAACCCACGTTTATAATTTTTTCGGGCAATTCAGGGTGTGTAATGTTGTATGGAGTTAAAAAATAAATATTTGTAAAAATGGGGTGGAAAAATATTTGTTGCATTTTTTATATCTCCCATATAATATTTAGCATTTTAGTGTTGTTAGAAATTAGGTTAAATTGATTTAACCTAATTTCTAACTACACTAAAATGTCTCTGAAACGGTGCGTCGTAGCTAAAATAAGGTAATTTGGGGTGAGTAGCGCATACTTATCAGATTAACTGCTTACAAACAAGTTTTCTCTGCTAACCTATTTTTAAATGTTGCTGACCTGACCACTGCTTTTTTTTCGATAGCTGTTCGTTTTACGGGTACTGTTCTCTGTGCCTGCAGGGTTCTCCTTTTTGTCTGTCTTTTCCCCATGTAAGAGGCACAGGCTGCACACCAACGCCGCCATTGCAAAAAAAATCATAAGTAATGCTTAAATAAAAACGAAATTGTGAATTATCTCTCTGTAATACACAAATTTACGCGCGTTTTTTTCTTGATTCGATAGATGTTCGTGCTATCGGTATTGTGTAGGTAGGGAAAGGAAAAAATATATACTTAATACGTTTTAAGTCCGTTTTTAAGCTTTTAGTTCGTTTCAAAGGCGTGATTTTTATAAAATATTTGTTTTTTCAGTAAGTAAGTACACAAAACGGTCCCCTGACTGCAATGACACCTTGTTATTTATCTTTTTAGTTCGTTTTTGGCAGGGCTGTCGTGTTTTTAATATTTTTTTTTATTTATATATTTTTTTTCAGTGTTCTGCAGCGATATAGACCGTGCGCTTATAATAGCGGGTTGATTTGTCATTATTTGCATGAAATAAAAAGTTTAATTTATGTATAAAACATTTTATCATTGTAAAGGCTCTCGCCTATAATAACAGTACTTACATTCTTTAACAATATTTACTCACTGTAACTGCCGAAAGTATGATATTTGATCAGATATTTTCGTGCTTCGAGGATTATTTAACGATTTTAAAACACATGGTGCAATGAATGACGTGCACTATGATTGACTATTCTAGAGTAGAATCCGTGAGATAACGTTACTCGAAAATAATTAGTTACAAATTTCAATGCGCATTGTTCCCCAGATAGGTAGGTAATCCTCCTATGACTTATTTTTTTGTTTTTTTTTACTGAATTATTTTCTTGACTTATTATTTTCTTAGTAACTTGATACGCGTTTTCGCACAATATTATTTTTACAGTTTTATGTACGAAAGGCATGCATGCCAAAAGTTTATTTTTGAATCACTTGTTGATCCGCAGGTTGGTCAGGATTAACTGGTCGAGTCAGTTAAAGTGCGAGTTAAAGTTTCAGGAAATTGAACTAAAAGACCCACATTGAAAGTTTATTTTACAAAAACATCGTTTCTGGCACTTCGCCGGCCGCTCCCGCGGCACGCTCGCTCCGCTCGCGGTTTTGGTCACAATACTAACCTAACCTAATGAACACTTTGAGTCTTTTTCCACGGCGGGAGGCTTCGCCCCTCGAGTAGATTCACTAGTTAATCTGCAGATTAACGGATTTCCGCACTTTAACGGTGACATATACACTAAGTAGGTATAACCGAACAATTTATACGCGTGTCGTTTCGTCGTCTGGCTGATAATGATGATGATGATAACTTTTAAAACCCTATTAGATTTATTTTTCATCATACCGCTAATAATTAATATGTATATTAATGGTCTTTAACTGATTAATTAAATAATGCTAACAATTTGCTAATCACATAACAATTAGCTTACTTTGTTAAATATTATCAAGTAACGATAACATTGTAAATGGTTTGATAAGCCGTCTTTAATTCTAAATGCATAAACAATTTCGATATTATCAGTGGGATTAGCAACGAAACTAAGCGGCGGGCGTGCGTTTTCTACATCTCTTTATCATTATACTTGGGCACTGACGACATGATACGAATCTTATCGCAAATCCAAGTACTTAATACTTCTGTGTTGATATATAAACTTAACTGCCAGACAGTATTGTGACAGCAGTGACCGAGATCGAACGCTTGGCCCGTTTGCATAAGTGAACGCTTTGACCGCGTAACTTAAATGGATTAAATAATAATAAAACAAGTACAGTGTGCAGTTCACAACAACGATACTCCCTGAGAATTACAAGGCCTACATTCAGTTCCAAGTTTATATAAACTATTTATATAATAAGGTAAATGTTTTAAAATTCTATTTTCCTTTTGCTGTTTCTCAAATAACGATATCCATGTTTGTTTGACTGTATTATGAATGGTAATAGTTTTTTTATTATTTCTAACGACAAGCAATTTACACGGTATTCTTTGGTTCTCTGACTAAAAGTATTTTGAATAACAACTACAACAAGATTTTAAATATACTTACTTCTGAATCACTTCAAGAGTTAATTCTTCTTAGCATTGGAATTATTTGTAATACGATATTATTTATTTATAACGTATTAACAAACAATTCAAGCTTATCATTGTTTGTTAAAGTGTTCAATTTCTTAAAAGAAAAAACGTCCCTTCTTGAATTGAAATTATAGGTAGGTAAATACTGTGACTGTGATACTTATTAACCTGATGAAAGTTTTTCAGTTGTTCTTGTTTCAACTTATTTTGACAGTTGCTGATGCCTTATGATTATGTGTCAATTTCCAATAACATATAAAATTATTAAAAGGGAACGTGGCTAGTGACTGTGATATTGCTATGAAGTAAAATAAACTAGACTAGAAAATCAGGCCAAACACATATGCAATGCAGTCATTAATGTTTCCTTAAACATTTCTTTGCTTTAGTCGAATTTGCTATCTAAATCGAATACAAACGATATTACGATCCCAAGTAGCACACAAATGCTGCATAAGTGCTTAATTAATGCTGCCATCGAATCTTAAAGCTGTTTAAGGGTATACCAATTTGGCTGTACTAAAGCTGTTTAAGCGCTTAAACAGCTAAAAAGGGCCCCAAATTATACAGCCTTTGGTATTACAATGGCTGGAGAGAAGCATCGGTCAGGCTTATTTAAGTTTTAATAGAGCATTAATAAAGCACTGTAAAAAGTTTAATTCTGTGCAGGACTCTCCCAACCAGCTCTTAACCAGCTTCTAACCTTTTGCAACTCCCTATTCAAACTTTTTTAACGTCCTTGTTCTTAGCAAGTCATCTTAAAATAAATTAAGTATGTAAAGGACTGTTAAAAGTTATGGTGTAAAGTTAACTATATTCAATCTTCCATCATCGTCCACCATTTCTACTGGGATATTTTTTGTTAGAAAGTTTTACAAATGCGCAGTTTATACAAATGCGTTCAGGATGCGAGTGCAACTACATCGTGAAGTTAATACCAATTAACTACAAAATTTTCATGCGCCCTTCGAATAATTAGATTTTAACTTAGGAAATATATGGACAAATCACGAGTGCAAAAGTTTTAATCTATTATTATGGAAAATTAAATGAGATATTTAGTAAAAATGGTTTCTTTAAATTGCCTATGAAGTAAGAGCTTAAATTAAGGCGGATTCTTGCAGTTAAGAATGTTTTAGAAAATAATAATAAAAAGCTATTTTTAGGTTAGTTATGGCGTCCATGAGGTGCTCAGCTTTAATCGTTAAAATATTATCTTGTGACACTATTTGCTGAACAAAATACCATTAATCAGCCATAGACTGCTCGTGTTCTGTATAAGAGACGTTAATTTACACTTTTAGTTCATATATGGATTCCGGAAATGCCGTTCTAATGACTTATGAGTTATATTGTATTTCAACAACTATTTCTTGCAGCAAGTTAGGGGTCCTCTACCAAAAAGAAAATCATCCTCCAACTAACATTTATCTTATAGGTAGGTATAGTCTAAAATATTACTTATTTTCTTGTAAATTCGGTACTATTACATTTTCTTGTCGACCAAGGCTTGTCCATTATTAATTTTTAATACTTTTAAACCTTGAATTCGTAGTTTATTCGAATACTAGCTAGTAACCAAAATAATAAAATTTTGCAACAGATAGGTAGAAAAGCTGTTAAATGGAGTCAATAACAGCAACGAACTTTAATGTGGTGTAATTGGGTGCCAAAAACTGTTTAATAGTATAAACAAATTACATTCTAACTCTTTCAGAATTACAAAGCGCTTGAAAAATGGTTTACAACAGTTTCTCAAATAAAGCTGTATAAATATATGATTTGATACACTTCTTCAGCTTGAAGAGTTATTATTTTCTACTTAGGCGTAATTTCAGCAGCAACAGGCTGTTAAAAGTATTTCCTTAATGATCTTAACCAGACAACCTTACAGTGGTATTATATTACTCCACATGTAGCTCAAAAGCGTCATAAAAGATGCCTTCAAGATCAATGTACAGCTTCTAACTTTACAATACCTTTCAGACGTACTGTTAACCAGTTGGTGTTAGAAAGGATTAATTTTAGACCATTCAACAGCAAAAAACATTATAGAAGAATTTCTTTACGCCGCTTTTCAGCTGCAAACGTAGTAAAACATGTATTATGAACTCTTAAACAGCCCATAGCTTAATTAAGTATTTCTGGAGTGCCTTTTACAGATTATTGAATAAATAACTTTTTTAAATGCAACATATCAGCCTTGAGAAGCTACGAAAACCTTTAAACATCTTTAATCACACTTTTAACCTTATGTAGGTGTATAATTTGACACTTGATCAGCCAATGTGCTACTTGGGATAGGCGTAATAATTTGCAACAGATGTTGATCTACTTTGTTGCTGTATGGTGATAACGAACGAAACATTCACTCGTAAATACTTTGGGAAAACATTTTGAAACATTGAGATAAAATTGAAATAAAGATAAACATAAAAAGGTTTACTTCAAAAAATCTGAGTTGTCTCAAGATCAAGATATTTTTTTTATAATATTTTGTAATTTGTATATGACCCCAGCAGACCTCAGTCAGCATTCTTTGTCAAATATATTTAGATATTTTTTAGCTCTTTATAAATTATAATGTTAGGATGCTTAACTCAAATTAAATTAGCTTTGGCTACTCGCGAAATTAGTTTGATTAACAAATGGAATGTCAAACGTTCACGTACAATTACTTACTACTAGATTAGATTAAACGTTCCCGGACATATTGCGTGACTTCGTGACATCGGATCCAACTCCACATACCTACTATAACTATACAAGTTAGGTACTTACCTTTTATACTTATTGTACGAATTTTACGCAGATAAAAGAAAAAATACACTTCAACTGTCGTCTTGCATCGCTAAACTTTGATTACGTAGTAGTAAGCAAAAATAGTTTCAAAGAAACGAGAAAATGCATACTGTGCAGTGTCAAATTAAAATTAATGTTATAATAAGTGAGTGAATTTATACATGGATGTTAATACGTCTGGGAATGAATGTGGGTAAACGTCCTTCGATTATTTTATTTGCATTTTTGATTAAAAATAAAACTTGCGTTGTGTTGTTTAGGTATGTAGGTAATATTAAGTCTCTGTTATTTGTTGTTTACATCGAGCAAAATTGACGTGATAGTGTATTTCCCGTAAAATAAATCATTCACACAGCTCAGTCACGTCTGAATTTTTTATTTGCATTTAAAACATAGTACCTACGTTTTAATTGCTAATAAAAAAACATTTTATTTCATACTAGCTGCCGCCCGCGACTTCCTCTGCGTGGAAAGATTTTTTGTTATCCCTTGGAAAAAATACTTTTTTTGGGATGAAACGTACCCTATATCCTTCCCTGTACCCCTGACAACGTGTATGCAAAATTCGATGATGATCGGTTCAGTAGTTAAGACGTGAAGGCGTAACAAACAAACAAACAAACGGACTTTCGCATTTATAATATTAGTAAAGAAGTAAGGATATCGAGTTACTCTTACCGGTTGACTGTAAGAGAATGCTCTATGGCATTAAGTCCGCCATTTGCCGTAATTGTTGCAATAAAGTTGAATAAAAAATACTATCACTTTATTAATAACGATTCTAAAAACTCTGTAAAAACATATTAAGTTTGTAATTGTTAATTTGTTTGATTTCTAGCTTAGGTACTTGCTAAGAAAAGTAATGTCTGCAATGTTAATAAACGAAATCAAAATACACTTGCAGTTCCCAGTTTAAGACTAGCAAAAACTAGAGGCTCATTTATGGGGAAAGGAATTGCCTTTTTAGATAAAGTTTCACAAAATGTAAATGAACTGCCTTTACAATGAATTTAAAATACGTCATGTTCAAAAGACGCTCATGATGAGCAAAGGTACAAAGCAGAAGTTTATTTAAAAGACTGCAATGCGTGGACGTAACATATAAATTTAATTTTACCGTTTTAAATAACTTAATTCAAATTATTGCTTTTTAGGGTTCCGTAGCCTAAATGGAAAAAAACGCAACCGTTCTATAACGTTCTATAAAAATCTATAAAGATTCGTAATGTCTGTCTGTCTGTCCGTCCGTAAACCGCTTTATAATTTTTACACAAAAATAAAAATAAAATGATTAAGAGTGCGCTCCCCATACATGGATGGAACTGAAACTGAAAAATTATTTGTTTATCAAACCAATACGTGCGGGGTATTTATAGATAGGTCTTTAAAATGACATCGAGGTTTCTAATGCTATTTTTTCTCAAAGTCAACTGTTTAAAGAATATACACTGCCAAAGTGGTAAAATGTGTGTCTCCCCCTCTGACTTTTAAAATAACAACTATAGATTTAAATGAACATTTTCAACGAAAATAGTTTGTTGAACGAGATAAAGTAATCAGGTTTTGAGATATAAGTATTACATTTTCCAAAACCGCAAAAATAACTTTGTATTTCATACAAACACTGTGAAAAACAAAGTTATTTTGGGAGACGAAAAACGATAGTGGTATTAAATATGGAATGGTATAAGGTAACTACGGAACCCTACTGCGCGTGGTCCGACACGCACTTGGCCGGTTTTTTTTAATGGCTGAAAACAAATAAACTTACCTAGCTTAATAAACAAACATACTTTATTTTTACGTAGATAGGGTAGGTAGCTAAGTACCTACTTAATTAGTTAATCGTCAATATTTTTAAGTTGATATTTTAGCAATATACAATGCAATTTTAATATACTTACTATAAAAAAATATGTTTTAGTATATTATTTATTCATAATTATTGCTAATTTCTTATTGTACAATACGTATCTATGTTAATGGCTATTAGGCCAGTAAAATCTTACAAATATTTTTCCTAAAAACGCAAAATGCGATGTATAGCTGCATTTTTGGTATGTTATTTGGACCCCTTAGGACCAGGCCCGCCGCAAGCGGGCGTGCAAGGCGTGCACCGCACGCGGGCGGCACGTCTAGGGGGGCGGCAAATCGACCGATCCAAGCGTCGAAGCTAGGCTCGAAGAAGGGTCATGATATGAGCGCTCCTGGCAAGGTTTGAATTTTGCGTCCCAAGGCTTATTTCTAGGATCATGAGCGACACTTGCAAGATTCAAATCTTGCAAATCTCGCAAAATTCAAATTTTGCGCCCCAAAATCTCGCTCATTTCTAGTAAATGAGCGCCCCTGGCAAGATTTGAATTTTGCGTCCTAAGACTTGAGTATTTTCTAGCTATGGGCAGGCCCGGATTTCCGCCTAGGCCTACAAGGCCCTGGCCTAGGGGCCCCAACTGACGATAGTCCCCAACGAAGGATGAACTGACAACTGATTAAAAATCGCACTGCGCGAGCCTTTTAGTTTTTCCTATAGATAGGCAAGATTACAATATTAGTGGATAAAACTGACCAAAAATCGCGCTGCGCGGCCGACTGTTTTAGTCTGAACTGACTTCAAGTAACTTTAAATTTACTGAAAAAAAAAACTTTTTTAAAAACACGTTTTTAAAACGGACTAAATTATTACAAAAATATCAGACTAAAAACATTAAAACGGACTAGTAAAAACAGACTAAAAAGTAAAAAAATAAATTCTTATCTAAATATTTACAACCCTATTACTTATTTTGTAAAATTTAAGCATTTTGTAAAATTTGTCATCCCATGCGCCCCACGTTTTGGGTTTCATTTTTCATTCATTATAGATGCACTATAAATGCATTTTGGTGGAAATCATACATTTTGGATTCGTTATATACCCTGTTGGGCACAGCAATTTAGAAAGAGAGGAGGATGCTTTATTATTTTTCATTTAAAGTTACAGTGAAGTACATTTACTTTAATAATATTGGTCAATTTGATAACAATATGTAACTATATTTATTATAATTATAGTAGTTATTACATAGTATGTTACAGAGCATACATGGCATGCACAATATTTTCTGAAATACTTTCCTAATATATAATTTATTTTTATTTATGTTTAGTTATGTATATTTAATTATTGTTATTTATTTTTACTAATTAACGAAATTGCTAAATAAACTTTAAGTACCTACTATAAACGATTTTGGTTATTATTATTTATTTACTCACTATATTTTATCAGTTAAAAATTCTTCTACCGTATAGTAGCATTTTTGAATAAATAGATGCTTTAATTGTTGTAAAAACTTTTTTTCATTGTTTTCTTCCTTTAGTGATTCGGGGAGTTTATTGTATATTTTAATGGACATCACAAAATGGCTTTTACCATAAAGAGACAATTGAGAGACCGGCAATAAAAGTTTATTTTTGTGTTTTAGATTATGAGTCATTATATCCTTCCGCTAAGTGTAATATTTGTGGTGTGGTTTAAAATTTCTGTAGGTATAGGTTATAAATATTTACAGAACAATTTATTTTTTACTTCTTAGTCTGTTTTTACTAGTCCGGTTTAATGTGTTTAGCCCGATTTTTTCTAATAATTTAGTCCGTATTCAAAACGTGTTTTAAAAAAGATTTTTTTCAGTAACTTATTATTTTCTGCTTTTTAGTTAACCAGCTAAGGCTAAAAATATACCATCCCCTACTGGAGCACTCGTCAAGACGATTCAAACGCGTCAAGACGATTCAAACGAGCCCAAACTCGATGGGGTTGCATGGTTTTATTACAGAGTCCCAGTGGCCTTTTTCCGGCTCCATCATCAGACCCTGGAAACTATTTCCCAACAAAGTACTCGTCAAGATGATTCAAACGAGCCCAATCTCGATGGGGTAGGGTGGTTTTAATGAAGAGTTCCTGTGTCTTTCTTCCGGCTCCATCATCAAACCCTGGAAATTATTTCCCAACAAAGAACTCGTCAAGACGATTCAAACGAGCCCAAATTTGATGAGGTTGCACGGTTTCAATATTTAGTTCCTATGGCATGGCCTTTCGGCTTCATCATCAGACCCTGGACCTCATCTTCCATTAGAGTACTCGTCAAGACGATTCTAACAAGCCCAAACACGATGGGGTTGTATGGTTTCATCATAGAGTTCCTGTGGCCTTCTTTCGGCTTCATCATCAGATCAGCTCAATGACACCATATATTGCATTGCCTTCCAGTTTTGACTTATGTTCAAAGTGTCTCTAGCTCATCGGGAAGCTAGCATAAAATTGTTCGCAAACTTTGTGGAGAAACAAACAAACACACAAACGAGAAAACAACTTAATAAAAACGTGTTAAAACATCGCGCTGCGCGGCCCTTTTATGTTTTCTATAGACAGGCAAAAGTACAAGATTAGCGAATAACACTGAATGAAAATCGCGCTGCGTGGCCGTTTTTTTTTACTATAGGCAGGCAAGATTTCAAGATTAGTGGACGAAACACGTCCGTTTTTTTTCCTAAAGACATAAGATTTTAAGATTAGTGGATGAAACTAACCAAAAATTGCTCTGCGTGGCCGTATTTTTCCTAAAGACAGACAAGATTTCAAGATTAGTGGATGAAACTAACTAAATCGCGCTTCGGGGCCGTTTTTTGCTGGAGACTGGCAAGTGCGCCCGGGTAAAATTCTTTATTTAAGTAACTCAAATGTCAAGGGTTTTTGAAATCTTTATCCATAGTCCGTAATTTAGGTGATGGCAGGCCTACATAGACTGCATTATTTCTAATGTTTATATTTAATTTATAGTACCTAATTAAAGTCGGTAAAAAATTCAAAAGCTCAGAATACATACCTACCTAATAGTACAAGTGCACTAGTGCATTTTATTTGCTTAATTTTCAAAATGGGTTCGGGATGGGGGGCCCAAATGTAAAGTGCCTAGGGGCCCTGGGTCTCTAAGTCCGGGCCTGGCTATGGGTCAGCAAATTGAGGGTTGCGTCCCTGGCAGACGCCCCCCCTTGCCAGCCTCTTACCTAGGCAACGCCAGATCCATTACGTCATATTCAGGAAGCTTGAAAGATGTATCTATCCTTGTACCCACTTGTGAAGAAGCGGCAAACCGCGGCTCGCGAGCTGCAATGCAGCTCTTTGGCTCCTTCTGTGCGGCTATGCCGAGAATGACCCATAGCTAAATAATTTATTAGAAATAAATTGTTTACTTTTCTTGCCTATACCGCTTCGCATCGTGTTCTGGCAGCGGGGATAGATAGGGATTTAGACTGGATTTTATGAGTTTAAACCGAACTCCGCTCGGATTTCATTCAAGACCTGGGGTCCTATTATTGAATCCTTCGGCTGGCAAATTTAATTTAAAGATTACCCCTTAAAATATTAAATAATACTTTTAAATTCATTCTATAATTAATTTATTAAGTTTAATTTTTGGCGTCGAGCGCTCTTTTCTACTGATTTTCGTTCGACATTTGACTCAAATGAATGAGAAAATTAGCCGAAGGATTCAAAAATAGGGCCCCTGATTTTTCATCGCGCTTGGACAAAATCATTGCACCATCCATTGATTGTAATGATTTTGTCGCGCTGCGCACGCCGCGACTAGACTTGTACATAAGAAGTACCTAGGTACAAAGATAAAAGCATCTTTCAAGAAACCACCTACCTACTTGTGTAGAATTTTGCAAAAACTAAGCACGGGGAAGAGTCAAATCGCCACATGTTCTGGAGTGCGCAGCGCGCTTCGCACGCCGCGACTAAACTTCTACATAAGGAGGGGGTACAAATATAAAGGCATCTTTCAAGAAATCACCCACTTGTAGTAGGGGGCGGCAAAATTGGTCTCTTGCACGCGGGCGCTCAAACAGCTAGCGGCGGGCCTGCTTAGGACAGTGTGAAACTATGTTTTGCAAGCAAAAAAAAAGTGCTAGCTGCGTTATACGTGAAGAACTGCAAAAAAAATAAGTTTTTTCAGTTTTATTCAAAAACTATAGGCTTTTGACATTGTTTGCCAACATCATTATGAAAGTGTATTAAATTTTAAACAATCAAAGCCAAACTTCAGCTCCGTATGTCTAATAGTTTTTGAGATATGATGCTTGAAACATTGACACTCACCGGCATATCTACACCGTTATTTTCATACAGACATGCTCACTTCACAGTCTCATAAATAAAAAAGGTTGTGCATCTCTGCAATGATTTGTATATTGATAGATTAGTCAGGTGCTCATTTTTTGAATAGAAATGTCAAACAAGTATAGACACCTCTCAATTTATCCAAAAAGAGGAAAAGGTAAACTAATTTTCTCGTTCCATACAATGATAATATGGTCACAGAATACATAATAGTACAAGTATGTGGTATTAAAATTATACGTTGCTGTACTGCATTTTGGGCGAAATTGAGAAATGTCTAAGCTTATTTGACATTCTAATTCGAAAAACGAGCATCTTCCAAATCTATCAACAAACAAACCATTGCAGAGATACGTAAACTTTTATATTCATGAGACTGTGAAGTGAGCATGTTTGTATGAAAATAACGGTGTAGGCGGTTAGATATGCCGGTGAGTGTCAATGTTTCAAGCATCATATCTCAAAAACTATTAGACATACGGAGCTGTGGGTTAGCTTTAATTGTTTGAAATTTAATACGTTTGACAAAATGAAATTGACAACTACTGTCAAAAGCCCATAGTTTTTTAATAAAACTACAAAAACTGAAAAAAAATGCAAAAAAAATTCACGTATAACGCAGCTAGCACAACTTTTTTTTGCTTGCAGAACATGGTTCCACACTCCCTTAAGGGGTCCAAATAACATAACAAAAATGCAGCTTTACATCGCGTTTTGTAATTTAAATGTAGATTTTTACTGGGGTATATGGCTAGGGGCAAAAAATATAATTGAAAAACACATGTTTTTTAAAGTAAACATCATGATAGAATGGAAGTGTCAATCCGATAACGCAGTATGTTAGAGCCATATTGATAACAAAGAGATAGTCCACGCGCGCTCGTCTCATCTACATAAAAAATATTATATCTACACCGATATAGATACCTACCTACTACATATTTATAGTAAATAATAAGAAGTTTATAAACAAATACACATTTGTAATGGCTAGCCAAAACAAACAAATAATAGTGATAAGTAGTAAGTAGGGATTGTTTTCCAGAAATCCTACTAATATTATAAATGGGAAAATTTTGTGGGTTGGATGTTTGTTCCTAAATCACGCAAAAACTACTGAACGGATTTGATTGAAATATGGCACACAGATAGTAGATAGCCTAGTTTAAAACATAGAATACTTTTTATCCCAATATTCCCACGGTAACGGGAACCACGCGGGTGAAATCGCGGGCGGCCGCTAGTACCTACTTAAAGGGAACATAACAATGTTGATTCAAATTAGTTCTAATAATACAACTTTCTTTATATTTATTTCCAACTTATTTTTTATGATTACTACTGCACTTCATAAAATACCTAGGTAAGTAGTTTATCTTCCATAATTTTTCACTTATAATTTTTGAGTAACTGGGGAGTACCTATAGTCATCTCACAATAACAATGCTTATATATCCTTCATTGGTCGTGATGTACTTAAATCGTGACTGTTCTTTTAACTGTTCGCTAAAAGTATAAAAAAAAATGTTTACATACCTAACACAATCTTGAAGAAGTTTGAAATAAAACGTATTATGCGAATGCGTGTATATTTCGTTACTCAAATCAAACAACTTCTAACACTTGACTAATCCTACTAATATTATAAATGTGAAAGTTTGTGGGTTTGGATGTTTAGATGTTTGTTCCTCAATCACGCAAAAACTACTGAACGGATTTGGTTGGAATTTGACACACAGATAGTAGATAGCCTAGATTAAAACATAGGATACTTTTTATCCCGATATTCTTATGGGAACGGGAACTACGTGGGTGAAACCGCGGGCGGCCGCTAGTAAATAAATAAAATCTTAGAACTTGAATACGCAAACAAATCATTTTTACCAACCTGCGGACTAATTGTCTATTTTCAAAAATCTATCGCAATCGCTTTCATTTGACAGATGAATGTGACACATTGCTGCATTTCTTTGGTCAGTTTTTATTTATGCCAAAAAGAAGCATCAATGTGTTACATCCTGAAAGCGATTGCGATAGATTTTGAAATTAGACAATAGAGAGGCTGGGGGCTAATTGTCTAAAATAAAAATCTATCGCAATCGCTTTCGTTTGACAGATGGATGTGACACATTGCTGCATTTCTTTGGTAAGTTTTTATTTGTGCCAAAAAGAAGCTTCAATGTATTACATGCTGAAAGCGATTGCGATAGATTTTGAGATTAGACAATAGAAAGGCAGATGCAAATATAACGATCGACGCTTTGATTAAAAATTAAAAAATGTAGTAATGTAATAATTTTATTATTGTATATACCATCCTAGTGCTATTATTAAGTACATAATGTGTTATTCTTATTTTATGTGAAAATGTATTGGACATTGTTCAAGTAAGTAGCTAGGTAAGGTACAGTTCGAATCACGACTAAATCACACGATAAGACTTTAGAGAAAATAATATTTCATGTATTCTAATAATATCGATATATCTATATGAATATGAAATATTATTTTGTCTAAAGTCTTTTCTTCATGAGTTATGACGCAAAGATGGGCGCCTTTTGTGGTCATCTTTCGTGATTCGAACTATAGTAAATAAAATAACCCACGAAACTAATCTTTATTTAAGATCGTTCCTACAGGTTTCAGTACAAAAAGTGAAAACTGAGAGAAAGGAATTTGAATTGTAGGTACCTTCATTAGATATACCTAACTTGCCGTCTGGAGTACCTAACTACCAATTAGATAACTTGTTCCTTGATTGGCGTAAGTGGTCAGCTCATCCTATTATTCGGCAAGTAAGGCAAACAGCATCATGAACTTATGACCTCGGATGTCCTTAAACTACAACATTCACATGAGGACAACGGAATCAAATGGAGTTCGTTCACCGTTAAATCGATAACGTTGCACTGACCTTCAACTCTTATGTACCTATAGTAAAGGAATTTTTAATGCGCTTCTCGTGTTCACTCCATTGTTGGAAATAGTGTAAATATAAGCCATACGCTAGTCCACAGTCTTTATAGGTATTTAGGTAGGTTTATACTTACCTAGGCCTCACATCTTGCGTAAGAGGCTAGAGAATGCTAACGGTTAATCTACTTACTGCATTAAAATCGATATAATAATAATAATAATAAAATCATTTATTTGTCTCAAATCAATATCAATACATGCAATGATTAAATATTTAGCTTAATAATTCGACAAAAAGGTTTACGACTCAGTGACCGCAGGCGGGAAACCCACAGCCTCTGGTATTCTGCCAAAACCTGAACAATATTGTGTCCCCCAACAGAAAGACACTACTCATAATAATATTTTAGGACATCAAGTCTAACAGTATAAAAGTCGATACAATAAACGTTTCCAAAATAACATAATAAGAGTTTGAAGAAAGCTCCTCACAGTTCGTCAGAGCACTCCGAGCGCGCGAGTCTGCTGTTCAAGCAGCCAATCACGGCAATATCTCCTAAAAGTTAGCAGAGTGTGATTAAATGTGATTTTTCGCAAGGGTGGAGGCAAATCATTCCATATTTTAGCTGAAGCATGCTTAAAACAACCTCGCGCGCTCGCCAATCTAAAGATAGGCAAATACAACAACGGACCTCTGTCTCTTAGTGATGAAATTCTTTTTTTCATAGTAAGTTTATCATACAGATACTGTGGGCGCTTAGCGTGTAACAATTTATAAAGAAAACATGCATATTTAAGCTTACAAGTGTTGGACATATTGAGTATTTTGTTCTGTAACAAATATGGTGAAATTCTACTTCTTCTGGGTATCGCATAACAGAATCTCATACATGCATTTTGAACTCTTTGTACACGTTTTAATGTTTTTTTATGCAAGCAAGGAATATATACAGTGTCAGCATAGCTTAAATGAGATAATACAAGAGCATTACACAATACAAGGCGGGTTTTCTCCTTCAGCAAAGGTCTAATTTTATAGAGAGTTCTTAAAGATGCAAAACACTTAGCAACTTTATTACGAACATGTGGTTCAAATCTTAAACATTCATCTATCAAGAGCCCCAGGCTATTTACGCATTGCTCGTGAGGAACAGGTGAGTTAGAAACAAGAATAGGTGGTTTATACTGATTTATCAATTTAACTTGATTTTTTGTTCCTAATGTGATGGAAAGACTTTTGGCAGAGTTAAGTACCAATCCGTGCTCCTTAGACCATACAGCAATTGCTTCGATATCTGCGTTTAAATTAGAGACTGCAAGTTGGACTTCATTGTATAAGGGTAGTGTGTGCACATACAGTTGACTGTCATCGGCATATAAGTGGAGTCGCGAATGAGCCAACACATTACTTATGGTCGCAGTATATATGGCAAACAACGTAGGGCCGAGTATTGAGCCCTGAATTACTCCTTTACCAACTCCAAGGTTACCAGAGAATATCGTTCTCCCCGCAGCATCCGTGCTGCGGACTTTTTGACAGCGGTTTTCGAAATACGACTGGAACCAAGCGCATGTTCTATCTGAGAATCCGTAGTATTTAAGTTTTGCTAACAAGAGCGGAATATTCACACAATCAAAAGCCCGACTAAAATCGAGCAGAGTCATCAAAGTTCCCCTTCCCTCATTTGAGGCAGTGAGTATATCGTCTGTTATATTCAAAAGAGCGGTAACCGTGCTATGCTTACCACGGAAGCCCGACTGTACTGCTGGAAGTATATTGTTATTTTCCAAATAAGGTGCTATCTCTAGTAAAGCACATTTCTCCACAATTTTTGACAAGGCGGGTAAAACACTAATAGGTCTGAGATCAGAGTAATTATTAATTTCAGATTTTTTTGGTAGAGGCGTTACGATCGCACATTTCCAAGCATCAGGAAAGACTCCATCCATGAGTGATTTATTCACGATCTCGAGAATAGCATCTAATGAGAATGGAAGGGTTAATTTTATCATCAACATTGAAATACCGTCGGCACCTTTAGAGTTTGAAGCGGTTTCATTAATAATTTTTTCAACCGTTTTTTTTGACACAGGTGCGAAGTTAAATGTTGCTTCAGAATGTTTTTTACCCTCCAGCTCTTTCAAAACATTGTCATCGATTAGGTTACTAGGGACACTATTAATAAAATAGTTGTTGATGGCATCGGGATCAGATAAATGGTCGGGAATGGTGAAACCTTTATGGGGCGCTACCAAGTTGTTGATATGTCGCCACATTACTGCAGAGTTAGCTTTATTATCGTTTACAAACTTGTCATAGTACGCCTTTCTTTCACGAGTCAGTGATTCATTATAGTGATTACGTAGTTCTCTGTAGTACTGATAACTTGAGTCGGATCTGGTTGTCTTGGCCTTAACACAAGCATTATCACGTGCATTGTAATACGTACGTATGTACTTAAAAGCGTCAGTGGTGGGTGTTAATGACTACCAATACGTAATAAAATAAATTAACGTGCCTTAATTATGGAGAAGCTTGATATGATACACTTTTAATCAATATTCTGATGACCAACTCTTGCAATGGCAAGCACTCGGATTACGACCACTGCAAGATATTTTAAAAGCGAAAATCTACGTTAGTACCTATCTAGTATCTACCTATGGAAAATCATTTGCGAATGTCTGCCAATGTCAGTCCTACATTTGTGGGTTTGCGTATTTGCGTGAATGTGAGTGACCGGTATTACAAGGGTATTACATTCATAGTTTTTAGGGTTCCGTACCCAAGGGGTAAAAACGGAACCCTATTACTAAGACTCCACTATCCGTCTGTCTGTCTGTCTGTCACTAGGCTGTATCTCATGAACCGTGATAGCTAGATCACATAGATGATGTACCTACTTCTGTTGCTGCTGTACAACAACAAATACTAAAAACAGAATAAAATAAATAGTTAAGGGGGCTCCCATACAACAAACGTGATATTTTTTGCCGTTTTTTGTTCGATATTAATAACGACAACAGCTAGACAGTTGAAATTATCACAGATGATGTATTCGTGTTGCCGCTGTAACAAAAAATACTAAGAATAAAATAAAATAAATATTTTAGGGGGGCTCCCAATGCTGCCATACAACAAACGTGATTCTTTTGCCATTTTTTGGTACGGAACCCTTCGTGCGTGAGTCCGACTCGCACTTGGCTGGATTTTCTAGATTAATGTAGTACGTACAACGATATTCCATAATGGAATATCGACTATCGTTGAGTACGTATCATAAAACTCATAAAAATCTGCATAGTTTTTGTTAGATTCTTTCTGAATTATAGATCGAGTAAAAACTTTTTGTTAAATTGTGTGTTAAACTACTCTATTTGGTCATGCCTTGGTGGTAGCTAGAAAACTTTGGTTATATTTAAGTCCTATATTTTTCATTGTTTCAGGCCTTGACATAATGTCAAGTGAAAAGGTTTTGGAAAAACTCAATAATGATGAAGACAAAGAAGTTGAGACAATGCAAAGAAGCACAATAAAATTAAAAAGAGAGTTGGGATTATTTTCCGCAGTTAATTTAATTTTAGGTGTAATGATTGGGTCTGGAATTTTTGTATCACCAGCATCGGCTTTGGAATACTCTGGGTCCGTTGGCTTATGTCTGATAGTTTGGACTGTCTCGGGCGTTATATCTTTATTAGGTGGGTGTAGGTAAGGCCTACTTATATGTACCTACCTAATTGAAATGGTTGCAGTAATGCATAATTTATCAAAATTTAAAATATTATCATAAAGAACACATTGTTAAGAATACTTAATTTTTTCAGGAGCATTAGCTTTCGCCGAGTTAGGTACTGTACTCGGAAAGTCAGGCGCCGAATATGCATACTTCCAAGAAGCATTTGGCAAATGTCATAAGTACTGGGGACCTTTACCTTCTTTTATTTGTGCATGGATCTACGTCGTGATTTTGAGGCCTGCTGAAGTTGCAATTATAGTGATGACTTTTGCTGAATATGCAATACAACCATTTACGTCAGACCTTCAGAGTGATTATAAATCTACGGCAATTAAGTTAGCATCGCTCTCCGCACTATGTAAGTACCTAACCAACCAAATAACTTGGTTTTAGAGTTTATTCGAACTTTCCCTTCTTTATTAGACAATAATTTCAACTATAATTCATCGCCTTTCTCTAAGTACCTATAATAGAAAATCGAACACACTAAATAGACTACTACATGTCAATTTCTTTTAGCTCTTACATTATTACACTTAGTTATTATAAAGTTCAAACTCAAAACAGTAGTACTGCCACTAGCCAGCGTTAGTTTTAAACAACATGGTTGCATGACTGGTCGTTTAACATCGCCACATGAACCAATATTTAAAAATTAGGTACATGTTTAGTAAGAAAATAATTCCTCGCATTCCTTGAGAAAAACACTATACTTACATGCCTTGTGCGGGAAGCAATTTGCATTGCCTTAAGTTATTAAAGCCTTCGCCTTAGTAGGCGAAGGCTTAGTCGGGTCGAGCCGTAGTCGGCTCGAGCTTTAAACCATCCTCGGCAATGTAAATGCTAACTTCCCAGTCTCGGCTGTAATGAACTATTTATCATGCACAAGTACCTAATTTCATCCTTTTTTGTCAAAAGTTAATATTTTTATGAGATCTTGCTTTTACTACGATCTCGACTTAACAAACATAAATTATTCAAGCACATCACTACAGTCGATTTACTTTTTGCTCTGTTTGGTACACCGCGCTGTCAATGTCAAATATGTCAATGTCAGGTCAGGCAGAAACTAATCTGTGACCTGTGTTTCTGTGGTCGGTCGGTTTTGTTTTGTTTATCATTTGAATTTATAATTTAGCTTGCATTTAATTTTCATATCTTATAGCAAATGGTTAGATATATTACATATTTTTCTTATATTCTGTTCCTTTACAATATTAACTTCCACACATAACCTGTGACTTAGAAATTGCTGTACTGACGACCTGAAAACTGCGACTACAGCAAGAGGTAAGCAATCGTTTTATAAAACTACATTTCCTATTTACAATCTAAATACAATCACTAAGTTATATCAAAAATGATTTCAGGATATAAACATGTCAAACGAACCTAATGCAGAGACGCAAAATGCATTAAAAACAGAACTAAAAGCGTTACAGTCGCGCTGTATCGATACTTACAATAATATCGAAAATTTACCAATCGACACCCAATATATAACGTCTGACAATGTAGACGAGAAAATATTAAGTTATATTGAAGGACTGAGGACAGATATTGAGAATTCAAACACTCCTATAGTGACAGATGATAATTTACTGTCAAGTCAGTTTTTAACTGATATAAACCAAAGGACTACTGAGGTTGAAGAGTTAATAGCTTACACAAGAGGCTCCATTCATGATGTTGACAGCGAAATTAACAGGTGAGAATTAAAATTAAATTGATAGAATAGATATGTAAGGTATACTCTAGCCCAGCCTGCCTAGCATGACCGATTTATATCACGTGATATAGCGTTTTATCACATTTAACTGTCAAAAAGACAAAGGAATTTGACAGTTGAGTGTCGATAAAATGCTATGATCACTTGATATAAATCGGTCATGCTAGGCAGGCAGGGGTGTCAAAATTACGGCCCGCAAGCCATCTCATTACGGCCCGCGACCAGAATCTATCCAGTGAGGATTTTAGGTGTGTGTTACCCCAGCAAAAAGTTGTGCTTTAGAGAGATGAGACCTTATCAGATAATTAGTGTGTCATGAGGAGAAATTTGTTTACTAATAGCAAAATTTGTGTGAGTTGTACTTTTTAAGATATATGAGAAAAACAGATTTTGCTGAGGTCACGTTTTAAACATTACCCTAGCAAAAAAAGTTGTTTCAGCCTGGAACCAAATACATGAATAGATAGCTTTTGTTGCATAGTAAATGTTAGCAAATAGCAAAAATTGTGTGTGTTATGGTTCTTGAGTTATTTAAGTTTTTGCTGGGGTAACGTTTTGGGTTTTAGTGATGGGCCGAGTCGTAATTTTTTCGACTCGGGTTACCGGAGTTGAAACTAATGCTGACCCGGGCTACAACTCGGGTCAACCCGGGTCAGCGATGGGCCGCGGAGTCGCAATTTTTTCAACTCAAGTCATCCAAGTTGAAATCTATGCTGACCCGGGCTTCAACTCGTTTTGTCTGTATTTGATGAACTATTGAACCGATCCAATTTGGTTGCTAAAAAACTCCCAAACAACACTCTTTTTATTGTTTACCATGTTAAATTACTTAGAAAACACTTAAAGACTAAAAAAAACAATAGAACGAGCAAACTACCTACTATTACCATTATTAATAAGGCTGTCGCGGGCGGGGGGAGCGGCGCGGTCGGCTGGCCGCGAAGCGAGTGCGAGCGGTAATACAGTGCCACACACCGAACCGAGTTGGCGGGTTGATTGTGCTAGCCCGGGTTGACTCGGTTGGAAAGTCGCGTACGCGTCAAGTGAGTCAACCCGGGTTAGGAAAATGTCAACCCGAGTTGACGGGCTGGAGAAGTAACCCGAGTTACCCGGGTAAATTGACCCGAGTCGCCCACCACTATTGGGTTTTCCCAGATCTTGAAAATGGTTCAAAGCAGAAGTTTGAAAAAAATACCACTAAGAGACCTTAATTTGTTTAAATTTGTTTAATTGTTATTTTTTGATTTGGTTGTCGCAAACCAACGTAATTAAATGGTTTCGAAAAACAGAAAAAAACGAATTTGCAAGTAAACTAGTACACTTATAATCAAATAAACAGCTGTTAAAAATAGCCGTGGTAGACACTTATTACGTCAAGAATTTTAGGCTTTGTAACTTTACACGATATAAAGATATAAACAAATTTAATAAATTTTAGACCGGTCGTACTTTAGCGATCGAATACACAGTTTCTATAACATTAAGACACATGGCATACATTAAAACAAATTTAAGTAATTCATTAAAATTCCTTCCTGTTAATTTCAGCTTTCTGTTACGCCTATCATGAAAGTTTTAACAAAAACAAGATTAAGACAGCAATACTTGAATAAGCCGACCAAATTGTAAAGGTCACTAAAAAGCGACCGCACCATACGTACGGGTTATCTTCGCAAATTAGCAGCTTAGTATCCGATGTTTTGTACAGTTATGAAGAAAAATGTTATTTATATAGCTTAGATTCTACTAGTTTTCTATTTTATAAATTAATATCGTGTTTATTAATATCAAATAATACACTTAAGCGATTAATAGTATTTTTGAAGAATGTAATGATTCACGAAAGTTAAAAATTTGAAGGCAATCAACATTACATAAATAAAGGTAAATAATAATCTAAACCTAAGTCGGAAATAATCTCGCTAAGCAATTTATAGTGTGATTTATTTGTCAGTATCAATATATACATTTATAGTAATTTGTTGCTTCTGTTTGATCAAACCAAATGTTTTATTTTAATACCAAACCTACTCATGTCAATCCAGTGACCACTATGTTTGACAGGTAAAAACATTTACCCATAAAAACTGTTCCTACCTAGGAACAGTTTTTATGGAAACTACCTCGCATTTTTTCTATATATATTTCTCACCATTTAAACCTTCCCCTGGAATACGACGAACATTTTAAAACCAAAATCCGCCAAGCCAATCTTGAGTTTTCGCGAGACTAACGTACATTTTATATTTAAAGATAATCTGACCAGCAAACTTTTGTACGCAACTGTACTAACAAAAGATCCATAACATCCCGTTCATTTAAGATGGTTACGCTTATCTTTATTTTCTCATCACAAACAATAATCCTTAATTATACCTTATATTTTACGTACTAAGCTAGGTTTGTGTGAGACTGACGTCCGAAATGGGTAAGTAAATACCCATTAGTACAGATCATCAGGCTCTCACCGTCGGACATTTGTGGCAATCTAGTTACAAAGATGTGATGTTAAAACATTGAAACAACTTAGGTACTTAAAAATTTATACTAGTTAGCAAAGTTAGTGTGTGTATGTGTGTGTGGGTGTGTGTGTATGTGTGTGTGTGTGTGTGTGCAATGAGTACGGGTACGTGATGATGACGACGATTGATATTGCCGAGTTGAGCGATGAGTTTATTTACATTATGGGGACGAGCAGCTTTTCTGTGTCATCATAGGTTAATTGCTGTAACCACTGGGTAATTTTCTTTTTGCAAGATTGCCTAGTGAGAGGATAGCCGTCACGTCACTAAAGGAGCTTTTTTCAATCCTCACTATGACATATGGCCGTGCAATCTCCATTGGAGGGAGATATAAGCTTCTTGGTGTATTCGATTGCTAAAGTACGACCAGTCTAAAATTTATCAAATTTGTTTATATCTTTATATCGTGTAAAGTTACAAAGCCTAAAATTCTTGACGTAATAAGTGTCTACCACGGCTATTTTTAACAGCTGTTTATTTGATTATAAGTGTACTAGTTTACTTGAAAATTAGTTTTTTCTGTTTTTCGAAACCATTTAATTACGTTGGTTTACGACAACCAAATCAAAAACTAACAATTAAACAAATTTAAACAAATTAAGGTCGCTTAGTGGTATTTTTTTCAAACTTCTGCATTGGACCGTTTTCGAGATCTGGGAAAACCCAAAACGTTACCCCAGCAAAAACTTAAATAACTCAAGAACCATAACACACACAATTTTTGCTATTTGGTTCCAGGCTGTAACAACTTTTTTTGCCAGGGTAATGTTTAAAACGTGACCTCAGCAAAATCGGTTTTTCTCATATATCTTAAAAAGTACAACTCACACAAATTTTGCAATTAGTAAACAAATTTCTCCTCATGACACACTAATTATCTGATAAGGTCTCATCTCTCTAAAGCACAATTTTTTGCTGGGGTAACGCACACGGATTTTAGACAGCATTCAATGCCACTATGTATTGTTTGTAAGATAACCAAATATGAGACCTCAGATATCTGGATACTCAAGCTCAAGATAACTGCTTTTTATTAGCTTTGTATAAAAATAAAGATTTTAATTTAGTATGTGTTTGAGTTTTAAATTTTGAGTCTGGCCCGCTAACACGCTCTTAACTTATAAATAGCCCTTTAGAAAAATCAGTTTGACATCCCTGCTCTAGCCAACATACGAAAAGAATGTTTGAAACAAACCATTCATACTTAACCAGTACAAAAGTACTTTTTTATTGCATGTTTTATAAAAATATGAATATCATTACTTACCTATGTTGTCCAAGTTGTATTTATGGAGTTAATTCTTCAACAACGGCCCTGATGCATGCATCCAGATCAAAATTGCTGAAGCCGTTCAGTCAATGCTCACGTGGATGCATGAGGCCAGTATAGATAGGGTATTGATAAACTATTTTTCTCATAGATATTGGCTATTCATGTATGGGCAATTTTATTTCATTGACAAGCCTAATAAAGTACTCTGTGACTGATTGTGAAATTTCGTGGATCCCCCACTGGGTAGTTCTCTTTTTTTATACAATGTGGCAGGCGCAGAAAATTTAATTAACTGAAATTTTATGAGTTAGTAGAATGATTTCCAAAAATGTGCAATGTTTTTTTTACAAACATTATTTCCATAAGATGGCCCGAGTATAGTTAAGAAAGTTTCGTCGTAGAGATCCTTGGGGGAGGCCTATACCCAGCAGTGGGTGTCATGCGGCTGATATGATGAGTAAAGAAATATTATTTTTTTGTATAATATTCAATTTACAGGCTTGAAATTCTTATTAATACCTCGCGAGAAGCAAAATCACGCCCTAAAGTGCAGAGACAAGATGTAAGACCTGACCACCTGCAAAAAGCCAAGGAGAGATTCCAAATGATGAAAAATGAACTGCATGGCCTCATACAATCCTTATTTCCAAACAACTTTGAAAAAATCGCAGAAATTTTGGGAGTAAGTACCTCTAGGTATTATAAAGCGTAAATGCATACACGTCAAATTTTTTTGACACTGCGATAATCCGGCGATTTTTTTGGTCTAGTCTACAATAGCCACATTCTAACGGGTGGCGCAAAAGTAAAGACCCTATTTGGTTCAGCTATAACATTTTTTCTAAATTAGAAAACTAGATTTAGGTTTTTTTAAATGTATATTTGTGCCATTAAATTTCGTACCATTAGGATTTAAAGATGATGTCTTTTAAATGGTGACCTCCAGAGTTGATACACATTTGAGCCCTATTTATGACATTTTGCATAACTTGCCGTAACACTTCCTGCGATATGTTCGTTATTTCTTGACGAATGTTTTCTTTTAGAGCTGCGAGAGTCTGTGGCTTGTTCACATACACCCGAGATTTCAAAAAACCCCAAAGAAAGAAGTCTGGACTGGTCAGATCGGGTGATCTTGCAGGCCAAGGCAAATCGCCAAAACGAGAGATAACGCGGCCTGGAAAAGCGTCCCTCACTAAATCCATATTTATTCCACGTTCTTGGGGAGTAAAACGGTCCATGTTTATTTTCAGTGTATTTTATATTTGTTCACTACACAATTTTCAACAACAGAATGACAGAAAATGTCATATAAAAAAAATAAAAGTATTTTCTTTAGTGCCAGTACTTTTGCGCCACCCGTTACAAAGGTCGTTTCGTAATAAAAACGTTTTTATAGTAGCAGGATCACATAAATATGAAGAAACTTAATTTTGTAAAAACATTTTTTTTTTAATATATTTAAATATATATTTTTATTTTAAAATTAAATATATTTTATTGTATATTTCTATAACACTTATTAGTAATTGGTCCAGGGCAAAATTTGTTATAATCCACATGTACGAAGTCGCGGGCAAAAGCTAGTTAGAACATAAAAAATGATACAAAGTATTTGATTTATTTCAGCAACTTATGATGGAGAAAAGAAATGAGGGTTCCAGCGGATACATAGCAAAAACTTCAGAAAACTACAAACTAATAGAATTATTGAATGATATTAACTTGGTGACAGAAAACCCATACAACAAAATGGAAGTTAAATTAGCTTTCTAAGTTAGTAAAGACGTAAAGATAAGAATCTGAAATAGTTTATTATTGTAATCTAAAATGAATGAATTCTGATAAAATAAATTGCCATAAAAACTTATTTAGTTTTATTCAACGATATGTTAAAACAAGTTTAGATACGTTACCCGCGCTCCACAATGGCAAGACGAAAGTCAGGTAATTGCCCGACTTTCAATTAGTCAGGCACAGGCTCGTGACACGTAAACACACACCACTCTCGTCAGTCAGACACTAAAAAACCGTGACATCCTTATCAAAAATGCCTTCCTGCGTCTTTAAACGATGTGCAAATTATACAGCAATAGTCAGAGATCGGAAAAATGTTGTTTGTTTCGTATTTTTATTACTCTAATCGGCCATATTTTTACAAAGAGCGAGCATTGCGACTGTCACTCCCATGATCGCGCCAATGAGCATGCAGCGTATCAGACGAAACTTATGATGTCTGTTTATCTCTTTCTAACGACAAGTATTCCGTATGGTGGCGTTCATTTTTGTCCCTCTCTCGACATAATATGTCTATGTGTGTATCTGCAGTACCTGTCGCTGTTTTAAATTGTATGATGTTGGCGCATGACGCATCTAAACTTGTTTTGACATATCGTTGGTTTTATTGTATTTTTAATTTAGGTATTATTTTTTATAATTGGAAAAGATTATTCATTGTATTTTGTACACACGACGACACCTCAGACGTGCCTCAGACTATACATGTTGACCTTGAGACCACCTTTGTGTGTCTACGTAATAATAGCTGTTTTCGCAGTTTAACTGTATAACCTGACGTGCTGTCGTGTGTACTAAAAATAATTCTGATTAGTATAAATTCATCAATAGGTATCTATTATTATATAACTACAAACAAAAACTTGCCTAAATATGCTAAATATTTAGAATAATAGCCTAAATATAATTATGATTTAAGTATGCTCTGATTTTAACTGTATATAAATAAGTAA
Organism: Agriphila tristella; assembly: GCA_928269145.1. NCBI lineage: Eukaryota > Metazoa > Arthropoda > Insecta > Lepidoptera > Crambidae > Agriphila > Agriphila tristella. Next base: position 18,419,411 of record OV743443.1, on the reverse strand, counting down.
CTACATTTGAACAACAACCCAAATAGTCAATTGGTTGCTAAAGGCCCCAAGTTTGATCCCTGAGGGGTGAACTTCACATTAATTTTGAACATAATAATTTGAATCAACACTCTTGTTCCAGTTATAATGACGTATATAAATATAACTAGTGTGAAGCTATTGGTGAGAGTTCAAAATGTATTTGGAATGTGCAAAGTATTTGCATGTCTAATTGTAATTGGAGGAGGCTTATATGAAATTATCAAAGGTATGTACTTTATTGAATTTGGTGATCATTTTTAGGGTTCCGTACCCAAAGGGTAAAAACGGGACCCTATTACTAAGCCTCCGCTGTCCGTCTGTCTGTCTGTCACCAGGCTGTATCTCATGAACCGTGATAGCTAGACAACTGAAATTTTCACAGATGATGTATTTCTGTTGCCGCTATAACAACAATTACTAAAAACCGAATAAAATAAATATTTAAGAGGGGCTCCCATACAACAAACGTGTTTTTTGCCGTATTTTGGTACGGAACCCTTCGTGCGCGAGTCCGACTCGCACTTGACCGGTTTTTATTATGTGCGGAAGGAATAGAGAAGTTATTGGACACACATGAGTTTTAGCTAAACGTCCGCTGTTGATTAACTGTTCTCTTGTCAATGGCGGTCCAGTTTATCGAGGCTGCTGATAAGTACCTACCAAGATTTGCAGATGGGAATCAATCTTCGTAAACTTTATGGCGACTGTGCGTGCGTGCGTGCGAACGTGTACAGTAACCACGCCTCCCAAACTCTAACTCTAAAATAGTGTAGGTATTGCGCAGCGACGTACGCCTAAGTGTCCGGGCACGAAAACTGCGACGGCGGAGCGGCAGCGGGGCGGCGCGACAGCGGAGCGGCGGCGATGCATTCAACAGTATGGCACAGTATGGAGACGCGCACGAAACGGGCGGTGGCGGCGCGGGGCGACGAGCGATGCACGGGCGGGAGGAGAGCGACGAAAACAAATGAACAAACTAGTTGGATTTGGTAGCCCGCGATTACAGTAGTGTTGTGTTGAATAATATAATAGTGTCTGTTTGATTACTAGGTAGTACCTATTTATTCAGTATGGATGTCGGCATCTTGGACATCATTTAAAAAACACAAGATGAGCAAAGAATCCGGTTTTGAAACTAGTTAACGCCTATACTTAGACCATTTTTTCGAACTAAATAAAATTTTTAGACATAGGATATATTTCGTCCTTTGAATATTTTTCGGTACTGATTTAACAAGAAATTGTTTCCATAGCAACATCACATTTGACACATCAATAGAAAAAAATAATAATAAGAAGTTACTTTAGTGGTATACCGTGGTCCTACCAGTAGGTCAAATCGGTAGGTCCACGGGCCCTTAATGGTATTTAGCCCATCTGTTACAACACTACTAGCGCGGCTGACCGACCGCTAAGTGTCCGGGCACGAAAACTGCGACGGCGGAGCGGCAGCGGGGCGGCGCGACAGCGGAGCGGCGGCGATGCATTCAACAGTATGGCACAGTATGGAGACGCGCACGAAACGAGCGGTGGCAGAGCGGGGCGACGAGCGATGCACGGGCGGGAGGAGAGCGACGAAAACAAATGAACAAACTAGTTGGATTTGGTAGCCCGCGATTACAGTAGTGTTGTGTTGAAAAATATAATAGTCTCTGTTTGATTACTAGGTAGGTACCTATTTATTCAGTATGGATGTCGGCATCTTGGACATCATTTAAAAAACACTAGATGAGCTAAGGATCCGATTTTGAAACTAGTTAACGCCTATAGACCAATTTTTTTTAACTAAATCAAATTTACATAAGATATATTTCGTCCTTTGAACATTTTTCGGTATTGACAAGAAATTGTTTTCATAGCAACATCACATTTGACACATCAATAGAAAAAAAATAAGAAGTTACTTTAGTGGTATACCGTGGTCCTACCAGTAGGTCAAATCGGTAGGTCCACGGGCTCTTAATGGTATTTAGCCCATCTGTCACAACACTACTAGCGCGGCTGACCGACCGCTATGTTTCGTGCCCACGTTCTCATCGCCCCGCCCCGCCGCCGCTCCGCTGCCGCGCCGCCCCGCCACCGCTCGGCCGCCGCCACTTTCGTGTCCGGACACTAACTTCACAGCCGTCATAAAGTTTGCATAACACTGTCCCTATTTATTTGGTTGGCAGTAGAGTTCTTTAGGGCTGGGTTATACGGGGTCAGTGACTGGACTACATTAACTGGGTACATGTAGACAGGATCGGCAGTAAGTTGTACTGTGCCCGAAAATAGAACGAATGGCTAGTCAGCTGGACTGACTTGCGAGCGAGAAATCAACACTGGACTGGGTTGAAACTAGTGTCTACAAGAGCCCGGTAGCAAGTCAATGCTGGACTGGATTACTGTACTACCATATTACTGACCTCGTATAAATCAGGCATTAGTCCTCTTTGCCATATTGCATAACATGTTCAATGATTAGATCTTATTGCACAGGTAACACGGATAATTTGAATAAAGGATTCGAAAATAGCACAACAAGCATCGGGGGTATATCCCTAGCTCTGTATTCAGGGCTTTGGGCCTATGACGGGTGGAACAGCGTCACAGTTGTCACAGAGGAGATCATCAACCCTGGTGTGTGAGTACCCTACCAACTCTTGACTTATTTCTACCACTTTATTTCAAACCACTGGTCCGCGACTATTCAACTCTCTTCGAACGATATTAGTTTTCCCGACAATAGCCAATGTCCTACCCCATGGTCCAAGCTCTTTACTTAATTAATCAAAATTTAGGTTTGGTGGTCGAGACGTAAAAAGGGTTACCTTATACCTTACAAATAAATAATCATCCACAATTTTATTTTCCACAAAATGTTTAAGAAGATCCGAACTGATATTGATAAGAATTAGAACTAAGCCTGGCTAAGCGCACTACAGCCGGAATCCTCATCGTTGAAGAACTGGCTATCTTTCGTCTAACTGCCGGAACATAACAATTTTTAAATTATATTATTACTAGCGGCCGCCCGCGGTTTCACCCGCGTGGTTCCCGTTCCCGTGGGAATATCGGGATAAAAAGTACCGTATGTTTTAAGTAATCCACGCTATCTACTATCTGTGTGCCAAATTTCAACCTAATCCGTTCAGCAGTTTTTGCGTGATTGAGGAACAAACATCCAAACCCACAAATAACAATTTTCAAATTATATTATTACTAATTATTTTATAATAATATAATAATTTTATTTTTCATTTATATTAGGTATCTTAATTTTTTAATTGTTGTTATGGCGTCAGACTTAGGTAAGATGGTGGTAGTTAGCCAGGCGGACTTGAAATAAGCCTTACCACCAACCAAAACGAATACAATTTGTACCCCCCCTAGGATTCGAACCAGGGACCCCTGCGTCTTACACAGAGTACACGGGGGGGGGGGGGGACCTAGTGACGATAAGGCCGAAAGTGTAAGTACACCCTGAGACGGAGGGATTCTAACCACTGAGGAACTGGCTATCTTACTTACCTCTAGATTTTTTTTGTTACTCTGATTCTTCCATTGATGTATTAGGTACACACGACGGCACATCAGACTACCTATACATGTTGACCTTGAGACCGTTACCCTAAGTATGCTGTCTTGCAGTTCAACTCAATGACTTAGGGCGTCCGCTGCGTTAAGCGAGACACGCGCGCGGGTCGACATAGATTAGAGCTTACTCATGCACTGCAAGCATCTGTCCGTCAGAAAACCAGCAATCTATATTCCCGCGCCGAGTACCCGTGCCACCGCCGGGGTCCCGCTTAACGCAGCGGCCGCCCTAAAATACAAGCCATTGATTCAACTGTTTAACTTGTCGTTCCGTCGTCGTGTGTAGGTACATTACATGCAAGTTAAAATTAAATGGTTTTATCTAATTTATTTAATCACATGACTGTTATTTTATCGGTATTACAAACATGAATAAAAATGCGTCAGTATGGCAAATATTAACACAGATTCCATTAGTTCAGTAAAAAAAATCACTACATATTATAAAACAAAGTCCCTCGCCGCGTCTGTCTGTTCGCGATAAACTCAAAAACTATATACTGGACGTGTAAGGTAGTTGTTTCCGTTTTGAGTGTTGTTGGAAGGTCGCATTTGGCAAAGAAAGTAAGGAACCGAAGCGAAGCGAGGGCCGGTCGCTAGTTTATAAATAAACAAGTATCAACATTAAGAAAACGAAATGTAAATACTGATGGTTAGACAGTAACTGATCAATATTATTTGCACTGGCCTTCGGACTTCGTTTACAGACCCAATATAGAAAATAACGAAACCAATTCACTTAAAAGCTAGCCCCCATTACCTATCTACCTATATATGGAATGGACAAGCAACTTAGCAAACAAAAATATCAGACCACTAACGATTATTTACACAATGGCGGCCGGATAAATAGAAACACCAGTCGATTTTCATACAAACGAGGTAACTTTGAAGCCTTGGTTCTCCGCCAGGGATTGACCTAGCTGTAATCTGAAATCTGATGATGGCCATCCAGGGAGTGAATGGAGGAAATCCAGATCGCTATACACACCCAACTGGTCTGAAAAGCATTCTAATAAAGAAATGAGCGTCAATTACGTAAAAATTGACAATAGCAAATTATCAAAAATACACTCGGCGTCAGATAAATCGCACTTATCAAAAAAATCTTCAAAGTTAATTTTATCCTATCTAATTTAATGGTATATACTTCTTCCCCTTCGGACATAGCCAACAGTCTCTAGAAACTCGTAGAACAGAATCAATTACTTACTTAGAATCAGATTCCGATCAACATTACATTGCATTACATTGCCTATTTTTTTTCCAATATTTGAGCAACTTCATGGGCACTAGTACCTATCCATCTTGGATATTCCTTTTTTTCAATTGAACTGTTGAAGTGCGTTTTCTCCATCATCTCGATAACGAATTTACCCGCATTTTCTGAATTGACCCCTTTTATTTCCCTTTTATGACGGTACAAGCAATAACGCTTTAAGCGTTTAATTATGATAACTGTTATGTTAATGAAATCAAACAATTATTAATTGATAGCTCATTAAATGTTCTTTCAATAGATATCAACATTTACACAATAAAACGTTATCTAGCAATAGCAGGTGGCCAAGTCTTAACTTATTTTCGAAGAAGTGCGATTTTTCTGACGTCGAGTGTATTACCGGAGCGCTTTATTATATGTATATTATGATGCTTTTAAAAAGTTGATTAATATTAATTGATATTTTAGAGAACGTTATCAGTTAGGTAATTTATGTAATTTTGCATAATCTAGATATGTTTTGATATTTTGCAGGAATGTGCCGCTCAGCATATCAATAGCCGTGCCTCTCATAACGGCTCTGTACGTGTTCATGAATGTCGCTTACATGACAGTATTGAGTTACGCCGAAATGACTTCAGTTCCTGCCGTGGCGGTAGCCTTTGGAGCCAAGGTCCTGGGCCAGGCGAGCTTCCTCATACCACTGGGTGTTGCTATTGCCACTTTCGGATGCGCGATGAGCGTGCAATTCGGTGTTACCAGGTATAAACAGCATTTGTGCGGTTTTTATCACACTTTATAAGACTGATCCTACTAAAGACCTCAGTGTTCTTCATGATGTTAAGCTACACCTCTTGAGATATTTTGCACACTAGGTAGCCTCAGAGATTGCTGAACATTTTTTGCTAAAGTAACTTTATTACTAGTGAAAGAGTTGGTGTGACAAAGTACCCACATCACTACATAGTATGACAAAAAGATATACTTGAGGGTGCGTGATGTTAACGATTGTGAATTGTTACAGGACGACCTTAATAGTCTATTCAAATATTATAGCGATAATAACATTAGAGTAAACATCGGAAAATGCCAGTGCATAAGTTTTACACGCAAACCAAAGCCAATAATCTTTTCATACAATTTTAATAACATTGCAATTGAGAGGTCTAAGATGGTGCGCGATCTCGGAATTTGCTTCGATAGTAAGATGCTTATGTCCACCCACATCGACACCATAGTGGGTAAGGCATATCGCAATCTCGGGTTTGTCATGCGTACTTGTCGTCCCTTCAGTAGCCCCACTTGTCTAAAAATTGTGTACTACGCATACGTGAGAAGTCTACTGGAGTACGCTGCCCCGATTTGGTCCCCATGTTATCACACGTACATTGATCGCCTCGAGGGACTGCAGAGAAAATTTGCTCGGCATCTTAATTTCAAATGTAGAAAACTTCATGTCGGGGCGTCGTATGCCGAAATTTGTCGCGCGTACAATCTGCCAAGTCTAGCCGAGCGCCGGCAGGTGCTGGACATGGGGCTGCTGTATGACGTCATCTGCGGCGGTTTTGATTGCCCTGAGCTTCTTGAGCTTGTGTATTTTAATACTCCTCGACGTCGAACCAGGCACACTAATTTGTTAAATCCCCCATTTAAATTTACAAACTACGGACAAAATTCTGTGTTTTGCCGATTACCAAGACTTTACAATAATAAATTTGGTAATGTCGACCCTTTCTTGGGTTCCAAAAAGCGATTTATTAATTGTATCAAACAAAATCTTACATAATAAATACTTTGCTTGACTAACCAAATTGTTGTGGGTTGGGTACATTAATACTAATATTAAGATATTAACACAAAATAATAGTTATAAAATACAATATAAATGAGCAATAATTGTTGTTGTTTGTCCTTATGTTCATATTTCACTTAAATAATTCTTACTTAGATTATTGATTAATATAACATTATCCCTTGAGAACCATTGGCAAGGTAAACAGAAAAAAAAACTTCCGTCGTCCATTTGTTTCGAATCGATTATGTAATTTGTTGGATAGTCGTAATTGGCCTTTAGAATAATGTTTTTAAATTGTAATTTAGATTGTAAGTGAGCTGTGTACTATCCCTAATAAAATAAAATAAAAAATAAAAATAAAATAAAATAGTATAAAACAAAGTCGCTTCCCGCTGTCTGTCCCTATGTATGCTTAGATCTTTAAAACTACGCAACGGATTTTGATGCGTTTTTTTTTTAAATAGAAAGGCCAGCCGCACACGCAATAATATTGGCAACAATAATATTGAACAATATTATTTAACACTGACATAATCCTCAATATCGCCCGCAAACACACAATATTATTGTCAATATGCAAATTATTGCCAATAATAATAAGAGGAAGGTTTATATGTAAGTTATGATACCTACCTACATGGTGTCAAATTCCACACTACCACAGACACTACACCGAAGCGAAGCGAGGGCGGGTCGCTAGTACATAAATTAAATTAAATAAAAATAGGATTTATTTATCTCATACTGTTAAAAATATTATCTGTATGGCACAGTTTCTTTATCTTAAGATTAGTAGGTATACATTCTAAAGTTTTATTTGTTCTTTTGCTAAAGTGTTCAGTATTTCTTTGGCTAAGTATAATTACTCGTAAAAATTGCGGACGGAATTCGCTTTATAACGTGCATGCAACATAATATATCTAAACGGGTAATAAGTATTCTTCATTTGTAATTAATTTACCTGACCTTAAATCGACAATCGTGCAAACAAGACATAAGAATAGAAAGTAATTAGGTACTGTACTAAATAAATAAATCATGTTTGATCTGTAGCATATAATCTGAAGGATTGGTATCTCTTCAAATGAAGGGGATTCTTAAATACTTATCATTGTTTAATTTTATTATTTGGTAATCTACACAGACCGTACAACAAATACTACTTATCTACAACAGAGCCACAGAATAAATATTAGCATAACACAGCAGTGGAAAGTACAATTTAATTCTTAATAAGTGACAAGTAAACAATTCGAAATTAATTATGAACTAATTACAGATGGCTCTGTAGAGCGGCGGCGGGCGAACGGCGCGGCGACGACTAGTGATGTACCAACCTCGAGGCGTCGAGTTCTACTTTTGAAGCCTCGAGGCGGATTAGCAGGACTCTGTGAGCTCGGCTAGATGCGAAATCTGATTTGAGTCTCCAAAATTAGAACTAAAAAAGATGAATGTCTTATGTCATAAAGAGCACCGTAGATGCTTAATCTAATTGTGCCTCTCTTCTTATCCTCATTCCGCAGCCCATCGAGCGGGCGAGCCCTCTAAATGACACCGAGCACTAGACAAAAGAACTCTGAGGCCTCGAGCCTTGTACATCACTAGCGACGACGCGACGCGACTCGCGAATACGTCATGCCGCGTAGCGAATTGTGAATTTATCTCTGTGAGGTGAGCATGTCAAGCGCGCAATGCAAGAGACAATTCGCGAGTCGCGTCGCCGCCGCCGCCCCGCCCGTCGCCGGCTCGAGTGGCCAGGCGGACGTCGAGCTTGAGACCGTCTTTATGCCTTAGTTACGACAGTAAAGCTGTTTTCTAAGTTCATCTGTTCAATTTGGATGTGCTGTCGTGTGTACCTACATCCTCAGCAAAGCAGTATATAAAAATAACGGATATTGTAAAAAGATGTTAAAGATATCTGGAAGAACTTAGGCATAAGAATAAATTATTCTTGGATCCAGTTGACGGATTGCGGGTTCTGTCTGCGAAGGTCCAATCAACTGATCTGAAGTGCCTTTAATATTATAGTACCTAAGTATAAGGTGAAACTAAATGTGATGATACTGGGACAGGGTATTGCTTTAAACTAAACAACTTTCTCCATGGAACATAGGCCAAAAAAATAAAAATAAAAACATACTCCTATAAAAAATGTATTTTCACCTCTCCAGCACGAAGAGGGTGCTTTTGGCGCGTAAAAACTCGCAGCAAAATCGATTTTTGCTGCGAGCGTGAGACAAAGTGCTTTTTTAATTTCTAACACCAACTTTTAAAATAATAAAGAAAAAACAAAGTGACAAGGATGACACTTGTAAAATTGATATGTGAGAAAAGGATAGATAGAGTGCTTTACAGGCGCGGTCCGAAAGGGGGGTCACGGGGGACATGACCCCCCTCCCCAAAATCATACACGTCAAATAGAAAAATCTTCTATACAGTACCGACAGTAGGGCGATGCAAGCGGTGCGACTGCACTGGGCGCCCTCGTGTGTGGGGTGCCGAAAACGCCCGACCACCTTCGACTATTATTGTTGCCTGGTGATGAACGACAAATCGACGAATGAAACTGACTAAAAATCGCACTGTGCGGCCATTTTTTAATATAAACAAACAGGATTAGTCGATGAAATTGACTGAAAATCACGCTGCACGGCCATTATTTTTCTAAAAACAAGCGAGATTACAAGGTTAGTAGATGAAACTGACTAAGAATCGCGCTGCGCGGTAGTTTTTTTTTCTGTAATAAGCAAAATTAGAAGATTAGCAGATGAAACTGACTACAAACTGCGCTGCGCGGCCATTTCTTACTATGAACAAGCAAGGTTACAAGATTAGTAGTTGAATCTGACTAAAAATCGCGCTGCACGGCCGTTTTTCCTTACTATAAACAAGCAAGATTACAAGATTAGTAGATGAAACTGACTAAAAATCGCGCTGCGCGGCTTTTTTTACTGTAATAAGCAAAATTAAAAGATTAGCAGATGAAACTGACTAAAAACTGCGCTGCGCGGCAATTTTTTTTTCTATAAACAAGCAAGATTACAAGTTTAGTAGGTGAAACTGACTAAAAAAACGCGCTGCGCGGCCGTTTTCTAACTAACAGGCAAAATTGAAAATCTTGAAATCGCATATAGGGGGCGCCCCGTAGAAATATCGCCCAGGGCACTGGTAGTGCTAAAACCAGCACTGCTTCTAAAAATTTACACAATAAATAAAAGCAATTGTATTATTGTGTGTATAGTGACCCCTCCAAAATTTCAGGCTGCGACCGCGCCTGGTGCTTTATGGCGTCATACACGGATTAAAAAGTAAAAAAATAAAATGCACGGATATACCAAGGAGTTTTAAATAAGGGGGCGTCCATTAATCACGTGATGTTTTTTTGGCCAATTTTTAACCCCCCCTCCCCCCTGGTGATGCATGGTGAGGTTTTACGTTAACCCCCCCCCCCCCTCTAAATCACGTGTATTTTTTTTGGTACAAAACAATCTTAACAATTTTTAGTACGAATATGTCGCGGTGGGCGGGGAAATCGTCCTGGTGACGGTGAGTCAACAATCACACGCAGTTTTCGGTTAAAAGTCACGCGTTCAATGAAAAAAATTAATACACGTGATATCTCACTACACCCCCCGTCCCCCCTTGTGATACTTCGTGATTTTTTCAATGACCCCCCCCCCCCCCCCTTTCGAGGCTCACGTGATTAATGGACGACCCCTAAGGATTGTTAAAAAAGAAGGTTGAGAATTCGAAATAAAGAGACTGTAGGTAATGAGGTCGCATGTATGAAACAAATATAGAATAAGAAAAATTAATGAAATTTATTAACAAATTATATGTTTTATGATTATAAATAAATAATTAAGACGGAATATTAATGAATAAGAGAAAAACACAACGCAATGTAATCAAAACGACGGGAATCTACTTTACTGACTCTATGAATAAATTTTTTTAGCATAGGTTTGATTGAATTATTTTTGTGATAAATTACAAAAATGAATGCATCCAACGATGAAGATAGTTATCTAACTCCAAAAGAGTTAAATGAACAAGTTTCTAATGCTGAATTAAGCTTTTTTACCAGGAAAGTCACGTGAAAGTTTTCTCGCTGGTCGAGGTGAAAAGTTGTATGTTTTACACGAGACCAAGAATCACTCGCTACGCTCGTGATTCAATTCTAGACTACTTCGCTAGTTCGTGATTTAAAGTCGCCACTCGCAGCACAATTTGATTTTGGTCACTTGTATAACAAATAACTATTGTCAGCTAACCGACTTACCGCCCGGCCACAGCCAGCCGCGGCGGGCGGCGCGGCAAGTGAATTCGGTAATCAGTGCGCGGTCGTGACGACGAGCTGAGAGGCCGCCGCGCCATCGAGAATTCGCTTGCCGCGCCGCCCGCTGCGGCTGACTGTGGCCGGGCAGTTACTATGGTAAGGCGAAAAAAACGTTTTTCTACCTATGTTTCTTGGAGAATGTTGTTCAGTTTTAGCAACACCTGTTTCAGTATCATCACATCATTTGGTTCGACCTTATATAATAGAATACTAACACTTGTCTCATTATTATAAATTAATTACCTACCTATATTACAATTTGTAATTATTCTCTTAGGGTTTGCTACTCAGCTGCGCGCGGCGGTCACATGCTGGAGGTGTTTTCATATGTAAACTTCAAGCGTTTAACACCTGCGCCGGCGGTTGCGTTACACGTAAGTAATAGTCTATTTTTAACTCCATATTTCTTATGGATTTATAAACTGATTAGATACCTACCTACCAGTGGCGAAGGGTCCATACAAGCCGATTCCCATCGGCTTACCTTTCGAAATCCCACCCCAATGATCCACTATGCAGATCATAACATTTTTCATGATTTTTGTAGAGCGGCTTACCTTCGCCATAATTTCACCCTTCGCCGCTGCTACCTACATCTACAAACTTCAAAGGACAGCACACTATTGTTTCCAACTTATAGTCGATAGTATAGAGTTTAATTTCTATTGAATTTGATTTCTATTGAATTCAGTTGTAGTTGTAGCTGGTATTATAATACAGCATGTGCCTGACGAGACTGGTTGTCAACAGCCTTTATGCAGAATATTGCAGAAGTGACCTTGCCCAATTCTGTCACGTTGACATTTGTTTCCCGACTTGACTTTTAATAAATCAGTGGCCTTATCCGTCACTTTGTGACGAATGTGACGCTACATATAACCTATACCAGCCACCAGGGATGCACAGACTTATTGAGACCATGGGCCACTTAGGCAAATGATAAACTACTAGCGGGCCACCAGCACAAATTAAAAACATAAATAAAAATAGCCAAACATTTAGGTAATTTTTCATTCAAATTTACGAAGGATTATTTTTGCTGGCGGGCCCCTGGCAAATTGCCGGGGGGCCGCGGTCAGTGCATCCCTGCCCTATACCAAGCTTTATAATAACGAAATATTCTTTGAAAACAGAGCTAACTAAATAAAACTTATTATTTTCAGGCACTCCTCACCTCAATCTTCATCCTCGTCGGCAACATCAAAACCCTGATAGAGTTCGTCAGTTGGTTTCTGTGGTTCTTCTACGGACTGGCGATGGTTGCGTTGCTCGTCTTGAGGAAAACCCACGCCAGCACGCCCAGGCCGTACAGAGTACCAACTATAGTACCTTGCTTCGTGTTGTTCGTGGGCATTTTCCTGTCGATCCTGCCGATCGTACATGATCCCTCGCTGAAGTACCTGATGGCGATTGGATTCATAGCGATGGGAGTAGTTGTGTACACCGTATTTGTATACTATAAGAAAACACCGACTGCACTTTTAAGTGAGTATTGCTGTTTGCTTGTTGTCAGTGGGTGGATTGATTCTATCATAAAATATAAACTTACCTACTCTCTCATTCTTTCTAACAGGATCGAACAAAAATAAAGTTGTTTCGACGTATTATTATGTATTCTGTGGTATTATACTAAAGTTTGATAAGGCGGAAAATTATTTGCGCGGCGCGCAAGGCTTACCTCTTGTGTGAGTTGAGAATGTATGCGCATCAAATTGTTGGTGTAACTGCGTGCGCATGCGCACACTGCGCACGTGCTGCTCGCAGGTGGCGTGTTCGCCAGATCTATAAGACTAGAATTAGATCTAGAATATAGACGTACCCTAATGTCATGTCCAGTACGAGCCATATATTAGGTCTTTACCTATAAAATTGCCGTTTTGTTTGAAAAAAGTTAAAGTATTTTTTTTTTCGAACTTATTTATTTCTTTTATTCAAAGTAATCACCCCTGCAATCAATGCATCTTTGCCAACGCAGTGGCAGTTTATGGATGCCCTTCTTGAAAAAATCAGCTGGACGGGAGACAACAAACTCTTCAAAGGCGTTTTGTACTGCCTCTCGGGAATTGAATTTTTTTCCCGCTAAAAAGTTTCCAAATTTTGGAAAAAGTAATAGTCGGTAGGCGCAAGATCTGGTGAGTATGGTGGATGAGGGAGAGCTTCCAAACCCAACTCATGCAGCTTAGAGACGGTCTGTTGTGCAGTATGGGGTCGCGCGTTGTCGTGAAGTAGCAGTGGGGCACCCATCTATCAAGCTTTTTTATCTTGCCAATCTGTCGCAAATGGACCAATATTGTTTTGATGCTAACATCAAAAGCTGCTGCCAGCTCAGCTGTAGATTGCGATTCATCTGCTTCCACAATCGCCTTTAATTCATCATTGTTGACCAAAGTTTCCGGATGACCACGAGGTTCATTTTTCAAGTCAAAATTCCCAGAACGGAACCGAGCAAACCAATAACGGGTTGTACGTTCGTTTGTACAGTTCTCTCCGTAAACGTCGTTGATGTTACGTGTCGTTTGTGCCGCGTTGGTGCCACGACGGCGGGCTGATTATCTAATTAAAAACCACCTAGCGACTGGTTGCAGTTCACAGATGATCGTGATCCATTGCTACTTCTTATTGGGGTAAAAAAAAACATACCAAAGAAAAGTGGCAATGTATGTCAAATGCAACCGGTCGCTAAATAGTTCATTTTTAGATAATCAGGGTGCGGAACTCATATTCCATAATTACACGAAATTTCGAAGTATCCATTATGAGGAAAAATGTTGAAATGTAATGAAAATACAACGCTAATCAATAAACAAAAGACTGATTTTGTAAATAGAATGTCATATTTTTAAAACAAAATTAATTTGAATTTAGAATTCATAGCCAATCAAAACTTTTTTTTGTTTGAAAAAGTCTGTACTGCAATACGGCAATTTCATAGGTGAAGACCTATTATCTTGAAATCGGGTGGGGGTTGCGCGGAACGCGTATTTTGGGCATGCGAAGCGGTGTGAGGCGCGGGCGGCGGGAGAGGGGCGCGCGCTATTGGTCGCTCACAAGCCCGTTGATTACGTAAGTCTGTTGCTAACAATTCTCGATTGAAAGCGCAGTTACATTGCTGCTTTAAGTAAGATAGTTGTCAAATTGGTTCTTAACTAAAGCAGCAATGTAACTGCGATTTCTGACAGAATTGATTGCTACAAAGTTACATAATCAGGGGGCTGAGTAGAGCACATGCGTGAACTTATCGCCACTCCGTCGAAAAAATCTAAGATATATGCCTCGTACTTCGTACTGTACCCTAATAACATCTCGACTCGCGCCAGACCTTCCGTACGTATATTATATCTATGCGTGCGTACGGTACGACTTACCTTTGAACGACCGAGGTGAGCTGTCTGGCAACGCAAGCAGCCTTGCGATATCGATACACGGCAAAGGTACAGACTGTTGTTCATATCATAAATAAGTAGGAATGTAATAATAACAAATGACGGCAAACTTCTTGAATTATGGCGGGCGTCGCCTGCGCAGAACGCTTATGACATAGTACCTACGCGAACATTCCCCCCACTCCCACTACGTCAAAAAATGTTCAAGATGATTGCTGGGATCTGTAACATAAGTTTTTATACTTTGTTTGTTTCATTTTATTAACCAAAAACATTTTTTTTTCAGGAAAATTCACATTCCTCACGCAAATCCTGTTTCAAAGCGTTCCACCGAGTAATCGTGATGACTGAGTCCAGATGGTGAAATACGATAGGATAGGGGCCATTAATAAATTACGTCACACGTTAAGGGGGAGGGAGGGGGTCGACGAAGTGTGACATTGTGTGACAAAGGGGTGGGTGGTGTCCTAAATTTCGTGACGTTACATTTCAAAATCATTTAAATTGAAGTAAAACAAATTTCGGAACTGCTGTTTTAATTCAATAATTATTTCTAGATGTAAAATTCTAAAATATGTGATGTCACACTAGGGAGGGGGGTCTCACAAATGTGACCAGCTGTGACAAGGATAGGGAGGGGGTCAAAAATCATGAAATTAGTGTGACGTAATTTATGGATGGCCCCATAACAATGTTTTTAAGGCGTTTGTATGACCGAAAGTGGCGCCCTCAAAGGTTTTTATTTAATAAGTTATTAATAGAAAAAGATTTTAATAATGTTTTACGTGGAGTTTTTAGGGCCCATGGTCTAGTATTTTTAGAAGGTATCACTACATGCCCTCGTAGTCATTCGTAGAACTAGATAGCAAATGTGTCAAAAACGGCGACTTTTAGCAGTTTTGCTATCTACTTCTAGCAGTGACTTCGAGGGAATGTAACGATACCGCCTAAAAATTATACACTGTGGGCCCTAAAAATTCCACATAAAACATTATTTAAATTGTGTATTAGAATTATGATATTAAATAAAATTCACCGCGGCGCCACTTTCGCTCAGGGTGCCACCTTAAGTCGTACTATAATAGTACTGTAAGTATCGTATTAAGAGTACCTACCATGTGATTTTATTAAGATTAATATTTTGATCGCCTATATTTGTAAATATAATATAGTACAAATAGAATAAATACAGTTCTATATTTTATGTATGTTGTATTTATTACTAGCAGCCGCCTGCGACTTCGTCTGCGTAGACAGTTAACTTTCTATCGCTCGGAAACAATTTTCTGGATCATTTTATTTGGCGTTTTCCATCTGTCCCCTGTATTCTTGAGAGTGAATTTCGTTTAGTCCTTTTCCTCTGTTACCCGTGTCTTACACTCTTACACTAACTTACCGCCGTATTGCCGTGGCGCTAGTATTAAATCAATAAAATAAAATATCTACACTAATAAATTAGTAATAAATTATTCGAATGATTGAGATAATTTAATGATCATTCAAAATCGCGCATCGCTAGAAAGAATGAGGAAGAGACAAATAGGGAGAGTTTTTGGCACCATTTTGTCGAGTACGGTTCGGTGTCTATTTTAATTATTTGAAAATTGATTCATAGTGGATATTGTGTCTTAAAATTGGTGCAGTTTTGTGGTACAAGTGTCTACGGAACTGAACAATATGTGGGATAATTGAAATAGGCGCGATCTTGGTTGTGTCAAGCTGAGACTTTAGTGGTAGCTAGCTACCTCTTCGTCTTGATATACTTGTTCTTGTTGCCAAATGCTCCAAGCAGCATTGGAATGCAATGCACCCGCATTCTAATGTAAACTTTAACTGAAACAATACCTACCACTGAACTATTCGATTATTCCCAGGAGTCCCCTCTAACACTGTCACCCGGGGTGACAAGACAACTGGGATCTTTTTATCCCAGTCGTCACCCCCGTGACGAATGGGACGAAAATTTCCCAGATGTTCCCTTCAAATTCGTGCCAGAGGGGACCGTGACAGAGAAATAACTTCCCTTCTCTAAGCCCGTGAGCGTGACAGACCTACCGAAACACTTGACAAGTTGACACTGGCAAAAATTACTTCCAAGAAGAAAGTAGATTGCTAAAATAAAACTAGAAGAAGAGACATCTAGGGATGTTCGATACCGGCGGGCTGATTATCTAATTAGAAACCGCCTAGCGACCGGTCGCAGTTCACAGATGAACGTAATACATTGCTACTTTTCTTTGGGGTAAAAAAAAACATACCAAAGAAAAGTAGCAATGGATGTCAAATGCAACCGGTCGCTAAATAGTTTCTTTTTAGATAATCAGGGTGCGGGTACCATAAATCTCCGGCCAAACTGAGGCGAATTCCGCGCGAAATTCGCGGCGCGATTCGCTCGCGCCGCCGATTGCGTCAGCTAACTTGTATGGGCGTGTTCACATTGGCGCGACTAGCTAGTCGCACGAGTTGCAGCGAATCCGCGAATCGCGCGATAGGGTTGCGTTCAGAACCTATATGCTCCAAGTGCAACCAAAGATCTAACGGCGCGTTCCAAACATTAGAGCGTGACATTCGGCGGACTGATTATCTTATTAAAAACCACCTAGCGACCGGTTTGATTTGACAGGTAAATGTGATACATTGCTAGTTCTTTTTGGGTCAAAAAAATCATACCAAAATAAAGTAGCAATGTGTGTCAAATGAAAACGGTCAGTAAATAGTTTATATTTAGATAATCAGCCTGCCGTTTACACAACTTTCTAGTTTCTCGTTCCAAACGTCACAGGCGACGGCTACCTACACGCATGGTAACTATTGTGGTCCAACTGAGTGATTATTTTACTCTTTGTGTGTGGTATAGTGATGGATCACATACCGTCTAGAGCAAGGCGACGGCTAGACGCGTGGTATTTACCGTGATCCATCTCCATAGAGTAAATTTTAACCATGGAAAGTAAAATATTAAACATTCCATACAAATTACTTTCCATGGTTAAAATAAAAATTACTTTGTGGTGATGGCCACCGATGACTTAAAGATTTGTCTGACAGAATGAGCCCAATTTTTGACGCGTGCGATTCGCCTCAGTTTGAACGGCTAAGCGAGCGAGCGAATCGCGTAGTATTCGCGTCCCTTCTGTGCGAGCGAATCGCGTCAGTTTGGCCGGAGCTTTAAGCCTCGATTACATACGCCGATTTAGCATCCTAGCTAGGAACCAATTTCGGGTTGCCACCCGTACTATATAATAAAATATTGTACAATAACATCGATTTTAAAATTGAATTAACACTATAACGGAAAAGTAAACATTGTTTAAGATTGTAGATGAGAATAGAAAATAAAAAGTCAAAAGGTACATTCTATTCTTTCGAGGCTTAAGCCTCGATTACATACGCCGATTTTAGGAACCAATTTCGGGCTGCCACCCGTACTTGACAATAAAATATTGTAGAATAAGTTCGATCTTAAAATTGAATTTACACCAAAGAGAATATAATCACTACGTTTAATTTACACTATAACGGAAAAGTAAACATTGTTTCAAATTGGAGATGAGAATTGAAAATAAAAAATCATAAAAAATGTTGACCTTTCTGTTATTTGTGCAAATTCACTGTTAAAAACGGGTGGCAACTCTAAATTGGTTTGCTAAATCGGGATATGTAATCGAGGCTTTAAGAATAAATAAAACATTTTTTTACCAGTTTTATTCTTATGCGGATACCTTGTATCGATATTTTGAATTGCAATCATTGCAATTCAATGGATTTCGATCTATTGCATTGCAATGCAATGCAATAGATCGAAATCCATTGTTTCGAGCCATGGATCGATCCCATAAAATTGATTCGATTTTTTGGATCGATCCAGTATCGAATTAAATATTTAGAAAAGTCGAATTTTTAATCACACTTTAATTTAATTATGATATTAAGTACCTAATACCACAATGGTAAAGCTGTGCTAATACTAATTAAATGTAGAGTAAATACAACAATATTTTTAAATTTTCCAATATTATAATTTTTAAGTAGGTACCTACTTACGTACACGAAAACAAAATTTAAAATAACTGGTGTTTCAGTCAACGTCAAATTAATATGAGCGTTTAGAGTACCTAGTCAAAAATGATCTGAAAAACATAAGTCAAAGTCAAATAAGCTTCATTCAAATAAACTTAATTATTAAGTACTTTTGTATCGTCTATATTTTCCTACCACCCGTTAGCATAAGCAATTTGATATACGCAGTTCGAAACATTATATTGTTGTTAGCACACAAGTGTTCAAAATTATCTGAGCTAACAAAGCTCAATACATACCTACCTAACAAAATAAAAATTGTTCTCTTCTCAAACTAAAGTTACAGTAGTTATGACGAAGTTGACGGCACATTGAAACAAGTGATTAGAGAGTTAATGTTTAGGGCAGGCAGGGTGGTCGATGATGAACCAGAGGTACTAAATCAACCGGCCAAATTTTTCGGAAACGTGACGTTGCCAGTTGGTGCAAATCATAGTAAGCTAGCCTCTAATAGAATCGCCCCTTCCTTCCCTAGTGCAAAAGACACGCATTCGCGTCGGTGGTGGTTTGCATATTTTACGTTAAAAAGTAGAAAATATGAGTATCATTTAGTTTTATTTCGTTTGTGCGAATAGTAGCTTTAAAGTGGTTAATGTGATAGATTGATTGTTGTTTGCGCTTTTTATCACAGTAATGAAAATTAGCTACACGTGGTTGAACAAGCAGTTACATAATTTTAAAGTGTATAAGTGGGGGGTGGTACAGGATAAACCAATTTGAAGGAGTACTTAGGCCCTCCGCTGCCTTGAGCGGGATCCCGGCGCGGGTACACGGTGCGGGAGCCCGTCGCGGGGGCCCGCGCCATGCTCCGTCGCGGACAAACAGCCCGTCGCGGGGACCCGCGCCGTGCTCCGTTGCGGAGAAATATGCGGCGGGCACTCCGCCACATGCAGCGCTGCTCTATGAATATACACGAATCAGCCCCGCTCGCGTGCGGCGCGTGCGGCGGGTAATCCGCCACACGCAGCGCTGCTCTAAGAATAAACAGAAAACAGCACCCGGAGCGGACACCCGCGACGGGATCCCGCTCAAGGCAGCGGAGGGCCTTAATGAACCACTGGTTCATTAGGTACCACCTGTGAGTCCCATCCCTGGTAAATTCGTTACTTTCCTCCTTAGCGGCGTCAGTAGGGTGAAAAATACGGCGTTTTGTGAACCAGAGATTTCCTTTGGTAGGATTGGTCCTTAGGACTCTAGGATGGATATAAGAAGTGGAGCCACCACGATTTTTGTAGTAAATTTTTTGAAGTTTTGGCTTTTAGCCCAATCTCGATAGATGTATTAGTTAAGCTGCTATGCCCAGTTTGATATCATATTCGTATGAATTTAGGGTGTCGAATTCATTTTTGGATTCATATTTGTACGATTCAGTTGTAAAACTATTAAAAAAAAATTAAAACAAAAATAAAATACTCGCTTGATTAAAGAAAAAAATTTCCATTAAATACACAAATTGGAATATTTGAAAAAGAAAAATACCTCGTAGGAGCTCTTATATCCTTTTATTTTTAAAATAATAATAAGATAAAATATTCTTGTTTTGGCTAATTAAAAAAAATAACTTCGTTACCGTCGTAAGGAAGTTATTATTTTTATTAAATATTAAAATTTTAAATATCAATTCGAAACTTGTTTGTGATAGGCTCAAATTGTAGCAAATTTAGTAAGCTTTATAAAAGTATTGAGTAGAAATACCTGAAAAACGCTTCCTTAAGGTAGTTTTTTCGAAAATACTGAAACAAGTGCCAAGTTTTTTCCAGCAGTACAGGGTTTCCAAGGGTTAAAACTTGGGTAGAACTACTCTCAAGGTACCTAACAACATCTGAAAAAAATCGTAGTTACATGCGCGCTTGTGATATTTGCCTTTTTTTGTCGATTTTGACTGCCATTTTTTGTTTTTCTAATAATTTACTGATATTTTTTAATGCTGCGTTATACTTTTTAAGTTTATTTCAAAACAGTTAAATAAAAGTTTTATAATGTGTATATATTCGGAATTATCTATTTATTACCTTTCATTTGATACCCATATTGTTATAATAAAAAATAATAATATTTCCATAGGTGTAAAAGAAATTGACGGCACGCGACAGTGAATTTTTTTTTCGCTATTTATTGTTAATAAAGAAATGTCATGTCATGTCCTTTGTCAATTTCTTTTACACCTATGAAAATATTATTATTTTTTATTATAACAATATGGGTATCAAATGAAAGGTAATAAATATCCAATTCCGAATATATACACATTATAACACTTTTATTTAACTGTTTTGAAATAAACTTTAAAAGTATAACGCAGCATTAAAAAATATCAGTAAATTATTAGAAAAACAAAAAATGGCAGTCAAAATCGACAAAAAAATGGAAAAAATGTGAAAAAAATGTGTGGAGAAACAATGTTTTTGCTTTGGAAAACACGAACAAAAACATTTTGCGCGGGTCGAGGGCAGGGTATTATCATAGTCTGTGGCAGGGTTGCCAGATGTCTTAATCGGTAAATCGCAGAAAATCAGCCCGTGACCGTGAATTCATTTCAGACTCATTTAGCCCAAAATCGCAAACATTGTTATCGTAGTATCCCAAAAAGTGACCAGTCATGATCAATATATCGATTTGAATATTACTCATGCCCTTACTAGGAATATTTTTAATTTCCAAGAAAATAAATCCAAAAAATTCTATGAGTTTTTTTTCAATGTTGTACCGAGACGCATTTCATGTGATCACATCACTCCGCCTCTTTGTGCTTTTCCACATCCACTCTTATCAATGAAAGTAATTCTTCGAAATCTGATTCGGAGCAGCGAAGAAAGTTTCTTAGACCAAATCGATCTTCTATTTTCAATTCCTAATAAATATTAAAATGTCTCCTCTGTAAATAAGGTCTTACTTGAAAGCGACGCTTTTTTCTTCTTCTTCACAACTCTAAAATCACTAAAATTTAAACTACATCCTCCTCATCCGAACTAATTTTGTTTGATATGCTAAGACTAAAGTGATCACTACGTTTTTTGCTTGAGAAACAGAGAAAGATATTTAAACTAGAAAACTAAGTTTTGCAGTGTTGCTAACTAGATATTTACGAAACATGCTGAAAAAAAAGTTTTTTTTTTAATAAAGTGCTAACATAAAATGCTAAATTGGCAACACTGAACTTTTGTCTACACAAGCCACGCAATCGCTGTGGACGGCGTGTCTAGAGAAACATGTTTCGGAAACAATGTTTTGTGTCGTAGACAGAGAAACCTATAGACAAATTGACGGCATCTGTCGCATTCACACACGAAAGAGACAGACTATGCACACGTCTTGCATAGAAATGGGATAGAGCGATATGATTTTCTGTCTCATACTACGTGCCGGTTTTCTCATGTGTAGCAAACTAGTTTGCTAAACAAACTTTTGACAGTTCGTCGGTGCTTCTTCGTAATCAGAAAGAAAAAAGTGTTTTGTGAGATAATTCGTTGCGGTGTCTCTTTCTAAAGTAAATTATTCAGTTGTTAGAATAATCATACACTTAATAAATCTGTGAAAATGGTTCGATGTTGTGTAATAGGTTGTAAAAGTACCAGTGATTGTAAACTTTCAAATATATCATTTCACTCGTAAGTATTGTCGATTTTAACAAGTAATATGCATTAAATTCAATTGGTATTTTAAATTTTCGTTATAGAACAGTTTAATATTCGTTTAAATTCAATCTGAACATGTCTAAAGTTCAAGTAGAGTATTTTATAACCTAATCACTAATTTGGATTGTGTTGCCAGTACTCTACGTTAATTTGCCCATTTTCAAATTGCACCATACAGTTTGACCATAAAGAGTTGAAATTAAATAAAATGGAACAAAAAATTTTCAGTACAAAATTTAGTAAGTGTTGCCAATTTATTCGTGATTTTGACGTGTTTACATAGAAAGTGGCGCCCTCATTTTTTGTCAACTCTTTATGGTCAAGCTGTACGTAAATCGTTTATAATACAGAAGCTAAAATATGATTAACCTTTACAGATTTCTTAAAAAATAAACAGTACGTACTCGTACCTACCCTATGGATTGATGCCACACGCCGGACAAATTGGGCCCCAAAAAAATTTTCAAGAATGTGTAGCAAACATTTTGAAAAAAATAAATGTTTCTAATAAAGAAAAGAAGAGAAAGAAGAAAGTCACTGTTCTAATCCCTCTATTCCTATGCTATTCCACTTGTGGTAATATTTTTTTGTTACATTTGTCTCATTTGTTGTAAGTATGTTGGTTGTTATTATAATTTAGTTATTATTTCAGGCTCAAGAATTTTAAGTCACAGTGACTACAGCTGCTGTAAATTTACCTCCTTAAAAGAATAAATTGTAATGTGATTGCATCAACTTTAAAAGTAAGTTTAAATTTACTTATAAGTATGTAATAGTTTTTTGCAACAAATATATATATTTTTTTGTATGTTATCATAGTTTAGTTACTATTTCAGGCTAAACAATTTGGAATTTTACTCTCAGGGCGCTAATAGATGTTTTGCATCAAAAAAGCATTGCAAACAGTACCACGCAATGTAACGCATGTAGCGCAACAGACCGCGCTTGTGTGCGTCGTCGTGCCCAAAGAGTAAAATATGGTCGCGCTCGTGCCGTGCTATGCTACACACCGAGGCATGCGGCCGAGTTGAAATGAAAGCGTGTGTGCGTGCGCATAAGATACATTGAGTTCTGGAATTTCCAAACCATTGTTTGTTACGAAATATTTAAATTTTTGATAATGTTTCTTTGGACTTAACTTATATATATTGTTTAAAATTTGTTTTAATAAAAAATTATATTGTTTTTAATTGGACCTTCATTATCATCATCATATCTGTTGATTTCCCAGGTATAGTCTAGATTAGAAGACAATAATTAAATGGTCCTGTCCTGATGACGGGCAGAATACGTATGCTCAGAGCTGGTCAAAGGTCTTTTAACGCAATTTATAAAAGTGGTTTCATAAGTAATGTAATCGTTATTAATGAAAAATAAAAGCATTAAATGTTTTATATGATGAGTTTGTTTTGTTTTGAGTTTTCTAAATATCCCTTCTAATTCTCCTAAATCTCAGCAGACGTTCAGACGCATTAGGACCACTTGCGGAAAAGGTGTCTCTTTCGTATTTGGTCCATTTCGCAGAACGTTCATTTCGCATTTAGTCCACTTTCTAAAATAACTCCTTTGCGAGGCGAGGATTGATATTTTTTTGTTTTTCATAAATATGGAGAAGGTTAACTTCTATATTTTCAATCACTTCGATATTTTTCTTTTCTTCGTAATACGTCACCAAGGTACAGTACGAGGCATATATTTTGAAATCAGGTGGGGATTGCGCGGAACGCATACTTTGGGCATGCGCAGCGGTGAGGGGTGCGGGCGGCGGGAGAAGGACGCGCGCTAGGTCGCTCACAAGAGCACATGCGAGAACTTATCCCCACTCCGTCGGAAAAATTTCAAGATATATGCCTCGAACTGTATTAGGTACAGAGAAAAGAAAAACAAATTAAAATAATTGAAGTTAACCTTCTCCACGTTTATGTGATCCTGGTTATTTTATGACGTACTAAAAAGAAAAAATATCACAAAGTGAAAATATGGAACAAAGTTCTCCATAAACGAATAGATTTATGTAAAAAGAACAAAAACAAAATAATTTACCTTCTCCCATATTAATTTATGTGAAAGTTCACCAAATGTTAAATAAACGTTCTGCGAAAAGGACCAAATGCGAAACGGACGTTCGGCGTTCTACGAAATGGACCAAAATGCGAAGTGAGTGGACCTAATGCGCTTGAACTGAACGTAGTAGGTTTAAATATTATTGCAGATTGCAGACATTTGTTTTCTACTTAGTGCATAAATCTGGGGTAAAATTGTTTATGTAGCAACACCATCTGTTTATCGTCCTGTCTCACACGCGGCCACGCTGAGCAGTCGTCTATAGGTTTCTCTGTCTACGTTTTGTGTAGATGTTTTTGTTGATTGTGAAGAGCAAAACATGCGCTATGGACCCGCCCTTAGTATGACGACATTGTTTTGATTAAAATATTCTGTTCAAAATATTCTCTGTGTTATTCAGAGATGTTTCACAAAACTGGGGTGCAAGACTGTTCTAACAAAACCTGGTTTAATGCTTGTAAACCAATCACAATGCACCTTTTAATCCTTAAACGGTGGGACTAAACGTTAAACTGTCACTCTGAATACAATGTGCGCTAAAATGGCGTTAGTCCGCAGTCTAACGCCATGTTAACTTTAGCCCTAGTTTAACGAACGCACTCTGAATAAGACAGAAAGTGTATATAATACGATAAATACATAATACGACTTTTCGATCCGATACTTTATGCATTATGCATGCATGTGTATCGATCCATCAGAGGATCGAATGCTATTGTATCAATACAAAAATCGAGTGGATTGTATATCGATCCACGCAAGTATCGGATCAGATAGATGAACATTTTTAGTTGCGATAGACACTGCCCATAAATAATTCCTAATCTGTGACACACTGACAGACAGTATTTTAGTGATCTGTGACACTGATTGACTGAACCAGCGTTGCCATTTACACGGCAATTGCCGTGTTACACGGCAATCAGGGTCAATAATGAACCTTGCTACGGCTTTCTATGGCAGAACTTTTCATACAAACACGGCAATTTCATATGCTCTAATTCTTTTAGGAGTGCAGTAATTCTATCGAAACACGGCAATTTTTGCTATTTTCCGCCGATATACGGCAATTTCACTGACAAAACACGGCAATTAAAAAATTTACAATGGCAACACTGGACTGAACTGACAGACAGACTGGCCGCCGTGTTTGGCAATTTTGTTGCGATCAAATAAATTATTTGAGCTAAATTGGATTGGATTCAATAAAACAGCACCATGGCCTACCATTACGTTGTTACTGCTCAAAAACCAACAGCCGTGACAGCATGTGTTACAGGTAAACAATACAAGTATAAATGCTTCATGCGTTGAGGTTAAACTAGCCCAACTATAGCACATTGAGTTATTTTTGTTAAGGACATCATAATAAGCTTGATAAGTTGTAGCGTGCTGCCTGTCGCTCCTAAACTCTTAGTTTTTATCTAGTTTTAATTTAGTTAGGGAATAAGTATTTTTGGCCACAACTTTCCAAATTCTTTGAAAATAAGCATTTGCTTGGCATAGCAATATAATCATAGATTTACGGCGATTCTTATCATGTTTGTAGTTTCATCCTCTCGTACAATTTTATAGAATCTCATACATTTTCATATCTAGTAGAAAGTAAGGTTTAATTTTTTATTTTGACAGCTGCTTGTTTACGTGACTGTTTAGATTTGCTTTTTTTCAATTTTTATTCACACTTCGCGTAGGTTGTATATCTTTTTACTGTTCCCAAATACACAAATTCCCATTTCAAAATGCTGTATTATTTTTCTTCTACATCATCGAGTATAAAAAGATTGTCAAACGTGCTTTGTCAACATCAGTTATTTCTATGCTTTGAATCGCATTGTGCTACAACAGTTCTGGCCGTTCCCGGGCCTTACACAAAGGCCCGGTACCTTGATTACGTAAAGCTGTTGCTAACAATTCTCGATTGAAATCGATTGAAAGCGCGGTTGCATTGCTGCTTTAGTTAAGATAGTTGTCACATTGGTTCTTACTAAAGCAGCGATGTAAGTGCGATTTCTGTCAGAGTTGATTGCAACAAAATTACAAAATCACCCCCCGGGTCTGAATGCCTATGTTGATTTGAAAGAAAGCTTATTGCATTGCATGCCCTAATAATGTGTTTTGTTATGATTCAAAACAAAATATCTGATGGTTTTCTAATAATGAGGATCAGTAACAGGTTTGAATCCTATAGTTTTATTGGTATAATATAAAAACATATTCCTAGCTATGAAACTTAGTGAAAGATTTTTTTAAATCAATTTAGAAATGGTTGAGTTATGAGGGTTTTGAAGTAAATGCCAAGCTCAATGCAATATGTGCTTTAACACATACAACATAAGGTTCGCATATGTCTTGATGACGTCATATAGTGATGTACAAAACTCGAGTCGTCGAGTTCTACTTTTGAAGAATCGACACGGATTGGCAGGACTCGGTGAGCTCAGAAGGCTCGTAAGCCCGAGCCTAGCTGAAAAACGAGCTCTCTGAGCCACGCCTCGAGGCTTCCCAAGAGTTTCAAGCCTTCAAAAGAGCTCGAACCCATTAAAAGAGCTCGAGCCTTCAAAAAGCTCGAGTCTTAAAATGAACGCGAGCCTCATAAAATGCTTAGAGTTCATGTTTATGATTTTAATATTTATTAAAGCCGAGCCTATCGAGCTCACAGAGCCCTGAAAATCTGAAAATTAGAACTCAAAAAGATGAATGTCTTATGATATAAAGAGCACCGTAGATGCTTAATCTATTGTGCTTTAGCTCTACTTATCCTCATTCATCAGCAGCCCATCACAACTAGTGCGCCGAAAAAGACTCGAGTCGTGAAAAAGCCTCGAGATCGACTGAGCTCTCCAAAAAGGCTCGAGCCGTGAAAATGGCTCGAAGTCGGCCGAGCTCTGAAAAAGGGTTGAGCGCTAAAAAAGACTCCCGA
Source organism: Agriphila tristella (assembly GCA_928269145.1). Lineage (NCBI taxonomy): Eukaryota > Metazoa > Arthropoda > Insecta > Lepidoptera > Crambidae > Agriphila > Agriphila tristella. The sequence goes on along the minus strand of OV743443.1, from coordinate 18,392,373 downwards.
GTCGTCGAGCTTCGTACGACCAAGGCGAGCCCTGTAAAATGACTCCGAGTTCTGGACAAAAGGACTCTGAGGACTTGAGTCTTGTACATCATTAACGTCATAGCATAAGGACTCCCCAAAATAACAGTGTTTTAGCATGTTTTAGCTCTTATATCTTCTCAGGTTTAAGAGATATGGTAAAAATTTCTTCATAGTTAATCATGTGCTTTTCTGATAAGCCACTAAACAAAAATTGTTACTGATCCTCATTACATTAGCCTTTGTTCACTTTATATGGCGCTTTAAAAATGTGTACTGAAACCATAATATTATGTTGCAGGCAATTTCACGTCTCCCACGGATCTGAACCTGCTGGTAGCAAAGGTGACTCGCCTGGAAATGTACCTGGTAACCCCTGAAGGGCTGCGACCCTTGAAGGAGGTGGGGCTCTACGGGAGGGTCGCTAAAATGAAGATGTTCCGACCTCCGGTGAGTCCCATTTAAAGTCGGTTTATAATAATAATAAGCCTTTTATTTCTGAGCTACACTTTGGTTGTTACATAATATTATCTTAGTATTTAAATAACATCTCTCCGCTCGCCGTGTGCCTTTCGGCAAAGGCCTCCTTCAACCCCCTCCAGTACAGCCTATCAGCAGCCACTCTCGTCCAGAATGGCTCTAGAGTCAACTAAAGGTCGTCTTCCCATCTTCTTTGACCGGACTAGTAAAAACAGACTAAAAAACGCAAAACAGGCAATCGCGCGGGCGGCGACGCCGGCAGTGACAGACAGCCCGACTGAGTATTCTGTTTAACAGACGCGGTAATATCGTGACCTTGGAAACAGACTAAAAAGTATCAAATAAAATTTTCTGTAAATATTTATAACCCTATACCTTAAATATTTATAACCCTATACCTACAGAAATTTTAAACCTAAAAACGTGGGGCCCATATTGGATGCATGACAATATGGATGATAAATTTTACAAAATGCGCCCCACGTTTTTAGTTAGGTTTAAAATTTCTGTAGGTATAGGGTTATAAATATTTACATAAAATTTTATTTGATACTTTTTAGTCTGTTTTTACTAGTCCGTTTGAAACCGTGTTTTTGAAAAAGTTTTTTTTCTGTAAATTTTTCTTTTTACAAAGCCATAATCAAGCCTGTATGGACGTACGGTATGCAACTCTGGGGCTCTGCAAGTCACTCCAACATAAAAATACTTCAACAATTTCAAAATGCAGCCCTTAAAATTCTATGCAATGCACCTTGGTTCACGAAAAATGTAGAAGTGCACGAATACCTAGAGATACCATACATCAAAGACGAAATAAGCAAATCTACGTCCAACGACTTCGAACTCATAAAAACCAACTAGCTACAGCCCTACTTGATACTAGCCAAACCATAAAGCGACTGAAGAGAACACCACTGGCCACCATTTGACTGGGGTCATCTTTATGTGGAGGACATCATGTCGTTGGATGTGAAGTCCTAAAATCCCTGATTGCAACCAATTTGATTATGGCCTATAGGCTGATCGCAGATAGAGAAATGAGAAAAAAAAAACTTTTTACGTTTTCACAAGGGGTCTATTCAACCAATTTCTTCAACCATTTTTGTTGTTGCTCTCTAATAATTTTTCCAGTCCATCTCCATTTCAGTGTTCGAATTTTGGTTTCGTCATCTTTCAAATTGGTCACTTTCCTTAAATCGCTTGCTCTTTTCTTGTCCATCCTTGTATACCCTAATATGATCCTTTTCATACTTCTTTGACATGTTACTAACTTATGGCTGTGGTTTTGACACCCCAAACAGACAGACTGTACCAGATAAAAAATTGGACCATTAGCCAAATACTGCTTTATTTAGCAGATTTTTTTTGCAGGAACATCAATAACTGCCTACTCTACTTTTAAAGCTTGTTCAAATATTATTACAATTCTCCATTTTATTATATTTTTTATTACTATCTAATAAATGTATGTTAATTTTCAGGATGAAAACAAGGATTTGGTATTCATTTTAACGGCTCGATACAATGCAATGATTTTGGAGTGGAAAACTGGTCCAAATGGTCAGTTGGAAGTGATAACCAGAGCCCATGGTGATGTATCAAGCAGAGTCGGCAAACCTTCTGAGAACGGAATGCTGGCAGTTATCGATCCTCAGGCTCGAGTGATAGGATTGAGACTATATGACGGCCTCTTCAAAATTATACCATTAGACAAAGATTCTACTGAGTTAAAAGCAGCCTCTTTAAGGTATTATTAATTAACATATTTGTTGCTTTACTTTTCGAAAATGCTGTGTCACCTATAATGGGGCACTTATTAGTCTATGTTTGTCTGTACCATTTTTTTATTTTTGTAATTGTTTGATAAGTGTTCTGCTGGTGTACCTACTAAAATAAATAAATAAATAAATAAAACATACACAATTAATTGCGCTGTATGTTCTATATGTGCACATACAGTGGCGGTCACATAATTAAAGACACCAGTTGATTTTCATACAAACGAGGTAACTTTGAAGGCTTGGTTCTCCGCCAAGGATTGACCTAGCTGGGATCTGATGATGGCTTTCCAAGGAGTTAATAGAGGAGATTCAGATCGCTATTCACACCCAACTGATCTGATCAGCATTTTAAGAGATATAAGAATCCAAGTTTTCTTTTTCAGGATTTCCATACATTTTTATGCTAATTTCGCGATTTTTTTTAAACATATCCTTATATCTCTTAGAATGTCAATCAGATCAGTTGGGTATGTATAGCGATCTGAATCTCCTCCACTCACTCCCTGGAAGGCCATCATCAGATCACAGCTAGGTCAATCCTTGGCGGAGAACCAAGACTTCAAAGTTACCTTGTTTGTATGAAAATCAACTGGTGTCTTTAATTATGTGACCGCCGCCACTATCCTTACTAATATTATAAATGCGAAAGTCCGTTTGTTTGTTTGTCTGTTACGCTTTCACGTCTTAACTACTGAACTGATCATTCTGAAAATTTGCATGCACGTTGTCAGGGGTACAGAGAAGGACTTAGGGTACCTTTCATCCCGAAAAAAAGTATTGTTCCCGATGGATAGCAAAAAACCTTTCCACGCAGACGAAGTCGCGGGCGGCCGCTAGTATAATATAATTCAAAACATGTGCAACTGGATAACAAAAAAATAGAGAGACTAACAGAAGTTAAGCTTAGTACTACGGGCGCTCGAGCATCGCACACACACAATGACAGCTCTCGCCGCGCTGCGTCACGTACTCGAAGTGGTTTGAGATTGTTTTGAGATTCCGGTTTTACAGTGTCAGTGAGTGATGTGTATGTCCGTTGTTAAGCTTAACTACTATACTCTCTCTATATTGTGATAACAGGACAGATGTGTGGAAGGAGATGGGGGATACGGGTTCAGACCCATCCATTGAGTACATTATTATACTTGTTCAGACCAAAATGAAATTAAAGTACCTATAAATAATAAGTTGAATTGTAAAAATAAGGGTTTGAAAAATAAAATGTAAATATATTCTTATATCTGAAAAGCCCTTAAAAATAGGAGTGTAACTATATTCTGGGTTTTGGATATAAATATTTTTGTATTTGTATTTTGCTAGTGGTCACACAATTTTGTATGCAATGTCAAACAATTTTACTTTCATTATTTGCCCGGCCGAGAATCGAACTCGGAACCTCTTGCGTAATAGACCGGCATATTGACCACTGCACAACTCAGGTTTTCTTTTATTTTGTAGGCTGGAAGAGTTGAATGTGTATGACGTAGAATTTATGCATGGCTGTGCCAACCCAACGCTAATATTAATACACCAGGATCTCAATGGAAGACACATTAAGGTAATCATTTAGTATTGTATAATAATGCAATCTCGTTTTTACACGACTTCCCAAAAAAGGAGTGTATATGTGTTCAGAGTTCATGTATGTTTGTGGGTATGTGAGTTTCTTTATTTCACCATAACTTCTAAATGGCTTAAAGAGCATGTAGCTACCTTGAAACATAGGCGCGATAACAAGTCTGCAGTGTGTGAACACGCCTTTGAGTGGCCCAACCATTACATTAAATTCGACAAACCCCAAATCCTTGCTACGGAACGCAGATTTATTCCTAGAATGCTCCGCGAGGCTATCGAAATAAATAAATATCCTAATTTCATTTCAATAGATATGATGGTTGGAAAATTCCACCAGCTTGGGACCCCATCATTCACAAGCTAAAGCCCCAAGCGCACTCTGCAAGATCTAATGATACGGTTAGTTCCTTTTGCAAATAAATTCACAAATATAAAAGAGGGAGGTTGGCCTTCCTCTCCAATTTTTCTTTCGCCATTTCTTGGAGGGGCCTCCCAATTTTGTGAAAATGTTGTAGTTTCAGTAGATTCTCTCTTTTTAGCATTAATTAATTCACAAAACTAAATTATAAATTAACTTAAACCAATTAAATAAAAAATCTTTGTTAAATATTAATTTCTGAATGGGTTAAAAAAAAACATCGCTTGAGGGTAGGCTCACGAGTAGCTTCAGTCCCCCGTGACCACGGCAGCTGCAAAGGTGCCGAAACGTCGGGAAAATCAAAAATCAAATCAAATACCAACTAATTATCAAAGTACTTTCAATAAAACCGCGCTAGTATCCGTTAAAAAGTCTTTTATCTCATGTCTAGTGAGCTTGAGAAGTGAATATATCATTAGTTGGTCAATAATTATTGGGGAAATTACTTTATGTTTTCATGCTTTCAGACACATGAAATAAGTATAAGAGATAAGGAATTTTGTAAAATTCCTTGGAAGCAAGATAATGTAGAGACGGAAGCTTCGATACTCATACCAGTGCCCAGCCCTCTTGGTAAATATACATTTCATATTATTCTGAGGCGATCCGACAGAGAACTAAAGTCATCGGCATAGCCCACCGGATTAGCAAGCTGAAGTGGCAGTGGCATATTAGCCGTAGAACTGATGGCCGTTGGGGTACTTGTACTATTATGTATTCTGTGCCTGGGGCAGATGAGTTCTTGAGTGGAGACCGCGTATGGGCAAACGTAGTGTGGGACGCCCTCAGACAAGGTGGAGCGGCGACAGGGTTGCCAACTTTTTTTGAGTCAAATATAGTAGTTTCAAGTTTTTTAGTGTAAAAATATAGTAGATGGCGAAAAAGTCCAAAAGAAATATAGTAGGTTGCCGTCAAGGAAATTATAAGTACTTCAAGTACTTATAATTTCCTGGGTTGCCGTTTTGTATGGAGGATTTTAAAGAAGTTGCATTTTTCATATTTAAGTAGAGTTTGGTCAACGAAAGATGGGTCTCGGTTAGAAATGGAACTAATTTAACTGGGAAAGTGGCTCCTCCATTTCCGGTTTATCTTTTGTTGACCAGACTCTTAAGTATTAACATTTTCATAATTTATTCAACAACCATAAAGACAAGTGTTAAATCACAAAAAATATTATGCAATTACTTATGTGCATATAAGTAATATTTTTGTTACTATGTTTTAATTTTTTCACTTGAAAAAATATATTGTTTCGCCTACTATATATTTTTTCAAAAAATATAGTAAGCGAGCCCTCAATATAGTAGGATACTATATTATATAGTAGGGTTGGCAACCCTAAGCGGCGATCTTCGCAAGGTGGCTGGCAAAAACTGCATGAGTGTAGCCACGGATCGTGCTCAGTGGCGTGCACTCCGAGAGGCCTATGTTCAGCAGTGGACGATGATAGGCTGATGATGATGAATGATATTATTCTGGTATTATAAAATATTGAACTTTATGTTAATACAGCTTATCTTTTTAAGGTGGTGCCATAGTAATTGGACAAGAATCTATAGTATATCATGACGGACAAAATTATGTAGCTGTTGCCCCACCACAAATAAAGGTACTGTACTATTATCTATATACAATACAGGGTGTCCCAAAAGTTTGCCACACGGGGGGAAAGTACCTTAAATATTGAAGATAGGAAATTTTTCAAATTTTAATGAAAGAAGACTTCATTTTGTTTTGAAAAATAATTGAAACTGCATTCAAAGATTTTTGGAAATCACCTGCCATAACCAGGAATCGAACCTTTAAAAAAAATTTTTTTTTATTAATTTTTACGATACCAATCGAAAGGGTTACGGAGGATTATTTTTTTGTAGTCACACAGTCTTAAACAAAAGGAAGACCATGAATTTTTACTTTTAAATTTTAATTATTTCGTTACGTTTTGAATCGTATGCGATTTAAAAAAAAACTTTAAATGCAGTTCCGTTTCTTTTTAAAAACAAAATGAAGTCTTCTTTCAGTAAAATTTTCTATCTTCAATATTTAAGGTACTTTCCCTTCGTGTGGCAAAGTTTTGGGACAACCTGTATATAAAAATGAATCCAATTTCGCGTGGTCAAGCCATCACGCGTGAACGGCTGGACCGATTTATTCGCTACGAATTCGCTTCGAAACGAACGAAAGCGGAATACGCTAAAATATATTGTGTAAAAGCTAAAATCCTGGGAAACCACATTATGTGCCTACGATAGCGAGTCACATGCTAATGTTTATATGCCCTTAAGGGCAACATATTTACAAATATTTTTCTATTTAATATCTGCACTGGCACCCTAGACAGGGGTGGACATAAATAAGCCTGATAAACCTATGATAATGATTTTTCTATCGTCTGTTTTTTGTTAACAGTACCTGGGCGACCGAGCTTTGCTCGGTTATTACTATTTTATTGTAATACTAGCGGTCGCCCGCGACTTCGTCTGCGTTGAAAGTTTTTTTGCTATCCCTTGGGTACATAAAAGGTACCCTATGTCCTTTTCTGTACTCCTGAAAACGTGTATGCAAAATTTCATGATGATCGGTTCAGTATTTAAGATGTGAAGGCGTAACAAACAAACAAATAAACAAACAAACGGACTTTGCATTTATAATATTAGTAAGGATAGTAAGAATTGTGGTGTTTAGGTGATTATCTACATTGTTATCTCAAACATTAACTATTTTTTTTAAACTTGTCTAAAACAATAAAAATAAAAATATATATATAAAATTGAACTGAACATATAAAAAAAGTAAGTCACCAAGCGGGATTCGAACCCGTAACACTCTTTTCTTGCCGTCCGCGTTTTAACCCGCCGGACCAGACGGACAGTGGCCGGCAGGACGAAATTAGCGACCATATACTGCGTCGAAAGAAAAACGCATGAAAACTCGAAAACACGCGTTTTCCCAAACATAAGACTAATCTAGATCGATTGTTTACTCCCGAAAACCCCCATATACCAAATTTCAACGAAATCGTTAGAGTAGTTTCCAAAATTACTCTCTTAGTAGTTTCCAAAATTACTCGTTTAGAGGTATAAGATTTTAATTAGTACAAAAATTGTTAAAGGCTTTTCTATCAATTTAACTTTTCTAAACAGCAGACTCCTATAAGCTGCTATTGCCGCGTGGACACGCGCGGTCTGCGCTACCTCCTGGGAGACTCCGCTGGCCGCCTGTTCATGCTGTTGCTGGAACTGCACGAGAAGATGGACGGATCGCAGACGGTCAAGGATCTGAAGGTCGAACTACTTGGTATGGAACCTTCGTTTTAAAATGATTTGGCTTAGTAATTTTCTGGTAAACACTATTTTGGATAAGATTCAAATTTGTGTAGAATGTTTTTTTTTCTTCTTTCTCTATCTGCGATCAACCTTTAGGCCATTATCAAATAGGTTGCAATCAAGGGTTTTAGGACTTCGCATCCAACAATATGATGTCCGTCCCCATATAAAAATAATTTCGGACAAATGGTGGCCATTGGTATTCTCTTCAGTCGCTTTATGGTTTGACTGGTGTAGTATGTAAAATAGTATTTTTACTACTGCCCTCATAATTAGTTCAGTTTTGCCATCTGATTGCATCGATTTTCATTCTTATAATTCTTCAAACAAAATAATAAATGTTCAATGCTAGATCGGCTCATGTCATTGGAGTAAAGTCTAATATGAATGCCATCTTAACCCGTCAACGCCCGGAAAATGAGACACAATAGATTTTCTATTGTTGTCCGGACGCCGGCGTCGGCGCGGGCATTGATGAATTAAGCGAGGTTTAGACTAGCAATAAAAATCGCAGAAGTTGACTTTCGCAAGCTATCACCACTGTGTAAACAGGTGTGGCAAGCTAGGTTGCAGCTTGTGAAACGTGCTCTTTCGAGAAATTGCAGGAATAACTTGCTAGTCTAAACCTGTCTTTACTCTTTGTTTCTAGGCGACATCCCCATACCAGAATGCATGACATACTTAGACAACGGCGTTGTGTTCATCGGGTCGCGTCTTGGTGACTCGGCGCTGGTGCGACTGTCGGCGACGCGCGACGAGGCCAACCAATATGTGCAGCCGATGGAGAGCTTCACGAGTTTGGCGCCGATAGTAGATATGTGTGTGGTCGACTTGGAGCGACAGGGTCAAAATCAGCTGATAACGTGTTCAGGTATGTGAATCTTGAATTAAGAGAGCACTTTTACTGAGGTCTGAAATATGAGTATGTGCGTCTGTTGGTGATCCGCGACGCGGCCAACCAGTATGTGCAGCCGATGGAGAGCTTCACTAGTTTGGCGCTCATAGTGGACATGTGTGTGGTCGACTTGGAGCGACAGGGGCAGAATCAGCTGATAACGTGTTCAGGTATGTGAATCTTGAATTAAGATAGCACTTTTCCTAGGCAACCAGTACGTGCAGCCGATGGAGAGCTTCACGAGTTTGGCGCCGATAGTGGATATGTGTGTGGTCGACTTGGAGCGACAGGGACAGAATCAGCTGATAACCTGTTCAGGTATGTGAATCTTGAATTAAGATAGCGCTTTTCCGAGGTCTGAAATATGAGTTAGTGTGACTGTCGACGCGCGACGAGGCCAACCAGTACGTGCAGCCGATGGAGAGCTTCACGAGTTTGGCGCCGATAGTGGATATGTGTGTGGTCGACTTGGAGCGACAGGGTCAAAATCAGCTGATAACGTGTTCAGGTATGTGAATCTTGAATTAAGATAGCACTTTTCCGAGGCCTGAAATATGAGTTTGTGCGTCTGTCGGTGACCCACGACTAGGCCAACCAGTATGTGCAGCCGAAGGAGAGCTTCACGAGTTTAGCGCCGATAGTGGATATGTGTGTGGTCGACTTGGAGCGACAGGGTCAGAATCAGCTGATAACGTGTTCAGGTATGTGAATCTTGAATTAAGATAGCACTTTTCCCGAGGTCTGACATGGAGTTAGTGCGTCTGTCGGCAACGCGCGACGAGGATAGCCAGTACGTGCAGCCGATGGAGAGCTTCACCCCGTAGGCACCAGACTGGTGAAGATCTCCATCGGCTGGACATGTGCGTGGTCGACTTGGAGCGACAGGGACAGAATCAGCTGATTACGTGTGCGGGTCTGTCATAATCCGGAATTGATGGTTCATTTGGGTTTAAATTATATCTAATCGTCATAGACAAGGTTATTTTTAGTTAATACAAAACCTCTCGTGGCGTGGGGTGGATCAGACCATCAAACTGAACAACTTTCATTATGGGACCGTATGTGTACTGTATCCATTGCAACGGATACGTTTGAGTTTTGTTTTCTGTTTTCTTTGACAGGCGCATTTAAAATGGGTTCCCTACGTATAATCCGCAACGGCATCGGCATCCAAGAGCAGGCGTCCATCGACCTGCCCGGCATCAAGGGCATGTGGGCGCTCACGCTGGCGGACGGCGCCACGCACCACGACACACTCGTGCTGGCCTTCGTGGGGCAGACCAGGTACAGTCAGCGCCAAAATGATCATTCAAACCTACCAAAATAGCTAATCATCATATCAGCCGCACGACACCCACTGGTGGGTATAGGCCTCCCCCAAGGATCTCCACGACGCTCGGTCCTGCGCTGCCCGCATCCAGCGGTTTCCCGCGACCTTCATTAGATCGTCGGTCCACCTTGTAGGGGGGCTACCCACGCAGCGTCCTCCGGTGCGCGCGAGCCATTTCTAGAACCTTTCGGCTAGGCGCGCATGGAGGATCAAACTATCGGTGAGCTACAACACACTCATTTCACCACTTTGGCAGTATATATCTTTCAAACGGTTGACTTTGAGAAAAAATAGTCTTAGAAACCTCAATGTCATTTTTAAAGACCTATCTATAGACACCCCGCACGTATAGGTTTGATGAAAAAAAATTTTTCAGTTTCATGTGGGGAGCCCCCCCTTAATCTTTTATTTTTTTTATTGTTATGTAAAAACCTTAAAGCGGTTCACAGAATACATCTACCTACCAAGTTTCATTTGTGTAATCCTAAAACTTTCGGAATAAAATGACTGTGACATACGGACGGACATACAGACAGACATGACGAATCTATAAGGGTTCCGTTTTTTTCCATTTTGGCTACGGAACCCTAAAAATATGAAATTATAATTAGAGATCAGCGAAATTTTGATAGTAGGAAGCCCTTCCACTAATCTAGCACTAATTATTGAATGCACCCAGTACTCTTTTCGGTGTTTGCTTTGAGAGCTAGTGCACAAACACATGCTACTTTAGTGCAGTCCATACCTATTTCCAATCGTACGATTTTTTAAGCTTCCTTGCGCGCTTAAATCTATCGAACCATTGATTTCATGCGCGACCAATGCACTATCAAACGATAATAATCGGCCGATGAAGTTAAGCTTTCATGCGCGCCTAGCCTTCCGCCCCAACTGCCATCCATTCTTCTCGCTAAAATAAAGCTCGCCAAATAGCTAATCGTTTGACAAAAATCAACCTTATCTCAAGACATTAACGAGCAGTTTTGCACTATCAATATGACGGCCTACTTAAAGTCCTCATCCATCTACAAGAGCAGTCGGCTTGAAAAGAAAATACAACAGCTATTTTTCCCTTTCAATATATTGTTATGAGTAAACGAGGGCTGTAGATCCTTACTACGCGTTCACTTCATCATTGCCGCTTCCTCCCGGCCCGCTTCATCAATCCGCACCCCTGTGTCGCCCTCCCGCGCGCCTCCCCAGGCGACGCCGGGGGCGCGGTATGAAGAAGCGGGCCGGGAGGTAGCGGCAAGAATGAAGTGAACGCGTAGTACTATATGATACATTTTTCACAGGGTCTTAGCTCTAAATGGTGAAGAAGTTGAAGAAACAGAAATTAAAGGATTTGTGTCGGATAGGCAGACATTCTTCACGGGAAACGTCTGTCACGATCAGTTGATCCAGGTGGGTAAAAATCTACTTATTTAGTTAACGTCTAGTTTCTAATACTAAAAGCTAGTTTTCCGAATTTATGCTAGTGATAAAAAAATATTATAATTGTTAGTCTTTTATCCGACGATCGATGTTCTCAAATGTTGCATGCGCCTACTCGGACCAAATCTATGGAGCTGCGTCTACCTACACGTAACATGACGCGACGTGTTAAGTGCCAAACGTACACTATATAAATACGACTCAATTTAGAAGGTTTCTGCTCTAGTCGACGACGCCAGCCTTATCCAGAGCTAACTTGCTACTTAGCTCGTGTAGATACTAGTTTCAACCCTGACTTTTCGCTCGCAAGTAAGTCCAGCTGACTAACCAGATCTATTTTCGGGCACAGTACGACCAGCGTTGCCAATCTGTGGGGAATCCCCCAATATGCGGGGATTTTCAGTCCGATTGGGTAATTTGTGGGGAGAGCGCCAATGTGGGGAAAACCCGGGAAATTAGGGTTTTTAGATTTTTACACTAGAACTGAACTTGGAAGTTTTAAAAGTAATTAGAAGTATTTCTAAATCATGTTTATTTAGATCAAGTTTACGTGGCTTCAGCTTATCCAGTACTTAGATAGGAAGGTTTTTTAGAGTTTATTTTATGGCAACATCCATGACCATCAGTGCCCTACTGTTTATCAAAACTTACAAGTCTTGTTCTTTTTAAAAACAAGCATTTTCCTTATGAAAATGATTATTCCACAAATTCGCTTATGAAAACACGTTATTTTTTTTTTTACTTTACTAATATTTTTTTTCCCTTGTATTAGTGATTTCGTTTATCGAAAAAAAATAAAACTCGTAAAATAAAAAGTTAAGTAAAATCATTAAAATGTGTTAAATAACGATTTTTATCTACTTTTTGTTTTTGTTTTTTGGATTTAGAAGAAGCCAGACGAATTGAGAAGAAAAATTCGCAGTTTGTCTGCCAGACGAATTGCGAACCAGACAACCTGCGAAACACTCATTTTGTAATAATATGTTTAATTTATATGAATAGCCCTTTTATTTCGTTGATAAAAATTTGTGGGGAAAATGTGGGGAATTTCGATTTTGTTTTCCCCAAATTTGGGGATTTACAGTCAGGTTTTTGGGTAATCCAGACCGTGGGTATTGGCAACTCTGAGTACGACATACTGCCGATCCAAACTACATGTACCCAGTTACTGGGTCCGAAATTCCGAGTCATTGGGTCCAGACACTGACCCCGTATCAACTAGCCCTAATAAGAATATTAATGAGTATAAATTTACCTGCTTTTAATGAATGTAATGGATGGATTTTATTTTAGAGTTCATTTAATGATTTATTTTTTATAATTTAATAAATTTGATGTGACATCTGATATTAACTTAATTTTTGTGACGTTAAATTTTTTATTTTTTATTAACGACAATGTATGTATAAATTTATTATTTTAAAATTTTTCCTTTTTGCAGTGCCCTTACAGGGTTCTTGTGTGAACTTGCTAGCTCATAAGATCTTTTTGTACTACCACAAGAATAGCAAATAAATGACTATTAACTATTAATGGGCGGCCGCATATTGTGAGAAATTTCTGCCAAAAAAAATCTGACGATCGCCGGAAGGCACTCGGACTCACTCGGTGCATACACTTTGTATTAGACCCCACACACTGTGATGCCTCGTTTACGGAGACGCGGGGCGCGATGCTTAACGATGCTTAATAATAATATAACAAATTTTGAATTATTAAATTTGTTTCTTTTTGATTGGACAAATTAACATTTTTATTAGTTTTAACCACCTATTTATATTAGGCAGTGCGATCTTAAAATAATAGTTATTTTTTTCAATCCCGCTAACGTGCGGGATCCCGCATGAGCGATCCCGCAAAGAAGGTGCGGGATTCCGCACCTTCTTGCGGGATTGGATTCCCTATTCTTGATGAACAGACTTCTTGTCGACGGAACCTTCTGCCAGATTTTATTTAGAAATCGTACAAAGCGCAGTCGTAGTCACCATCGCAATGGACTACGATTTGGGGGGTATTTGAGGGTTTTGACTTAGTTTGATTATGCGCCGCCGCCGCCGCTTCAGCGAGGCCCGTCGCTGCCCGCGACGCGTCTCTATGAACAACATCATATACTTATTGCCATAAGTTTCTGTTTACGCATGCAATGATAAGTGCCGATTCACGCCCCGCATCTCCGTAAACGAGCACTTAGAATTAGAACTTCCGGCGACCGTCAGAACAACACGTTTTCTGTCAGAAATTTTCTTACAGTATGCGGCCGCCCTAATATCGACTTTGTTGCAGGTGACAGATGAAGGCATCCGCCTGATCGCGCGCGGGCCAAACGGGTGGGAGCTAGCGGAGCAGTGGAGCGCGGGCGGGGCGCGCGGCGTGTCCGTGGTGGCGTGCGGCGACACGCGCGTGGTGTGCGCCGCCGGCCCGCGCGTGTCGCTCGTCGCCATACACCGCGGCAAGCTGCAGCTGCTCGCGTCAGTACTAGCTATCACTATAGACAGGGAGCGCGGGCGGGGCGCGCGGCGTGTCCGTGGTGGCGTGCGGCGACACGCGCGTGGTGTGCGCCGCCGGCCCGCGCGTGTCGCTCGTCGCCATACACCGCGGCAAGCTGCAGCTGCTCGCGTCAGTACTAGCTATCACTATAGACAGGGAGCGCGGGCGGGGCGCGCGGCGTGTCCGTGGTGGCGTGCGGCGACACGCGCGTGGTGTGCGCCGCCGGCCCGCGCGTGTCGCTCGTCGCCATACACCGCGGCAAGCTGCAGCTGCTCGCGTCAGTACTGTATCTTAACTGTATCACTAAATAGACTGTACAGTAGTTAGACCTTCCGCACATTGAGCCACTAAACGCGCCCACAAGGTGCGGACGAGTTTTTTTTTCATACATTTTGTATAATATCAGCAGAAACTTGAGTGTTCGCGTGTCTGCGTCCGAATCACAAGCTGCGGGAGTCGCCCGAGCTCGCTACTTGTGGCTGCGTTTTGTGCGACCCTCCGCATATCGAGCCACTAGTCGCAGCCACCGATCGCAGCCGCTAATGACTTAGAGGACGCTGGGAAGAAGCCGGCTCTTGTGGCCGAGTGTACGCGCGATGCAAGCGACAAAACGCGGCCATAAGTAACGAGCTCGGGCGACTGGGCACTGAAACGCTCGGTTTGCGCCGATACTATCCTTACTTAATATTATAAATGCAAAAGTCCGTTTGTTTGTTTGTTTGTTACGCCTTCCCGTCTTAACTACTGAACCGATCATCATGAAATTTTGCATACACGTTGTCAGGAGTACAGAAAAGGACATAGGATACCTTTCATCCAGAAAAAACATACAGTTCCCGAGGGATGGCAAAAAAACTGCCCACGCAGACGAAGTCGCGGGCGGCCGCTAGTACAAAATATATCAAAATACTCGTCCGCAACTTGTGGTTGCGTTTATTGGCCGCGACTAAGTGTAAGTAGCTCAATGTGCGGGCGCTTTTAGTCTCTCTATTTTGTGACTATAGTGTCGGTGACGGCGTGCAGCGATTATTTAAGATTATTGTGATTATAACTATTTCGAATCAGATCTTAATATAAAAGCAAAATTATATAAAATCATAGAATAAACTATGTCGGGATTTACACCATGTACCTGTTTATTTTTGAGACTCCGATATTTCGGCGCAGTTGCATGCGCCATGATCACGGAAGAACTGTCGATTGTTGCGTGCGGGTAGATGTTATTGGCAGACGAATCGGTCTACCCTCCGTCTAGTTCTTTTATTACTACGTTCGATACCGGTACCACTGTCTGCAAACTCACTATTCACTCGAATTTGTTCTCGACACACGACACTCAACAGAACGCCATTACATACCAAGAATGGTCAGAGAAGCGATTGAAATTACCAAATACAAAAATTTCAATCGTGAGGATGGGTTTAAATTGTCGAGTGTCTGGAATCCAGTAGTCCGGTTGTGTAAAAACAAAAAAAATAAAAAAGTGCCGTTTCGCGTACAGATACAGTGAGTGTCGTGTGTCGAGAACAAATTCGAGTGAATAGTGAGTTTGTAGACAGTGGTACCGGTATCGAACGTAGTAATAAAAGAACTAGACGGAGGGTAGACCGATTCGTCTGCCAATAACATCTACCCGCACGCAACAATCGACAGTTCTTCCGTGATCATGGCGCATGCAACTGCGCCGAAATATCGGAGTCTCAAAAATAAACAGGTACATGGTGTAAATCCCGACATAGTTTATTCTATTAACGTCAATAACCATGGAAATTTAAAACAATATATTATATAAAATCATTAAGAGGGCGCAGTCTGCACACTAGCGCCGCCACTAGAATAAAATTCATAGTGCTCAAATAAAGACTAAATTGTGAATTATCTCTCTGGAGTGCACTCCAAACAAGCTTTGTGGTATTTTTTATCACTTAATCAATATTTTCTAGCCTGCCGTTTAGTTTAATGGACTTTTATTGCGAAAAGTGGCCACTTTTAGCAATAAAAGTCCATTAAACTAAACTACAGGCCCAAAAATATTGTTTGAGTGATAAAAAGTACCACAAAGTATGTTCGGAGTGCACTCCAGAGAGATAATTCACAATTTCGTCTTTATTTGAGTATTATGATTTTTTTTCCAGTGGCGGCGCTAGTGTGCAGAATAAGCGCTCTTAAAATAAAGTCTTAAAATGACTGCATTTTCTAATTAGACTTGTTAATTTGGTAGTGAGGTGTGCATGGAAGAGGAGGTGGCGTGCCTGGACTTGGGCCCGGGCGGGGAGAGCGCGCTGCTGGGCGTGGGGCTGTGGACCGACATCTCCGTGCGCGTGCTGCGCCTGCCCGACCTCACTCCGCTGCACACCGAGAAACTCTCCGGAGGTCAGTGCTTAATCTCGTTTATATCTCTTCTTTTTTTATATATTTTTTTTTATTGAGCACTGCCACATGGTACATATTATGACTTACATTACACAACTTATAACTACATACAAAAATAACTGATATGCACCACAATATCGGCGTGCATAGCACTTAAAATGTTATCAGTGTGCACTACGGTATAGATACTAGATTACAGAGACTTAAGATAAATGTAATTACCAACTTACTTAAAATAAATAGACAATTTCTTTTTAAATTTGTTAAAACTATCATTAAAAATGTCTAGATCTTCATTTTTACTATTTAAACTGTTATATTCCTCGCAAATTCGTGCCAATGGAGATTGATGACCAAGGTTAGTTCGCGAAAATGGTAGAGCGAAAAGTTTTCGAATACGGTTTCTTGGATACCTACCAGGCACTTGCAGAGAGATGTTAGACAGCAGATTACCGCAGCGAATACCACTATTAATAATCTTATGGAGGAAAAGTAAGTTCAACGTTTTTCGACGCGCATGAAAATTCTTTCTATTATCTATATAAGAGGTGCCCATACTTTTTCTTAAGAAGATCGACCTAGCGAAAATGTATGACTATGAGATCGGCATTTTGAACGTTTAACCCACCAAATATTTAATTGCATAAGTAAAACTACATCGGGTGCAAATCTGTTATCCTTTGGGACTACTTTAAAACCTCTCGCGATCGACCGTATGAGCACCTCTGATCTACATAAACAGAATGACGTCTGTACGATGTATGTATGGGTGAAGTGTTCAGGGTTACTTACCTTTATTAAACACTAGCGGCCGCCCGCGACTTCGTCTACGTGGAAAGTTTTTTTGCTATCCAACCCTACCCTCGGGAACAAAACTTTATATCGGGATGAAAGGTACCATATGTCCTTCTCTGCAGTGACGTGCCTAGGGTCTGAGATCAGGGCAAGCCCAAAGACCAAAAGCTCAAAAAGGGTAATCTTTAGAAATGGGGCGACTGAAATGAGAATTGAAATAGATAGGAGGGGTAAGGGGGGGTGAAGGAAACCCCCCAGTGCCACTCCCGCCGCGAGGAAATTAATAATTACTGAAATATATGATTTTAAAAATCCTAACCTCAAAACGCCACTTTTCTTATATCTAAGTTCTTTCTGTCACGGCTCTGGGGGCGAGGGGAGGGTATGTACGTACAAAGTTTCGCACGTCAAAAACGTCGTTTCTGGCGCTTCGCCGGCCGCTGCCGCGGCACGTTCGCTTCGCTCACTCGGCTCGCGCGCTGGGTTCATGTCAACCTAACATGCTCGTCGCTACGCTCCTCGCACCTATCACGTAACCTGCGGTCTTTGGTCACCATCGCAGATAATTTTTAACCTAGGTAGTAAAAGTAAATTTTTTTAAATTTATTTCTCGCGTCCTATTTGTTTCAGCACCTTAATATTTCGTATTCGTGATCTAAATTATGAGTTCTTTACACAAAAAAAATATGAACTCAAAACTCCACGTCAACTAATGGAATTTCGTCATACAAAATTTTAGTTTTGTCAAAAAAACAAAAAATAAAAATTTCCTCGCCGAGAGTATAGTATCATTTGAAAGGCCTTTCGAAACTCTACAAAATGCGACATGTTTCAATTCCAAAATCAGACGCCCCATTTCTAAAGCCAACCCCTCAAAAAAAACACAAGCTCCAAATTTTGTACATTCTTCGTTTCTTGACTTGACGAGTTCAATAAAAGCACACTGTTAGCATGCACAATACTAAACGGTAATTTAGAAGCATGTCAGTAATGTCATGCCTTCAGTGGCTTTGAAAAAAGCAGTTTTTTTGCTTGAGCGAATGTATGAATATTCATGAAACAAAATAAGTGGCTAAAATAAAAAAAATACAAATTAGTTTACACGTTATTCACTTATATTCTAAATCAAATCGTCTATCTTTCTGAAGGAAAGATTTTATTACATCAGAGTAAAACGTTGGTGAACGTTTTAATTCTACCAACAGTTGTTTTAACCAATGATTTTACCTTTCCCTCGCCGATCAAAACTTTTACACATTTTAAACCTTCACAATCACAAGGAACAACATCAGCCGTCGATCTGAACTCTGGCATCTTTTTGTACAACGAAAAACACTTATTTATGCAAAACAAAACACTTTATCAAACAAACATTCGCTCAAACTGACAAAACACCTGTTAAAAGTTACTACTTGACACTAGTTACTACTAGTGCCTAGTTCCAAATCACGCCAACAGCACTGTTAGCGTATAATCCATTAAATTAAGAAGGTACTCAAATACCCTATTTGTGGAATATTTTGTGACTATTTAATTTGGTCGGATACGCGCTAACAGCGCTGTGAGCGTGATTCGGAACGCGGGGTAGATATCGCTCCTGATTAGCCCGTTTGTATGCGCTACGCAGCCATTGGCCGGATTGCACAAAATCCGCGCAGGGATTGGCCCGATCGTGAGCTGGCTGCTGTTTCCGCGGCGGCCGGGCCGGGTCATCGTACGCACTTGTGGCTATCTTCAATAGCAAGCATGCTTTGGCTCGGATTGATCATTTTTCATAGAATCTATAGATACTTACAGTAGTATGTATGTAGTGGTGTACCAGTTTCGCTAACGTGAAAAGAGTACGGATATATGAATTCGCGAAGCCCGGTTGCAAGCCAACGAGTGCGAGAAAGATGTAGTGTATTGTTCGATTAATACGCTATATTATGCAGTTTAACGACTTGACTGTCGATCGGTTGTTTGAAAAATTGAATCTTTGGTTGATTTTGATTGCAAATTTACGTTCGTAAATAAAATTTTGTTGTTGTCATTAATTGAGATTCATTAGTAGTGTAAATAAGATTTTGTTAGGGCAAGCCGGGCTTTTAGGCTTCTATGGAGGTACCGCCACTGCTTCTCTGTACCCCTGACAATATGTATGCAAAATTTCGTGATGATCAGTTCAGAAGGCGTAACAAACAAACGGACTTTCGCATTTATAATATTTGTAAGGATTCGCTGAAAACATCATCATATTCTTTCCAGAAATAATACCTCGCTCGCTACTGATCTGCGTGCTCGAAGGAGTTTGCTACCTCCTGTGCGCGCTCGGTGACGGCTCCATGTTTTACTTCACCGTGGACCAAGAGACCGGCGTGCTTAGCAATAAGAAGAAGTTCACGCTCGGCACACAGCCCACCGTGCTTAGGACATTCAGGTATCATCATCATCGTCATCACCTCTTTGGATCCATTTCTGGACATAGGCATAGAATATAGGGTGTTACAAAACAACCCCCAGTGCCGTATATAGTAAGTAGGTACCATCAAACTGAACAACTTTTACTTTAAGAGACCAACTCTGAAAATCGCGAAAAAAAATTGGCAGTTTTTTGAGATTTTCGTTATTAGTTTTTGTATGGAACAGCAAAAAAAATCGGCTGTTTCAAGTTGTTCCTTCGAGCTTGATATAATATTTTGTCACTATTTGTTTTTACATCTTGTACACAGAGTAAATTCTATTTTTTTATTTTACTTGTTTATTACACAACACAGATTACAATGAACGATCGTACCTATGTAATTCTTACAGTTGTTTTTATACTAATAAATTGTCTTTTTCCCCAGATCTCTATCAACGACAAACATTTTCGCGTGCTCGGACCGCCCTACAGTTATATTTTCATCCAATCACAAACTGGTATTTTCCAATGTGAATCTCAAAGAGGTCACCCACATGTGCTCTCTCAATTCCGTTGCATATCCAGACAGGTCAGTCAATGTACTTTTCTGTACCGTATTTTAAATTGTATGTAAAACAGTTAAGGTTAAATATACCGGCGGGCTGATTATCTAATTAAAAACCACCTAGCGACTGGTTGCAGTTCACAGATGATCGTGATCCATTGCTACTTCTTTTTGGGTTAAAAAAAACATACCAAAGAAAAGTGGCAATGTATGTCAAATGCAACCGGTCGCTAAATAGTTTCTTTTTAGATAATCAGGGTGCGGGTGTAACAAGACACTCAACGAAGCCGAGGTCTACGTATTCTGCCCATCATCTTTCTGTTCAAAATTATTGCTGGGAAACGATTTTAATTTTTTGGTGTTAAAAAAGCATTTGCATACGTACCACGCAATGTAACGCGCAACAGACCGCGCCTGCGAGTGTATGCTACACAGCTGCGTGCGGCCGAGTTGAAAGGCAGCGTTTATGTGCGTGCTCATGAGATACATCGAGTGACGACGTTTTGAAGCCATTGTTACGAAATACATAAAATTTTGTTAATGTTTCTCTAGACAAAAGTTGGGAAATAACGAATAAAATAAGATTACATAAAAATTTTGAAATTTTTTTTGACTTTGACCTTCAATAACTTCATAGCTATTGGTTTCCCAGGTATAGCCTAAAAGACAAAAATGACCCCGATGATGGGCGGAATGCGTGGACTTCGGCTTCGTTGAGTGTCTTATTACACCCGTTAGGTCTTATAATATTTTTGTTGCTTTTAAAATGTCTTGAAAGGCACTCTAGAATCAGTTTTGACAATTTAAACTAAAGCTATTCAAACTATATTTCGAGTCTTTTACTCTGTTTTTATGGCAAACAAAGTGTAATTTTAGTATTTTTAAACTATTTGAAACAACTTGAATACATATTTGAGTAGAAATAAATCAAATACGTTTTATCAAGGGCTTAGATTAAAAGTTTTGGTAATTTTGCGCAAATAAAAGAGTAAAATGCTAAATATAGTTTCAAGAACTTAAACTTAAGCAATAGGTCGTGCATCTCAATAATGCCAAAAGGCCTTATTTAGCAATATCGGGATTCTAACTTATTGCTTATATTTGAGACTTGGGAAAAAAAAATGCAATTTTCTATTTGCGCAAAATAACCAAAACTTTTATTCTAAGCCCTTGATAAAACGTAAATGATTTATTTCTATTGGTGGGGCTACTGAGCTCATCGAACCACCATAAGAACATTTATGCCTACTTCCAGCTTAGCACTAGCTACAGACAGCACGGTAACCATCGGCACTATAGATGAAATACAAAAACTACATATTCGCACTGTACCACTCGGAGAGACCCCACGACGCATCGCTTATCAGGAATCTTCACAGGTAGGTAATAGTACATACATTGTTTTACATGTCACAATAATAGACTTGACTAATTTTCTTTTGAAAAAGCTTCAAATCAATGAACTCCGAACAGAACAGTACATGAAAGTGTCCTAGATGTTGTAACATGTGCTAAAATCGTTTGATTTGTTGTTTTGTTTTTAAATGTCAAATGTTATTTCTGACATATTTTAATAAATCAAAAGTATTGATAGCGGTCGGATCGCCGCTGCGATTAGCTTTGCGTTGCCATCCCCATTAACTTTAAAAGTGACAATACGAACACACCTATCTGTCCAAAGAAGATTGATAGCCCGACTAACGATTAAGAATTGCCTTTTTCAGTCGCCCTATCTTGTTCTGTCGTTCAGAACTGCCATTTGCTAGAGTGATAACGATAGCACAGAATAACTAATAGTACAAGTACAGAAGCAGGACTCCGCAAAGTAATTTAAATAAATAGCGATTTTTGCTCCGACACAATAAAGTGCAATTCAGATCGCGCAGTTCACCTAGTAGTTGCCTCTTTCTATCGCGTGCTCTTGCCTTTTCTGACGACGCAACGTTAGGGTTGTTTTCTTTTAAATGAACTGCGGAACAGTAATGTCGATTCGACATTCTTAAAAAAGCTTTTTTAAAAAAAGCAAAACCTAAAATCTTAAAAAAGCAGCTCTATAAAAAGCAAGAAATAATGTTCAAACGTCTGTTAGTCAGGTGGAGCTAGAAGTATTTTTTTTACTTATTGTATTGTTTATATTTTAAAAGCCCCACCCGACTTCAATAGACGTTTGAACATTATTTCTTGCTTTTTATAGAGCTGTTTTTTAAGATTTTTGAAGGTTTTGCTTTTTTAAAAAAGCTTTTTTAAGAATGTCGAATCGACATTACTTTGCTTTTTGTTTTTTTTTTTTATTTTAAATTTTATTGTGGTAGGTATGTAAGCGATGATTTTATAAAATAAAATGTTATAATGTTACATATTTTCCAATGGTATACCCCGAGTAACTCAATTTCCACAGGAGTTCCGTTGGGCCTTCGCAGTTTAACTCTTGTCCAGAACGTCCTTGACAATACATATTTAACTTGTTTTTGATTGTCATAAACCTACCGATATTTCAATCACTGTACAGTTCCTATTTGATTTTGAGGAGTTCCCTCGTGTATCTACCAAATTCAAAGTCCAATACCAATGAAATTAATATGGTATCATCCTTAAGGTGTCTGCTTTCAAACAAAAAAATAATCATCTAAATCGGTTCATAAACAAAAAAGTAATTTCAGCTAAGTATTTCAGTAAGTTCAGCTGTCTTCGAGTAATCGGTGTACATGTGAATTTCCTTGTGGTCAAACATGGTGTTCGTTACCACAAGATTCTTCTCTAAACATTCCTCAATCAAACTCCTGCCATTATCATTTACTCTTTTTAACCGACTTCAAAAATTTTAAAAGGAGGAGGTTATCTATTCGTCGCGTATATATTTTTTTATTTATATGTATGTACACCGATTACTCGAAGACGGCTGAACCGATTGAAATAATTCAAACGGTATAACATGACGTTCCTTTCCAAGTCGGTCCCATTTTTTGAAATTTTTAAATCGGTTTAGTAGTTTTCAAGTAATCTTGAAAAAACTGTCGTTTTCGTTACCATTTTATATGAATTCTGGCGGATTTTCAACCATTACTTTTTTGCTTATGCACCGATTTAGATGATTCTTTTTTTGTTTGAAAGAAGACACTTTAAAAATGATACCATATTAATTTCATTGGGATTGGACTTTGGATTTTGAAGATACACAAGGGAACTCCTTAAAATCTAATGGGAACTGTACAGTGATTGAAATATTGGCAGGTTTATGACAATCAAAAACAAGTTAAGTACCTATTTATTGTCAAGGACCTGCTGGACTATTGTTGAACTGCGAAGGCCCAACGGAACTCTTGTGGAAAAAATGTGAAACATTACCTATAACGTTTTATTTTATAAAATCATCACTTACATACCTTCCACAAAAAAGTTTAAAATAAAAAAGCTTTTTAAAAAAGCACAACCTCCTTCAAAAATCTTAAAAAACAGCTATATAAAAAGCAAGAAATAATGTTCAAATCGATTGATTAAAACACGTCTATTGAAGTCGGGTGGGGCTTTAAGAATATAAACAATACAATAAATAAATAAAAAAATACTTCCAGCTCCACCCGACTTCAATAGACGTGTTTTAATCAATCGATTTGAACATTATTTCTTGCTTTTTATATAGCTGTTTTTTAAGATTTTTGAAGGAGGTTGTGCTTTTTTTAAAAAGCTTTTGTCTCCATATATTCCTAAAACTCCCTCACATCCTTCTCTTCTCACCTACCCATCCGTTAAAATCTCCAAGCATAACTATCCTTTCATTATCTTTGCATTCATTCAAGATGTCTTCCACACTTTTTATATTATTTTTATATTATAAAGGTCGTAATTTATAATAAACTCTCTTTCTATCTTCTCTCCACAATACAAACTGCAATTTATTGAAAAGAACAGTAACGTCAGTCACCGGGTGCGTGGCTAGCCCGACTAAAGCTGAGCGGGTTGTACTTTTTCGGCCCCGTGGTGCCATTTTTTAAGCAATATTTGTTTGCAATTACACTTCCATAGATTTTAGTTCGCTGTGTAGCTCTAATAGTGGTCAATACCGGCAGACATTCGGCGTGATAACGATGCGCGTGGACAAGCTGGAGTGGGGCGGCGCGGGGGCGGGCGCGGGCGGGGGCGCGCTGGCGGTGGCGGTGCGCGCCTCGGCGTCGGCCGCCGCGGCCAGCAGCAGCGGCGCGCCCGCCCAGCCGCCCAAGCACGCGCCCAGCGGGCTCGACCTGGAGCAGCACAACCTGCTGCTGCTCGACCACCACACCTTCGAGGGTACGTGCACTGTTACTGGCGGCCAGCAGCAGCGGCGCGCCCGCCCAGCCGCCCAAGCACGCGCCCAGCGGGCTCGACCTGGAGCAGCACAACCTGCTGCTGCTCGACCACCACACCTTCGAGGGTACGTGCACTGTTACTGGCGGCCAGCAGCAGCGGCGCGCCCGCCCAGCCGCCCAAGCACGCGCCCAGCGGGCTCGACCTGGAGCAGCACAACCTGCTGCTGCTCGACCACCACACCTTCGAGGGTACGTGCACTGTTACTGGCGGCCAGCAGCAGCGGCGCGCCCGCCCAGCCGCCCAAGCACGCGCCCAGCGGGCTCGACCTGGAGCAGCACAACCTGCTGCTGCTCGACCACCACACCTTCGAGGGTAATCTTTTTTTTGTACCGAAGAAAATGCATTTATGCACTTCCCTGCAGGTAAGCGGGAGGGGAGTGTGGGACCCGCCAGGAGGGAGCGCAACATTCACCGTTGCGGCTCCCTCCACGACTGTCTTTCGTGATCCCAGTGATCCCACCCAGCCGAGTGCTCGATGGTAACCTGCACTTTCACTGTTATTTTTTTAATAAATAAAATAAAAATCATGTAATTTAGACGTGAGTCCATAGTGTTATTAGCGATTATACCTTAAGAAACTTTGCCTTTTGCCTACTACTACTACGAACACAGAATACATAACCTACGACGAACTTTATTTTACAGGATATTGTTTGTAAATAAACTATAGAACTTTAATCGGTACGTGTGGTGTGAATTTTCGATACATTTATGTACTTAACGAACAATTTCAATTAAGATGAAGGCGCCACTGTGAAGGCACTGATAGCCTTAAGCCGCAATTACATTGCCAGTCTAGTGTCCGATTTCGGAATTCGATCATTGTTCATCTATTGGCTCCGTGCACGCTTTTAGCGCCACCTAGCTTTTTGAAACTTTGTTGGCTCTGACCTGACCGTTTTGACGTTTTGATATGTAATGGCGGCATTGTGACTAAATATAAAAAAATACTATACATATTGTGTTATTAATGTAAAATTCAAAATTACTGTGATTTGGGTGGACAAAGTGTTGTGAAATCATTTTTGGTCATTTAAATTAAATATGGCAAGCAATCAAAAAAAGTGTTTTATTTTGGTTATATCAGGGTTTGTTTACTTCTTTTTAGTTGTAAATTTTGTAAAACAAGAGGATGAAGCTACTTTAATAATTTTATTAAGTGATAATAAACATATATAATTGTTCCTGTATCGCTGGTAATAAATTAAATATCGTTTTCAAACAGATTACAGAGCCTACATTATTTCCACTTTTTGCCACCTTGAGCGCTGCGATCGATTATTATACCTTCGCACCCAGCAAATAAATCCTCTATCGATATACACAGATTTCCCTGTCAAAATAAAAAAATTGAGTTACCACTATGCCAAAAAAATTGGTTTAAACCTTACTCTTGAATCACTCTATCTGTTAAAAAAACGCATTAAAATCCGTTGCGTAGTTTTAAAGATCTAAGCATACATAAGGTCAGACAGCTATTTTGTTTTATACTATGTAGTGATTTTTATTGTCAAATACGGGTGGTAACACAATTTGGGGGTTTAGTCTAGGAATGACTGATTCGCAAAATGACTACGTAGTCTATTATTGACCGATTCGTGGAATGTACAATTCTATAAATGACTGATTCTAGTAATGACCGATTTCACAAATGACTGATTCTAGTAATGACCGATTCTACAAATGACTGATTTTAGAGTTTATGAACAATAGAGATTTGACAAAGAATTTGGTAAATAAAATGCAAAGTAGGGAATAACGAATCATTTATTTCAACACCATAATCAATGACGTTGACCTGCTAACAATTTTTATAAAGAAAAAATAGTTCTTGTATTACAATATCTCATACTACATTTTGTAGCGCAAAATCAAATATGTATTCAGATTTGGTAAAAAAATAAAAAAAAATAAAAAAAACACTTAGGAATACGTAGTTGAATATAGGTAATTTTTTTTAAAAATACTACTAATATTTCACCGTTTTGAATTGCTCTTAATACTTTTTAGTGTATAAAAATTGTTAGCAGGTTAGCGTCATTGATTGTAGTGAAAAATGTTTGAAATAAATGATTTGTTATTCCCTACATTGCATTTTATTTACCAAATTCTTTATCAAATCTCTAATGTTCAAAAACTCTAAAATCAGTCATTTGTAGAATCAGTCAATTGTAGAATCGGTCATTACTAGAATCAGTCATTTGTAGAATCGGCCATTACTAGAATCAGTCATTTATAGAATTGTACATTCCACGAATCGGTCAATAATAGACTACGTAGTCATTTTGCGAATCAGTCATTCCTAGACTAAACCAATTTGGGGAATAGTGTGATCGCTACATCCAAAAACTAAATTCCTAAATTTGATTCCTTAATTGGACACTAAATTCACTTGCACTTTACAACGCGTACATAGCATTCCTAAGACCAGTAAAACAAAACGAATCGAGTACACCTATAAAACAGAAGTACTTACTTACTCAATAATTTTGTTGCAGTTCTACATGCACATCAACTAATGGCGAACGAATTTGCGATGTCTCTAGTCTCGTGCAAACTGAGCGACGACCCAAACTACTATTACGCTGTCGGCACCGCTATAGTCAACCCGGAAGAATCGGAACCTAAGCAAGTAAGTTATAGACAGTGTGACGTCACGTAATGGCGGAGTTAGACATTTTGGGTAAAAGTAAACATCTGAAGAAAGCAAGTTTCTCTTCTTGAGACATTACGGCATAATACTTATGCCTAACACCAAAATAACTAAAACTAAAATAACAAATCAAAAGTGCCAACGTTCTCATGTATATTTTTAACCAAATTTACGTCATCAATTTACGGCACTGGCCTTCCTTATATGTGGATAAGGAGGATGGGCCATAATAACCCACCACGCGGGCCCAATGCGGATTGTTAACGACTGTAAATGCAGTCGAGACCAACGGATTAACGTACCTTCCGAAGCACGGAGGGGCTCGAGATATTACGTTTTAGGTCACCCATCCCATGACCGATCCTTGCGAAAGTTGCTTAACCTCCTCCAGGCGCTTAACCACTGCACCACTGAGCTTCTCGAGATTTTTAGTTCTTCACGGTTTAGAAATAAGTCTCAATTCAGCTATCTGCCTTTTGATTTTATACAAATATTCGTTTTAAATATTATCTTAATTGCAAATATTTATTGTAATCTAATGAATCTTTTCAGGGAAGATTATTATTATTCCACTGGACAGAAGGAAAATTAATACAAGTAGCTGAAAAAGAAATCAAAGGAGCGTGTTATACACTTGTAGAATTCAATGGAAAATTACTCGCCTCCATCAATAGTACGGTGAGCGAATTTATTTATTTAAAAATAGTACTACCTACTGTATTAGACATTTATATTGGTTTTTAAAAAAGCGTTGTTATATTTATGTAAGTATGGATACTGTTCCCGTGAGATAAAAAAACAACTGTCCACGCAGAAAAATGTCGCGGGCGGCCGCTAGTGGTATTATAATTTCTTTCTTCTATATATAATAAGATTGTTTGCTTGGAAGAAATTGCCCCTAAGCAATGAGGCCGCCTTTTGTGTGTTTTCTCTGTTTTTTTATTTCCTTGTTATATGTCCTGTCGTAAGGCTCCGTTACGCGAAATCATTTTCTCTGTCTTTTTCTTTACGTGTAAAGAGTATGGAAGATAACCTCACTTCTGCACTTTTTCGATATTTCTCGTTGTTTTTTCATCATAATCTTTAGCACAATTATCTTTCTTGAAAAAAGTTATTGGAGCAACTGCACAGTACGTTAAAGTGTGTTTTGATGTAGAATTCAATACGATTCCGCTATTATTTACGCCAAAAATATGGCCCGCGACAATCGGTTTTGATGGTATTCTGAGTTTTTTTTTACAATCATCTGTGAGGTTTATACGCAATTTAATACTTGTAGCTACTAGGTAATCTCTTTATCTTATCGTATGTTTTTTTGTGGCTACAACTTTTCTATATGTTTTCTATATGAAAATATGGCCCGCGCAAACCATCCTTTCTATTGTCTAATTTCAAAATCTATCGCAATCGCTTTCAAGATGTAACACATTGAAGCTTCTTCTTGACACAAATAAAAACTTACCAAAGAAATGCAGCAATGTCTCACATCCATCTGTCAAACGAAAGCGATTGCGATAGATTTTAAAATTAGACAATGAGGATCAGTAACGATTTTTTTTAATGGCTAATTTGAAAGCTAATGCCACCATATGATTAACTGTGTAAATTTTTTTACGATATCTTTTAAACCTGAGAAGTTATAAGAGCAAAAACACTGATTTATCGGGGTTCCCTATGACGTCATCGCGACGGACGCGAACCTTATGTCGTACGTGATAAAGCACATATTGCATTGAGCTTGGCATTTCCTTTAAACCCTTTTAACTCAATCATTTCTAAACGGATTTCAAAAATTCTTTCACTAGGTTTCATAGCTACCAAAATGTGTTTAAATTATATCAATAAAACTATAGGATTCAAACCTGTTACTGATCCTCATTAGCTCCCATGTTTTCCTATTACGGCCCCTTAAGTGTGCAATAAAGTTTTTTTATTTATTTATAACGATGAGGATCAGCGACAGGTTTGAATTCTAAAGTTTTATTTCAGAGCTATGAACCCTAGTGAAAGTTTTTTGAAATACATTTAGAATTTTTTGAGTTATAAAAGTGTTTAAAGGAAATGCCAAGCTCAATGCAATATTGTGCTTTATCACTTACTACGTACTACGTCTGTCTAAGGAACTAATTCTAAGGAATGATGGTCCTTCCAGACACCAGACTTTAGTACCATGTCCCTCACGCTATGCTCACGCTACGTCCTACAGCGCCAAAATGGCGGAAATCAAATAGTCACAAGAACAGTTTGACAGCAGCCAGTCTAGTGGAATATATAGAAGTCAATGAATGGGACCCAAATTAATGTGTTTCATGTTTATTTATTATTTAATTGTGTATCAGGTACGACTATTCGAATGGACGTCAGATAAGGAACTAAGACTAGAATGCAGCCACTTCAACAATATCGTAGCTTTATACTTGAAAGTGAAGGGAGATTTCATACTAGTCGGAGATATTATGAGGTCGATGTCCCTACTACAATATAAACAGGTAAACATTTTTAAACATTTGTCAATAACAAAAAACTTTACTGAATACCGGTATGTCTGTCTGGTTTAAAAAAATATATAGGGTGTCTCAAAACTTCCCCCGAAGGGAAAATAACTTAAATATTTAAAGTATTTGTTCAATGTTCAACAGTGGACGATGATAGGCTGATGTTGATGATTGAAGGTAGGAAATTTTACTGAAAAAAGACTTCATTTTGTATTTATAAATAATTGGAACTGCATACAAAGATTTTTTGTTAAATCGCCTGCCTTAATCAGGAATCTAACCCACCAAATTTAAAAAGAGTATATTATGATTGAAAGGTTTACATTGAATAACACAGCATCTTAAAAGGAAAGCCGTGAAATTTAATATTATTGTATACATACATATTAGTATTCTATGCAATTCAAAAAATGCAGTTCCAATTATTTTTTTAAATAAAATGATGTCTTCTTTCAGTAAAATTTCCTATCTTGAATATTTAAGGTACTTTCCCTCCGTGTGGCAAAGTTTCGGGACACCCTGTATATATTGTCTATAGATGGAAGGTAGTTTTGAAGAAATAGCGCGGGATCACTGCCCCAACTGGATGACTTCCGTCGAGATCCTGGATGATGACACATTCCTCGGTGCAGAGAACAACTTCAATCTTTTCATATGTCAAAAAGATGGGTATGCTCATTTTTTTTCTACTGTCGGAATTCTTTATCAACCTTTTTTATGTTTATACTAATCTTACAAGATTCGTCTAGTCCATTGGTTCCTAATCTGGGGGTAATTACCCCGCAGGGGTAAAACAGCTATTCTATGGGGGTAACAGAGGTGGTACCATACCAGTAAGAATGAATAGAATAGAGAGCTGGCACTATGGTTCAACTTCATTTCAAATAATATTTCTTCAATCTTTAATGACACTATTTGCTATGCACTGTGAATATATACGGCGGCAACACGGCATTTTGTGAGCCATTTTGACAACATTTTTCCGAAGTAAAAAAAGACTGCTGAATTCGGTTCTGAATGTTGCCAAGCCCAATTTTGGCTCCTTTGCCCAAAATTCAAGATGGCGGCCAAAATGAAGCCTTATCTTATTAAAACTAGATTCTGATCGTGTGAGGTGTCCTGGCATAGGTTTTGGGGGTCGCTGAACTCAATTTTGATAACCGGACGTCCGTCCGGGTACCGGAAGTATGAGATGTCGCTGGAGGAGAGAAAATTCTGCCACGCGATTCTACATAGTGATATACAGCTTGGCCATAAAGAGATGAAATTAAATAAAATGGAACTAAAAATTTTCAGTACAAAATATAGTCAGTGTTGCCAAATTATTCCTGATTTTGACGTGTTTACATAGAAAGTGGCGCCCTCAATTTTTGTCAACTCTTTATGGTCAAGCTGTAACTGAGCTATTTACCAGTATTTTTTTTCTGGGACAAACTTTCATAGATTTAATTCTGTAGAGGGTTTTTGGAAAAAAAAATTGAAAAAATTCCGCCGTGCGACAAAAAATATTTTTTTTTAAATATATTAACAGTTACTAGGTTTATTATTCTATAAAGTGACATAACTGGGCTATTTATCAGTATTTTTTTTCAGGGGCAATTCGAAAAATCGTGCCTCTGATGGTACGTTTCGGATCTCCTCCGTGCTTCGGATGGCACGTTATGCCGTTGGTCCTGGCTACATTCGCAGTCGTTAATTCTCACCAATCCACATTGGAACCGCATGGACTGTTAGGGCTTTCTTCCTTGCATTTCACATTCCTGGGGCATAGGTTTACCTTATGAGTGGATAAGAAAGAAGGCCGGGCCATACCCACCAGGCGGGCCCAATGTAGATTGTGTCTATCCAAGGCACTAGACCACATATTAACCAAAAATTAAGCACGAAATAAGTTGATGAGTTTTAGTATGTTTGCCCGTTTTACTGACTTCAGTTGATATTTTGATATGAAGGCGTCAAAGCAGACAAATAAAATTTACAGGGCTGTTAGCTTATTAAACAAGAAAGTTTTTAAGATGCTCACCAAAAAAATTATAGGGAACTTTATTCTTACTGGAGGACTTTAAAGTAAATTTTTTTTTTCAAAAGTATTAAGATTACTTAACGCAATCGTTTCTTTTCAAACTGGTTCACGTGAGGACTTAAATTGTATTTTAATTTAAGAGGCCTATTAATGCATTACGTTTTAGTAAAAAAAATGGGAGTCTGGTACCAATATTTTCGAAGATAGAGATGTTTTCCTGAATAAAGACGATATTAGAGCGAAATAAGCTCGAACAAAAATCAGGGAGGAGGGAGCCAAAATTCGGCTTGGCAACATTCAGAACCGAATTCAGCAGGCTTTTTTACATCGGAAAAATCATGTTGCCTAAATGGCTCACGAAATGCCGTTGAAACGGTAAAGGAAACCGATTTTTGGATTTTTCTACTAGTCTAGGCCTTGTGGGTACTAGGCTTTTTATGTGACTTCGCAAAGAAACTATCTGGTCTCAGAAAGCGATTGCCAATGCTTCAGCTTCGTTGCGCAACATAGAATCACCTCGCTAGTGTGTAATACAGGGTGTAAAAAGACCTTCAACAAAGCCGAGGTCTACTTATTCTGCCCATCATCAGGACCATGTCTGTTCAAAATCGTTTTCTCTCTTTCACTCGCAGTGACTGTGAGCAGTATATCCGATAGTTTACGGTTACGTAAACAGTTTACATCAACTCATGGTAGGGCCGCTGTTTGCCTGTTTGTGCGTTCCGTACGATCTTGGAAACAAATTAAAATGGCGTCAAGTTATTGTGGTGCGTTTGGTTGTACAAACAATTAAAAAACAATGCACACTAAGTTTTTTAGTTTGCCCAAAGACGATGAGAGTTAAGTAATATTTTCTAAATATTGTTTCTTTTTCGTACCTAATTTATCAAAATTAAGGACATGAACAGTTCTTTTTGTGTAGCCAATATTGTTTCAACCAATAGTAAAATTTACTTTAAGTTAGTACCTACAGTATTTTTTTTATTTTTCGTCAAATCTTTTTCAATAGCCCGCTATTGGTAGTTGATCTCATATTTTATAAAACTAGAATACAATAATGATTTCAAAGCCAAAAGTTCATTCGGGAAGCTTCGAAAAATCTTCGCGTCCGACTTACCTCAGTGTCTCAAGACGAAAGTCTATGAACAGTGTGTGTTGCCAGTGATGACTTACGGCAGTGAAACGTGGTAGTTAAGTATGGGTCTCATAAGGAGGCTCAAGGTCACCCAGCGTGCAATGGAGAGCCATGCTCGGCGTTTCCCTGCGTGATCGAATCAGAAACAAGGAGATCCGCAGGAGAACTAAAGTAAGCGACATCGCTCGAAGGATTGCTCAGCTGAAGTGGCAATGGACGGGACACATAGCGAGAAGAACCGATGGCCGTTGGGGCGGAAAGGTTCTGGAATGGCGACCGCGCACCGGACGACGCTCCGTGGGTAGGCCCCCGACAAGGTGGACCGACGATCTGGTGAAGATCGCTGGAAGCCACTGGATGCGGGCAGCGCAGGACCGATCTTCGTAGAGATCCTTAGGCGTGGCCTATACCCAGCAGTGGGTGTCGTGCGGCTGATATGATGATGATGATGATGAAACAGTTTGCATCAACTCATGGTAGGGCCGTCAGGCGAGCGGCGACGCCGACTGAGTTTTCTGTTTAACGGTGTAGGCTAATATCGTGACCTTGAGCTCGTTCAGAGCCGGAATGTCCGTTCTACCAAGGTTTATTAATTCTTATGCCTTCAATAACTTCATAGCTATTGATTTCTCAGGAGTTTAAAAGACAAAAATGATCCTGATGATGAGCGGAATGCGTGGACTTCGGCTTCGTTGAAGGTCTTTTTAGACCCTTTTGTTTGTCTGACAGGATCTTTTTTATTTTTTATTTAGTGCTGCAACAACAGATGAGGACAGACAGCAGCTAGACAATATGGGCCGATTTCACATGGGGGACATGGTAAACGTGATGCGCCACGGCTCGCTCGTGTCGCAGCACGCGGACACCGCCGCGCCCGTCTCCAACCCCGTGCTGGTCGCCACCGTGACTGGCGCCATCTGTACGTGAGCTAGCCACAACATACGTCATATAGGGGACATGTGAACGTGATGCGGCACGGCTCGCTCGTGTCGCAGCACGCCGACACCGCCGCGCCCGTCTCCAACCCCGTGCTGGTCGCCACCGTGACTGGCGCCATCTGTACGTGAGCTAGCCACAACATACGTCATATAGGGGACATGTGAACGTGATGCGGCACGGCTCGCTCGTGTCGCAGCACGCCGACACCGCCGCGCCCGTCTCCAACCCCGTGCTGGTCGCCACCGTGACTGGCGCCATCTGTACGTGAGCTAGCCACAACATACGTCATATAGGGGACATGTGAACGTGATGCGCCACGGCTCGCTCGTGTCTCATACCCTGTGCTGGTCGCCACCGTGACTGGCGCCATCTGTACGTGAGCTAGCCACAACATACGTCATATAGGGGACATGTGAACGTGATGCGGCACGGCTCGCTCGTGTCGCAGCACGCCGACACCGCCGCGCCCGTCTCCAACCCCGTGCTGGTCGCCACCGTGACTGGCGCCATCTGTACGTGAGCTAGCCACAACATACGTCATATAGGGGACATGTGAACGTGATGCGGCACGGCTCGCTCGTGTCGCAGCACGCCGACACCGCCGCGCCCGTCTCCAACCCCGTGCTGGTCGCCACCGTGACTGGCGCCATCTGTACGTGAGCTAGCCACAACATACGTCATATAGGGGACATGTGAACGTGATGCGGCACGGCTCGCTCGTGTCGCAGCACGCCGACACCGCCGCGCCCG
Source organism: Agriphila tristella (assembly GCA_928269145.1). Lineage (NCBI taxonomy): Eukaryota > Metazoa > Arthropoda > Insecta > Lepidoptera > Crambidae > Agriphila > Agriphila tristella. The sequence continues at coordinate 18,358,174 of OV743443.1, read as the reverse complement.
TCTCCAACCCCGTGCTGGTCGCCACCGTGACTGGCGCCATCTGTACGTGAGCTAGCCACAACATACGTCATATAGGGGACATGTGAACGTGATGCGCCACGGCTCGCTCGTGTCTCATACCCTGTGCTGGTCGCCACCGTGACTGGCGCCATCTGTACGTGAGCTAGCCACAACATTTTTACGTGTCATATCGACGGCAGCAAAGTAATTAAAGTCATCTATAAATTTTAAAAAATCTTTTTACTGCATTTTTGTAACGAGAATTACGAAACGGAAAACGGACAACTGCATCATCTCTGAAACTACAATTATTTAAGCAAAAATTATTATTATATTATGTAATAATATGATTATGGAATAAATTTCAAACGTTTTGGTTGGAAAACAAAAAATAAGCAAAGTTTTTCGTTCTAAGCTCTGTCCTCAAAACTTCGTTTTTTTACAGATGTCCGTTTTTACTTTGCTGCCGTCGATATAGGGGACTCTGGATACATGCCTGGCAGCACTTTGCCATATGTCCACGTGCTTTTAACTAGATCCTAATTTGAGGAGTTCGATGGTGCAGTGGCTTTACCCAAGTCTCCGTCTTCAGTCACTGAAGCAAATACTTATCGCTACGTTTGGTCAACGGAAGGATGATATTCTTCCGTAGCAAATGTGATGTCGCTCATGATAACCTGGATTTTTTCCTTCACAGGTCTAGTAGTCCAATTACCGCAAGACCTCTACGAGCTATTGCACGTCCTTGAAGAAAGACTGAACCACACGATAAAGTCGGTGGGCAAAATCCCTCACTCCTTCTGGAGGTCGTTGAACTCCGACATCACGTCGGAAGCGGCCGAGGGTTTCATAGATGGCGACCTTATCGAAAGCTTCTTGGACCTAACTAGGGATATACAGAAAGAAACTATTAATGGAATGCAGGTGGGTTTTATTTTTGATCTATTAAACATTTTACTTGTCGGTCATGTTATAAAGGATCATGCCGGATCAGAATCCGGCCAGAAACGCATCATGGCCCAGAGGCCAAAAGGCCAAAACAAAAAAAAGGAAATAAAAAATGGTTTTATAATTAATTAAACAAATGCGGCGTTAAAAAGTTATAAATAAAAACTTGACATTACTATCTCACTCTTTGGTCAGATTTCGATTATTAGTCTGTGTCTTAATTTGTGCATATTCTTCTGAGCTGTGGTAAGACAGAAGCAATTTTAGCATCATGGCCTAGCTTGTATGTATAGACAATAGTAAAATCGGCATCATCCTTTCTAAGTCAAACCACAATAGATATAAGTACGTCAAACGGCAACCTTTGTATGGTCAACGGCACGCTGGGCTTCCACGACAGCGTAATGATATTCAATCAATTTTACTTATACTTAAATGCAAAGCTATTAAGGTTCAAAATAAATTACAGATTTTTGACAGTTTAGTATAACCGGATGTGCTGCTGACTGTACCCTATTGTGTTGTACCCTAATGTACATTATTATAGGCCGACCGGTTAAATGAGTCCTCGCCGCCCGCGGGGCACAGAGGCGCGAGGGGAGACGAGAACAAGGGTCGTGAGAGGTGCGGGCGGCAGGCGTTCGCCGCCCGTCGCCCGCATCGCCCCCGTTTTACATTTTGTTAGCATTTATGGTCCCATTTTTAGAACTATACTAATTTATTTAAAATAAGTTCTACTTCCAAATTGTTGATTATGGTAAATGTTGAGGTAAGCAGCACTACCCCCTATCATCCCGTGGGTGTCGTAAAAGGCGACTAAGGGAGCATAGCCTTCAAGAGACGGGCAGCAGCGTCTCCAAAAAACCTCGGCCTACTGCGATCGCCAACCCGCCTGCCAAGCGTGGCGATTATGGCAAACCCCCCCCCCCCCCCTCATGCACAATGGATCAAAAAATTGGCCCCCAGTCCCCGGCAGCCCCGCTATTCCTGGCTACGGTAACGGCGGGGCAGGGGGTGCTAAGAATCCCCGGGTGCGGCTCGGCTACCAAAAACGACGACAACTGCACCTGGCAACCTATAACACGCGCACACTGAGGACCGACGCGAAGTTAACCGAGTTGGAAGAAGTTATCAGCAAGGTACACTGGGACATTATCGGCTTATCTGAAGTCCGAAGAGCGGGAGAGGACTCGATAATCCTCAACTCCGGTAACTTGCTTTACTACCGGGAGGGCGACCAACAGTCCCAAGGTGGTATCGGGTTCATCGTCCACAAGTCCCTTGTCAACAACGTGATTACCATCGAAAGTGTGTCGACCAGGGTGGCGTACCTTATACTCAGAATTTCCAAACGGTGTTCGCTGAATGTTATACAGGTTTACGCACCGACCTCGACACACCAAGATGACGAAGTGGAGGCTATGTATGAGGAGATCTCTAAAGCCATGCATAGCTTCAAAACCCACTACACTGTTGTGATGGGGGACTTCAATGCAAAGTTGGGGAAACGATGCGGTGATGAGCTGAGAGTGGGGCAATTTGGAGTTGGGCAACGGAATGACAGAGGCCAGATGCTGGCTGACTTTATGGAGAAGGAGAACCTCTTTATGATGAACTCCTTCTTCAGAAAGCCGGAATGCCGGAAGTGGACCTGGGTCAGTCCGGACGGTAAAGTCAGAAATGAGATAGATTTTATCATGTCGACAAAAAAGCAAATATCAATGATGTCACTGTGATCAACGCTGTTAAGACGGGGAGCGATCACCGATTGGTACGTGGCACATTGAATATCAACCCAAAGCTGGAAAGATCTCGACTGATAAAATCAACAATTCGACCATTGCCGGCCCATATTCAAAACCCCGAGAGCTTTCAACTCGAACTCCAAAACCGCTTCGAAGCCCTTGAGAACAGCATAGATGTGGACGATCTGAACAACATGGTGGTGGATACTGTCCGTACGGTAGGGTCCAAGCTCTTTAAGACCCGCCGTCCCAAGATAAAGAAACTCTCCGACCACACACTCCTACTCATGGATCAGAGACGTAAAATGAGGCTCCAGAGTTCAGTAGATGCTAATCGTTATCGGCAGCTTAATAGACAGATATCTAAGTCTTTGACGAGCGACCTTCGCCAATTTAATACGAATCGTATTAAAGAGGCCATCGAGCGGAATAAAGGCTCCAAAGTGTTCGCAAGAGATCTGTCTATTGGGCAAAGCCAGATGACGAAGCTGAAAACTGACGACGGACGCATCATTTCATCAAAGCCTGAAATCCTGAGGGAGATCGAGAGCTTCTATGGGCAGTTATATTCCACGCAGACACCTGTTGAAAGCAAGGCTAAAGACCCCAGAGCCAAGCTTACCCGACACTATACCGAAGATATCCCGGACGTCAGCCTGTTCGAGATTAGTATGGCTCTCAAACAGCTGAAAAACAACAAGGCGGTGGGTGACGATGGAATCACTACAGAACTTCTGAGAGCGGGCGGTAAGCCGATACTCAAAGTCCTCCAGAAGCTCTTTAATTCCGTCATCGTCCAGGGCAGAACGCCAAAGACATGGAACATAAGTGAGGTGATCTTGTTCTTTAAAAAGGGTGACAAGTCCCTCTTAAAGAACTATAGACCCATCTCGCTTCTGAGTCATGTCTATAAGTTGTTTTCGAGAGTCCTTACGAATTGTCTCGCTCGCAAGTTCGACGACTTCCAACCTCCCGAACAAGCCGGGTTCCGAAAAGGCTTTAGCACCATAGACCACATCCATACGCTGCGGCAGGTTATACAGAAGACTGAGGAGTATAATGAGCCACTTTGCTTGGCGTTCGTGGACTATGAGAAAGCCTTTGATTCGATTGAAACCTGGGCGGTGCTGCAGTCTCTCCAAAGGTGCCAAGTGGACTATAGGTATATCGAGGTGTTGAGGTACTTATACCAAAATGCCACCATGACGATCCGAGTACAGAACCAGAACACAAATCCTATCCAACTGCAGCGTGGTGTGAGACAGGGAGACGTTATTTCTCCGAAACTGTTCACAGCTGCGTTGGAGGACATCTTTAAACTCTTGGACTGGAAAGGACTCGGCATCAACATTAATGGCGAGTACCTAACACACCTTCGTTTTGCCGATGATATAGTCCTTATGGCTGAGACCATGGAAGACCTGAACACAATGCTCGAAGATCTCCGTAGTGCTTCCCAAAGAGTGGGTCTTAGGATGAACATGGATAAGACGAAAATTATGTCAAATGCCCATGTTGTACCCTCTCCAGTTCATGTTGGGAACACTACACTTGAAGTTGTTGACCACTACGTATACCTAGGACAGGCAAGGCAGTCCAGTTAGGTAGATCCAACTTCGAGAAAGAGATCTCTCGTCGAATCCAACTCGGGTGGGCAGCATTCGGGAAGCTTCGAAAAATCTTCGCGTCCGACTTACCTCAGTGTCTCAAGACGAAAGTCTATGACCAGTGTGTGTTGCCAGTGATGACTTACGGCAGTGAAACGTGGCCGCTAACTATGGGTCTCATAAGGAGGTTCAAGGTCACTCAGCGTGCAATGGAGAGAGCCATGCTCGGCGTTTCTCTACGTGATCAAATCAGAAACGAGGAGATCCGCAGGAGAACTAAAGTAACCGACATCGCTCGAAGGATTGCTCAGCTGAAGTGGCAATGGGCGGGACACATAGCGAGAAGAACCGATGGCCGTTGGGGCAGAAAGGTTCTGGAATGGCGACCGCGCACCGGACGACGCTCCGTGGGTAGGCCCCCGACAAGGTGGACCGACGATCTGGTGGAGGTCGCGGAAAGCCAGTGGATGCAGGTAGCGCAGGACCGATCGTCGTGGAGATCCTTAGGGGAGGCCTATACCCAGCAGTGGGTGTCGTGTGGCTGATATGATGATGATGATGATGTCATCATCATCATCATCAAGATTACCTCATGGTAATCTTCATCAGGAAGACAACGAAGCTTGACATCTATAGGAAGATTCTTTGTACTTTGACCCTATCCGGTGGGCGAACAGAAGCGTTTGTTAAACATTGTTCACTAAAATTCCACTGTGCCAGTAACATGACGTGCAATATTTATAGTCCGTAAGCCCGCGAAAATTTTGCCTACATCATATGACATCACGATGAATGCATGGCATATAAAATTGGCCGGAAGCTTCAGAAAATCCTTCACTTCCGGTTAAAAATCACTTTTGAAGGACTTCCGGCCAGATATGGCTTGGCAGACTTATTTATTCTCAAACACACTATTATTTGAGAGAGTTTACATAAGTCTGTCAGTTCTGAAATGGCCGAAAGTACTTGAAAGTCGATGCCAAAGATGGTCACCGGATATCTTTTCCTATGTCATATGACATCTTGACGAAAAATATTATAAACGTCTTGAAATAATAGTGTGTTTGAGAATAAATAAGTCTGCCAAGCCATATCTGGGAAGTCCTTCAAAGGTGATTTTTAACCGGAAGTGAAGGATTTTCTCAAGCTTCCGGTCAATTTTATTTGCGATAATCTTCTGATCCTCGCTCAGCACAACTATTCCGACCGTGTGCCTTTCCGCCATATGACGTAGAAAAAATTGTCGCGGGCTTACGGACTATTAAAGCAATATAATCGAAACCTAATGTCAACTCGCGCGTAAATCACATCAACTGGAGAAACTGTTATAGAGCATTATTATGTTTACAGATTGATGAGGGCAGCGGAATGAAACGAGACGCTACAGTAGATGACCTCATAAAGATAGTAGAAGATCTAACACGGATACATTAAGCAGTGAAACTTAGTGTGAGAAAGAGTGGAGAATACTTATTAAAACACTTTGTACTTCATTATTATTTCATTAAATTTAATACCTGCAGAAATGATATTTTGGATTACTCTAGTAGCATTGACAATTTTGACAATAAACAAATACCATCTTGATGTAATTAACCACACCAAACTGTTTCATGAAAAAATATGGCATCTGCGTTATTAAGAAAATATGAAATTTGTAGGCCATCAGATATTCATTTATACTTATATCGCATAAAACCCTATTTGTCTCTGTCATATATTTTTTTTTACTTGTAATATAAGAAAGAATTAATAAATGTAATGTTTTTGGCTACTTTATGTAACTTAAACCGTCTAAATTGTTATGTTAATATTTAGTATGGTGCGTTAGACTAAAAAATATATAAAATAAAAAACCAATTGTGAATAAAAAACGAATATATTCCTTTATGATTCAATCACAGATAGGCATTAATGATCACAGTTTTTTGTAACTCAACAAACAGTATAATCAATCCAGCAAATCAACTCAAGCTTAATTGCACTGTTCTTTTAATATGTAGGTAATAAATATGAATAGTCATTAATACAATGCCGTTTAGAGCAACTTGTAGAATAATCTAATTTTATTTAGTACTTATTATGCTCTCAAGCAAAGTAATTTGTACCTTATCCCAATGATGTGTTTAGACACCATCTGAATACTAATACTAAAACAAAATAACAAAGGGCGACTTGCATCATAAATTAAAAATTGTATATGTACCACTTAACACGTTCAGCACCAAGGTAAAAAATCCATGTTGGTTTTCAGGGGCCAATTTTGTTTCTTTATTTTATTATTCCTGCCTTTGTAACATATTTTTGTAGGTACCAAAAGTCCCATGCATAACCCAAAGGTACTGATCGATTTGTGGGGGCCAGCAGATTCTAACGCCATAGCAAATTGTATGAAAACGTGAATACTCACAGATACAGTGGCCCTGGAGTAAGGGGTGGCAGATTATGTGTGTATACCTGAGGATACACTGGCCTTGGAATAAAGACACTGGGTGTATACTAGAAGATACAATGGCGTTGAACGTGTTAAACACAATTTCGTATACAGAAATGTGTTTATGTGGTACTTAAACATTATTTAATTTATGCTGCAAATCGCCCTAAGCAATACTAAGTAGGTATTACATAGCAGGAAGAAAAAGTAACAAGATACACTTTGAAATGATGTAAATCCACAAGTATTATTAAAAAAAATGCACTTGTTTATCCATTTCTACATATGCAGAACACTTTCAGTTTTCTTGCATTCTCCACAGGTCCGCTCAAAGCTCCTGCACCAATTTAATATTATATAAGATCAAACGAACTTCTAGAAGTGAAGTTCGATCGATATTATATGAGTCGCTTCATACGAAAGATATAAATAAATATATAATTATTTATGGTTTACTTGTAGTACCTCCCAGGTACTCGACAGGTTCGCACTATTTTAAAGAGTATGAAAACTACTTGTTTTAGAAAGTGTCTCACCACTTCCGGCAATTACGTCACCAACACCCCACCCCAGCTTACTTCGTTACCGGTCTTGTGATCGTACCTCATTCTTTTAGAGATACAAATAGATTAGCAAAACTGACTAAAGGGTACAAAGGGGTGGGTGGGAAACTTATATCTTTCGTATGAAGCGACTCATATAATATCGATCGAACTTCACTTCTAGAAGTTCGTTTGATCTTATATTATATTTCGTCGCTTCATACTCAGATATAAATAAATATATAATTATTTATGGTTTACTTGTAGATGTTTAGAGATATAAGGAAAGTTTTGCTAAACAAAAGATTCTTAGAATATAATGTACTTAATCAATTCAAAGCGTTATTATTCGTTCATAATGTAGATAATTATTAATTATCTCAAAATTACAATAATGTAAGTGATTTGTTATTTGGAAAAGTAATAGTGAATTGATTATTATTCTTATTAGAAATAAAAACTATTATTTCTCAAAATATGTCAATTATTAAATCGAGCAAATACATAAAACCTGTCCGTCCAGTCCACTGTTCCTCCGATGGTGTCTCTCTATCTAGAGACCCGCAGAAGCGAGTTGGCAGACGTGGCTGCTTGTCGCCGGCCATGAGCACTGAAAACTAGTAAAAAAATTGAGAACTGGTGTTAGTACCACTCTCATCGGACAACTTTTGCTTGATCTACCGATCAAATTGATTGCGACCGACGTGACGGGCGCCTCTGTAAGTTCTATGAGTAAATAAGAGATAATATATGTTAAATAATATACCACAGGAATGAGATTATTCATGTTATTCGGCCTTGTGTCCCTGGTCACTGACAAATAGCTCTGTAGCATTATAGCCGGACATATATTTTGATGGTCATCAAAAAGGGAAATAGGTAAAAGAGTATATAACAATGAGATAGTTCACGACCTGGAGCTGAGGTTTTAATAATATCTAAAATAACAGTGTATTTCTTTGTGTTCAGTTTATAAGTATTTTAATTTTTAATAAAAAGTATTTTGGACTTTGTGGGTGGTACAAAGAGCCAACAAAATAAGAAGTAGGTGCCTTCGGTAGGCATAAAGCTAGACTTAACTACCTGATTATAGATTTTAATACCAATTTGAAATCTATTGTATGAACCCAATATCTTGGTCTAAGAGTTCATTTGAAAACTCTTTTGTAAGCGTTTTACGTTTTCATCAGCTCCAATCAAGTTCTGTTTCCATCCTAATAAGGACAAAGCAGGTCGATAGGTGTTTTACAAAAACAAATTAACGAAATGAAAAACTTTTTTTTTTTTTTTATCTAAAAATGTTCCCTTAATAAAAGTATTAGATCCTGAACTGAATTATGATATGGATCAAGTTTTTGCCTGAAAAAGAATATGTTTCTAAAGTTAAAGCTCGCTGAAAGTGAGACCATCATCAGTTCTATCTACGGCCGCCGCGCCGCTAGTGTCGCCTTCTGCATGAAGGCCGCACGCCGACTGTGCGGTCTGCAAAGCTACTGATGTTGCCTGTTTTGAAAATATTAAGTTTATTTCAGGTTTTAAAACTTTGGTGCTTACCTAAAAAAGATTTTAGACTAAAATATATTTTAGACTAAAATACATTTTAGAAGGGGCCGTTGAGATGGCCGAGTAGGAACATAAAATGACGCAAGCATAGTCATATTTAATTTTTGTTTCTACCATAAGTAGGTAAAATAGATAAACAGAGGATGAAAAAAGTATATATAACTACTATATAAATATATATATACAAATAATCATATATACACGTATATAGGAAACAAGATCAAAGCATATATATGCTTTGATCCTATTTCCATGACATGTAGGTACCTAATCTACAATTTGGCCGTGGTGCGGGACGCAAAGAAATCAACCTAATTTGAAACATCAATTAATATTGTGGTTATTTCAGAGAATGCAAGCTCAGATAATGACCACTCTGTGTCCGTGTTTAGTTTTCTAGATTTTTAATCAGCTCCGCGAGTTTTTATCGTTTTTATGTACGGATACGAGACGTATGCTAACCATATAATTATGGCTATGGCACCACTGCCAAATTATGGTAGATTAATTATTATGATGAGGGCAATGCACCCTATAAAATAAATTAACCATAAAATGAAATAAATGGCTGTTGTATTATTTCAGCCTAATAATACTAAACAATTAGACTAGATTTTGGAAAATGTTTTTGGTGTCAAAAAGACTGCTGAAATTGCTAGTTTAGTGAAAATTTATATTTAAATGGTATGGTGATGGTCTTATAATTATTATACACACAATATTCAAATATTGTGAAAATGTTTTGTAACTATCGGGTTATATATATTTTTTTTTTATATTATCTCAGGAATATTTATTACGGTATCATGATCACTATTTCAGTGTGACGCTCCAAAGTTAAGAACTTTGTCTATCTTAAACCTTTGTGTGTAGCCAACCATAATACTTTGTAGCTGGGCAAGCAGCTGTAATGTTCTAAAAATATTTGAGAATTTTCTTATGCTACACTGTAATTTGAATTTCTTGAAGAGATGATACCTACCTTCGTAGGTAGGTATAAGTCTAAGACTTGCACATCTGCATAATATAGGCTTTAAGACTACAACCAAGAATAATTTATTAGAAAGTCAATGCCTTTTTGATACTTAAACTTAATACAACACCATACGAGATACGAGTACGTATGTTCTCTAAATTAACACTTACCTCTTAGGGAAGTTTATCTTGCTAAAACCTGAACTTATTGAAAGCCCGATAGCATCCTTGACTGTCAAAGTAAGTACTTGTATTAAGATATTCAAATCATAATAACTTTTATTCTTAAATAATAATCAGCAAAAATTGCATTGTAAAATGCTAAAATTCCAAAATTAATCTTAAAAAAAACTCATTATTTTTTGATACTCACAGGGGTAAATAAATAAAGAAGTTTATTTCTAATCAATGTTACAGATTATATGTTGTGTTATTAGCTTATCAGTCAGCAATTTACATGCAGGTTGATAATTTTCCATCTTAAGTTTAAGATGTTTAAAGTTGTACTTAGTTTAAACTAATCTAAATTAATACTGGTCAGATGCTATGAATTATTTTGTCACTATTGAACTTACTAAGTAAATGACAAAATAAAAAGAAACTGACCTTTAGACAGTTGAAATTTTTGAATTGCCTCCCAATTCTAATCATATAAGATTTTATATAATAGGTATGTAGTTATAATCATGTTCTGTCTATAGAACGCTATATAAACGTTTGGCAACTTTATCAGCAAAGGGCAAAATCCCATTTTAGTTCAATCTTTACTATTAATATTGGCTATTTTAAATAAGTATTAAAGTACTGGATGCAGCCAGCATGTACCTTATTTAGGATGATGTGTCGTCCAAGGGGCACCTCTGGATGCACTCTATCGACGATGCGATGGCGGAGGCTGCAGAGTTGCTCAAGGAAGCCTCTGGCTGCTCCGGCTGCTGTAGCGGTCTGCAAGGGGTCTCTGGACGCCTCCTCGCCCCCCCCCCCCCCCCCTTTTTCGACGAGCGAGAATCAGCCAGTGACTGGCCCAGTTGACCTGGTTGCTATTTATGGCACGGCCTGAAGTGAGTCGACGCGTTCACATTTCTGTAACTTACAATCCAAAGCCACAGAAATGTGTAACCCCGTCTTTTACTGGCTTTAGTTTTAGTTTTATCGAACAACCTGCTGCCGAAAAGTTTGACTTTTCTAATAATCTTGGATAACTTGCGAAACTGATTTATCCAGGTTAGGCATTATATGTTTTTTACAATGGAAGTCGCTCAATAAGCGACAATTAAAGGCAGTTACTTTGCTTGCTTTTTATTAAGGCGGTCATCGCCTGACTTAACACGGGAATATCAATGCCCAGTCGTTGTTGGCTAGGTCAGACCCTGGCATAACAACAGAAATCTTAATATTTAAAGATTAGTGAGATTAGCTACGATACCCTCTACAAACGCAGGTGCGTCATTAATAGCTCTTTGCAGCTATGGATCTAGCTTTATCTACCTGAGGAGATGAAGCCTTTTGAGAAAGTTGTTCGAGTATCGGGGTTGAAGTTACAGCTAAAATGTTTTTATAACTGGTTCGGTTAGAAATGTAATAAGACAAGCCTCTCTTACCCAAAACAGCCGCCCGTCGCACATGAAGGCACAAGTGCCTAATCAAAATCTGTCAAACAGATCAGTGTTAAAACGCCACGCGTTGACTCGCAGTCAACCCCTAGGCGATATTTTAGCCATTGTGTTAGCTTGCCGCTAACCCCTAGGCGATATTTTAGCCATTGTGTTAGCTTGCCGCTAACCCCTAGGCAAAATTTGCTACTTGTGTTAACTCGCGGTTAACCCCGAGCATGGATACTTATAAATCAAAACGGGCCCTGCCGCGGATGTATCGCGGTGTATTAGCTCACAGATAACCTTGTAATTTCTCATATTACTGAACATTCTTCATTTCTTTTCGTTGCATTTAAATTCATGAAAAATACTTTCTTGAAATTTAGTAGACTGTAGATATACAACACTTTAGCGTGGTGAGTGAGACGTGCGAACACTGCCGCGCACCAAAAAAAGAATGAGGTACGATCACAAGACCGGTAACGAAGTAAGCTGGGGTGGGGTGTTGGTGACGTAATTGCCGGAAGTGGTGAGACACTTTCTAAAACAAGTAGTTTTCATACTCTTTAAAATAGTGCGAACCTGTCGAGTACCTGGGAGGTACTACAAGTAAACCATAAATAATTATATATTTATTTATATCTGAGTATGAAGCGACGAAATATAATTTTAATTATGCTACAAAACGCAATCCCACAGATAATATAAGGTTACTATTACTACCTATGAAAACTAATGCAAACTAATGCAAATGCAAAATAAATTTGGAGTGGCAAAAACTGCTAAATTTCTAAGGCTTCCACGCATACAGTTCATTATAAATAAATCACTTTTTACGGATTACAGCGCGTATATTGGTTCAGATGTTATTTTAGAATTATTTCGTTTTGATTTGTTGGTTTTTGGGTGTCCCGACGACGACGTTTCGACACCTTTCGTGGTCACGGGATGACTTAAGCAAAAAGGCTGCTAGTTTTTATCAATGCTAAGAGAATAGGATGAAAAATTTTACAAAATGCGCCCAACGTTTTTAGATTTAAAATTTCTGTAGGTTATAAATATTTACAGAAAAATTTATTTTTTACTTTTTAGTCTGTTTTTACTAGTCCGTTTTAATGTTTTTAGTCCGATTTTTTTGTAATAATTCAGTCCGTTTTAAAAACGTGTTTTGAAAAAAGATTTTTTTTCAGTAAATTATTTATGAATATAATGTGGGAAAGGAGTCGAAACGTCGGGAAACCCAAAAACCCAACAAATCCAAACAAAATAATTCTAAAATAACATCTGAATTAACCAATATACGCGCTGTAATCCGTAAGTGTTTTATTACTAATGAACTGCTAAGTTCACAATGATAATAAAATTATTAATGGGAGAACTCTCAATGTAATAAGCTTATGTCAATGTGCAGTTCTGTTTGTCCATATGAAACTGAAGTGAAGGCCTACTTTCTATACTTGTCAGCTTTATGGTGTAAGAACCACATAAGTGCAAACAAGCAGCTTGGCGGGCTTGACAACGGCCCTTCTGAACTCAACATCTTCTCAATTTCAGGTATTGTCATCTCCACCACTTCTATTATTTCATCATCCACACCACCGCCTGAAAGTCACAAAGGAAATTCTATTAAATTCTTACTTAAATGTGTGTTCTTACTTCACAAATACAAGATTGTTTTGATTTAAAGTTTTTTTCTACTAGCAAATTCAGAATCACACTGGAGAGACACGAAGTAAGTCTGGGTCCATAGATTGTGTTTTGCCCTACACAACCAACAAAACATTGTTTCATGAAACAAAATCCACATACGGTTTTTTTTTTGTTGAATGTTTTTGTTGACTGTGTAGAGCAAAACATGTGCTATGGACCCAGCATAAGGTATTATACATACAAGCCCATAACTATATCAGAAGTTGAAACACTTTGTATGTATTTTATAATAATGTTTGTGATCAAATAATAAAAACATCTTCATAAAAAGACAAAAATAAAGATAATAGAATAGAGACAAAAATAAATAAAGGTTTCATACTAATACACAAGTTACCTTGTTCTGTTTTCATGTCATCAGTAACTTCACAGTAGTAAAGGGTTTGAAGAGAACCCTGGACTCCAACACCAGACCTAGAAATAAAAAGAGTAAGCTGCAATAATGAAGATTTCAACAGTTAATAAATTTAACTAAATAAAATGTGTAATTATTTCATCTCCAAATGTATTGCCTAATGAGTGTCTACATTTGTGAGATAAAACATCTTCTACACTTAGCGTTACCATCCATCAATAGAGTTGGACAGTGTTAGGCTTTTTTACCTCTTGTCCGGCCAAATTTGACTGTGTCCGGCTTTTGTTAGGCTTTTGTCCCGCCAGCACTGCACACAACTCACCCAACACATGCGGTGTGGGGCGAGCACGTGTGATGGGCATTCCGTCATGAAAATCCCTTCAGTGTCCGGCCTTGGGTTTCAAAAGTCCGGTTTTTTTTGTTATGTCATTTATTCAATATTTTTGAAAAAAAAGGATCTTTTTCTAGTAGTGCCTTAGGGCCCAGAAGTCTGGCTTTTTGAACAGGTTTAGTCCGGCTTTTTATTTTAAGAGATGGCAACGCTATCTACCTACACTTGATTCAAATGAGTCATATGGTATAAAAAAATTATAACACTATCAAAATTTAACTTCTTAAAGCAGTTACATACCAACGATTTGAATAAGCCCTTGGGGATAAATATTGGAAGCGTATTTCAGGTTCAAATTGCCTGAAGTAAATAGTAAATATTGATGTATGAAGCAATGTTTATAAAAGAATATAAATTTTAAATTCTATACCTGTATGACATAATTTTATGCAAGTTCTCAATCTCTACATTGTAGCCACACTCCTCCAGTACCTCTTCTTTTGCTATTTCAATGGTTGGTTTGTCTTTATCTATGATACCAGCACACATCTCCAAAGCTATACCCAATGATGCAGGGTACTTTTTAGTGTCTATAAAGTCCTCTTCACGGTCATCTGGATGAATGGAGTTGTAATATATTGCTGTAAAAGAAAATTGATTGATAGATATCAAAAGTACTCTCAAAAACGATTATTCCCAGGAGTCCCCTCTAACACTGTCTGTCACCCGGGGTGACAACTAGGGTTGCCAACTTTTTTTACAAAATAAAAAGTATATTAAGGTAAATAATAAAATAATAATAATAATAATAAAGCTTTTTATTTTCAAACCCTTACATATTTTCACAATTCAATATTTATGAGTAGGTGCTATAACTACTTTGGGTCTGAATCCCCTTGGGTAAAAGCCTCCCCCAACTCCTTCCACACGTCTCTGTCTTGGGCTCTAGTTATCCAGTTGTTGCCCGCTACACTGACTATGTCGTCCTTCCAGCACGCACGTGGTCTGCCTACAGCCCGTTTTCCAGGAGGCCCTTTCCAATTGGTGGCTTTTAGGGTCCATCTAAAGTCAGTGAAACGAGCAACATGTCCTGCCCATTGCCACTTGGACTTCAGTGCATACTCCAGAGCGTCCACTAACTTTGTTCTTTTCCTTATGTCCTTGTTCCTGGTTTTATGGATTTTTCTAAGTTTCAGTATGCTTCGTTCCATTGCATGCTGGCAGCATCGCACTTTACTTTTTACCTTGTTTGTGTACACCCATGTCTGACATGCATATGTAAGACACGGCAGGACGCAGGTATCCATGATGGTTTTTTTCATTTCGGTGCTGTAGCTCCCCTTTAATATTTCTTTATGCGACCAAAAATTTTTCCAAGTATTTTTGATTCGTCTGTCCACCTCTTCATCATTGCTGCATGGATCAAAAGATATTTGTTTTCCAAGGTAGATGTAACGGTCCACATATTGGATTGGGTTCCCTTCTATTAGTATTTGTTTTTGGTGGCTGTTCGTCATTATTTTAGTTTTTGAAGTGTTCATGTGCAGTCCTACCTTTTTGCTTTCATCATTCAAAGTCCTCATCATTTGCTCTAATTCTGAAGCCGAGTTAGCAAAGACCGCTATGTCATCGGCAAACCTCAAATGGCTCAAATATTTGTTTTGTATCCAGATACCGTTATGTTGCCAGCCTATTCTTTGGAAGATGCTTTCAAGTACTGCTATAAAGAGTTTGGGTGACAGTGGGTCTCCTTGTCTTACTCCTCTTTCGATTTTTATTTCTTCTCCTCTGCTCTCCAGACGGACTGAACTCAAACTTTGTGAATAGATGTTTTGTATGATTCTTGTGTAGCAGTGCTCTACGTTGCATGACTCTAATGCATCCCATATAGAGCTTCGAGTAATACTGTCAAAGGCTTTAAGATAGTCTACAAAGCCGATGTAAAGGGGAAGGTTAAACTCCTTAAATTTCTCTATCAGTTGCTCTATGGTTTGAATATGGTCCGTTGTAGAAAATCCAGAGCGAAAGCCTGCTTGCTCCAATGGTTGCCAATATTAAGGTCGGGAAAGAAAAATAAACAGTATTTAAAAAAAAGAACAGTATTTTATATTTTTAGTGTTTTTAATACATATTTCTTAGTTTTTATCGCACAACTTATCAATTTTGTGTCACTTTTGAAAGAGTCTCATTTTATTCGATCATGTAAGAAACGAGGTCTGCGCTGCACCACGCGCCTATAACGTAGTTTGGGCGTTTACTTTTTAAACAGATCTATGGATACCAGTAAAGCTTGCTGAGAACAGTATTTTTGTAAACTTTTTGTTTGTTCAACAGTAAAAAGTATAATGCAGTGAAAAACAGTATAATACTGTTTTTCACAGTATAGTTGGCAACCCTAGTGACAACTGAGATTTTTTATCCCAGTCGTCACCCCTGTGACGAATGGGACGAAAATTTCCCAGATGTTCCTTTCAAATTCGTGCCAGAGGGACAACTGGAACTTTTTTGTACCAATTGTCACCCGTGACAGACCTACCGATTTGACCTACTGGTAGGACCACGGTATACCACTATCTACTCGTGGTCCTACTGGACTAGGGCTTTTTAGAATATCGTAGTGTCCTATAGTAGGTATTGATAAGTAAATAAAGAATGATTATTCCGAACCTAACCCTCTCCAAAGCCTTCGACAGGGTCTGGCATGATAGCCTTTTAAGTAAGCTTCCAGCATATGGAATCTCTGAAGACCTTTGCATTTGGATCTCTGATTTCCTTAAGGAACGATTTATCCGTGTCGTGTTGGAAGGGTGCACGTCCGATCAACGAGCGATTGACGCCGGTGTTCCTCAAGGATCCGTTCTGTCCTCAACACTCTTCTTGCTACATATAAACGACCTGCTAACACCCGGAACTTTTGGGTATGCAGATGATAGCACAATAACAGACAGATACTTTTCAAATGCAAGGGCAGAGAACAAATAGAGTCTTGTCGAGAGGATTTAGTCGGACGGTTGAACCTGGCACTTCAGGCTGTCTCTGACTGGAGCGATGCCAATCTTGTTAGGATCAATGCGACGAAAACACAAGCGTGTCTCTTCTCTGCAAAACGGAGTGCATTCCATCATTCTCCGACTTTCCGTGGTGCATCTGTACCAGTGACCGATTAGCTACAACTCCTTGGCATGTCAATTTCATCCAATTTGAACTTCGGCGAATATATAGAGTCCATAGCTACAACCGCTGCGAAAAAGCTTGGAATCCTCTCAAAGGTTAAGCGTTACTTCTCCCCGCATCAGCTGCTACAACTTGCTAAAGCGCAAATCAGACCGGTCATGGAGTACTGCAGTCACCTTTGGGACGGATCAGCCAAATACCAGCTTGCCGCTCTAGACTCGGTCGAAAAACGGGCTAGGCGACTTATTGGAGACCCCGAACTCACGAATGCCAAACTAAGTAGCCTCGACCACCGCCGTAGAATAGCTTGTTTGTCGGTATTTTACAAGATGCACTTCGGAGAGTGTGCGAAGGAATTACACGAACTAATTCCTCCAGCCCCATTCCACCATCGAAGCACTAGACGCAGATTAGCGTACCATCCTTATGTTGTTGATATTCCAACCATCCGCACAAAGCATTTTGCTAACACTTTTATAATGCGAACAGCAAAAGAGTGGAACAGCCTGCCTGCCGATGTGTTTCCTGATAGATACAACTTGGGCCTTTTTAAGGCTAGAGTGAATAGGCTTTATCTAAGTGAGCATGCTCCATCGTAGTCCGCATCATCACTTAACACCAGGTGTGATTGTGGACAAATGCTCACTTATTTTCAAAAAAAAAAAACCCTCCTATATTTATTTTATATTCAATTACGAAATAATGTAATATTCAGTCAAAAGTACGAGGGCAACATAACTTACAAGGAGTTATTTGGAGCAAGAATGATACTTTTCCTTTGGATGTCAAGGTCTGGGTCTAATTGCACCATACTAATTATACTTCTGTAAAAGTATTTTTAAGCACTGAACTTTTTACGTTATGATTTCTTGCCTACTTAAAAGTTTTTTTAAATAAATCATAATCAAAAGATTTTTTGAGAGAAAGAAGATAGTATACTCCTCCATACTGCTTGGAGGGGACAACTGGACCATTTTCGTAGCAATTGTTACCCCCGTTGGTGTCAGGGGCGACAATTAGGAAAAAAAGTGCCAGTTGTCCCCTCTGGCACAAATTTGAAGGGAACATTTGGGAAAAATTTGTCGACCCGGGGGACAGTGTTAGAGGGGACTCCTGGGAATAATCGCTCAAAAATATACCCTGTGATAAGAGAAATCAAGAATTACCAGGTCGGAATTGCTTTACAAATATCATGACCTTTCTTGTAACATTGAAGACGATAATTGCTACACTGTCGTGCACTTCCAGCAAATCCCAGGTTTTTTGTTTGCCATTCTGCGTGTAGTTAAGACGGAAAGGTTTCACGTATGGCGAATCGGGAAGAGGACTCGCATACACTTGCTCTAGATCTTCCATTGCCTGTAAAATTGATCGATAGTTGGTTTACACAAATGAAAATGAGATATTATCTGCATTACTATCCCCGTCAATTGGTAATGCGCCTGGCGGCCATGATTTTAACCTCAAAAACGAAAAACAATTGTTATTTTTTTATAAACCTAGACCCTATCTTATTGAAAATAATAATTCAATAATTAATATATTAGATTACTTATTAGAATTTTCTTGTTTCATGACATTTTTAGTTGCGGATCACGTTGATGTGGATGTTAATGTGACAAGGTTCCAGCGCATTACCAATTGACGGGGATTATACAGTAAAATAATGCATAAAAGTTGGTAAAAAGATAGGTACTAACCTATTAAATGCAGGCAGTCAGCCACAGCCACAAAGTACTATGTTTAGAAAGAAATCCCTTTTTAATACTCTTTAACAAATCTATATAAATAGGAAAAAGCTAAATAATAAAATTAGGGTGAGATTTATATTTTTCTATGATTTTTCTGGTATTTTCCGAAAAACTTTTTCAGTAAAGGAAAATGATGATCGTCATCTCGTGTGTGCCTTACTCCTTCAGGCTTGTGAGCCTTTAAATCCTTCAGTGACGGATAAAAAATATCTTATTTTTGTATTCAGAACAAACGTAACGCTAGAATTTATGAATTATTGACGTTTGAACATGGTCCTCACGAAATGACACTGAAGATCATGGATGCTGGAAATAACAAAAACTAGCTAACGAAAGTGCAGTTTCACTGCATAGATGCTCAGTGACGCAAAAATAAATAAGATTTAACATTCGAAAATCATACAAAACAGAATAGATCTCATAAAATCGTTGTTTAAACGTGGCACACACGGAACCGTGTGTGCCAGTTTTCATTTGTCAAAATATCGACAACTAAACCGTTTGGAACCAAATGAAGCAGTCTAGCAGCGTTACGTTTGATAAGTGACAGCATATAAAACTTTAAATCCGTTCGCGTAACAACACATCAATAGGAAAAGCAAAAACAATATTTCGACCCATCAGACTGTGTGGCCCACAATTAATACCGTTACGTTACGTGAATTTTGCGTCACTTAAGATGTAAAGCAGTTTATAGTAATAAGAATTTCCGTCACTGAGGATCTAGCTTTATTTGGAACCAATCACTGCAGTACTTACGATGCAATTCGAGATTTAAATTAGTATGTAGATCACCTAGGGTGACCACGAAGTATTTTTTTGCGGACATCGTATCGTGTTGATGTTTACTGAGACTGCAGCGTATCGTTACAACCCACGATGGATGGAACGGAACGGAGGCGGTATATGCATTTGGGGTAAGGGTTTGCATGTGTGTTTGTATGTTTGTCTGTTACTATTTTCCTCTTTCGCGGCAACAGGTTGTGCGTGATAATTTTTATTAAAGAATTAGTAGTTAATTAAAGAGCGAGAAAATGCTTGCATGCATTGCTTGTATGCATGTTGTCTGATGCAGGTTGAGAAACGTCGAAAAACGAAAAATAAAGGCATATTAAAATGAAAACAAACACGTGGCTGACGACATGCCGTTCACTGCAGTGAATGGCGCTGTTTACACGTTTCATTTATCGTTAATTTCCGATGCCGATGATTGATGAAAGGCAGATACAGATGAAAGCGAACGGCCGTCTAGTGACTTTCATCAAAAAGGCACATCAGTGATGAAAGATGAATTCATAATTAGACACTTCATTTTCGATGCTTCACTAATGAAGCATCGAAAATAAACGTAAAAATGAACCATCTAATTTCGGCTTAAGCGAACGCTGGCTGACATCTACCCAGAAAGAAACATTTCAGGGTTACATCTACCTGCCTACCTAAGTACTCTTCGAAGCTTGGTTATTAAAAAAAACACATTGACACATACATTTTTATCAATGCCATCTATCGAGCAGACAGTTTTTTGTCATTTTGATTGAAAAGCCCTCATTAACAGGACGGTTATATCCTTTCTGTCCATCAACGTGCGTACACTGTTGTCACCATAGATCGTACGATCTATGGTTGTCACCCTATCTTAAAAATCTCATACAAATTGTATCATGAATTGTATTGAAACTACTGCAGTGATTGGTTCCAAATAAAGCTAGATCCTCAGTGACGGAAATTCTTATTACTATAAACTGCTTTACATCTTAAGTGACGCAAAATTCACGTAACGTAACGGTATTAATTGTGGGCCACACAGTCTGATGGGTCGAAATATTGTTTTTGCTTTTCCTATTGATGTGTTGTTACGCGAACGGATTTAAAGTTTTATATGCTGTCACTTATCAAACGTAACGCTGCTAGACTGCTTCATTTGGTTCCAAACGGTTTAGTTGTCGATATTTTGACAAATGAAAACTGGCACACACGGTTCCGTGTGTGCCACGTTTAAACAACGATTTTATGAGATCTATTCTGTTTTGTATGATTTTCGAATGTTAAATCTTATTTATTTTTGTGTCACTGAGCATCTATGCAGTGAAACTGCACTTTCGTTAGCTAGTTTTTGTTATTTCCAGCATCCATGATCTTCAGTGTCATTTCGTGAGGACCATGTTCAAACGTCAATAATTCATAAATTCTAGCGTTACGTTTGTTCTGAATACCAAAATAAGATATTGTTTATCCGTCACTGAAGGATTTAAAAGCTCACAAGCCTGAAGGAGTAAGGCACACACGAGATGACGATCATGGAAAATGAGTACATTCTATATAGCACATCCAGCAGACCAATCGCTAAGTCAGTGATCACAACTACATTTCATCAATGAAGCATCGAAAATGAAGTGTCCAGGGGGCTTACCATCAGCAAATAAGAAACCATTCAGTTCAAAAGCAGGGCTTAAGCAGGACTGCTAAAGGCCTGCTTTCATACTAACCTTTGAGGTCATAGTACGAAAAAGTCAGGCAGTTCAATATAAGTCCTGCTATAAGAGCTCATAGTAAGGCCCAAGGTCCAAACAAATTATCGGACGCGGCTTACTGCCGCGGCTGATCTGAGGTGTGCAAACTATCGGATGTAGTAGGTCGCGGACGAAACCATAGACTAATATGACGTCATCGGACGTCCGATAGCTATCTGGCACGCAGGATGTTATGAGAGCGTGCACACTTATCAGCCGCGGCAGTAAGCCGCGTCCATAAGCCGCGTCCGATAATTTGTTCGGACCTACAAGGTCGAAACAAATTATCGGACGCGGCTTATGCCGCGGCTACATCAGCGGGCTACGGCGAATATTCGCCGACAGCTATCAGAGGGCCTAGTACGAGTTGTTTTTTTGTTCTCACTTCACTTTTCGAATAGTTAACTATCGTCTTCTCTCTTTCACTCGTTTACTCACACGCATGATTTTATCTCTTTCACTCGATACTATTCGCAAAGTGAGGTGAGAAACACAACTCATACTAGGCACTCTGGCACCGGATGTTTTACTAGTGTGCACACTTATCAGCCGCGGCAGTAAGCCACGTCCATCAAGGTCCGAACAAATTATCGGACGCGGCTTACTGCCGCGGCTGATCTGAGGTGTGCAAACTCTCGGATGTAGTAGGTCGCGGACGTAACCATAGACTAATATGACGTCATCGGACGTCCGATAGCTATCTGGCACGCAGGATGTTATGAGAGCGTGCACACTTATCAGCCGCGGCAGTAAGCCGCGTCCATAAGCCGCGTCCGATAATTTGTTTGGACCTTCAGCCACGTCCGATAAAGGTCCAAACAAATTATCGGACGCGGCTTATGGACGCGGCTTACTGTCGCGGCTGATAAAGGTCCAAACAAATTATCGGACGCGGCTTATGGACGCGGCTTACTGCCGCGGCTGATAAGTGTGCACACTCTCATAACATCCTGCGTGCCAGATAGCTATCGGACGTCCGATGACGTCATATTAGTCTATGGTTACGTCCGCGACCTACTACATCCGATAGTTTGCACACCTCAGATCAGCCGCGGCAGTAAGCCGCGTCCGATAATTTGTATGATCGTCATCTCGTGTGTGCCTTACTCCTTCAGGCTTGTGAGCTTTTAAATCCTTCAGTGACGGATAAACAATTTCTTATTTTGGTATTCAGAACAAACGTAACGCTAGAATTTATGAATTATTGACGTTTGAACATGGTCCTCACGAAATGACACTGAAGATCATGGATGCTGGAAATAACAAAAACTAGCTAACGAAAGTGCAGTTTCACTCCATAGATGCTCAGTGACGCAAAAATAAATAAGATTTAACATTCGAAAACTATACAAAACAGAACAGAACTCATAAAATCGTTGTTTAAACGTGGCACACACGGAACCGTATGTGCCAGTTTTCATTTGTCAAAATATCGACAACTAAACCGTTTGGAACCAAATGAAGCAGTCTAGCAGCGTTACGTTTGATAAGTGACAGCATATAAAACTTTAAATCCGTTCGCGTAACAACACATCAATAGGAAAAGCAAAAACAATATTTCGACCCATCAGACTGTGTGGCCCACAATTAATACCGTTACGTTATGTGAATTTTGCGTCACTTAAGATGTAAAGCAGTTTATAGTAATAAGAATTTCCGTCACTGAGGATCTAGCTTTATTTGGAACCAATCACTGCAGTAGTTTCAATACAATTCATGATACAATTTGTATGAGATTTTTAAGATAGGGTGACAACAGTGTACGCACGTTGATGGACAGAAAGGATATAACCGTCCTGTTAATGAGGGCTTTTCAATCAAAATGACAAAAAACTGTCTGCTCGATAGATGGCATTGATAAAAATGTATGTGTCAATATGTTTTTTTAATAACCAAGCCTCGAAGAGTATTTTTTTTATTTATTTTTCATTTATTTATTTATAATCTAATCTAATATTTAGGTAGGCAGGTAGATGTAACCCTGAAATGTTTCTTTCTGGGTAGATGTCAGCCAGCGTTCGCTTAAGCCAAAATTAGATGGTTCATTTTTACGTTTATTATCGATGCTTCATTAGTGAAGCATCGAAAATGAAGTGTCTAATTATGAATTCATCTTTCATCACTGATGTTCTTCTTTGATGAAAGTCACTAGACGGCCGTTCGCTTTCATCGGTATCTGCCTTTCATCAATCATCGGCATCGGAAGTTAACGATAAATGAAACGTGTAAACAGCGCCATTCACTGCAGTGAACGGCATGTCGTCAGCCATGTTTTTGTTTTTATTTTAATATGCCTTTATTTTTCGTTTTTCGACATTTTTCAACCTGCATCAGACAACATGCATACAAGCAATGCATGCAAGCATTTTCTCGCTCTTTAATTAACTACTAATTCTTTAATAAAAATTATCACGCACAACCTGTTGCCGCGAAAGAGGAAAATAGTAACAGACAAACATACAAACACACATGCAAACCCTTACCCGTAATGCATATACCACCTCCGTTCCGTTCCATTCATCGTGGGTTGTAACGATACGCTGCAGTCTCAGTAAACATCAACACGATACGATGTCCGCAAAAAAATACTTCGTGGTTACCCTAGGTGATCTACATACTAATTTAAATCTCGAATTGCATCGTAAGTACTGCAGTGATTGGTTCCAAATAAAGCTAGATCCTCAGTGACGGAAATTTTTATTACTATAAACTGCTTTACAACTTAAGTAACGCAAAATTCACGTAACGTAACGGTATTAATTGTGGGCCACACAGTCTGATGGGTCGAAATATTGTTTTTGCTTTTCCTATTGATGTGTTCTTACGCGAACGGATTTAAAGTTTTATATGCTGTCACTTATCAAACGTAACGCTGCTAGACTGCTTCATTTGGTTCCAAACGGTTTAGTTGTCGATATTTTGACAAATGAAAACTGGCACATACGGTTCCGTGTGTGCCACGTTTAAACAACGATTTTATGAGTTCTGTTCTGTTTTGTATGGTTTTCGAATGTTAAATCTTATTTATTTTTGCGTCACTGAGCATCTATGGAGTGAAACTGCACTTTCGTTAGCTAGTTTTTTTTATTTCCAGCATCCATGATCTTCAGTGTCATTTCGTGAGGACCATGTTCAAACGTCAATAATTCATAAATTCTAGCGTTACGTTTGTTCTGAATACCAAAATAAGAAATTGTTTATCCGTCACTGAAGGATTTATAAGCTCACAAGCCTGAAGGCCCGAACAAATTATCGGACGCGGCTTATGGACGCGGCTTACTGCCGCGGCTGACAAGTGTGCACACTCTCATAACATCCTGCGTGCCAGATAGCTGTCGGACGTCCGATGACGTCATATTAGTCTATGGTTACGTCCGCGACCTACTACATCCGATAGTTTGCACACCTCAGATCAGCCGCGTCCATAAGCCGCGTCCGATAATTTGTTCGGGCCTTGAAGGAGTAAGGCACACACGAGATGACGATCATTAATTTGTTCGGACCTTGAGTGTGCACACTCTCATAACATGATTTGTTTGGACCTTCACAATGTACTGTGGATGGCGTGGCGATCGATGAGTCAGCGATTATGCTGCTGCAATGCAACCATTGTCTTTGCTTTTATTTTTTATGGAATGGCAAAGGAGATTATGATCATACAGCCAAATCTACATTTGGAATATATATGTAGAACAACAAGGCAAAACATGGCAAAACCACAAAGTAAGTAGTGGCGGCGCTCCGCATTTTGTGGCAATACTCAGCTGAGTAGGCAATGATTGAAGGTGCAAACAAATTATCGGACGCGGCTTACTGCCGCGGCTGATCTGAGGTGTGCAAACTATCGGATACGTCCGCGACCTACTACATCCGATAGTTTGCACACCTCAGATCAGCCGCGGCAGTAAGCCGCGTCCGATAATTTGTTTGCACCTTGAGTAGGAGGTATAAGCTTCTTGAGTAGGTAGGGCCGCGGGCTGATTATCTAAATAGAAACTATTTAGCGACCGGTTTCATTTGACATACATTGCTACTTTTCTTTGGTATGTTTTTTCTTACCCCAAAATGAAGTAGCAATGAAAGTAGCATTCAATCTGTCAAATGAGACCGGTTGCTAGATGGTTTCTAACTAGATAATCAGACTTCCGGTCTTCTAAAGATTTCTCACAAAAATTTTCTCTCCATAGAAAATTTGAATTTGCCGCCAACATTTTGTATGGAAAATTCATTTTTTTTATAGGTGTTCAGCAAGAACCTTATATGGATATAAGATTCTTGGTGTTCAGTTTCACGAGTACATTGACCTCCTTCCTCCTTGCGGGTTGATACTAGGGTTGCCAACTTTTTTTTCATCAAATATAGTAGTTTCAAGATTTTTAGTGTAAAAATATAGTAGATCGCGAAAAAATCCAAAAAAATATAGTAGGTTGCCTTTTTTTTATGGAGGATTTTAAAGAAGTTGCAGTTTTCATACTTAAGTACTAATATTTTCTAGTTTAATCACAAAAAATATTATGCAATTTATACCAATAATTAACTAATATGTAATTTTTTTATTGTTGATTTTGTTTAATTTTTTCACTTGAAAAAATATAGTAGTTTTGCCTACTAAAAATAGTAGGTGAGCCCTCAATATAGTAGGATACTATATTATATAGTAGGGTTGGCAACCCTAGTTGATACCCGCCCCTTTCTGGGGGGTAATTACGTAACTTTGTTGCAATCAACTCTGACAGAAATCGCAGTTACATTGCTGCTTTGGTAAGAACTAATGTGACAACTATCTTAACTAAAGCCGCAATGCAACCGCGCTTTCAATCGAGAATTGTTAGCAACAGCTTTACGTAATCAAGGTACTGTTACACGTTGTATACTCTCCTTGCCTATTTTTCGGCCAACTGAGTTAAGCGCACGCTTTACGCGGGAAAAAAATAACTTTTTTTTACTTTTTCCATTTAAAAAAAGTTTTTATTAATTCTTGATTACGCACGTTGGGGGCCCCCGTTGCCCGGGGGCCCCGTCTGATACGGCGGTAGCTACGCCCCTGCGCACGCCTCTCACAAGATTCTTTGCCCGGCATCACATACGCAACTCATAACATTTTTTTCGTAATACAATATGCCAAAGGTTGACTCTAAATCCTGATGGCTGCTCAATATTGAGCCTAACTTGGTCACCCATCTTGCTTTTGGCCACACCAAGTGTCTGCTGCACGACCTTTAGGTATCAAGCCTAATATGGTCACCCATCTTGCTTTTGGCCACACACAAAGTGGCTGCACGATCTTTATCGAACCTAATTTATTCACACATCTAGTTTTTTCATCACCTACGCCTGTGTCTCTGAAAGCTTACTTTTATAAGTCACTTCCAACCAAATACAGGATAGATATTAATATTAGTTTTAATTTTTAAATTCGTCTTTTTATCAGTTGGTGGTGGTCAGTGCCATATATCCGTGCTGTTTAAGTTCTTGAAGTAGGATATTCTAGATCAGAGTCAAGAGTATTTATTATTACTGTCCAGGGGCCGTATTATGACCTCTTATTTCCAGGCAGTTTTCTGACTGGCTATCAATCTCTTTTATTTGCTATACGACGAGAAAGAGATGTCACTACAGCAATTTATAAACCTGGCAGGATTTAAGAGCTTGTAATACGGCCTCAGTAGCTTATTGTAGTTCGACACAGTAGTAAAAAAATTACACCATTTTTCAATCACAAATTGTATAGATAGTTGGCCATGGAAAGTTTTTGGAAAGAGCATAATTATATTTTAAACAGTATTGGAAAAAAATATTTATTGCTTAAAAATTAAGTTAAAAACTAACATTTCTTATACGGAAAAAGTGGAAAAAGTATTATTGAATAGGTTCCGGTTGCTGTGTAAGCAGAAGACCAAATCTCTTTTTGATAGTAATTCTTTGCCTGGAATATTTGTCCTCTGGTGAAAATCGTGCTGAAACAGAAAAAAATCTTTTATATTTTACACATTTTAGGGGAAATAGGTGAAATGGTTCCGATCAAGGTGACTGATCACCCGTCCGGCTTCGCTGATGTCCCCCCATTCTAAATAATAATAATTCATACACATTTGATATTTAGGAAAGAGATTCAAGGGCTACTTTCTTTTTGACTATCTCATATCTTAGATAGTCCTATTTCGTTCATCATTTATTGGATTGGAACAAGTAAAATATTAGACCTCCTTAAAAAAATGTGTTTCCTAGGTTCAATAACGACTTTTCTACATTGAATTGGGGCAGGGCGTTTGAGGCATGGTTTACTTCTTAAATTTCCATAGCACAATTGCTATAGTTCTAGCTATAATCCCAAATTAAGTACCTCTATAGTACAGAAAAGCATCTGGCAATGTAATGCAATAATTTTGTTTAAGTACATTAATATCTATCATCTATATCTATTAAGTACTACAAACGTAAATACGATAATTACCTGGATGAGCTGATAACGTTGGTTTACCAGAGGGATCGATGGTCTGAAAATAAACCAATAAGTTACAACAGTTTTAATATTTTGTATAGGTTATGATGCCATGTGAGGAAAGGAGTTCATACCGCCAGAGTATACTGTCTATCACCATTCTCATTTAGATAATATCTCAAATACATTGTTGCACTATTTATCAAATCAGGATTCGGGGCTAAGAATATAGGATAATAAAGGTGATAATAATTTTGATTTGATACTAAATACTAATTTCTTTCTCAATCAAAAACAAAAAAACTGTCGGTCTCGGTGTGTTTTTGTTGTGACAGTTGACACTTGACTGACATCCCCGCGTTCCGAATCACGCTTACAGCACTGTTAGCGTATAATCCATTAAATTAAGTAGGTACGCAAATACCCTATTAAGTGTAATATTTTGTGACTTTTTAATTTGGTCGGATTCGCGCTAACAGCGCTGTAAGCGTGATTCGGAACGCGGGGAGGGTTGCGTATTAGTCTAAGTGCTATAGCTACTTACTTTGGGATTGGAGCAATGCATACATTGCTCCAATCCCAAAGTAAGTAGCTATAGCACTTAGACTAATACGCATGTGATGTTGTCAAATATTTATTTATTCATTTACTGAACTATTAAACACTTGACACTGGCAAAATTTACTTCCAAGAGGAAAGTAGATTGCCAAAAAATAAAACTAGAAGAAGAAGTATACTGTGAAGGTCCAAACAAATTATCGGACGCGGCTTACTGGCCTTACTGCCGCGGCTGATCTGAGGTGTGCAAACTATCGGATGTAGTAGGTCGCGGACGTATCCGATAGTTTGCACACCTCAGATCAGCCGCGGCAGTAAGCCGCGTCCGATAATTTGTTTGCACCTTGATGATCGATGACTGCGGTGGATTGGTCTGGAATGCACCCATTGTCAAGTCAAATGTGTTTTTGTGGAATGTGGTCTGTGGAGGTTTTTTTATCTTACTCTATGAGGTAGTATCTTCTTATTCGTCTGTGGATTGTTTGTGGCGTTTTGTTTGTTGCTATTTAATTTTAGATTTTGGATTCACAATCACAAAATATTACACAGTTTGCTGTTGTGGAAATATTTTATGAAGCGGCTTTTGTGCAGTATTCTGAATCAGATGCCGAAAATGGCCAACTTACCACCCCGTAAGTTCTCATCTTCCAGCCGCAGCAGTTCTAAACAAGATACTACCCCTATCCAAGTGCTGTTACAAATGGGATTTCCTCGGCATCGTGCGTAAGTTCACCACCAAAAAACCTGTGAATAAAATTAAGTAGCCAATTTTTTATCTATTCCGTATTTTTATACTTATTTTTTTTTAGTTTAAAGGCATTGGCTGCAACAGGCAATCGCAGTGTGCAACTTGCGTCTGACTGGCTTTTGACCCATGTAAATGACACTCATTTGGACATAAATGAGCCACGAGAGTACATCTTCTATGCCAGTCCAACTGGGCCCCTATTAACGCAACTCTTGGAGTTTTGGGAAAAATCTAAAAAGGTGTCGGGCTGGAATGGTGCTCACAATTTCCCGCCTCACATAACACTAGTTTCCTTCTTCAAAGTTAGTATTAGAACTTATTTCGGAGAGTCATTAAGATGAATAGCCAATTTATCAAGTGGCTTTAACTTTTAAAAAACGAATGTTTTATTGTAGATGATTATTATTTTAGGCACCGGATGAGACATCCCTCCAGTTGGCTAAAGCGGTGAAGCATGTGGTTGAAAATGTGGGTGAACCTCCCAACTGTCCCCTTAAAGTGGAGCCATACATGTCTCATAACTTCATGGGCCTGTTTGTGTCTGACGAACACGCAGACTATCTGAAGAGAATAGCTGTCCAATATGTGAAACAGGTGTCTTCAGCATGTATGTATGTTTTTCATTTATTAATTTCAGTATAAATTTGTCTATCCTTACTTTATTTGGTAAACAATCTTCACCCAACTCTTTATTGAAATAATCATTTTATTTAATAACAATTTGATAAAAGTTTGTAACTGATTCTTAATTAACTATTTAAGTTTATTTATATTATGGGTCTCATAAGGAGGCTCAAGGTCACCCAGCGTGCAATGGAGAGAGCCATGCTCGGCGTTTCCCTACGTGATCGAATCAGAAACGAGGAGATCCGCAGGAGAACTAAAGTAACCGACATCGCTCGAAGGATTGCTCAGCTGAAGTGGCAATGGGCGGGACACATAGCGAGAAGAACCGATGGCCGTTGGGGCGGAAAGGTTCTGGAATGACGACCGCGCACCGGATGGCGCTCCGTAGGTAGGCCCCCGACCGACCGACGATCTGGTGAAGGTCGCGGGAAGCCAGTGGATACGGGCAGCGCAGGACCGATCGTCTCGTGTAGATCTTTGGGGGAGGCCTATACCCAGCAGTGGGTGTCGTGCGGCTGATATGGTGATGATGATTTAAGTTTAAAAAACATAATATGAGAACTGTCAGAAACTGTTTACTAAATAAGACAAGTAAGGATCGACTTAAAACCCTTTATTTTATTATTTTTATTATAACAAAAAGTATTAATTTAATTATAAGTTGGATTTAACAATTTATTTAATTATGTACTTACTAATATTTATTTATTATATAATATGGAACTTGCTTATGTAGATAGTAGAAATCTGCAATTTCTTTCCCTAAAATATTTTGGCAACATTATAAGGTTATTATTATTACCAAACAGGCTGTATAAAATGTCTGAAAAAATTGTTGCTGAAAAATATTAACCCGTCAAGCCAGACAGAAGATTTTCTATTGTTGTCTGACCTCATGCGGCCGCTTCGTGTTTAATGTATTAATGTTTATTATCATTATCTATTTGATGCAGTGGGTGTGGCGGTGGATACTTATGAACACTTGGATGCTCTTGGGACATGTTTTCCTTGGTGTACCATGCCGCAAGAGAAACCATATAAATGTAAGAGTAGTAAAATAACACTCCTTGATATATTTGTTTTCCATGTAAATATGTGAACTTCATCTATTAGGCTATTTTATTAAATTTACCGTTTGTTTATCAGCATGTTGTAGGCTTGAGTGATGGTAGAAGATTGATGAGCATGCCCATCCCATCTATTAAGGTAACTGCTTCCATATACTTTTTATTTTTTATAAGATTTTTCTTTTTTTCTGTACTTATTCATGCCTTCTTTGCTTAAACCATATTGTATGCTGTATTATGTTATATCAATAGAAATTCGTTTTTTAGGTCATGAACTCATGAATGATGTTTTTAGATAAGCTCTATTACTTCTAACTTTAAAAATAAACTTTTGTCTGCAGGTTAGTATAAAAAAAATCAAAGACAAGAAAAATTACATAAATAAATTATTTTTTTATATTTTTATAAGTCAACAGCTATGGATTTAATAATAACTTTATAAATTAAATATAATATACTCGTATGTACATACCTACAGTCGTCAGGGTGGACGGGCGCGGCGGCGCTCTGCTTCTCTTGGCCAAAATTGCTTGCGCGAACGACGACGTAGTAATAGTAACATTAGTTACCGACGACGCGCGCGATTGACCGACGAAAACCGCGCAAAGCATCGAAGCAAAGTGCAGAGCGCCAACCACCACGATTGCACTACATAATATTATTAGTAGTAGTGATATGCTGAATAAACACACCCCAAAATTATGAAGTTATTACATTAGGTTGGGCTAAACTGTACATTAAGGACTATACAGAAATGACTTTTGGTTTGTACCCCTCTCCCATTCTATTAGGGTAGGTTTACCACTGGTACAGTTAAAACCTAAAACCTCAACCATGAGTATTTCAGAAACCAAGGGCTTGCTTTAAGGGTGGAGGGTGCCCCCTTCATCCCCTATCCCCCCACCCCCCTCTCATCCCCCTACCTCGCGGCCCTTAATGTACAATTTTACCTTAGGTTGTTAATGTATATGGAATTGTGACTAGTGTATGAGTGCATTCGAGTTCACCCGTTTTCGTATAAAGTACGCGTTTACGTTCGTTACCGTGTTAGTAAACTGTAAGGTACACAAATCAGTTTTACTGCATTCAGATTGCAAAAGTGGGTACATTTTACGGTACTGTTATCGGGATACAATGTTTATTAACGTGGCTAAAATTGTCCAAGCAGCAGTCAGTCTGGAGCCCCACGTGAAGTCGTTGCACATCACTCTGGCGTACCACTTCGACGTGGCCGTGTACGACGCACTGAAAGCCCTCGTCGATGACATGCAGCCGTTCCAGCAGGCGGGCTGGGAGCTGCGACTGTATTCGAGGGATCCGCGCTTCGCTAACCATCAGGTGATTAACTTTTCAATGTTCCACATTTTCACATTTAAGTCTGCCATACCTTTGCCAGATTTATGAATTGCTATAGAAAACTGGCAAGTTTTATAAGGGTTTTATGAGAAGGGTCACTGTTTGCCGCCGCGGCGCACACCGCGGCGGCGAACAGTGACCTTCCTATAAAAATGTACTACCAAAATGATTTGCGCCTAAATTAACCCTTCTTGTGATGTTGTTGGGATTGTCATAATCAAAATACCAAACCAAATAAAAATTTATTTATAAAAAGACAGAGGAAGTGAAGTGAGTCTGCCTGCACAGCATACGTCATCTCCGCTATCGGTATTGAAAATAACGTTCATTTATCTTTAATTGAACTGTTTCGTTTGCAGAGAAACAAATTAAGTACAATTAAAATGTAAATACTACTAGCGGCCGCCCGCGGTTTCACCCGCGTGGTTCCCCTTCCCGTGGGAATATCGGGATAAAAAGTATTCTGTTTTAATCTAGGCTATCTACTATCTGTGTGCCAAATTTCAACCAAATCCGTTCAGTAGTTTTTGCGTGATTAAGGAACAAACACCCAAACCCACAAACTTTCACATTTATAATATTAGTAGGATAATAATTTTGTAATTAGTGTGACAGAAAAAAATCCTTCATTCTTTGCTTGTTACTACATATAAAGTCGTGAAACTGGATAATGACGTATGCCTGTGCATCTCCCGGAATGTCAGACCTTGTTTTCTTGGAGCATGCGTGCGACTAGGGTTGCCAGGCGTCCGGCTAAATCCGGACATATGTAGGCTTTTTGATTCAGTGTCCGGCCAAATTAGACAGTGTCCGGCCTGTCCGGCTTTTGTTAGGCTTTTTACCCTCACCAAAGAAAATATACACTAACGTGAAAAGAAGCGACACTTGCGCATGGGTGCTGTAAAATTGCTCGCGGCTATGTGTGAGTGCGCCGGGCGAGCGCGGGGGTGCCGCGACGCCATCGGGGCGAGGAATCTCCTTCGCGGAGGCACGTGCTATCAGGCTTGCCTAGTTCGCTCGCACCGCGCAACAGTACAGGTAGTCCAGTCAGTACTGGCACTCATGTATGGCGAGGTCAAAATTTGTCATTAGATGAATTCACTTGGAACATATGTAGCTTAGGTAAAACTGAGCTGATTTAGCCCGGTAGCCATCAGCCACCCCTTGGCAGGTAGGGAGGGGTGGCATTTAAAGTTTCACGCCGCCGCACTTCAGAAAAAAAATCATATCTCCTTCAATATACCTACCACCTCGAGTGTGATATCATTTTATAATGAATTAGAGATGATGAATTCATGTTTAAAACTTTTAATGTACAGTGTCATAGAAAAAAGGTAAAATATTGACGATAGTTTAAAAAAAAAATTGCTATTTTTTTATTCAACAGTCAGTATCTGTAAAAATACAATTTTTTTGCAATGAAATTTTTTTTTATCTAATAGTACATTTATTCAGCTTTTGAAAAATATATACTTTATGTATAGTTATCGTTCAATGTATATCTGAAAAAAAATCGAACATGGTATGCGACGCTGTTTCCAAGCGAAGCGTCTACAATTAATAAGTTAAGTACCTATGTATAAGTTGTTTTTTTTCAATTAAAATATGATAAATCTAGGATGTGTTTTTTATTTTTGGTACAATAATGACACCCTTTCATTTTCATATACATTTTGCAATTCCCGGGAATTCCCAGGAATCGGGTATTTTCGACATTTTGGTACCATAGAAGTTGTTTAGTTTGATGGTCCCTTCTACCGTATTCGGAATTATGAATTTTTTTTGTAACACCCTGTATATCAAAATAAGAGAATTAAAAAAATAATTTTGTTAATGATTTTCTTTTTTGGTGTTAAATAAAACACTGCAAGCATTCGTTTGTTACGAAATACTTAAAATATTGATAATGATTTATGGACAAAAATTAAAAAGAACGTTTATATATTTAAATAAAAATATTTAATTTTCTTTTACTTTTACCTTCAATATCTTCATTGCTTTTGATTTCCCAGGTATGCAAAAACTATCCTGATGGTGGGCAGAATATGGAGGTCCTGGCTTAGTCAAGGGTCTTTTAATACTTGTCGTATTAGTTGTCTCTAAAAGCTTTTGTTTTTTCCCTCTGCTACAATTTACGGTCACAATGTCATTGATATTTTCTTGTTTAAATGTAAAACGAAACGCTTAAATTATATAATAGTTATTAAACTTTTTAACCGCAATATAAACTCCCGTCGTTCCGGGTATCCTGGCGCATATTTTTCGGGATCGGGTTTAAAAAACATCCCGGTAATTCCCAGAAATGGGAACCCAGGAACGCAACCCTAATCACAGTCCAATTTTCATATAAACGAGGTAACTTTGAAGCTTTTGTTCTTCGTCAGGGATTGAACAAGGTGTGGTCTGATGATGGTTATCCAAAGAGTGAATGGAGGAGGTCAAGATCGCTTAAGAAACCCAACGGATCAGAAGAGTCGTTTACACTAGAGACCGTCTGGAGCTTTTAGTGTTACATTTTCCATACTTCTTAATTTTCATTTGATATTTTTTTAAGTTCAACCCTGAGCTAAACCGCTCATCTAATCTGTTAGGTTTATTTAGCATAATGAGCCTCCGTCATTCATTCTTTAATTTGCCATAATCAGCACACACCTCGTTCAATCCTGGGCAGAGAACCAAAGCTGTAGGTTTACCCCGTTTGTTCGAAAATTGGTCTGTGATTTAATTTTTCTGCTCACGAGTGTACAAAAAATACTCAATGGAAAATATTTTAATTTCTACGGTATATTTATATGCCTAGGTC
This sequence comes from Agriphila tristella, assembly GCA_928269145.1. NCBI lineage: Eukaryota > Metazoa > Arthropoda > Insecta > Lepidoptera > Crambidae > Agriphila > Agriphila tristella. Next base: position 18,323,330 of record OV743443.1, on the reverse strand, counting down.
CTTAAGGAACCTACCTATTAAAACTTTAAAAATTTTTGCACTTTAGTTTTAATGTGGTAAGACATTTTCCTCCCTGACCGTTCTCAGATCTAATTTTTTGACGTCACGACGCTTCGTCGTTTTATGACTTTCTTATACATAGATCAAGTCTGTCTATTTTTTTATATAGTCTTTATGACTCTCACAAAAAGATCTAAGTATGTATCAGACCGTAAGATAGTTGAGAGAGACTTTATGACCGTAAGAACATAAGCGGCAGTCGAACGCAAAGTTAAGTTTGTATTCCATACATGTTGTATGAAAAAACCAACTTAACTTGCAATCGCAGACATCTGGAAACACCGTCGCATACCATGTTAGATTTTTTTTCAGATGGAAATTGTATGATAACTATATATAAAGTTTGTATTAGTTTAAAGCTGAATAAATGTTCTTTAAGGTGGTATTTTTTCCTTTGCATAAAATTAGCATTTTAAAAGATACCCGACTGTTGAACAAAAACAATTGTAAACCGATTTTTGACACTTTGGTCAACATATTTTTTTTTTCAATGAAACTATACATTAAATGTCCCAAAAATAAATTCCTCATGCCTGCTACAAAAAGAACTAAATATGCATCAAAACATAAAATAGTTAAAAGAGACTATAAGATCGTAAGACCATAAGCGGCAGCCGAACGCAAAGTTAAGTTTGTACTCTATTCATTTTGTATGAAAAAACCAACTTAACTTTCAATCGCGGATGTTTGGAAACAGCGTCGCATACCATGTTCGATTTTTTTTCAGATAGACATTCAAAGATAACTATATATAAAGTATACCTAGTTGGTTACTAAGTTCTGTAACTATGGAAAACATGAATAATACTAAATTTACAAATAATGCTACAATGAATTATATACCAAATGAAAGCACAAATATTTAAGATTATCATGTATTAAAATTATTCGAAATGACCGCCTCTGGCATGAATACACGCCTTTAGACGACGAGGCCAGTCATCGATGGCAGCACGAACTACCACCATATCCAATTCTGCGACTGCCTTGAGAATAGCGCGCTTAAGAGAGTCGAGATTCATGTGGGGCTTAGCACATGCTTTCTCCTCAATAAGTTGCCATATGGCATAATCCAGAGGATTTAAGTCTGGGCTGGAGGATGGCCATTCTTCCTGCGCGATAAAATCAATTTTGTTAGCCCGAAACCATGCTTGTGTAGATTTTGCTTTGTGCGCAGGGGCAGAGTCCTGCTGGAAGACCCATGGCTGGTTTTGAAATAAAGTGTGGCTTAAGGGTTTGACAACAGGTTCCAGAACGGTATCTTGATAGACTCTAGCGCCAGTTTTCACACCTTTTTCACAGAAATGAACCTTACTTAGCCCTGAATAGGACACCCCCAGCCAAATCATCACTGTTGAGGGGTGGTGACCTCGTTGGACCCTCGGAGCAATCATGCTGGCTTCTTTACTATTCTTAGCGAATACTCTATCATTTTGACGGTTAAAATTTTCTTCGACTGTGAAGATTTTTTCATCAGTAAACAAGATTTTTCGATGGCCGTTTTGTGCGTACTGCTTTAGTAGAGCGCGACTTCGTGCTAACCTCATAGCCTTCAATCGTGCGTTTAGCAGATGGCCCTTTCGTCTACGGTAAGCGTGAAGCCCAAGGTCATCATTGATAATTTTTTTAAGGGAACTTCTCTTCACAGTCATCTGTATTGCCAATAACTTTTGCTTCCGGACGGGATTTCTCGTGATTCTCGCCTTCACTGCCTTGATCACAGCTGGTGTCCGAACGGTGCGTGGTCTTCCTGATCTTTTTCGGTCATCGACGGTCAAGGTATTACTGTACCTATGGATAGTGCGATAAATAAATTGCTTGTTGATTTTCAACTTTTGTAGCAACTTGAAAATCATATTCGGTGGCTGCCCACATTTGTGCAGAGCAATTACAGCGACACGATTCTCCTTCAACCCCCATTCCATGGTGAAATAAACAAAATATGATATACGTGTGGTATGGAATTATAGCTTATAAAACTGTCAATAATAATTATGTCATTTTTATTTTTTCTTTTCATTTGTTTTAATGGCCAGTAATCGATAAAGAAACTCAGTAACAGAACTTTTGACCAACCTGTGTATATTTTTAAAAAGCTGAATAAATGTACTTTAAGATAGTATTTTCTTTCATTGCACAAAATGATTATTTTTAATAGATACTGACTGTTGAATAAAAAAATAGCAAACTTATTTTTAAACTATCGTCAATATTTTACCTTTTTTCTATGACATTGTACATTTAAAGTTTTAAAAATGAATTCCTCATCCTTGATTCATCATAAAATGATATCACACTCGAGGTGGTAGGTATATTGAAGGAGATATGACTTTTTTTCTGAAGTGCGGCGGTGTGAAACTTTAAATGCCACCCCCCCCTACCTGCCAAGGGGGGGCTGATGGCTACCGGGCTAAATCAGCTCAGTTTTACCTAAGGTACATATGTGCCAAGTGAATTCATCTAATGACAAATTTTGACCTTCTGCCACTAATTCCCCAACTAAGGCAAGTACGACAAACTAAAGTGATATGTGTCGAGCCGCATGCGAGGGCTTTAAACATTCATCGTTCAGGCAATGTAATTTGCTTTTCATATTATAAGTACAATACAGGGCATTATTATTGCTTTTCTCAAGAAATGTGAGGAAATTAATAATATTGTACATTGAGGGGTGAAGTGGTAATAATTGCACTTTCTTCAGAGTGATACATAGTGCTTTATACTACAGAAAAATAAATAAATAAGTACTTAAAATAATATTGAATTAAAATAGCTACAATAATTAATTATGGTGTCTTGCCTTTCACCCCGAACTATTTATCTATTACACAGACACTACACATAATAAAGTTTTGTACTTTTGTAAGTATAGAAAAATATTAAAAACTCGCACTTGACCGTTTTTTGACATTTTACTTATACCTCTCATCTATTACCTCCGTAGTTTTAAGGGGGGTCGAAAAAACTTAATTTTTTGGCTCCGACGCACCGTGTCCGAGATATTTGCATTTTTGTAATTTTATTTAGAGAATAGGTTAAAATAAATACTGTTCTTTAAAATGTAGTACCCACACACTATTTAAGTTGTAATTAGGTAAGGTACCTGGGTCAAATATGGCCACCTTAAGCTTTGACGAATATTTTTTTATACTTGCCTACGACTAAAATCTGCTAACCCTTATGTTATTTGTATAGAATCTATTTAACTATCATATTTACATGTCAAATAAGATCTATTTGAAATAGATTTTGAGATTTCGTCATTTTTAAACAAAATGGGAAATTGGCCATTTTTCCGATAGTGTAGGTAAATATGCCCATAGTTTGGCCATATTAACTGTATGAAATAAAACAAATTATTATTTTCTATTTTTGGGATTTATTACTAAGGGCCGATTTTTCAATCCTCAGATAAACAGACAGATAGGGTTTATTCAACAGATAGCAAAAAAATCTGTTGTTCAATCGTCAAATAAGTCTTATTCGACGAATAACTGTCTTATCTGAGGAATAATTCTATCTGACACTTTGAGGGCCAGATAACGCCTTATTCCGCAGATAAACAGTAAGTTTGAGGTTAGTTTTTGTGCTTTTTGTTGTAAAGTTGATATTTTCAAAACGGTTGACGAGATGGCAATCGAGGAAGAAGTCATAATAAATGAGTTATATGAATCAAAGTAATAAAAAAGAAAGAATTGATGAAATTCTACCCGAGTTGAGAGAAGTTTTAATATTCTTCCCTGCACATTCTTTGATTGAAACTAAACAAACAAAGAATGTATTTTTTTAACATCTAATATTTTATTATTTGCTTGTAGGGACATACCTCTCAGGAACTAAACCACAGAATAAATATTAGTACGAGACTAAACTCACAAGCATTTGAATCCTAGATTGAATTTAGCAGAATACTTTTTTGGTTTCCATAGTAAGTAATTAATTACATACTTAGTTTGAATCGAAAAATCACAATTAAAAACACCACACCACAGCGTCCACAGCACATCCAAACAACCTCATATTGTTGAATGACGGCGGACCGGGGACCCTTCTTTTGTTTGACTGATTGCCAGATGTCCAAAATCAAAGAAATAGTTTGTCCTGCTTTAACAATCGTTCATTGTCTATATTTGTTTCAACTTCGTGAAGTTACCGTTTCCACAGATGAGATATTCGGTCAGTTAGTTATTCATAGAATAAATATTGCTTGAAAAATTGACAATCACTTAACAGATGAATAAAGAGACTAATAACTTTATTCTTTAGTTAACTATTGGTCCAAAGGGACTTTTCAATCCTCGGATAAAGATCCGAGGATTGAAAAATCGGCCCTAAGTAAAATAAAAAGAAATTAGCTTGTTATAAGTTTTATTATTGTTTGATAAAGTTTTGAAAGAAATCAATAAAAAAAGAAAGAAAAAGAATAATAGGAAACCCTCTGTCTTATAAATTAAAACAATCCTAATGGGACAACAATGAGATCAATTGTGTAATTTTTTGGTAAAGTACCAACCGGCCAACTTAAAATCAACTTTAAACAAATTTAGAATTATTATAAACCTCTTTCTTATTAATTTAAACAAACTTAATCAGAAATTTAGATCAGTTAGGTAATTTTTGGTAGGTACCAACTTATAATCAACTCCGTACAGCTGATATAACTAATTTCACATTGGAGTATAGATGTGAAGGCTGTTGTTATCTTAGTCAACCAGCCGGTTACCAGCCGCTTTTTTCGCTGACTACGGTTATCACCCATAAACAGCGGCTGACTACAGTTGAAACATGTCATTTTGTTAAATTTTGTTTTATTGAATCTGTTTGATATCCTAAGTGATTATTTTTGTTTATCTAGATACTACCGACTTACTTTGTAAGTTACTTCAGATTTAATAATTCAGATAAGCGCTCTTTCCTATTTCTTAGTTGCGTCGATGTTATTTTGAAATACTTAACTTTTGAATTTAATGTTTGAGGGACATTGCAAAATATGTAATTCATAATATTTAACATTTAATGTTTTAAATCATGACAGAGTACATAATTAATTTAGTAAATATACCTATTAGTATATAACGGTTCGTATATTATAACAATTTCGTCTCAGCAACAGTAAAAATTTTAAGACCTTTTGGTAATGAATCGGATAAACAGCCGGTTGTCAGCCGCTGTCTATACGTTATTATCGGCTGCTTTGGATAACTACCCGATAACAACTGCTGTTTTACAACTATACATTGGAGTCACTCCAATTTCCTTGCAAACCCTTTGATATATAACGCGGCGCCATGATTTAAAACAAAAATCAATGTATTTAGTTGCACAAGTTTTCATATCGAAAATATGGCCGCTTGATGGCCATACTTGCAGTATGTGTCAATGTTTTTCAATTGTATCTAACCTCAAAACACTACAAAAAATCAATTAAATCTGCATGGACATATCAACTAGAGACCCCAAAGAATAATTACACAGTAAGTACATAATAGAAAACATTGATAAATCCTACTAATATTATAAATGTGAAAGTTTGTGGGTTTGGATGTTTAGATGTTTGGATATTTGTTCCTCAATCATGCAAAAATTACTGAACGGATTTGCTTGAAATTAGGCACACAAATAGTAGATAGCCTAGATTAAAACATAGGATACTTTTTATCCCGATATTCCCACGGGAACGGGAACCACGCGGGTGAAACCGCGGGCGGCCGCTAGTAATGGAATAAACCAAAACTTACCGAGAGAAATTTTTTGCACAACGTGTCCATTTCTGTGAAGTGGTACTGCCGGACAGGCGAGGGGTGTGCGGCGGGTAGAGCGTGTTTCGTACTTTACACAAACATAGACCTTCTCACACATACGGTGTATGCTGGGTTGCAATAGTTTGGTAGATAATAGGTAGTGGTCATATTAATCGGCTGGCCATATTTGACCCAGGTACCTTAATAAGAATATAAGTTGATATTAATTGTAATGAAAAAATCTATTTGGGCAAACGAAGAATAAACGTAGGAAATGGCGCAAATCAAGAAATTGTATTAATTTATTGATCTACAGAATGTGAAACTGAACAACTTTTACTATGGGACCAACGCTGAAATCGCGAAAAAAAATAACAGTTGTTTCATACATTTTGATATTTTCATTCTTATTTTTTGTATGAAACAGCTGATATGTTTTCCGCGATTTCAGAGTAGGTCTCATGATAAAAGTTGTTCAGTTTGATGATCCCTATCTGCCATATTCGGCTTTTAGGCTCTTACCAATCACCTTGTATATATTTAATCGTAATATAGTATAATGTATTAATATTAAAATTAATATAAAATCAATACTTTACTTCACCAAACTATCGTTTTATAATTTCCTTGCGTTAATGATGCTAATAGATAGTTAGGTCAGTAGTGGCACTCATGTATGGCGAGGTCAAAATTTGTCATTAGATGAATTCACTTGGCACATATGTAGCTTAGGTAAAACTGACCTGATTTAGCCCGGTAGCCATCCGCCCCCCCTTGGCAGGTAAGGGGGGGTGGCATTCAAAGTTTCGCGCCGCCGCACTTCAGAAAAAAAATCATATCTCCTTCAATATACCTACCACCTTGAGTGTGGTATCATATTCTGATAAATGAAGGATGAGGAAGCCATTTTTGAGACATTTAATGTACAGTTTCATAGAAAAAATGTGATATATTTTACTACATTGACGACATTATCAAAATCAGTTTGCTATTTTTTTATTCAACAGTTGGTATCTTTGAAAATTCAAATTTTATGCAAAGGAAAAAAATACTATCTTAAAGTACATTTATTTAGCTTTAAATACATACAAACTTATATATAGTTATCATACAATATCTATCTGACAAAAAATCGAACATGGTATGCGAAGGTGTTTCCAAACGTCTTTAATTTCAAGTTAAGTTGGTTTTTCATACAAATTGTATAGAGTACAAACTTAACTTTGCGGCCAATTGACGCTTTATGTTTTTACGGACTTATAGTCTTTCTCAGCTATCGTACGGTCTAATTTATACTTAAATCTTTTTGTGGAAGTCATAACGACAATTGAAAAATATAGACAGACTTGATCTCAGAATGAGGAAGTCACAAAACGTCGACGCGACGTGGCGTTAAAAGATTAGATCTCAAAACGATCATGTAGGAAAACGTCCTATCCTACCATATTAAGTTAGTGCAAAAAGTGTTTAAATCGCAATAGGTAGGTACCCTAAGAACCTAGGCATACAAATATATCGTAAAGATAAAACTACTGTTGCATTGTGTATTTTTATACACTCGTGAGCAGAAAAATGGAACAACAGCCCTATTTCATACAAACAAGGTAACTTTAAAGCTTTGGTTCTCCGCCCAAGATTAAACGGGGTATTATGTGATGATGGCAATTTAAAGAATGAATGGAGAAGGCACAGATCGCTAAAGAAACCTAACGGGTCAGAAGAGTCGTTTACACCAGAGACCGTCTAGAGTGTTGAGTGTTACATTTTCCATACTTTAAAATTTTCGCTTGTTATTTTTTTAAGTTCAACCCTGAGCTAAATGACGTATCTAATCCGTTCGATTTCTTTAGCATCATAAGTCTCCGTCATCCATTCTTTAAATTGCCATCATCAGATAACATCTCGTTTGATCCTGAGCGGAGAACCAAAGCTTTAAAGTTACCTCGTTTGTATAAAAATGGGCCTGTTAATCATTTTTTTCAGCTCACAAGTGTATAAAAATACTTAATGCAACAATAGTTTCATTTTTACGATATATTTATATGCCTAGGTCCTTGGGTACCTAATAATTATAATTTAAACATTGTTTGCACTTTAGACTCAATGTGGTAAAATATTTTCCTACCTGGGTCATTTTGAGATCTACTCTTTTGACGCCACGTCGCGTCGTCGTTTTATGACTTGCTCGTACTGAGAACAAGTATGTCTAATTTTTTCTATAGTCGTTATGACTTCCACAAAAAGATCTAAGTATGTATTAGACCGTAGGATAGTTGAGAGAGATTGTAAGACCGTAAGAACATAGGCGACAAAATATACCAAAGTTAAGTTTGTATTCTATACATTTTGTATGAAAAAACCAACTTATATTTGCAGTTGGAAATTCTTGGAAACACTGTCACATACTGTGTTCGATTTTTTTCTGAGAGACATTGTAAGATAACTATATATAAAGAATACATATTTTTAAAGCTGAATAAGTGTGCTTTTAGTCAATTTTTTTTTTCTCTGCACAAAATTAGTATTTTCGAAGATACTGACTGTTGCATAAAAATAATAGCAAAACAATTTTTGATACTTTCAGCAATTTTTTTTTTTCAATGTCTATAACATTAAATATCTCAAAAATGAATTTCTTTATGCTTGCTACAAAGTTAAGTTTGTGTTCTACACATTTTGCATGAAATAAAACATCTAATACTTGCTCTCGGAAACGTTGGGAAACACCGTCGCATACCATGTTTGATTTTTTTTCAGATAGACATTGTACGATACCTATATATAAAGTATATATTTTTTAAAAGCTGAATATATTTGCTTTAATACAGTATTTTTTTTCTTTGCACAAAATTAGTATTTTCGAAGATACCGACTCTTAAATAAAAAAAATAGCAAAGAGATTTTGATACTATCGTTAATATTTTACTTTTTTTCTATGAAACTGTACATAAAATGTCTCAAAAATGAATCCCCTATCCCTAATTTATCATAAAATGATACCACACTCGAGGTGGTAGGTATATTAAAGGAGATATGATTTTTTTTCTGAAGTGCGGCGGCGTGAAACTTTGAATATCACCCCCCACTACCTGCCAAGGGGGGGAGGATGGCTACCGGGCTAAATCAGCTCAGTTTTACCTAAGCTAAATATGTGCCAAGTGAATTCATCTAATGAAAAATTTTGACCTTTTGCCAATACTTCCTAGGCTAAGACAACCCTATCACAAGTCGTGACTACTCGTCACGCTTTCGACGTGTAGCCGCCGCCAAACTGGCGCCAAGCTCACACTTACAGGGAGTGCCGCCGCTGTGCCCTCACGCACATGATCGTTTCTCCCCCACACCGCACCACAGACCGCATTTCACCTCGCACCTCGGTAGCGTGACGCGACACATGCGTGCGTGAGAGCGAGACAGCGAGCACCGAACATAATAAAAAGCCTAGTTTAACGTAAAAAAAAATTGTCGTATTATTACTAAGACACAAAATCCTTAATAATTTAGTTAGGGTGTCCGGCTTTTTTACCCAAATGTCCGGCCAAACTGGCTGGTCTGTCCGGCTATCAGACCCTTGATCACGTAAGTCTGTTGCTAACAATTCTCGATTGAAATCAATTGAAAGCGCAGTTGCATTGCTGATTTAGTTAAGATAGTTGTCACATTGGTTCTTACTAAAGCAGCGATGTAACTGCGATTTCTGTCAGAGTTGATTGCAACAAAGTTACGTAATTACCCCCCAGGTTAGATGACCTGGCAACCCTACGTGCAACCATACGTGCAGCCTCGCGATGGCGAATTAGGCACTGCCGAGGCGCCTTTAAACATATTAAATTGTTATACTAGAAAAAATACGCCTTGGAACATATTCTCGGACGGGAACCGATTTTTTCTAGTATATTACTTAGTGTTATGTAAAAATAGCATTAACATATCCACATGAATGAATCCCCAGGGGAGTTTAGCCGGAGATCCTAGTGGACGGAGGGTTTTTAAATCCCAAATTTAAAAACAATGTACCTATTGTTGTTGTCGATGTTTGTGCTAGATGGCTTTGCTTATCATCGTACGATTAATTTACTAATATTTAAATTAACAAGTGTATTCAAATGAAAAGATAACATAATAATGAATACTAGCGGCCGCCTGCGACTTCGTCTGCGTGGACAGTTTTTTAGCTATCCCTCGGGAACTGCACGTTTTTTCTGGGTGAAAAGTACCCTATTTCCTTTTCTGTACCCCTGACAACGTGTATGCAAAATTTCATGATGATCGGTTCAGTAGTTAGGACGTGAAGACGTAACAAACAAACAATCAAACAAACAAACGGACTTTCGCATTTATAATATTAGTAAGGAAGGATTCTGAACATCTAAATATACACTCTTTATTTTGCATTGTTTGTTTATTTGATAAGCCCCTATCACATCGCGTATCCCATACGAACATTTAATCAATGCATAAGGGCACTGTAAATCAGATAATCGTTTTTGTTGCCAGGTGTACAAAGTGACTCAAGGCTACGAGCCGAAAGCGAACGATGAACTTGAACTCGTGCTCGGCGATTATATCTACATGAAGGAGGAAGAAGTGATCAGTACGCCTGACGGCTGGCTCCATGGCACGTCGTGGCTGACAGGTAACGAGCCGCCGCTATACTTCGCGGTCGATGTAATCTGTTTATGTCAATTCCTACTTTATCTGTACGAATATGACTCGCGCTATTAATTGTTTGCGATTATTGAACTTGAAGTTTGGAGGTTAGTGTACAATTTACTTGTAATAAGTCACTTTTTGCTGTCTATGGAACATCGGTTTAAGTATTCTTCAAATGTTTACTATTTATTTGAGCAGATTACTGAATAGTCGTGTTATCAGTGTCGTGATACTAGAAAGTGTGATGTAATAGTTGTTATTTATAATTAGTCAGTGCTTCCCTGTCGCTATAGTAAGGTATGCTACCAGATGCGCATGCGCAGTCTGGAACGAAAACCCCTATCTTATGATACTGGGTGTTTAAAAGCGTTTAACATTTCTCATGAAGGAAAATTTATAGTATTTAACAACTAAAGTCGTTAAGGGTTTTTAAAATACCTAGCGTTGTTTACGCTCGCGGATTTCGCCGGCAACCTTTGATCTTGCTTGACGCTATTATTATTTATAAATAATATTTTTAACTAATTTAAGCGTTGCTGAAGTTTGTCATTCGAGTTTTAAGTAACGGCTAATTATTACACATTATTTTGATAAACGACACACGTTTTGTTTCGAATCGATTGTTTATTTATTACTTACTATCGATATAATTTCTCGGAATAAACTCTGAAAGATAGGATATCTTTAGTCTTATCATAGGAAAATTTAGTTTTGTTTACTACTGTATTGACATGTACTGTTGGACCGTCGGCCCAGGAGCTCATTTTCAATCTAGCGCATATTGGGACCAGACCACATTGATAAGATATCCATTAGTTTAGTGTTTTCAAATATTGTCGTCTGGGTTGCGAAGTAGGAAGCCTCTGGAAGATATGCCACCCTGAACATATGGCCTCCAATACAATGATCTCCAATCGCAAAAAATAATCGATCGAATATTGATATAAATGTTGAACAGGGTCATAGGTGGCATCATTACAAACATGTTAGACATCGGCTTGGTTAGTTTTCAGGAAGCATGCGCGCGGCCAGGGTAGAAACATACAGACTTTTTTCCAAAAAATAATCGACTACATATTGGCATGTAATTACATTCAGGGAGTGAGGCAGGTTCCAGGCGCATATAAAACCACAGTCTTGCGTCGCTTTCAGGAAGCGTCTAGGAGGTCAGGCCAGGTAAGTACATTTCACATATATGCTCTTGTGATCCTTGTTCCTTATTCGATCGATATGAAAACACAAAAAATAGTTCAGGTAATGATGCCACTCACGACCCTGTTCTCCATTTATATAAATAATATGCGATAGATATTTTTTAAGCGATGGGTGACCATGTTCAGGGTGGCATATCTCCCAGAAGCTTCCTACTTCGCAACCCAGATGATGATATTTGATAACACCAAGCTAATGGCTATCTTGAGAATTTGGTCTGGTGCTAATATGCGATACATCGAAAATGACCCTGGTTGGCCGACGGTCCATGTACTTTGTATGCCAAATGTGATAGCAATACAACTTGGGTACTTAATTCATTGAATTGTTGACAATTAAAAATGTGTGCAACTTGTTTTATTTTATTTCTTTCATATTTATAAAAAGCTGTTTGCCTATTTTCATATAGAATTTTCTATATCACAAACCTTTTGTTTGTTATACTATTACCACCCTAAGCTGTTACAAACTTTAATCTGCACCTAACGCCATTGGTATAAGGATGGTATTTGCTTGTGTTTGTAAATGTATGTATTTCTCAAGCTAATCTCTTTGCAGGTGTTTCCGGCTACCTGCCCGCAGTGTACACGCGGCGCACGGCGGAGTCGGACGCTTGGACGCTACACCGCGCCATGTCACTTGCGAACAATAATAGTAAGTGAAATGTTTACTAAACTTGTTACGTACATTTGTGTCGCAAAATTCGTTCTATTGTGATACTTGACTCTGCGTGCTTCCAGGATGTGAATTGATTTCATATACTTACGCTAAGGGATTGTCTACTTTATATTACTACTAGCGCCCGTTATTGCTCTATCCCTCGGGAATTGTACTTTTTTCGGAATGAATGGTACCCTTTGTCCTTCTCTGTCTGTACCCCTGACAAGGTACATATATGCCAAATTTCATGATGATCGGTTGAGTATTTAAGACGTGAAGGCGTAAACAAACAAACTAATCACAGTGTTTAATTTCAACGCAGTGCGTTTGCTTAAGCAAGGGTTATTTGAATATACATATGTATTATTATTATTTAACTTAAGTAAACTTAATAAAAGTCATAGTTACTTCGGATACGCGTCATTGGCGTGTATGCTCCCGATATATCCAAGTCAGCAACGGAAAAGGAGGATTTCTGGAAAAGTGTGGAAGACATCTTGAATGAATGCAAAGATAATGAAAGGATAGTTATGCTTGGAGATTTTAACGGATGGGTAGGTGTGAGAAGAGAGGGATGTGAGGGAGTTTTAGGAATATATGGAGACAAAAGAGTAAATGATAATGGCAGGAGTTTGATTGAGGTATGTTTAGAAAAGAATCTTGTGGTAACGAACACCATGTTTGACCACAAGGAAATTCATATGTACACTTGGCAGAGAGGGGAAAAGAAGAGTATGATCGATTTTGTGATTGTTGATGAAAGACTGAAGGGCAGAGTTGTAGACACCAGGGTCTTTAGGGGTGGTAACATTGGAACAGACCACTTTCTTGTAGTGTCTCGGGTTAGTGGTCGGTTCAAAAGTTGGCGTCATCGTCCCACAGTGTCAACAACGGAGCTGACTAGAGTAAAAGTTGAGAACCTGGATGAAGTGGAAGTGCAAAAGACATATTTGTGCAAATTGAAAGAACGATTGGGAAATGTGGCTGAAGTGAAAGATGGCAAGCTTGAGGAAGTTTGGGAAAAGTTTAAAAAAGGTGTGACTGAAACAGCTGAGGAAATATGTGGAGTGAGTAAAAGGAAGAATGCTCCCCCAATAAACTGGTGGGATAGTGAGGTAAGACAGATAGTGAATGAAAAGAAAAAAGTATGGCAGGATCTGCTGGCCATCAAAGCCAGTAAAAGAGTGAATGCAAGTGTTACAGAAGAGGATGTTGATACAGTTGCAAGGGAGTTTAAAAGGATTAAGAAAGTAGTGAAAGAAAAAGTAGACGAAAAAAAGAGAAAGATGAAAGAAAAGTGTGACTTCAAACTCTGTGATAACTTTCGAGACAATATAAAATTGTTTTGGAAACAAGTGAAAACATCTCGAAGTGGATCACATAAGTCTAAAATGAATGTGATAAGAGATGAAAAAGGTGAGCTAGTGACAGATGAAAAAGGTGTACTACAGGAGTGGATGAAATATTTTGAGAGTTTGTTTGAGGCGGATGGCCCTATGCTAGAAGCCTCGGATAAAAGGGTGGAAGACGAGGAAGAGACAGAAGTGGATGAAAGAGATATATATATGGATGAGATTATTAGTGCAATGAAGAGCATGAAAAAAGGGAAAGCAGCAGGATATGACAGAATTACTGTTGAAATGCTGAGAGGTGGGAAAGAGCTGGTTGCGTCCTGGCTGTGCCTGATCTTTAATAAATGTTGGAACAGTGGCAAAGTGCCGGAAGATTGGCGTAAAGCCGTGGTCGTGCCGCTGTACAAAGGGAAAGGGTCACGGCAGGATGCTAAAAACTACCGCGGGATCAGTCTTCTCAGCATTGTCAGTAAATTGTATGCAAAGGTACTGATTGAAAGAGTGATGCAAAAAACTGATCAGAGTATTTGGGATGTGCAAGCGGGATTCAGAAAGGGAATGGGATGCACGGATCAGGTCTTCTCCTTGAGGTGCTTAACCGAAAAACACCTGGCTAAGCACAAAAAGGTTTACTGTGCCTTTGTGGACCTGGAGAAGGCCTACGATCGAGTTGACAGGAATGAGCTATGGAAGGTGTTGTCCGAATACGGATTGGAGAGCAGACTGATTCATGCACTGAAATCTCTCTATGAGGATTCCCGTGCATGCGTCAGGATTGACGGCGTATACACTGACTGGTTTGGCATCTCTAGGGGTGTCAGACAGGGATGTGTTGCGTCACCATGGCTCTTTAATCTGTTTTTGGACAGTTGTATGAAAGGTCTGAAAGAACGTGACTGTGGGGTTGTGATGAATGGGACTCAAATCAAGTGCCTTCTCTACGCTGACGACCAAGTTATACTTGCGTCTTCTGCGCAAGAGTTGCAGGAAATGATGTCGGTTATGAATGAAGATTTTGTGAGAAAAGGGATGAAAGTGAATGTAACTAAGACTAAAGTGATGGTGTTTGAGAGAGATGAAGAAATGACTGACTGTACGGTAATGTTAGGTGGCGAAAAAGTGGAACAAGTCCGTGAGTTTGTATACTTGGGGAGTTTGTTCACAAGGGACGGAAAGAGTGAGGAAGACATAGAAAGACGAGTGAAGAAAGGAAATTCGGTGAGTGGTGCTATACACTCGGTTATGAGTAGCCAAACCGTTTCTGCAAAGGCGCGAATGGCTATTCATAACGGAGTGCTGGTACCGACACTGATGTATGGAAGTGAATCTTGGGTATGGCAGAAGAAGAATGAAAGCAGAATAAATGCGGTAGAGATGCGATCGTTGAGGAAAATATGTGGAGTAAAACTGAGTGATAGAGTGAGCAATGAGGTGATTCGCAAAAGGTGTGGTCTGAAAGATGATATAGTGACAAGAATTGAGAAAGGAATGCTCCAGTGGTTTGGTCACTTAGAGAGGATGAATGAAAGGCGAATCACGAAAGAGATATACTGTGCGAATGTGGAAGGAACGATTGCACGAGGGCGTCCCAGAAAAACCTACGCGGACCAAATAGAGGTTATTATAAAAAAGGCTGGTGTACGCAGTGACAAAAACCGCAGGGCATGTATGAAAAGATTGATGGATATGAATGAAGCGAAAGAAGTGTGCAAGGATCGTAGCAGGTGGCGATCCATAGTCTCTGCCTACCCCCATGGGAAACAGGCGTGAGTGTATGTATGTATGTATGTATGTATAGTAAGTAAGTATTGTTATATTTTTTACTGACACAAAAAACCTAATATTTGATTGTTGATTTTATTATGATAAATAACAATCAACAATTAAATTGCTTGCACCTATCGCACTTTCTATTAACATAGTTTTCAAACAGTTGATTAATATGCACTACCAGCGTTAATTAATCCCTAATTCTGATTTAAATTAGTGGTTTTTATTTAAAAAATCATGCAAAAAAATCGTGATGATTTAAATTAAATCATACAACCCTGTCTTGAATACGGATGTAATTATCCGACTTGATAAGCACAATAGATCCATCGAGTCGTACAATGACTTGTGTCGTATCACAACACTATTTATACATTGATTTATTAATTAAAAACAGACATTTATGCGTAAGTACGACGCAGGTTCTCAATATGTTACAGAGACGTTGACATCGATTCCGCGGATATTAAATAGATTACTTATGATTTTGCTTTAGATACATGAAAGTAAGACTATTATTCATTACAATATATGAAATAAAAATTAATTAAGGAACAATAATATATATATATTTTTAAAGACTTGTGCTCCATTGCCCCAAATAGCAAAAGAACAGTCAGTCACAGGTTTAGTAAGGTAAAAATATCCTTGGGAAGCAAGCAAGTTTACGTCGTAGGTATGTCAGGTACGTATTTTTTTTTAATTGTTTTTATAGTTATAATTTCTTCCTACACTTTAGAAAGACTAGTCTCCTTTTTGAAATACGTTATCAAATCAAATTTTGTATACCTATTCATCCAGAAAAAAGTACTGTTCCCGAGGGATAGCAAAAAAAATTTTCTCGCAGGTGGCCGCTAGTTATTTATAATTTAGTTTCAAAAAACAAATACCGAGCGAAAAGAAACAAAATGATTTTGGGTTATTGAGTAGGTACAGCAATTTTTTTACAGACACGTTTAGCAACAGGCCATTTATTTTGAGAACCTCTGGTCTAGCAGGATAATCTTGTTTGACTACAAAAAAGAAGTTTGAAGGATGCTTCATTTACTGTTCAGTGCTGCTATATTAGCCAAGAACTCAAGATGTCCGGTAGCCTTTCTAAGATGATAGTCAAATCAATTTTCGTATTGTTTGTTCTATCGGTAGGTGGGGATTGTAAATCGGAGTCGGATTCGAATACAGACGGCGATGTGAGCTACCCACACGAGGACACGTCTGCTTTGGGCTTGGAGAAATCGGAAGAGTTTTATAAGGAATGGGACCATTATTGGAACACGGTGAAGCTGCACAGAACGGATGGGATATTGAATGTGACACAGGGTAACTATGACTTAAGTGCGCAACTCAAAGCCCTGCGTGCAGATATTGGGCCTTGCTTGCTGTGCCACTGCATGAAGGCTTTGTGTAGGCATCCACGGCCGATGTTATATATTAAAAATTAAAATATACACTTTTAAACTTTCGCGTTGCATTTTATTAGATTAGGAACACAGGTTTTAAACGCGATTTTAACTAAACACAGGTTTTGAACACCTACCTTTTCCCGACGTTTCGACCGAGTTGCATCGACCGTGGTCACGGGCTGACTAGAGCTGCGGTGTTACGCCTCCTCCTCTGCGGTGGAATCTTCATGAAGATTCCACCGCAGAGGAGGAGGTTGTTCAACACTTGTGTTTAGTTAAAATCGCGTTTAAAACCTGTGTTCTTAATCTTATTTTTTTTAATTTCAATTTTATTTATTCGGCCCTGCATGCAGTAGCCCTTGCGGGCTTTGAGTAGCCCGCTTTAATATGTTTAAATTTTAATGTACTAACTAAATTAATGTTTCCTCAGTTTTTTTTATTGAAAATAAGTGGGCATTTGTCCACAATTGATGTGGACTACGATGGAGCATGCTCACTTAGATAAAGCCTATTCACTCTAGCCTTGAAAAGGCCCAAGTTATAACTATTGGGAAACACATCGGCAGGCAGCCTGTTCCACCCCTTAGCCGTCTGTTGCTTTCGACATATTTATTATTTAATATTTTTTCAATTTCAAATTCCATATACTAACACTCAATTTTAAAATCACAGGTGCCAATATTGACTGGAATACGGTCTCGACAAATGATGATACTAAGGTGAGTAAGTTTTCGTACTCAAAACCGCCTCATGGGTACAGTACGAGGCAAACATCTTGAAATTTTTTCGACGGAGTGGGGATCAGTTCGCGCATGTGGACTTGCGAGCGACCAAAAGCGTGCACCCCTCCCGCCGCCCGCGTCCCTCACCGCTACGTATGCCCAAAATACGCGTTCCGCGCAATCCCCACCCGATTTCAAGATATTTGCCTCGTGCTGTAGCTAGTATTAGAATCAGAGTGACGACGTATGTTAATAATATTATTTTCACTCCTCTTGCACAAAAAGTCCGTCATTGTAAGGTACAAGAGTCAGGATAAAATAGCATAAATACCCCTAGGGGATAAAGTTTTTTCTTTTTTAATGTTTGTCTATTACCAATGAACCTACTAAAACGAAAAAGTCTTTATTCATAATTACGAATGAAAACTCGCTCGATTTTTGAAAATGGAATTAAAAGCAGCGATCTCTTCGGTGAAATCATAGACTTATTTATACTCTGTGACTTTTAGTTTAAAATGCGTGCATTGTGTTTCTTAGCTGCTATTATAAGTAGAAATTAAAAAAGGCACTGGCGCGAAATCTTTAGAATTTTTCTCTAATTCCAAACTGATTGAATTGTGTGACTGCAAGTAAGTAATAGAATAGAAATAATTTTAATCTTTTGCCGTCAATCACAAATTGCGTATTTAAATACTGTATGAAAAGTTTATGAAGTGGAGGATAGAAAAACGAGTGGATTCGTTTACGGAAGTATAAACTATAGGTATTTAATATTGGATTTTATTTTTTCGCAATCGTAGTGAAAAGTAGAGTGTAACACACGACGCTAAAACCCATTGTAACTCGGTTTCTATTTATTCCCTCGCTAAAGCTCGGGAATAAAACTACCTCGTATGCAATGGGTCATTTTAGCGTCTTGTATAACAATCTACTATTTATTTGTAGGTAGAGACAGAGAAAAAGCAGCGGTGGGTATTCGCGATGCGGCACGGCGAGCGCGTGGACCTGACGTACGGGCAGTGGGTGCCGCACTGCTTCGACGGCGACATCTACGTGCGCAAGGACCTCAATATGCCGCTGGCGCTGGCTGAACGGTAATACGATTTATTGGTCTATTGCCGCCTACACCCTCCTTCACTCGCTCAAGGTCGCGCGATAGGCACCTACCGCTAGCCCTGCCTACGGAGGCACAAGTGAGCAGAGTGCCGCCGCCCGCCCGCCGCCGTACGAGCGCGGCATCTTACTGCACAAGTAGGTATTGTCTCTTTATAATAGTAACAGTAATAGACATTACTGTGCCGTGTACGGATGTCCAAATCAAAAAACCAATAAACAATTGTCGTTTTCAGGGTTCCGTACCCAAAGGGTAAAAACCGGACCCTATTACTAAGACTTCGCTGTCTGTCTGTCTGTCCGTCTGTCTGTCTGTCTGTCACCAGGCTGTTTCTCATGAACCGTGATAGCTAGACAGTTGAAATTTTCACAGATGATGTATTTCCGTTGCCGCTATAACAACAAATACTAAAAACAGAATAAAATAAATATTTAAGGGGGGCTCCCATACAACAAACGTGTTTTTTTGCCGTCTGAATTGCACTTTATTGTGTCGGAGCAAAAGTTGCTATTTATTTAAAGTAATATGCGGC
Source organism: Agriphila tristella (assembly GCA_928269145.1). Taxonomy (NCBI): domain Eukaryota; kingdom Metazoa; phylum Arthropoda; class Insecta; order Lepidoptera; family Crambidae; genus Agriphila; species Agriphila tristella. The sequence goes on along the minus strand of OV743443.1, from coordinate 18,304,111 downwards.
GTGCTGCTTCTGTACTTGTACTATTAGTTATTCTGTTCCCTCGTCTACACTTTCTTATGCACAACGGGATAGGGGCCTTCACCTCGATGTTGAGTGACGATAAGGCTGAAGATGGAAGCGCACTCCCGGAATCCTCATCACTGAAGAACTGGCTACGTTATCTCTAACTGCCGGAATACATTTTTTTTAAACTGTTGTTATGCCATCAGACTTAGGTAAGATGGTGGTAGCTAGCCAGATGGAATTGGTATTTCAAGTCCCCTGGCCGCCGGGTCCGGAATCGAACCCGGGATCCCTGCGTCTTACGTGTGGGTGAACCACTAAACCCCAAAGGTGGTTTACCACCACCTTAGTTAGTTTTGGGCGTTTCCTACTGTCACATCTTGTTCAAGAACAATACTCAAACGACCCTTGCCTATGCCAACGCACTGCGTTGAAATACGACTTCTGTGATTAGTTGGTCTGTTTTACGTATTACGTGTGATTGGAAATTATGAGTTACAGCATCCGCGGGCACTGTGAGACATCATAGTAATGTTTGTGAAAACGGATGTGAAGTGAAATGTCCATTTGCAGACGGGCTTATCCGGAGAACGAAATTTGCAAAAACGAAGTGATTTTATTTTAATTTTTCAAGGAACCAATCCCTATTGTCTTGTCTGATAATCTTACAGTACTACAACATAGGTACAATTATTATGCATTTCAAGCAACAATGATTATTTTTTAATTTTTATCAATGTAGACATGATTAAATGCAATGAAAGTACAATGATAAGTGACTCAAAGATAAAGTAAATATTATGTTCACATAATTTTTATCGGCTTTCTAATCTTAATACTGTTGATTAACGTTTGCTATTTTATACTATAAGTACATATTTTGTCAAATCATGCTTGAAAGTTCTTTGTTTTGTACCCGTGCCCGTGAATTGTGGATTTGGTCGACCTTTAATTTCGTTATCTTGCTTTAAAATTCCTTCTGTGGCGGTTACTCGAGCAGTTTGAGTTTTAGACTTTTCAGATAACTAATGTGATCAACAGTGTTAAAGCGTTTTATGTCATAATGCCAACTTCGCAAAATGCCAACCTCTCGCAAAAAGACAATGTATTTCCTAACAATTACATCTTCTCGAAATGACAACTTCTTACGCTGGCAACTTCTCACCGGTGTGTCGATATGAGTCGTTTGCAATGTACAGTTTTCTATTTATACAGACGCGCACATTTATAAATACTCTGCCGTATAAATAAACGAAGAATCCTATTATAATATTATAAATGTGAAAGTTTGTGGGTTTGGATGTTTAGATGTTTGTTCCTCAATCACGCAGAAACTACTGAACGGATTTGGTTGAAATTTGGCACACAGATAATAGATAGCCTAGATTAAAACATAGAATACTTTTTGTCTCGATATTCCCACGGGAACGGGAACCACGCGGGTGAAACCGCGGGCGGCCGCTAGTAAGTTTATACATAGAATAACCAAAAAGTTTGTTTAGTAATATGACGCTTTGAGACGTAAAACGTCAGAAGTAAGATTCGTAAGTAATATTTTTTGGTTAAACTAAGTATTAACTTATTCTTCGTTTATTTGTACGGCAGTAGTTCATAAAGTGTACAATATAAAACATGTGCTAAAAATAATCGCAGAGTGGGCGGTAAGGAGTCGTACGCTAAGGACTCGCCGCTGACGCGCGTGGGGCGCTTCCAGGCGCAGCTGGTGGGCGAGGGGCTGCGCCTGGCGGGCGTGCGCGTGCGCGCGCTCTACGCCTCCGCGGCGCTGCGCTGCGTCGAGACGGCGCACGAGATGCTGCAAGGTATAGTCACAGAATAACTAATAGTACAAGTACAGAAGCAGCACGCCGCATAGTAGTTTAAATAAATAGCTACTTTTGCCCCGACACAATAAAGTGCAATTCAGGTCGCGCAATGGTCTGCAGTACAGTTTATATTCACCTAGCAGTTGCTCTTTCTATAGCGTGCTCTTACCTTTTCTAATGACGCAACGTTAGGGTTGTCTTCTTATAAATGAACTGCGTAGCATCTTAATATATAAAATCGTAAACTGAATGACTGAATGACTGACTGACTGACTGACTGATCTATCTATCAACGCACAGCCCAAACCGCTGGACCTAGAGACTTGAAATTTTGCACACAGATACTTTATACAGTGTAGGCATCCACTAAGGAAGGATTTTTGAAAATTCCATCCCTAAGGGGATGAAATAAGGGATGAAAGTTTGTATGAAAGTCCCTCAGTTTTGAAGCTAGAATCTTCAAACTTTGTGTTTAGGCTAACGATTGAAAATAAATAAATACGGGTCTCAGCTTTTTTCAAAATTCTACCCCCGAAGGGGTCAAAAGGGGGATGAAGTTGTGTATACTTTATTTTCGAAGTAAAAATTACTAAATTTATAATTTAGGCTTATGGATAAAAATCTAACGCAACGTCTATTGTTTTTGTTATTATTTCAACCCCTATGGGGATGAAATGGGGATGAAAAGGGATAAAAAACCTAAAAATAGATATGGATATCGTTATCGGGGTTTTCTGGGATGACGATTGCAAAAATGTCATTTATTTTGAAGTCCAACACGGTGGAAATGATTTTAGCCCTAAAGGGGTGAAAATGGGGTTCAAATTTTGTATGGAAAAATAATATAAAATAGACATTACAACTTTCAACTTCGTAGGAGCACGTCTAAAACTAAATAGGCAAACATATATTTTGTGATTTTGAAAATCAACCCCTTAGGTAAATGGGGGTGAGTAAACATAAAAATCGATATGGATATCGTTCGTGAGGTTTTGTGGGATAGTGATTGCAAAAATGAGTTTTATTTTGAAGTCCAACACGGTTGACATGATTTAACCCCTAAAAGGGTGAAAATGGGGTTCAAATTTTGAATGAAAAAAGAATATAAAATAGATATTACAACTTTAAAATTCGTAGGAGCATTTCTAAAAATAAATAGGCAAACACATATTTTGTTATTTTGAAAATCATCCCTTAGGGATGGGGTAAGTAAAGATGATAAGCGATGTGGATGTCGTTCTTGAGGTTTCATGGGATGGTGATTGCGAAAATGACATTTATTTTGAAGTCCTACACGGTGGACATGATTGGACCTGGACATGCACATCCAAGGGACGGGGACAGGGACGGGAACGGGGAAGGGACGGGTACGGGACTGGGACCGGGAACGGGAGCGGGAGAGAGAGCGGGAGCGGGAGCGGGAACGGGAACGGGAGAGAGAGCGGGAACGGGAACGGGAACTTGAACGGGAACGGGAACTTGAACGGGAACGGAACGAAAACGGGAACGGGAAGCCTCGTGTGAGGTCCGCCACACGCGGCAAATGTTTTGCCTCGCGAGGTAGCGCGCTTGGTGGAGATCCGCCTAATCGCGTAAAAATGGCTGGTTGGATCCTGGTTGAAGGTTCCTTAAGGATATTCTCTAATATCCACGCGGACGAAGTCGCGGGCAGAAGCTAGTATATCATAATTTGAAAAACGACAATTGTTCATTGGTTTTTTGATTTTGACATCCGTACACGGCACAGTAATGTCGACTCGACATTGTTACTATTATAAAGAGACAATACCTACTTGTGCAGTAAGATGCCGCGCTCGTACGGCGGCGGGCGTGTGGCGGCCCTCTGCTCACTTGTCCCGCCGGCGGAACGGCTAGCGGTAGGTGCTTATCGCGCGACCTTGATCGAGTGATGGAGGCCTGACTATATGTCGTGTTTCGGTGGTTATACTAGGGGGGTCAGTCCCGTATTTATAAAGCGCTCTCAACATTGGGAGCTATCTTGGGTTATTTTTAGTTAATACAAAATCTCTAGTGAGGTTGATCAGACCATCAAACTGAACAACTTTCATTATGGGACCAACCTTGAAATCGCGAAAAAAAAATCAGCTGTTTCATACATTTTGATTGAGTAGGATTGTACTTTTGTATGGAACAGCTGTTTTTTTTCGCGATTTCAAGGTTGGTCCCATAATGAAAGTTGTTCAGTTTGATGGTCTGATCAACCCCACGAGAGGTTTTGTATTAACTAAAAATAACCTTGTATATCTTGAGTTGAGATCATACTTGCAATACTTATTTTATTTTATTTTTATTTTATTCATTAGGAAAACTTACTGCTAATACATATTACACAGAAACATACACGAATAATCACGAGCTAATAACAAGTTTCCACAGATAGTTAAAAATGTAACTTAATCATAATTCGAGAAGAATAAACGTGACGCTATTTTCAGTATTTTAAACAAGTTATACAACACACAGATAAAAATATAAAAGAAAAAACAACACAGCAATATACCCCAGTACTACCCATCATCTCAATAATATGTGAGGAATTTAGTAGCGAGTGCTCGCTTCAGTGAAACAATGCCGTCAAAGAATAAGTCAATATCCGTATCATCGCTAATAGAATTGAACAAGCGACACGAGCGAATCAGGTAACTGTTACGTCGGTAGTTGGTTCGCACCCATGGAACATGCAGTCTCAACTTCCTACGGGTATTAGAGCTACAAGGCACAGTAAGCTTTATACGATCAAGTAATTCAGTCGAGTCTATTTTGCCTTTTAACAGTTTTAACAGATATTATAAACCAGATCTGTAATATCTCTGCGGACTTTATAGAATACTGTTCTTATAAGTATCATTACTCTATGAATGGCACTCCCCAGGTTTGCAGGCGGACCCGTCGGTAAAGATCCGAGTAGAGCCGGGTCTGTTCGAGTACAAGGTGTGGCACATGGCCAAGGGCCTGGCGCCCTTCATGAGCCCCGCCGAGCTGCACCGAGCCGGCTACAACGTCGACCTCGAGTAAGTGCCATCATCATCATCATATCAGCCGCACGACGTTTTCGTTTTAGTTAGCAATTTAAAAATAACAATAAATACGCAATTTTATAAGCTCTAAGTATTACTTCTCTAAACACAATGATTGATAAAATCAACATTTTGACGGGTCAGAGACGAGCATCCTTCTTTATATTGCGGAATCATGAGTGTGGTGTGTATTGCGGGTGCACGAGTATTGTTTGTTTGTTTTTGACGTTTTATAATTCGATAGTAAACGAAACCTTATGTCAATCCCATCCATGTTGCGAAAGCGAAGCGATAACGAAGATTTGCAAATGTTACTTTGGCTAGGGGGTCACTTGCGAAAATGACATTCTGCGAAAGTGACCAAATTTTTCGCGATACTTGCGAAAATGACATTCTGCGAAAGTGACCAAATTTTTCGCGATGACCATTTGCGAAAATGGCGATCTGCGTCAAATCCGGTCGCCGCGCCGGCAGCGGCCTCGTTTCACTAAATGTAGTTTAGTTAATGAATATTCGAGTAGAGCCGCTCTATTCGAGTACGAGGCGTGGTGAAATATTAACTTCTAGTAAAAAAATAGTAGATTGTACAACAAGTGCATAAAACGCATCATTTTACCCGAGACGATATATATCCACCCGAGCCGCAGGCGAGGGTGGATAGTCAAGTCGAGGGTAAAATGGGTTTTATGTACGAGTTATACACTCTGTTTTTCACTTCGATTGTGAGAAAATTAAACAACAATAATGTAAAAATAAAAATATTTCTAACATTTTAGTGACAAATTATATATTTTTGGAATGTGCTCATCAAGACCTTTCATCTGATACCCATATTAAAAAATTGAAAAAAAAAATTTTTTTCTCAATTTTTTGTGACAAAATATATATTTTTGGAATGTCCTCATCAAGGCCTTTCATTTGATACCCATATTCAAAAATTGAAAAAAAAAATGTTTTTTCTTAATTTTTTGTGACAAAATATATATTTTTGGAATGTGCTCATCAAGGCCTTTCATTTGATACCCATATTCAAAAATTGCAAAAAAAAAACATCTTTTTATAAAAAAATATATAATTTTGGAATGTGCTCATCAAGGCCTTTCATTTGATACCCATATTCAAAAATTGAAAAAAAAATATCAAGGTCTTTCAATAAAATTGATATATTTTATTGAAAGACCTGGGCAATAGTAGGAGCCGCAGGAGAAAACTGGACAATGGGCTGCCGCAAGGATCCGTCTTAGCCCCACAGCTGTTCAATCTATACATCCATGATTTACCATCGACAACAGCTAAGCAGTTTCTCTACGCCGATGATATTGCGTTGGTGGCACAGAGCAGAGACTTCACTGCAGGAGAAGAAGTTCTAACAACTGACCTTGAGGCACTGTCACAGTACTTCCAGCGCTGGCGGCTGATCCCAAGTGTTAGTAAAACTGAAGTTTCTGCGTTTCACCTAAATAACCAGTTAGCTCATTACCAACCAAGAGTGTCTTTCAGGGGAGAAGATCTGAAATATAACCCTCTCCCAAAATATTTAGGCGTTACACTGGACAGATCATTAACCTACAGCGAACACCTCGGCAAGCTCTCCATGAAGATTGAAACCCGAAACAACATCCTGCATAAGCTCTGTGGCACGACCTGGGGTGCATCTGCGGACTGTCTACGCACAACTGGCATTGCATTGGTGTATTCCGCTGCCGAATGTTGCGCTCCGGTTTGGCTAAATAGCTCTCATGTCCACAAGGTGGACGCCAGGCTGAACGACACCATGCGGTGCATATCGGGAACGGTCCGGTCGACCCCCCGGCATTGGTTGCCCGTCGTGGCTCACATAGCTCCTCCACACCTTCGCAGGTTGAATTCCCTAAAAAGAGAGGCAGAGAAAATAGCAGCTTCACCATCTCTCCCCGCCCATGATGATTTCTGCCATCCACCTGCAGCCAGGCTCAAGTCTCGTCACCCTCCTTGCATCTCAGCCCAGGGTCTCTCCCAGTTTAACGTAGACTCTTACTGGGAGAATGAATGGAGCATGGTAGCGGATGGACCTTTTGCCCAGATCGTGCATCCACCAGCCAAACCTAAGGGCTTCGATTTACCTCGAAAGCTCTGGTGCAAACTAAATAGGCTCAGAACAGGACATGGACGCTGCAACTTCCTTCGGCATAAATGGGGGTGGCGAGATTCGGACCTATGCGAATGTGGCGGAGAGGCTCAAACAATGGAACACATAATGAAGCGATGCCAAATACATTCTTACCCGGGACCTATTGAAGACATCTACAACCTCACCCAAGACGCAGCTAATTGGCTAAGAAATCTGAATGTTGACATTTAATAATTCATGTATCCGCCTATTCATATAACCGCCATACGATTAAATAAATAAATAAAATTGATAACCATTTTCAAAAATAAAAAAAGTGAAAAAACAGAATGAAATAACAAGTTAATTCAATGAAGTTTAATTGCATGTGTGGCTGTTTACCTGACGACCTTTGTCTTAAAGTCTGAGACTTAGACGAAGATTTTACTTTATGCACTAGAGCATAAAAAGCGATTTTATGCAGCCTATACCCAACATAAAGACGAACTTTACGAGCATGAGAAGTGAAAAATCTATTTGTTTCAGCTACAAACCGTTCGTGGAAATTGATGTAAATACAACGGAAACGGTTGAAGAATTTTATGAAAGAAATGAAAAAGTCATACAGACAGTTTTAAAAGAGACTGAAGGTGAGTGTACAAAAAGGGTTGATTTTTGACAAAGAACAATTTTGAGATGCTCATAAGTAGTAGTTTTAAAAGAAATACCTCCTAATAGAGAGTCTGCAATAGGGTCATCATTTTTAATTTCTCAACAACGTTAAATTCAGATTGGGGAATCCCTATTAAACTATTGATTTTCTTTTTTAATTCGAGATTATAGCATTCAGAATGTTATTTTTATACAATACTAAATAATATAAGAGCATCGGTCCGGACTTTCAAAGGTCGCGGGTTCGATTTCCACCTGAGGCAATCCTGATGACGAGTCAATTTTTCTAGTAGTGAATTATTGTTTTTACTGATTTAATAAAGCTTACTCCTTGTTATACTAAATAATATATGTACGAGTACTAGGAAAAAATACGACTCGCACCAGATCAATTTTCAGACGGGAATCGAACCCGCGACCATTAGATGTCCGGTCCAATGCTCTTGACTGCTGAGCTAACGAGTCACTAGCGGCATAGTCGAATTTTCTTCTCACGCTGCAAGCTTTTTCTAGTATATAATAAAAATAGCATTGTGAATGCAAATATCCAACGTGTTAATGAATAAACGGAAAACCTCTTAGGTGGTGATTGTGCTCATGAATATGAACAACTTTTACTATGGGGCCAACTTGCAGAGTCTCAACAAAAAAAAAACTGTTTCATAGATTCTGATCGAGTAGGTATTGACAACTTGTATGAAACAGCAGATTTTTTTGTTGAGTTGCAGAGTTGTCCCCATAGTAAAAGTTGTTCATATTCATGAGCACAATCACCACCTAAGGCTGGCCCCAGACCTACCGGTTCCGTTTCTTTGCTTTGCTGTTCTACCATGGACCGCCGGCCAAGAGGCTCATTTTCAATCTATCGCATATTTTGACCTGACCACATTGGCAAGATAGCCATTAGTTTGGTGTTATCAAATATCGTCGTCTGGGGTGCGATGAGAAGTTTTAGTTTTCGTTTTAAAAAAAACTGCTTTTTTATACAAAAAATAATAACGAAATTATCAAAATGTATGAAACAGTTCATTTTTTTTCGCGATTTCAGATTTGGTCCCATAGTAAAAGTTGTTCAGTTTTATTATGGTCCCTATCTACCATATTCAGTTTTATAAGGCTTTACCAAACATCTTGTATAAGTAAGCGATCGAGTTATTTTTAACGATCGGAGTCCATGTTCAGGGTGGCACATCTCCTAAAAGCTTCCTACTTCGCAATCCAGGCGATAATATTTGATAAAACCAAGCTAATGGCTATCTTGCCAATTTGGTCTAGTCCCAAAATGCGATAGATTGAAAATTACCCTGGTTGGCCGGCGGTCTTTCAAGCAAGGTAGCACAGCAAAGCAAAGAAACGGAACCGGTAGGTCTGGGGCCAGCCTAAGAGGTTTTGCGTTTATTCATTAACACGTTGTCTAACATTAAAACTTACTCCTTATTTCCAGGAGAAAACGTAATGTTCGTAGGGCACGCGTCTACTCTCGACATGGTGACTTTCGCTACCAAGCGGTTAGACCAATCGCCAGCGGATCACAAGCCCTACCATTTGAGCAAGAACTTGCTCCGCGTGCCGTACTGCGCCCTCGCGGCGCTGCGCCCCCACCCCTGGCGCCTCGTCTGCCCCCCCTGCCCGCCTTCTATCAACTCCAGCTCTGGAAGATTCGATTGGACCATACTTGACGACACTGATGCTACTAATTAAACAACCTAGGCAAACTAGTATACAATATGTCACGGCTAATACCCGAAGTGCGGCCACACCTAGGTTTAGGCTGGCCCCAGACCTACCGGTTCCGTTTCTTTGCTTTGCTGTGCTACCTTGCTTGAAAGACCGCCGGCCAACCAGGGCAATTTTCAATCTATCGCATTTTGGGACTAGACCAAATTGGCAAGATAGCCATTAGCTTGGTTTTATCAAATATCATCGCCTGGATTGCGAAGTAGGAAGCTTTTAGGAGATATGCCACCCTGAACATGGACTCCGATCGTTAAAAATAACTCGATCGCTTATTTATACAAGATGTTTGGTAAAGCCTTATAAAACTGAATATGGTAGATAGGGACCATAATAAAACTGAACAACTTTTACTATGGGACCAAATCTGAAAGCGCGAAAAAAAATGAACTGTTTCATACATTTTGATAATTTTGTTATTAATTTTTGTATAAAACAGCAGTTTTTTTTAAAACGAAAACTAAAACTTCTCATCGCACCCCAGACGACGATATTTGATAACACCAAACTAATGGCTATCTTGCCAATGTGGTCAGGTCAAAATATGCGATAGATTGAAAATGAGCCTCTTGGCCGGCGGTCCATGGTAGAACAGCAAAGCAAAGAAACGGAACCGGTAGGTCTGGGGCCAGCCTTAGTCGGCTAATACTAGGTGTAGCCGGTAGCTGTTGGTTAAACCTAGGTGCGAACAACTTTTACTATGGGACCAACTCTGAAATCGCAAAAAAAATATCAGCCGTTTCAAACAGTTTGATATTTGATATTTTCATTATTTTTTTCGAGATTCCAAAGTTGGTACCATAATAAAAGTTGTTCAAGTCTGATGGTCCGAAGAAACGGTTTTACCATTTTTGGTTGATTCATTAACACCTTATAATAAACTTCGCTTTAAATGTATGAATAGATAGCGCAATATTTCTAGCTCTGTCTGAAGACGACGCGATCCATAATTTCTCGCAAAGTACGAAAAATACACTCTGTGCATGCGCGAAGCAACTTCAGATCAAACTATAGGCCGACCGGTTAAATGAGTCCCCTCCTGCGGGGCACAGGGGCGCGGGGGGCAGGCGACAACGGGGAGCGCGAGAGGTGCGGGCGGCATGCGCATTTTTGTCTAAACTCAGTTCGCTGGCAACGCGGCTAGCGATCGCACGTGTTGTAAGATGCGGACGCTTTGTGAGATTACACATGAGATTACATTATCAAGATGCGTCGAAATATTTTCGGACATAAAATGAATAATCAGTGAAAGCAAATGAATTTTAACGTATACGAATATTTTAGAAAAAAAAAACTGTACCCAAATCATGCTGAAATGAAATGAGATGATTGACTCATAATTTTGATTAATCTTGCATAATAAATTGAACATAAGTTTATTACCCAATATTTTAATATATTATCTACATAGTCATAGTTGGTTTCATTCAAATTTTGTAGTCATCAATTAATTTTCTAATAAAAAAATAGCCTCTTGTTCACCGTTAACCACTGTGACGTCACATATCTTAAGAACTGTCCAGTGCACATTTCGCCTCTCGTGTATCGCCCGCCGCCCGCACCCCTCGCGCTCCCCGTTGTCGCCTGCCCCCCCGCGCCCCTGTGCCCCGCAGGAGGGGACTCATTTAACGTTTGGTACGAGTTATATCTTGGCATTTGTATGAACATCACTCCTCACTTAACTCACACAGTTGTTTAGGAAAAAAAACTAATATCAATTTTATACAATAGATTATGATGTGATCTATACGCCTGATTAACAAGCGTCAGTTGTGAATTTTTACTCGCTAGGTAGAGTTCCTTTTCAATATTACACAAACTTGCAATTACTGTACTTAAATAAGGAAAATATACAAAGATATGTAATACGAATAATTTAATAATGTACAACAGAAGTGGCCAAGTTCAGAGCGCTTGCGGTACAAAACGATGTATTTTAATCTGTAAAATTTACTCTTTGCCATACATTCTCGAGTGAAATTGCCGCGGATTACTGTCTATTGTCAATTTAAACATATGGCTCCTCCTTTCTATAGTCGGTTAAAATTAGTCATATGACGCATTTATTGTCAGGAAACTGACTATTGCAGAATTATCTAAGTGGGTAACTCTCTACTAAAATACTGACGTAGATGCTACATCTCAAATAGAATACGAACCTAAGAATGTATATTTTCCATTAAGATTTAAAGCTTTTCGTACCTGAATATTTTTATGAAACTTGTTTCAATCGATATGCTTACTAAGTAAGTTTCGAGATAGTTATAGATATAATAATTGGTTTTTATTTAAAGCACCACCGGAACTATTTCGTTCTGCTTGGTGCTTATATTTTTATGTTAATATAGTAAAGTATAGTAATGTAGATCGGGATAAATGTCTTACTTTACTGGTGAACTTATTTATTTTATGTATTAAATATTTTTTGGCGAGGATTTACCGGTGAAAGCACAGATAAAAATATTGTTTGGGTTTGTTGACTTTGTATCACTTGGTTGGGCTAGGAGAGAGATCAACTATGTTCATAGATCTTTGTAAAAACTTTATTTTCAATAAAATCTATAAGATCCTATGTTTACGTTAAACTACTTATAAAGAAATATCTATTGCCGTTTTCATATTATCTGATGCCTTACTAGACAGGGGCCGTACCGGCTAACGAATCGATTTTCATAAAAGTCTGCTGGGTTTCAAATTAAAACAGATAAATCGAGCCCCAATTGGGCCAAAATGACGAACCCAAATTCATGATGTCACACGAACATCGATATCTTCCGAATCACGTCAACAAAAAGTACAAAACGAAATTGCTTACTTTGATTTCTCTGTTTTAAGTTGAAACCCAGCAGACTTTTATGAAAATCGATTCGTTAGCCGGTACGGCCCCAGATTAGGTTGCTAAGTAAGATATCTTGATCTTTGTGATGTTATTTTATGAATATAAAGAAATACTACTAGGTACTGACTTTGATTTCGCGCAACAAACTCGTAGATAGAACATTCATTACCGATCCCATAATAACCCTTTTGCTATCCTACTAATATTATAAATGTGAAAGTTTGTGGGTTTGGATGTTTGTTCCTCAATCACGCAAAAACTACTGGACGGATTTGGTTGAAATTTGGCAAACAGATAGTAAATAGCCTAGATTAAAACATAGGATACTTTTTATCCCGATATTCCCACGGGAACGGGAACCACGCGGGTGAAACGGCGGCAGCTAGTCTCCAATAATTCTTTCCTACATCAAATCGTATTAGAATAATGTAAATACATACACATTCCTATCGGCCACTCACGCTTGACCAAACATAAATGTTGATGCTTATGTTGGTAACTATTTCAGAGACCGTTTTAGACGTTAAACTTTTTTTCATAAAGGTAGGGTGATATGTGTAACCACGTAAAAACACCACTCTGTTTTCTGATATGTTTGTATCTTTTTAATAACTATAAAATGCACATAAACCTGTTTAATATAGCAGACATAATAATATTATTATAAGTAACTTATACATGTGACTAGAAAGTGAAAAAGTTTAATGGACATTAATATTTCTTACTCGATTTCAATGGCCAAGCACATAGATTTATTATTATTATGGTTAACAGCACACCAAGTTACCCATTGCTATTTATTTCAACCTTAAGATGTAGGCATTTAGTTCAAAGTCGATTGAGGAGATTCGACATATATCAGTGCTGTGGTGTAAAATGGAACAATGGGTTAAGTATGTGAAAATATTCAATAATCACGATAAAGGCACATTCGTGTTTGTGAGCGTTTCGCATTTGGCACTTTTATCTTATTTTAAATCAACACTTTACAAAAGAAAGAGATCAAATCTATAAAATAGCACAACAACAACAAACATACATGATGCCTAATTTCACTTAGCATCTGTATTAGAATAATTCATTCTTTCTGAAAGGATTTCTTCAACAATTTTTTGGATCATTTGCCTATCTTCTGCTTTGATATCTTCCGGTTTAGTTTTGTCGTCATAAATTTTTCTGTCAATCAATCTTACTATCACTTCTTCCACAATAGCGTCAATATTTTCATTGGTATGATTATGTAAATCCTCTTTAACGATTATGGTGTCAAACATTTCTGAAGAGTTCTGTTGAACAATGGTTTCATAATGGTCCTGAACTGGTGGTGTTTCGGGCTCTTCCATAACTTCATCTATTTCAGGAATATCACCTCTGTTACTAGTCTCATCTTCTTGCATTTCATTTTGTGTATCAATTGTTTTAGAAAGTTCTACAGCAACATGTTTATGACGTTTCATGATCTCCTTTAACTTCTCTTTCGCCGAAGCTATAACTTCCTTTCGAGTCTCAGTTTTTATCTTTGCTATTGCTTTTCGTTTTCTTTCTTGTCTCGAAGTCCTGAATTCATCAAGTGCTTTTTTTGCCTTTGCAATTGTTGGTTTATTCTCAATTTCATTATTGTCACTTTCTTCTTGGTCTACAAACGTATTGTCTTCGATTTTTAAGGTTTCATCATCTTGGTTTGATTCATATGTTGTATCAATTACTTTCTCTTCTTCAATTGCCTTAGTTCCTTCATCAAGAAGTTCTGTTACCGGTTCGTAATTAATCACATTTACAACCGATTCTTCTCTCGAAGCTTGAGTCGATTCACTACTATCATCTATTATGGACGTATCTATAGATTTACCGCGTGGATGTTCCCTAAAATCTTTCCGTTCTAAAATGAAAAGTGCTGGTTTGGTTTTAATTCGAACGGGTGGTATTAGTTTATAATTCACCGCCACTTGCGTAAATGTTTCAATACTGTCTAAAATAACATGTGTATGAGTAAAAGTTTTGACATTAGACGAATATTTGCTTTTAGCCTCTAAAAGCAGATGTGTGTATTCTTGTAGCTGTTCTAAATGCAATGATTCATTTTTGCTGTACATCCAGTTATCATTTATTTGCGTAAATCTTGTTACTCCAGTCTGCGCTGCGAGGTTACTAATATGAACATGTACAAATGGTTCGCCTTTTAATAACTTATGGAATCTAAAACAAAAACATATTAATTAAAAGAAGAACGAAGAATGATCCCATGGTATCATTGTCAAATTCTAGATACATCTAGGATTTCATACCTTGACATTGCAACTCCACCAGGATAATTTGTCATGGCAACCATTACGAGAGATAAAGACATAACTAGATTTCCTATAATAATGACAACCATTCCCCAAAAGAGAAGTTCGTAAATGGGTGCCTTTGATCTCCTTATAAATCTGAAAAATATAAAACACAAATTGAACAATATGCTGCTGTAATGTAGATAGAATACAGAAGATACCAAATAACAGGAACTACTGATGCCGTATGTGCGGCTTTCTACAGTATGGGATATTAAATACGTGACTCTGAGACTTTCGCGATTGTCTAAGAGTCGGACATGTACAGTCAGCGTCAAATTGATATGTGCGTCTAGAGTACCTGCACAAAGTAAGTAGTGGCGGCGCTATATTTTGTGGTACCTGCCCACCTACTCAAATGGTCAACTTTCTATTCGTTTGAACGCTACGCTTAGTTTTAATGCTTAAATATGAGCAATAGATGATTAAAGTTTTAGTAGTAAGCGTAGCGTTCAAACGAATAGAATGTTGGTCATTTGAGTAGGGGGGCTGGTCAAAATGATCTGAAAACAAAAAATCTATTTGTTCTACGCAGTTAGAATCATCATTTATTGTTGTGAGCACTTAAAGCAGTTGTAAGACGCTGACTGTACGACCACCTCTCCAACAATGACTAAAGCCTCACTTAGGGCTGTCCAGTTAGATAGATGGTACTTACACATATGAACACGCTGAAGCAGACGCGATATTGAGCAATGGGAACACGTATATAATGAATCTTAGCTCCTTATGCGGTAGAAAAGAGTACAGAAAGATGTATGTAACAGCAGGTGCTATCAAAGGCACCAGGCGCCTGTCCAGGTATACTCCAACTGGGATCAAGAGAAGGCTGGGACCGAGGCCGCGGGGCAAAGCCGAGTAAAAGTACCAGAGGAACGGTGAAGTCTGTGCAAAGGTATGTAGTGAAGGAATTTCATTGTGAAACATTCATTGTTTTAAGTGATTCGTCTTACTGGTTACCGCTCGTACAAAAGTACGTGATAGAACTCTTTGACGATCGCACAGCCCAACAACAAAGAAGTATTTTAATCGTACGATGAAATAGCATTGCTTTTACGTGCGTGCGATGATCAATTAGATCTACAACGCCTAATACTATCTCATTCAGCTGTGTAACGAATTAAAAACTGAGTGGATTTTGACCACTAAATTATGTTATTAAAGATTATTGTAATTTTGTAGCAATGTTTTGTAAAAGTCTGAATACTAAGTAATGGTAAAGATACAAAAGAAAATTTAGATCCATTATTTGTATTTAAAATTGTTTCAAAGGTTTCTGAAGTTTTAAAAGGATACACCCCAGTCGGAACTTTTGTTCAGAACAGTATTGTACCAAAAAACTTCAGCTTCGGGCCACAGGAGACGGCGCCAGAATATTGAATCCACAATCACAGTAAGGGCTACCAACCCCACACCCGCTGGTATAACTGTTTTTAAAAGCCTAAAAGTAAAAACATATAATACAAAATCAAAGTCAAAATAGCCTTATTCTAATAAACTTAATAAGTAGAGATGCGCCGAATGTTCGGCCGAATATTCGTATTCGGTACATTCGGCATATTTTTTCATGTTCGTATTCGGCCGAATATTCGGTTAATTTGCCGAATATTTACCGAATTATTTAAATTATTGCTAATAGATAAAAATATTAAACAGTAAAGTCAACTAATCAACTAGGTACTAAATAAGTGTGATTTATTCCAAAAGAGAATTGTTCTATCCCGCGTTTTCGTGAACAAATTGTTCTGTAAAATGTATTTATACAGAATAATATAATTAAATTTGAAATTAATTTCCTTGTAAGTCTTTTTGCCGGAAAATAAATATGAAAAGAAATTGAAGAAATAATATGTTCATCAAGTTTGTCTAGGATACAGGTGTTATTTTCAAACAAACGAGGTAACTTTGAAGCCTTGGTTTTCTACCAGGGATGTACCGTGCTGTGATCTGATGATGGCTATCTAGGGAGTGAGCAGATTCAGATCGCTATACACACCCGACTGATCTGATCAGCAGCATTCTAAAAGATTAATGGGTTAGAGTTCTCAGTTTCAGAATTTCCATATATTTCCATGCTATTTTCGCGGTTTTTTAAACATGTCCATTAATCTTTTAGAATGCTGGTCAGATAAGTTGGATGTGTATAGCGATCTGAATCTCCTCCATTCACTCCCTCGATAGCCATCATCAGATCACAGCACGGTACATCCCTGGTAGAAAACCAAGGCTTCAAAGTTACCTCGTTAGTATGAAAATAACACCTGTATCCATAGACAAACTTGATGTGTATATTTCTTCATCAAAAATAGAATAGAAACAGTTTTCTATTTTTTGTACTTAGTGAGTTTTACTTGTCATCCCACAAACTGAAAAAAGACGAAACCTCAACAATCAACATGAAGTTTAAATCAAATTAAAATTTAAAGAGGGGTGCATCGCCTGAGCAAGCCATGCTACTTGCTAGCGCGAGGCCGCGGGTTGTGAGGAGGTGGTGGCAAACGCCTCCCGGCTCTTGCATGGCGCCCCGTACCGAGACGTATACAAACCCTGTGTACCGTGCAGAATTGAACCGAATTATTCGGCCGAATATTCGGTTCGGTACATTTTGGACCGAATATTCGGCCGAACATGTAGCATCTGTTGCCGAACTAGGTAAAAACCAGTACTATATTTTCTACTACCCGATTTAGAATTTAGCTGATAAGAAGACACAGGCAAAAGAAACGAAATAAGTAGGTATATAAATTGTAAGTAATAAATTCCTCAGTATACATTCAGAACAAGAATTATTCTACTTCAATCAATTTTGCATTTAATTTTAAAATAAACATGTAAAACATAAACTTGTTATTAATGACATAAAATAAAGAAAAATAAAGTTAGTTAAAAAGGATGATTCTGAGCTGTAAGTTTTATTTCATTATTATTATTACTTACGATTGCAAGTCAATTTTCTTGAAATACAAATCCATAATTAGGAATAACCCAAACAGCATAGCAAGTTCAGATCTAAATATAACAATAGCAGCTCCCGCCGATATTAGGAATTGTTTGTGTTTCCCAGTGAACCATCCTTCTAATGCCAGTAGAACTTAAAAAATAAATGAATTATTTAGTTTAAGAAGTAATATTTTTGCATTTAGTGCTTTATACTGATATACAATTTCAATCAATGTAAATCAAATTTAAACACCTATGTATCTTTTTTCTATAATATATTATTGTAAATTATTAGATCTCACCTAAGGGCAGTACCATTATGTTAGGCAGAGGTCGGCTCATATAAAACATGAAATGGTACTGAGTAACAGTAATTATAGTGAACCACCATGAAAATGTGTTACCAAACTGCTTCTGTAAGGCATTTCTCAGTCGACTCCATGACACTATTACCGTGAGTGCTAAGGTAAGACGTACTGAAATAATATTTCATTAAAATTATTATCTGTTTGATGAAGATAATAGATCATATGCATTTAAGTACTAACCGACATATTGGGTCCAAAACTTATTGATACCAATGATATGTAGTATTCCGACAATAGGTGCTGCTAAAACAGAAATCGTTAAAGGCCCGACAAATGTTCGTGGCACGACGCCTGGGAATTCATTGTGGTCGTACTGGAAAAAAATAGACCAAATTATTTCAAACACAAGTACCAGTAAGCGATTCCAAAATTAGATTTCGTATTACCAGTGAGAGGTTATGTCTATGATA
This sequence comes from Agriphila tristella, assembly GCA_928269145.1. NCBI lineage: Eukaryota > Metazoa > Arthropoda > Insecta > Lepidoptera > Crambidae > Agriphila > Agriphila tristella. The sequence goes on along the minus strand of OV743443.1, from coordinate 18,285,865 downwards.
CAAAATATCATGAAACGCCTGTATATTAAAACTTTCCTCCACTTTTGTGAATGGGCATAGCAAAACATGTAAACTAGCAACAATATACAGAAGCTGGACCATTTTTGTCCCTAGATAAATATAAATTTAAGCAGCGATAACCAAAATAAATCAACCCATTTCTCTCACACTGACACAGTTGAGAATCTATCTGTCACTGTCAAATTGACATAATTCATAGCCTTCTTGAACATAAGTTTGGCAACGCCTGTTACTGTCAGTTCGTGGTCATGTCGTCGGCCAGTCTCCATACTAAATGTATGGGAATATTTCAATTTTAAGAGGTCGATATTTTTTTTGGTAGTAATCATGTGAGGTTTAAAATATGAAAATAATTTAGTTCTTTTATTGAAATGCTTTGTATATTAAACAATAAGAAAAATATCAATGTTAACTAGGAAAAAATGGCTGTCAAAGATGTCATCTTTTTTGTTGATTTTCTTCAGCAGGGAGTTGATTAACACGCCCTCTAGCAATAAATGATATATCATTAGAAAGGTCTTTTAAAGACACATATTTGCTGCTAATATACTTTATATCAATTGTTAATACTTTTGGAGTTAAAGGTTATTAAAGTATATAAGTGGTTTATTGTCTATGGGAGTTGATCTACCACACCTATGGAAATGAATGATATATCATAAGATAGGTTTTTATATGACAAATATTAGCTGCAAACATACTTTCTATTAATTGTTAGTATTTTCGGAGTTTTAGGTCATTAATGTTAAAAAAATTGGTCAAGTTCAGAGCGTTATAACTCTCAAAGTACTTATAGTTGACGTTTATAGTACTACAATAAAGTGTTTCCAATTTAAATACCTTTCTAATGATGTAAGATTTATTGCTAGAGAAGGCTTGGATCAAAATCCTCATCGTACTAAAGGACCCCCGAAAAGTTCAAATAATTTGACTCAAACCTTATGTTCTAATAAATAAATAATAATAATAAATATAAAACTTTATTGAAATAATCTTACATCACAATTTACAACTAGTTTAAACATAGATAATATAGGAAAAACAAATAATAAATAATTATTAAAATAATTTTATACTATGTGCTTGACCACATGCGATGTTGCCGTTCTGCTCAACTTCATGGCTTGGAAGATATAGAAGGCTATGCATAATTGATATGACAGTGGGCGCATTCTGCCAGACAAATCTTTTAGTCATCGATCGCCATAGAGTACATTTTAACCATGGAAAGTAAAAATATTGAACATTCTACACAAATTACTTTCCATGTGGTGGATTCATATTATTTCAAGTTATTTTCACATCACTTTAGACTCGGTTCAGACTTGTATCGATGCTACATCCCTAAACCCAAAATCAACCCTCATATCATTTTATATATCTGTCGGCCATATTTCAACACTTCCAATCCAGCCTGCCTCCGTGAAAGAGCGTCGAGTCGAGTTTTGTGCTCCTCATTATTTCGGTCAAGTTTGAATAGTTACTAGGTAATCGCCGCGAGTTATCCAAAGACTATTTGTGATCACCCGAATAATCAACGCCGGAGATTTTAAAAAGAGAAGTGAGAAGCACGTCAACTTCATCCAGCACGCGGGAGCAGCATTCGAACCAGGGGCCCTACCGCCTAACTCAAAGCTTTAGCCAGAGCGATAGCTATGCTCTATCCGTCCTTGTCATATCATAACACGATGACAAGGACGGACAGTGCACTGACGTCATAAACCAAAGCCAGAGTCAAAGCGAGAGAGTTAGGCGGCAGACCCGCGGTTATGTCTCAAAGAGAGTTGTTTGGCAGATTGCGCCCAGGGTGCATTCCAGTAGACTAATCGCTAAGTCATCTATCACCACTGAATGCATTTTATTTCTTGTTTCTGAACGTAAGCTTCGTTTAGAAACACCACTTATTTACTTGATTAGTATGATTTCAAATAAAAAAACATAGGTTTCAAATAAATAAACAAAAATTATAATAGAAATCTCAAGGAGGTAATTAACAGATAGAAAACAAAGAAAATAAGTTTATATTATTAGTTAATCGAAGCGATAATGCTAGTACAACGAATAATAAAAATTGAGTTGTCTTATCTCCAAGTGTAATAAAACGCAGTTTTGACAACAATCGTCAACAATGGTGGCTGGATTCTGTGCAGTTACTGACGTTTTTTGGGCAGTGTTCGTTTTCTGATGCGAAATGATCAATATTCCATACGAAATACAAATTGCGGCAATATTACAATAATATTTCGCATAGACTTTATTCTAAACCATAAGAATGTGTGATGTTTGTTCAGAATTCTCGCAGCTTTTAGTAAATTGTAAGTTACTTTGTTCACAAACTCATCGAGCCACTTAGATTTTTGAACATAATACATTAATTTAGTGTTTATAGCAGCCTTCAGGGATATAATTCAAACAGATAACTATTTTTTTATAGGTGAAGCGAGGTTGACTGACGATGCTTCAATATATCCGACCATCAGCCAATCTGATCTCGAAACTGTTCTAAATTACATTCTTTCATGGCCTCAAAGGTAATAAATGAGTACTATTTCACTTTGTTTCGATCATTGCCAATTATAGACATAGTTATTAATTAATACAACTTTCAAATTTCCTTTGATTTAAGCTGTTTTCTACATGGTGATAGAAGTCATACCTTTACTGTTGTTTTTTTATTAAATACTTCTGATTTTCTACTTATTAATGTTGTCCATCTATTATTATGTTACATTCTTAATTATGGTGGCATATCAAACAGCAATAATTTGGGAAAAAAATAATTCTATTGTATCTTTATTCAATATATTGTTCACTGATTTTAGACAGTGCATGTGCTGCTATCGAGATGTGAAGAATTTTGAGAGATTTTATTTAGTGGTGCAGAGTATACTCTGTTTATCAGTTTGTCAGCTTAAGCAACTCAAAGATGATCTAATAGAGGCTGCTAAAGCACTTCCATCTGAAGAAAAGCAAGATAAACAGAAACCACCTGATGATGTCCCAACACCAAGCAAAGATGAGAAAAATACAGAGCCTAGGCAAGGTACTCCAGAACCAGATAAATCACCAACACCGGAGCAGATTGAATCTGCTAAAGATACAAAAGATGAAAAACCGTCAACACCCACAGATGATTCTGAAGTATGGCCTATGCAACAGAAAGAGAAGCTTATGCACATAGTATCAAAAATATTCCTACTCAATTTCCCTTTATACTTAGCTTGCAAGCATTCTGCATTAAGTCGCCTAGATGACCTTTCAGCTCAAGAAATATCAAATTTAAGTTCTTACTGTGATTTGCATGATACAGAAATACCAGCATACTTATTAAGAAACGTGAGTCTCTTTTGTAAGCTAGGAGGAGTGTGTGCTATGACGTCCGTATTTGAACACGCTACACCGAGCACACTACCATTGTCTATGGCTCATGCGATAGTTGCAGCAGTCGGGAACCTAAAGTTATGGTTGAACTTCAGGGCAGTAGCACAGTTGTTTATGCCATTGAGAAGTAAAATACTACAATACATGTGTAATTTGGAGGACAAAGACCTTCGTCTTCCTGCTGTCAAATCTATGGCAGGTAAGTTGCATTCAGTAATTTGTAATCAATCCTAGATGCTAAACCAATTTTAATAAAATTATTTTATATTTTTGGAAATGCAAAAACCAATAAGTAAAACTATTTACTACTATTATACTTAACTTCTAAACTACTAAAACAAAACTACTATCATAGTAAAATGAAAAAAAAATTAAAAAAATATTTATTTTCTTCCACAAAGTTTACATGGTACATACAGTGTTAGTATTAGTTTAATTATAAACTATAATTAGTTATCTAAAGTTAATACTTTGTGGGAGACTGATGCCTAAACTAGACATACAAAGTAAAACAAAAACATTTGGTAACCATCTAATGTATTATTACCAGATTTCATGTGGGGTGCAGCAAAAGAACCTTTAGATGCACCACTTGCCTTTGATCTGGATGGACTACAACTGGCATTCAAGTATTTCAACAGCAGCACTCTGACAATGCGGCTGGCAGGAGTGGCCCAGATTAACGCTCACATTGCTGCTCATAACGAGCTGTGTGCGGGAGAACCTGCGGCTGATACAGAACTTACAGGACAGCAGTTGGCAACTTGGCTCACTTACAATAACATCATTGAGCACTTATTCGGTCCTAACTTACATGTTGAGGTAAAGAGATTGGATTATTTGTTAATAATAGAGATAGCTGTTTCATTCTTAGTGTGAGTTGCACCAAAACACTGTCAAAGTTAAAGTTATCGTCAAATGATAATGCTACCTATTTGACACGTCAAACTTGTCAAAGGTCATCATTCTGGCTGGCAACCTCTTTTTTTGACTAACTTGTGCTTAGCCGGTACTTTAAGAAGCTTGTCATCGTTAAAGTTAGGTGGTGCAACTGAGTCTATGTCTATTTTCCTTTGTGGATTTACTTACCAAAAATTATGTGAATAAGCTGGCGAATCTGTTATCATTTAAAATGCTCTGAATAATAATGTGATAGTTGGGCACCAGCAATAATAAGACCTGCCCACTAATTGTCTGATTTCAAAATCTATCGCAATCTCTTTTATTTGACAGAACATTGATACTTCTTTTTGGCACAAATAAAAAGTTACCAAAGAAATGCAACAATGTGCAACATCCATCTGCCAAATGAAAGGGATTGTGATAGATTTTGAAAATAGACAATTAGCCCCCGGGACAATTACTTATTGCTTATATTAGGAGCAAAGACTGATTAGATTCCAATTAGAAAGTAGTAGTGTTCTATATTTTGATTTCAATAGTATAATACTATTCATGATCTTATTCATTTATTTTTATGATATTTAATCACTATTTTGTAAAATTTTGGTTGATATTTGACTAGAGGTTTGTAGGTTTTAAGGAAATCACAAAATATGATCATCAGAGTGGATGGAAAAAAAATAAGAAAATGATGAATGTCTTTTTAGCAAAAAACATTACAAATACTGCCGACAAACTGCTGAGCAGTTTGGCAGGTGTTATTTTTGTGAAACACTGTATACTCACTTATTGGAAAAAAGCAATTTTAGCAATTTCTGGAAGAAGTTGCTATTTAGCAATAAGGCCGCCTTTTGTGTGCTTTCTCTGTTTGTTGTTTTTCTTTGTAATATGTCCTGTTTTATTATTATTATTTAGAAGGGGGGACGCCAGCGAAGCTGGGCGTATGATCAGTCACCCTGATGAGAAACAATTTCACCGATTTTCCTTATGTGCAATAAAGTGTTTTTATTATTATTATAAAAAAGTTTTCTTGTCTGTAGGTTATAAAGCAGTCGCACATGATCCTGAAGTTCCTCGCGGTGGAGGGTCGCGTGACCGCAGAGCACGTGGAGCTCGTGTGGGCCGCGGCCCAGCTGAAGCACTGCGGCCGGCAAGTGTACGATCTGCTGCCGGGGTTCATAAGAGCGCTCGCACCGAAGCCTTGTGCGCACTTGTACAGTCTGCTGTGCTCGCTGCCCACTAAGGAACATACTGAACAGGTATAGTTTTTACTTTTGATTGATTTGGATGAGTCCGTTACGCCAGCAGGAAAGATGCTCCTAGAGGGAAGCGAGTTTGATGAATAATTTGTGCGCAATTCGGTGTAAATGTGCGCCAAATAAAAAATTTGTGGGCCTTATACTTTTGGAATAAAACGGGAAAAACGGATTCTGCTGGGGTAACGGTGCTCCAGCAGGAAGAATCTAAACTAATGATCGGAGAGAAATAAAAGATATATGTGCGGGTAGCTTGATACTAGCAGGAAATGTGCGCCAAATATAAAATTTGTGGGCCTTATAGTTTTGGAGATATTTGATTTCCTGCTGGCGTAACGTTTTGCCAGATGCCAGATCTCGGAAACTACTAAATGTGCGATCTTACAGTAAACACATATAAGTAGCTCCTAATTTGTGCTATTTGTGCGGTAGAAAACATTACAAAAATATTCACAGATTTTGAAGTAATCAGACATTTTCTGAAAACAGAAAAAAAATTCTAGCGCCTAAACTACCACCTAAATAGAGAAACCAAAAACGGTGTTCTATTCTTCTTATTATTTCTCATTACCATAAAAATTTTGAAAACCGCACATTTACGCGTTTTTGAATAATACCCACATGAAGGTTAGACTGACCATGTCATGACTTTGACGGTCAGCAGGATAAAAATATCAGAGACTATTTAGATCCTGGCCCAAAGAATAATCTGTGCGGTTACTGAAGTACATGCTCTGAAAATTTCAGCTTCAAATTCTTCGTATTAAAGGAAATATCAATTAAAATCCAAAACAACTGTCAGTATTCCGATTAACCGACCAAATTCGATAGACCACCAAAAAGCGACGCGTTCATACATATTGATGACCTTCTTTATTGTGTCGTATTATGCAGAAAAATTGTTTGTACAGTCGCGTTCATAACTTCTTATTGGCAAATGTGGGTAAATAGTGTTTTAACTTTTAAATAGTTAGTTTGAGCCTGTATTCATACCAATACCACAGCCGAGAGAGTATTTTTCTTACAGTCGGACTTCAATCGCCCATTGTGCTGGCGCAAAAGCCGCCGTTCGTCTAGACAGTTTGACGCAACGACTAAAAGTGTAAGGGACTAAAATTTTATTTGTAAATCATTACTAATTTAGGGCTAACTAAGTATAAAATAAATATTAAATTAGTACTCAATTAGGAAATAATAATGAAAAAATAAGTTCCAAGATGGCGGCCATCTTTTTTGTTTGTGGGCATATTTCGATGAAACTCGGTTTTTGATACTATTTTGACAAGATAATATCAATGCAATGTTAAAAAAATAAAAAACCCAAGATGGCGGCCATCTTCTTTGTTTGTGGACCGATTTCGACGAAACTTGGTTTCTGGTACTTTTTTGACAAGAAAATAATAGGTAAAGCAATGTTAAAAAAAATAAAAATCCAAGATGGCGACCATCTTTTTTGTTTGTGAGCCGATTTCGACGAAACTCGGTTTCTGGTACTATTTTGACAAGAAAACAGCAACGCAGTGTTAAAAATGTAAAAAATTCAAGATGGCGGGCAAATTTTTGGTTTTCGGGCCGATTTCGATGAAACTCGGTTTTTGGTAGTATTTTGACGAGAAAACAGCAACGCAATGTAAAAAAAAAACAAAAAATCCAAGATGGCGGCCATCTTCTTTGTTTGTGGGCCGATTTCGATGAAACTCGATTTTTGGTACTATTTTGACAAGAAAATAACAAAGCAATGTTAAAAAAATAAAAAAATCCAAGATGGCAGCCATCTTTTTTGTTTGTGGGCCGATTTCGACGAAACTCGGTTTCTTGTACTATTTTGACAAAAAAATAAGAAAGCACTTTTAAAAAAATAAAAAATCCAAGAAGGCGGCCAGTTTTTAAGTTTGCGGGCCGATTTCGATGAAACTCGGTTTTTGGTAGTATTTTGACGAGAAAACAGCAACGCAATGTTAAAAAAACAAAAAATCCAAGATGGCGGCTATCTTCTTTGTTTGTGGGCCGATTTCGATGAAACTCGATTTTTGGTACTATTTTGACAAGAAAATAACAAAGCAATGATAAAAAAATAAAAAATTCAAGATAACAGCCATCTTTTTTGTTTGTGGGCCGATTTCGACGAATCTCGGTTTCTAGTACTATTTTGACAAGAAAATAACAATGCAATGTTAAAAAAATTAAAAATCCAAGATGGCGGCCATCTTTTTTTGTGGGCTGATTTCGATTAAACTCGGTTTTTAGTAGTATTTTGACAAGAAAACAGCAACGCAATGTTAAAAAAAATAAAAAATCCAAGATGGTAGCCATCTTTTTTGTTTGTGGGCCGATTTCGACGAAACTCGGTTTCTAGTACTATTTTGACAAAAAAATAACATAGCGATGTTAAAAAAATAAAAAATCCAAGATGGCGGCCAGTTTTTAAGTTTGCGGGCCGATTTCGATGAAACTCGGTTTTTGGTAGTATTTTGACGAGAAAACAGCAACGCAATGTAAAAAAAAATTAAAATCAAAGATGGCTGCCATCTTTTTTGTTTGTGGGCCGATTTCGATGAAATTCGGGTTTTGGTACTATTTTGACAGGAAAATAACAATGCAATGTTAAAAATTATAAAAAATCAAAGATGGTGGCTTTTTTTGTATTTAATTTTATTTTTTCAGATTTTTTGGAAACAATAGCAAATATCTTTAAAAACATCCCAGTAACTAAGCGCAAATAATATTTTAAAAACATCACCATTTATTCAGCTTTCAGTTGAGGTATAAAACTTAATAATAACTTAAATAAAAAATGAGAAATTAAGTCTTAGCTAAATAGCAGTCCCATTTTATGTAGCAAAAAAATCCTATTTCGAGCGCTTCGGAGGTGGCCGTATTATTCTACTTAATCATAAATATGAAAGTTTGCCTGTTTGAATGATTGTTAATCAATCACGCAAAACGGCTGAACGGATTTGGATGAAATGATAGTTTATAAGCCGGATTACAACATAGGAGGATACTATTATCTTGGTTTAAGGTTTCCTAGGGATTTTCTCGAATGTAAATGTGGATGAAGTCGTGGGCTGAAGCTAGTTTGCCATAAATGGTCGTGCTTACTAAAAATACTTTCGTCTGAGTGAGTTTGAGACAGGATTGTTTTCCGCCGATGAGTTAAAAATTTATACAGACGGCATCACAAATAACCATGCATATCAGCCATTTTTAATGCCCCGCTGGCTGCTGGGGAAGAGGCCTTCCTTTTGGCTTGTGGATGGATAAAGCGGACGGGCCATAATGATAATAAATGAATAATGAAAATAGTATCAGAAACCGAGTTTCATCGAAATCGGCCCACAAACAAAAAAGTTGGCCGCCATCTTGAATTTTTTACTTTTTAACATTGTGTTGCTGTTTTCTTGCCAAAATACTACAAAAACCGAGTTTCATCGAAATCGGCCCACAAACAAAAAGTTGGCCGCCATCTTGAATTTTTTACTTTCTAACATTGCGTTGCTGTTTTCTTGTCAAAATACTACCAAAAACCGAGTTTCATCGAAATCGGCCCGCAATCTAAAAAGTTGGCCGCCATCTTGAATTTTTAAAATTTGCAACATTTTGTTGCTGTTTTCTTGTCAAAATACTACCAAAAACCAAATTTTCATCGAAATCGGCCCGCAAACAAAAAAGTTGGCCGCCATCATGAATTTATACATTTTTAACATTGCGTTGTTGTTTTCTTGTCAAAATAGTATCAGAAACCGAGTTTCATCGAAATCGGCCCACAAACAAAAAAGTTGGCCGCCATCTTGAATTTTTTACATTTTTAACATTGCGTTTCTGTTTTCTTGGCAAAACAGTAGCAAAAACCGAGTTTCATTGAAATCGGCCCGCAAACAAAAAAGGTAGCGGCCATCTTGAATTTTTTACATTTTTAACATTGCATTGCTGTTTTCTTGTCAAAACAGTAGCGAAAACCGAGTTTCATCGAAATCGAACCCACAAACAAAAAAGGTGGCTGCCATCTTGAATTTATTACTTTTTTATCATTGCGTTGCTGTTTTATTGACAAAACAGTAGCAGAAACCGAGTTTCATTGAAATCGGCCCAAACAAAAAAGTTGGCCGCCATCTTGAATTTTTTACTTTTTAACATTGTGTTGCTGTTTTCTTGTCAAAATACTACCAAAAACCGAGTTTCATCGAAATCGGCCCGCAAACTAAAAAGTTGGCCGCCATCTTGAATTTTTTACTTTTTTAACATGGTGTTGCTGTTTTCTTGTCAAAATACTACCAAAAACCGAGTTTCATTGAAATCGGCCCGCAAACTAAAAAGTTGGCCGCCATCTTGAATTTTTTACTTTTTTAACATTGTGTTGCTGTTTTCTTGTCAAAATACTACCAAAAACCGAGTTTCATCGAAATCGGCCCGCAAACTAAAAAGTTGGCCGCCATCTTGAATTTTTTACTTTTTCAACATTGTGTTGCTGTTTTCTTGTCAAAATACTACCAAAAACCGAGTTTCATCGAAATCGGCCCGCAAACTAAAAAGTTGGCCGCCATCTTGAATTTTTTACTTTTTTAACATTGTGTTGCTGTTTTCTTGTCAAAATACTACCAAAAACCGAGTTTCATCGAAATCGGCCCGCAAACTAAAAAGTTGGCCGCCATCTTGAATTTTTAAAATTTGCAACATTGCGTTGCTGTTTTCTTGTCAAAATACTACCAAAAACCAAATTTTCATCGAAATCGGCCCGCAAACAAAAAAGTTGGCCGCCATCTTGAATTTTTGCATTTTTAACATTGCGTTGTTGTTTTCTTGTCAAAATAGTATCAGAAACCGAGTTTCATCGAAATCGGCCCACAAACAAAAAAGTTGGCCGCCATCTTGAATTTTTTACATTTTTAACATTGCGTTTCTGTTTTCTTGACAAAACAGTAGCAAAAACCGAGTTTCATTGAAATCGACCTGCAAACAAAAAAGGTGGCGGCTATCTTGAATTTTTTACATTTTTAACATTGCGTTGCTGTTTTCTTGTCAAAATAGTAGCGAAAACCGAGTTTCACCGAAATCGACCCACAAACAAAAAAGATGGCCGCCATCTTGAATTTATTACTTTTTTAACATTGCGTTGCTATTTTTTTGTCGAAATAGTACCAAAAACAGAGTTTCATCGAAATCGGCCCACAAAAAAAAAGTTGGCCGCCATCTTAAATTTTTTACTTTTTTTACAAAACATCCTTTATTTTTCTCCTAAAATAATGTTAAAATTCATTTAATTCAAGTAAAAATGAAATGAAACAGAAATAACTTCATTCGTTATTTAAATAAAAGCACTCACTCAAATCACTTTTTTACTTAAATGTACGTAGACGTGACGTGTACAAACCTGTTCAACAACAAAGTTAAGGAGGTCATCAATATGTATGAACTCGTCGCTTTTTGGTGGTCTATCGAATTTGGTCGGTTAATCGGAATACTGACAGTTGTTTTGGATTTTAATTGATATTTCCTTTAATACGAAGAATTTGAAGCTGAAATTTTCAGAGCATGTACTTCAATAACCGCACAGATTATTCTTTGGGCCAGGATCTAAATAGTCTCTGATATTTTTATCCTGCTGACCGTCAAAGTCATGACATGGTCAGTCTAACCTTCATGTGGGTATTATTCAAAAACGCGTAAATGTGCGGTTTTCAAAATTTTTATGGTAATGAGAAATAATAAGAAGAATAGAACACCGTTTTTGGTTTCTCTATTTAGGTGGTAGTTTAGGCGCTAGAATTTTTTTTCTGTTTTCAGAAAATGTCTGATTACTTCAAAATCTGTGAATATTTTTGTAATGTTTTCTACCGCACAAATAGCACAAATTAGGAGCTACTTATATGTGTTTACTGTAAGATTGCACATTTAGTAGTTTCCGAGATCTGGCATCTGGCAAAACGTTACGCCAGCAGGAAATCAAATATCTCCAAAACTATAAGGCCCACAAATTTTATATTTGGCGCACATTTCCTGCTAGTATCAAGCTACCCGCACATATATCTTTTATTTCTCTCCGATCATTAGTTTAGATTCTTCCTGCTGGAGCACCGTTACCCCAGCAGAATCCGTTTTTCCCGTTTTATTCCAAAAGTATAAGGCCCACAAATTTTTTATTTGGCGCACATTTACACCGAATTGCGCACAAATTATTCATCAAACTCGCTTCCCTCTAGGAGCATCTTTCCTGCTGGCGTAACGGACTCGTTTTGGATGACGTTTTTTTATAACAATAGGGATTGTCAGTTCAGTAATAAAAATATTCAGTATTTCGACAGGAAGTAAATCCACCCTATATGTAATTCAATCAAGGGCCGTACTGGCTAATGCAGGTATTACACTACACGGTATTCAGCAACGAACTAAGATACTAAGGAAGTGTAATTCCGCTCAAAAAATAGCACCACGCAAACTAACACAGAGTGGGCGGGGCTAAAAAAGTACTAGTGAAGCACGATTTAGTAATGTCTGCCACGCGCTCGGCGACAGTCGTTAGCGTTACCACAAAAAAATAATTAGAAAAATGATTAAAATGACGTCATGTGTGGTCAAGTGGTGAAAAAGACCAAAAGAAGGCAGCAAAACTATACAGACATAACATAACATAGGAAAGTAACATATTTTTCGTTTTTTAGAAATATCTATGAGCGTATACATACAAAATATGGTCGTTATTATGCAACAAGTGTTCAGTCGCTTTGTGGGGCATAGTCAAATCTTCACATTCACTGCTATCACACATTTTTAAACAAGAATAAAACTCTCTCATGGAATTCAGTACAACAAAAAAAAGGAAAATTTAAATCAAAATTTTGTAATGCTAAAAATGGCGCGTCCTGCAATATGCAATACATAGAAAACGAGTAATCTGATGTAATCTCCTTGTTTTTTATTATTATACAGGGTGTAACAAAAACGCTGTCCAATCCGTGAAGGGATGATTAGGTAGGTACCTATAAAGATTCGATTCACGCAATCCTCTTTGATTAACGAGTAAAAATCCCTGGTTAAAATAGAATAAATAAAAAATGAAGAACTCACATTGCAACACCGAAGGCAGCAGAGTGGCACGACAAGTAGTGACGTCATGAGGTCAAGACCGTCAGTAGTATACAATACAAAGTAATGACAATTTCCAGAAACTATGATTTTATGCAGCTCTGAAAACAGCTTTTTAATATGGAGTTTGATCCGCGGATCATTCTGCTGGAACCCCAATGTATGAGATCTGCTGCGAAAATGCTACTTTATATTTCCACCACCAATAGAAATACATGCCTAGCAACGGTGCACTAGATTTTCCCGAACACTTTGCAGCACACCTGTATTCCACTTAATTAGTACAAATGTGGCTATTATTCGCAAATGCATTACGGATTCACTCTCACAAATGTTTTTAAACATCAACTGTAAACATGACCTCACAAATAAAAATCAAGGGGTGTCAAATCTGGAGATCGCGCTGGCTACGGAGTTGGTCCACCTCTTCCAATCCACCGTCACCCATCACCCTACTTTAGGTATATTGCTACTTTAGGTACGAGGGTGGATCCAAAAATTCGTGGCCTAATGTAGAAATAGCTTTGACAGTTTTGTAAATCTACGCTCACTCTTTAGTATGGTTCTTCAATAGTAAATGTGCGAAGTTTCGTTCCGATACTGCAAGCCATTTTTTTTTTGTGAACATTTGTTTGATGCTATCTGACATCTTTTTCAATAATGGAGAAAATTGAATACCGAGCAGTGATCAAGTACCTCAGTAAAAAAAGCCTATCACCAAAAGATATTCATCAAGATATGGTGAACACTTTGGTTGGGTCAGCTTTATCATATTCCAGTGTAAAAAAGTGGGTGGCTGAGTTTAAGCAGGGTCGGGAGAGTATTGAAGATGACCCTAGGAGCGGTAGGCCTTCAAAGTCTACCACGAAGGAAAACATTGAAAAAATATGTGATCTTATTCTGAGTGACCGAAGATTGACCATCAGTAAGATAGCTGAGATCACAGGCATTGGTTATGGTCGGGTACAAAATATTGTAACTCAAGAATTGGGGTTCCATAAGGTTTCTGCTCGTTGGGTTCCGATATTGCTTTCAGCTGAACAAAAACGAGTTCGTTTCGCAATTTCCCGTGACTGTTTGGAGCTTTTTGAGGTGGATCCAGAGGATTTTTTATCCCGGTTTGTTACCATGGATGAAAGCTGGGTTCACCACCACACTCCTGAATCTAAGCAACAATCAAAGCAGTGGAAAATATCTGGCTCTCCTACTCCAAAGAAAGCTTAAGTCGTTTTGTCGACCAACAAAGTCATGGGTTCAGTTTTTTGGGATGCAAAGGGAATTATTTTCGTGGATTATTTACCAAAGGGCGAAACTATAAATTCAAGTTATTATTGTAACCTTTTACGACGACTAAGGGAAGAAATCAAAGAAAAAAGGCCGGGTATGTTACGGAAGAAAGTGTTGTTCCATCAAGACAACGCCCGGGTTCACACTTCAGCTGAAACAATGGCTGAAATGCATAATTGTGGCTACGAAATATTGCCCCATCCACCTTATTCGCCGGATTTAGCCCCCTCAGATTCCAAATTTAAAAAAACACTTAGGTAGTTCGAAATTTTCGGACAGGAACGAGGTGATAGCAGCAGTAAATGATTATTTTGACAACCTTCAGGAATCATTTTTTTTCGAAGGTATAAACAAGTTGCAGGTCAGTTAGAAGAAATGCATTGACCTAAATGGAGACTATGTCGAAAAATAAAAATTAATTCAGACCCACTTTTCTTTCATTTTCATGGTCGGGCTTAGAACTTTTGGATCCACCCTCGTATTTGCGCACCGGTCAATAAGCATGATCAAATAGTCTGCATTTGAAAAAGATCTTGACAAGAATAAACTTTGACTTGGTGGAATACGCTGCTATAAAAAATACATTACGAAAAACTGAGAACCTCCTCCTTTTTTGAAGTCGGTTAAAAAGGTGTCGCTATAAGAATTTTGTATTGCCAATTAAAAAATAAAAATAAAGCGACGTATTAATACTGTTGTTCTTTATCAGTCACACCTCTAAAAGACGTATTAAGGTGTTGCTCGCGCAAATGTGATAATTATCTACATAATATGTACTTACATGTTATGAAAAAAAATCTTTACAGAATACATTGTCTTTTATCAAGCATACCTATTTTATTTCAATAGCTTGCCTAATTTTAGTCCTTCTTGAAATCATATGTCTTACCAATTCGTGACAAATAATATGATCATCATTCATCAACATCATCATTTTATAATTTTCATAAAATAAAATAACAATAAAATCATCACAGCCGAAAGACGTCCACTGCTGACATAGGTCTCCTTTAGTTTTTTAGAGCGACTAGTTACAGGCGACTTGCATCAAGCGTATTCGAGCGGTCTTTACCAAGTCGTCCGTCTACATAATAAAACAAACATTATATCTAACAAACAATAATGTACTAATTTCATAAAACAATTTTATGATGCCGCCCAGCGCGCCGTAGTAGGTTAGGTGTACTGACTGCATTCTACGTTACACCGTCCTCGCCTCAATGACAAAGGCACGACAACGGCCGAATGAGTGACACGAGGCGAGTCAAATATCCAATCATGTTTGATCTGCGTTCAAACCCCAGCCAATTAAAAACGTCATATGCGTTAGAATACAATCTAATGCCGATTATGCGTGCATTGTAATAAGGTATGTTTTTACTAGTTCATTGTTGAGTTTGCGACCTTTTGTGTTACAGAATATGTGAAGGTGCCATTTTTTATGCAATATTTGTTAGGAGTTAGGCTTCCTTAGATCTTAGTTCGTTGGTATTCAGGGCTAGTTAGGGCCCTAATTCAGAAAACATTGCTTGTTTTGATTGCATCACTTGTTAAAAAGGAGCTCAAACAAAGCAATGTATTCTGAATTAGGGCCCTAACTAGCCCTGAATACCATGTAATGTAATACATGCTTAACTTACATGGCTAGCGTAATCGCTTTCATTTGACAGATGGATATGATCCATCCATCTATTCGCCATCTGCCGTTTTATTATTTAATTCCAAAAAGTGTTCAATTAGCCTGTGTTGAGTAACTCCTGTTTGGCGACAGAGTCTATACCTTGCGTCGGCGTTGATGCGCGCGATGTGGTCCCGCGGCACGGGCGGGGGCGGGGGCGGGGGCGGGGCGGGCGGCGCGGGGGCGGGCGCGGCGGAGGCGGGGTCGCCCGCCGCCGAGCCGCTGCGGCCCGCGCCCGCCTGCAAGCCGCACCACAACTCCTCCTCCGAGGCCAGCGTCAGCATGGACCAGACCAACTCCGACGACGACCCGGTCAGTGATTCCATCATGAACTCGATAAATAAATGGTTGGATACAGCGCCATCTAGCCCCGAACTAAGCAAAGCTTGTACGGTAGTTTTATCTTACGGAGATGCGTGAATTTGACGAGTTTTAGGCTCCGTTATGCAAAATCATTTCTCTCTGTCTTTTTCTTTACGTGTAAAGAGTATGGAAAATAACCTCACTTCTGCACTTTTTAGATGTTTTTCATCGTTGTTTTTTCATAATTATCTTTAGCACAATTATCTTTCTTGAAAAAAAGTTATTGGAGCAACTGCACAGTGCGTTAAAGTGTATTTTGATGTAGAATTCAATACGTTTCCACTATTATTTACGCCAAAAATATGGCCCGCGACAAGCGCTTTTGATGATATTCTGATTTTTTTTACAATCATCTGTGACGTTTATACGCAATTTAATACTTATAGCTACTGGATAATCTCTTTAGCTTGTCGCTACAACTTTACGTTTTCTATATAAACATATGGCCAACACAAACCACCTTTGCCTATTATGGCCTCTTAAAAAAGTTTTTATGGGCGCCTTCGTGAAATAAAATGAGAATCGAACCCGGGACCTCTTGCATGGAAGACCGGATGTTGACCACTGCACAACTTGGGTCGTCAACTCGATCGATTTTGAACTTAACATTACACAGGGACTAAAATCTATTGATTTTTTTTAAATAGTCTGATTTGCTGTATATTTTCCTTTCTTGCCTTGTCTTAATTTTTACAAAGTGTAATAGCAGACTACACAATATTACAATTTTGATCATTTCGCTCCTAAGTAACAATCTGGGGGATTATTCCTAAACGCGATCGAGAATCTGAGATCGAATTGGTATCAAGTAAACATCAAAACGGTACAATGGAAACCATTTTGAATGTACCAAAATAACAGTTTTTTTTCGTTTATTCGGTCCTGATGTAAACTCGATCGCGTTAATTCCCGTCGAGAGTAGGGAACTGACTTGATTTCTATGTTATCATATCACACATTTTTTTATAGTGTGAAGAACTGAGCACATCAGGTGAGGAAGCTGGTCCGACGCCACGCAAACAAAGCAAACACCAACGCGAACTTACTGGTACATATTCTATATTCATAGCTTTTAAATCACTAAAATTATGACAAATATAATTTTTTAAATATTTCTTTATAGCGGAACAAGAATGGCTTCGCGAAGGAGAAGAACTAACGAAAAAAGAATGTCCTACTCTCAAATCTTGCCAAAAGTAAGTAAAATCTTGAGTGCGATCGTATTAATTTGACAGTTCAAATCGTATTCCATCGGCTGCATTTTGTATGGGATGACATTTAATATACAATATGAACTGTCAAATGCATACCATTGACTTTACACAATCACTTAGCTTATTCAGACTTTGAATTTCTGCTCTTTGTAATTAACAGTTTTTTAATCATATTTTCGTTGTTCGTATAACTCAAGCCTAGTACGAGTACGAGGCAAACTGCACACTTTTTCGACGGAGTAGGGATAAGTTCGCATGTGCACTTGTTACCGATTAATAGCGCGCGCCCCTCTCCCGACGCCTGCGTACCTTATCGGTACGCATACCCAAAATACGCGCTATGTGCAATCCCACCTGATTTCATTCAAGATGTTTGCCTCGTATTGTACTTACTTTGGAGAAAGTTTTTTGGGATGTTGTCTCTTATAATTGTTTTTGCATGTAGAACCTCTTTATACACACCTTTGATAAGTCACAAAAATATAAATTCTGTCTATAGACGCAGCAAACGCGCCGGCAGCAGTGGCAGTGCCAGCAGCGGCGCTGAAGAACTGCTGCGCCCGCGCAAGAAGAAACTCTACAAGAAGCGACATAAACCCGGCAAGGCGCGCCATTTCCGTGAGTGCATGGTCTCCATACTGTTTACACTGATTACTTACTACTGTTATGATGTGATTGCTAATTTCTTTAATCCACCTCCCTATCCAAATTGTTGAAACGATAACTAATTTTGTGTTTAAAAGAAACTTAATGGTTGAAAATTCTTATTTCAATCCCATACATTTGTCGATAGCGAAGTCATTACCGTTTTTATCTTTGTGATTTGGCTGGAGGGGCTGTAAAGGCTTTCGATTTTTTTTTCTTTTTTCGTACTTTATTTTGTACTCTTATTTTTAACGACATATGATGGTGTATACAAGGTATTAATGAATAAACGCAAAACCTCTTAGGTGGTGATTGTGCTCATGAATATGAACAACTTTTACTATGGGGACAACCTTGAAATCGCGAAAAAAATCAGCTGTTTCATACATTCTGGTCGAGTAGGTATTGACAACTTGTATGAAACAGCAGATTTTTTTGTTTATTTATTAACACGTTGTATTACTGACGTATCTTTCGACTGTTTGCTCAGTAGTAATGTTACTGATTTCTTCTTTGGAAATTAATAGTTTTCGTCCCCCTATTAACCGTGTTCCCACCGCTATGCTCCACCGGTGGGTCCACAGGTATTTTTTTGGCAGGCAGACCCACTGCATTAGATCCTTTCTGCCCCCTAGAATGACCAACGAAACACGATATATATCGCGTGATAGCGTTTTATCGACATTCAACTGTCAAAAATACATTGTGTTATGATTTGACAGGGTTCCCAGTATAAGTTTTAAAAATAATTTATAGGCCGACCGGTTTAACCGGTCGGGCGCGGGGAAAGACGAGAACGGGGGGCGCGAGAGGTGCGGGCGGCAGGTGCATTTTTGCCTAAACTCAGTTCGCTGGCAACGCGGCCACAGAATAATGATACTACCCAGTATTCTAACTCGAGCCTGTCCTTGAAATACGTAACTTGAGCCGCGCGGTACGTCAACATACGATAGGGCTGCCTGCATCTATGTACAAAACTAGAAACAAACTCAAGTAGGTAGATGAAATAAAGTTAACAGTACCTATCTTCACCTACTTGAATTTGTTTCTAATTTCGTGATTGTATGTTATATTTTAGAAATAACGGTGATAGCGTGTTAGGTTGACTAATAATTCAAAAGGTTATCATTTTGCTTTTAAATTATATTTTGTCATATACAATTTATAATATGGTTTGATATTTTGGTAATAAGTAAATAGAAAAAGTGATCTGTAATTATTAACACTTAAGCCGCCGCGTAGATCACCACCGGTGACTTACGCTTAAAAATTGTTTTATAATTTTATTTTCCCCACAGAAAGTTCTAACCTTTTTTGATATTGTAGGTACCTAGGTATATGAAATCTGAAATTTTCTACAAACGTTTTTCTTATTGTTAATTTATTTTTAGTTTTTAATTCATGAATTGAATAAAACACTAGCGGCTGCCCGCGACTTCGTCTGCGTGGAAAGTTTTTTTGCTTTACCTCGGGAAAAGTACTTTTTTTCGGGATGAAGTGATGTTCCTACCCTATGTCTTTCTCTGGACCCCTGACAACATGTAATGCAAAATTACATGATGATCGGTTCAGCAGTTAAAACGTGAAGGCGTAACAAACAAACAAGCGGACTTTCGCATTTATAATATTAGTAAGGACTAGCGGCCGCCTGCGACTTCGTCTGCGTGGTAAGTTTTTTGCTATCCCTCGGGAACAATTCTTTTTTCGGAATGAAAAGTACCCTATATTCTTTTCTGTACCCTTGACAACGTGTATGCAAAATTTCATGATGATAGGCTCAGTAGTTAAGACGTGAAGACGTAACAAACAAACAAACTATAATTGTAAATCATTGTGCATCATTGACTTTGAACTAGATTTAATTATGATGACGCAGATGCTATACTCGTCTGACGTTAATAATGTAACACATTATCATTCTTTTTACCGTTTGGTTTATTTAAACTCTTATGGTTTATTTTAAACAGCACAATATACTCTATAGTTGCAATTCGCCATCGTGATCACAAAATACGAAACCACCGTTCGTTCGTCACTGCGGCGCATCCGCGACTGTAGCAGCCCGAGAGCAGCCCGAACTCGAGGCGCATAGGTGTGGCTCGCATTTCGGCCGTTAGTACTAAGTTAGAATACTGGGTAGTATCATTATTCTGTGACGCGGCTAGCGATCGCACGTGTTGAAAGTTGCGGACGCTTTGTGAGATTACACATGAGATTACATTATCAAGATGCGTCGAAATATTTTCGGACAAAATGAATAATTAGTGAAAGCAAATGAATTTTAACGTATACGAATATTTTAGAAAAACAAACTGGATCCAAATCATGCTGAAATGAAATGAGATGATTGACTCACTTTTGATTAATCTTGCATAATAAATTGTACATAAGTTTATTACCCAATATTTTAATATATTATCTACATAGTCATAGTTGGTTTCATTCAAATTTTGTAGTCATCAATTAATTTTCTAATAAAAAAATAGCCATTTGTTCACTGTTAACCACTGTGACGTCACATATATTAAGAACTGTCCAGTGCACATTTCGCCTCTCGTGTATCGCCCGCCGCCCGCACCCCTCGCGCTCCCCGTTGTCGCCTGCCCCCCCGCACCCCTGTGTCCCGCAGGAGGGGACTCATTTAACCGGTCGGCCAATAATAATTTCTCATGTAAACAGACTTTTTACCCGACTGCAAGAGGGTTATTTTTTCTCGCGTATCTTGTAAGTGTGTTTGTATGTAATATTCTTTATTACCTCATATCTTTCAAACGGCTGAACGGATTTCTATGATTAAGATATCGTTAGATTTGTCTTGTCAGCCCAAGTGTTCTTAAAAAGGTGGCGTTATAAAAAACTAACATGGCGGCTGTACGGTGCTATTATACGTAGTGGTTTTTTTTTATAATACTACAATATGGGTGTCAAATTAAAGGGCTTCTTATAAGGATTTCAAAAAGG
Source organism: Agriphila tristella (assembly GCA_928269145.1). Taxonomy (NCBI): domain Eukaryota; kingdom Metazoa; phylum Arthropoda; class Insecta; order Lepidoptera; family Crambidae; genus Agriphila; species Agriphila tristella. The sequence continues at coordinate 18,265,073 of OV743443.1, read as the reverse complement.
TATATCATGACTGTAATATATAATAACTAAAAATATATAAATAAAAAAAAATAAAAACCCGCCTCCATACAAAGACAAGTCAACTGAAAAGATGGAAACAAGATTAAATATTAAAGGCAACATAATAACATGCAGTCGGAGGCATATTATTCAAATCATTCATAACGTCACTTTCTTTACGCATGCCTCCGACTATTATTATGTTGCCTTTAATACTTAATCTTGTTTCCATCTTTTCAGTTGACTTGTCTTTTTATGCAGGCGGGTTTTTTTTTTATTTTTTTTTTATACAGACTATGAGTCATACTCAACTGTCAAAAATACATTATGCTCATAATTTATGAGTCATATCATAAGACAACGTATTTATTTTGACAGTTGAGATGACAGCGCGATAAAGGGCTATATCATATCGCGTTTCGGTGGTCATGCTAGGCTGTATTCATTTTTTATTTCTAACCCTTTATCTGTTTATCAAGTTGCTTTACCTAAACAAAATATGATGGTATCGATTCGGTCCAGCAGCCACTCAGCTGAAGACGGCGGAGCTCGCGGAGTCTGTGTCGGAGGTGGAGGAGGAGTCTTCCGGGAGCGACACGGCGCACTGCCAGCTGCTGTGCGACAACGTTGATGCCAGGTAACTGTTAACACCCCTGAAGCCGAATATGGTACATAGGTCAATTAATGAAACCAAAATGGGAAAACTTTCTTTGGACCATTAAACTGAACAACTTTTACTATGGGACAGACTCTGAAGTCGCGAAAAAAACAGCTAACTCATACATTTTGATATTTTCGTTATTAATTTTTGTATGAAATAGCTTATTGTTTTTCGCGATTTCAGAGCTGATCCCATAGTAAAAGTTGTTCAGTGTGATGGTACGATGAAAAGGTTTTCCCATTTTTGGTTCATCATAGTACAGTATGAGGCAAACATCTTGACACTTTTTCGACGGAACGGGGATAAGAAGCGATACACACCGGATGCGTAAGCGTAAGCGTGCACGTACGCGTAGACGTACCATGACGTTGTAATGTCTGAAACTTTATGAGACATGGTAGTCAATGGCATTCCTTATTCGACGTCACACCGAACAAATTCGAACACGCACGTATCTTTGCTGCGTGTCACTACGCGCGTAACCACGCGCGTGACTACGCATTCAGTTGTATTTGTTGGCAAACAGTACCGGTACTACCGGTAGTAAGTGGCGTTTTATTTTGTTTTTAAATATTGAATAACGATATTAAAGAAAAATTTATTGAATTAGTGCGAAAAAAATAGTCCATTTACTCAATCTTCGTCTGACATCGCGCACTAGAGTCGCAAACATGGCTGCCGCAGCGGCTGGGTACGCAAGGGACCGGTTGCGTTGCGTGCCGCGTAGACGTATGCGTAACTCGGTGTGTCAGGGGGTTACGTGCGTCACTACGCGCGTGTCTACGCAGCCGGTGTGCCCAGGCCTTAAGTTCGCGCATGTGCACTTGTTGTTGTGTTATCTGCTCTTTGTTACTATGAAAAAGAGTAATAAAAATCTAGCTCTGGTTGACAGACACTAAAAGTTGTATCATTTCATCTCAACAAATCTTAAATTATTTTGAAGATCACAACATGGCGCAGCCGTAAAAGTGAATATTAGAGACTTAAATTAAGCGCAAAGCATAATAAAGTATTAAGTTTAAGTTGAAACCCTTTGCAAGTAAAAAATATTTATTATTTTGTAATCTGTCAAAATGCCTGAAGACAAACTTGAACATAAGCCTGAACAGCAAGCTTGCATGCAAATGTTAGCTCTTCCTTCGCCATTTCACTGGGAAGGTAATTTATCTGATAATTGGATGTTTTTCAAACAGAAATTTGAAATATATTTATTGGCTTCTGGAAACTATAACGGGAATTCGGACATAAAAACGGCATTACTTCTGAGTGCCGTAGGTGATCGTGCGCTGAAGCTATACAACACATTTGTTTTTGAGAAACTTTCTGATAAAAATGAATATACGATAGTTCTAAATAAATTTGATGAACATTTCTGTCCTGAAAAAAACATAACATATGAACGGTTCTTGTTTTTCACCCGAAATCAAAAGGAGGGCGAAACTTATGAAAGCTACGTTATGGAGTTGCGGGACCTGAGTGCGTCTTGTGAGTTTGGGTCTCTAGCCGAAGATCTGATCAAAGACAGGTTGGTTTGCGGAATAACGGACATTGCTGTTAAAGATCGGCTTCTGCGAACAAGAAAACTAACACTTGGGTTGGCTCTGGAAATTTGTTGCACTTCTCAGCGCACAAAGCAGCAACTTGAAGCTATATCATTATCAGCTCCTACCTTGAAATCAGGTGCTCATGAATTTTTATCTCAGATTGATAAAATCAATCAAAGGAGTTCGAACACATTTAGCGAATCGAATAAGGAGAGTAGTTGTTTTCCAACTACGTCAAAAATGTCACGTCCAGATTTTAAACGTCATTTAATGTCAAAGCAGTCAAATGAGTCAAATAATAATAAACAATTTATTTGTAAGAGATGCGGATATTCTCATGAGCGATTAAAATGCCCGGCTTTTGGAAAAACTTGTCTCAAATGTGGGAAACAAAATCATTTTTCTACGAAATGCAGAAGTGTAATGGAAGTGTTGCAGGAGGCTTCCGACCTCCATGGGATATCTATGGTATGTTCGAATCTCAAGGTTGACAATCTGCCACACATGTCAGTCGCTAGTTTGACAATACGAATTTGGGCTCAGCTAAGAGAAGATGTAATAAATTAATAATGTGAAAAGTGGTCATAAAGAAGCGAATAAAAGGCTCCTGGCTTCTCATTGACAAAATCCCAATAGGTTATGGGCCCAGCACGCTTTCGAAAAGAAGCCAGGAGTGAAGATGCAGTGAAAAATTTTTTTTTGGCAACAAAACATACTATAAAACAAATGAAGTCGAGAGAAAATAAAATGGAATGAAATGGAATGAAACTAAATGAAATGAATTAAGATGAATAAAAATGAAGAAAGAAATATTTTTATTATTTTGTGAAGATTTGTTTTTGGAATTAGCTTATTTTGAAGTATTTTATGATGAAGAGATCGAGCTGGAGGTAAATAATGGTGAAGAAGATTTGAGGAGGAAGAAGATTTATAAAGTGTAATGAAGAAGTCGAGCAGAAGTTATATGATGATGAAGTTGAGAAGAAGAAGGTTTTATAATGTAATGATGATGAAGAAGGAGAAAGTTTTTTAAGGATGATGAGTCGAGTGGGAGAAAGTAGAAGTTTTATAATGATGATGAGTCGAGTGGGAGTAAAGTAGAAGAAGTTTTATAATGAAGATGATGTTGAGAGGGAGTAAAGGTTTATAAGAAGATGTCGAGTGGGAGAATTTAATGAAGATGTTGAGAAGGAGAGGTTTTATATACAGAAGATGTCGAGAAGGAGAGGTTTTATAGAAGATGCCGAGAAGGAGAGTTTACATAGAAGAGATAGAGAAGGAGTAATTTTATAATATTGAAGAAGTTGAGTAGGAGTGAGATAGTTTTGAGAAGAATAATTTTATGAGAAGAAGAAGTTAGAATATAGAATTAAGGGGGTGCTTGTGTTCGTTAAGGGGGTGCGTTAAATAATGATTCATTTAAGGGGGTGTGGGATCAGAAAGTAAATGAATCATCATTTAAAATGAAATGGTTTTGATATCCAAGTGTATTTTGATAATTCTTTGGTTAAGTTTGATGTTTAGTTAGTTAGGTCTTTGGTTTCGGTTGTATGTGTAGAAATTTTATCATAGTGTTGTACAGATAGGTAGAAAAGTGTTTTAGTCAGGATGGTCAGCATGTGTAGCAGATTGAGGGGGTGTGTTGCAGGCTAAGAGAAGATGTAATAAATTAATAATGTGAAAAGTGGTAATAAAGAAGCGAATAAAAGGCTCCTGGCTTCTCATTGACAAAATCCCAATAGGAAGTACATAAGAATTATGAAGAAATGAATGAAATTGATACGCTTTTTCTAGGTGCGGTTTTCGTTAATTCGATCAACAATTTACGAGATTGGTCTATAACTTTAGGAGTAAATAATTTTCCTTTGCAGGTTAAAGTGGATACTGGCGCACAAGCTAATATTTTATCAGAGGAAACATTGTATACTTTAGGTTTGAACAAAAATAATTTGATACCAGTTAAGACAAAATTAACTACATACACTGGTGAATGTATTCCATGTTTAGGAATTTCAATGATTTCATGTAAGTATAATGGCAAAATATTCAACCTTAACTTTTATGTTGTATCTGGACACTATACTAATATACTTGGCTTAAAATCAGCCATTGATATGCAACTTGTAATGCCGCGGCGTGAGGTATGTAAAATCACAGACTTTTTTCATGAATATCGTGATATTTTTGAAGGGTTAGGTTGCATGAAAGGAGAGTATGATATTAAAATCAAGGAAAATGCTGTACCTGTCATTCACGCCTGCAGGAAAGTGCCCCTAGCAGTACTGCCCCGTTTAAAAGAGAAACTAATGGAAATGGTAAAACAAAATGTCATCGTTAGGGTTACTCAACCAACCGAATGGGTAAATTCTCTAGTTATTGTATATAAGCCAAATGGTGATTTGAGATTATGTATAGATCCTAAAGATCTTAACCAGGTAATTATGAGACAGCACTTTAGTTTGCCGACTTTTGAGGAAATAACGGGTAAATTAAATGGTGCTACAGTTTTTAGCACGCTAGATGTTAAAAATGGGTTTTGGAACGTAAAGTTATCTGAAGCCAGTTCTGATTTATGCTGCTTTAACACTCCGTTTGGCAGATACAAATTTTTAAGAATGCCATTTGGTTTGTGTAGTGCCTCTGAAGTATTCCAGCAAAAGATGCGTGAAGTGTTAGAAAACTTAGAAGGAACTGAAGTTTTTATAGATGATATTTTGATTTGGGGAAAGTCTCAGTCTGAGCATGACAGTAGACTTATGTTAGTTTTGGAGAGGTTAAGGCAAGAAAACATTAAATTAAATAAAGACAAGTGTAAATTTAATTTAGAAAATGTAAAGTATCTTGGTCATATTATTAGTAAAGAGGGCTTGAAATTAGATGATGGGAAGATTAAATCAATTACTGCAATGAAAAGTCCACGAGATAGAAAGGAATTAGAAAGATTTCTAGGTGTTATCAATTACGTTTCAAAATTTATTCCTAATTTTGCCAATATAAGTTATCCTTTGAGAAGTCTCTTGAAAAAAGATGTGGAATTTTCTTGGTTGGATATTCATGAAAAAGTATTTCAAGACTTGAAAAGAAGTCTGGCTGCAGAGCCAGTGCTTCAGTTTTTTAATGAAAATATTCCAGTCACAGTCTCCGTAGATGCTTCAAAGGATGGTCTTGGAGCTGTTCTTTTGCAGAACAATTTACCTGTTGCTTATGCTTCCAAAGCTTTAAATGATTGTCAAAAAAGGTATGCTCAAATAGAAAAAGAGCTGCTTGCTATCTTATTTGGCTGTGAAAGATTCAATTAATTCATATTTGGTAGGAAGGTAACTATTGAAACAGATCATGCTCCCTTGATTTCAATTGTAAAAAAACCATTAAATTCATGCACTCCACGCATCCAACGAATGTTGCTCAAATTGCTTAAATATAATTTCGAGCTAATTTATAAACGAGGCCAGGAATTATATTTGGCTGATACTTTATCAAGGTCATTTGATGATAGTGATTCTCTAGAAGTTGAATTAGATAGTGAAGAAATTGAAGCACAGATCAATTTTGTTGTTAATAATATTAATGCGACATCTTCGCAATTAAATAATGTTAAGGAATGTACCATTCGGGACGATGAGTTAGTACTTGTTAGAAAATTCATAGTTGAAGGCTGGCCAAATCATAGAAACTTACTGCCTCAATTAGTGAGGAAATATTGGTCAGTTAGAAATGATTTGACTTTTAAATCAGATATTATATTCAAAGGAGTGAGTATTGTAGTTCCGTTAAAGTTAAGGCAGGAGATGCTGCAGCGTTTGCATTTTCCACACATGGGTGTTACAAAAACATTGTTAAGAGCACGTGATTGTCTCTATTGGCCTGGCATACATAACGATATTTATAACATTATTTCATCTTGTCAAACTTGTAAACTTTATAGTAATAACAATAAGCGAGAGACATTAATACCGCATGAGGTTCCAAATTTTGCATGGCAAAAAGTTGCAGCTGATCTATTTGAATTGAATGGAAAAATGTATTTATTGGTTGTTGACTATTTTTCTAAGTTTCCGGAACTATCACTACTAACTAGTACAACGAGTGAATCTGTGATCAACAATTTAAAACATATTTTTAGTCGTCATGGTATTCCGGAAGTAATTATTAGCGATGGAGGTCCACAATTCTCTAGTGAAAAGTTTGCATTGTTCTGTAGGCAGTGGAATTTTGAACATAAATTTTCTAGTCCGGAGTATCCACAATCAAACGGAATGGTGGAGAGAACAATTCAAACCATTAAAAATTTGCTTAGGAAAGCTATGCATGAAGGAAAGGATCTGTATTTAGCAATGTTAGAGTTTAGGAATACTCCGATTTCTCATGAAATCCCGTCACCTGCCCAGATATTTTACAGCAGGAAGTTGAGGGGTATTTTGCCATTATCTTTTGATAATTTACAGCCTAAAATTTTTAAGAACGTTAAATCAAATTTACAAAGAAGGCAGTTCAAAAGTAAGATTTATTTTGATTTGAATAAGAAGGATTTAAGGCCGTTACTAATAGGTGAAGAGGTATTATTTAAAGTTGGTAAGCAATGGAGAAAAGGTAAAGTTTTGTTGAATTTAGATAATAGAACATATAAAATTGTTTCCAATAGTGCGCATTTTGTTCGTAACAGAATATTTATTAAGCCTTTAACTCTTGTTCCTTTTTATATTCCGGATGATAATATAGAAAGTCCTCGGGGTAATAACGATAATCCCAATGATACTGGTAGTGTTAATGTTCCTTCACCAACGCAGCTTCGAAGTAATAGGAATTCTGAAGGGTTTTATGTAACATCATCAGGTCGTGTGAGTCGACCACCTGATCGTTTAGGTTATTAATTAATTATAATATTTTATTTTTATTTTTCTATGGAAGGAGAAAATGTTTGTTTGTTATTTAATTTTATGAGAGGAAAATGTTTATTTCTTTTGTTTGTTATTAAGAAGGAAGATGTTGTGTTATCTGCTCTTTGTTACTATGAAAAAGAGTAATAAAAATCTAGCTCTGGTTGACAGACACTAAAAGTTGTATCATTTCATCTCAACAAATCTTAAATTATTTTGAAGATCACAACACTTGTGAGCAACCAATAGCGCGCGCCCCTCTCCCGCCGACCCGTACCTCACCGCTAGGCATATCCAAAATAAATACGCGTTCCGCGCAATCCCCACCCGATTTTAGGATGTTTGCCTCGTACTGTAACTAATGGGCATGTGCTTTATCTACCCATTTTTTATTCAAAAGTAGGAGGCTAATGGAGCTTCGTCTAATGGAGAGCTACAAACGGCGCGGGGCGGAGGGGGAGGAGGAGGAGGGGAGCGCTTCCTCTGTGATGTCCCCTCACTCACACCCGCATCTCGCGGACCTAGATGACGACGACTCGGCTTGTGAGGAGGAGCTCGCGAGACTCGCCGCGCAGGTATGTGTTCAATATAAGGGGAATATAAAGTTATGTATAGAAAGAGGGAAGAAAGAGAGCAGCGCTTCCTCGGGATTGTAACTTCTGCAGCGGTTTTTTTTTATTGAAAATAAGTGAACACGCAGTGAGTGTCCACAATCACACTTGGTGTTAAGTGATGATGCGGACTACGATGGAGCATGCTCACAAAGCCTATTCACTCTAGCCTTGGAAAGGCCCAAGTTATAACTATTGGAAAACACATCGGCAGGCAGCCTGTTCCGCTCTTTAGATGTTCTTTGACAGCTAATCAAGAGGTTTGTTGATATTTTGATGTCATTTATTTCGTCCACATACAGTTGCGGTCACATAATTAAAGACACTAGTCGATTTTCATACAAACGAAGTAACTTCAAAGCCTTGGTTTTCCGCCAAGGATTGATCGAGCTGTGATCTGATAGTGGCTGTGATCCAAATCGACAATACACACTCAACTGATCTGATCAGCATTAGAGATGTAAGGATCAAAGTTCTTAGTTTTAAGGATTTCCGTACATTTTCATGCTATTTAGGTGTTTTTTTTAAACATATCCTTACAACTCTTAAAATATTTATCAGATTAGTTGGGTGTGTATAGCGATCTGGATCTCTTCCATTCACTCCCTAGATAGCCATATTAGCCATCATCAGATCACAGCTTAGTTAATATCCGGCGGAGAACAAAGGCCAAAGTTCGTTTGTATGAAAATCGACTGGTGTCTTTAACTTTTTGTTTGTGTTTCGAGAGTAGTAGTTCTGTAAAATTACGGATTCGCAAAACATTAAATGCTAATAAGCTGTATTTTTGCATATCTCATTTTGAAGTGATTCATATCTCATTTTGAAGTGATTCATACCTCATTTTGAAGTGATTATAAAACACTATAGGTATTTATGAATCCAACTATATTTACGAATACAAAAAATACAGCGTTGTCGTAACATTTTTTTGTTGGATAAATCAAAGTAAAGCAACTAAAGTTGCATACCAAGCAAAAAGTAAAAAATATTTAATTAGCAATTTTGCTAAAGCAACCTAATAAATTAATATTTTGGTCAGTAAAGTAAAAAAATAATAATTAGGTAGTGAAAATTAGTTGGGTTCGTTTACAAAATGACAGCTAGCCATTTAATCTAACGATCAAAAGAAGAAAGACCGCTATTGCAAGTTATTTCAATTTCGTCGTACGAGGCAATATATCTTGAAATCGGGCGGGGATTGCGCGGAACGCGTATTTTTTTGGGTATGCGTAGCGGTGAGGGGCGCGGGCGGCGGGAGAGGGGCGCGCGCTATTGGTCGCTCACAAGAGCACATGCGCAAACTTATCCCCACTCTGTCGAAAAAATTTCAAGATAAATGCCTCGTACGGTAGCTCCCGTAATTTTATTGAACTATAGATAATAACGATTGCCCTGTTTGAGCAGGCGCAATGTCTGACGGAGTACCGCGGGGCGCGGGCGGGGGCGGCGGGCGCGGGCGCGGGCGGGGCGGGCGCGGCCTGCGACGTGGACGCCGTGTGCCGGCCCGGCAACACGCTGCTGTGGGACCTGCTGCAGGACGGCAACATCGTGAGTGTGTCTAGCTAGATAACTAACGGAGTACCGCGGGGCGCGGGCGCGGGCGCGGCCTGCGACGTGGACGCCGTGTGCCGGCCCGGCAACACGCTGCTGTGGGACCTGCTGCAGGACGGCAACATCGTGAGTGTGCGCGAGGCCTTCGATCAAAGATATCCTACATAACGCTTCGCGAACTAAAGCAGCCCCTAGCATGACCACCGAAATACGATATATCGGGTCATTTTGAACATACCATCCAAATTTGAAAAACATTTTAAGGTCGAACTAAATCAATGATAGTCCATCCATACTAACATTTTGTAATTGTTTTTTTTTTCATTATTGTTATAAGTTTTCTTTTGTGTATTGTTAGATTTTATGTTCAAATTGTTTTTTTTTATCACTTTAATTTTTAATGTAGAAGGTTAATATTATTTTACTCACTTATGCTCTGAAATGCTATCATTCCATTTGAAAAAAGAATGCGGGGCGTTCAACATTTCCGTGGGGGTCTGGTTCATCACATTCTAAATTTGAAATTCAGTGCGGAAATGAAATTCAATACTTACTTCCCGCACTGAATGCGGGAAGTAAGTGTTCCAAATTCAAATCGGTAGAACTTATCAGCTAGCATTCTTTTTTTGAAACTTTATGGTTGCATGACCGGTCAGTAAACATGGCCACGCGAACCAATTTAAATATCACATTTTTACAAAGAAAATTGTATTTCCTCGCATTTCGTGAGTAAAGTATTATACAAACCTTGTACTGGAAGCTACTTGCATTGCCTCGAATGATTAAAGCCCTCGCCTGCGGCTCGGGCTTCAAACCATCCTCGACAATGCAATCGCTAGCTTCCCGTTCTCGGATGTAATGTACTATTATCTTAGCATTTTGCTTGCACCTACCATTGATTAAGTCTTAAGTGTTGTATACGCCTGTAAAAAATTTTTAGTTTGTAAGTTACTCCATCAACAGTATCACAATACTGTTGATGGTGCATCTAATAAATAAAATAAAATAAATTTCAAGGATGTATCCTATCCATGAAACTAAAAAGTTAAAAACATGTTTCGAATTTCGCCACAAAATTTTGGTCATCCCATACTAAATTTATTGATCACGTGTTCTTTCTTTGTATGGAGAGACAAAACAAAAACCGATTCGAAATTTTGGAATTACAATCCCCACATGAATATTTGTACCTGGGTAAGTACACACACATACATAGTCCCGCCACAGGACTACCCAACGGGATAACTGGTATTTTTTGGCTAGGCTTTCAATTACTATTCTTTTCAAATTAAACTTTAAATAGTAAGGAACAAAGAAGATAATACTTTGTACAAAATGAGCTCCCAGTTTGAAAGTGGGGCGTTATTTCGAGGTGCCGTTTTTGAGACTCTGACCGGACATCTAGGGCATTCTTGATCGAAGGCTGAGGCTTATGCTAGGGTTACTCAGGGCGAACTAGCGTGCGAGCTGGCCTTGTAAGTTACTGTAGTGCAGCTATAGATCGCGCTAAACTTCTAACTCCGTCTGTCTGAACACGAGGCGATTGTACGGAGAATACACTACGCATGCGCGAAGCAACTTCAGAGCGAGCTAGAAGTTTAACACAAGTTTACTCGGATTGTGTAGTGTGACCGTATTATACCTAATTTTGATATTTTTACAGGAACAACTTGGTGAAGGTTTGGCTTTAGAAGCGGAAAAGGCGCTTTGTGCGCTGTTATGTTTTAGCACAGACAAATTCATAAGGATCAAATTTATAGAAGGATGCTTAGATAACCTCGCAAACCATAGGTAAGTTATGTTTTGAAATTCACGATTCATTCACATACTAAATATACTACTTGATTTATAAATAACTATAATTTTCTTATCTTTGAAGGTCTGTCGCGGTTTCTCTTCGTCTTTTACCTAAGTTATTCTCATCATTTCAACAATTACGAGGCATGGATATGCATCAGGTAAACAGTTCTTTAGGCGTTTTGCAAAGTATTTATTACTTTTGTTAAAGTGCTTTTACAAAATAACTGCTTCGACTTGTGATCTGTATAGTAACCAATTTACAAATCGTTATAAAATTCGTTGTAGAAAGGTGTCAATCGAATATGATTGTCTAACTAAATAATTACAAATCGATTTTTTTACGTTTTTAAAATGTTTATATACTTGCCTGGTAGGTGGTAATGTGGGCAGAACGCGAGCGCGGTATGATGCGGCTATTCGTTGAAGATTTACGTCACTACATGCAACAGCCGCGCGCGGGCGGCGACCATGCGCACTACGCGCATATAACCGAGCTCACAGTGCGTCTTCACTTCCTCACTGCAATATTCTCACCAGTTGGATCGCCGCCGCACTTCAGGTTGGTGCTATAGATTAGATAATAGGTATGAGATCTGATGCAATGCGACATATTCGAGGAAGATTTGCGGACTACATAAACAACTCAGTTTTCTGTTCGTCTGATTTACATTAGCTTCTGCATAAAACTTATAAGCGAGTGAAGTATTCAGTCCTTCGAGCAGGATTGAATTAGGGTCTGCTGTTATTTTGCTGCCCTATAAATAAACCGAGTACAACCAAATATTGTAGTATATTTATTATATTCCACTTAAACCCCAAGTCAAAAACAAAATAAATGATAATAAACGCTTTATTGCACATCAAAAAACGACATTACAAATAAGCTATATATAATATTTTTTTAATATTTTTTGTCCTCCATAAACAGGTTAACGGTGGACCAAGTGGAAGAGCTATGGCAGTGCCTAGTGGTCCGCGGTGGGCCCGAGTGCGCAGACTGCTTGTACTCGTGGCTACTTTCCCATACAAAATCCCCTGAGCAGCATGCGCTAGGGTTGGACGCTCTGCGCTTCTTGTACGTCGAGAAGATGCCCACGCTCGACCCGGAGGTAAGTTTTGTTATGATAGATTTATCTTGTATTATTGTGTTTGATTAAATTAATTCAAAAAATTGCTTTGTTCATTAATTTTAAACCAACTATGAATGTACCTATCACTGAAAAGCGTTATTGTAATACACTAGGCGCCAGAAAAACCGCACCTTATAAAAAATTTCTTCAAAGTTAATTTAAGCCTATCTAATTTAATGGTAAGTATTTTTTTATGCTTCTTCGCCTTCGGACATAGCCAACACTCTCTAGAAACCATTGGAATACTCGTCGAACGGAATCAATCACTGAGATTCAGTTTCCGAGCAACATTACATTGCCTCATTTTTTGCAATATTTGAGCAACTTCATGGGTAATAGTAACCGTCTTGGGTATTCCTTTTTTTTCATCATCTCGTAAGCGAATTTACCTGCATTTCCTGAATTGACCCCTTTTATTTCACTTTTATGGCGGCGCAAGCAATAACGCTTTAAGCGTTTAATTATGGTAACTGTTATGTTAATAAAATCAAACAATTATTAATTGAAAGCTTATTAAATGTACTTTCAATAAATATCAACATTTACACAATAAAACGTTAGCTAGCTATAGTAGGTGGCCAAGTCTAAACTTATTTCCGAAAAGGTGCGATTTACTGACGTCGAGTGTATAACTTCACAATTAAGTTGTAGTGTCGCACTTTAACTCAACAATACCAGAGAGCCTAGTACGAGTTGGTTTTTTGCTCTCACTTCACTTTGCGAATAGTTAACTATCGTTTTCTCTCTTTCACTCGTTCACTCACTCGCATGATTTCCTCTCTTTCACTCGATACTATTCGCAAAGTGAGATGAGAAACACAACTCGTACTAGGCCCTCTGCGTATGATTATTAGTTTTGATAATGAGGAAACATTAAAATTTCATTTTTATTTGGTATCACGACAGCAATAATATATGTTGGCTTGGCTTTGGCTTGGCTTTTGGAAAACTTAAGGAGACCAAGCCCTTATTGCTTTTAGCAGCAATAAGGCTGGCCCCAGACCTACCGGTTCCGTTTCTTTGCTTTGCTGTGCTACCTTGCTTGAAAGACCGCCGGCCAACCAGGGTAATTTTCAATCTATCGCATTTTGGGACTAGACCAAATTGGCAAGATAGCCATTAGCTTGGTTTTATCAAATATCATCGCCTGGATTGCGAAGTAGGAAGCTTTTAGGAGATATGCCACCCTGAACATGGACTCCGATCGTTAAAAATAACTCGATCGCTTATTTATACAAGATGTTTGGTAAAGCCTTATAAAACTGAATATGGTAGATAGGAACCATAATAAAACTGAACAACTTTTACTATGGGACCAAATCTGAAATCGCGAAAAAAATGAACTGTTTCATACATTTTGATAATTTCGTTATTAATTTTTGTATAAAACAGCAGTTTTTTTTAAAACGAAAACTAAAACTTCTCATCGCACCCCAGACGACGATATTTGATAACACCAAACTAATGGCTATCTTGCCAATGTGGTCAGGTCAAAATATGCGATAGATTGAAAATGAGCCTCTTGGCCGGCGGTCCATGGTAGAACAGCAAAGCAAAGAAATGAAACCGGTAGGTCTGGGGCCAGCCTAAGGCCTTGGTCTCCTATTTTACGGTATCTGACGTCAGCGTAAACATTCCTATACATTTTATACGCCCGACGTCAGCGTAAGATCCAAAGATAAGAGTCCAAAATGTAAACAACAATCAATAGATCAGATTGTTATTTATTATTATAATCGCAACAAAGCGATTAACATTACACCTTATGGTTTGTAGCGAGTTTTTGTAGTTTTCTTTATAGGGAACTATCTTGTAACTATTACGTTTTGTCCTCAGACGATAAGCATAATGGGTTTAAGCCTGTACCAGCAACTATGCAATTTGGCTCGCATGGCGCTCGGTACGGGCGACTCCCGCGATTCCGCGCACCCGCATACTCTAGCTATGGACCACTTGTGGAAGATCGCTCTACGGGCTAATAGTACAGGTCAGTGTATAGATAGTACTAAAAAGCATAGGCCTGTTTAGGAATAAGGAATGTAACTTTAGTACTTACCACGATATAGTAATTAAACTACTAAAGGAAAACAATATTAGATTAATTAAAATTAATTTTTAAATCAGCTCCATAGATTTGACAGCTAGACAGGTTGCGTTCCGTATCGTCTGCTTTTATTAATATAGCATAAGAAAAAAGTAAACAAAGTGGAAGTTGAGATTCATTGTTTTGATTCTAAAGGGCATTTAATATGGCCTACCAATAACGGAATCGTTCCAATTAAAAAACCGGCCAAGTGCGTGTCGGGCCACGCGCCGTAGGGTTCCGTAGTTACCTCATACCATACGATGTTTCATACCACTATTATTTTTTGTCTGCAAAAATACTTTGTTTTTCACAGTGTTGGTATGAATGACAAAGTTAAATTTACGGTTTTGAAAAATGTGCTATATCTCAAAAACTAACTATTATATTTCGTTCAAACCAATTTTCGTTGAAAGTGTTTATTACGATCTACAGCATTTATTTTTTTCAGATTTTTCACGCTCTTATTTCAAAAGTTAAAGGGGGGGGGGGGGCACACTTTTTACCACTTTGGCAGTGTTAATCTTTCAAACGGTTAACTTTGAAAAAAAGTCGTCTTAGAAACCTCAATGTCATTTTTAAAGACCTATCTATAAACACCCCACACGTATTGGTTGGAAGAAAAAAAATTTTTTCAGTTTCAGTTCCATGTATGGGGAGCCCCCCTTAATCTTTTATTTTTTTTATTTTTGTGTTAAATTCGTTAAGCGGTTAACAGAATACATCTACCTACTAAGTTTCAACTGTGTAATCCTGATACTTTAGGAATAAAGTGGCTGTGACATACGGACGGACAGACAGACAGACATGACGAATCTATAAGGGTTCCGTTTTTTGCCATTTAGGCTACGGAACCCTAAAAAGGATAAAAAATCTAATCATGTAGCAATTTTACTTATCAATGCCTATTCTCTCCTTGTAGATGTTTCAATGGGCGCGATACAGTACCTGAATAGTTATTACATGGGCCAGCAATTACAACAGGAGGATGATTTCGTCTCCAAATGCATGTTCCATTTGTCGTCCGCCGCGGAACGGTTAATATCCAAGAACCGTCAAGACGAAGGCGAGACATCCACTGGAACGTCTGAGACGACAGAGGAAAAGAAAGAGACGGAGAAAATTGTTGACAAGATGAACATTTACGAGCATATGACGGAGGACGCTGCGCTACAATGTGTACAGCGGGCCCTTTTATTACTGAAAACACATTTGGACACATTCAAAAGAAGGTAATAATCTTATTTTTTCTCTTTCATACTCTGGTCTGGTGTTTCGGTAAATGATGTTTATTTATTTTCACATATTTGTGTTTGTAACTTTAACAGTTAATCGATAGTTCATAAAATGATAACACACACATTTGTGCGTTTTCAGTTTTATTTCGTGTTAGTATATTTTGTGTCAATTTTAAAGACAATCTATAACGACTGTTTGTTGTTAACGTAAACGACTGACGACTGTGCTTTCTATTTGACGTGAATATGGTTCACTATTTTGTGACTCAAAGTGTATTTTAAATTAAACAGGCTAGGCAATCTATATTATAAACCTTACGGACTCCATTCACGAAACAGATTACTTTACTTCTATTGTGCGTCCACGTAAAATTGAAAAAACCTCCCTACCGACGGAACCTATTAGTGTGTTACCTATGACGTAAGCAACATATCAGCGGAACCCACTGTCTAGGTATAGGCATCCCCCAAGGATTTCCACGACGATCGGTCCTGCGCTGCCCCCATCCAGCGGTTTTCCGCGTCTTTCACCCTCACGTCGGTCCACCTTGTCGGGGGTCTACCGAGGGAGTTTCGCCCGATGCGCAATCGCCATTTCAGAATCTTTCCCACCCCAACGTACATCGATTCTTCTCGCTATGTGTCCAGCCCACTTACACTTCAGCTAGGCAATTCTTAGAGTGATATCGGTTACTTTAGTCCTACGGATCTCCTCATTTCTGATTCGATCACGCAGGGAAACGCCGAGCATGGCTCTCTCCATTGCATGTTGGGTGACCTTGAGCCTCCTTTGAGACCCATAGTTAGCGACCACGTTTCACTGCCGTAAGTCATTACTACAACACACACTGGCACAGAATAAATAATAGTACCAGGTACAGAAGCAGCATTCGGCAAAGTCATTTAAATAAATAGCGACCTTTGCTCCGACACAATAAAGTGTAATTCAGGTCGCGCAATGGCCTGCAGTAGTTTATATTCACCTAGTAGTTGCCTCTCTTTCTATCGCGTGCTCTTACCTTTTCTGACGACGCAACGTTAGGGTTGTCTTCTTTTAAATGAACTACGTAGCATACATCATAATGTGAAAAACGACAATAATGTTTATTGGTTTTTTGATATTGACATCCGTACACGGCACAGTAATGTCGATTCGACATTGTTACTATTATAAAGAGGCAATATTTACGCAGGCAGTAAGATGCCGCGCGACTACACAGGCGGGCGTGTGACGGCCCTCTGTTCACTTGTTCCGCCGGCGGAACGGCTAGCGGCAGGTGCTTATCGCGCGACCTTGAGCGCCTGACACTGGTCGCAGGTTGCCAGGTGCAGACTGCAGTTGTCATGGTCGTGCCGCACCCGGGGATTCTTAGCACCCCCTGCCCCGCCGTTACTATTGTCGTTACCGTAGCTAGGAATAGCGGGGCTGGGGACTGGAGGCCGATTTTTTGTTTCTATCATTAAGGGGGGGGGAGAGGGTGCTCCCTTAGTCGTCTTTTACGATAGCCACGGGATGAGAGGGGGTAGTGCTAGCTATTCTAGGCCGGCACATACGCACTCATATGCAATCTATCAATTGTAACATTGTTTAGATACGCGTACCACCTCCGGCGATGGGCGCTAGCTGAAAGCGGGGCGTGGGAAGGATGCGGCGGGCCGGGCACCGTGCGCCTGACGCTGCAGCCCGCGGGCGCCGGGCCGCGCGCGCAGCTCGCGCTCCACCACCACGACCTGGTGGCGCACTTGCGGGCGCACGTGCACGTGTGGTGGGAGCAGCAGGTAGGTACAGCGGGGGGCACATGCGCCTGACGCTGCAGCCCGCGGGCGCCGGGCCGCGCGCGCAGCTCGCGCTCCACCACCACGACCTGGTGGCGCACTTGCGGGCGCACGTGCACGTGTGGTGGGAGCAGCAGGTATAGTGGCCGAGTACATGCAACCGACGAGGGAGACCAAAAGTTTTATTACTTTGAACGCGCAATCAACAACTCTTCGCAAGTTTTTATCTGTCCGTGTCCCGCCGGCTTAGCATTACCAGGAAACAATGTTGACGACACTTTTTTCGCGTTAGCGATGTCTGTTAATCGAGACGAGTATCGACAGATAGTCGTGGTGCGTATGCGAGGCTTAAAAAATTTTCAATGCATTACTTTTCAACATTAATTTAGAACTGAAAATTTACTTACATTTTTAATTACCTACCGGAAATTAATTTTAATTTATTTAATAACAGATACAGGGAGAAGAAGGCGTAACTGCGTTGTCGACAGACGGGCCGCTGCGCATGATCACTCAAGGTCAAGAACTTACTATCGACTATGACGAGAGAACGCTTTACGACATGGGGTTTAAAGATAATCAGGTATATTCACTTCTCAAGCTTACGCGCTCACTAGACATGAAATAAAACAATTTTTAACGGATACTAGCGCGGTTTTATTGAAAGTACTTTGGTATTTAGTTGGTATTTGGTTTGATTTTTGGTTTTCCCGACGTTTCGGCACCTTTGCAGCTGCCGTGGTCACGGGGGACTGAAGCCACTCGTGAGCCTACCCTCAAGCGATGAATTTTTACCATTTTTATGAAATGGTGGTAGTTTCAGTAGATTCTCTCTTATTAGCATTAATTAAATCACAAAATTAAATTATAAATTAACTTAAACCAATTAAAAATTTTTGTTAAATATTAATTTCTGAACGTCTTAAAAAATTCATCGCTTGAGGGTAGGCTCACGAGTGGCTTCAGTCCCCCGTGACCACGGCAGCTGCAAAGGTGCCGAAACGTCGGGAAAACCAAAAATCAAACCAAATACCAACTAAATACTAAAGAACTTTCAATAAAACCGCGCTAGTATCCGTTAAAAATTGTTTTATTTCATAATCAGGTATATTAAAAATCATAATTTTTAAGCTTACCGTGTGAAATACAATCAATTTTCGAAATAATCTATAATGAGATCAAATTGACAATAGACAGATCCGCTGCAACTTCATTCGAAAGTGTGTAGCAAATAGCAAATTTTACAGATTAAAATATGTAGTTTTGTGCCGCATGCGCTCTGAAGTCGGCCACTTCTGTTGTACGTTGTTAAATTAATCGCATTATTGTATTATTTGAATATTGACCTAATTGTAGAACTGGATTGGGATGGATTTGTTTATATAACATCTAGCTAGAACAAAATACAATGAAATCTGATTAAAACTTCCTTCGTTATTCCTAGCTGGTGTTTTATCTGTTTTGAAAGCATTAGAGTGCAAAAGTGGCCACTTTATGCTTTTTTGCTAAACTATAGCGAACTATATTTTACTGAGGTTATTGTTTGTAAATAAACTATAGAACCTGTATGAGACACCTTTAGTTTGTAATTAGAAAGAATTGATATGATTTGATAATTGATTTAATAACTGATAGATTGCTAAACTAAATGATAAATGATATGAAAACAATTGCTAGTGAGGACGCGTCCGCCGTGCTGTAGGTGAAACGTGTACTGTCGTGGAAACAATAAAATTACGTAAATTGCATCGACCTAAATAAATTGCCGATCTGCAAAAATGGACGGTTGCACCGTACATACTCCCGGCCGCGAGAGGAGATGAGATGAAATGATTTTGTTACTAAAATGATGATGTCTAAAACTAATAACAAGGTGATTCCATTTATTCTTAAAATATGGTTAGTTATGATATGAATGATTAATTATTTCTATTGCTTAAACGAACATCGGTAAAGTTAGGCGACTTAAAAACTGGGGAAGTCGCTTTATCGATCACTCGCGCACTTTGCTCTAACCCTATAGGGTTTTCACATTGCACTGATAATTTAGGTTGTTCACAAACACTATCACTCGCACTGGCACTAACACTTGCACTTGCGATGTCGTGAAGTGACAGACGTGGCGCCGGGCGCGGCTGCCGCTGGTGCTCCAGCATCACGGCGTCCAGCGGCGCCTGCGCCCGGCCGCGGCGTTGGCGGTGCGCCTGCACTCGCCTCCACAGGAACACTGCTGCTGTTGCTCCACAAATCCCGACTAATAGTATATCACGATATAATGATGTACATCGTGATATGACATTTGTTTCAAATCTACATCCGAATTTTTCATTTCCTGGATGCTATGGTCGATCTCCTTTAATGATATCTGACGATCTCTTTGATCTTTTTCCAGTTTCTGATCGATCTCAAGGTCGATAGGTACTGTCAAATTAATTATGTCATTGATAGGAGGAATATCTATATTGATGAAATCGGGTTGTGTTTTCATTTCGTTGCTTTGACGATTGTGAGAGTGGATCATAAAGGAATCGCCCTTTATTACACAATCATTCCCGATAGATAGTACGCCGGCCTTGCTGAGTCGCTCGGTTGAAACTTGACCGCCGGCGCCGCACATAAGTCGCAGTGTGCATTTTTCGCAACAATAAAATAAGTAAGTATTTATTTTATTGAGCGCGCTCCATGTGTTTTTGCAAGAGCTAGTACTAACTTGGCACTTATCTGTTGATATATTTTTAAAGCAAAGATTTTTATCTTCTCGCATATGATACACAGGCCCTTGTAATTCACAAAATGACGTGCTCGAATCCACATGTAGGCAATTATGTACATCAGTTTCAGACATGGGCATATACGAATCCTTTTGAATATTCATTGCTATGTACTCAGAGATAGGTATTATGCTGATCATCTTGCTGTCATCTACTAATTGTGGTATTGGTAAAATTCTGTATATATCATAGCCTTCGCGAGTAATTAAAGGGATTTTGACTTCTAATAAAAGATACTGATCGGTGATTTTCGCTTTAACTCTTAATAAATGATATAATTTCGAAATGCCATTATGAATGTCATCTATAGGGAGAATTTTTCAGGCTCGCCACGGAGTTTGCTTTTCAGATATTGCATTTTTTGCGCACTGGGCAAGGTCCTGTTGTTATGAATGATCTCTGTGAACAGGTCCTTAAATGATACCCAGCTGTGATAATTCCCGCTGAAGATCGGAACATCTACTTGCGGAGTAGCTTTCTCTCTGTGACACTCTGACCACATCTTGGTGTTAATTTGCCTTTTTATTTCATTATATCTCTGCTCATAACTGCTGAATGCTTCTTCGTATTCCATGTTATCTTCGTAGCCTTCACTGTCTATTTGCCAGTGAAGGGAATCAATTCCTGACCAGCGTGATTGGATTGATTTTAGGGCATCGTCAAATTCCCACTTCTCCGTAAGAACTTCAAGGTTAATGTTATCTAATGTTCTCGCGAAGGCTTTAAAATTGCTCTTTTGTCTTCTTAACATTTCCTCTAGCTTGCTGCTCGTACCCTGCGACATCATACCGCTTTTTTCTTCACGTGGAGGATCAATAAAATGAGATTGCTGATTGCTGTAGGAAGGATGTTGCAGAGAACTAGGAGCTGCTTGTGGAGTCGTTGGGTTGATCATTGATTTTTCTCTAGGTTCTGGCAAATACCTTAGTATGAAGGTGCGGGCGTTGTTGTATAGTTCTAATGTTTCATTAAAGTAGTCTTTAATAAAATATTCATGATCGTGCTGCCCAAATTCACTCAGTTTTGCATGATTAAGCTGAAACTCCTGCCAATACGATTCCAACGAACTAAGTCGTTTTTTAACATAAGTTGGAGTTTTCCGGTCGGCACCATCTTTTTTGAAATTAGTAAGAAGTTGCTCCATCACCCCCATCAATTGATATTGGCTCGCGACAAGGTCTTCCATGATGATAGTTGATATTGATGACAAGTAAAAAAGGAAAGATCTTACTTGAGGCTCTCCTGTGTCGTAGATGTGGCGACTGGAAGCTGCTCGAAATAGGTGCCGAGCTGAGTACTAAGCCTGGGTAAGCTTGGTGACGTTGATGGTTTTGTTGCACTGCAGTCCAAAGTCCGCTGAGTTGGAACCACTTACACGAACACTTTTCACAGTCTCCGCGCACTGATCCCGCTTGATCGAAAGCTCGAAGGACCAATAAGATGTATGAGACACCTTTAGTTTGTAATTAGAAAGAATTGATATGATTTGATAATTGATTTAATAACTGATAGATTGCTAAACTAAATGATAAATGATATGAAAACAATTGCTAGTGAGGACGCGTCCGCCGTGCTGTAGGTGAAACGTGTACTGTCGTGGAAACAATAAAATTACGTAAATTGCATCGACCTAAATAAATTGCCGATCTGCAAAAATGGACGGTTGCACCGTACAGAACCTTAGGTTCAATCTGTACATGTGAATTTTCGATACATAATGTACTTAGCGAGCAATAAATTATGTATACCTATGGGACCAACTCTGAAATCGTGAAAAAAAACTCCTTTCGCGAAACCCTGGACCTTCGTAAGAGGCTCTCAGTGGTTCCGCGAAAATTCAAGGGTTAAGTTAATCTTCTTGTTCTAACTAAATAAATATTTTTATCAAAAGTCCTTTTTTTAACGTCAAAATTAAGATGCGAACGCCAAAAAGCCTCAGAAAGTTGTGATTTCATGTTTCAAGGTTACACTTAGTTTACTTTTTACTTGAGCTAGAGTTGTGAACCAAAAAGGGTTTTACTTTTTACTTGAGCTAGGGTTGTAAACCAGAGTGCCTAGTACGAGTTGTGTTTCTCACCTCACTTTGCGAATAGTATCGAGTGAAAGAGAGGAAATCATGCGAGTGAGTGAACGAGTGAAAGAGAGAAAACGATAGTTAACTATTCGCAAAGTGAAGTGAGAACAAAAAATCAACTCGTACTAGGCCCTCTGAAAGGGTTCCGTAGCCAAGAGTTTTTTTTATCCACAACGGAATAGTGCTCGGCCTTCATCTCAAGGTCGAAGATGGAAGCGCACTACTCCCGGAATTTTCATCACTGAGGAACTCGCTATAATCACCTCTAACTAACGGAACAACAATTTTTAAGTTGCTGTTATGGCGTCAGACTTAGGTATTCGGGAGCCGCTGTACACTATTGATGTTTCTACCGTAGCTGGTGTTCGTGTCGGTGGGCGTGGGCGGGCGCGGCGCGTGGGCGGAGTGGCCGTCGGCGCAGCCCGCGCCGGCGCGCGCGCGCCTGCCCACGCTGCTGCTGCTGGACCCCACGTGCTTCCACCAGCTGTTCACGCTCATGCAGGCGCTCGCGCAGATGAGGGAGCCGGGCCCCAGCTCGGTGAGTACAACCACACAATACATAAATAGTACTAGCGTACAAATAAGGAGATCCGTAGGAGAACTAAAGTAATCGACATAGCTCAAAGGATTGCTCACCTGAAGTGGGAGTGGGCTGGACACATGGCGAGAGGAACTTATGGCCGTTGGGGGGGAAAGGTTCTGGAAGGCGACCGTGCACCGGGCGACACTCCGAGGGTAGGCCCCCGAAAAGGGAGACCGACGATCTGGTGAAGATTGCTGGAAGCCGTTAGATGCGGGCAGCGCAGGACCGAGCGTCATGAAGATCCTTGGGGAAGGCCTATACCCAGCAGTGGGTGCCGTGCGGCTGATATGATGATGACGACTAGTGTACAGATGTTGCACTCCGCAAAATCGTTTAAATAAATTGCGACTCTTGCTCCGACACAATAAAGTGCAATTCAGGTCGCACAGCGTTTCCTTCGCTACAAAATACTCACTTAGTAGTTGCCCCTCTTTCTATCTCGTAGGTCTTACCTTTTTTGATTTATGAAACTTGTTCTCTCAGAGGACACCGAACGCTTCATACTCGCGCGCGGAATGACAAACCCCTTGTAGAACACACATTTTTTCCATCATAATGGAGAAGGCCTATGGGTCTATTGAATAACTTGAAACTTTATAACAATGTAGCTAAATGTTTAGCAATAAAACAAGTTTTATTTTCATCTCAATCAAGCGAGCAGTTTTCAAGTTACAAGGGTTTGAAGAAAATGCCAAGCGGCCTGAAATATGTGCATTGTTACGGATTGAATTTTCTATTTAATTGATTGAACATAATTTATTACTGTTGTTGATATGGTAATAATATAGGGGTGAATGTATATTCAACTGTAAACAATAAAAACGCAGTCTTCCGCCTTATGCCCTAAAAATAAAACACGATTAACTAAGTTACTATTTTACAGGAACCAGTCGCCCACACGAAAGCCCAACTCCTCTCCCGGCGTGTATGGGATATCTTACAAGCAGTGCCACTCAACCCCACTCTTTTAGAGGCTTTCCAGAACCCCATCGAAAGCAAACTGCCCGAACTTATAGACCCGACAAGTCCACAGAAGCTCATGTATTCGTTACATATCATAGACAAACTAAGTTCGAATAGCGCCCCCAATGTGAAGGAACCGACCAGCGCCGTAGACAAGAGTGAGGAGGAAAAAGTGTGCGTTGAAAACTGGAACGACCTGTTTATTAAAAAAGGTGGATTGAGACTTCTCTACGATATTATGATGTCAGGTGAGTTCGCAAGTATAAATTGCATTATCTTTAGTTTTTTGTTTATTTTCTTGTCTATTTTATCATTCATTAGTGTACGTGAAACTTTACTAAATGCCTACGATACCCTTTTTCAACTCTTAAATATCAATTAAATTGATTGAATTGATTGAGTCTGTTAAAAAGGGACGAAGAGTCCTTTAGAATGTACTTTATTTTCAACAAGACGAATGTTTTAAAAAAGCTATCGTAGTACTTGCCAATCTTGACTTGCAGTATTTATCCATGTTTCAGGTTTGTATTGCATCTTTTACCGCCTTAGAGACGTCAATTAAGTTTAATGCTTCAGTGAGTATGATGTCGTCTTATACTATCACTGCGAAAAAGAAAGAGATAGCACCAAATTTAAAGAAACATTAAACTTAATTGACGTCTCTCTGAGTACGACAGTCTGGTTAATAAAAGATGAGACTGAAATAGTGGCGCCACTTTCCCTGTTAAATTTACGTTTAGAGGTTAAGTTACTGACTCTGACCGAATCTCACCTTTCGTTGACCGGACTGTATGAAAAATTGCGTTGATACCAGGGACGCTCCAACGCAGCGACGACAGTGAATGGCGGCAGGACTGCTTGGCGTTGTTGCTGCAGCTGTTGTGTCGCATCGGCACTCTACCGTCCGCAGACCCCTCGCAAACACCTAAACTACATCCGGTAACGACAATAGACATTTGCATTGATCCCAATAAAGCTTTTGGCAAAGCCATAGTATTCTGAATCTCAACGGAATAATTATAAAAAATTATAATAACGACGTAAATGAAAATGTATAGAAAATGATATTAGGCGCTTAAAATTTGTAAACCATTTTTTAAAGAAACTTTTGTAATTGTTTGATTTACCACTGTATATTATAATACTAAAGATTTGTATATCATTTACAGTATCCCCTTTGGTCCATCTTTTCAATTTTATATTAATTGAGTTTGTGTTATTTCAGTCCCTTCTCTCTCTGATGACCGTAGAAGAGACGACAGACAGACTAATATCAATATTATGCGAGGCCGCCACTCTAAAGGAACCCACCACATATAAAACCGGCTTTTGGGGACGAGCACAGGTATGAGTTTTTTTAATAAGAATTAAACTTTATAACTTTAACTTTTTTCATCATCTTCATAACTTCAATCTGGTTTTGAAGTATAATGTCAGACGTGTCGCCTGACCGCTATTCCTGAAGCCGGAAACATCGGACGCGGTTGACAGCTGTGACTTATATTATAAGTATCTGGATTACGAAAATACACTGAGGTTTGCAAACTATCGGAGGTAACCATAGACTAATACCTGAAGACCTCGGACGTCCGATAGCAAACTGGTGTGCTGGATGTCTTATGACTGTGCACACTTATGCGCCCATAAGTCGCGTCCTATAATATGTTTCCAGCTTCAGGTTCTAGCCAGAAACATATTTGTAGAAGAATAAATGTACTTCCATATTACCTGCTTCGTAGTTTTATTTGACAACAATAGACATATTTATGTCTATGCCCAGGTTTTTTTTCTTTTTTTTGCAGCTTCTCCCCGCTTTTTGGCAAAACTTTTCTTTTATATTTTTCGTTCTTTTATTTCTTATTTTTTTTGACGCTTAAAAGCTCAACTTTATATAACATTTGACTCTTTTCTTTTTTACTTTGATATTACAATGTTTCATAATAACTAATACAGTCTTGTTTTTTTTTATTGTTCGTCTTAACATACTGTTTTATATTTCCATGTGTATGCGCAGGTTGTTCAACACGCGATGCGCATGTGCGTGTGGTGGGCGCGAGGCGGAGGCGATGCCGTAGCGCTGGCGTGGTCGCTGCGACGCGCTGCGCCGCGACTGCTGCTGGACGACGCGGATCCGGCGGTGAGTGGCGGTGGATGAGTACGCAGCGTGGTCAGTGTGGTGGGGGTCGCGTGCGCATAAGAGTACGCACAGCAGTCTGTGGCAGCGTATCCTCCAACGTTTTCTAAGTGTTTCAATCCTATGAGCGTCGCCGCTGTAACGCCGTCGTGCATGGATAAGCTTCCATAGCGCTCCATACGATATTGCCGACGCGGCCGTGCCAACGCACGGCGAATACACATTGTAATGTAGTCTAATTAGGTCGAATTTGCAAAAAGATCGGAAGTAATTCGTGTAGTTGTAAATTTTATGGAATCATTAGAAGACATATTAAGTTTACTCTGAGTTTGCACCATTCTTGTTATGTACGGAACATCGTTTAATGTTAGGTAACATTAAAGTCCCAATTTTTTTTATATATATAATACCTACAACAACAGTTTCTTTCCGTGTTTTGTTACAATTTTAATTACCTATCATTGCATACCTAGCTTGCTTAAATCATTTAAAAAGTTACCGAGATAATTGTCAAAATCTAAACCTAAGAGGCGCCACCTTTGTGACGTCGTAGGTATTTGTTCCACTACTTTCGCGTTGCGCGCGCATTACTGATCATTAAATCATTTTTTGCTACTCGCTAAAGTAGTGGAACAACTACCTACTACGTCACAAAGGTGGCGCTTAGGTTTAGATTTTGTCAATTATCTCGGTAACTAGTCCGGTCGTGGGACATTAAATTTCATAAAGAAGTTTTGATAATACTAAAAGTTTTAGTTTTTGCTGAGTGTATAGATTATGTGCATTGTGAGCTGTTGTTGAAAAATTAGAAGTTTTATGCCGGTGCTTTAGGTATAGTTTAGGTATTTCGTAATATTTCGTTTAACGTAATATATATAGAATTAAAGTTTGAAATGTTGATTGTTTCATAATAAGAACTATGTTATCTTCATGTTGTAAAATATTTAGAAAGTTATTATGTGTGGAAGTGCGTTAATCACAAAATCACTCTTTTGTGTTCGAATAAAATTTTAAAATTTCTGAAATCTTATTTTAAGACTTTCAGCGGTTAGATATACCAGTTCAACAAAGTTTAGAAAGTTAAGTGGTGTGCTTCTTTGATATTTTCATTTTTCCTTTATAACATACGGAATAATGAATTAAAAATTGATAAGATCGCTCTTACAATACCTTTTCAATGCACTTATATACTACACAAAAAATTAGAAAAATACATACAGTGGCTTTTGTTTAATTACGAATAAAATATGTAGTATTGTCGCTATAGGCCGCCCGCGCCGGTCCGGTGCCGCTGGCGGCGCGCGGCAGCGCGGCGCGGCGGCCGGCCGCCAGTCCAGGAGCCCTATTTTTGAATCGCTCGACTGGTGTCGAGCGCTCGTTTCTACTGATTTTCGTTCGACATCCATACATTTGAGTCAAATGTCGAACGAAAATCAATAGAAAAGAGAGCGCCTCGGCGCCAGTCGAGTGATTCAAAAAAAAATAGGGCCCCAGGCCCACTCGCGCCATAAATAAGAATAAATTATTATTAAGGTGGCGACTGATCTGTAACATTTCGTCGTAACGTAACGTTACGTTATGATGAAATGTTACAGGTCAGTCGCCACCTTTATGCTCGCGCGCGAAGTGTATGAAGGTACCTACACTACCTACAGCTACCTACTTACTTACAAGTTGTACGCTCGGCTACTTACAAGACGTGTCGACTCCTATCTGACCTATCTCTTATCCCGAAATGATATTATAATGATTCCACTAGTGGCCGCCCGCGACTTCTTCTGCGTGGAGTTTTTTTGCTATCCCTCGGGAACCATACTTTTTTCGGGATAAAACCCTATCTCCTTTTCTATACCCCTGGCAAGGTGTATGTAAAATTTCATGATGATCGGTTCAGTATTCATGACGCGAAGGCGTAACAAACAAACAAACAGACTTTGGCATTTATAATATTAGTATGGATAGTGCGACTCTAATCTACCTAGCTCTCTAACTAATGTACCTACCTCAACGATATGTTAAAACAAGTTTAGATACGTTACCCGCGCTCCACAATGGCAAGACGAAAGTCAGGTAATTGCCCGACTTTCAATTAGTCAGGCACAGGCTCGTGACACGTAAACACACACCACTCTCGTCAGTCAGACACTTAAAAACCGTGACATCCTTATCAAAAATGCCTTCCTGCGTCTTTAAACGATGTGCAAATTATACACCAACAGTCAGAGATCGGAAAAATGGTTCATTTCATACGTAAGTACTGTATTTAACCGTAAAATGTATTTTCGTATTTTGTATTACTCTAATCGGCCATATTTTTACAAAGAGCGAGCATTGCGACTGTCACTCCCATGATCGCGCCAATGAGCATGCAGCGTATCAGACGAAACTTATGATGTCTGTTTATCTCTTTCTTATGACAAGTATTCCGTATGGTGGCGTTCATTTTTGTCCCTCTCTCGACATAATATGTCAATGTGTGTATCTGCAGTACCTGTCGCTGTTTTAAATTGCATGATGTTGGCGCATGACGCATCTAAACTTGTTTTGACATATCGTTGACCTACCTACCTAATTTATACAATTGCCACAAAATAGAAGGCCCTAAAAGACGACAGTAATTTTATGAAATTAGCCACAGATGTAGGCAGCTACATAGATAAATAAGACAAGTTAGTTGGTTTAAACACTTTGATCAATACCGTAAACTGCTGCATCTTTAACGAAATTTAAGGTTTTTTTTAAATATCTCTTCAAGTATTTATTATCTGTGTCCATTTTTACATTAAAGCGCGAATTGGAGATGTATGCCATATATCTTAAGGTTCATAACGCCGAAACGGCTGTTAGATTGATCTCCAGAAACCGTCAAAGTCGTAGGCAAAGTTGTGATAAAATATCCCAACTTTGCCTAGAAGATTATAGGCAAAAATACGAGCCGCATTTAAAAACTGGTCTTAATTATAGAGCCATACAAATTGCGTTACCATCGAGATGTGCATGGATTACCACATATAAGCATCAATATTTTTATCTGGCAAGCAGGCGAAGTTGGGCACAAGCAGGCAAACTTTGAGCAGTATCAGTAAATATTTCCATAGTAATTTTGAAGCATACTACGTGTTGCCACAAGATAGACAAGGAGGTTCTTTTAAGGAAGTGGCGTTGGATAGGCCATGTGTTACGGAGATCTGACAACAACATTCCGAAACAGGGTCTAAAGTGGCAAGCGCATGGCAAGAGAAAACCCGGCCGCCCTCGTACCACCTGGAGGCGCTCAGTTGAAAAAGAGGCTGCATCAATCAGTCAAGGCTGGACAGATCTTGAGGTAGCCGCACAAGACCGGAAGAAGTGGAGGTCCCTTCTGAGAGCCCTATGTCCCTAATAAGGGATAAGAGGATATCATCATCATCACGGGTTGCCACAAATAGAAAATCACAAAATTTAAAAGACTTACTATAATTTCAATAAAAATGGGTAAATCCGGACGTAAACCAACTAAATTCACAGGACTAAACTAATTTCATTTGATTTGTTTTAATTTCTTTATTTTGAATTTATTATTTTCTTTTGAATTTATTTTTTTATAACTATTAAACCTTTAAACATTTAATTTTATAATTACTTTTGTAAGATTGTTTTCTATTTTATAGCTGTATATCTTTTTATTTAATAACTAAACAAAGTAAACATAGACTGCCCTCCAAACCGCTTTAGTGTCGTTGAGTAAGTAGTGACAACCCTAGGGCTAGGCAAACTTGAGTCACTAATGCCCGAGAAGCCTTTTACAACATTGCCTACCGTGGTTCTAGCCGTAAATGATTGACATTAACAAGAAAAACCCTTATAAATAGGAAAACAGCATATTTGCTTACCCCGTAAATACTAAGAGAGCTGAAATTCTCGCTTTTTCCAAGGAAAAACTAAAAGTTTAACACTCACCTAAAAAACGTGCACTCCGTCACAGAATACATAATAGTACAAGTACAGAAGCCGCATTCTGCAACATCATTTAATTAAATAGCGACTCTTGCTACGACTCAATAAGGCGCAATTCAGATCGCACACCGCTACAGCGCCTACAGTTATATTCACCTAGAAGTTTTCTCTCTTTCTATCGCGTAGCGCTCATCTCTTCTGACGCCGTTAGGGTTGTCTCCTTTTTATCTGTTTATCTGTATGTTTGTGCGCTAACAACTTAAAAAGCGCTAACTCAATCGTAATTATGTTTACATAGAAATATACTATGTATTTTGCGAAGTAATTTAGTCTTTATCTCATCGCAATCGGTTCACTCAATCAAAAGATATACGACTTTTAAGTTTTTAAGAAGAGTTTACGATGAATTCGTTGAAACAATATCTTTTGGGAACTATACCATAGAAAAATCAAATAAGTAGGCCAACTCTAGCTATGAGCGAGTGATAATAGCCTAAACACTGGCTGACTGGTAGGGCTGTCGCTTATAGTTTATTCAATCGTCAAAATGCATATGTAAGCAATCTTTATGTAAAACAATTTTCCCCTGGAGGGTAAGCTTCAGGGATCTATAATATATTTTTTTTTTATTATTTTTTATACATAGACCAGGAGCTGACTACAATGTTTTCATTACCTACGTCATATTATATGATTATTGAATTGAAAAATTACGATGGAAGTAGGATTTATTAAAACGTGGCTTTACTAAATCATGTTTTTATTAAAATAAAAATAATTATTATGATATTGTAGTTTTTACACTATTAACGATTTTTTTAATTTTTTCATTTACCTAAATTATAATCTTTAAATTAGGAAATTGAATAATTTTACAATAACTTCAAATAATAGGCATTAAAAGTTCTTTTTTACCCGACTGCGAGGAAAGAGTTAGGTATTTCGCGCGTATCTTGTATGTTGTTTAAATTCTTTATTACCTCATATCTTTCAAACGGCTGAACGGATTCCTATAATTAAGATGTCGTTAGATTGGTTTTGCCAGCCCAAGTGTTCGCTAGGTAATGCGAAGAAAGACAATTCCGGATCAGACAAACTGCTATTTAGACATCCATAAACACTGCAATATTTTCTACAGTTGATCTTCACGAATTTGTATTTAAAGGAGGTAAGTAGGTAGTGTACATGTACGGTGGAGCGTGCGTGAGCGGCTGAGCGCGGGCGGTATTAAGTACGGCGCAGCCACGACTGACGCACCGCTATCAGTATCACCTTTAAGTTGTGTCAGTGTGTGCGTGCGACGACGCATACGTACGGCCGCGCTCACATACAAACCGCGTTCGGGCGTATAATGAGTAAGACGACTTACTTATTTGATTTTACTATGACTATACTGTTAGAACGACGACTACTTGGACCTGGTGTTCCCACATCTGACACGGTAAAATGGTCAATGGCTTAAACGTAAACAATAAAGTGTCGAGTTTTGGGGTCTGTCTTTTGTAATTTCTCAGAAAAAAAATGCACGTGAATGCAGTAAAATCTAAGCCCGCTTTGTAAGTATTATATTATTTTATAATACTAGCTTCCGCCCGCGACTTCGTTCGCGTGGACATTCGAGAAAATCCTTAGGGAACCTTTAACCTGGATATAAAGTTTAATATCCTGCCTTGCTAGGTAGCCCGCTTGGTGTGAACGTGCCTTGCGCGCAGCAGGCCTCTGGCTGGTAAGCGCGTACTATAGCGACCGAGTGCGATGTCAGGCCGCATCCTCACGCGCAAGTGGCAAACGCCCTGCCTGCAAGCGAGGCACGTCCACACCAAGCGTACTGCCTAGCGAGGCAGGACGTTAGAACATAGAATACTTCGTATCCTGGTTAAAAGTACCCTTAGGATTTTCTCGAATGTCCACGCGGACGAAGTCGCGGGCGGAAGCTAGTATTCTCTAATTATTTTCATTCTCTGGAGTTACTATATTCTCTAGTGTTACCCTGGTGTCCCCTAATTTTTGATTACTTTTATCTTTGATCAAGAATACCCTAGATGTCCGGTCAGAGTCTCAAAAATGGCACCTCAAATAGCGTCCCACTACAAACTAAGTGCTTATTTTGCACAAAGTAAGTGAAAAAAGATGTATTTTTGTAAAAAATAAGCTTATTTTGTGCAAAATAAGTGATATAAATGTGAGTTTGTACAAAATAAGAGGTGATCATGTACAAAATAAGCGCCAAGTTTGTAAGTGGGACGCTATTGAGGTGCCATGTTTGCATACTGTTTTAGTTCGTAAGCGTTATCTAGGATATACTTGATCGAAGGTTTTTATGTATAAATAATTTATACAATTCAATTATACTTCTAAACAATACAGTGAACGTAATATGTATAAAGAAAAGAAAGGTACTGCCTGACATAGACGTAAGTTTCAAGTGGCTGTTTAATATCAAATTATTTTAAAGTTTAACATACATTTATGTCAAAGTAACGCAGTGGAGTTAAAATCATGTAAATCTTAGAAACTATTACTATAAACATAGATACATTATTTTGATAGGATACTCTCCTGTTGTATTAAATACTAAATGTAAGTACCGTAAACTGCTGCAAGATTGTCCCTAAGCTTCAATTTTGCCTAATCTAGTAAAACTAACATTACTTCATAACTGCCATCTATTTTTTACTTTTGATAATGAGAGAAATACCTTCGTTTTATTGGCAACCCATTTCATTATTATTCAAAGTGGCAACACCGTTACTTTTTTGTCTGTCAGCTGTCAACGGTCGCAATCTTTTAGTTTTTCCTTGGAAAAGTTGAGAATTTCAGCTCTCTTAGTATTTATAGGGTAAGCAAATATGCTCTTTCTCCTGTTTATAAGGGTTTTTCTTGTTAATGTCAATCATTTACGGCTAGAACCACGGTAGGCAATGTTGTAAAAGGCTTCTCGAGCATTAGTGACTCAAGTTTGCCTAGCCCTAGGGTTGCCATTACTTACTCAACGACAGTAAAGCGGTTTGGAGGGCAGTCTATGTTTACTTTGTTTAGTTATTAAATAAAAAGATATACAGCTATAAAAATAGAAAACAATCTTACAAAAGTAATTTTAAATGTTTAAAGGTTTAATAGTTATATAAAAATAAATTCAAAATAAAATAATAAATTCAAAATAAATAAATTAAAACAAATGAAATGAAATTAGTTTAGTCCTGTGAATTTAATTGGTTTACGTCCGGATTTACCCATTTTTATTGAAATTATAATAAGTCTTTTAAATTTTGTGATTTTCTATTTGTGGCAACCCGTAGTATGCTCCAAATTTACTATGGAAATATTTACTGATACTGCTCAAAGTTTGCCTGCTTGTGCCCAACTTCGCGTGCTTGCCAGAAAAAAATATTGATGCTTATATGTGGTAATCCATGCACATCTCGATGGTAACGCAATTTGTATGGCTCTATAATTAAGACCAGTTTTTAAATGCGGCTCGTATTTTTGCTTATAATCTTCTAGGCAAAGTTGGGATATTTTATCACAACTTTGCCTACGACTTTGACGGTTTCTGGAGATCAATCTAACAGCCGTTTCGGCGTTATGAACCTTAAGATATATGACATACACCTCCAATTCGCGCGCTAATGTAAAAATGGACACAGATAATAAATACTTGAAGAGATATTAAAAAAAACCTTAAATTTCGTGCAAAGTTGCAGCAGTTTACGGTATCAGATTTTCTTAGAAGTATCATTTTCATTCACAAAAAAAAGCACAAAATAGGTAACATGAATGAATGAATGAATGAATGAATGAATGAATGAACATTTATTTGCGAAAGACATGGTTTTACAAGTTGGTAAATTAAAGTTAGGTTGCTTAACATATCTTGCTTTTCAGCATGCAAAAAATCACATAAAGTAGGTAAGTATATAAAATTAAGTCACAATTAATTATTTAAAGAAATTAGTTATTAAATTAGTTAAAAATAGACATTAACTTATAAGGCTAAGCATGTTGGTAATCATTTTGAACGAAGCACCGAATTTATATCATTGTCCTTGAGATAGTCATTTACAGAATAATAGCATTTATCAATCAGCCATGTCATCAGTTTAAATTTAAAACTATTAAAGGGATATCGTTTGAATTCATTAGGCAATTTATTGAATATTTTTATAATCATTGGAAAGCAATTTCTAGAATATAATGCTGTTTTTGTACTAGGATAGACCAGTCTGTCTTTATTCTTTGTGTTAAATTTGCAGTGTTCGGACCACTTAGGAAATAAGTATGGGTGTTTTTTGACGAACAAGCAACATTCAAGTATATATAGGCAGTGTATCGTTAAAATATGGAATTTGCGAAAGTAAGGTCTACATGAAGTCCTCGAGTCAACATCGGCTAGTCCGCGTACGCATTGTTTTTGTGAGACAAATAATCTGTTGATTTCGGTGGAGTTTCCCCAAATAATAATGCTGTATCTCAAATTAGATGCCACGTAGCCATGGTAAGCTTGGAGAGCTGTATTAATGTGACTTACTTTTGTCAGACGCCAAAGTGCATAAGCGAATCTATTGATCTTCTTACAGATTTTATCTACGTGAAATTTCCAGGAGCACTGATTGTCAATAGTGATGCCTAAGAAATTTGCGACATTACATTCCTTTATTGTTACGTCTTTGCATTTAATAGTTATGTCATTGATATTTTTTTTCCTATTATAACAGAGGGGAATTTTTTTAAGACGATCTTTTGTTATTCTCAAAAATCTCAAAAACTAAACGTCAAACAACGTGGCCATTCGTGGCCACCTTTAAAATCTAAAAATTAGATAAATGATATAAATTCGAATATAAATTCTTGTAAATTCAATTAAATTTATTTTTGTTTTCTGTTTCAAAATGCTCTGAAAGGAGTGCCTTAAAAGTTGATTCGCCAAACTACCTTAGAAAAACAATTATGATCAGCTTATTTAGTAGGTAGGTAGCTTTATTTTATTTTATAAGTATTCTGTGTAATTTCATCGATTACGCGACAAAAAGAGTGGCGCTTCGTAGGTGCTTGTAATATCAGGCACGCAGCGCTGTGAAATTTGAAATTGTACTTTAATGCCATGCAACGAGAGTAGCTTATTGTTTGTGGCCCCGCGCCCGCCCGCGCGCCGCGTGGCAGTCAGCGGCCCCTGCATGCACCCGCTCGCGCGTCCCGTATATTCGTATTTTAGCGCAATAATTTATCCGTAATTTAAACAAAACCCACATTATGTATGTTTCTAATTTTTTGTGTAGTATATAAGTGCATTGAAAAGGTATTGTAAGACCGATCTTATCAATTTTTAATTCATTATTCCGTATGTTATAAAGGAAAAATGAAAATATCAAAGAAGCATACCACTTAACTTTCTAAACTTTGTTGAACTGGTATATCTAACCACTGAAAGTCTTAAAATAAGATTTCAGAAATTTTAAAATTTTATTCGAACACAAAAGGGTGATTTTGTGATTAACGCACTTCCACACATAATAACTTTCTAAATATTTTACAACATGAAGATAACATAGTTCTTATTATGAAACAATCAACATTTCAAACTTTAATTCTATATATATTACGTTAAACGAAATATTACGAAATACCTAAACTATACCTAAAGCACCGGCATAAAACTTCTAACTTTTCAACAATAGCTCACAATGCACATAATCTATACACTCAGCAAAAACGAAAACTTTTAGTATTATCGAAGGTAATTTTTCTCTGGCTACGCGACTAAACATGAAAATCACCTTTAGTTGTACTTCACACCTTCGACTAGCCGGCATGCAATCAGAGTAAATTATAACAGTACATAAATATATAAAAATATTTAAACGTAGTTACTATGTGTTGTTACCAGCCTTGTGGGCATTATATGGGTTAAAAAAATATTGGGACTTTATACCTCGAATAAATGTAGTAATATCTTAGCGCTGGGTTTTACTACTGTTTACCCCTAAAGAGGGCGGGCTTGGACAATGTTAATACCTAACATTAAACGATGTTCCGTAGAGTCTGTTTAAAAAGTGAGTTTACATGGGTAATTTCAAGGGTAATTTTAATACCCACCTAAATCCCCTACCACCCCACCAATACCCATTTAAATAAAATTGAGTAAAGCTATGTTTACAATGAGGGGTTTTCAAATTGACATTTAAAAAAAAGAAAAGTAACTATTTGCCTCACTAGATGGCGTTGATGGTAAGAGGGAAGTCAAAATTTGCTTTTAAAAATAAACGGCCAACCAACCGGCCAGTAAGCATGTACTGCACTGACCTCTATTATACAAGGAGGTCAGTTACATCTGCGTGCCTACCTGAGTACTCTTCGAAAAAAAAAACACTTTAAATCCCCTATTTTGTTCAACGCCATCTATCGAGCCTACAGCTTTTTGACATTTTGAAAAGCCCTCATTAGAATTTTGACAGCACCAACAGGGTTACCAGTATAAGTTTTTATAAATAATTTAATAATTTCTCATGTAAACTGACTTTTTAAATAGACCACATAAAAGGAATGGTGCAAACTCAGAGTAAACTTATATTCTTGTCTTCTAATGATTCCATAAAAAATTACAACTAAACGAATTACTTCCGATCCGACTACACTATTGTGTGGACAATCACCTTTGTTTATTGGTGTTTATTTTATTGGCTGTATCTTAGCAATGTAATTTGTTGATTTACTTTATTTATGTATTGAACACCTCCTCGATACAGGTCCGCCGCGAGGCGGGCAGCGCCCTCTACCGGCTGTGCGCGGGCGGCGAGGTGGCGGTGCTGGCGCCGCTGCTGCAGCTGCTGCTGGAGCACCTGCCGCGCGCGGCCGACATGCGCCCGCACCACGCGCCCGCCCTCCACCACCACCACGAGGTCAGTACTGGCGCCGCTGCTGCTGGAGCACCTGCCGCGCGCGGCCGACATGCGCCCGCACCACGCGCCCGCCCTCCACCACCACCACGAGGTCAGTACTGGCGCCGCTGCTGCTGGAGCACCTGCCGCGCGCGGCCGACATGCGCCCGCACCACGCGCCCGCCCTCCACCACCACCACGAGGTCAGTACTGGCGCCGCTGCTGCTGGAGCACCTGCCGCGCGCGGCCGACATGCGCCCGCACCACGCGCCCGCCCTCCACCACCACCACGAGGTCAGTACTGGCGCCGCTGCTGCTGGAGCACCTGCCGCGCGCGGCCGACATGCGCCCGCACCACGCGCCCGCCCTCCACCACCACCACGAGGTCAGTACTGGCGCCGCTGCTGCTGGAGCACCTGCCGCGCGCGGCCGACATGCGCCCGCACCACGCGCCCGCCCTCCACCACCACCACGAGGTCAGTACTGGCGCCGCTGCTGCTGGAGCACCTGCCGCGCGCGGCCGACATGCGCCCGCACCACGCGCCCGCCCTCCACCACCACCACGAGGTCAGTACTGGCGCCGCTGCTGCTGGAGCACCTGCCGCGCGCGGCCGACATGCGCCCGCACCACGCGCCCGCCCTCCACCACCACCACGAGGTCAGTACTGGCGCCGCTGCTGCTGGAGCACCTGCCGCGCGCGGCCGACATGCGCCCGCACCACGCGCCCGCCCTCCACCACCACCACGAGGTCAGTACTGGCGCCGCTGCTGCTGGAGCACCTGCCGCGCGCGGCCGACATGCGCCCGCACCACGCGCCCGCCCTCCACCACCACCACGAGGTCAGTACTGGCGCCGCTGCTGCTGGAGCACCTGCCGCGCGCGGCCGACATGCGCCCGCACCACGCGCCCGCCCTCCACCACCACCACGAGGTCAGTACTGGCGCCGCTGCTGCTGGAGCACCTGCCGCGCGCGGCCGACATGCGCCCGCACCACGCGCCCGCCCTCCACCACCACCACGAGGTCAGTACTGGCGCCGCTGCTGCTGGAGCACCTGCCGCGCGCGGCCGACATGCGCCCGCACCACGCGCCCGCCCTCCACCACCACCACGAGGTCAGTACTTCGAGGAAGATAGTGCAGCCACTTTTTGTGTTGTCCAAAACAAGGGTTAATTGGGTGACTGGAAATAATTAAAGGCGACTGCTAATAGGATACTTAAATACTAAACCGGGCAACGGTTTATTATTTGGGCGACAAAATAACTAAACGGGCTACAAACTGTGGGTTACAAAATTACGTAAAACGGGTGACTACATGTGAAAGATAAATAATTTAAGTTAGCAGTGAAAATTTTAAATGAGTGACAAAAAAATACTGAATGGGCAACTCTTATACCAAGTAGGTAACTATTTAACTGATTTAAGCTGCCCAATATTACCATATTTTTTTGTCATCTTGATTAGGATAATAGCCTCATTTTTTCATCACCATGGAAGACCTGAACACAATGCTCGAAGATCTCCGTAGTGCTTCCCAAAGAGTGGGTCTCAGGATGAACATGGATAAGACGAAAATTATGTCAAATGCCCATGTTGTACCCTCTCCAGTTCATGTTGGGAACACTACACTTGAAGTTGTTGACCATTACGTATACCTAGGACAGTCAGTCCAGTTGGTAAGTCCAACTTCGAAAAAGAGATCTCTCGTCGAATCCAACTCGGGTGGGCAGCATTCGCGAAGCTTCGAAAAATCTTCGCGTCCGACTTACCTCAGTGTCTCAAGACGAAAGTCTATGAAAAGTGTGTGTTGCCAGTGATGACTTACGGCAGTGAAACGTGGTCGCTAACTATGGGTCTCATAAGGAGGCTCAAGGTCACCCAGCGTGCAATGGAGAAAGCCATACTCGGCGTTTCCCTACGTGATCGAATCAGAAACTAGGAGATCCGCAGGAGAATTAAAGTAACCGACTTTGCTCGAAGGATTGCTCAGCTGAAGTGGCAATGGGCGGGACACATAGCGAGAAGAACCGATGGCCGTTGGGGCGGAAAGGTTCTGGAATGGCGACCACGCATTTGACGACGCTCCGTGGGTAGGCCCCCGACAAGGTGGACCGACGATCTGAGGTTGCGAGAAGCCACTGGATGCGGGCAGCGCAGGACCGATCGTGGTGGAGATCCTTAGGGGAGGCCTATACCCAGCAGTCGGTGTCGTGCGGCTGATATGATGAGGATGAAACACTTTTTGTGGGGCCAAAAGCAAGATAGGTGACTGTATTTGGCTTGATAAAGATAATACATCCACTTTTTGTGTTGTCAAAAACAAGATGGGTGACGAAATTTGGCTCAATATTGAGCAGCCCTCAGGATTTAGAGTCATCATTTGGCACATTGTATAAAAACGAAAAAAATGTGACGAGTTGTGAAAAGTAACGAGTTACTATGTGACTAGTTGCGTATATGTGGCGAGTTGTGTGTGTAACGTCCTGCGTGTGATCTGACCATATTTTGAGGGCAGCCGTCCAGATGGCCTCACGATGGTTGGTGTTGCGAAGTGTAGCTTACCGGGCTGCGGGCACTCGCATCTTCAACCTCTTTGTCTCAATAGCAAACTAAACGAATAGTGTAAATATCAACGAGTGTACTAACTATTCGTTTCTAAATGTGATCACACCATGCGCCGCTTCAATCATCTTAACAATTAAACAGATCATCAGTTTAATTATTAAAATGGCGATCGAAAAGCACTATTTTCAAATTTAAAGTATTTTACACTTTTACGACTTTATCAAAGTCCCTAATCAAGTTTTTATTATCCCGTAATTTGGTAATTATAATACCTACAACTGGTACTAACGAAATTGCGATAAAATGAAGTAAAAATGGTGCCAGTAATTAAAAATAATACTGGAGTAATTAATATACTTCCATACAGTATTCCATTTTCATACAATAAGTCGAAACACGAGCCATATCTACGCCGCTTGAGTTCGGTCTGCACTCGGTACACAAACAGTCGCGAATGCATATGCACTGCAGTGACGAACGAGATATTTTCCTACGATTGTTTGAAATACAAGTAGATACACATAGTTGGCTATGGTAAAGTGCAGATTGCGCTGTTTTTGTAATATTTAATTAATCAATTAATCCAGAGATATTTTTTTAAATCAACTGAAAATCCGAAAAATAAGATCAAGCATACACTACTACCAGACGGCTTTGATTGAATTAATTTGTTTCTTTAATATGTATCTTGCTCTTTTTTTTCACTATTAGTTTTGTTAACCTATGTATTTTATTGCTTAGAAAATGAATTCTCGGTGAAGGTAGACCCTATAATATGGATTCTTAAATATAACGTGCAATCACAAAACTAGAAAGATACGAAAGTACTTATATGAAATTAAAATAAAGTAGACAGGTAGCCTTATCGTGTGACGTACCGCGCGAGTGTAGGTAATTATTTCAAGGACAGGGCTGAGTTGCAATACTGTATAGATATCATTACCATTTACCGTGAACTCGTTGACCCAGGTCGTCCACCACCACGCGGAAGAAGGCAAGGAACCGTACGGGCCGGCGTGTCGGGACTACTTCTGGCTGGTCTGCCGGCTAATTGACGGGTTACCCGAAGACTTCTTCAAAGGTTTGTCATAAAGAAAGCTCATAAAGTAAACACTCATAATCATACGACCACAAAATACATAATAGTGCAAGTATAGAAGATGCATTCTGCAAAATGATTTAAATAAATACTGACTCTTGCTCCAACACAATAAAGTGCAATTCAGGTCGCACATCGCACCCTTCCCTACACAATAATATTCACCTATTTTTGCCTCTCTTTCTATCGCGTAGCTCTTACCTTTTCTGACGTATGAAATTGGTCCGTCCGAACGAACCCGCCGGCTACTTGTAGCTTCATACCTAGAACGCGGATTGCGCCTCGCTACTACTGTCGTAACTAGCTTTAGTACTTACTTACGTTTACGTAGTTACGACAGGCCCATAATGTTAAGGAATACCCAATGTAGTACCCAATGTAGTAGCGTTGTCCTTGTCTAATCAATTAGACAAGGACAACGCTACTACATTGGGTTCACAAGCTAGTAACACCATAAACACTTAATAATAATTAACAAAGATGCAGTAATTATAAATCATATTATATTTTTACCGATTTCATTTCTTTTTCATAAATTTTTACTCAAACAAGTTTTTAATCATTCAAGCCCCGGAAAATGAGACATAATAGATTTTCCATTGTTGTGTGGCCCGATTGAGCCGCTCGAGCGTTGAAAAATAATCAAAAGTCAAATACCAATGTGTACTTCATCAGAGGGTGCAACATCAGAAGACAGCGGCGCGCCAGATCTGAACGAACTTTGCGAACAGATTCGTTCCTCGTTAGAGAAGCGCGAGATCATTGAGAAGCGCACGGAACCTTGCACCCCGGACGACGGACTTTACGGACAGCTGAGTCTTCTGACTCATTTGCTCAAGCACCCGCTCAGGTTTAAAACTTCTGAGCAGGGGACTAGGACGTTGGAAATGGTAAGTTTTTATGCACTCGAGAGAAATAAATTCGCACTACAGACCTATTTTCATACAAACGAGGTAACTTTGAAGCTTTGAAGATTAAACGGACTCTGATCTGATGATGGCAAATTAAAGAATAAATGGAGGAGGCTCAGATCGCTAAAGAAACCCAACGGATCAGAAGCGTTGTTTACACAAGAGCCTGTATGGAGTTTTTAGTGTTACATTTTACATAGTTTTGATGTCATTTTAACTTGTATATTTTTTAAGTTTAACCCTGAGCTAAACGACTCAACGAATCCGTTAGGTTTCTTTAGCATTATGGGCCTCCTCCATTTATTCTTTAATTTGCCATCATCAGATCAGAGCTCGTTTAATCCTGGGCAGAGAACCAGAGCTTCAAAGTTACCTCGTTTGTATGAAAATAGGCCTGTGGGGCGATTTTTCTACTCTCAAGTTTATAAAATTATTTTTTTCAGTTTTAATCAAAGTTTAGTGATAGGCATAGTGTATTCGCTATACGCTATTATATTGAAGAAACGAACGGCTTCGAATTTTACATAAGCCGTTTTCTTTCTGACATATCGTTCGTGAGAGGTAATTACTTACAGTTAACATACCTAGGTATACTAGAATATCGTTTTTGGATATAACCGGATTGCTGATACCAAAGCGCGCAGAAGTGAAAGTGACCGATTGATTTTCTCGCTCTAATAAACTAAATGTTTCCAAGTTACGAACAGAGTTATAGTAATGAATGTAGAGCCGTGAATTCATTGTATATTTTCCCATTGGAATACTTTGTATTGGCTTCACCTTTGAGTTTAAAGACAAATTAGTTTTACGCCAGAATTGCTTTAAGACAAATTGTACAGTCGATGGAGAATGTTACCAGGGGGGGTATCAGTCCGCGCTTAAACTTTTATATTAGCCTACTGCTCGCGGCCCCCTCCAAGAGGGCCATTGTCGAGGGATATCACCGCGCCGACCGAAACGCGCGCCGTGTGCAAGCGACGAGAGCGCAGCGCGTGAACGACACGAACGAACAATGCCATATAAGTAAAAAATGCCATATAATTAATTTTTTGTCGCCCATCCCATGACCGACCCTTGCGAAAGTTGCTTAACCTCCGCAATCGTTGGGCCGAGTGCTATACTACTGCGCCATCGAGCTTCTCTAACTACTTAGAAATAGTTATTATTTATGCTCTTTAAATACGCTCAGCTCACCTATTAGGTAGATTTATTTTATTTCATAAGTAGGTAACTATTAGTAATTTCATTGTATATTCATGGGCATAACGAATGTTTTCTATGATATCAGTAACTAGCGAGTAGCAACCCCGAAATGTGTCGGTTGAGACAGAGCTATGCGACAGAATGAGACGCCTCTCTTTCTTCTTCGTAGGTGCATATAATTTTATCCACGCAGCGTTGAGCAGTTTGAAATTGTAATTCGTGCAGCGAGAGTAGCTTATTATTTGATGGTCCTCGCACGGACCGACTTCTGTACGTTAGTACTATTATACAAAGTGGAGAGGTCGATGCAACAATAAATTAAATTTCGTATATCTAGTAACGCTCCCAGTCTGCCTGTAAAATATCAATGAAAAATATCCAGTAGTTTAGTCACAAGAAACATTTTTTCGTTTTTAACATTTTCTACATGCTGTATCTATTACTAAGCTATTGCCGACAAGTTAAAAACCCCTACATCAGTATAAATTAACACACTGTTGCCGAATTGTACCTTATGCTTAAGCCGTAAGAGTCATTTTTAATTGCGTGTCATCAAAAAATGTGCGAATGAGACAAAATCTACTTCGAACAAACAATAAAGTTGACAACGTTTCGAAATCTTTTACCTGTATAAAAATGAGTATTTATTATGATTAAATTACT
Source organism: Agriphila tristella (assembly GCA_928269145.1). Classification (NCBI taxonomy): domain Eukaryota; kingdom Metazoa; phylum Arthropoda; class Insecta; order Lepidoptera; family Crambidae; genus Agriphila; species Agriphila tristella. The sequence goes on along the minus strand of OV743443.1, from coordinate 18,222,023 downwards.
TACTTTAATTAAACTACTTAAACACTTTTTACGTGCCAAAGTCCTACACCTTGTCTACACGTTTACCTACAGTGATGTTTCTTTAAAGTTACTTCAAACCAACCTGTATTTTATTAAACAGATTCAAACGTTAAAAATATTGTTTCGCTGAAAACTGCGGTTTTAGTAGTATCATGAACTCCACTTAGGGACTGTTACATTACAACAGCCATTACAAGTCCGATATTATTTTCGAATAAGTTAAAAATAACCTAAAATACTCAATTCAATTCAAAACATTTTGTGAATGCTTGTTGTCCGGTTTTTTATTTTTCATAGCAGCAGATATGACAATATGTGTTCTCTAAGTGCTAGTAGTGGAGAAAATTCATTCAACTATGGTATAATGTTTTCACTATTATACTGTAGTTTTTAGTCTGTGACTTTTTGTATTTTATTTTTATTCTGTTTACTTTTTGTACAACACAACACAAAAACGCCCAAAGAGCATGTCGATGATGACTTGACGTCTCATTGACGCAGTCTTATTAAAATCTGATATAATACGAATAAGTATTACTTCTACTATTTCACAGTTTTCGAGTACACCTACATGATTTTAATTTATTTTTAGCTCTACGGACATACCGAGAGAGATATTATGGTAATATTTGTGTTTGTCCGCTGTCCAAAGGATACAAGAAATATTCAATTTGTGACTAGGTATTCAGTGGACAGAATAACTTTAAATCAGTGATTTAGGATTCTAATTTAGCAAAATAAAAAGTTACCGTAAAAGCAAAAATAATAATAATTTATTGCCATGGTTTTGAAAAATCTCAGCAATGAAAATTGCCGTATGGACAGCGTTGTTACATGATGCCGAAGCTCGAGTCGCTGCCGTAGAATCCGTAGATATCAAGAAAAACACTGTTTTAATTCAGCATTAAATGGCGCCAAAAGTTCATTTCGCGGCTTGTCACCTGTCAATACTATTCTGTTGTGATCTAACACCGCGCTGTTGCCGCTCTTACCATGTAAGTAACCAATATTTACAAAGGGTGTTTAATTTCGTACTTGTTTTTGTGGTATTTAGTTTGTTCGAAAAAAAATTTTTTTTTATTTCGCTCCTAGGAATTATTTGATAGTTTCAAAATACTTCTATGAACTAGTGTCTACAGTGTTATCATTTATTGTCGCATTGTCATATCCACGTTGTATATTCTGTGATTAATCACGTGATGTTTTTTTTTTGGGCAATTTTTAACACCCCTCCCCCTCGGTGATGCATGGTGACGTTTTACGTTAACCCCCCCCCCCCCCTCTAAATCACGTGTTTTTTTGGTACAAAATAATCTCAACAATTTTCTGTACGAATATGTCGCGCGTATAGTTACGCGTTTAACAAAAAAAATTAATAAACGTGATTAATGGACGACCCCTTTTCACTTTTTATTGATACTTATATTCACCAATGGGGACACTTGGTGGGGCAAAGTGGAATAATTCAGCACTGATACATTTGATAGGTATTCGACTTCCTGTTCGACGTACCCAATCCGGAACAAAGGAATCTGCCTAAGTGCAAATCGCAGAAGTCTCGTGCGGCGGCCTACGATCTGCTGGTGGAACTAGTGCGTGGAGCTCCAGACAACTACATGGTGTTACACCATAAGCTTATGGAACACCATAAACCTGGTAAGTGTATGTTTCTATCTTGAAGGACCAAGTATTTGGGAATAAATAAACTGATAATTGATTTATTATATTAAATCTACATAAAACATTTGAGTTGACCAATTATACTTTACTAGCGGCCGCCCGCGACTGCGTGGAAATGTTTTTTACTATCCCTCGGGCACAATACTTTTTTCCGGGATGAAAGGTACCCTATGTTCTTCTCTGTACCCCTGACAACGTGTATGCATGAAGAAGAAGAGAAATTTCATGAAGATTGGTTCAGTAGTTACGACGTGAAGGCGTAACAAACAAACAAACAAACGGACTTTCGCATTTATAATATTAGTAAGGATAGACTAGCGGTCCCAAAGGTACCAACTAACGATTGTACCACAAGATAATACACGCATTGTCTTTTTTCTATATCGGTACTTGTGTTTTACTTTTATATAGTGGAGAAACAGGGTAATTTTGCGACCCCTTTACAAAATCAAATAGAAGTTCAAGGAAGTAATCAAAAATATTGGTGAGATAATTATGAATGATTTCTTTTTAAATTCAAAGTTGGAGCCACTTTTCATATTCTAAAAATCTAAAAGGGGGCCACAATCCCATGTGGGGCGAACGAGGAAAATTTTGGAATGTGAGGCGAACCTGTGGGGCGAACGAGGAACAAATTACCCACCTTCCTTGGTGGGTGGCGGAAGGGGGCTCGCGCGGGTCGACCTGTACGAATCGCAAACAGTGACAACGATTACAATTTGTATTCAGAAAAGATGTAAAAAAAATACTTCATGAATTTATTGTACTGCTGTTATAAGAATGACCTGATAAAATTTGTAAAGGGGTTCAAAAATTACCCTGTATAGCTCAAATAGCTGTATATCTTTCTGTTGTGTCTGTTGAGTATTTAATAAATCATCGACGTACAGGTCCCCAGTCATCATATCCCTGGGACTACTGGCCAGCGGAGGAATCCCGCTCGGAATGCGGCTACGTAGGGTTGACGAACCTCGGCGCCACTTGCTACATGGCGTCGTGCATGCAGCACTTGTACATGATGCCGCAAGCGCGGGCCGCCGTGCTGCGCGCCGACCCCGCCGCCAGCCGACACTCGCCGACTTTACACGAGATGCAGCGGATGTTCGCCTACTTGATGGTGAGTGAAGATTGTAAGGCTGCCTAACCTCCATGCTACCTGCTTCTTGGCGTCAATAAGTTTGACGCCTTTAGCCTACATCCTCCGCGAAACTGTGATAGCGAAACCACAGTATTTCCACCATGGTTCCGATCAAAAAACAAGCTGAAGATGTTCTGTCCCAGTAATTTCAATACTAATATTTCACATAGGTGTAGACAGGCGAGTTTTTTGGAGGGGACGTTTGGTATGTTAAAAAAAGCGCTAACAGAAAAAACGATCCCGTCTTGTTCTTTAAGAATAGAATCCAGCCACCCTAGCGTATGCACCACGACTATTTGTTCGCTACACCTTTCGCGGGGCAGTCATCGCGCAAACGCAAAAAAAGTGTCGACAAATGTCGTGATGCGCATCATAATTCAGCAGGCGTTTACTTGCTTAAGTTATAGACAACTAACAATAATTTTCTTACCAATAGGAAAGCGAGCGCAAAGCGTACAACCCTCGCAGCTTCTGCAAGGTGTACCAGATGGACCACCAGCCACTAAACACGGGGGAACAGAAGGACATGGCGGAGTTCTTCATAGACCTGGTCTCCAAGCTCGAGGAGATGACGCCCGAGCTCAAGAAGCTGGTCAAGACGCTGTTCTGTGGCGTGCTCAGCAATAACGTCGTGTCTTTGGTGAGTATAACCCTCGCAGCTTCTTCAGGGTGTACCAGATGGACCACCGGCCGCTCAACACGGGGGAACAGAAGGACATGGCGGAGTTCTTCATAGACCTGGGGCCGTACCGGCTAACGCATCGAACTTCGAAAAGTCTGCCGGGTTTCAAATTAAAACTGTTAAATCGAGCCCTGATTGGGCCAAAATGGCGAACCCTAATTCATGAAGTCACACAAACATCAATATCTTCCAAATAACTTCAACAAATAGTACAATACGAAATTCCTTACTTCAATTTATCTGTTTTAATTTGAAACTCGGCAAATTTTCCGAAGTTCGATTCGTTAGCCGGTACGGCCCCAGGTCTCCAAGCTCGAGGAGATGGCGCCTGAGCTCAAGAAGCTGGTCAAGACGCTGTCCTGTGGCGTGCTCAGCTATAACGTTAAGTCTTTGGTGAGCACTTATGTTTATAGTTCAATTCGAAAGCTAACCCAACAAGCAAAAACGTCGCATAAGTCCTGACTTGTACGACTTTAAGTCGGATAACAGTCTTATAATAGTAATAGTAGAGATGACTGCTAGGTCCTATAGACGTCTTAAATTTAACTTTTTAGTCATTCGACAAATATGTCATAATAAACTGGTCATAGTAACGTCGGCACGACTAAATTATACGACGTTATATTAAAGTTTTAGCTAAAACCTCTGTACGACTTGTAGTCGCATTTGAGTCAAGTTTCGACTTTTAAATGACGTTTAACAAAATGGCGGCCTTACTTGGTCTTCAAATAACCTTAAAATGACTTTTTGTCTTTAAAACGTCATATAGAGATTAGTGTGCGACAAAATTAACATGGCTGATATTTTTAGAATATATAATTTTATTAATACAATGTTTATGTTTTAAACGCAAAACTACGAAGGGGCATGAAAATATGAATAGTATTTACATAGGTATATTATCATAAAATTTTAATTCCCAGACGAACTAAACGGTATGAGAGACAAACACATTGTTAGCAAGATATGAAAGTTAAACTCACCATTTATTACCTTGTAATGGATTTATTTTGCACTCAGATCTCGAAACATAACCACAAACACGAGTCGCTGACGAACATTAAAAATCAGTCGTACAAGTGTTGTTACTTGACTCATATACAACGTTTTCGTCATTCAAAAACATATGTATGACCACAATATAACGAAAGAGTCGTTGTAAAGTTTTGATGCGACTACTGTACGATGAAAGTGGTAATCTTGTGACTTTTGTATGACCATTAAACAACAATGTAGGTCGTATAAATGGGGCCCTTTTCGCGTTGAGCAAACGTTATTATAACGTTAGTGTGACCTATCTTTTGCGACCAGTGGTCGTCGTATGATAACCATTGTACGACGTAAAATTGTTAGTTGGGAAGTAATTAAAAAAATGTGTGGTATAACAAAAAGGAAAAATACTACGCCACGCAGAGTGATTTACAGTGTAATTATCGGCATATAATTTAATTCTTCTTGTGAAGAGTTTCAATATTTAAAAAACTTCATCGTTACTACATTTGAGTCAGTATAGAATCAAACCCTGTCTTTTTATTCGCCAGGACTGTCCGCACGTATCTCGCACTTTAGAAGAGTTCTACACGGTGCGTTGCCAAGTGGCGGATATGCGCAACTTGCACCAGAGCCTCGACGAGGTGACCGTCAAAGATACGCTCGAGGGCGACAACTGCTACACTTGCTCGCAATGTGCCGCTAAAGTGCGCGCTGAGAAACGGTACGTCACTAAAGTACTTGGGCCTGTTTCAAAGGAATGTAGTATAATGGGAATCCGTACGCAAAGTTAATCGTAGATGAATCCAGCCGCTATCAATAGGTGCATTCCAACAGACTAATCGCTGAGTCATCGATCACCATAGAGTAGATTTTAACCATGGAAAAGAATTTGTTAATAATGTTCAATTTTTTTTATTTATTATTTCGAGCTCCTTCGTTGGTCCCGGCTGAATTTGCAGTCGTTAACACCCACCAATCCGCATTAGGCCCGCGTGGTGGGTAGTGGCCCATATTCCTTACCACCCATAAGGAAGGCCTGTGACCAAGCAGTGGGGACATAAAAAATGGATGATGGATGGTTCAATATTTTACTGTCCATGGTTAAAATGTACACACGATCGATGACTCAGCGATTAGCCTGTTGGAATGCACCCAATGGTTTTGATTGGTTAAATACGTCAGAAATGACATTTGACATTTGAAACAACCAATCAGACGATTTTAGCACAAACGCTTGGGCGCTATTATTTCCTCAGCATGCTACACTCCTTTCAAACCACAGCATGTGATAATGGACATGCTGTCATTGAGATTTATTTTGTCAAACTGATATTTTGGGTTACAAGTTTATCAAAGAGATTTTAATTATTTGAAGTCTTTAAGGTTTAGTTTTATTGATCAAGATTCACGAAAAATTTTGTTACAAGAAATATCTAAGATTCATCGACAAATTACAATTGTTATCCTAACAGAACTGTTGACACTTGAACCACCGCTTACTAAACATAAAGTTGATTTTCCCATGACAGGGCGTGTTTCAAGAAACTCCCACGCATTCTCTGCTTCAACACGATGCGGTACACGTTCAACATGCTCACCATGTTGAAAGAGAAAGTGAATACGCACTTCTCGTTTCCGATGCGGCTAGACATGTCGGGATACGTGGAGAAACACCTTATGCCGGCTCAGTATCAAGGTAAGTATAGGGTCATTCCATGTAAAATAATGTGCAATTTATACTTTTTTTAGGGCGGACTTTACAATCCTCAGATAACAGGTATCAGTCAGTTAAATTATAATCCGAATAACATAAGTCATTCAAAAAATTTGTCAAACAAACATATGATAATAATTTTAAATTTGGCAGCATAATACGTTATCAAACGAATAAAGCTTTATCAGGGCATTGAAAAACCAGCCCTTAGTGTGCAGACGCACACTAAAACAATGAACATGGGCATGCCTAACAACATTCATAGCCGAACGGACTTCGTATCTCACGAACAACTACACTCGGCGTCAGAAAAATCGCACCTTTTCAAAAAATTTCTTCAAAGTTAATTTCATCCTATATAATTTAATGGTAAGTGTTGTTATATACTTCTTCCCCTTCGGACATAGCCAACAGTCTCTAGAAACCGTTGGAATACTCGTCAAACGGAATCAATTACTGAGATTCAGTTTCCGAGCAACATTATATTGCCTCATTTTTTGCAATATTTGAGCAACTTCATGGGCAATAGTATCCATCCCTTTGTGCGATGTGGGTCACTTTCGCGATTCGTCACATGAGAAGTTTGTTACTTTATCAAAAAGCAACATTAGGATTAGGACACTTTCACAATTGGGCATAATATCTAGTAGTCACATAATACATATGTCACAATATGAATCTTGGGGTATTCCTTTTTTTAATTGAACTGTTGAAGTGGGTTTTATCCATCAACTCGATAGCGAATTTACCCGCATTTCCTGAATTGAACCCTTTTATTTCCCTTTTATGGCGGCGCTAGCAAGAACGCTTTAAGCGTTTAATTATGGTAACTGTTATGTTAATTAAATCAAACAATTATTAATTGAAAGCTAATTAAATGTACTTTTAATAGATATCAACATTTACACAATAAAACGTTACCTAGCAATAGCAGGTGGCCAAGTCTAAACTTATTTTCAAAGAGGTGCGCTTTTTCTGACGTCGAGTGTATATTTTATGCTCGGTCGTGAAGTTATTCAAATATTGTACGCCGGGATTAATAATTTTTCACGATCGAAACTGTACTATAAAAAAGGCGAGGAGAAGGTTATCAACTCATGTTGTTTAAATCTTTTTGTCTTATTTTAAGAAGAAAAACGGAAATCAGAAGAGATCAAGAGGGACGGTGAAAGCAGTCCAATAGAAACTGAGGATAATTCTGAATTTGAAGAACATTATGAGTGAGTAAATTTTAATTTATCAATTTGTATGCTTAAATCCGATTCGAAGGACCACATTGTACAAAAATTGAAATAGAATTTAAGTTTTTATTTTTGGCCTAAATTATTGAACCTTAAAAATAAAATAAACATTAATTTTCTATTTGATTGATTATCGCTAAATATTATCACTGTTTTTTGGGACCTTACCGCGCGTTGAGGTTCATATTTATAGGACCGTTTTTTACGGATCTGTCAGTACTGGATGTGATGTTCACACCGCAAAACGCCAACCGCAGTGCGTTTTTGCGTTTTCAGCTATTCCTAAACAGCTCGCGTTTAATTGTAAGTCTGAAACCGCCAAAAAATGTAGCACATAAGTTTAATATACAAGCGCATGCATTTGTGACTTTTTCAGTGACTGATTTAAAAAAATGCAACTTACTAAGTTTTGACCGCGGTTCGTAAACGCGTGCTTTTTTGTGTCCCATAGTAATAGTATGGTGGTGCACGCACAGCGCTTAACCGCATTCGGTTTTTATTCAGCCTCGACTGAGCGACACAAGCCACAACACATGCTGTTCGTCATAAATCCACGATGGTATTGATATAAAATTAAACAGAACGCCAACCGCAGTACGTGGCATGCGGTTTTGTATTTTCAGTTATTCCTAAACCGCTCGCGTTTAATCGCAGTGCGTGCCAAGCCTTAACCAAACGCACTGTAGACCAGTTGCTGGTGGACTGTCGACAGCGACTGTAATTTCTACTAGTTTATATCGACGCGTATGCACTTGGTCGCCAGGACACTGGGCGACTAGCCGCGCAGCGGCGACTCACAGACGGTTCTATTCATTTGTTTTTGCAACAAAGGACGTGCCTTTATTTTTCTCGTTTGTTTCTCTATAAATAATAACGATAATATTTTAATTTCCATGCACGAATGTACATACAAGAAACACTACCCATATTCAATTCGCTCGCTTGGTCGCCGGCTAAGTCGCCCATGTTTTTGGTCGCCGCGCCGGGAGACCAAGTCTCTCGTCGACTGGTCGGCAGTGCGTTTTGGCACTTAACCTTGTGTTGTTGTGACAGATACGAGTTGATAGGCGTGACAGTACACACGGGCACGGCGGACGGCGGGCACTACTACTCGTTCATCCGAGACCGCGAGCACGAGCACCACGACCGCTGGCTGCTGTTCAACGACGCGGAGGTGAAGCCGTTCGACCCCGCGCACATAGCCGCCGAGTGCTTCGGGGGCGAGATGACGGTCAGTGGTTATGTATATCTCAGATAGTATAAAATACTAAAAGAAAAAAGCCCTAATAGACAATATTAAAATGGCTGTAATGAGAGATGCTGATTGTGAATAAAACTTTGCTTTTATCCCCCACATTTGAAATTTGTTGACATTCCTATATTTGGACAATATTCTGAAAAGGGGATCTGGTGCATTCCATTTCCGATTCCATTCAGTTTCTATTATCCACATTAAATCTTCAAAGGGCAGAAATGACACTATGAAATGTAAAAAACAAGGTTGCACAAATAAAAATGTCAATTCGACTTCGATTTGGCATTGAAAGCTCTCAGTTGGTAGATAAATACATAGAATCACAGATTAAAACATTAAAAAGGTTTATAAATGGATCATAAAATGTCGGGTCTCATTTGCCCTTATAAATGTAAAAAGCAAAGCCCTCAGGATCAGTTTTTAAGGCGAAATACACTCCAAAATCAATCGCGCGAAGGTGGGATAGTGTTCGGAATTTTTAACTTTATTATTCGAAATCCACAAAAAACGAGATGGATTTTTTTTCACTAATACTTCAAGGTATTTGCTATAAATCCTTGGGACCGAAAACACGATTTGATTAACTTTCCTCGATAGAAAAAAATCGCAAAGTAAGCTCTAATTACGCATTTTTAGACACGTTTCTTAGACTAAAAAGGTGTACCATTCAATAGTTATCAAAAATTTCATTTATCTTTTGTGTCCTCTTATTGTTCATTAAATATGTGATGGATGCTTGGGCTCATTTTTTGAAATAATAACATACATAATTTAATAAAAATACCTAAACACAAAATTACGTTCGGTTTGCGCACTTGCATGTCTGTCGCACGGCGCCCGCGTCCCCTCAGTCGGCCGCCGAGCCTCGTCGCGAGCAGACACGTACTACTTTTTGCCTGGCAGCGTTGCGATTTATTTGTGAGGAAGAAAAATGCCGAATAAGCGAAAAAAATAATAATTTCGAAGCGTAGCTTTAAAAAAACAAAAATATAGTAAATTCAAAGGGTAATTATTATAATTCTTTAATTTATTTTAAAGTAGGATCTAATTAGTAAATTCGACACTTGTAGCAACGTCTGAGTGGTGTAGCGGTTATCTACCCAAGCAGTATGCAAGACACTGTCATCGTTCGACAAAATCCGAGTCGATCCTAGCAAAGATCACATTTTTCTTTTTGTGTTCTTTGTTTCGATTAACTCTTTTTTTATTAATATTTTTGTTTTATGTAAAGAATATTACAAAAACGACAAAATATATACGAAAAAACACATTTTCATCAATTACAATTTCACGCATTTCTTTTCATTAGTTCCGCTCAAACCTCCAGAGGCGAAGATGGCCTTTCAAATCAGTGTTTCAAAAAATTGCCACGAGTGGGCGCTCTTTTCCCAATTTATTATTTTACTCTTTGAGAGAACTGATTGCAGATTGGATCACAAAAAAAATGAAGATAACATTGTATAAGCATGTAAACATTCTAGAAATATGGTAAAAACCATCAAAATCTTTGGTACGACAGAGTATCGAACTGCGGAACTCTCGCATATAAGCCGACCAGTCTCACCACTACACTTGTACTATTATTTATTCAGTGCCACTACGCCGCCACGAGTTTTTTATTTACGAGTATTATAGAAGCAACAATGACCCAGGACCATCTGGGGTGGTGCTAGAGGAGCTTCAACCAGCTGCACCTTGTATTTTAAATTTGAGATTTTTGCATTCACAATGCTGTTTTTTTATACAATAACTAAATAATATAGGTAGTAGAAAAAAATTTAATCGCATCAGATCAATTCTCGGACGGGAATCGAACCATTATCTGACTCGGTAGCTCAGCGGTCAAAGCATTGTCCCGGATATCCAAAGGTCGCAGGTTCGATTCCCGTCCGAGAATTGATCTGGTGCGAGTCGAACTTTTTCTACTATATTATTTAGTATTGCACCTTGTATAATTCAGTCTCCCAATCACGGATGTTCAGACGAGTTAACAAATAACTCAATGTAAGTATATGTATATGGTAGGGTGAATACGCCAAATACCAGCCCCCCAAGGGTTTTCAACTTTGAATCTCTGATGCTACTACAATGAATTCAACATTAAATTAGTTTTTTTTTTCTTAAACCTATGTTAGTAAGCTATACCGTAACTACTTTTTAGCCCTGTCGCTATTTCAGCCCTCTGCCTTTGAATGGGACAGTTGGTCTGGAATCTGGATGCAAACACTTTCAGGATGCCATTGCCACTGTTGACGCCGCAGTAGGGAAGCAAGTTTTTTGCGCATAATCGCATGGAATGGAACCCTGTGTGATTGTCAGCAAACATTTTTGATGGACTACAGCGAAATAATAATAATGCTCGCTTTCACCTCGTGGCTTTTTTCTTCATAATATATCGACCCTGTTTCTTGGTCAAATATATTGTAATCATGAGCAAATGCTAGACCTTATTTTATAGCAGCTGCCTTTATTCGAAAAATAACAAAATAACTGACGATTAGATTTGGAATTGACACTGACTTATTTGTTCCTGTTGTGGTACCAGACATAGATTTTACTAAACGTAAAGATTTTTTTTAAAACAACATTAGTAATTAATACCGATAGAAATCTTATTTCTAAGCAAAAGTAAAAAAGTTTTCTATTTTCAGCCACGTAATAATAATGTATATTTTATTGTAGCTAAGCTTATTTTTGTAAGCATGTTGATAATAATAATGACGTAAATTTTTGCACTCTAAAATTTATGTAATATCATCAAAAGTTTCTGACTTCATTTTCCTTTATTCTATGTCGAATCCAGGGACATAAATTTTCGAATTTAGGGCAAAAGCGGCCGAATTAAAGAAAGTTGCGTCACTCGTCAAACTTTCATTTTTTATTATTATTATTATTTTATTGTTTTTCTTGCAATTATTATAGGTGATATTCATAATTTTATCTAATTTCGATGAAACTCAGTCTGGGTCACTATTTTGACAAGAAAACAGCAATGCAATGTTAAAAATATAAAAATCTTAGATGGTGGCCAATTGTGTTGTTTGTAGGCCAGTGTCAATGAAACTCGGCTTAGAGCACTATTTTGACAAGAAAACGACAACGCAATGTTAAAATTATAAAAAAATCAAAGATGGCGGCCAATTTTGCTATTTGTTGGCCTATTTCGATGAAACCCGGTTTGACTTGTAATTTTGAATGACATTAATGTTGACATATTATATTTATCACTATTATATTTTGCATGCCAGCTCCTGGTGAATGTGATGTGACCATATGAAATATTTTAAGACCCTTATGTAACGCAGTCTAGCAAATAAATTTTTGATTCGGGTTCTATTTTGACAAGAAAACAGCAACGCAATGGTAAAAAACACAAAAGGTTGAGACTCCCTCTGAAAGGCAGCAAACTTTGTTTTTAGGTTGATTTCGATGTAACTCGGTTGACAAAAGAAGAACAAATGAAAAATTGGCCGCTATCTTGGATTTTCTATATTTTTAACAACATTGCATTAAAATTTTCGAATTTAGGGCAAAAACGGCCGAATTAAAGAAAATTCCGTCACTCGTCAAACTTTCATTTATTATTATTATTTTCTTGTTTTTCTTGCAATTATTATAGATGATAATTATAATTTTATCTAATTTCGATGAAACTCAGTCTGGGTCACTATTTTGACAAGAAAACAGCAACGCAATGTTAAAAATATAAAAATCCTAGTTTGCGGCCAACTTTGTTGATTGTAGGCCGATTTAGATGAAACTCGGTTTTTGGTACTATTTTGATAAGAAAACAGCAACGCAATGTTACAAATAAAAAAAATTCAAGATGGCAGCCAACATTCTTGTTTGTGGGCCGATTTCGATGAAACTCGGTTTGGAGCACTATTTTGACAAGAAAACAAGAATAAAAAAATTAAAGATGACGGCCAACTTTGTTGATTGTGGGCCGATTTCAATAAAATTCTGTTTGGGGCACTATTTTAATAAGAAAACAGCAACGCAATGCTAAAAAAATACAAGTACAATTCATAGATTACGGCCAACTTTTTTGTTTGTCGGCTAATTTCGATGAAACTCAGTCAGCCTGCCTAGCATGACCGATTTATATCGCGTGATATAGCATTTTATCGACACTCAACTGACAAATTCCTTTGTCTTTTGACAGTTAAACGTGATAAAACGCTATATCACGCGATATAAATCGGTCATGCTAGGCAGGCTGGGTCACTATTTTGACAAGAAAACAGCAACGCAATGTTAAAAATATAAAAATCCTAGATGGTGGCCAGCTGCGTTGTTTGTAGGCCAGTGTCGATGAAACTCGGTTTAGAGCACTATTTTGACAAGAAAACGACAACGCAATGTTAAAATTATAAAAAATTAAAGATGGCGGCCCATTTTGCTGTTTGTGGGTCTATTTCGATGAAACCCGGTTTTGGGTTCTATTTTTTATTCGACGACCTTCGTGGTCGAGTGATTCGCACGCCGGTTTTCAAGGCGTCACCATCTCTTGAGGTCCGATCCCCGGCTGGATCAATATAGAAAATGAACTTTTCAATATTGTCTCAGGTCTGGGTGTGTGTCATACCACCGTTGTTTCTGATTTCCATAGCACAAGTGCTGTAGCTACTTACTTTGGGATTGGAGCAATGTATGTGATGTTGTCAAATATTTATTATTTATTTTGACAAGAAAACAGCAACGCAATGGTAAAAAACACAAAAGGGGCAGTCAACTCTGTTTTCAGGTTGATTTCGATGTTACTCGGTTGAAAAAAAGGAGAACAAATAAGAAGTTGGCCGTTATCTTGGATTTTATATTTTTTACATTGTATACCTGTTTTCTTGTCAAAATAGTGCCCCAAACTGAGTTTCATCTAAATTGGACCACAAACAATAAAGTTGGCGGCCATCTTGGATTTTTATATTTTTAACACTGCGTTGCTGTTATCTTGTCAGAATAGTGCCCCAAACAGAGTTACATTGAAATTAGCCCACAAACAAAAAAGTTGGCCGCTATCTTGGATTTTTTATATTTTTAACATTGCGTTGCTGTTATAATGTCAAAATAGTGCCACAAACCGAGTTTCATAGAAATTGGCCCGCAAACAATGAAGATGGCCGCCATCTTTGACTTTTTTTTATTTCTAACATTGCGTTGCTGTTTTCTTGTCAAAATAGTGTCCAACCGAGTTAGATTGAAATTAGCCCACAAACAATAAAATTACACATCTCGTGCCTTTCACGACCTTCTGTTACATTGAAAATGAAGTTAATGGCTTTTAATAAATATTTTTTTTTATTCCATTCTTATAGAACATTAATATTTTATTGAAAGGTAACCTAAGTACTATGTAAGTATAACAAATAAAATCTGAATTTCTACATAAAATAACCTAATAAAAAACTAATCAAAATCAAATGCAGCATGCGAGACTCTCGCGCCGACTTCATCATCACTCGAATGTGCGATAACAACCCTCATTGCAATTGCAAACTATGTTTACCTAGGCATCATCATCATACTCTCATTCAGTTTGGAATCGCAGAGTAACTAAGAAAGACATGTGACATGACTGATCAAGTCATTTCAAATCTCGAAATTGAAATAACAGCAACCCACGATATAATATTTTGAATCTACTTTTCTGTATCTACTCGTAAGTACCTATTGTGGCCCTCGGCTTGGCCTCGGGCCTCAAACTAAAACCCTTCTTCTGTTCAACTTTCGCTCAAGATTCGTTTATCCGTTTACCTACACACAAAAACTCACTACGACACGCCTAGAGATGTACGCCACGTGTACTGGAGATACTAGCGTCATCTCTTTTGCTCCTACAGTAATTACTAACAAAAAAAACGTTCATATTTTTTGGCTTCAGTGCAGTTAGTTGTAACTTTTTTAACCAGGATAGATTTTTTGGTGCATAGTAAAAATCTGCCCTAATGATAATATCGATACTTGGAAACAAGTTTCAAACCTGTACCATACTTTAAAAAAAATTGGGTCACACTGCCGTGCAAACGAATAGGTAGGTAGAAAAAAGATTGTCAAGAACTTCGATTAATTCATCCAAAACACTGTAACTTGAGTTATAGTGTTTTGGATTTATAGGCCTAAATCAATTAATTTAAGTGTCTTTTATATCCCTATTTTTTAGTTTTATATAATATATAAGGAGATATAAGCATATACATACAAAACAATGCAATATAATTTTATTTATGTTTTGTCATGCCAAAACACCCTACCTAATTCAAATTACAGTGTATTGGATTTACTGATTCCGCGAGACAAATAGTTATCGTGTTATGGTTAGCCAAATATGTCGGACCTATCGTGCAGTAGCATTTGCCTCGGAAGAGTAGCTCTATGATAAATGGTCGTACCAGGGTCGCGTCACGATCGCTCTAAAATGTGTGCGAGTGGACGCAGTAAAAAATGCATCCGGTAATTTAATTTTATTGAATCATGTACAACATTATGACCATCCGACCAGTGCTACTATAGCGTCAAAATTAAACAGTAAATCAATTCAAAAGGAAAATAAAAACTTCCACAACAAAGATCATCTTGGCGCTAATAGGCCATACGAACGTCGAGTTTAATAACACTGACAAGTATTACAAGTTTTATTTAATTAATTAAAGTTTAATTTTTTTTATCAAAAAAGAACTGTGGAAAAAAATAAAAAATACAAAATATAAAATCACTATAACAATAGGCAGTATCCGTACATTTCGCTACATAAAGGATAAGCTACAGCCCAGACCGTAAGAGTGAGGGACATTTAATATTTTCAAAATGTAGTCCAACTCCATATCTCTAGGGATTTTTTTCATTTTTTCAATATAGCTTTTCGTTTTTGAGAAATTTTAGATTTAGTGAAAAAAGACCCCGGAAAGTGTGTCATTTTTCTACATTTATGCGATTTTCGAAAAAGTTCTGGACTTTAAAAAAAATTTTTTTTACCATATTGTAGCCCTTGCCAAGACGCATCTTTTGACGCTTATCACATTCACGTAGACCCAAAACTCACTGGACCAGGGCGATGTCTCACTCTGGCTGAAATTGGGTACTTTACTGAAACTATCGAAAAAACATTTTCAATGTTAAAATTGGCCGCTATCTTGGATTTTTTTAATTTTTAACATTGCGTTGGTGTTATAATGTCAAAGTAGTGCCCCAAACCGAGTTTCATAGAAATCAGCCCGCAAACAACAAAGATGGCCGCCTTCTTTGATTTTTTTATTTCTAACATTGCGTTGCTGTTTTCTTGTCAAAATAGTGCCCCAAACCGAGTTTCGTCAAAATCAGCCCACTAACAAAAAAAGTTGGCCGCTATCCGCTATCTTGGAATTGGACTTGTATTTTTCGATAAAACGCTATATTATATATTATGTTTCTCTGTGCTAGGGGGCTGACCAAAGAATTTAAAAACAAAATTCAGGTCTTGGTGAGATCTGAACTTTACATATCTAACAGCTGTCAAATTCAAATTTATCAAACTTAAATTTTGTTGCAAGGTTGTTGGTGTTTTACAAATAACCCTGTGTAGTGTTTATTAATTGTACATACATCAATGTGATATTTATTAGACTATTACAGTAAATACCTTTGTAATAAAACTAGCGAATTATTAGTATTCGAGAACCTTTTATTATTAACTAAAACATTTTTTTGCAATTACTTTTTGGGAATCATTATTGGCACATTTACCCTACGACATCTCGCCTACAACAGCCTACAGTGCCGCGGAAGTAGCAGCCGCGCTGCGCGGGCCGCATAATTATTCGTAAATAGGTACCCGACGCGTTAGCCACCCGAAGTTGCTTTGTAAATAGCAGACGTGTCAGACTAATGCGTCTGCTATTTACAAGACCCCGAAGTGCTTTGTAAACAGCAAACGTACCGCGTCAGTATAATAAAAGAAAATACAAAAGATGTAAATGCTTATTGTTTTTTAGAGTTTATTATAGATTTTATAATTTTAACTGTCTTTTTCATAAAAACAAGCAAAGTTATAGGTTTATAAAGTGTTATTTTACTCTTTTCACAAATGATAAAGATAAAACTATATTTTAAAGGTGCAACAGCTAAAATAAAAATTATGGACTACCTATATAAATAAACCTTATATAGGTAAATATTGTATAAGCAATGTAAACATTCTAGAATATCGTAAAAACCATCAAAAAACTTTTGGTCCGACAGAGGTTCGAACCGAGATCTTTCGCGTATTAGGCGAGCAGCCTCACCGAAACGCCACAGTGACTTGACAGATTGCGGCAAAATTGGTCATCGCTCGATACTTTGATGCTCATCTACGTAAATACGAGCGCTCGCATGTTTACGAATATGCGCGCGGCCCCCCGCGCCTGCTCCGCCCGCCCGCTGCTTCGCCCCCTCAATATCTCGGTAGCCCCGAGCCGACTTCACCTTAATAAATCCTTGTCCTTTATTCTGTACAGAGTAAAACGTACGACTCGGTGACGGACAAGTTCATGGATTTCTCGTTCGAGAAGACGAATAGCGCGTACATGTTGTTCTACGAGCTCAGTCCGCCGCGCAGCCAGCGCGGCTCCGACTGCGGCCAGCTGGAGGAAGCACAGGTAAATATAAAGAGCCTGCGCTAAAGTGCTCCTACACAGCAGTTATAGTCCCCGCAAACTGCAGACCAAACTGTCGGCCGATAGTTGGAATCAGTATGAAGAAGTATGCAAGTGCGCACACTACAACGATTTAGTATGGGCCGATTCTTCATACAAAACCAACTATCGGGCCAACTATCGGCCGATAGAAAGTCTGTAGTCTGCGAGCACGCTTATAGTTTCAATGGCGGTCACATGATAAAAGACACCAGCCGATTTTCATACAAAAGAGGTCGATCTCTCGAGGTATAGAGATCTGAATCTCCAACATTCACTTCCTGGATAGCCATCATCATCATCACAGCTAGGTCAATCCTTGGCAGAGAACCAAGGCTCAAAAGTTATCTCGTTTGTATGAAAATCACCTGGGGCCGTACCGGCTAACGAATCGATTAACTATCGAAAAGTCTGTTGGGTTTCAAATTAAAACAGATAAATCGAGCCCCAATTGGGCCAAAATGGCGAACCCTAATTCATGATGTCACAAGAACATCGTTATCTTCCAAATTACGTCAACAGAAAGTACAAGACGAAATTCCTTACTTTGATTTTTCTGTTTTAAGTTGAAACTCGGCATACTTATAATCGATGCGTTAGCCGGTACGGCCCCTGGTGTCTTTAATTATGTGACCCCACTGTATAACCTTATAAAACAAATGTTATACAACTTTCTCTTAACTTTTTTTACTAATATGTTGTAGCAAAATGTTACACACTGTTATAGAATGTTATTGTGCTACACAATGTTATATGACGTTATATGACTGCTGTGTGGAAGCACCTTAATGATGAACTTCTTAGTTTCATCTTAATAGCAAATAATCTTTATTACTTATACAGGGTAATTTTTGGACCCTTAATCATTTGTCAGGTCATTCTATAACAGCAGTACAATAAATTTTATGGAATAAACAACATATTTTCCTTTTATTCCCAAATTTTTTCCTACACAAATAGTAATTTTTGTCACTGTTTGCGCATCGCACACACCGATACGCGCGAGCCCCTCACTCGTGCGCGAGGGCTAGGTTGAACTCTTTGGCACGATATTTATATTCAAATTCAACTTTACGTTTTTATAGTTGAGCCATTACAAAAGTGTGAACTGAATCATGTCATGATCTACAATAGGTGGAATGTTTGCTAGTTTATCTGTTGTCTTAAGCGCCTGACAAACTATAGATTACTTCTGTTTTCAATAAACGTGAAAGATTTGCTTTCCGTTAAAATATAGGTCCAAAATAGTACAGCTGTTTCGTATTTGGTACAGTCGTCGAGAGCGGAGGAATGTTCAAGTTCGTCGTCGGAGCGGCGCAACAGCGACGCGCTGCAGCTGTCGCTGCCGCCGGACCTGCTCAAGTGGATTTGGGACGACAATATGCAGTTTCTGCACGACAAGAACATCTTCCAGCATGCGTACTTCACGTGAGTTGGCATTGGAATATTTCATACTCAAACTTAATGTTGTGACATTAGAAAAATTGCAATATTGTTAGTCTATTTATCCTTACTTGTCCTATTTAGTAAACAGCATTATGACAGTTGTTATACGTCTTTTAAATTTAAACTATTATTTAAAAATATGTTGTCTTATTAAATCAAATTGTCACTAATATTTAGCAATTTCTTTCTTGTATTTTATAGTTGTGTTGGGTGAAGATTGTTTACCAAATAATACAAATAAGGATATAGAATATATTAAGACTGTATATCCGCATTTAAAAGAAATTAGCGTTTTTCTAAAGAAGTTATCTAAAGAATGAAAGCATTACTATTGATGTAAACTTTAGTTTTAGGAAGCAAAATTCTTAAATTAGTGCCGTATAGAGAGAAAAACATAATAAATAATCAGGTATTTTAAAACAAAGGGACAATCTGTTCAAGTGGAATTGGAGGTATTTTTCATAAACGTTTCAGCTGTAACAAATTACAAGAATACGACTCATACTTATTTTTTCACTTATTGTTTGTATTGTCAAGAAGTGCCCAGAGAGAAAATAAAAAAAACGATTCTAATCACAGAGAAATAAAATATAAAAAAATGCTCAAATCGGTACACTTTGACATGTTTTTTTACTGGTATTTACAGATTCTAAAAACATTTTTTTATTTTTCTTAGGAGTAATGAGGTATTTGTCTATTGTATTGCGTGTTTTTTATATACTTACATCTATTTAATAATCATTTAATAGGAATTTTCAAAGTTCGCCCTCATTACGGCTCGCGCAGAGTTGTTTTAATCATTTGTATTGAAAATTTAAAAATGGAACGTGATGCGCGTCTACACCCTTAAGACTGTGCAGTGTCTTGTATCAAAGTGTACACAGAAGTGGTTTGGCTCAGGTTCATGGGGCAGATGTGCAGCTCGGTACCGCAGTCGTTGCTGACGCTGCGGCCCGAGGTCACCGAGGTGGCGGCGAGGCTGTCCACGTCGTTCTTCATCGAGACCTTCATACACGCCAAAGAAAAGGTGAATACAGCGTTTATATACAGGCAGACTTTAAAATCTAGGGACAAAAAGAGATAGCGATACAAAAATTCTTAAATTTATACGTGTATTAACCAACTCCTGAAATTTTGAACCAACTCTGAAATCGCGAAAAAAAACAGCTCTTTCATACAAAAATTATAGGCCGCGAGGGGAGACGAGAACGGGGGTCACGAGAGGTGCGGGCGGCAGGGGTTCGCCGCCCGTCGCCCGCATCGCCCCCGTTCTCGTCTCCGCCCGCGCCCCTGTGCCCCGCAGGCGGGGACTCAGTTAACCGGTCGGCCTATAATAACGAAAATATAAAAATGTATGAAACAGCTGATTTTTTTTTACGATTTCAGAGTTGGTGCCATAGTAAAAGTTGTTCAGTTTGATGGTCCCATTTTCAGTTTATTCATTAACACGTTGTATAGACACCTAGCCGTATTTTTTTACCATTAAATATACGATCTCGTGTATTTGCCGGTAAATGGAGTAATTTTTGTAGTTATGAACTTTGCACTCAATGGACCTTAATGCGGCCCCAAAATATGGGTAGCAAACTTCCGATTAAAACTCCTAAAACCTCGACATATTGGAAAACGGCTAATTTTATGACTTTCTATATTTGCTTTTCCTTTTTTTACTAGCCAACGATGGTGTCATGGGTGGAATTGGTGACAAAACAGTTCAACGCGTCCGCGGCGGCGTCCGAGTGGTTTCTGGGCCATATGGCTGACGATACTTGGTGGCCGATGCAGGTATAGTTTACGAAAAATATCTATATCGATACATATAATAAAATTGTAAATTCTAAATATCTGTGCACGAGTCACGCAAAAATAGCTGAACGGATTTTGATGGGATTTTCACAGTTTGGTAGCTTTGGGTCCAACTTAAAAAACATACTTACCCATGTTTCATCTAATTCGGGTGGGTAGAACCTGGATGTTTCTACTGACTGAATAATAACTTTTGATGATTTAAATTTTGAAATTGAGCTTGAACCCTGTATATTTACTTATTAAGAAATAAGTTAATTAAATAATGTAAAAATTAAATTAAATAATGAAAAAATTTAATGTCTGGAAACGACATACGTATTTGTAAATATCGTTCCATTTGATAAAGCTGATAAGTTTTTTGCGCCCATTTTTCTTGTCAGATAAAAGACGTTAAAATGGGTGGTAGGGTAAAAGAATTGACGATTTAAAAAGGCTTATTATGTGAGCTTATTAAATTAAAGAATTTTTAATTTTAATTTTCTCTGTCCATGCAGACAAAGTCGCGGGCAGAAACTAGTGTAGAATATGCTTGAAGGATGCAAATTTCTTTACGGATTTTATATTACAGGTGCTGATCAAGTGTCCAAATCAAATGGTGCGACAGATGTTTCAAAGGCTATGTATGCACGTAATACAAAGGCTGAGGTGAGTGACTTGCTCCTGCCAAGTTATTTCCAACCTTATTTCTGTGTACTTATGTTGTAATCTGTTTGTTACAGATCTAGTCATTGTGCCTTATACCTGCAGGGTGTGGAAGAAGGCGAAGATAATAGCAAGTTGGGAGAAGCGAGTTGTGTTACTAGGTTTATAAGAATGTTGTTATCATTGGTGAGTCAAGTCGTTTAATGTTGTTTCTTATAGTCCGTAATTGCATCTAGAAATTGCGAAATTTCCTGTTTCCACTTTGGTATATCTCAGTTGGAGAGCGTTAAATATTTAGTTTGGAAATAGCCTTATAAAGCCGAATATGGTAAATAGAGACCATCAAACTAACCATTTTTTACTATGGAACTAACTCTGAAATATTGAAAAAAAAAATAGTTGTCTCATACATTTTGATATTTTCGTATGTAATAGCTGATCTTTTTTCGCCATTTCAGAGTTGGTCCTATAGTAAACTAGTGCAGTTTGATGATCCCTATCTACAATATTCGGCTTTATAAGGCTATTTCCAAACACCTTGTATTTATCATTATATTGTTTGTTATATTCCAACTCCACGACATGATACGATTATTTGTTGGTAACAGATGGAGAACGGAGCGAGGTCGCACTTACGGCACTTGACAGAATACTTTAGCTTACTGTACGAGTTCAGCAAGATGGGCGAGGAAGAGGGCCGGTTCATGCTGCGGATCAACGCCATATCCACCATGCTCGCCTTCTACCTTGGGCATAATACGCACACGGTAATATACACACCCTCAAGGGTCCATGATAGGAAAACATGGTTTCCGGGGTCATATTTTTATATAGAAAACGTAAAGTTGTAGCCACAAAAAAAAAACACGACAAGCTAAGGAGATTCTCTAGTAGCTACAAGTATTAAATTGCGTATAAACCTCACAGATGATTGTAAAAAAAATCAGAATATCATCAAAAGCGCTTGTGTAGGGTCATAATTTGGCGTAAATAATAGCGGAAATATATTGAATTCTACATCAAAATACACTTTAACGCACTGTGCAGTAGCTCCAATAACTTTTTTTCAAGAAAGATAATTATGCTAAAGATAATGATGAAAAAAAAACGAAAAACATCGAAAAAGTGCAAAAGTGAGGTTATTCTCCATACTCTTTAGACGTAAAGAAAAAGACAGAGACAAATGTTTCCGCGTAACCGAGCCTTAAATTGAGAGATAAAAGTTTATTATATAGGGGTTTTGAAATAATATGTTGTTTTGATGAATTCGTCTTCATTTCTCAAAATAATAGAATAATAGGTATTTCTGAAAAGAACAGTTGACATATTTTAATTTCTAACTAACTTCAGATGAGTTGTTTCGTCATGATTTTCGAAATCATTTAACTATAGTTATTTCAATTTAAAATAATCAAATTATTAATATTTTTCTCATTTTGAAGTTTAAATTCAGCTTTTTGCTAAACTTCGACTTTCACGCCTTTAGCATACCTCCGTCACGAAACAGTTCCAGTGAAACCGCGGTAGTTCCGTCCGCCATGAATTGTCTTCTGTCGTTGACGATATATGACGACTTTCGCTTGTGCCAACGGTCGAAGCCGAATCGGGTGGAATCGCGCGTGAAAAATCTGCATTAAAACAGGCTGTTCGCATTTGTTTCGCTCGTCGAAGTCATGGCGGAACCCACTGCAGTGTTTCGCGGCGAAGGTGTGCTACAGGCGACATCACTTTTGCACTATGTAGTTCATTAAAACTTTTGATTCTTTATTGATTGTTTCAAAATATTCGGAGACTATTTCTTGCTTATTCATTCATATGATTGTCTCAAAATTCCCCTTTGTTTTAGGCGGAATCGCCTACGGAAGAAGCGAGTGGTAGCGCTAGTGCAAACACAGAAAGTGCTGGAGACAAACTGAGGCCGGGCGCGCTAGACAAGATGGTGGCGCTCGTAGCGGGGCTGGTGGAGCGGTCGCGGGACGCCGCTGGGCATCTGGCGCTGCAGGAACCTGATGCGAGAGCGTTGCTACATGCCAAGGTAAGAACTGGAATTGTCTTGAGATAAGATGTACTTAATAATGTTAGAATCCACCAGATTCTAATAGTTTTTTCAAAAAGCTAACATATCAGTAAAATAATAACAATTAGCTTTGAAAGAGTAAAGAACGAGAACAACGAACTATACGCCTGATACTTACCTTTTTCCCTATATTTATGTTCGTAACTTTAATAGTACATTATGATATAAGTGCGGTAGGTTGAAAATTACAGCCGAGGCGACGGCTCGGGCTACAAGAAAGCAGAGGCTGTAATTATCAAATCGCACGTAAGTCATACGACGTTTTATAACATATTTGCGAGGAAATAAAACCGGGACTTTCTTAAACGAATAAATTTTTAATCACTTGTTAAAGTACCTAGTTATAAAAAAAATAACAATTTATAAAATTGACTGTTACGTTGCCAGTTGGCACTTTTAATGTTGTCAAGTTATTATTATTTGTCTCTATCTCACTCTCTTGAGTGATGGTAGGAGAAACGAGACCGCAGAGTAGTGCAGGCGGCGCCGGCGGCGGCGGCAGCGGCGGCGGTGGCGGCGGCTGCTCGTTCGTTAGACGGAGCATCTTGATAAACCGTGCGGTAATGTAAAGTAAAACGCACAGTTTATCAATAAAACCGTGCGTTTTACTTTACATTACCGCACAAGTTCGTAATGAGATACAATACGATATTGAAATTGGTGTAATAAGAGACCCTTTACGAGCAAATATGTTATAAAAATGTTTACAATGTTAGTTTAAGTTAATAAAAAACCTCTCGTGGGGTTGATCAGACCATCAAACTAAACAACTTTCATTATGGGACCAACCTTGAAATCGCGAAAAAAAACCA
Organism: Agriphila tristella; assembly: GCA_928269145.1. Taxonomy (NCBI): domain Eukaryota; kingdom Metazoa; phylum Arthropoda; class Insecta; order Lepidoptera; family Crambidae; genus Agriphila; species Agriphila tristella. The sequence goes on along the minus strand of OV743443.1, from coordinate 18,197,865 downwards.
GCTGTTTCATACATTTTGATGGAGTAGGTAGGATTGTGCTTTTGTATGACGTGATTTCGAGGTTTGTTTCATAACGAAATTTGTTCAGTTTGATGGTCTGATCAACCCCACGAGAGGTTTTGTATTAATTTTATTATGTTCGGAATACCAACAGCAGTTATACATTGTATGGAAACAAATTCTTCAATCTACTTAGCTATTAACAGGTATTCGCATATGGATAATAAGATGTACATAGACCACATTAAGCTATTTGCAGAATAGTCTTAAGAGCAACATAACTTACAAAAGTATTATCATTATCAAATGTGTAACTGAACTAGTCACTTTCAGAGTGGGTGCCGAAAAACTCGGAGATAAAAAGATTTGTTATATTTTTGGGTTTAGTTCGAAACAGTTCTAACTCGCTATTGCTTTTTTTGATAGGTCGTTGAAAAGGTTACTCGCACGGATGAAAAAAGAGTTACGATGATAATTTGAATTACATCTAGGTATGGCTAAAGGTTGATTACGTCTTACCGGTAGTTTGCGTGGTACCCATATGTTAACTTGCTTTAATAAAGCTGGGCAATCAATAACACCACCAGCAATTTTTAACAGGCAAACAATGTCAGAAACCTGCCGTCTCTTTTCCAGAGGTAGGAAGTGATACCTAACACATCTCGTTTCATAACCATCGTCCCTAACCTTGCATTTAAATTGTAAATATCTTAGATTTTTTTAAATATATTCAATTCGTGAAATGTAGACGTTGTATTGTGGATTCCAGACCACTGAAGCATATTTAATTAACTAAAAATAACCTTGTATAGTAAACATCAGTTCTCAATAAGTTATTTTTTTGTGTGCAGGGATTTCCATTCATCTACCAGCAGACGCGCGACTGCCTAAATCTTCAGCAGACTCGTTCGCTGATATTCGCGCTGTGCCGGTGGAACGAACCGCTTGCGCAGAAAATCGTCAGCATGATTTTTCAAGCCATCGCCAAGCATTCTGAAGTAAGTTTTATTTTATTTTTACTTCAAATAGTGTATGACTGTGGTTTTATTTTCAAGTATATGTATGTATAGAAAATAGCGGACGCCCGCAGTTTTACCCGCGTGGTTACCGGGAATATCAGGATAAAAAGTATTGTATGTTTTAATCTAGGCTATCTTCTATCTGTGTGCCATTTTTCAACCAAATCCGTTCAGTAGTTACATCCAAACCCACAAACTTTCACAATTATAATATTTGTAGGATAGTAGGATTAAATGTTGAACTGGAAATAATCTAGCTTGCAATGACTAGTTTCTTGAAATGTCTTACTGTTCTATACTCAAAAGTAAACATTTAAATTGTATGGTGCCTGCACGCCTGCAGTTTAGTTTTGATTTCTACTATCTACTGACTATTTATGCTTTTGGTAGCTTGCAATATAGCTAAGCTATCGTAGGTGTGCGAGAGCTTTAACTTAAGAGCGAGCCCTGTTCCTAAGTGGCTGGCGTCGTCGTATCGAGTATGCAGATTACGGAGCGGAGGAACAAGTAGATGGCTATCATTGACGCTAAAGAACGCGCCCGCTTGCACTCCGGAGAATTTTAAACATTTCGAGTGTTTGGTGCGCCAGATTCAGTGTACAGTCCATTCGTTTAGATAGTGTCGCCCTTTTATCGCGCCGCCTTTGCACGTGCCGCTTCTTGTCAAAGGATGCCGCCGCATAAACAAAGGATACCGCGTGCGGCGAACACCCGCAAGTGAATTTGGATTTTGGCAGTTTGCATCGAAGCGCTGGTAGCGGCGCTGTAGTAAAAGGTTGTATTTGTTGACTCTGCTACATACACAGTCATTTTGTAGTCGTTTTAATTAACTTAAGGGTGTGTTGTACCAATGAAACTAAACATTTTTGCCCAAGAAACATGGGTCAAAAAATGACCGTGTATATGCTTTCGTCCTTGGGAGGTCAGTGAAATGACTCAAGATGAAACTTTAAGTGAACCAACAAAAAAAGACGGGTGTTTTGTAAAACATGTAAACAAATTATTATGTCCAATGTCCATCGAAATTGTGTTCAAATATCGATATTTTGGTAATTCGATTCGGAAAGTGATAATGTTGTATCTATTATCATAAATACAGATGATAATAACTCCGACACTTCGAGTAATGAAGAATAGTGGTCTAATTTTACTTTACGTATACCTACATACTCAATTAATTTCATTAAAATTATCTTTGCACCGCGCTTGTGTGTATTATTTTTATGCGTATTTTATTACAATAAACACAAGGGACACAAGTGCTTGCGTGCGTGGTGTACCCGAATCAATATCACTATCTAACCGAATAGACTTTACACATTGCATTGTCACTCAGGCATAGGGTTGTCATACGTCCCGAAAAAGCGAGATTTGTCCCGCTTCACTATTACTACAAAGTATAAAACAAATTTGCTTTCTCTGTCCCTGGATATATCCCTATGTATGCTTATATCTTTAAAACTACGCAACGGATTTTGATGCGGTTTTTTTAATAGATAGAGTGATTCAAGAGGAAGGTTTATATGTATAATACATGGTATCAAATTCCACACTACACCGAAGCGACGCGAGGGCGGGTCGCTAGTTTTAAATAAAATTAAACGTTCTGCCAGAATTTTCAAAGGTGTCCCGATTTGCGCGCAGAACAAAAGCCTCACGCACGCACGCTCCACCATGTCGCGCGGACACGAGTCCACGGACGACCGCATGCCACAGCTGGAAGTGTGAAGCACGACCAGTGCACAGAAGGTGGTAAATGAAACGTCAATGTTACAATTTACCAAGATATATTGAAAAAAAAAGGTCTCAAGGGAGGTACACCGATCTTCGTTTCGTGGTAGTCGCCTTGTAGTATAAAAAGCACTTAGCTTGCGTTTTGCCTAACGGAAGCAGAAGCGCATGTGCAGCACGAGGGCTACGCGCTCAAGGTGAGGCGAGTGCGCAGGCTCGGCGTGGTGTTGCTCCGGGGTAGGCCGGAAGCAGCAGGTGGTGACTCGGGCAGGTAGGTGCCCGGAGGTGTAGTGGTAGGCGGCGCAGGAGAGGGTCCGGTAGGGGAACTCCTGCCCGTAGGTACGACCCTGGAATGTTACACAAAAGGTATGAACAGGTGTTCACTAATTCTTAACGCTGCTAAATAGGTGCTAGGGCAGATGGCTACAATTGAAAAGTCTCAAAAAAAGATTATTGACCATAATAATCAAAATGATTATTTTGGTCAATTTGATCAAACTAACTAATTTGACTATAATATTACTTATGGTGAGCATTCGAGCACTTCACCCTATTAACATGTTTGAAAAGAATAATTTTATTAGTAGAAAGGTATATTTTAATAAAAGGGAATAATAATTTAATGCTTAATTTTGAAAGGCAATTTAGAATATTATAAAATAAACATTAAGATCGGGATTCACCCATTGGCAGCGTCGTAGGTTATAAAACGAAATCATTTCATTGCAAGATAGAAATTGAATTGATGTTGGTTACAGTTTTTATTCACAAGCTATTTAGTAGCTCATACAAAATACTATTACCTGCCTTCTGAGTTTACTGTAAACAAGGATTTCGTTCTGCATATCACTTTCCACAAAATATTGCTGCACATTGATATGAATCGTTTACACTCGATAAGAATTTAGCACAAAAATCACACTGATTAAACCATTAGATATTAATATGAGAAAAACTATTAGATATTTGATTAAGGTATTTAATATGAGAATTCACTATAAAAATTTATAAGGAATTGAAATGCAAAACGAACGTATTATAGCTACACTCACCCTAGAAACGGGGTTGCACAACACAAAGAAATGAAATGAAATTAATGTAGGTAACTTGTTAAGGTTACGAATGTTTTGAAAAGAAGAAAAGGATTTTTGCGAATCGTTCGTATTTATAGCAAGATAAATATCGAGAAGCACCTCAAAACAGCGAGAATGATCTAGCAGTCCCGGTCTTATCCTATTGGTCGAGCTTGACATAACGAAGGTGGATGTCATTATAGACAATGACAGCGTCTGTCACAGTGTGACAATACGGCCGCGTTCCGAGTCGCGATTTGGAATAAGGCAGAGGTCAGAACTTCCCACATTCCACAGGTGAAGTGATGAAATGAATTTTTAAGAAAAGTTCGACAGTAATTATTAGTTATAAGTAGTAGGTTTTTAGCAACCGTTACATATCCCCCCTCTTAGAGGCTCATGAAATTTTGAAAATTGAGATTTTATTTTTTCAAAGTTTTGGCAAGCTGCCTTAAGTGCTTCTATAGTTAAAATTGGCCATGCTGAAGCCAATGCATTTGCATAGCAAGGACGCACGTTATGCGACAATATTTCCAGTTTTTCGTCCTCAGGCAAGGGTTTGGTAAGTCGTGAGAACATGCCATCCATTATGGACAGGTAAATACAAATAGATTCACCCTCACCTTGAGTACGAGACCGAATTTCAGATAAAAACTGATAGTCAAAGTCGTGTAAACTAAAATCGGCCTTCAACAATTCCGTTAATTGGGACCAATTATGAACTTTGGGTTTAACGCCACGGAACCAATGCAGGGCATCGTCTGTGAAAATCTCATAACCAAAAGATAACACTTTATCGTAGCTGATACCTCTTGATTCTACAAATTCATCCACTTTTTGAATGAAGGATCGGACACAAGACTTCCCGCTAAATTTAATTTTGGAAAAATCAGGTACCGTATTACGATCAACAACTAAATTAATAACTGATTTTTCCAATTCACCGACGTTTGCACTAATACTGGATTTCGCCTCATCAACCGGTGTCAACGACTTAATCTCTTTCGTTTGGAACTCAAACATAGATTGACAATCCGACAGAAGAATCAGCAAGGAGTCATCATCAACCTCGATTCTATTCAATCTGTGGTATATATGATTAAGCAAAACTTCAGTTCTTAAGAATAAGTTTTTCTCAAATTTAGATTTTAAAGATTTTAAGTTCTTAAAAGATTTTTCAAGAGAGGCCTTAACACTCTCAATATCCTCAGATGGAGGCAAGTGTGAAGTTAAAATATTCTCGGAAGGAAGATCTTTAGATAGTTTAACAATCTGTTTTCGCAATTCTTGAACCGAATCAGCTGGGGTTTGACCACGCAAGGCCACTTCGTATTCAAGTTCTGACTTTTGAAGCGAAAGAAAATTTACTGAACGTTCAACCATGATTACGACAGTTAAAAAAAATAAAAGTAAAACGAAACCAAACTAAGGTGAGTGTAGCGTGAGCCTAATCAATTGCAGCACAATAAAAAAATTAAGTGGGTAGCTACAAAAAAATAAGGTTAAAATTTAAAAAAATTCAAAAAAATTCGTGAAACAACGTTAAAAAATTTAAATAAGCACTAAAGCGCAGTAGCAAAAGTACTTGTACGTTTTAATAGTTAACAACGGCTTAGTGACCGTTAGTTACACAGTAAAGGTAGGTAGGTACCCACCTAAAACACAAAAAAATCAAAATTTAGTAAAAATAAAAAGGCGAGAACCACTGAGCGAAAGATCTTGAGCGAGTTGGGCGCCACTGCCACAGCTGGAAGTGTGAAGCACGACCAGTGCACAGAAGGTGGTAAATGAAACGTCAATGTTACAATTTACCAAGATATATTGAAAAAAAAAGGTCTCAAGGGAGGTACACCGATCTTCGTTTCGTGGTAGTCGCCTTGTAGTATAAAAAGCACTTAGCTTGCGTTTTGCCTAACGGAAGCAGAAGCGCATGTGCAGCACGAGGGCTACGCGCTCAAGGTGAGGCGAGTGCGCAGGCTCGGCGTGGTGTTGCTCCGGGGTAGGCCGGAAGCAGCAGGTGGTGACTCGGGCAGGTAGGTGCCCGGAGGTGTAGTGGTAGGCGGCGCAGGAGAGGGTCCGGTAGGGGAACTCCTGCCCGTAGGTACGACCCTGGAATGTTACACAAAAGGTATGAACAGGTGTTCACTAATTCTTAACGCTGCTAAATAGGTGCTAGGGCAGATGGCTACAATTGAAAAGTCTCAAAAAAAGATTATTGACCATAATAATCAAAATGATTATTTTGGTCAATTTGATCAAACTAACTAATTTGACTATAATATTACTTATGGTGAGCATTCGAGCACTTCACCCTATTAACATGTTTGAAAAGAATAATTTTATTAGTAGAAAGGTATATTTTAATAAAAGGGAATAATAATTTAATGCTTAATTTTGAAAGGCAATTTAGAATATTATAAAATAAACATTAAGATCGGGATTCACCCATTGGCAGCGTCGTAGGTTATAAAACGAAATCATTTCATTGCAAGATAGAAATTAAATTAATGTTGGTTATAGTATTTATTCACAAGCTATTTAGTAGCTCATACAAAATACTATTACCTGCTTTCTGAGTTTACTGTAAACAAGGATTTCGTTCTGCATATCACTTTCCACAAAATATTGCTGCACATTGATATGAATCGTTTACACTCGATAAGAATTTAGCACAAAAATCACACTGATTAAACCATTAGATATTAATATGAGAAAAACTATTAGATATTTGATTAAGGTATTTAATATGAGAATTCACTATAAAAATTTATAAGGAATTGAAATGCAAAACGAACGTATTATAGCTACACTCACCCTAGAAACGGGGTTGCACAACACAAAGAAATGAAATGAAATTAATGTAGGTAACTTGTTAAGGTTACGAATGTTTTGAAAAGAAGAAAAGGATTTTTGCGAATCGTTCGTATTTATAGCAAGATAAATATCGAGAAGCACCTCAAAACAGCGAGAATGATCTAGCAGTCCCGGTCTTATCCTATTGGTCGAGCTTGACATAACGAAGGTGGATGTCATTATAGACAATGACAGCGTCTGTCACAGTGTGACAATACGGCCGCGTTCCGAGTCGCGATTTGGAATAAGGCAGAGGTCAGAACTTCCCACATTCCACAGGTGAAGTGATGTAATGAATTTTTAAGAAAAGTTCGACAGTAATTATTAGTTATAAGTAGTAGGTTTTTAGCAACCGTTACACGCATCTCTCCTGCCCCGCGTCAACTCGATCGTCCTGAGTGGTTCATTCGGCTTGAGACAGCAACATGCATGAAGCACCGCGTGTGTTTTTGCACTGCGGTCCGCTACCGACCATTTATTAATTTTGTCCCGATCGTATGTGAATCGTCTTGTTTTTCCGCCTTCTTAAACCAAGAAGGGCCCTATAGCAACAGGCAGGATAAAGTACGATAAGTTTGTAGGTTATTTCCGTCTTTACAGCGAGTTGTTTGTTGCAGACTTGTGGACCATTTTTTAAGTTGCTAACCCTGCTGGTGGAGGGCAGCGGGGGCGGGGCGGGTGCGACGGGCGGGCTGCCGTGTTTCACGCAGCTAGTGCTCGCGCGCCTATGGGACGTGGCGGACGTGTGCCCGCACGCCGCGCTCGAGTGGCTCGCACTGCAGGTACTATACTACATGCGTGTGTGGAGGCAGCGGGGGCGCGACGGGCGGGCTGCCGTGCTTCACGCAGCTAGTGCTCGCGCGCCTGTGGGACGTGGCGGACGTGTGCCCGCACGCCGCGCTCGAGTGGCTCGCACTGCAGGTACTATACTACATGCGTGTGTGGAGGCAGCGGGGGCGGGGCGGGCGGGCTGCGTGCTTCACGCAGCTAGTGCTCGCGCGCCTGTGGGACGTGGCGGACGTGTGCCCGCACGCCGCGCTCGAGTGGCTCGCACTGCAGGTACTATACTACATGCGTGTGTGGAGGCAGCGGGGGCGGGGCGGGCGGGTTGCGTGCTTCACGCAGCTAGTGCTCGCGCGCCTGTGGGACGTGGCGGACGTGTGCCCGCACGCCGCGCTCGAGTGGCTCGCACTGCAGGTACTATACTACATGCGTGTGTGGAGGCAGCGGGGGCGGGGCGGGCGGGCTGCCGTGCTTCACGCAGCTAGTGCTCGCGCGCCTGTGGGACGTGGCGGACGTGTGCCCGCACGCCGCGCTCGAGTGGCTCGCACTGCAGGTACTATACTACATGCGTGTGTGGAGGCAGCGGGGGCACGACGGGCGGGCTGCCGTGCTACACGCAGCTAGTGCTCGCGCGCCTGTGGGACGTGGCGGACATGTACCCGCACGCCGCGCTCGAGTGGCTCGCACTGCAGGTATGTTTTTATAGCTGGAAAGCACACCTAGATCCTTATTTTGCGACTTGGAGAATAAAGAACTTGTTTAAATATGTTTTTTTATTAATTTTTACTACTGTAGTAACTTTGTTGGCGGAATTTCTTGCAATGTTGGAAATTTTGACACGGAATCGATGGGTTGATTTCAACGGTCGGCATTTTTATTGTTATAGTGTGGGTTTCAACTTACTTATATTGGTTTTTGTGTGACAGGTGCCCCGCAACAAGGCCGCGCACGCGTGGGCCCTGCGCACGGCGGACCGGTGGGTGGAGCAGCAGCTGCTGGCGTCGTGCGTGGCCCGCGTGCGCGCCGCCGCCGCGCTGCTGCTGGTGGCGCTGGTGCCGTCGCAGCACTTCCGCGCCGGCTACACGCGCGCGCGCCCGCCGCCCGCCTCCCCGCACCCCGCCAAGCTGCCCGACACCGCGCACCACACGCTGCACCAGGTGCGTGTAGTACTACAGCCGCCGCTAGTGGCGCTGGTGCCGTCGCAGCACTTCCGCGCCGGCTACACGCGCGCGCGCCCGCCGCCCGCCTCCCCGCACCCCGCCAAGCTGCCCGACACCGCGCACCACACGCTGCACCAGGTGCGTGTAGTACTACAGCCGCCGCTAGTGGCGCTGGTGCCGTCGCAGCACTTCCGCGCCGGCTACACGCGCGCGCGCCCGCCGCCCGCCTCCCCGCACCCCGCCAAGCTGCCCGACACCGCGCACCACACGCTGCACCAGGTGCGTGTAGTACTACAGCCGCCGCTAGTGGCGCTGGTGCCGTCGCAGCACTTCCGCGCCGGCTACACGCGCGCGCGCCCGCCGCCCGCCTCCCCGCACCCCGCCAAGCTGCCCGACACCGCGCACCACACGCTGCACCAGGTGAATTTTAAGCTGAGATCCCAGAGATGTTGCTATAGTAACATCTCTTTCTAGCTGTAAACAAAAAAAAAGAGACTCATTGATAGCCATTCAAACTGATAAGTTTTAAGAGATTGTAATACGGGGGCAGGGCTCTGTCACTCCGCGCGTCAGTATGAATGAAGCGCTCGGCATCCTCAACGAGGACCAATTTTATACGTTTAATTTTAATTTAATTTATTTAGATATAATTTATGGAAGGGAGTGTTGTACGACCTGAATTGCACTTTATTGTGTCGGAGCAAGTGTCCCAATTTATTTAAAAGATTTTACGGAGTGCAACTTCTGTACGCTAGTACTATTATCTATTATTTGTTCCGTCATCGATATCCGGAATCCATATTGAGTTAAGCCTTCCGTTTTTCTTGCGTTTCCGTCTGTCTTACCCTCTTTCCGCTAGGAGCGCCACCTGTTTCCGTATCCTGTTGTCCGTATTTCCGGCAAATGGACGCCATGTTTGCGGCCGTTTATTTCGTCATTATAGCGTCGTTTTTCGTAGCGTTCACACGTCTAAGAAATTTTACGGGAGGTTTCCCTATTTTAAATTTAGTTATTTTGCCCTCTTTTTCGCGATTAAAAGTAAAAAAGTGCAATCGTCAAGTAAAAGCAAGTGCGTCGCAGTCATCATGTTCAAACTGCGGAGACGGTGTCGGGTAAGCTGGCAGCAGCTGGGGCCGGCCCGCAGCCTAGAATGCGGGCCATGTCACGTAAGTGATTCCAAATCTGTGTTTTATAGTAACAAGTGAGTTTTTTTTTATTACTACTTTGATTACGCACCCACAGTTAATCATTGTAATATCTGGCATGAAAATGAGTCACACTCGATATTACGCATAGTTTAGAAAATAGCGATGCTGTTGATGTATTCATTTTGTGACCACTATCTGTCACGTGTATCGAGTATTCTGCGCAGTGGAAGCAAGGATCCTAATCCAAAGTTGATCCGACGTTAGTAGTACGTCGTTTTAAATACCGGCGAGTAGCATTCTATCCAATTTGTTGCCGATGTGAAAAAGAAATATTTATAAATCCTGGCTTTATCTATCTTAAAATTAATAACAAGATATTATAAAGACTTATGAGTAGTCTTTCAATAACAAGGATTTATGTTTATAACTCTCCTTTACTGTGCAGTAACTTGCCATTGCCAGTCACGAATGTAACGGTTATTTAGAATTAGGATAATTTTTAATCATATTCTTGATTAGTCGCGTAAAACTGAGTGGACACCGATACCAGTTATTTTAAATAGTTAGCTTTTATGAAAGTGAGCGACAATAATTTACAAATAACATGCGGCACATAAACCAGATTAGTTAACGCTGCGATCTCCATCCTGGCTGCCAAGCGTGGAGATTATAGCGACATCCTCGCAACTAAGAGGTTTTTTTCTTGCGGTGGAATATATCATCACCATCATCATATCGGCCGCGCCACGCCCACGGCTGGGTATGGGCCTTCACCAGGGGTCTCCGCGACGGTCGGTCCTGCGCTGCCCGCATCTGGCGGCGCGCCGCGACCGCGCGCCGGATCGTCGGTCCACCTTGTTCGGGGGCCTATCCAAGGAGCGGTGGAATATAGGAGGGTTGTAATGATAAATAAAATAAAATAAAAATAAAAACATTTATTTTCAAAAACACTTTTACATTGCAATATTGAGTTGCTCTCATATGAGGTCAGCCTGTGTTATGGGGATTATAAAAGATAATGTAACAATGATGATAACGTAATTATTCCTTGAAATCTTTTATGATTATTTAAGTGCCTGGTTGGGTTGCCTTATCTGCTCCGTGCAGAGGTATTAATTGATGCTTATCGCTTTTTATAGTCAATTCTAATTCTGATACTTAGTCGAGGCATCCTCAGCAGGCTCTGTACTAGTAGTGGTCCCAGAAGGAAGGTTCCTGCCTACAACCAACTGAAAGAATAAACTCTTTCATTCCATGGCTACTAAAGCAAAGGTAAGACCAATAAATTCACAACAGAAACGAAAGCAGTCAAGGACAGGACGATTTGCTGCCGCTCCTCAGCAAGATGCAGAAATTGTCGTGCTTGATTTGACGACCGTTCGAGGTTAATCGTAAGATCTTTCGCAAATTAACTTTTTGGCACCTATTACATCTGACTGCATGGTGCATTAAACATATCCACAAACTGAAGGTAAATATACAAAATATTTCATTTTTCAAATGACATGATTAGCACTGTGTGTTCGAGGGAGCGGTTCCGTCATCCAACTTCCTGTCAACTCTTTTCCTGACTTTGAGGTTGGACGGATCATTTCGATCAATTATCAGTTTGATAAGACTGAACGGGTTTGTATGTAAGGAAGTTACTTTCATTTACCTTTATTACTTGCCTTAGTCCTGCAATTGGACGGCATACAATACAGTTACATTTGAGCGATGCTTATGTTCTATTGCTAATATAATAACTCAACAGCGCCGCAGTTTTCTCAGGCCGAGCTACTGATACACTTACCAGACAAACTTGCCTTTCGGGCTGTCTGCAATGCCAGGTATTCTTACATCAGTCACCAATTTGGTTACAAAACCCCTCACGAACCACGACATTCGCTGCTTCATCTACCTGGCTGATTTTCTACTGGCTAATCGGTCGTACAAGTGGCTGCAACAACAGGTCAGAAATACTGTCGCTTTACTACGACTGGGATGGACGGTCTCAATTTTGAGAAATCTGTTCTGGTTCCGACGTAACGTCTGGAGTTTCTGGACGTTACCTGGGGCTCACGAGGCAACTCAAGTCCCTGTCGGAACCTTAGTGCCACACGCGCCGCAGTGCACTTACAGAACAGAGAGGCAGTTGGTCCCTCAGACAGGCCTAGCTCCTAATGGGGTGACCCAACTTTGCCTCGTCCGTCATCCCGAGGGAAAGGCACAGCAGTCGGACACTGCAATACTTCAGCCGACAGCTGCCTAAATCCCAACCATACTTACATATTTATTTCCGGAACCAGTCTTGCCGAAATGAATTCGTAAGTAATGATGGCATCGAGTTCAACACCACTGCACAAGTGAACACGAAGTCCATCGTGCTCAGCACGCATCCGACGTGGAGCACAACTAGGACAGAAGTCCGCACCAGGTTAGTCGTCCACGAAACAATGGAACTGGCACCTCTACTGCAAGGAGCTGGCTGCGATACATCTGTCTAACAGCATCCGAGACATCCTGACATACTCCTATAAACAGGTAACTGTACTATCATTGCCTAAATTTAGAAGGAAGAACGAGGACCACAAAAGTTGTAGAACTGACCAGACAGCTGCAGACCCTGTTCGATTATCTAAACGTAACTTTGATAACTCAGTACTTCCCCGGGCGATACTATGAAGAAGTAGATTGCACTGTCACATAAAACCGATCCGGAGTGAGTCCTGTTACCCGTTACCGCTGGCAACGACGACCATGCTCTAGCCCCAGGGGAAGCCAGTGGTGGTGGTCCTGTTTGTTTCGAGAGCAACACACGTCGTGTCGCAATTCGTATCGATATTTATATACACGAGACCACGATGCTGCATTTCACAATGCATTTCTCCGTCGATAGGACAACCTACCTATAGCTTGCATAGTAGTTTCTAGCGCCCAACCTTGTACCCTAAGGCTAAATCGTCTTGACTCAACTCGTGGCCTTATCGCTTCATCTCGACTCGTGGTCTCATCACCTCAACTCAGCTCGTGACCTTTTGTAACTTCTAAATGGGACAAAGTATCTTGGTCGATGGATCTAAAGCAGAAGCTGTTCAGATGTCACGTTAGATTCAGAACCTGCCACAAGTTTTTCGAGATAAAATCAAAATCCGGCGAATGTTTGCAACGTGTTCTTGAGACAATTCTATTTTTGCATGTAAAGTCACTGTTCGTTTACGGCAAACTGCAGATAGTCGACCATTCAAACATACCTATATGCATCTACATGGAGTAAGTGGAAAAAGTTACGTTTACCTAATTTAGTTATTTAACCTGAACCTGGCTTGTTTCTGTAGCTCAACAGCACCGCTCAGCAGTACCGCAGCTTTTCAAGGTGAGCCACGTTTACAAGTTGACATGCCTGCCTTGCAGCCTGTCTGCAGCGCCAGGTATTTCCGCTTCAGTCACCAAGTGATTCGCAGAACACCTCAGGCCTCACCTCAGACTCAACGTTCACTTGCGTTGTGTGTCTGGATGGTTTCTACTATTGGCTTGAACTATAGATCAGGAATAGTCATTTTACTACTATGACTGGGACGGACAGTCTCAATTTCGAGATATCTGTTCTGGTTCTGACGTAACGTCTGTAGTTTTTAGGCGTTACCTGGGATACACGAGGCAACTCAAGTCCCTGTCGGAACCGTAGTGCTACGCACTCCGCAGTTCACTTACAGAACAGAGAGGCAATTGGTTCCTCAGACAGGCCCAGTGCCTAATGAGGAGACTCTATTTTGCCTCGTCCGTAATCTCGAGGGATATGCACCGCTGTCGGACACTGCAATTATTCAACCAACTAAATGGTGAGTAAAGATGGCTTCGAGTTCACCACCGCTGCACAAGCACTCTACGAGCTCACCACAGATTGAATATGGTCTAAGGAGCACAACTAGGACAGACAAGCGTCCTTATCAGGTAATATCCCTCACCATTGTAAGCTGTACCTTGAGGAGGCTGGAATTGAGGCGTCACCTGGATCTGTTCGATCAGCGGTTTCTTCATTGATTCGGTTAGAAAACTTTTTATAGATCAGATTTTTGCCAATGGAAACTGGTGACAAGAACAGAAATTTTAGTATTATTACCAAAATGCAATTTTATTTGCTATTATTTTATGAAATCTGTCGAATAAGCTACATAATGCAGTTCTGAATTTACTTAACATGTTACAAAATTGTTAAGTTGGATTTTATTTTAAAGCGAATACGTAAATTGTTTTCTGTTTTTATCATGATCTTTTACAACTTCAAGGTCACACTTCGTTTACCTTTATACTACACATTATAGCATCACATCGTATACCAGGAGAAACCAAACACATCACTCAATATGGATTCCGGATATCGATGACGGAACAAATAATAGAGAGTTTTACCTACCAATAAAACTTACCTATTATTTTTCCTGAGATATCCGGAATCCAAGTAATTCCTACCTGGTATTAAGACGTATAATGACGAAATAAACGGCCGCAAACATGGCGTCCATTTGCCGGAAATACGGACAACAGGATACGGAAACAGGTGGCGCTCCTAGCGGAAAGAGGGTAAGACAGACGGAAACGCAAGAAAAACGGAAGGCTTAACTCAATATGGATTCCGGATATCTCAGGAAAAATAATAGGTAAGTTTTATTGGTAGGTAAAACTCTCTATTCTTTGCTAATACTTTTATAATGCGAACATCTAAAGAGTGAAATAGGCTGCCTGCCGATGTGTTTGCCAATAGTTAAAACTTGAGCCTTTTTAAAGCTGAGTGAAGAGGCTTTGTGAGCATATTCCATCGTAGTACGCATCATCACTTGACACCAGGTGTGATTATGGACAAATGTTCACTTATTTTCAATAAAAAAGACGTAGATATTATAGTAATTATTTTAATATCCATCTTCCTCTACAGGTGTACACGATGTTGCTGGGCAAGCTGAAAGCAGCCCGCAAGTACACGGACATCGCGGTGCACGGCACCATGAAGCTGACGGCGTACTTCGGAGTCATGTCTTATTGCGTCGTCAGCAGGGTGGAGAAGTTGATGGTGAGTGGTTGCTGCGGGAAATTAGGTCTTATTGGAAGTAATTAGAAATGAAGTTCGTGTAAAAATTTAGCTCTTTGGATAGCCCGATTTGTTTATCTACTAGCTGTTTAAGTTTTGTCTTAGCATGAATTATTTATTCTTATGTACAAATTTTGTATACAGCCTAAAGTAGTGGCAAAAGGTCAAAATTTTTCATTAGATGAATTCACTTGGCACATATTTAGCTTAGATAAAACTGAGCTGATTTAGCCCGGTAGCCATCCTCCCCCCCTTGGCAGGTAGTGGGGGGTGATATTCAAAGTTTCACGCCGCCGCACTTCAGAAAAAAAAACATATCTCCTTCAATATACCTATCACCTCGAGTGTGGTATCATTTTATGATAAATTAGGGATAGGGGATTCATTTTTTAGACATTACATGTACAGTTTCATAGTAAAAAGGTAAAATATTAACGATAGTATCAAAATCTCTTTGCTATTTTTTTTATTTAAGAGTCAGTATCTTCGAAAATACTAATTTTGTGCAAAGAAAAAAAATATTGTATTAAAGCAAATTTATTCAGCTTTTCAAAAATATATACTATATACAGTTGTGGCCACATAATTAAGAACGATTTTTAGTTTCAATAAATTTCCATTACGACCTGTGATTTCTCGATCGTGTTTCTTCTCAGAAGTAATTTATTGTATTATAAAATAGGTACATGGATAAAGCAAACTTTATTAGCAGTACAAATATAAATTACACTTGAGTTTATTTACTAATGTACGTTTATTTCAATTCTAACAAATTTGCATATAACTTAAGCTGGACATATAATTAAGAACGCTCAATAAAATATTCATCAGATGAAACTTATAGTCAATGAAGTTACACAAAGTAAAAGAACTTACGTTAAACAAGGCAATTTAATGCTTTTTAGTCTAATTTAATATTTAGTGGCATGTCCACGACTCTTAATTTCTGCCTTACACCAGCGAGGCATTCATTCAATAAATTTTTGACATTTTGTAAGTGAAACAGAGTTCTATTCTTCTAAAAAAGTCTCTAAAATTGCCACACTTACTATTTGAAACCTTTTTCTTAAATTCACACCAAAGATGTTCAAACGGATTTAAATCCGGGCTGTTAGCTGGCTAATTTAAGACAAAAAGATTGTGAGTCAAAAAATTCCGTTACTGAACGTGCAGTATGCTTTGAGTCATTGTCTTGCTGGAATATCCAAATGACCAGAAGGACGGCTTCAGCATAGAGTAACATAACATCGTTTCCTCTAGTATATTTATGTACTGGGACTGATCCGTGTTTCCTTCTATGAGCCTAACAGGCCTGACTCCGTGGCCAGAAAAGCATGCCCAGATTTTAACATTTCCACCGCCATGCTTTAATGTCACTTTTGTGAACTTGGGGTCAAATATTTTTTTCGAAGGTTGCCGTAAATATTGCTTTCCATCAGAGCACACCCTGTTTATTTTAGTTTCATCAGAAAAAATATAATTTTTCCACTGTCAGGCTGTCCAGTTTTCATAACGTTTGACAAAAGCAATACAGGCTTGCTTAAGGCGCAATGTCAGCATCGGTATCTTCCTGGCTATCCTCCTAAACAACTTCTCTTCCACCAAACGCCTTCGGATGGTCCACGCCGAGATTCCCGAGGGGTTGTTTTCGCAAAAAAATCTTTTCTTATCTCATTACACCCTTTAAAATAATATTGTTTGGCCAAACGTATGATGTTTCTATCGACTCAACGACATGTCTTCCTCTTTCTAGGCACATGTGGAACATTTGAATTAGTTTGATACGTGTTAAAATGCTTTACAGCATGGAAAACCATAGTTGTCAAGCATTGCAAGTGGTCTGCTATAATATTGGACGACCAGGTCTTCTCACGAAGTTTTATTATAATTCCTCTTTTAGATTTATCGCATTTTTTACAATTTCCCATTTTTTTTAAAAGCAAACAATTTTTTAATAGTTTTCAGCAATAAAGGGTGCCGATATTAAATAATAAGTAACCAATCACAAAGTTTTGTTTATTAAAATTATAATTATAAGAAAAATATTTAGCGTTCTTAATTAAGTGACCAGCCTGTACCAATACTTCCTAGGTTCAGCTGCCACGTTATGTCCTGTATAATAATTATCTCTCTGTTTTTTTTATTACTCATATTTAAAACGAATGTCCTAATAGTACAGAAGTATTTTGCGATGGCACAATAAATAAAAGAAAACATATGTAATTTATTATGAGACATTGTTTGTAAAAAATTATCTCATAAAATAAACGTTCTTAATTAAATGGCCACAACTGTATATAGGTATCGTACAATTTCTATCTGAAAAAAAATCGAACATGGTATGCGACGGTGTTTCCCAACGTTTCCAAGAGCTAATATTAGATGTTTTATTTCATGCAAAATGTATAGAACACAAACTTAACTCTGTAGCAAGCATAAAGAAATTCATTTTTGAGTCATTTAATGTTATAGACATTGAAAAAAATATATATATTGCTAAAAGTATCAAAAATTGATTTGCTATTATTTTTATTCAACAGTCAGTATCTTTGAAAATACTAATTTTGTGCAGAGAAAAAAAATTTAGACTTAAAGTACACTTATTCAGCTTTAAAAATATGCATACTTTATGTATAGTTATCTTACAATGTCTCTCTGAAAAAAATCGAACACAGTATGTGACAGTGTTGTCAAGAATTTCCAACTGCAAACATAAGTTGGTTTTTTCATACAAAATGTATAGAATACAAACTTAACTTTGGTATATTTTGTCGCTTATGTTCTTACGGTCTTACAATCTCTCTCAACTATCCTACGGTCTAATACATACTTAGATCTTTTTGTAGAAGTCATAACGACTATAGAAAAAATTAGACATACTTGTTCTCAGTACGTGCAAGTCATAAAAAGACGACGCGACGTGGCGTCAAAAGATTAGATCTCAAAACGACCCAGGTAGGAAAATATTCTACCACATTAAGTCTAAAGTGCAAACAATGTTTAAATTATAATTATTAGGTACCCCAAGGACCTAGGCATATAAATATATCGTAAAAATGAAACTATTGTTGCATTAAGTATTTTTATACACTTGTGAGCTGAAAAAAATGATTAACAGGCCTATTTTCATACAAACGAGGTAACTTTAAAGCTTTGGTTCTCCGCTCAGGATTAAACGAGATGATGAAATCTGATGATGGCAGTTTAAAGAATGGATGGCGGAGACTTATAATGCTAAAGAAATCGAACGGATTAGATAAGTCATTTAGCTCAGGGTTGAACTTAAAAAAATAACAAGCGAAAATTTTAAAGTATGGAAAATGTAACACTCAACACTCTAGACGGTCTCTGGTGTAAACGACTCTTCTGATCCGTTGGGTTTCTTTAGCGATCTGTACCTTCTCCATTCATTCTTTAAATTGCCATCATCACATCATACCCCGTTTAATCTAGGGCGGAGAACCAAAGCTTTAAAGTTACCTTGTTTGTATGAAATAGGGCTGTTGTTCCATTTTTCTGCTCACGAGTGTATAAAAATACTCAATGCAAACTGTTGCATTGAGTATTTTACGAAAACGAAAAGATAAAACTACTGAGTTTTATCTTTACGATATATTTGTATGCCTAGGTTCTTAGGGTACCTACCTATTATGATTTAAACACTTTTTGCACTGTAAACTTAATATGGTAGGATAGGACGTTTTCCTACCTGATCGTTTTGAGCTGATCTTTTGACGCCACGTTGCGTCGACGTTTTGTGACTTCCTCATTCTGAGATCAAGTCTGTCTATTTTTTTCAATTGTCGTTATGACTTCCACAAAAAAATTTAAGCATAAATTAGACTGTACGATAGCTGAGAGAGACTATAAGACCGTAAAAACATAAACGTCAATTGGCCGCAAAGTTAAGTTTGTACTCTATACAATTTGTATGAATAACCAACTTAACTTGAAATTAAAGACGTTTTGAAACACCTTCGCATACCATGTTCGATTTTTTGTCAGATAGATATTGTATGATAACTATATATAAGTTTGTATGTATTTAAAGCTGAATAAATGTACTTTAAGATAGTATTTTTTTCCTTTGCATAAAATTTGCATTTTCAAAGATACCAACTGTTGAATAAAAAAATAGCAAACTGATTTTGATAATGTCGTCAATATAGTAAAATATATCTCTTTTTTTCTATGAAACTGTACATTAAATGTCTCAAAAATGGCTTCCTCATCCTTGATTTATCACAATATGATACCACACTCAAGGTGGTAGGTATATTGAAGGAGATATGATTTTTTTCTGAGTGGCGGCGGCGCGAAACTTTGAATGCCACCTGCCAAGGGGGGGCGGATGGCTACCGGGCTAAATCAGATCAGTTTTACCTAAGCTACATATTATGTGCCAAGTGAATTCATCTAATGACAAATTTTGACCTCGCAATACATTGAGTGCCACTACTGACTGGGCTAACTTGAGTCACATTTGAGTAGTGCTCAACTTCAATTTCTCAATTCAGAAACCGGCCGTATGACTTGTGAAAGCGAGATGTTGCTACGTAGCTTAGTGGAAAAAAAACAGCTGTTTCATACAAAAATGTATAACGAAAATACCAAAATGTATGAAACAGCTGTTTTTTTTCACGATTTCTAAGTTGGTTCCATAGTAAAAGTTATTCAGTTTGATGGTCCCTTCTACCATATTCGGCATTAGGGGTTCTTTTATAACACGGTTTATATCGTGTTTCGGTGGTCATTCTAGGGGGGTGAAGTCTATTATCTTAAAACTGTCTACAAACTCAGAACTAAAACAAGGCGTTTGTTTCAGTTCGGGCAATACTTCAACGACTTATGGGAGCTTTATCACCCGGCGATATCGGAGCCGTCCGTGGCGGTGCACCCCAACAAACAGGCGCTGCTCACGTTCTGGCACGCCGTCTCCGTGGACTGCCCGGAGAACGTGCAGCTAGCGGTCTCCAACCAGCGGCTGACCAAACACATCGCCTTCAACTATATACTGTGAGTAATGTTACTAGTCGCAAAACAAACAGGCGCTGCTCACGTTCTGGCACGCCGTCTCCGTGGACTGCCCGGAGAACGTGCAGCTAGCGGTCTCCAACCAGCGGCTGACCAAACACATCGCCTTCAACTATATACTGTGAGTAATGTTACTAGTCGCAAAACAAACAGGCGCTGCTCACGTTCTGGCACGCCGTCTCCGTGGACTGCCCGGAGAACGTGCAGCTAGCGGTCTCCAACCAGCGGCTGACCAAACACATCGCCTTCAACTATATACTGTGAGTAATGTTACACGTCGCGCTGCAAATAAATATAAATAAGTTCTCGTTTTTGTTTCTTTTTTTGTGAGTTTGCTCTTTTTACACGACTGCCCAAAGCAAAAAGAGTGTTATGTGTTCAGGGTTCATGTATGTTTGTGGGTATGTGAGTTTCTTTATTCCACCATAACTTCTAAATGCCTGAACTGATTTCGATAAATGAGGTATCGTTAGAATCCTTACAGCATTCCGAGTGACACTGGCTATATTTTTTTTTAGAAAAAAACAATATGGCGACTGTACGACGCCATTTTCAAATGCGAAAATAATTTTTTTTTCTTCTATATTACAATATGGGCATCGAATGAAAGGCCTTGATGAGCACATTCCAAAACTATATAATATGGCACTAAAATGTGTGAAATAAAAATAAATAAATTTAAAAAATATTAAAAACACGACTGTCCTGCCAAAAATGAACTAAAAAGTTAAACAACAAGTGTCATTGCAGTCGGGGGACCTCTTTGATCAAAAATTGTTCCATAATAAGGTCCCCCGACTGCAATGACACTTGTTGTTTAACTTTTTAGTTCATTTTTGGCAGGGCCGTCGTGTTTTTAATATTTTTTTAATTAATTTATTTTTTTATTTGTCTGAAAAAACAGGAGATGCAGCAAACACGTGATTTAACTGCTTAAAGATTTTTTGTTGATTTTAACTTTAGATTTTTTTAATTTTTTGCCCAGGCAAAGTACAATGCGATTAATTTAACAATGTACAACTGAAGTGACTAACTTCAGAGTGCTTGCGGTACACACGACAGCACGTCAACTTATACAGTTAAACTGTGAAAACAGCTTTTATTACGTAGGGCATAAATAGTCACCATGTATAGTGTGAGGTGCCGTAGTGTGTACAAAACGACGTATTTTTACACGACTGCCCAAAGCAAAAAGAGTGTTATGTGTTCAGGGTTCATGTATGTTTGTGGGTATGTGAGTTTCTTTATTCCACCATAACTTCTAAATGCCTGAACTGATTTGGATAAATGGGATATCGTTAGAATCGTTACAGCATCCCGAGTGACACTGGCTATATTTTTTTTAGTAAAAATCAATATGGTGACTGTACGACGCCATTTTCAAATGTGAAAAAAAAATTTTTTTCTTCTATTATTACAATATGGGCATCAAATGAAAGGCCTTGATGAGCACATTCCAAAACTATATAATATGTCACTAAAATGTGTGAAATAAAAATAAATAAATTAAAAAAATATTAAAAACACGACTGTCCTGCCAAAAACGAACTAAAAAGTTAAACAACGAGTGTCATTGCAGTCGGGGGACCTCTTTGATCAAAAATTGTTCTATAATAAGGTCCCCCGACTGCAATGACACTTGTTGTTTAACTTTTTAGTTCGTTTTTGGCAGGACAGTCGTGTTTTTAATTTTTTTTTTCTCTAAGACTTTCCCTTTGCCATACATTCTCGAGAGAAGTTACAGCGGATCACTGTCAATAGACAGTTAGAAGTATCTTTAATCTTTTGCCCAGTGCGGACCACGAAGACGGCGAAGTGGTGGCGTACAACCGCGCCATGTTGCCCCCGTACTACGCGTTGCTGCGGCTGTGCTGCCGGCGGTCGAGCGCGTTCGCCCGCTCGCTCGCGCAGCACCAGAACATCCACTGGGCGTTCCGGAATATCGCGCCGCACGCGCATCTGTATCCCGGCGCCGCTGATGAGCTGCTGAGGTATGTAAATGCATCATATGAGTATCAAAATCAGTTTTGATAACTTTGGAAAAAAAATAGTTTCTACTTTAAAAGTGGGGTGTTATTTCGAGGTGCCGCCTGTATGGGTCTTGAAGAGTGTAGAGTAGAAAGTAGATAGATAGATAGTTCAGTTAGTAGTTAAAACACTGAGTTTAAAGTTATTTTAATTTATTAGATAAATACAAGTTAACAGTTATGAGTTAAGTATAGAACTAATTAATTACTTATAATTAATTACTTATATAAAAGTGAAGGGGTGACTGACAGACTATTGCCCAGCCCAAACCACTGAACCTAGGGACTTGAAATTTTGTACATAGATATTTTATACAGTGTAAACACCCACTAAGAAGGGATTTTAGGAAATTCCACCCCTAAAGGGTTGAAATGGGGATACAATGTTTGTATGGAAAAAAATATTAAATAGACATTTGAACTTGAAACTTCGTAGGAGTACTTCTAAAAACAAATAAGCAAACACGTGTTTCGTGGTTTTCCGAAACTCAACCCTTTAGGGGGTAAATGGGGTACAAAAAGCCCAAAATCGATATGGATGTCGTTATCGAGGTTTTATGGGATGTTGATTGCGAAAATGACGTTTATTTTTAGTGGTAGACATTATTCAACCCCTAAAGGGGTCATATGGGGTTCAACCTTTGTATGGAAAAAATATAAAATAGACATTACGACTTGAATCTTTGTAGGAGTATTTCTATAAACAAATGATGAAACGTGTATTTATTTCGTGAATTTCTGAAATTCCCCTTAAGGGGTAAATGGGGTTATGGGATGTTGATAGCGAAAATGGCATTTAGGTATTTTTAACTCCAACACGGCGCCATGAAACGAGGGTTCAATTTTTTTATGGAAAATATAATACGGGAACGAGAACAGGAATGAGAACGAGAGCGGGAACGGGAACTAATCCTTACTAATATTATAAACGCGAAAGTCAGTTTGTTTGGTTGTTACGCCTTCACGTCTCAACTACTAAAACGATCATCATGAATTGTCAGGGGTACACACACGTTGTCAGGGGTATAGAGAAGGACAAAGGGTACCTTTCATCCCGAAAAAAGGAACTGTTACCGAGGGATAGACGCAGACGAAGTCGCGGGCGGAAGCTAGTATTGCATAAAAATGTAAACAGTCGGGTGGCCGGCGGCGCTCCAAAGTAGGTCGCGTAGTCAGCAAATCAGACATACATTTTGTACGTAATCGTGCACCGCCGTTTTTTAGACTCTGACCGGACATTTTTGATCGAAGCGTGATATCCACTACATTATTTTTGTATCATCTTAGTTAGAGGACCAATTTATTTCATCAATGAACTTAAATCTCTCTTTAAAAATGAACGTTTTGGTGTAGCGAATAGTCTATATTACGTTTTTGTCCTGAACAGGCTAGCACGGCTGCTAGCCGCCCGGGGCGCGCCCGGTGCGGGGACGGGGACGGGGACAGGGTCCGGCGCGGGGACGGGGGCGGGCAGCAGCAACAGTAGCAGCAGCAGCAGCCACAGCGGCGGCGAGGTGGACGTGCGGGAAGCGGCCGCCTTCCGGCGCAGCACGCTCGCCGCGTACCTGCAGGGCGAGCTCACCAGGCACTCCGGTAGGAACAATTAAGATTTACCACAGAATACATAACATAATAGTAGAAGGGACACTCCGCAAGATCATTTAAACGCACTATGCTTAATGTAAAGCTTGAAAAAGGATTGTATATTTTAATAAAAACATCTTAAACGAGAAACGTACGACACGCGCGATCATTCGCGACGCGGCGAGCTCGCGAGTGAGTATCCATATCCAACTATCGTGCTTGCGGCCGGCGCGCGGCAGCGCTCTGACTTTGGCCCGCTTAAACGGGTCCGCCACGTACATATAGGTTCATACCTATAGTGCGGAGTGTCCCTGTCCCTGACCTGGATTTACTTTAACTAAAGCATTTATTAAATTATTCAACCTATACATTGATTTATACTAGGTTATCGAACAATCAAACAATCGTGAGCGATCATCATAACCCATAGACGCTTGCAGTTGCAGCACGACCAAGGCCGCGTTCCGATTCAGGCCAACAGTGCTCACAGCGTGTGACGTCATTATACATCGGTCCAAATCATTAGCACGCTGTCAGCACGCTCACGATACTATTGATTCGGACCGCTTGTGAGAGCGCTCACACTGCTAACATTGGATTGTTTTTAACAACGTAACCTAAGGGGTTATCTCGATAAAGTAAATATGAATTCTATGGGATAAGTAAATACAAACGCAGTAATGAATATGAATCAAGTTCCTTCACTCTGACCAGTTATTTACTTAGGTACCAATTTATCAACCATCAAAGATTCAGAATACTTATTACCACTGCTAGCTCTCTCAACATCAATTTATTATAAGTATTTCGTTCGTATCTTCGCAGAACACCTGCAGATAAATAAATTCAGCCATATTTTCTAAAAATCACAAATAATAACCACAAATTTTAACAAGAATGAACTTTGACAGCTACACCGACAACGCTCACAGTGCTTTGGTAGAATACGCTGAGCGTCGTTAGCACATGCGATGACGTCATCTGTGACGTCACTGCAGCTTACGTGAGCGTTGTTAGCATGAATCGGTCCGGGCGTTAGCGCGCTCATAGTGCTGTAAGCGTGATTCGGAACGCGGCCCAAATATTTCATTTCCAACCAGTTCACAGAATACATAATAGAACAAGTACATAAGATGCACTCCGCACCGTAATTTAAATAAATAGCGACTTTCTCCGACCCAATAAGGTGTAATTCAGATCGCACAGCGATCACCTAGAAGTTGCCATTATATTCACCTAGAAGTGCCTTGCTTTTAATCGCGTACTCTAATCTCTTCTGACTATTTTGGGTTGTCTTTTTTAAACGGTCCCCCCACGTACTTAGAGCTTCATACCTAAAGTGCGGAGTGTCCCTGGCCCTGGCCTGGATTGGATATACTTTAATCAACGCATTTATGAAATTATTCCAACTATACATTGAATTTTTAACACAAGGTTAGTAAATAATCATATGTGAACAGGTTTCGTTTGATCGTGAGCGATCATCATATCATAGACGCTTGCAGTTGCAGCACGACCAATATTTCATTTCCAACCAGCCAATAATTTAGTGGCCAACATTCAATTTCGTACTTCGGACGAACGATTCATTGCCGTTACATTTTTATTTGAGGGTTATGTTTCTTACAGGTTTAAATGGCAGGACGTGTTGGACAACTCTAATATCCGCCTTTTGTACACTAGTCGAAAATGAAGATGATAGGTTATACGTCGTCTACAACGGTGGACTGCAGATGACGTTTGAAGTGAGTACATAGGCTTTAGTTATCGTGCTTCGTTTTTATTTTGTTGAAGTGTATTTCCTCAGAAATGTTAGTTACTTGAAATTTAAATTTCTAGCTTCATTGTTTTTCAACTAATTTTGATATTGATGAAAGTTTTTGATCTCAAAGCATACAGCGAGCCTACTAGAATATTGTGGGAAATGTAGGAATAGTATTTTAGTATAGTGTGTAATAATTTGAAAGTAGGTAGCCACTTATAGGAAGGCCAAATGGAAGATCTTAATCACTGGGAGTTGTTAGCCCGAGGACCGCGGTCCAACCGATGATGGTTGGCACTTGTATATATGCAGAGTCGCTGAAAGAAATCTGTTAACGAGATGTAGGTTTCCATTGTATTTCGTCGTTTTTCATACATTTATTCATATCAGCGCCATCTAGCGAGCATGTCAATCGATCAATCATCGACGTCTCTAAGTTTCATGTATTTTTTTTAAGTACGTTCACCAAGGGCTATTATTTCAGGCGTTACAAAGTCTGCACGCAGTATACATGGAAGGAGGCGCCGGCTCGGCCAGCAGCAGCGCGAGCGTCCGCGGCGAGCTGGCCGGCGCCCTGCGCTGGGCCGCCGCCTTGCTGCGCACGCTGCGCACGCGCCGCGACGCCAAGGAGGCGCGCGCGCTGCTGCTGGCCTGCAAGGACTGGCCGGAGTGCGCGCGCCGCCTGGTCGCCATGCTGGCCGCGCACCACCGGCTGGACCACTTGCGGGTGCCCTCATTAGGTGAGGGAAGCTCTCTCATTGGTAGCAGTATGCTGGGGGTCTGCGAAGGATCGCCGCGTTGTTGCTAACATGTCGCGATGCCAAGGAGGCGCACGCGCTGCTGCTGGCGTGTAAAGACTGGCCGGAGTGCGCGCGCCGGCTGGTCGCCATGTTGGTCGCGCACCACCGCGCACCGGCTGGATCACTTGCGGGTGCCTTCATTAGGTGAGGGAAGCTCTAACACTGGTAGTTGAAATAGTGTGCCGGGGCTCATTGCCTTCATTAGGTGAGGGAAGCTCTATCATTGGTAGTTGAACAGTATGCCCTCAGCATAAGAGGGCCTCTGCGAAGGAAGGAAGGAAATATCCTAACAATTTTAAGATGTGCCCTAGGGTTAATCTGGATTGGCCAGCCCGGTTACGCATTTTTCATAGCTCTATTTCGAAAACTACTCGCCCATAACTGGGGCCCTATTTTTGAATTTTTCGGTTAGCGTCAAGCGCTCTTTTCAAACTTATTTGATCCGGTGACAGCGTCGCTTTCGTCTATAGACGACGACGGCGTAACCTAAGTAACAATGTGTAATAAAACTTTTTCAGTTTTGGCCACCAGGTCAGATAAATTTATAAAGAGCGCTCGACGCCGCCGATGGTTCCAAAAATAGGGCCCCTAATTCTTGCCCTAGCGAACGATATAGCTAAGGGGCTATCCATAAATTACGTCACACGAATTTCATGATTTTCCACAGCCTCCCCCGTCCTTGTCACAGCTATTCACATTTATAAGAACCCCTCTCCCTAGTGTTAAGTCACATATTTTACAATTTTACATCTAGAAATAATTATTAAATTAAAACAGCAGTTCTGAAAGTTTTATTTCAATTTTAATGATTTTGAAATGTGACGTCACGAAATTTATGAATTCTCCCACCCTCTATTTTATTTTATTTTATTTATTAGATACACCATCAACAATATCACATAACTTACGAACTAAAAAATACATAATTTATGAAACTGTGTGAATTATTTTTACAGGCGTATACAACACTTAAGACTTAATCAATGGTAGGTGCAAGCAAAGTGCTAAGATGAAATAATATTAACCTTCTACATTAAAAATGAAAAATGATTAAAAAAAATAATAATTTGAACATAAAATCTAACAATACACAAAAGAAAACTTATAACCATAATGAAAAAAAAAATCTCTCTATTGTCACTCTATTGTCTCTCTATTGTCACACAATGTCATTCTTCGTCGACCCCCTCCCTCCCCTTTAACGTGTCATGTAATTTATGGATGGGCCCCTGATCGGCGGATAGAAATGATGAAAAAATGGGAAGTTAAGTGGACCCTTATACTTTTAATCTACGTAAGTATAGTGTCCATTTTCATGATGTTAACATTTAAAATTGTCAACAGGCGTCCTCCGCGAGATAGTGTTGATAGGAGGCAGCGCGGCGTTAGGTGCGCTAGTGCCGCTGGCGGCGACGGCGCGCGGCGAGCAGCGCGCTCGCTCACACCTGCACGCGTGCGGCGCGCGGGCCGTGCCACACGCGCCGGCGCCCGCCGCGCACAGGCCCTACCACAAACTTATCGGTGAGTTGAAGAACAAGCCCCCCTAGCCAAATCACATAATAGATATTAGTACTACGTACAGAAATGACACTCCCCGCCCCGCCAGTTCATGTGCCGAATCGTATGCTCGTTTAGTCGTGAGTGTCAACAGCTCAACTTTCGTGCGCGGCGGCAATTCAAGTTGCAAAAAGCAAACCAAAACATTATTACTAATGGAAACAATTTTCTTATCACCGGTAAATACAATTACATATTTATTGCTAAAATTGTGATTATTGCTAAAATGGTGATTATTGCTAAAAACTAATATACTTATACAAGGTGTTTGGTAAAAGCCTTATAAAGCCGAATATGGTAGATAGGGACCATCAAACTGAACAGCTTTGACTATGGGACAAACTCTGAAATCGCGAAAAAAAAAAACAGCTGTTTCATACATTTTGATATTTTTCTTATTATTTTTTGTAAGGAAGAGCTGATTTTTTTTCGTGATTTCAGCGTTGGTCCCAAAGTAAAAGTTGAGTTTGATGGTCCCTAACTACCATATTCGGCTTTATAAGGCTTTTACCATACACCTTGTATACACGATTCCCGTAGTAGCGCTAGCTTTACACACACAGTTACACGTGTACAAAACGACATCTGCGTAATGTCCGTGTAATAGATAGTTATATTATAACGGAGCAGTTGTATGGAGTGTCCGGGGTGTGGCCAAAGTAATATATGTCAATTTTCGTTATCGCTTTGCTCGCTTCGAAACATTTGATGCTTTAAAATCCGATTGATAGCGAAACCTTATGTGAATCCCGTACTTGTTTCGAAGGTGATTTTTTTTCAAATTTAAATACGCCATTTTGTACCGCAAGCGCTCTAAAGTTAGTCACATCAATTGTACATTGTCAATTTAATCGCATTGTAATTATCAAGCAAACCTTTCTCACTCGGTATTGGTTGATTCAAATCACGTATATATTCAAAACACTTTTGTCATTTGTTTTGTTGGACTGACTATTTCAAGTGTGCGTGCATGTATCGGCCTTTTGTTTACTTTATACATCCTGTATTTTTTGATATCCCATAACTCTGAGGTTATACTCTATAGGTCAAATAATAAAAAAACCCCTAGAACATAAAGTCCAAAAATACAGTTTAGCTTTCATTGACAAATACTGCTACTAACATTTTCATTGATGACTTAATTCATAATTGGAGGTACGAAAATGCGACATTGCCATATTTTACATAAAGGTGTTTTGCATAAGTAGTCTTAACTTTATTGAATTATTTTGTATGAAAAATGAAAATGAATGAAAATGATTTATAGAAAAATATTTCCAATGATATTCGATTCTATTTTTATATGTTCTCATAAATAGAGCAAGGGATATCAAACACGAGTATATAGTACAAAAGTTATAAGTCGTACATGTGCCACAAGAATAAATAAAACTGGGTAGAACGGACTCTTCTTTGACCGAGTCCCAAACGCCGCCATTTATATACCTACTTCCCCCTTCACGTCGTTACGCCCCGCTGTCATCCAGTCTTGTTGCCAGGGTTGCTTACTGTTAAATATTGCTTACGTCTAAAGATAATATTGCTAAAATATAAGTTTTTCTTTGTTTTGAAATCATTATTTTATTCTAGTTTTACAAATTTGAGATCAACAACCGATGGCGGGGCAATGGGGGAGGCAACTGTCAAAATGGCGCTGCGTACGCTTGTTCCACGGGAACTATGAAAACAAATAACTTTTACTTAAAAATTCGTTTTTTAGCTTTAAAGTGATTAAATTCTGTGATTAAATTCGGCTTTAAAAATGTTGGCACTTACGAATTGCCGATAAATCTGGATATAGAAAAAATTGATAAATTCTGTAAGAAAAAAAAACGTCTTAATTTGGCTTTCAATTCCGGCATTTGCATTTTAGAATAGTCTTTTAGATCCATTTTGGGTCAATGGGTCCTTTTTGGTAAAAAAATACCACAAAATAAATACCCTATTTTCCCATACATTTTATTCTGAACGTCTTCTGTCTCAGGAACAAGCGTACGCAGCGACATCTACAATTAGCTTTGCGTTGCCAACCCCATTGAAAAAGATTCGACGACAAGTAAAAAAAATATATACTATTTGGTAAAACAATTGGCTACACAAAAATAGGAGCGTTTTACCTACCATTAAAACGCATATTGTCCTATTCGCCGTTATTCGAAGCCTTGGTAAACAGATTGAGAATAGCGAAGCCTTTCCGTTTCCCGTTCAGCATCATTATTATAGGTCTATCTTACCAAATTACGTCACATCTAAAAGGTAAGCCGATGGGAATTGGCTTGTTTGGACCCTTCGCCACTGGTATCCGATCTCACCCCACTATGTTCACCAGGCGGCCATTGCTGGTTTTCGCGCTCATTGCAGTCTCAAAATCTGAAAAATACTTTACAACTAATTGGCATTGAATGCATACCAGGCAGCCCTTGAAGGTAGGCTTCGAATAAGGCTTCAGACACAATATGCGTTTTAATGGTAGGTAAAACGCTCCTATTGTGTCCTATTCGCCGTTATTCGAAGCCTTGGTAAACAGATTGAGACATTGTTTGTTATCGCCTGGTGAACAGGGACAGGACGCCAATGTGACACTTTAAATCATAAATAGTTTATTACTCTTAAAAATTATTTTAATTTAGATCAAAAGAAATCTTTCTTTAAAATTAGTAAAGGGAAGAAAAAAAAAATACAAAAACATAACAATTAAAACTGAAACAAGGTCCATTTTGAAAAAAGAAATATATGTAGCTTACTTCCGCAAACAATATATGCAAGATGCACCGCCCGCCCGCCCGCAATAACGGCCACCGTTTCGGTGTTGGTTTACGCACGATCTAACTCCTGAAATATGACTTTAATTATTTCAACATGTCTTTACTTTCTGTAGACAAAGTTTCGTCTTTTGTAGGTAAAGGAAAGTAAATAAAATATTTTATTTTTATCAATCTATAAAATAAATATTTAAAAGAAAATTAAATCAATTAAGTTTCTAAATGTCATGGTTTCTATGGCCATCGGAAAAACTGCACGCAGCATAAACTTAATACTTATATAACATTCGTTTTGAACTTGAATTTCTAACAATATAGCAAAAATGTTGCATATCAACAATGATACTAATAATAAATTACAATTAATATAACTGCATTTAATTATTCAATTAAAATCACATAAATACTTTGGAATCATCCACCAAGAAGATTACCTCTGTTATCTAACAAATCAAGTATTAGCACCCGGATAAATAAACAAGAGCCGGGTGCCAGTGCTGCCCCATGGTCGTTAAGCTTTGATTAGGAAAGCATATTTAAGTAACTTAATCGCAGTCACCAACCAATATAACATCAGATCGACAGTGTTTACAACAACTGACTAATGTCAAAGTGCAATTAGGTGTATTATTTTAAAATGATTTCCAGAATACCTATGGTACATGTATGGTAGCTAAATAGAAGTGCTTTCATATTCTACTGAAATATTCAACAATTACTTAAGTAAGCATATAACAAAATGTTAACTTGTTATCTACACCGTGCTAAGATCATATTCAAAATATAGAATGATTCAATCAAGGTCTGAGTAAAATCGAGATTCCCCAAGAATTAAATAGGGTTTATATCACAACAAAACATTTACAAGTTAAGGTGATTTTAAAAATTACTATCTATTAATGTACACCACAACGTGGTCAAAGTACAATAAAAACTAGCACTTTATGTATTTATGTACATACACATTACACGCCCCCGGCAAATCGGATATCAATGCACTTTGTAATAAAACCAACATCATCAGACTTAAACTTCATAAAATTTAAAATGTAAAACAAGCACAACTCTTGCAGTGACCACTTAACTAAACCCACAGCTTTAAAACTAGCTAGGATATCTGATCTGTCCTCGGACTCATGAGACAATATTAGTCTTCAAAGCATACAAATGAATATAAAATTTTCAAACAAAACATAATATCTGCTACACTTATTTTGGTTACAGTGTATCCAAAAGGGACATCACCAGTTAGGTTAGATTAAAACTGTGACCTTTTGGTCACAAAACGGCAAAATAAAGCGCGAGCCGAGCGAACGCATCGAGTGTGCCACGGCAGCGGCCAGTGAAGCACCAGAACGCAACTGTTGGTGAACCTCCTTTGCGGCACCCGGACTTAGCTAGCACCCGGTTCGATATTTTTAATAAAGAAACATTTTAAATAACTCGAAGATATATTGATTGAAATATTCAATCGTAATAACTTATTTTACCAGGCCCACGGTTATAAAAATAAATATTAATAAATAACTCACCAAAGAAAATTTCAAAATGTCATCTTCTGGTTGTTCTGTAAGCAGCAACTAGTGGTTGTTAGAAACATGGTGCCCACCAGAAGTACGGGAATATCTTGGATGATCCCCTTTTTAAGTTCCTCCCCCCCAGGGATTAAGGACAGTATTTACACAGAATAATTAAATAAAATAATAAGATAAAATGAGTTAAAATATGTACGGTGCCTGGACGGTGCTCATCAAAAGCAACCGAAATATTTTTTATATCAAAACATCAACCGACGGTGCTCAGGAGCGACCGGCCGAATTTATGTTAAACCATAATAAATGTTTATCGAATGTAAATATATTTATTGATATTACACAACTATAATGACGGGGTGACGTCACGGACGCTGTACTGGAAAGTCACTGTGTCAGTTTTTATATCGGTAAAAATACTTTCGCGCGTCGTACGTTAACGGTGTGTTAGTGATTATAAGCTAGCGGCACTGATTAAGTTGTGGAAGTGTGGACAATTCTCTTGGCATCCGAAACGAGGAGATATCGATCGATTTATTTAGTTAATCACCAGATTATCACTTCCAAGACGGTAATCTGCTTTCGGATTATCCTCGCCTGCCTCCAAATCGATAAATTTACCGCGCCATCTATTGGTGAGTGGCAACATCAAAGAACGCAGCACCGCCTATTGGAATATAACAACAACAAAGTGCTCTTTGCTTAAAAGCGTGCTATTGAAAGCATCATTTTACGCCATCTATTGAAGAGTTGCTGAACTGCGAAACAATTACTCAGAAACGAACCATCATGGTCAACTGCGGTGCTTGCGGAAAGTTCTTGTCTCCGACGGGCGCGGTCAACTGCTCTACATGTCCGCTAAAATATCATAAAGCCTGTTTAGCCACTTCAGACAAAGCCACCATAGGCAGGGATTGGGCTTGCCCGAGTTGTAAGCGAAATACCCGTAGAGGCGACAACAATCAGACTGCAGAAAAGGATTTGCCTGCCTCACCTCAATATCATGAAGCGGAGTCACCTCAAGACAGTGCTTGTGAAACACCAGGTGGAGGGGATACTCGTCGTGACCGGGAGCTCGCTCAGTTTATGGCAGAACTGCGGGAATTCCGCAAAGAAATGGCACTGATGCGGGACTCCTTTTCGGCGCGGTTAGACACCATTGAGCGGCGATTGGACGTGCTGGAGCAACGTAAGCCGGACACCGCCAACGGATCGGAGGGTACAGCGAAGCTGGAGCGTACTATAGCTGAGCTCAAGCATGAGTTAAATGATCGCGACCAGGAGGCCCTCTTGTCCGATCTGGAAATAGGGCAGCTACCGGAAGAGAAGGGGGTGAGTGTCGTCCAGACGGTGACTGTACTGGCCGCCCGGCTGGGAGTGACGCTGGCGGACCGGGACGTAGTGTTCGCGGAACGCGTGGGCGTGCCGCCGGCCGAGGCGGGGGGCCGCCCGCGTCGCATCGTGGTGCGGCTGGCGCGCCGCCACCTGCGCGACGAGCTGCTGCAGGCCGCGCGCGTGCGTAGAACCGGCACCGGCGCGGGCGGCGACGCGGGAGGCCGCGTCTTCATCAACGAGCGGCTGACTCGCCATAATCGCCAGCTCTTCCATCGGGCTCGAGAGGAGTGTAAGAAGTTGCAGTGGCGATATTCCTGGACGAAGAGGGGACGCATATTTATCCGGCGGGCGGACGGATCTCCCGCATACCAACTTCGGTCTGGAGCTGATTTGGAACGAGTACTGGGGGCCCAGGAGAAGTGACTCTTACTCGTAGCAGTGGCAACTACCTACAAACATTTCGGCACTTTACCAACGGTATATATTACTAATAAAATAGCTAAGTTTCTTTATTTGTATTTGTCTGGGATTAAGCTATCTGTTTTTCTGTTTACTAGTATTTCTTTTATTTTTATGCATTCTTACATCTCATATACTTACAAGCGTCAATCTTCATTAAATGAAAAGCATTTCTCAGTAAACAGTGTAACTGTTAATATATTTTATCAGTACATAATAATTAAGTTAACTTATAATTTTATAAACAAGTTAAAACCAGGCCTATCTATTCTATCAGCCAGCTATCACTCATCCAAGGCCAACAAGTTTTCAACCACAAAATATTGCTTATTCTATGTGTACTTATATTTAACTGCACTTTTTGTACCATTTTGCAAATCGTTTTCAAAACATTATCTTTGCTCTTTTGATTTTATATTACTATATCTACTTCAATGGTAAATAAACTTTTGAAAGTTGGTTTGTACAATGCAGGTTCCCTCGGTACCAATCACGATAACTTTATTGCGGCGGTTGCTCGGTATGACTTGGACGTACTAGCTATTAATGAAACTTGGCTTAGAGAAGGGGAGGAGGGTAGGGCACCTACATTACCTGGTTACCGGCTACGGCACACTCCGCGACCGCGCGACAGGCGCGAGCGCGGTGGTGGCGTCGGCTTTTATATAAGACGCAACGTTAGTGTGCGCACATGGCCCCACCCGGTAGACCCACTGCACAAATTAATTGAGCAGATGTGGCTCGCGTTGACCCTTAACGGAAAGAAGCTTATTATTGGTACTGCATATCGTCCACATTGGATGAATATAGATTTATTCTTTAATGCACTCTCAGACACTATAAGCTCAATTCCCAATTATGACAATTTAATATTACTAGGTGATTTTAACATTAATTTATTGCACGCACACGACTCGAGAACCATTAAATTTAATAATTTCATATCAAGTTTCAATCTTTCACAGCTAATATCTGAACCTACTCATTTTACACTCAATAGTCAATCTCTCATTGATGTTGTATGTACGGATCAAAAAGTTAAAAATGTCACTTTGGATCATGTTGGTTCCATCTGTGGTCATTGCCTAATAATCTGTGAGTTTAATATTAAATGTGAAAAACACTTACCTCAAATTATTAAATATAGGCCTTTAAATAGCATTTGTGCAGATGAATTTAATAATGATCTACAAAATATAAGATGGGATCTCATATCTAGAACCGACTGTGTTAATGACATGGTTGGTGTTTTTAATGAATGTGTACTGACTGTGTTTGACCACCATGCACCAGTAAAAACCATCAGAGTCAAGGATCAATCTCTACCTTGGATTACAGATACGGTCAGACTCATAATGAATTTGCGAGATGAGGCTTTAGCAGATTATCACAAAAAAAAGAAAAAAAGACCAGACAGTTCAAATCTATACTACAAATCCTTAAAATCTTTAGTAAATCAAGCTCTATTTTTTTGAAAAGATAGCTTATTTTAAATATCATGTCAATAATAAAATTAACAACCCAAAATTATTATGGAAAAATCTTAAAAATACAATTTTGCCCCAGAAGAAGAGTGACTTACCTTTATCTTTTAAAGATCCTAATATTATAAATAATCATTTTTTGAATGTACCAGGTAACACTGAGGTATCTATTTCTCATTTAACTTATTTTGAATTCCATCGTTTTTCTGACTCAGTTTTTCATCTTAAACCTATTAGTTTGGAACAAATAATTAAAATAATTCACAGTTTAAAATCTAATGCAGTAGGTTGTGATTCAATTGGTCTGGACATGCTAATTAAGACCTTTCCGTATACAGTAGATGTTATCAAAAATATTATTAATTTGTCTATTACATCCCAAACATACCCTGATTTGTGGAAATCAGCTATCGTACTTCCTCTGCCTAAGATCTCTCATCCAGTTGACCTAAAGGACCTTAGGCCGATTAGCATACTGCCATGTCTGTCCAAAATCCTTGAAAAAGCTGTCGCAGTTCAATTGAATGACTTCCTCGAAGATAATGAAATTTTACCTGAGTTTCAGTCTGGTTTTAGGAAGGGACGGGGTACCACAACAGCCCTCCTTGATGTAACAGACAATATACTTCATGCTCAAGACCAAGGTATGTGCACTCTGCTGGTTTTGTTAGATTTTTCCAGGGCATTTGAATCTTTGAATATAAATTTACTAATATCCAAATTAAGCTATTACGGATTTGACTGTCAGGCCTTGCAGTGGTTTCATAGTTATTTGACTGGCCGTTATCAGTATGTCAAAATTAACTCTAGCGATGGTTCTTCTGTGGAATCTGAGAAAGTGGCTATAGATAGGGGCGTGCCGCAGGGCTCTATATTAGGACCGATCTTGTTCGCTCTGTATTCTGCGGATATAACAAGACGCATAATTCACTGCAGATACCATATTTATGCAGACGATACTCAAATCTACATATCATTTAAACCCGAGGATATTGACCAGGCAATATCAAAAGTCAATGAGGATCTCTTGAGTATCGCTGATTGGTCTGAGAGGAACTGCCTATTGCTGAACCCGGCCAAAACCAAGTACATGATCTTTGGGACTAAACACCAAATAGAAAAAATCTCCTCTCTAGGGCCAGTTAAATTAAAGGATTCACCAATAGAGAGAGTCTATGAGGCACGTAATTTGGGTCTCATGATGGACTGTAATTTGCGTTTTGAGAATCATATTGGGAATTGTATTCGAAATTGTTTTTATAGGCTGAGAGTATTGTATAGAGTCAGACGTTACCTTAGCGAAGAGCTGCGTATCCGTCTGGTGGAGTCCCTAGTATTATCCAAACTGAATTATATGGATACTGTATTTGGTTCTCGTTTGCTTGTGAAAACTAAAAATCGTATTCAACGAGTGCAAAATGCTTGCGCTCGTTTTTGCTTCGATATTCCGTTAAGGGCCCACGTGACCCCATTCTTAAACAAGCATACTATGCTAAAAATGAGGCACCGTCGAAAACTACATCTAGCTTGCTTGATGTTCGGCATTGTTAAACATAAGGCACCTTCTTATTTATATGGTAAGCTGTTCTGGTTATCGAGTCGCAAGCCATATGAGGCCCGAAAGGTTGCTCAACAGCTAGCAACTCCTCAACATGCATCCGCCGCTTTCCGAGGTAGTTTCCGCTACGCAGCATCCAAGTGCTGGAATAACATCCCTCCACCGATTAGGAGCCTGCAAAGTATCAACAGTTTTAAGAAAAAACTAAAGTCATTTCTTATTAACTTTCAGGAAAGGCAGGAAACTCAAGTGCAGGATACAAGTGCACTTTGAGAAATCTTTTTCTTTTCTTACCTTAATTGTCTGTCCTATATGCGTTGTATTGTGGTGTTAACTGTTTCCCGATGTTGATTGAATGTATTTATAGGTACCATAAGAATAATCTGTTTTGTTCTCCACGAATAATTATTTTCACAGAGAAAACATTATCTATAAAAAATGTCTTGTTGATATAATTTGTTGACAGAGAGCGTCTCTAGTCTTTGGCCTCTCGTCTTGTCAAAAAGTGAAGTGTGCAATATAGAGTAAAAATCACAGATTAAGTTGGGATGATTGAGTTAAAATGTTTTTTTTTTTTTTTTTTTGTTTTGTCTTTGTCCCATAAGGTGTAAAAGGCAGGTGGATTGTCCATTCAGCCGTTAATATTTCTTTGTTGATTGTTATGTTTAGATTTAAGTGTGTTTTTGGCATAGGGTTAATATACCTAACGGGTATATTAGCTTTATAGTTTTTGGTCATTGTTCCGTGACATCACCAAACCGGTTCCGACGGAAGATCAGCGTTGGGTTATAAGCCTAGCATTATGCTGAGTCGGGACCGATTTGGGACAAAACTAAGATAGCCACTGTTTATTTTATTTTTAATTTTTATTTCTTAATGTATTCTTGTTTTGTCTCGAATAAATGTTTTTCTATTCTATTCTATTCTAATGACGGTGCCCATCAGAGGGTGACCGAATTTATGTTAAATAGTAAGAGATATTTAATCAACGGAATCCATCAGGAGTGACCGCCAGAGTTCATATCAAAGTATCAATCAACGGTGCTCAAAAGCGACCGGATAAATCCAAATTCAAAATATTGTTATAACTCACACAGCTCTCAACATGTGGGGCTTACTACCATAGAGGAAGTAAACAGTATGTTTTAATTACAAAATTATGTAGATACAACTTTCATAAACTTGTGTCAACGGTGCCAGGAGCAGCCGATAGGCCTTCCCCGGTTCAGTTGCGGAACAAGCTGGAACCGAGGGGTATAATAATAATAATAGAAAATATCTAATTACTATGATAAACTTTTGACTTGCCTGCAATTAAAAATAGATTTCAAATTATTTAAAACAGTTCCCACAATTAATTTTATTGATAGAGAGCTGTACCCGACAAGCATATATATCAGTATCACACATATATTCAATCAAAGGTTAAAACACGTTTTTTTTTTGTACCACAACCTTCGTTGGCGTACGCAGATAAGGTCCTTCAAGTTTCATCACAATCAAATTAATGGTTCTGGAAAGCATACAAATAAAAAACATTCATTTTTATTTATACACAAGAAAAGATTAGTACGCTCATTTTACTGTGAATTGAACCCGGGCCATTTTGCCCATTGATAGCGTTTACTGCCGCTGCATCAAATACGCCATCAATTGTAATATTCCGCAATCAAGTCAATATCTGACTGTTTAAATGTTTTAATTAAACACCAATTTACAGGCAAGATTCTTTTGTATAACCACTGAATACTTATTCTTGTTCAAAGTGCCTCGTTATGTATCACTATTCAGATTCAAAGTAGTGACTTAAAAAAAATATACTCGTTCAAACGACTACGGCTAAACAACATATCTCAATAAAATAGGGCACAATGGTTAATCTCAACACTGGTCAAGTAAAACTATGAGTCGAACGAAATGCCACGGCAATGGCCGGATAGTGCTAGGATTCAAGCAGCATACACTTTCTCATATTTTTAGAAACACAAGTATTTGTGTACTCAGCTCACATTCAACACAATATAGCTTTACCAACAATGAATAGGAATCGTACGAAACATGTTTTCCGCAACATAAAAATTTTCATAAGCATTAAATTTGTCAAAATTATAACGTTTTTAGGAGATCGCATAGGCCAAAAGCGAATATCACTCATGAACGGCAATTTTACGAATGTAAGAATTAACAGAAATTATTTTTCAACATATCGTGGGTAGAATCATATCATTATTAAATCATGGAAAAATTTCACTGACCTTATGGCGAGGCGTTAGATTACCTCAATCCAATTCAAATCACGCGTCATATTTACTGTAGATCCATGCCCTCGCCCTCGTTCTCTGCTACTCCACCTGGCAACCCTGGCCGATACACTTGTCATATAAACCAGTTGATATTTTAATTAAATTAAATTGTTTAAACTTAGCAATTTCTTTAATAAGTAGTGCTTAAATTGTTCTTTACTGTATAAATAGTCGTGAAAAGTGTTATAAGTACAATCGGTGTGGTATAAATTGAAAAACAAGTGATCTCAAATTTGTAACGGCGGGGCGGCATCCAAATGTCACTGGAGAAGATATAAAAAGCGAATAAACTTCGTAGAAGAAACGACAATTTGTGATCTGCTGCATATTAAACCGGGGGAGTACTTTTATTCCTTAATTTTAGTTATTAATAGGTACCCATAGGTATAGGTTATATGGGAAAATATCAAGTCAAAACTTTGTGACTGAATTGAATTTGCTTATACCTACCTAAAACCACAGTGGCGGATTGTTTCCCAATTTAAACTAATACATTGACCATTCCACTTGTACAAAACTCACTAATAGTGAGTAACGTCACAACTCAATACAATCTGGCACAGTTATAACCTCTCTTTACTTGACAATTCGTGGAAGTAATGTAGACGGTGGCTACTATTGTCACAGACATTCGATATACTGTTACACTTCACAAGCATTATATTTGTACATAAACACGTCAGATCTAGTTCACTTTTAAACAATAATTTTGGGCAACCATTCTGCTCCTTTTCTTACAATATAACTTAGTTATATAGGTATAATATTGTTCAGGTATTAATTAATTTTCATTCTAGACTATCAGTCACTCAGTTTTAACTTCATTTAAGTATAGTTTAAGTATAGATAGGTACCTACATTTGTTTACTAAATTCACAGGAACTGACTGACTTATACATTAAAAAGAAAGGTTTGACCTTGCTTTTATAGTCAAAGTTGATACCTAGTAATAGATAAACCTTTGCTACAATTGCACATCAAATCTATTATAAATAATAAACATATGTTATAATTTACTGCCCTCACTTTGCTTAACTTAGTTTTTTTTTTATTTTTTTATTTCTTTTTTTGTAACATAGGAATCACACTGACAACTTGTAATAATATTTGATTATTGATCACTTATTGTATACTTGCAGTGATTGTGGATTGCAAGTTCCATCTAGCTCAATAACAACATGATGACCCGTAAGGCAACTGCAAAGGATGTGGAGATCAAACTCAAAATGGCACTAGAGGATTTGAAGGCAGCCAAAGAGCTAAATGACACCTTATTGCTGGAACGTGAAGACAGTGAACGCGAGATTCTTAAGACCATATCCCGGAACACTGACCTCAAGAATGAGCTTGCTGAAGTTCATACAAAGTATTCTGAGATTGTAGATAAATACAACCAGATGCAATTGTATATAGAAAAATTTAGAGAATGTCACTACACTCATGAACAGGCATTGAGTCGCATTACCGACCTTGAAATTAGTTTGTCTCTTGCTCAAAAGACCATTTTAGAGTTAGAAAAAGAAAATAAAACTTTTGTAGAAGAGAAGCATTCTCAAAGCCTGTTTAGCGAGTTACATCAATGTGATTCTGCAATATATTATGACAATTCAACCTTGGCATGTAATAACTATAATGACAAATCTGTTGTCATTAGAAATAATTGTCAACTTAATAGTGGAAAGAAAATCAAAAAATATATCCGCTTAAATAGATATATTAAGAAAACTCAAAGGTTGATAAAAAGACAAAATTATTATAGCCAATTTTCAAAGCTGAGGAAAGAGCGTAAGCAATTATTAGGGCAATTAGATGTAATTAATAGGGCATCATGTAATAACAGTAAAGAATGTGAAAAGGTAAATAATCAATTAAGTGAAAAAATTGATAATTTGGAACTTTCACTCAGGGAAATGTACAATAATTTAAGTGATTTTTCTCGCAAACAGCTAAATTACCAAAAGCTAGCTGCAAATGACATGATTGACATGTGTAACTATAATACAGACCGGTTCGAATCCCTTGGCAAAAAACAGAATTGTAGCTGTTTTAACCAAAATACTGTTGTTGTAAGACAGCAGTGTGATGCAGTTGTCCAGGATGCTCCAGAGCACTTACCTACCCACTCAGTGTGTGAGCTTAAAGTTTCTGATAATAACCCAACTAACTTAACTACCCACTCAGTATGTGAACCAGAACCAGAGGTCTCATACACTTGTAACGATTTGAAAAACTCAACAAAAAATAATCGATCTTCTGATAAAAACTGTTGTGAAACAATTATGTTCTGCGATGAGATGGGTAAGAATTTAGGCCAATTAATTCAAAAACACACCAAGGAAAACATAATTAATTATTGTATGCCTGGGTCAACTTTGGATGACTTGATGAGAATTATTGTTAAAAAAACATTTAATAAAAACACTAATTTGATAATTTTGATAGGAAATAGGGGTAATGTGAACAAACACCAACTGATAGCTTATTGTAATTCCTTAATGTCTTTAAAAGTAAAAAAAGTGATTTTGTTCACATTCCCTTATTGCAAAAGTGTGTCACAAATGGAAAATAACTTTAGGTATCAGTTGAACGTAACATTGAATACGGTAGCATTTCATAATAGTGAACAGCTACACATAATTGACATCAATAAATTATTTAATAGTTTTTACTTGACAAAAGATAAGTTCTATCTGCCTAGTTCTTTTAGGAGACAAATAGCATTATCGCTATCTTTTTATTTTAAACATTTAGCCAATAATCTGGCTAGTAAAACAACTGCTTTTATTGAGCAGTCAACTATTGACATTAGTCATTCAACTTTGGAATCTGTTCCAAATAAAAATTATTATAACATTTTACTTAGTTCAAGTAATAATAATGTTTCACATTTAAATTACCATCTAGGACAATAGAGGCGTCCTCTAGCCCTGACTTAACAATAGAAAAGCCAAAGTGTTTAAGAATTGTACACCAAAATATGCAAGGCTTTTCTGGCAAAGATTTAGAAATAAGCTTATTCTTAAACTCTGAAGATATTGATGTGTTATGTGTTACTGAGCATTGGTTGAAAAAGCACGAATTACTTTTAAGTTTAGATAATTATAAAGTTGTTAGCTCGCTTAGTAGGAAATCTACTATAAGAGGGGGTTCACTTATTATTCTACACAATAGTTTACAATGTAAAGAGCGTAGAGATGTAGTATCCCTCTCAATTGAACGAACCGTTGAGTTATCGTGCGTGGAACTTGATCAAATAATTATAGTATGCGTATATAGACCCCCCAAAGCGAATTACTCTGAGTTTGAGTCCACTATGGAGGAAGTTTTAAAAATAACTTGTAGGAAGAATAAAAAAGTCGCAATTTGCGGAGATTTTAATGTCGACATCTTAGACCCTAAAATAGCCAAACTGTCGAGTAGGTTTATAAACCTATTTAAATCATTTAATTTGCTACATATTTTTAATGAACCAACGCGTATCACACCCACATCGGCAACCTGCTTAGATAATATTTTCTGTAACTGTAATGTCATTGAAAAATCAATTTTAAATTGTATTAAATCCGACCATAGTGGACAATTAGCCTCCATTGAGCACCATCATGTTCCGCCTAAACGGGAAATAATGTGTAGGCCAGTAAAAAAACACTGTATTGAAAAATTCAAAACCAATGTCACAAGTAAAATTGAAACATTACCAGAACCAAATTTTGAAGCCAATAACCTATATAATCATTTATTTAGCATAGTTCAAACTGAATTTAGTAAAACTTTTAAACAAAAAGTCATCAAATGTAATGATAGTACGAAATTTAGTGACTGGGCCACACCCGGCATATATAAGAGCAGAAGGAAATTATACGAACTTTATGCAGAGAAAGCTACTTCTAGTGATCCTAACTTCATTGAATTTGTCGAGAAGTATTCACAAACATTCAGAGAAGTCTGTATCTTAGCAAAGTCCAAGTACTTTGCAAATAAAATTAAATTAGCAGACAATAAAATTAAGGCTACTTGGAATATTATTAACAAAGAAACGGGCAAATCAAAATCCAATATAAATTCCTTCTGTTTAAAAACTGGTGATCAAACTTTTGAATCTGACAATGAGGTCGCTAAAGTTTTTGAAGATTTCTTTGCTAGAATACCTGTAGAAACTACCAGTACTCTTAGTGCTTGTCCCAACATCGCTGTCTCCCTTCTGGAGTCAAGTGTTGATAAGTGCAATGAAAGTTTTTCCTTTAAATATATAAATAGTGCAGATATCATTAAAGCTTTTAAAACAATTAATGTTAAAAAAACAGAAGATCTTTGGGGCATGTCAACAAGCATAATTAAATCAATAATTGATATACTAGCCCCTTACTTGGCTTTTATTTTTAACAAATGTATTGACGAAGGGGTCTTTCCTGATCTAATGAAAAATAGTAAATTGATTCCTCTTTTTAAATCTGGGGATAAAAGTGACCCAGCTAACTTTAGGCCAATATCTATACTACCAGCACTTAGTAAAATATTTGAAAAAATTATATATTCCCAATTATTAGATTACTTCACATACAATAATATACTTCATAAAAATCAGTTTGGTTTTTCCAAGGGTAAAAGTACTACTGATGCTGGAATTGCACTTCTCAAACATATTCTTGATGCTTGGGAA
Source organism: Agriphila tristella (assembly GCA_928269145.1). Lineage (NCBI taxonomy): Eukaryota > Metazoa > Arthropoda > Insecta > Lepidoptera > Crambidae > Agriphila > Agriphila tristella. Next base: position 18,154,173 of record OV743443.1, on the reverse strand, counting down.
GAAAAGCAAGATGTAATTGGCATTTTCTGTGACCTTTCTAAGGCATTCGATTGCGTTGATCATCAAACACTATTAAAGAAGCTAGAACATTATGGTGTCTCTGATAAATCAGTTAGTCTTATGAAATCGTATTTGTACAATAGAACTCAGAAAGTAGTGATTAATAGAACTGAATCTACTGGAGCCCCCATCAATATGGGTGTGCCACAGGGATCAATATTGGGCCCATTGCTGTTTCTAATTTATATAAATGAACTACGCGAATAATTTATGTGAAACAGTACTATTTGCGGATGATACTTCTTTAGTTTTTAAAGTAAACAGAGGTAATAACTGTTCGGACGAAGTAAATAGTGCCCTCTCTAAAGTTTCATACTGGTTTAATAGTAATAATTTAGCACTTAACCCCAAAAAAACTAAATGTGTTAAATTCTCATTACCTAATGTTGAGCAGACAAAATTAAATATTAATTTGAATGACGATGAAGTCGAGTTTATCGAGAGCACAAAATTTCTAGGTATCACACTAGATTCTCGACTGCAATGGGATCCACATATTGAAGCCTTGTCAAGTAGACTTAGTTCAGCGGCATTCGCTGTTAAGAAAATAAGGCTTTTAACTGATATTGAAACGGCAAGGTTAGTATACTTTAGTTATTTTCATAGCGTAATGTCGTATGGACTGCTATTGTGGGGCTCAGCTGCCAGTATTGAAAATATTTTTGTACTCCAAAAAAGAGCTGTTCGCGCCATATACAATCTACGGCGGAGAGATACCTTGAGAGAAATGTTCAAAGAAATAAATATTTTAACTTTGGCAGGCCAATATATTTATGATAATTTAGTTTATGTAAGGATACACTATGATTCATTTGCTAAGAACAGCAATATTCACCAGTTCAATACAAGAAATAAAGATAAACTTGCCGTTCCAAGATTTAGGCTTGCAAAAACTAGAGGTTCATTTATGGGGAAAGGCATAGCCTTTATTAATAAAGTTCCACAACAAGTGATTGATCTTCCTTTGCATGAATTTAAAAACCATGTTAAAAAAACGCTCATGGGTAAAGGTTATTATAAAGTAGATGATTATCTTAAAGATCTAAATGCGTGGAAATGATGTAACACATAACTTGCTAATAAGTACTTTGTTGAAGTAATATAATAAGTCTATGTTGTTGCCAATAATCCTGTCACCCTGTTGTAATTTTCTGGTAACGATATATTCAAGTTTGTAAATATCGTTACTTATGGCTGTTACAGCTGATAAGTTTCTTGCGCCCGTTCTTCTTGTCAGCTAAAAAAGTCTGGAACGGGTGGTAGGAAAATATAGACGATTCAAAAGTACTTAATAATTAAGTTTATTTGAATAAAGCTTATTTGACTTTGACTTTGACTTTGACCACGAACATGACGACGAAAACGGAGACGACACAAAGTCGGACCCAACTAATACTGATTTTACGTATGGTTTTCAAATTTCTATGCACACGCATTTTAAATAACCGAAAATAAATCGTAAGATGTTACTTTTCAACAAAAATATGTAATATAAAATCTAAATTCGAATTAAGAATTTTACGAACGCTAACAGCGTTTGACCTACTTTAGAAAACTTTAAAATTCGATCGCTAACAGCATTTGACATACTTAGGCAAAAATTTTAAATTTCGAACGCCAACAGCGTTTGACTAGATGTGAACGGTTGCGAAAAAAGGACGCCAATGAGCGCGAAAACCAGCAATGGCCGCCTGGTGAACATAGTGGGGTGAGATCGGATACGGATGTGACGTAATTTGGTAAGATAGACCTATAATAATGATGCTGAACGGGAAACGGAAAGGCTATTCTCAATCTGTTTACCAAGGCTTCGAATAACGGCGAATAGGACACAATAACTGTTTATGTCCTTTTGATAAATTTGACGCCATTGTAATTTGTTTCCAAAATCGTACGCAACGCACAAATAGGCAAACGCGCGTGCGACGACGCCCGCCGGCCGTGACAGCTCGACTGAGTATCCCGTTTAACGTGTAGGCTACTATTGTGAACTTGAGCCCGTCTGGAGCGGGAGTGTCCGTTCTACCCAGTTTTATTTAATCTCATGCATGATCCCCAGACATATGCTGCCGCGTGGCGCGCACGCAGCGCTGCATGTCGGAGCAGCTGGTGCTGCTGTCGGCGCTGTGCGCGCTCGAGGCGGTGCCGCTGCGGTTCAACTACTTCGCGGCCTTCTGGCGGGACGTGGCTGCTTCACCGGTAACTATAGTGGTACATGTGCCCCAGTGGTACATGTGCCCCAGTGGTACATGTGCATACATATGCTGCATGTCGGAGCAGCTGGTGCTGCTGTCGGCGCTGTGCGCGCTCGAGGCGGTGCCGCTGCGGTTCAACTACTTCGCGGCCTTCTGGCGGGACGTGGCTGCTTCACCGGTAACTATAGTGGTACATGTGCCCCAGTGGTACATGTGCCCCAGTGGTACATGTGCATACATATGCTGCATGTCGGAGCAGCTGGTGCTGCTGTCGGCGCTGTGCGCGCTCGAGGCGGTGCCGCTGCGGTTCAACTACTTCGCGGCCTTCTGGCGGGACGTGGCTGCTTCACCGGTAACTATAGTGGTACATGTGCCCCAGTGGTACATGTGCCCCAGTGGTACATGTGCCCCAGACATATGCTGCATGTCGGAGCAGCTGGTGCTGCTGGCGGCGCTGTGCGCGCTCGAGGCGGTGCCGCTGCGGTTCAACTACTTCGCGGCCTTCTGGCGGGACGTGGCTGCTTCACCGGTAACTATAGTGGTACATGTGCCCCAGTGGTACATGTGCCCCAGTGGTACATGTGCCCCAGACATATGCTGCATGTCGGAGCAGCTGGTGCTGCTGGCGGCGCTGTGCGCGCTCGAGGCGGTGCCGCTGCGGTTCAACTACTTCGCGGCCTTCTGGCGGGACGTGGCTGCTTCACCGGTAACTATAGTGGTACATGTGCCCCAGTGGTACATGTGCCCCAGTGGTACATGTGCATACATATGCTGCATGTCGGAGCAGCTGGTGCTGCTGGCGGCGCTGTGCGCGCTCGAGGCGGTGCCGCTGCGGTTCAACTACTTCGCGGCCTTCTGGCGGGACGTGGCTGCTTCACCGGTAACTATAGTGGTACATGTGCCCCAGTGGTACATGTGCCCCAGACATATGCTGCATGTCGGAGCAGCTGGTGCTGCTGGCGGCGCTGTGCGCGCTCGAGGCGGTGCCGCTGCGGTTCAACTACTTCGCGGCCTTCTGGCGGGACGTGGCTGCTTCACCGGTAACTATAGTGGTACATGTGCCCCAGTGGTACATGTGCATACATATGCTGCATGTCGGAGCAGCTGGTGCTGCTGGCGGCGCTGTGCGCGCTCGAGGCGGTGCCGCTGCGGTTCAACTGTTGACTTACGACCTGACCACGCTAAGAAGCATCTACTTTGATTTGTCACGTGACGTGACGTGTGTATTCATGCACAAAATCGCTGAACCATTTTGATTATAAGATAACACTTTGGAGGAAAAGAAAGAAACCAGATGCCGCGGGCATAAAGAAGTTTAATAGAATCCTGATAATTTATTTATATTGGCATTCTCAAGACTTAATATGTTTTAGCTACATAAAAATTCGAGAAGATTTGACGTGACCTTCTTCCATAGGCGGACGCGAAATTAGAAGAGATGCTCGTGGAATGCAGCGTGGTGTCGGAGTACATGGACGCGGTGCTGCTCGACGAGCGGGAGTCGCTCGAGGACCCCGCCATCTACCAGTTCATGGTGCATTACTACCCAAAGGTATTGTGGAGCATTCAGTTTATTACACACTAGCGACCACCCGCAACTTCGTCTGAGTGGAAAGTTTTTTTTGCTATCCCTCGGGAACAGACTTTTTTGGATGAAAGGTCCCTATGTCCTTCGCTGTACCCCTGAGAACGTGAATGCAAAATTTATCTGGTTAGTTCTGTGTTCACAAGTACTAAATGTTTGTGTAAGATGTCTAGCGCTTCCCGATACGGACATATGGAGGAAGGGCGTGCTCCCAGAACGACGGATTCGCGAAAAGTGCGCTAAATGCAATATTTATTTTTTGTACTATAGCATAGTTCCCGATGACGTTTGCCTGTACAGGGGCTCTACCGGCTAACTTTTCGATGATTGGCGGGTCTGCCGGACTTCAACTTAAAACAAATAAATCGAAGTAAATAATTTCGAATTCTACTATTTGCCGAAGTTATTTTGAAGAAATCGATGTTCCTAATTTTATTTTTTTTGTTTACGAAGGGTTACCCTTTTATTGGCTTCCGGGGTGGTGGGGCCACCCCGGCGAGTACGGGACTCTCCTCCGTACGGGTCCAATAAGTCAAGGCTCATCGGGTCCGTACGGAGGCCTACCCGCTAACCCCCCTGCAGTGTTGCATCTCTAACATAATGGACGAAGATGACGGGACAGTTTTGGCAGTCTCCGCCTCTCCGACCTGTGCTGATCCTTTCGTACTCTAGCTTCTTTGACATTTTTTGATATCTCTTACTTGGTGGAGTGCTCGGAACACTTGAGCGTACCACCTAGGGCTTTAGGCGGACGACGGAATCCCCGGTTCCGTCGTCCTGGCCCCGTACAAGTATGGGGGGAGAAGATGCGCATGGTGTCTTCGTCTTCTGCCCAGCCTATTCCGTCGGAGTGGGTCCGCCTGCGCATCCGCTTCTCGGACCCGCTCCGCGGCCTCCTGTGACATCACGTCCTCACAGAAGGAGACCACCGCCTGCCATGATCTGTCGCTCCCCAGCATGGCGACTGTTATGCTGGAAAGCGAGAGGTCCCGTCCAATGACTGCTACTAAGTCTGTGCGTTGCGGTGACCACTTCGCACACTCAGCTAGAGTGTGCTCTGAGGTGTCGTTAGGTGCGCCGCAGTCCGACCGACTGTCCAGCACCAGCCCCAGATATTTCATGGTCGGGCGGAGGGGGACCACTACTTCATCCACGACCATGTCCTCGCCCGGCGGTAGTCCCTGTTTCGGCCCATGGAACACAATGGCCTGTGTTTTGGCCACCGCTACCTCCAAGCCCAACCTCCTTATGCGGGCAATAACTCCCTCCGTCCCAATCTTGGCCAGGCGCTTCGCATCCGCGAGATCTCTACCCCGAGCAGTGACTAGAGTGTCATCTGACTCGGGGGAGAAGGACGCCGCGAAGCACCCAGTCATATCCTAAGTTCCACAGGAGCGGTCCCAACACCGACCCCTGTGGAACACCGCACTCCATACGCTGGACTTTCATCTTGCCATCTGAGGCCTGGAAAACAACCTCTCTCTCCTGTAGATAATTACTGATTATCTCCGCCAGATAGGGAGGAACGCCATGGTGTCCTAGCGCATCCCTTAATGACACTATAGGGGAGAGAGTTAAAGGCATTCTTTATGTCTAAAGACACCGCCACCACTCTCTCCCCTTTTGCGACTGCTGCTTGGGACGCCTTCTTCAGTGTCATTATGGCGTCAGTGAGTCAGAAATCGATGTTCCTGTAATATCATGAAGTGGTGTTTGCCATTTCGGCCTGATAGGGGCTCGATTTATCTGTTTAAGAGGATACCTCGTGGATTTTCATGGTTTTCAATTTAGATTTAGTCCTATTGATCCTACTACTATTGTTATAATTTTGGAATATGTTAAAATAGACTAATAAATAAATCTTTTGATCAAGCTCAAAACATGAATGGAAACAATTTTCTCGATAGAAAAAAAATCCAAAGTTGATGCCTCTCATATCATTTTTGCAGTACTGTAAGCAAACGGACTCATAGTTTGAACTGAAATTAGGTTTATAAGATAAGTAATAAATAGTTCCAACTTTTGACAAAACCAATTTTTTCAAAAATAATTTAGTTTTTTAATAAATCAACTATTTTCATAATGTCGCTTACGTTATTTTATTCCGGAATGCGTGCGCTATTGTTGTCCCTTTCTTTGCGCTGGGAAGCTATATTACTTTACCTCTTTGCACCGAAATTTCAGACGGCCGCGAGCCTTCCTTGAGGACAGACCAGCTTGAGCGCTCCAAAAATTTACCAGCCAAAACACGTAAAATGACAGTATACTGACAATGACAGTTTTAATTTCTCCCACATTTCAAAGACAAAGAGTCTCTAATACTTATCCAACCTATTTTTAGGAGATGAAAATTATCAACAGAACAAAACTTCCAAGAGTCGCCATTGCGTAACAAAACAATAAACTAATAAATATTGTAAAATAAAGTTTCTTTCCCGACCCGTGGTACAACTTTTAACTTTTACAAGTTTCGATCGTGAACAAATATTATTATTTTGCAAAATCATTAGTCTCTTTACGCGACAACGGCAAAGCAAAAAGAAGAGCAATAATAATAAATAATCTCAAAACGAATACTTACGTCTCGCATTATTACGTTATTTATTTAGGCACGCATCATGCGCACGCTATAATAAGTAGGTATCTAACAAAGTGACAAGCTGTTTTACAAAAATCGCTAGAAATCTGCGAAATTGTATTATTTTAATGTTGGAGGATGCAAGAACTGGCTGTCGATTACTGGTATATCGAGTCATGCAGCACCGCAGGCCCGTGATCTTGGCTGGGCTGGTTGGGTGAGGAAATGATGGTGTTGCAAATTTTATTAACGCCAAATTCACTTCTAGTACGGCTCATTTCAACCAAACACGGTCCCATCCGGCAGAAAGCATGAAACTTGGCATGCGTGTAGCTTTTACGTATATAATAAAGTATAGAAGTAGCAGCAAGTCGTAAAGTGATTTTTCCCCCCCTGGGCCCCCCCAGACAGGCAGCACGGCGCTCACGCTCCGAGAACTATAAGTCCTATCAACATACTTCCAAGAAAATTATTGTTGCCGCCGCGATCATATCGTCATAGTTTTACTTCCTTCCTACCCGCCAATATCCTAACAAAAAGGCACATACATCGCTCCGCTCGCCGGCCGAACGCGGCAATGCATTCATAATGCAAGAAACAGTCTATTGCGAACTACTGTGACGTCAACACGCTATTAATTTGTCACCCCGCGCAACTCATTTAACCGCATCCGCGTAGCCCATAAGCTTCAGTGTTACGTGTATTAGAAAATACGTGATTAAAGGACGGTGTAAATCAACGTGTTTGTGGACTTTTGTGGCCGTTCACGTCCGATCACGCAGGTCGTGCGTGCTGCGCAGGCGACGACGCCAGCTTGCCATTCTCAAGTGTTGACGAGCCTGCTGCTAGACCAAGTAAGTGCCTTTCCTTGACCAGCCGCCGTCCACGTCCGTAACCTACCGAAATCCCGCTTCCTTCCAATTATTTTACACCCGCATTCCATTCGCATTCCATACCGCATTTTTTGACGTTTAAATGTCTTTACCGCGATTATTTTAATTTTTTAAGTTTCGTACATTAATATGTACGAATCATCTGGTCCTTTTCGAGTCGTATGTTTAGTTTTGAACCGTTAAATACCGCATTTAGTGTAGTTTTTGTAACTACACACGTGTTTTCCGCGCGCCCTCTGAAAGGTCACCTTGGTACTTTGGGGTCTTTTCATCTATATTAATATTTTCATTTAGCTTATTTTACCATTCTAGGTTATTCCGCGACCATAATTAAGTAGGCACTAATTTACCTACTTATTTTCAGAACCTTTGTTCATAATTAATTCGATCGTTCACAAATTGATATAAGGGTCATCACACACTAGCGACTTAAATTAATTATTTTTATTTTCGACTAAGTTTTATACTTAATTAATTTTGTTTAAATTTACGCAGCCTTTTATATACATTTGTGTGAACAATAAATAGTGTTTATATACTTCAATAACTAACCTATATATTTTCTATATACTTTACTTTATATATTATATTTTGTGATTATCAATCATGCCACAGGACGATAAGTCTGCCGGACCTACCGGTAAAGATACCAGTGAAGTTGAAGACACAAAATTAATTTTAATAAGAGCGAAGCGTGATGCACTTTATCAACGCATGCAATCGATATACGACCAAGCGAAGATAGCTCACCTTTCAGAGGAGAGACGTCAATCTTTTATTACGTCATGTGTTACTATTGATAGTATGCGATCCAAATTTCATGATATTATTGATGAATATAATGAGCAGTTACTTAAGCGTAATCCGACCGCTAAGCCTAATTTTCAAGCTTATAACGCTTTTGAAGACATTTATTGTAACGTGAAACATGTTTTATCGCAAGTGTCACCTCCCTGCTCATCTTCTAAAAATAAGGCTTCCGTCAAACTACCTCCTATTGAATTATTAACTTTTGACGGTGATATTCAAAACTGGCCATTATTTTATGCCAGCTTTAAAGAGACTGTTCACGACAATCCATCGCTATCGAATTCCGATAAATTATATTACCTAATGGGTAAACTTTCGCCTAAGGTACAATCGCTTTTTTCTGGTACTTTGCCAAGTGCTCAGAACTATGAAATAATTTTCAAAGCGTTACTAGACAGATTCCAAAATAATGACGTTTTAGGTTCTAATTATTTAGAACAAATATTAAATTTGAAATTATCCAATTCACCTGCCGCTTATCAGTTATTTATGGATAAATTTGTAACCGCAGTCAATTCTTTAAAAAACTTAGGCATTGATAATTTGACAGATTTTATTTTGATGCATATTGCCATACGTAAGTTCGATACGAATACGATTCGAGCCTACGAAACATACGCTCATGATTCAAAACTGCCTAAATTCGAAAGCTTTATAGAATTTATTAAAATGCAGTGCCGCATCTGTCAAACTACTAATGCTGTATCTCCCGCAAATAATAATACTAATTCTTACTCTAAAATAAATAGAACCCGCGTGGCTCCTAATCCGCAAACTTACGTATCGTCTGAAAATAAAAAATGCCTGTTGTGTAATAATAACACACATGATCATATGTTTAAATGTCACGCTTTCGCAAAAATAACACCGCATGATAGATTTAAGTTCATTAAAGAAAACGGTGCGTGTGTCAACTGCCTTAGCACAAAACATAGATCGAAAGCTTGTACTTCTAAGGTTTCGTGTCGTGCTTGCCAGCAGCGCCACCACACTCTTTTACATTTCGAAACGCATACACCCGTAAATGATGCGCCTAGTGGTAACGTCAGCGCTCCTTATTCATCGCCACCGCAGCCGAATATTTCACAACCCGCGCCTCCCGTTTCGGCGCCACCTCCTAGTGGAAATTTAGCTTTATGCTCTTTGAGTGATAGGACGGTTTTATTGGCGACTGCTCAGGTTGTTGTCTATGACAGCAATGGCGCACCGCATCTTGTACGTTGCTTACTAGATAGTGCTTCTCAAAGCAACTTCATTACATATGAATGTTGCATGCGTCTCGGCTTACTAAATAAACTACAACGTACCTCAACTGTTATTAGGGGTATAGGTGGTTCTCTTAAAACCTCTCAGGGTTCCGTAGACTTAGTTTTTCACTCACGTTTTAATTTAAATATTAACTATAACATTTCATCGCTCATTGTCGATCGTATCACAGATACGCTACCTTCCGCTCCGGTCGACGTATCCGCTTTCTCTCACCTTAGTTCTTTGCCTCTCGCCGATGGCAATTTTGCCAATCCAGGTCCTGTCGACCTTTTGATAGGTAGTTCACTGTTCCCGCACCTGCTGATGCCAGGCATCATTCATAGCCGCTTCAGCAATATACCGCCCGCTATTCAAACCGTTTTAGGTTATGTGATTATGGGTTCCGTACCTACGTCACACGTAGTTTGCAATTATTCAACCACGTGTTGTACGGTAGTTGATGAGCCTGTAGACTCGATTCTCAAGAAGTTTTGGGAACTTGAGGAGATTTCCGCGCCGCCCGCTCAAAGCCTTGATGACCTTGAGTGCGAAGAATATTTTACTGCCACCACGTCTCGAGAAGAGAGTGGAAGGTACATAGTCGCTTTGCCTTTTCGTGAGGACGTGTTCACCTTGGGTGACTCGTACGCCGCCGCGCACAGGCGATTTTTATGCCTAGAAAAGAAATTAGAGGCATGCCTCAAAATTCGCACCGCTTATAATAATGTTATACGCGAGTATTTAGATAAGGGATATCTCAGCCCAGTTGAGGCTCGCGATAATGAATCTCTTCGCCCCGCATACTATATTCCACATCATGGTGTGGTTCGCGATGACAAAAGTAGTACCCGACTTCGAGTGGTCCTAGACGCGAGTTGCAATACTACTTCCGGTCGCTCTCTTAACGATATTCTACATTCTGGCGAGAATCTTCAAGGCGATTTATTCTCAATATTAATTAATTTCCGCTTATTTGAAATTTGCTTTTCTGCTGATTGTCGACAAATGTTTCTTCAAATTGGGATTAGGGAACCTGATCGCAGATTCCAGAGAATTTTATTTAGATTCAATCCTTCTGATCCGCTTACTGTATATCAGTTTAACCGTGTTTGCTTTGGGCTCAAGTCCAGCCCTTTTCACGCTCTTCGCGTTGTCCGCCAGTTAGTTATCGATGAAGGAGACAAATATCCCGCCGCTTCCGCTGCTGTTTCAGCAGGCTTGTACATGGATGACATAGTCCTGTCATCAATGTCCACCCTACAGGCTATAGATCTCAGTAGCGAGCTTATCGCGCTCTTCAAACGAGCACAATTGGATCTCGTAAAATGGACGAGTAACTCAGATGAAGTCCTCTCGCACATACCTGAGTCTCACAGAGAATCCAATGACAAGCTCTTTGACGATGCCACTCCGCACAAGATCCTAGGCCTATTTTGGGATAGGTCTAGAGATTCTTTTAGATTCAAGGTAGTCGCTCCTGATGATACGTGTACAAAGCGCACCATTCTTTCCGCTGTAGCCCGACTGTGGGACTTGCTAGGGTTCGTGGCGCCTGTCCTCTTACACGCCAAGCTCCTAATCAAGGAGTTATGGTTGTTAAAGTGCGATTGGGATGCCCAACCACCGCCTCATATTGTCACCGCTTGGAAGCAGTTCTGCTTAGAGCTGCCTTCTCTTAATGATTTGTGCATTCCACGACATCTTGGTCTTGTTAAAGACTGTCAATTGAATATTTTAGGCTTCGCTGACGCCAGCGAGCGCGCATATGGAGCTGTCGTCTACTTTCAAATCTGCGTCGATGGTCGTTATTCTATACAACTGGTCTGTGCTAAATCGAAGGTCTCGCCGGTGAAGATTCTATCCGTCGCGAGGCTGGAGTTGTGTGCGGCTGTATTGCTGTCCAAACTCATCCGCAAGGTTGTAGACACCGTTTCCCCGCGTTATCTTGTCAATAAAGTATACGCGTTCAGTGATTCGAAAGTCGTTTTATGTTGGGTGCACTCATCTCCTCACCGCTGGCAGAAGTTTGTCGCCAACCGCGTCGTCAAAATTGTAGAAAACGTTCCTGCAAATTGTTTCCACCATGTCGCAGGCTCTGAAAATCCCGCAGACTGTTTATCTCGGGGCTTAACCCCAAGTAAAATAATGAATCACCCGCTTTGGTTTAATGGACCTCCATGGGCTGCAAGTGACCCATCCGGATGGAAACTTAATGATGACTGCGAGCAGTCAAACGACGACGCACCGGAACGACGCACTAACGTTCACGTGGTCGTCTCTAACGACAATGATTCTCCGCTTTACTCGCTTATGCACCGCTTTTCATCATTGTCTAAGCTATTACGTTCGATTGTTTATGTGTTGAAATTCATCAAGAAATTACCGCAAGGCAGATCCATTTCAAGTTCGGATTTAGAGTTTGCTGAAGTTAATATCATCCGCGCTGTACAACAAGTACATTTCTCAAGCGAGCTTGCTAGTTTGCAGACTGACAAGCCTTGCTCGCCTGCTTTCAATAAGCTAAGACCATTCTTAGATAAAGACGGCCTTATCCGCGTTGGTGGACGTCTTTCTAACTCCGCCGAAGATTACACGTGCAAACACCCTGTGATCTTGCCGCGTCGTGATCATTTTGTTGACATTTTGGTCGATTTTTATCATAAAAAGCATTTACATGCAGGCCCAGAATTTCTCATGTCTTTGCTCCGCCAAAGGTTCTGGATCCTTTCCGCTCGCGGCTTGATCCGATACCGCATAAATAAATGTAACACTTGCTTTAGAGCAAAACCACGGCCTCAGTTTCCTCTCATGGCTGATTTGCCCAGCCACCGCGTCAACCAAGTTGATAAAGCCTTCCAAATGACAGGGTGTGATTATGCTGGCCCTGTACAGTATACTCCTGTGCGTGCTCGTGGAGTCAAAAGCCGCAAGGCTTGGCTCTGCATCTTCACATGCTTGACAACTCGCGCCACTCACATCGAGGTCGCAACTGACTTAAGTACAGTCAGTTTTCTGGCTGCGCTGAAGCGTTTCTTGTCGCGTTGCGGTCCCGTGAAGTGCATGTACACGGACAATGGCACTTGCTTCGTGGGAGCCAGTTCATACCTTCGTGACCTCTATAAATTCTTAGATGAATTGCGCCCACATTTGGAAGTAGAACTTTCTGAGAACCGCATAGACTGGAAATTTATTCCACCCGCGTCCCCACACTTCGGTGGTTGTTGGGAAAGTATCGTAAAAATTGTAAAAACGCATTTATTTAAAGTCATAGGTGAGCAGATCCTCTCCTATGAAGAGCTTATAACAGTGCTCGCGCAAATCGAAGCATTAGTAAACTCGCGCCCGCTCACTGCAATGAGTAGTGACCCCGCAGAGCCGTCTGCTTTAACACCGGCTCATTTTCTGAACACAGTTCCTCTGTCCTCCATACCGGCAGCCGATGCGCAACCCCGTGACCTTCATCAGCGTCACTCGCTGCTAGATAGTATCGTCCAGTCGTTCTGGCGTCGCTGGCGCTCCGAATATTTACACAAGCTGCAATCGCGCGCCAAATGGAACACGCCGACCGCTTGCATAGCTGTAGGCACGGTGGTAGTAATCGTTACAGAAAACGCGCCGCCCTTTTCGTGGCCTTTAGCTATAGTAGAGAAGGTTCATCCTTCCAAGGATGGAACAACTAGGGTTGTGACTGTTAAAACCTCCAAGGGGAGTTACCTTCGCCCAGTTGTTCGTTTATGTCCGATACCAAATCAATAATAAATTGTTTGTCAACCGCATACGCTTTAGTTTAGTTAGTATATAAGTGCATTACTCTCCGCTTAGTTAAATGTAGTATTATACAATCAAAATAGACTTTTTGTTCCGCAATTTTTTTTACATATTATAATGTATTTATGTACGCAGTATTTGTTTCCCTTGTGCTTATTACTCTTTTTCTAAAGGTGACCCTTTAAGGGCGGGGGGAATGTTGCCGCCGCGATCATATCGTCATAGTTTTACTTCCTTCCTACCCGCCAATATCCTAACAAAAAGGCACATACATCGCTCCGCTCGCCGGCCGAACGCGGCAATGCATTCATAATGCAAGAAACAGTCTATTGCGAACTACTGTGACGTCAACACGCTATTAATTTGTCACCCCGCGCAACTCATTTAACCGCATCCGCGTAGCCCATAAGCTTCAGTGTTACGTGTATTAGAAAATACGTGATTAAAGGACGGTGTAAATCAACGTGTTTGTGGACTTTTGTGGCCGTTCACGTCCGATCACGCAGGTCGTGCGTGCTGCGCAGGCGACGACGCCAGCTTGCCATTCTCAAGTGTTGACGAGCCTGCTGCTAGACCAAGTAAGTGCCTTTCCTTGACCAGCCGCCGTCCACGTCCGTAACCTACCGAAATCCCGCTTCCTTCCAATTATTTTACACCCGCATTCCATTCGCATTCCATACCGCATTTTTTGACGTTTAAATGTCTTTACCGCGATTATTTTAATTTTTTAAGTTTCGTACATTAATATGTACGAATCAATTATTGTAGGAAATTTAATAAAGAATATATTATTTTTCGCGAGTTTTGCTGTAGCTTTTACCGTTTACGGTAACTTTTTTAAATTAGAATAAGAAATGGGGAGTTTTTGTAGATTTATTTATGCCACTGCCACGCTTTATATAATATTTTTAAGACATTGTTTATGAAATTATTCCAATGAAACATATATTTTTGAAATTTGTATGAATATGGCTTTCTTATCATGTTTTTTTCAAGCCGATATCAGTATTGGTTAGAAATTTATCGTCACTGGAACTTTTTTTTTCTTGTAAAATTTTAGATGTTCGGCGTTTCAATTACGGCAATTCATTTTTATGTATGTAAAGGTGTTTTTTTATTTCTGAAAATGATTGGCCATCCTTAATTTATCCGAAAATGATACCCGATTTTTCATAGTAGCTATAAATTAGCAGTTATTACGCCCAACAGTACGCGTGGCGTTAGAAAATTTCACCCCCTCCCCCTCCCCCCAGCAGGGTGTCTCCCGCTGTCTCCCAAGCGTTTTCCACTCTGGTCTATCTAAGGAACAAGTGTGCCAAGTCTCATTCTTTCACGCCAAAAATATCGGTGTTTTCCTATAAGATTCCCACAGGATGATGTTTTTCAAAAAATATCGGAAGAAACTCAAACATAATTTGAAAACTATAAGTGCTATCACCTTCATTCAAAAAATAGTTGATAGAGAATTTAATGACAAATATATTGTTCATAGACAGTTTTCTTGTAGCCTTCACCGTTTTTTATTAAAAAAATAAAAACTGCAATTGGGGACACAAAACGCCCCCCCAGGGGGGAAAAAATCACTTTACGACTTGCTGCTACTTCTATACTTTATTATATACGTAAAAGCTACACGCATGCCAAGTTTCATGCTTTCTGCCGGATGGGACCGTACCCTAGTACAATATAGGTTGAAATGAGCCGTACTATTCGAAAAAACTGCATTTCTATTATAATCACAAGCTGCCAGCGTAGCGTACAATATTGAAAAAGACTGTTGCCACTGATTAAAACTTTTTTTACTTATTTTAATGTTGCCTGGCATAAATGATAAAAGGGTTTGAATATTTTGGCATATCTACGGTCCGCCATTTTGATTTTTTCAAAATAGCGGACACGCATGAAACCTGTGTCAATCGAGAGCTAGTAACAATACGAACAAGAATTGTTAACGACATAATCGCCTAAAACGTCACGTTTTCGAGTTGTAAGCTATTAAAATTGAACTGGTGGCGACACCAATGGGTATATTTGAAGCTTAAATAAAACGTATGGTGGGCTCTAAAATATTGTTTTATGGTCATCTAGGTGTAGACAGGTGTAAAAGTCAACAAGCGGTAGGGAAAGGGTTACAACAAGCTTAAAAAATAGAAATTTTAATAGGTTTTAGTAGGTATTATAGAGATTTTAATATGTGTTACTGGTTCAACTCAGTCTTGTGATAATATAACTCACCTATCGTGTGCATGTCACCGCAAATAAATGGCGCGATTAGTCAACAAGTAAGGAAAGGGTTATATTTTTGGCCTTGACACTTAATCCAGACTTGGATGGCCGTAAAACAATATTCTAGAGCCCATACCTACGTTTTATTTTAGCTTCAAATCTACCCAGTGGTGTCGCCACCAGTTCAACTTTAATAGCTTACAACTCGAAAACGTGACGTTTAAGGCGATTATGTCGTTAACAATTCTTGTTCGTATTGGTACTATAGGCCGACCGGTTAAATGAGTCCTCGCCTGCGGGGCACAGAGGCGCGAGGGGAGACGAGAACGGGGGTCGTGAGAGGTGCGGGCGGCAGGCGTTCGTCGCCCGTCGCCCGCATCGCCCCCGTTCTCGTCTCCTCTCGCGCCCCTGTGCCGCGCAGGCGAGGACTCATTTAACCGGTCGGGCTATAGCTATCGATTTACATAGGTTTTATGCGAGTCCGCTATTTTGAAAAAAAAAATCAAAATGTCGGAAATTAGGTATGCCACCCTTCATACCAGGATATTCAAACCCTGGACCGTTGCTTTTGATAATGACAAATTTACAGCAGAATTTTTTTATTATAACAAGTCTTCCCAAAGTTTCATCTTGCAGAATCTTGTAGTTTTTGAGAAAAAGAATCTGAAATCCAGTTTTTTTATTTTGTATTGACTAATTGCCTTTTTTAATATAGCTGTCAGTTACGTTTTGTTTCATTGCTATCCCCAGATTAGAAAGGCTGTTGTACACAGTGTTACAGCAGTAAAATTGGAGTTTAAGAAAAAAAAAGATGAAACTAAAAGCAAATTGCAACGCCATTTTGTTTTGACCCCAATTTAGTTAGGAATCAAACCTGCTTTACCCCTGTAGGTCCCGAGTATAGCTTAGAAGTTTAAGGAGAGCGCAAAGGAGGTTATTTTTTTTAACAGACAACAGAAAAAAATTACACACCATATTTTTTTTAACAGAAAACGTGGTGGATATGGGGCGAGGGCACCTTCTTTACTCTCCTCTTTTTCCCTCGTTCGCCCCCCGTTAAATGACCTAATCTTTTGAAATTATGTAATTTTAGAATACCTAGCCTCAAAATTACATTTTCATTTTTCTCAAAGACCATTAGGCTCCGCAACTCTCCCTTCGAAGGGGGCTTCTCCTCCTCCTCCCCTCCTCCATCCCTAATTAAACGGTCCACAAAGTGGTAGTAGTTGTAGATTTTCAAAAATCAAATCATATTTTCAATACTGTTGCTCGAAAAAGTATGCTTTTGAAGCCAGTACCATAAGTATAAGTTATCTCGCTATCGGAGTTTTCTTAGCGACTTTGCATATATACAACTACCAACCATCAACGGTTGGACCGCGGTCCCCGAGCACAGTCACCTAGCTCGGTGGAAGTACTTCCCTTTTCACTGAATACCTGGCGAAGCGATAATGCATCTACATACAATAATACAACACACGCGCAGAAAAAGAATGGGATTGAAAATGGCGGCTCACCACGCTTACCACAACAAGTGTGAATGAGAGAGCGATAGGTGTGGCGTATAGTGTGCGAGCGGGATGTGTTTATGAACGACGTCAAGTGCGTTGTACAATGTTGTATTTTTCATCCAACTATGTTTGAAACAAAACTCGACAATAATGGATTCTCAAAGGAAATTGCTGGTGGCTAAAACTCGACAATAATGATATCCCATACAACTTTGCTGCGTCACCATCGGAGGAGCGCGGCAACCTCGACTTTGTTCAAAGAAGGTTGTCAAAATAATTACCATATTACAAGCTTTTTTGAGTAAATTCAATAATCTTCATTTTAAACACAACATATTGCATAAAATATGTTTAATTAAATTTAGCTCCTACGCGGGGGAGGGGAGGGGAGGGGGGGAATTATGTGTTTAAACCCAATGGTCGGGCTTAAACGCGTCTTTTGCCCATTTCTCTTTATGTGACATTTTGAATGGCCTATTTCTTTTATGTGGGTAGGCCAGATAAAAAAATGTGAGCAAAGGTGTGTGTTTCGCCGTGCCGAGCTGTGACGTCACTAAGGGTTTTTTACATTTCATTTATTTTCTCCATAAATATTGCTTTAAAAATTCTAAAACTATTTTTCTCGCACTTCTGAAGGGCAAAACTAGAAACGATGACGTCACATATTTTACGATTTGTATCTAGTAATAATTATTGAATTGGAACTGACGAATTTAGGACCCCTCCACACGTCGTCGACCCCCTTAACGTGTGACGTAATTTATGGATGGCCCCAAATGGACCTCTGTCGCAAAAGTTACAAATCTGTTTTTCGCAAATGTATTGAAAAACGTCGAATGGTACAACTTTATTAATAATAATAGTATTTTTTTACAATTAATAAGCTATTGTTAGATATTTGTATTCATTTTCATTTTTCATTCAATTTGAAGATACCTAAATTATCAAAGAAAATGTTCTAAATACAATGTATTGCGACTCCATCGTTTCTCTATTCTTCTTCTTTAAACTTTCGATGAAACCTCACAGGCGTTTGGCGCGAATATCAAACTTTACGATTGAAGGCCGAATGTCAGTGCGGGGTAAGGGGGGTGAGTGGGCGGGAACTGTTAAAAAATTTTTTTACGAGGTATCGTCTTAATTTGAAGCCCGACAGACTTGCCGAAGTTCGAAGCGTTAGCCGGTTGTAGCGTTATAGAGAGGTGAAAGAAGAAAAGGGAAAGAAATAAAAAAAAATATCTACATAGAAGGAAAACGACAGAAGTAGGGGTTAACAAAATTGGTGATTTATTGTCAACGGTCCTAAACAAGTATAGCTAGAACTTAAGTATGTTACACGTTGGAAACTTAAACTAATTAAAACTAGATAAAAACTAACCGTGTTATTACAAAAGATTTTTAAACACTGTTTAAATGTGATGCTGTCACTTTTTTGACAATATTGTTTGAAAGATACGGCATCACATTTAAACAGGTGTTTAGTCAAACAGTGTTTAAAAATCTTTTGTAATAACACGGTAAGAGTTTAGGAGCGACAGGCAGCACGCTACACGGTACGGCCCCAGACCGTTCGTGAATCACTGTATTGTATCATTTCGGTGATGTCGATCTCTCTGTCGCAGATGGGCAGTGGTGGTTCATGGAGCGGCGCGGAAGCGTTAGCGGAGGAGGTGGTGGCGGGCGCGAGTGGCGCGGGCGGCGCGCGGGCGCTGTCGCACGCGGCGCGCGCGCTCGCGCTGGCCGCCTCCCGCCGCCCCGCGCCGCCGCCCGCGCCCGCGCGCGCCCTGCGCGCCGCCGCGCTCGCGCTGCAGCAGCGCCTGCATAGGGACACAGGTATGTTAGCGGAGGAGGCGCGAATTATAGCGGCTGTGGAGTTAGCTGCTATGCGCAGGAGCAAACCTCTCCTACTCGTTGACACCTAAATGGTGTAATACATATTTAAATTAGTATACACTCGGCAATTGATCATACTACTGATTTTTTATTGGCACCGCTCACTTATTGCTTTCTCTCGCTCTCTCTTGCTCTACGTCAAGAAGTCACGAAAAATGTGAGAAGTTAAAAGTCACTAATTTATTCTGCCACTGTTATTCGTAGCATACTCTAGCGCGGCTGGTTGTTGCTACTTATAGCTAATAAGTAACTCTTATCTACTACAACCCTTTCTCGCAGGAGAAGAGGAGAGCTCGGACGTGGAGACGACCGTCGCTCCGTCGGCTAGCGGGTCCCGGTGTCGGACGCCGTCGGGCAGCGAGCCGGAGGATCCGCCCGAGGAACTACCCGCCGACGAGCACGACGAGCCGCCGCCGCCGCGCGCGCCCGACACGCGCGCCATCATCGCGCACGCCGCACACGCCATACTCGCCGCCACCGCGCACGTGGCCGACGCATAGCGAACATAGCCGACGGCGCCCGAGGAGCTGACCGGCAAACACGACATCCGCAACGAACACGCCGCCGACGCGCACGTGAAAGACGAGTAGGGAACATGGCCAACACCGCCCGAGGGGCTCTCGGTGAACATCGCGCCTGCCCGCCGTCCTTGTGGCCGACGCGTAGCGAATAAGCTGACGGCACCCGAAGACGACTCGCAACGTGTATAAGGTAAATGCACCGAATACTTGCCGATTAAGTTGATAATTATGTAATTTAGTGTTTCAACAGTCCATTTTCAAAATAAATCAATTTTTCCAATCAAACGTAATGTTTCTTATCGATTTAAAATTATTTTAACTAGACATAATATCGGAGTTAATAGATATCCTTATAGATGGTCTAGCTAATTCGTGCATTTATCTTACGAAGTGTGTGACTCCTATATTAGACTGAGTGGTGTGTAAAGTAGTGAGTTCGTTTGAAAGTTGATTACCATGCTATTCGCTAGCGGCAATATTAGTGTGGACTAAAAAAATGTCTGATTCGAAAATAAAAAAAAGTTGGTGGCGAAGTGCAACGTAGGTATTAGTTTTGTGAGTGGGAAATATCGCCGAACAGTTGAAACTAGTTGTGTACAAAAGGTTGGTTAACAAACAAGGTCGTAGTTTCAAAGTTCACCGATTGTCTACTATGGCGTTTAGGCGCGATTGGTCCATTGTTGGTGTTTGCAGTTGGTCCAATTCGCGGTTACTCCAATATAGATATTTTCTTAAACTTTAACTTTAAAATGTAGACGACATTTATTTATTTAAAATTGATCTAATTGTAATTTTTTTAAATGCAAAAGCATTTTTTTCTCAATAATTCTTTTGTAACATGTATTAAATTACATTGAAGATATTCATGCCTCATTTGTTTTGTTTTGGAAGTAATTTTTTTGACCAATTGCGAATTGGACTAATCACGAATTGGAGCAATCTCGAATAAGGCAAATTAAACCAATCGCGCGCGCCTCAACGGTGTCAAAATATTAGTTTTGAACTTTCACGACTTTGCTAAGCTTAAGATCGCTAATTATAGACTTTGATTATGTTGAAAAGTTAGCAAGGCATAATACTTATTAAACACCTTACATTTTATCTTTAGTACTCAAAAATCTTTAGGTGGATCATTGTCTATATCTGTACATAATCCTGTAGAATTTGAGGTGTCGTAAAGAATGTTACTGTAACATTCGGTGAGCGCAATCGTACGTTTGTTTACTTTGACCAGTGCTTACTATAGAGTGGGAAGATCGTTGTACAGCTCAACATACCTGAATTGCAAGTAGTTATCTCGATTAGCTCAATATAATGAAACTATGTATTTATTTCCGATTATGTACATCTTAAGTCATTGATATATTAATAAATACGTTGAAAGTGCAAATGGTGAAGAGATTTACTGATTTTCGCCTAGAGTTGTATATTTAAATTAAATTATATTTAATAAGGATACATCGATGTTTAGCTTACATTCCAAAAGTTAGGTCATTAGGTTCAATGGCCTAACTTTGTTTAATCCATGTCAACCTACAGTGTATCCTTTTTAGCAGTTTTAAAGTGAATGAATACGTATCTAAAAGACATGAAACTGGTAAAGAGGGTTGCTCCTAATTACATAGCTTGCATTCATTGAGAAGGAACATTGAAAAACACATTTTGTACAAAATATTAAGGTGAATATTAAAATTTTTGGTAATTAATTATCCGATAAGATCAGATATTAACTAATGTTAGTTGTGGTTATACCATAAATGTAGAACGTAATTATATATGTATTTCTACTCTAACTTCTTATTGCAAGTACACTTCTCAAATAATACTTGTTTCTTCTTCATGAGCGCAACTATGGTCTTAATGCGATATGATGGCGCAATATGCCTATAATTGAAGTCATGGGTATCATAACGTATTTTGATACACCATCATATTGTGATTAAATATAGTCGTTTTTATTTAATTAACTTGTGCTTCCGCTGCTTTAAGCGGAGCACGTCACGGGTCTGTTTTAGCTAAAGCAAAGAAACACGCCTGACAGACGGCCTGCGCCATGTAGCGCTGTTTGATTTTCCAGAAACAGCTCCCCTAGCCAAAGTAACATTTGCAAATTTTCGTTATTTCTTCGCTTTCGAAACATGTATGGATTTGACGTTTTAAAATTCGATTGTTAACGAAACACGAGGGCCTAGCCAAAGAACATTCGCTAATTTTCGTTATCGCTTCGCTATCGAAACATGTATGGGATTGACATAAGGTTTCGTTAACAATCGAATTTTAAAACGTCAAATCCATACATATTTCGAAGCGAAGCGATAGCGAAAATTTGCAAATGTTACTTTGGCTAGGGGGGCTTATGTCAATCCCATACCATGTTTCGAAAGCGAAGCGATAACGAAGATTTGCCAATATTACTTTGGCTAGGCCCTCTGAGCTGCGTATGAGTTTCGCTTAACGCAGCGGTGGCATTTACGGATATTCTATATCACGAAATCCTTGATCTACAACTACACACATTTGACTTCGTGACATAGAACATCCATAATGTGTATGAGAGACATCGATGCGACTGATACTTTTTATGTGATGGTTGGGATTCGTGAAGATCTTTAGAGTGAATATAAAATACGGTTCCGATTCAAATTGAAATGAGTTTAATACATTTCATTCGATTCAGATATTTATTTGATAAGGAATGAAAATCAAATTATTAATTTTAGTCATTTATAACATTGTAATAAAAAGTTTATTAATATACATAAACCGTAAATTATGACCACTCTACTAGGGTTAGAGAAAGAGAAAATATGGTAAAATTTTATAATCGTTTTTTAATTTTATAGTTAGGTAGTGAGTAGATTTTTCTCAGATTTGATGTAATTCAGAGGTAGCTGTTACTAGTATATCACTTGTTCTTTATAAGAGGTAACCATTCAGAAGTTTCTGAATGTGTGTGTGTATGATACTGATGATGCACATTTTGAAAGGCTACAGAACTTGTTAGATTTAGGATTACTATCCCAACGGCTGCTTAATTTGTAACGAATATGAATGGTATATATACTTTTTTTACCTATTATTATTATTTTTGTATATTAACCTTTGCTAAAATTCCCTAACGGCCGTATTAATAAACGAAGAGTAAGTTTACACCTAGTTTAACCAAAAATTTTGTTTAGAAATTTTACTCCTTAAGTTTGACATCTCGATTCCTAAGCAAATTTTTTGATTGAACTAGGTGTACCTCAAAATACTCTTTGTTTAATAGGTATACGTATTAATGAATTTAAAAAAATTGCTTATTTAAAAAACCAGTAAACGAGATTCCACTCGGGTATTGGACATCATTTTCTTCCTTTTTACTACTTTACTAACAAAATGAATCTCCTTGAAAATTTATTTAGGTAAGTAATTAATTATAGATGTGCAAAAATCCGATTATCAGAATTTTGTGTTTACAGTTATATCAAATTAAGAAATGTGTAAGTACTTATACTTACAGTTTCTTTTTAATTCATTATTATACGGTTTGATGAGTCTTTGTGAATTCAAGAATTGCTTTCATACTTATTTTTTTATCTGTAAGGCAGCCATTACATGGTCATGCAAGCGTCAGTCAAATTCCATCAGTCATGAATTACGTTTGACTGATTGACTGATGGAAAGAACAAATCACATCATGCAACCATCAGTCACTACATTACACGGTAGGTTAACCGTCAGTCACAGCCCGTGACTGTGGTTAAACTGACAGCAAAACCTAGCGTGTAATGGCTGCCTAATCAAATTAACTTGTGCTATGCATTAAATATATTTATTTCATTAAATTATCATATTCTTTTACTTGGTTTTGAACTTGTGTCAAAAACATAATTACGTTTCGGCTGTGAAAGGTTTGTTAGATTAGATGTTACGAGTACCCAGTAGAAAAGATTTCCCGCTAAATGTCCGAGTCTGAGCTTACGTGTAACAAAAATAACATAATATTTTAAGTCGATATACCCGTCCAAGGCGCGTACTTTAAGTTTTCTTTCGCTTCATTGAAAATTAGGCCAGTACAGTTGTGTGCTCATGTTATGTAAAAAAGTTCATATGTGCTATTTTTCATATTTTCTTTGCTTAACTTTATTTTTTGTCTATTTCGGGCTAAATCTGAAGGACCATATATGCAACCACAGATAATATAATATTATAATACAACATATTATGGTCCTTCGGGCCGAATTTACACTGACGAACTAATCTTCATTTTTTACCGTTTCGTTCAAGCAGCAGGATCGTACTGCAAGCAAAGTAGTCCCTTTTTGTCAACTTGTATTGATAGTATCATTGTTTTTGGTAAAATTACTAACGTGCAGTTCGTCAATGTTTGTAGTTTATATTCATGTTGGTGTTAAATTAGTGCATTGTAATAGTTCAAAGACAATCCCGTATTATAACACTGCCCAATATAACACTAAAAACGAATACACGTAAAGTAATAGATTTAAGATGATATATCTCACAAAAACGCGTAGACAATCTTGTAATGAAATAGATGTAATGAAGAATTTACATATTGTCCAATTTTTGAAGTTTTGGTGTTTTCAACACTATAATAATGGCATCCATCACAAATTTAGTTAATGTATTAGATATTATTATGACGAACAGAGACATCTACGTGATTACGATATTTCTATAGTACCTGTATACATGTGTATTTCTCGAATATCATCATCTTAACTGTCAATAGATGCATGTGCAAATTTTGTATTGCACCAAAAAGCAATAAATGTTCAACTAAATACGAATTACTTATTCACTAATGAAGTCTCAATTTATTCATAATAATTTGTATGTACTATTATTATAATTGTATATGGCCACGTACACACTGACAGGCGGCCTGCTTAGCGCCTAGAGCCTAGTTAGTCACCTAACGTATAGCAAAGTAAAAGAAACGTCCACGAATGTTCGCAAACGGCCGCACTGCGTGCTTGGCGGCTTCGCTTCCTAGTTGCCTACCGAAGGCGGTGCGGCCGGTACACGCTAGACGACTCGCTAGGCCCTACCCTAGGCGCTAAGCGAGACGCCTGCAGTGCGTACGTGGCCTAACTGTTATTGACTTTGTTTTAAAGTAATATATCAATATAATTCGTTGTATGGTGAGACAACAGTCACTGGAAAAATTGTAAAAGGGTTATTATAATGTGGTGCTATCAATAAGATTCGAGTGGCTGGAAACAGTGTATTTAATTTTGTCCTGATTTTAGAGCTTATTAATTAATATATGTAACCTAATATAACTGCTGTAATTATCTTTTATTAATTTTAAGATTGTTTCCATAGAAGAGCATTAAGGTGGCAGTCGGTTAAACATCTTTTTATCTACTGGTCACACTACCGCATTTCAATTATTGGCTTCTTATGAAAACTTGTGTATTATAATTAGATTTGTGTTGCTGGAACTTAATGTTTCAGTCAGATATAAATGTGTTATTGAACATGATTTGTGAAAATTAAGAAAATACTGTAAATCGGACTGGAAAGCCAAAGTAAACAGTATTTTATAAACTCTGTGTTTCATTGCAACCTAGTGGAAAAGGTTATTTTCTGGATATCCTGTGATTTAAAATCTTCAGACAAACATGAGAAATTAACAAGATGTAGCAAGGATAAATTAATAAAATCTTAGTAAAAATACAATGAAATACTATAAATAAATTATATTGTCTTTTTCACTTGAGACACTTTAGACCTAATTTCTACAGGGAATTTATCAATTGAATCACAAATACAATTTATACAAAACACTTTGGAGTAAAATAAACTACATTCTTTGCTTATACAAACAGTTTTTTCACACATTGCACAGTCTGCACCTAAAACGAGTATTTCTCCTCTTCCTGGTGGACTGAACGGGTCTTTCATGACATAGCTGGGGTACTTCAGGACCAGGTTGCGTGAAAATGGGGGAGTTGTGCCTTTATAATGTGCCTTTTCATTGAGATTGCACGATGCACACTTGAAGTCGTACTCTACTTGGGCAACTTCTTCTTTGGTTCTAGACTCTGCCATTTTCACTGAAACAAAAGTATATACCTACTATAATAGCTTGCAAGCATCTTGGATACGGTCGGGGATTGCGCAGAATGCGTATTTTGGGTATGCATAGCGGTGAGGCAAGGGGGTGGCGGCAGGGGCGCGCACTGTTGGTCACTCACAACTGCACATGCGCGTACTTATGCCCACTCCGTCAAAAGAGTGTCAAGATGTTTGCCGGCTACTATACCTACGATTGGTTATATCTTACACTTGACTACAAAACTGTTGTTGCCCAAAACCTAGTAAATATTACTACATTAAGTTGAGCAATAAGTAAAATACATACATGTTAAGCTATATTGTAGTCAAAATTATTCATTTTTAGTAATAACTTTTTCTTTAGGAGCTTCAATAGGCCACCATGCAGGTTTTACAACTTCAACTGTGTAATTTCCAATTTGAAGAGCTTTTGCATCAAGTGCTTCTTTTACTCTAATCAGACCTATCCCAAAATCATTTACAATTCCCTTTAGCTTTCCTACGTTTGACTTTGGTTTATCACTAACAGCAATGACCGAGTCTTTTTCAAAAGATTCTTTGACATTTTCTTTAAATCTCAAGGGCATTATCCTTTTTCTAATGACACCTGTATGATGGACTCTTGCAGTCACTTCCTGTCCAATATAGCAGCCTTTGTGGAAACTCACTCCATGTAAGTAATCACAATTTACTTCTAAGGGAAAACTTGAACCAGGAGGCAGGTCTTCAGCCCCTTCACTTACTCCTATCTTGTATCTCAGGTATTTATATCCGATTTCATCTTTTTCAACAAGAATATCGCTAGAAAGTTTTTCTGCTATATTTAAACCATCCATATTTGCAGTAGATATGATTCTAAACCCAAGGTCAGCAAGCCTCGGATCTTTATACACATTAACTGAATTTTCAGGTTTAATTTCAGTGTCATACGCTCCATCCGATGCCACCAAAGTCCATACACGGTGTTGTTGACTGACATCTTCCATTTCAACTATTCGTTTTAGTTTATAGAGTTTCAAATGCCTTTGTAACATAGTGAACACTTCTTTATCACATTCTATCATGAAAGAGTCGCCGCCTTCCCATTTGTGTATCAAAGTATCATACAAGACCCTACCCTTGTTGTTCAGAAACATGGCATACATTGACTTCGCACCTTCTTCGAAGTGACGCATATCATTCGTAATAAGCCCTTGAAGGAATACCGGAGCATCGTTTCCTTTGACTTTTAACAATTTTCTACTTTCCAACGGATATAAAACTTTTGCCGGGGGTTTGTTATGTAAAAATCGTAACAGCTGATTGTATACATTATGGCGTATGAAACTTTTATTTACCTGACTGATCGAAATCATCATTGTTTTTTTCCAAATTTAATTAACCACATCGAGATAAATAGTTTCCTTTTATAATAAATAATATGATATTGATTATTACTATATTTTATTTATTTATTTTACCATTTACAACAGAACAGAACAAACAATGTCCACACTCCACTTAATTAATTAATGTCAATGTCAAGTGATTTTTATTCGATATATCGATATTTTTAGCCGATATATTTTGAAACGATATATCGATACTAAATAACGAATATCGAAAATCGTACCAAAAACGATATAACATCGCTCTAAAGTTGCTAGAATACAAAGCTTACACGCTCAGTAAATACTGTGGTCCAGCGCCATAGAGTGAATTTTAACCATGGAAAGTAAAATATTGAACATTCCATAAAAAAATACTTTCCATGGTTAAAATTTATTCTATGGCGATGGATCACAGTATTTACTGAGCGTGTAGTCGTCGCCTAAAAGATTGGAATGAAAAATGGAAAAAACTTAAAGCTGTACTTTAATCATAATTTATAATTGATATTTTTTTATAAAAACATATTGTCTATGACTTGTACGTTTTTTTGCGCTGCGTTGAATATCTGATTTAATAAATATGCGCCTGATATTATAGATAATCTTCGTTTTTATTGAGATTTTCAAATATTAAAGTAATGTGTGTTGTTTATAAATTCTATTGATATTACTGAGCAGGACTTAAATAAATACATTATTTTAAAACCGCAAAGGTAAATGACCACTAATATCACATTTTTATGTTTTGTGCCTCAACAAGATTAAATCCAATAATAGTGCAAGTTTTACACAACAATAAAACTTGTATTATTGAGCAGAGACGATGCACAGCATCTGTGAGAGTGCGCCGACTTCCGGTCTAGCTACATCCTGCCAAAGTAGTCATCTGACTTACCCTTTAAGCAGTTTTCCTGTCAAAAAATCGTAAAACAGACTTATTTCCGGTTGGCGCCATTTTTACTTTCACCTGTGGAGTCGTTGAACGAAGTGTCCTCATAGAAGTCTCTCACCAGCACGCGTAGCATGACCAACATCGAGATAAGATTCGACTCACAGAACAATGGCTTGTCTACACCGAAATGTCACTTTTGTCGGGTTGAGATCGAGATACTCATGCTCGCATTTTACAACCGTAGACTCGCATTGTTCTTTGTCGTGGCCTAATGTCAAAAGTCGACAAACACGAGCTTTTGTCTTCAACTGACATTAATTTGACAGTTGAGTGGGAGAAATTTGTCTACCACCCTTCGAGTGGTCGAGAAAAATTTGTCGACTTATTTTTTTTCTGAGTTTTTAATTTCGCAATAAAAATTAATCTAAGTTGTCCGTGTTTATATTTTATTAAGGTAAGAAGAGAAGTTACAGCACAAACGACAAAAACAGCTGTCCGGAAAGAAAAAAAATAAAAAATTGTATTTAAGTAATTCTTTTTTATTATAAAATTTATAAAAAAAGAAATATAATAAATATTTACTAGTAGTAAATAACGAATAAGTATTTTTTATTCCTAAATTTTTTCATAAATTTTATAAATTAAAATAATACAATAAATAATTTATTGTAAAAAGGTACCTACCTATTCAATAATATTGTTTCCTAATATTACACTTTTTTCCCTTCAGTATTTTTTTACTTAATTTTAATAACGTAAATTAAAATTATTTTCATACATTGATTTGAATATTTATTACTAAAATTAAATTAACAAGTGCGTTGGTCTGTGTCATCTTTTCAAAAATCTCTCAATAAAAGGAAGGCAAACGAACTATATCCATACGGCTATATTTAACTCGGTTTTAAGAGTTTTGCGTCGTGAAACGTATAGAAAGGAACGCCCTTTAAGAGAAATGATGGAAATAATTATAAATATTTACTAGTGGCAACATTATTCTTCTCGAGCTCGAGAGAGCTTTGTCTACGGAAGTGAAAGCTTTTGTGAGTGTCTCTTTATCTTAGAACTTATTAAAAAATAAGTATCATGTTTAAACTAAATCATTTCGAATCATTTCAGATAATTTCGACGTTTATTGATGTTGAAATAAAAATATTATATTTTAAAACTCACATTTGTATTAAAAGACATAAAAAGGTTGTAAAATTCTGAGAGCGAGTCCCACCACTGTGCTCAGCAATCTAGAGGGTCGAGACGACAAGTCTTCGTAGACAAGAGTCCCGTTTGCTCATGCTACCCGTGCAGGAGACCTTAATGGGATGCTGTGCATCGTCTCTGCTCAATAATACAAGTTTTATTGTTGTGTAAAACTTGCACTATTATCGGCATGTGACGATGCACAGCATCTGTGAGAGACGTGTTTATTAACTCCTGGTGACTCTAAACGACGCTATGTGATGCTGTTGAAGGCATGATTAACTTGAGATAACTGAAAACACATTTCAATTCATTGAAATATTGATATAACATGTGTCACTCTGTATCAGAGTTATTAACATAACTCACTTTTAAAAGCTAGCTTTGATTACTAAATTATTAATAATTATTGCTGATCAATTCGAGCAGCAATCTTTTCGTCTCTATGAAGGCTATTAGTTGGAAAAACAATATTATTGTACTAATTTAGGGGGGCAACGGCCGAGCCCAAGGAACCTGCAGCTACGGTTAAACTGCATCTTTCACATGGTTTAATTTAGTTGTAGATTACTTACAGTTCATGAGGTGGCTCGGGGCACACGCTTCTAACACTGATAATATAGCCTTATTGCGTTCACCTCATCGCCTACGCCTGTGCGTCTCTGAAACCTTAGTTTTATAACTCACCTCAACCGAATACTGGAAAGATATATTACTATGCTTTAATTTTTAACCTGTTTGTTAAACACTGTGTCCGTCTTTTACCCAAGAGCTGGACTCAGGATGATGTGGTCGCCGGCATCGCTGTAGTGGCTCGTAGATACACTTAGAAAAGTGAGGTTGTGTACGCGCCCGCCAGCCCGATGTTAGAAGCAGCAGGCACTAACCTTGCGTGAAGCTTCAAATAATGTGATGTAAGCAGATGTCGGATTATGTTGTATCGAAGCGAACAAACCATCCAAAACCAAGACAGGTAGCTCGTGAATTCTCTGCTCGCTGTTTTTTGAAGAGGTGTTTACTACGTCTAAAATGTGTTTTATTAGAAAAAAAATACAAACATTATTACACATGACAATTTAAATGTTAATTCGTTATTTCTAATAATAATGCTCTGGATTTGTGTAATAAAATCATCCGATAAGCTAAATTCTCTTCAAAAGGCAGGTATGCTAAAAATCTAGCCAGATGGGCCTTTAGCTTCAAGATATTTATGGCCTAAATTATTATCTCTACAAAATTCAACCTCTTTTTGTGTCACACCATCCTGCCACCAGTTTTCTGAACGTAGAGCTCGAACTTGAGGTGGTGGAAGTCTAATGCTCTGGTCTAAGAACTGATTCTAAGTTCGGAATCTTATATTTTACATAGTATTCAACTAAATGTAAATCCGTTATTTGCATTAAGCTAAGTTTGTAAGATTGTGTTGTGGGTTTTGTGATAATAAATAAAAATATAAAGAGCTCATAGATGGAAGTATAGAAGCAAAACGGTACTACTACCAGATATACACTCTTGCCATGTGGTGGGACAGGCAGGGTAATCAAGCTCTGTGATCAAAATACCTATACTAGTCAGGACTACAATGACTTCAGCAGGACGTGGGTCTTGTTTAAGGCACCGCATAATCCTAACAATCTTGTGGTAGACAGTTCTCCAACTCTCATACGGCTGCGACAATTTGATCTGGAGGAACTCCGAAAACGTGGTGCTCACCACTGGTAACAGGTGCCGTCCAGTCGCTTGGCTGCCCCGAGACAGCCTGTGTGTTACCTCTTTATACTTATCTGCCAAGTATTCTGCTGTCATTAAGATGTTCCAACGGTCAAGGTGAAGTAGAAGTCGTCACGTAATCTAAAGATAGGGCTTGATATGGTTTACCGCTGTAAATTTGTCCTCTTTGCGGTTGCAATGCTCATCTGAGTCCCCGACTCCAACCGTGGTCTGCTGCATCTGTTACAAGGAACTAGAGTAGGGTGTAAACTTTTCACTACCTGATGGTACTCTTACGTAGTTATTTTCAAGTCGCGTTGTACTGGTTCTGATATGTTGTAGTGGCTGCTCGGAGATTCTCTTCGTAACACGCGAGTATTACGTTTGTTGAAAGTGCAGTCACTGGGAATGCGAGATTCAGAGTGCCTTTGACCAATTTATTTCCTCCGTAGCGACAACATACCAATGCGACTTGCGACCAGCACATCATCAACGCACAAACACGTGAGCAGTGGCAGCTGTGTGGTGCAGTTGTACTCCTGACCTGACAACGGTAGGTAAGGTCGTGCTGCGCGAGCAGCGAGTGCAGGTGACGCGTGGGCAACTTGGTGACCAATGCGTGATGAGTACTTATCACTCTTCACCAGCAAGATAAGCAGTGCGTTCTCTCTTATGCAGTTTTATAAATTTCAGTTTCTGGCTGGGTTCGGTTCAGTTACATTTTTTGATGCTGATGGTCTAATCTAGACTATTGTATCTATTCTCTACTATCTATCTAACTACTATCTATCCAGTATATATCTACTAATATTACAATGTTTGACCAGCGAGAAGTACAAGTAGACTGTAATTCGCATACCTTTGTGTTGAGTTCTGAAAGTGTTGAGTTACCCTGTTGGCCAAAGCGGTGAAATATTTCGGCGCGCACAATAGGCCAAACGGTAGACAGGCCATTTGGAGGACTCGGTGGTCGTAGACCAGCAGAATGAACCTCCCTTGGGCCTCACAGGTCAAGCTTCGTCATCCAGTCGCCTATTTTGAAAGAACTGAGGAATCTGTATCTGAAAGGTCAGTTTTAATGGTCAACGATCCATGTCATTCCTCTCCGTCAGGAACCTGGTTGAGTGAGATTAAGTCGATTCCGACTTGTCACCGATCCACTTCCTCCAAGATACCTCGCTCCATAAGCTTATGTATCAGCCGAGACATAGCGGACGATCGAGGCGTTTCGAAGCTATAAAAAGTACTTGCTGTCTGATGGACGAGCGCAAGCTTGGGGTGAATGGCCGGCGCATTCTCGTTTGACGAGAAGGGCCTACGGAGCACCGAAGCTAACCTGCCACTGCCTCCGATACGCTCAGAGGCAGCCCCATTAGTCTTATGTTAGTGTGATTGATAGTCACCTTACCTTATCGAATGGTCATTCGTCATTCCATTCGTATTCAGAATGTAAGCACACAGTGGAAACTAATCTCAACGGTTTCAAAAAGCATCTGATAAGGCAACGCCACTGTGTGTGACTGGAAACCTGTCCAAAACAAAGGTTTAGACTCGAGCAATTCCATGCAATAATATTATGGGCAGCACTACTGTTCGTTCCGGAGACCTGTCACACTTCATTTGTTCTCATCGAATAAGTACTTACATCACGGAGGTAGCTTGCGCAGATCCTCGCGAAGGTTTTTGTTAAGCCGCTTGCTCAGGATACGCTCCTGTCCCAGCAGCTTTCGATATATTTATAATGCCCTTATTTCCGCACACTATTTAAATAACCTTGTCATTAGTTTCTAAAACCTGGAGGTAGGTGTAACTAACATAGGTCTGTACATACATCCATGTAAAAAAAAAAAATATTGTCAACAATATTCACTTCGAAATAGAATAAAAATGAGCTACGTGGGACATTACCAGAGGTCATACATAACATAATCACAGGTTGATCAAATCGAAATCAATCGCTGTTAAAAGTCAATCTTTTATCAAGTTAACAAAGAAATTTAAAGTCTAAAGACTCAAATATTTTTTAATCATACCAGCTATATATTGGCAGGCAAGCAGATAATAACAAAATAATTTAAAGATTGAACTGAAAAGACGAATAAGCTTAGACTCAACTTAGTTAATCATACCAGCAATATTCTTATTAGTAGAGATATTGACAGGCTTATTACCGCAAAAAGGCAACCGGTTTTAATCGTACAAGTTGAATAGTTCATCTCCAGGTCTACGAAACCAGGTTGTGCCTTTTAAGAGTCAAAATCGTATCGAATATTTTTATGATATTACTAAATTTTTCTAAAACCCTAGGCTCTTTATATGCTCCGAGTGAGCAGGCGGGATCTTACTTTTTTTTAAGTTATTATTTTATAATAAATCAGGATTGAAGAGACTGGATTCAAGTCACTGGTGTCAGAAACGACCACATAGCGATCCAATTGACGGTCAAAAGCTGTAAATCAGTTGGGCCAAGGCACCAGTACAGGTACCACGTTGGTAGCATTGAGGTGTGCGTACCATTGGCGTCTGATGCAGGCACTGCATGAAAATGGCCGCATTCTAGACAAAATTTCCATCAAAACCGACTAAGACAGTAATACAGCTTTTGTAGCAATGAGCAAATGTAACACTTTTATTTTAGTCACAAGTTCATTTAGTAGTATTGGATCATAGTTCGACTCACTAAGTCTCCTGTGTTTTACCTTGCGTCCGAAAATCGTCAGCGTACGGCTCCGGGCTATAGCAATACAAACGGCGTCGAAGTTTTAAGGCACGTCTGCTATGGCTAGGAAGACAGGACTCTTCGTCGGCCTCATGCTCTGCGCGTTTCGAGAGGTCAAAGCACGCGTTTGTTTCACTGACACTGTTAATTACTATTACTAAAGCATAAGCTTAGCATAAAAAAACTTTTCACTTTGAAATCATGAAAAAATTTCGTAGTATTTCAAAATAGATGTTGCTTCAACGAGAAGTAACGACGCTATGAGGACACTTCGTTCAACGACTCCACAGGTGAAAGTAAAAATGGCGCCAACCGGAAATAAGTCTGTTTTACGATTTTTTAACAGGAAAACTGCTTAAAGGGTAAGTCAGATGACTACTTTGGCAGGATGTAGCTAGACCGGAAGTCGGCGCACTCTCACAGATGCTGTGCATCGTCACATGCCGATAATATTGTATTATTTTTACATTCCTAACGATAAGTTGAAACTATTTTTCGTTATATTAAAAACAGTTTTATTGAGTAACTAATTGATTTGACTTATCTCAATCAACGTCCGCCATTCTATATCGTCCACAAATTTTTTTTTTAATGCGTTTTACGGTAAACTTCAAAACGGTACTCATAGAGAATGTAAATAAAAGTAGCGTTTTAACCACGTTTTAATGTTACCATAGAAACCATGGAAACCGTTTTCAATGAACCGAAATACTAATATTTATACTGTGTCAAACACAGATTTTTGACACAGTTTCGACTATAGATAATAGTTTTTGAAAAAAAAATCATAATCTATACTGTATTTTTGATGTTGATTCGACCTTGACGTGAACTCGATCCCGTCAAAGCTCTTTGGTGCTGAAAAACTATCGCACATTATTTTGTTTCTCTTTCGTTTGATGTGAGAGAATAATCGTAGATTAGTATTCTGTGACAATTTCCAAGTCGAGCTAACCACAAAATGCTACAGAAAATGTAAAATATAAACAATACCAGGGGGGTAATTACGAATCTTTGTTGCAATCAACTCTGACAGAAATCGTAGTTACATCGCTGCTTTAGTAAGAACCAATGTGACAACTATCTTAACTAAAGCAGCAATGCAAATGCGCTTTCAATCGATTTCAATCGAGAATTGTTAGCAACAGACTTACGTGATCAAGGGTCAGGAAAAGAAAAGAAAAACTAATTACTGATTATAGCTACAGACCTTTCCAGCCACTAATTTCAATTACAATCACGAGGGCACAAAAATCTTTATAGCGATACTTTTTGGCCTTAGAAGGTGGTCCTCCAAAATTATCCTTTTCTCTGAATATTTATTTATGATTTATGACCGATATATCGATTTTTTTTTCGCGATATATCGAGGTAGATATTGATATTTTTATAAATTTCGATGTATCGATATTTTTTTTCACCTACGACATCCCTAAAAGTGACAGAGACTGCTGTCTGTCACTGTCATTGTCAGTCAATTTGACGCTGTTTTTTTTCTTAAGTTCTTCCACTTATTTGGAATTCAAAGAAATCTTTATTTAAACAGCCATGTTATAAGTGGATTTTTGAAAAAGCTTTCCGCACCCTGATTATCTAAAAAGAAACTATTTAGCGACCGGTTGCATTTGACATACATTGCCACTTTTCTTTGGTATGTTTTTTTTTAACCCAAAAAGAAGTAGCAATGGATCACGATCATCTGTGAACCGCAACCGGTCGCTGGGTGGTTTTTAATTAGATAATCAGCCCGCCGGTCGATTTTTGTAAATCAGTATGATTTACAAAAATTTCAGTGTTTAAGCTAGATAAAATTTGTTTTTAAAAGAACAGCTACTTACAGATGCAATAAGTTAATTTTCGTTCGCGCTAAGTTTTCGAGGCTACGTTTTTACTGCGACAGATATTTACGGAGACACTGACTGAAGTATTTAGTTAGTCTTTCTTTAGTAGGTACATTAGAAAGCTACCTCGTGGGCTCGTGGGTGCCACCATTGTAGGTACCTACGGAGACGGCGATCGCAGAGCGGCTTAGATTTAGACTAGAGCATAGATTCGATCTATCAGAAAGGCCACTCGAGGCATTGATTTCTCCAAGAATCTTAAGCAGAAATTAGATGGTTCATCAAAAGTGCTTCATTCTCGATGAAAAGACAGTGAATAGTGACCAGTGAACGACTTTTTGTATTTAGACCTTCGATCATCTTTACTGTGGATATTGCATGACAATGGCATTTGTGGGACACTTTTAACTCCCCAAAACGCAGCCTACTATGAAAGTCCCCCAAGACTTTCATATAGGGTTGCCAACTTTTTTTGCATTAAAATATAGTAGTTTCAAGATTTTTAGTGTAAAAATATAGTAGATGGCGAAAAAGTACAAAAAAATATAGTAGGTTGCCGTTTTGTATGGAGGGTTTTGAAAATGTTGCATTTTTTTATACTTAAGTACTAAAATTTTCACAATTTATTCAACAACCATAAAGACAAGTGTTTAATCACAAAATTATTATGCTATTACTTATGTGCATATAAGTAATATTTTTAATTACTTTTGTTTATTTTTTTCACTAGTAAAAATATAGTAGTTTTGCCTACTATATATTTTTTCAAAAAATATAGTAGGCGAGCCGTCAATATAGTAGGATACTATATTATATAGTAGGGTTGGCAACCCTACTTTCATAGTAGACTGCATGTTATGTTGCCTTTAATATTTAATCTTGTTTCCACCTTTTCGGTTGACTTGTCTTTTTATGCAGGCGGGTTTTTTATTTTTTTAAATTTATTTTTTTATTTAAATCTTTTTAGTTATTATATATACGGTAATGATATACCTTTTTGAAATCCTTATAAAAAGCCCTTTAATTTGACACCCATACTGAAGTATTCTAAAATAAAAATTTTTTTCCACTACGTATAATAGCACCGTACAGCCGCCATGTTGTTTTTTTTATAACGCCACCTTCACCACTAACTATAACACTTGGGCTGACTTTTGGGGAAATGGGTGAAATGGTTCCAATCAAGGTGACTGATCACCCGTCCGGCTTCGCTGGTGTCCCCCCTTCTAAATAATAATAAATGGGCTGACGAGACAAATCTAACGATATCTTAATTACAAAAATCCATTCAGCCGTTTGAAAGATATGAGGTAATAAAGAATATTACATACAAACATACTTAGCTACTTACATACAAGATACGCGCGAAAAACATAACCCTTTCTTTGCAGTCGGGTAAAAAGGCGCGTCAGCGATGAAAGATGAAACACATAATTAGACACTTAATTTTCGATGCTACACTACGATAAAGCATCGAAAATGAACGAAAAATGAACCATCTAACTTCGGCATTATATTCTTCTTTCTTCGAATTTTACATGTTTGTTTTTTATCAGCCTTGGCTTTTCAGAGTACCTACCTACCTACGTGCACCTAAGTGTCTAGACTAGACACACTATGCCGAAATTTCTAAGGTCAGCTGGGTTGAATGAAGACGAAATGATGAGGAATTGGATTTCAGGCAATAAAAATAGTTTTAATTACATTTTTTTTTATTAGGCGCAGGCAGCGCTTATAAAATCATAGATTAACCTAGACATGAAAAAATACACACTTAACGTGCAAAAAAGTAGGTAACTAAACTACACTTATAATAATAATAAACAAACAAAAATCATATAAAGAAAGTATGATTTTTTTAAGTTATCTTTTTATTTAAATTAAAACAAGTCACAATTTATAAAATAATAGTTTCTACAAGAAATGCAAGTGTTAGACACAATTTGAACTGTGTCGGTCGTTGTCGTCTCGGCGCCTTTCAAACTAGAATATCAACACTGATTGTCACACATGCATGACTAGCAATCACGATCGCAATGGAACTTTTCGCATGAATTAATTTATTAAGTAGTTAAGTCGTCTGCCCTATGAGTAGTGTAAGTCATTTCTATCAGGTCTGGATCCTCTGACTTCTTGTAGGGGCTGGCCATAAGAGAAGTTGGCGCAGAATCCTGTTCTTGGTCTGCGGAAGCTGTCGGCAGCTCGGTGGTGCCAGTAGGCTCGGACCGGACGGAGACGATGTCCACGTGGCTTGGGCTTGCGGGGGGTGACCGTCCTGAACGTCTACCAGATTTTCGGAGGTGTGAGGTGATTTTCTGCAAAGTTGAAGATACATATGGCTTAGTTTTTTATTTGGAAAAAATAGGCAAGTACCTACAAGAACCTATTTCGTCTATATTCTTTTATGTAGAAAGTTTTCTTTATAATGTTTGTCATGCTCTTTCAAGTAGGGTACCTAATGGAATAGGAACTTAAACTCCTAGTAAGTTCAGAGAACTTAACTAGTTTTATCCATCTGTCCCCCATAAAGACGATGTCTGTGACCTAACTTAATAATAAAATCTAACTCACAGATTACAGAATGTTCTGATCTGAGATCAAACTCACATAAATGGAGATCTAACTCCTTGCGGGTTTTCTATACCATAAAGTCTCAGGCGCAAGCCACACAGAAAAGACGCCCGTCGCGGACCCATCGCAGACAGGCAGGCCCGCTAGGGCAGGTACATTTTGTATAGAAGTGTCGTCGCGAAACGTCTTAAACGTATTGTATCGTAATCGCTATATCATATCGCATTTCGGTGGTCATGCTGATTGCTGTGCTGGGGGGTCACGCAAGGCGGCGTCACTTTTGTTGTGGTATAGTAATAATAAGTCTTACTCCGTGCACCCTTGACGAGGTAGATGCCAGTGTTCCTGACCACGAAGTCGGGCGCGGCCAGGCGGCGCGCCAGCAGCAGCGAGCCGACGCACGTCCACGCGGCCCACACGATGCCCCACGTTGTTCCAGTTGCGGTATAGTAATAGAGCCTTACTCCTTGCGGGTCCTTGATGAGGTAGACGCCAGTGTTCCTGACCACGAAGTCGGGCGCGGCCAGGCAGCGCGCCAGCAGCAGTGCGCCGACGCAAGTCCACGCGGCCCACACGCCGGCGCTGGCGGCGCGCACGCTCGCCGCACGCGCACCCATGCCCCACGACGTGTTCCAGTTGCGGTATAAGTAAGGCTCCACGGACGAACAGCTGAAAAGTGAAGTTGTACATGATGTCAACAGTTCTTTCGCATTCACAACTCACAACGCTCTATCTGATAAAATAACGCTGACTTGGAGTGAAATTTAAAAAAGTACTAGAAAATTTCGCCGATTCTAACTATTAACGAGTGCGATCTTACTAGGGACTCTGTAGTCGGTAGCATAATTTGTCTGTGCATTGAGCCGAAATCACAAGAAGGGTGCAGGTACGAGTCGAGTCCCGACTGAGATGCTACGGGGGAGTCGATTTTTTCAAGTTCTTTTTCTAATATTTAATTTTATTTTATTGTATTCTTATATAACTTTACATAAAGATAGACATAGAAGGAAAATAGTCTGTCCTAATTAAACGCGAGATTACAAGAGCCTATTGATTTCGGCCAGGTACCATGGGCAACAGCGTCGCTTAACCACTGCTAAGGTTAAAATCGCTTGCACGCCGCGCCCGCTGTCACATACGTTTAGTTCGTGCAGGGGCGATACGCGCGCAGACGAATTTTGTTGCAAACTGGTTAAGCGACGCTGTTGCCCATAGTACATGGACGAAATGCTCTGGCTTTTGGAATAAATTTTTTTACTCCAAAAGCCAGAGCGTTTCGGCCAAGTACATGGCCGCGTAGTAGGTATATCCATGCAAAACAATGCGGAATTTCTACTCAAACGTGACACTTATGAAATCTGTGGTGAGGCGTGATGCAGCGTGCTGTGTGATGCATGGCAGTGTTAGATCCGTCTACGTAGGTATCCTCATAAATGCTAGCAACTCACGCAGTAGAATTGGTGACGTTAACAAAGGCAGCGCAGAAGTCCTGCAGGCCGCGGTTGGTGCGCGCGAAGCTGTGGCCGGTGAGCGCCACCATCACCAGCGCGAACAGCAGCGCGGGCGACAGGATCCGCCACGGCTGCTTCAACCTGCATCATACATCTCTTGTTAATGTACGTTGTAAGAAAAAATATATTAAAAACACAACTGCCCTGACAAAAACGAACTAAAAAGTTAAATAACAAGTGTAATTTGCAGTCGGGGGACCTCTTTGATCAAAAAATGTTCCATAAAACCAAATAAAACGGTCCCCCGACTGCAAATTACACTTGTTATTTAACTTTTTAGTTCGTTTTTGTCAGGGCAATCGTGTTTTAAATATTTTTTTCTTCCAACTATGCTTTAATTTCATCACAATCAGACTAAAAACTCAGTACAATGCGAGTCTTTAATGCTCTAGAAGTCTAGAGCAATAAAAATATATGAAATTTCATTATTGCACAGTTTTTTTTAATCGCACCAAAAGGTGCCAATCTCAATGGATTAGCTCTATTCAGCCAGCCGATATCAGTACTTTTTTTTACGTACGTATTATTCGTTTCTATGCTACTTTTTCCAAATTTAAAACTCTTAACCTTACGTTTAATAATTGTTCAAGCATAACTTTTAATTTCAATAGTTAAACTTCTATTTTAACTGTTTGATATGAGTTTCTACTATTCCTATAGGTAATAGTCGAAAGAAAAGCAGAATATGCACCTCGTCGCCTTAACATAAGTAATGCCCTCGTGCCTGATTAGAGCCCCCGCTAACGCTCGGGCTCTAAATCAGGCACTCGGTGCAATAATTAATTACTTTGTGCTTGATGCAATAATCTACTATTAATTTTATTTATTTTTATTTCAAACATTTTAGTGACAAATTATATAGTTTTGGAATGTGCTCATCAAGACATTTCATGCCCATATTGTAATAATACAAAAAAAAACACATTTGAAAGTGGCGTTGTAGTACAGGCGCCATATTGAATTTTTTTCAAAAAAAAATAGCCCGTGTCACTCGGGATACTGCAAGGATTCTAACGATACCCCATACATCCAAATCAGTTCAGGCATTTAGAAGTAGGTAATGGTGGAATAAAAGAACTCACATACCTACAAACATTACATGAACACATTATACACTCCTTTTTGAGCAGTGGCGTAAACACGTTGTAGATAACGTGTAAAGAAATACGTTGTATTGTAACCCGACCAAGTGCGAGTCAGACTCGCGCATGAAGGCGTCGTCCGTAAAAAATCACGTTTGTTGTAGGGGAGCCCCCCTTAAAATAATTATTTTATTTTAATTTTATTATTTATTTTCAAAATGAATATAATATAACATGTATTCTTTGATATAACAACTAAATATTCTGT
Organism: Agriphila tristella; assembly: GCA_928269145.1. Lineage (NCBI taxonomy): Eukaryota > Metazoa > Arthropoda > Insecta > Lepidoptera > Crambidae > Agriphila > Agriphila tristella. The sequence continues at coordinate 18,113,658 of OV743443.1, read as the reverse complement.
GAATATTTCAAGCGTTGTCGTTATTAATATCGAGCAAAAAAATGGCAAAAATATCACTTTCATATCTTTTTATTGGAGCCCCCTTGAATATTTATTTTATTCTGTTTTTATTTTTAGTTTGTTATAGCGGCAACAGAAATACATCATGAAAGAAAAATAGCAAATTAGAGTTTCTACTCGATTATATTTTAATTACCAAAAACCTAGGCTTAAATATTTCCTCACCCGGATCTAGGGCGGCCACCACCAGGGCACATGGTGAAAAGGGTGATCCAAACGAGCGCGCACACGGTGGCCATGAGGGGCATGTACTCCGCGAACTGGCACTCGCTGTCCAGCGCGAACAGTGTCCGCGACGTGTCCAACACTAGGCGGTGGGTCCTGTTCCCTACGCATAATCTATATGTTAGCATTTCCATTAGACTTGAAAGAAGTACATAGGTAAGAAAGACAGAGAAATGCGCTGAAATTATACTTTAGAAGACCATGATAAGAAAATTGGAAGATTTGCTGAGTTGTTTAAAATCTTACAAAACGACGCGGTGACTCACATTGACAACTATTATAGATCTAATTCAAGATCTTTTTTTGGTTTTAATTTCTACGAGACTAGCGGGTTTCCAGTAAGTTACTATTAGTTACTTGCTGTAAATAGAAGAAACTATTTTCATTCTTTTTTCAATTTCAATTTCAATTTCAATTTATTTATTAACCCTTTGTTACATAACGCAACCTAGGTAAGTCAACATAAATTTACAATAATATTACATCATTAAAATTATTTAAACAGTACATTCTAAAATTGTTGTCAATTCATGTCATTTTAAGTTTAAAAGTTATAAAAAATTTTGCATTCTATTAAAAAATCACAATTAATAATATAAAAAAATGTATAAATTAAAATTATTTTAAATAACAGTTCATTTTAAAATTATATCCATTTTAAATTTAAAGTTATAAACAAAAAAAAAACACATTCTATTAATCTAACATCACAAGTAATAATATAAAATAGAAAAAAGAAAATGTATAAATTAAAATTATTTAAATAACAGTTCATTTTAAAATTATTTAATTTATGTTCAATTTAACTAAATTTAAATTTCATCCCCCTTCTAATCTAAAATATCACAAAAACGAGCTCGCCATGAATTCTGATATACTATAAAACGGATTTCTTTCAAGGAAATGCTTAATTTTATTTTTAAATTCATTATGAGGCAAATCGACTATAATAGCAGGTAATTTATTGTATAACTTAATTTTTAAGTTCATACCAAGGTTTTTAACCTTCTGTAGTCTCACTTTAAGCATGCATAGTTTATCTTTATTCCTAGTATTATAATGGTGAACATCCCTCTTCCTCAGCAGTTTATCTTTCTGAGCATGAATTTCTAGTAATGATCTAAATATAAATAAATTTATAACAGTCATTATTCGATTCTTTGCAAAGTGCGCTCGTGCTGATGCAAGTCTTTGCAAACCGTCGATTATCCTTATTGATCTTTTTTGGCAAAGAAGAACACGCTTTACTCCCGGCGCACTACCCCATATTGTTATTGCGTAATTAATTAATGAATGACAGTATGCATAATATACAGATATCAGGGTTTTTTTGTCAATCAAAGGTTTTAGTTTAAAGAGAGCGTAATTAGCACTAGACATTTTTTTACATAAATTCTCTATATGTTTTTCAAAGCTCAGTGTTGAATCCAGCGTACAACCCAAAAAAACCGTATCGTAATTTTTTTCACCGGCTTTTAATTTACATTTGTAATTCAAAATAGTGCTCTTAGATTCATTTAATATTATACCATTAGTCTCAAACCAACCCTTAATCTTACCGAAAACATAATTTCTTTTCTCCACTAAGCTTTGCTCTGTCTTATCCTTAATTACTATGTGTGTGTCATCAGCAAACAGGGTGACTAATGCCCATTCTGGTAAACAATTTTCCAAATCGTTTACGTATATTAAAAATAATAAAGGGCCCAGTATGGATCCCTGAGGAACGCCTATATTACAACTTTCTTTTTTCGATATCATTTTATTTATTGAAACAGTTTGTTGTCTATTTTGTAGGTAGGATTTTAGTATGCTGTATTCTTTTCCTTCGAAACCATAATGTCTAAGTTTGTGTAATAGTATATCATGTCGTAAGCAATCGAAAGCCTTGGATAGGTCGCAGAAAATGCTTGTGCATCGCTGCGACCCATCCAGTGCTTCCAATATGAACTCGATCGACCTAGCTATTGCCATTTCTGTTGATTTCCCAGTGCGAAACCCATACTGACAGTCTTTAATCAGACAATTCGATTCCAAATACTCCACCATTCTCAATTTCAATGCAGTTTCTAAAACTTTAGATAAAACAGGCATTATGCACACAGGTATATAATTGCCTATCTCATTCATATCGCCCTTCTTAAATACTGGCACGACTTTACCTATTTTTAGACTGTCCGGAAAAATACCTTGTGAAATGCAACAGTTCAAAACTTTTAGTAATAAATTAAATAATACGTCATCTTGCAATATAAGTGTTTTTATGCTTTCTACATCCATATCATAGTAGTCTCTACTTCTTTTATTTTTCAAAGATCTGATTATTTTAGCTAATTCTTGACTTGTGATAAGAGAAAAACAAACTTTTTTATTTGGTTGGTTCATTACATTGAGATATTGATCGCAATCGCCTATTTCAGCAGACCGACATTTCTCAGTTAATTTATTAGCAATGTTAATAAAAAAGTTATTAAATACATCAGGTAGTTGCTTTTCATTATATATTACGTTAGTTTGTGGATCTCTAATTTGATTAATTTTTTTAGTCCTGTGTGTCATTTTGTTTGTTTGTTGTTCTTTTATAATTTGCCAAGTTGTTTTTATTTTATTACTAGATTTCTTAATTCTATCTATGTTGCCTAATTTTTTCGCCGTTTGCAGAACTTTCCTGAAAACCTTTCTATATGATTTTAGCTTCATTTTCCCTGTCGAAGAAGGCATCAGATTATTTAATAGTTCTAGTGTCTGTAGTTTATTTCTTGCAACTACTATACCTTTTGTGGATATTTTACGTTTGTTTTCATATTTTTTTATGGGCATAAGCGGAAACGCAGAAAGGTAACAGTACCTAAGATGATCAAGAAAAATATTCATTTTATTATTTGCATTCGGTTCGGATGCAATTTCTTCCTCAATTTGACGTATATGTCTGCAAAATAAATAATGAAAATATTTTATATTGCTACGTGTAATTTTTCGTGTTTTAAGTATCTCAGCTTTATTTATTTGTCTTTGTTTAGTTTGTGTAATATATTTAAGTGCTATAACATTATGATCAGAGAGTTTAGTATCGAGAACACTGCCCACATAATCTTTCTCATTCAAATTAGCGTTAACTATAAAGTTATCTATGCACGTTGCTGATTTTCCTTTAGTTCTAGTAGGTCGGTTAATTACATGTTTATAATGAAAATTCTCTAACAATCTCAAGAATTTTTTTGTGTTAGTATTAGGCTTTAGTACATTTAGATTAAAATCACCTGTCATTATCGCAGTCTTCCCTTCTTGTGATACTTTTTCAAAAATGTTTGTAAGAATATGCTCAAAAATCGAAAAATCCTTTTCTGGTCTGTAGACACAGACGATAACTAACTTGATAGCTTTTATTTCAACGGCAGCTACTTCACAATTCATTTCAAAGCTCAGTTTTGTAATATCATTCCTAACCTTAAATTCTAGATTATTTCTTACAAATATCGCCGTACCACCATGGTCAAACATTTTTCTATTGAAATATGACGCCAATGTGAAACCTTCTATACACATAACATTTAATTTAAGATCATTTGCCCACGTTTCAGATAGACATAATACATCACAATTATTATTTTCTAGCAATAAATCAATTTCTAAATACTTATTGTTAATACTTTGCACATTGGCTTGTATAATATTTAACCATTTTGAATCATCGTTGGTACTTTGAATAAATTTGACTGACATAATATTTGATTATCATTGTTTTTTTGTTTCTCATTACATTGTATCGTTTCTTGTATAAATATCAGAGAAGATGAACTTTTAAAATTATTACACAACCTAATAATCTCTGAACAAACATATGTTTTTCTAAGTTGAGGCCTATTTTTTGTATCATTCAGCTCTACGTATTTGACATTTTTGGCTACCATACTTAAGTGTGCTAGTTCTTTGTTTATATTATAAATAGCGTGATTGTTTATACCATCGTAGATGACACTGCCGAGCATAATATTATACTTCCTGGGTTCGTGTTGTATAATCCTCTTCACCAGTTCAGTATGCGATGCTTCTTTCTTCAAGACGTTGTACTCTCCGATTAAAATCACCGCCAAATCATTTTCTTGCAAGTGCTCCGTATCTTGAATGAAATTGCTTAGTATTTTTTGACTTGAAGCTCCTGGTTTACAGTAATTTGTTACCGTAATACTGTTTGATTGGTCACATCGAAGCCCTTGAGAACAGCATAGATGTGGACGATCTAAACAACATGGTGGTGGATACTGTCCGTACGGTAGGGTCCAAGCTCTTTAAGACCCGCCGTCCCAAGATAAAGAAACTCTCCGACCACACACTCCTACTCATGGATCAGAGACGTGAAATGAGGCTCCAGAGTTCAGTAGATGCTAATCGTTATCGGCAGCTTAATAGACAGATATCTAAGTCTTTGACGAGCGACCTTCGCCAATTTAATACGAATCGTATTAAAGAGGCTATCGAGCGGAATAAAGGCTCCAAAGTGTTCGCGAGAGATCTGTCTATTGGGCAAAGCCAGATGACGAAGCTGAAAACTGACGACGGACGCATCATTTCATCAAAGCCTGAAATCCTGAGGGAGATCGAGAGCTTCTATGGGCAGTTATATTCCACGCAGACACCTGTTGAAAGCAAGGCTAAAGACCCCAGAGCCAAGCTTACCCGACACTATACCGAAGATATCCCGGACGTCAGCCTGTACGAGATTAGTATGGCTCTCAAACAGCTGAAAAACAACAAGGCGGCGGGTGACGATGGAATCACTACAGAACTTCTGAGAGCGGGCGGTAAGCCGATACTCAAAGTCCTCCAGAAGCTCTTTAATTCCGTCATCGTCCAGGGCAGAACGCCAAAGACATGGAACATAAGTGAGGTGATCTTGTTCTTTAAAAAGGGTGACAAGTCCCTCTTAAAGAACTATAGACCCATCTCGCTTCTGAGTCATGTCTATAAGTTGTTTTCGAGAGTCCTTACGAATCGTCTCGCTCGCAAGTTCGACGACTTCCAACCTCCCGAACAAGCCGGGTTCCGAAAAGGCTTTAGCACCATAGACCACATCCATACGCTGCGGCAGGTTATACAGAAGACCGAGGAGTATAATGAGCCACTCTGCTTGGCGTTCGTGGACTATGAGAAAGCCTTTGATTCGATTGAAACCTGGGCGGTGCTGCAGTCTCTCCAAAGGTGCCAAGTGGACTATAGGTATATCGAGGTGTTGAGGTACTTATACCAAAATGCCACCATGACGATCCGAGTACAGAACCAGAACACAAATCCTATCCAACTGCAGCGTGGTGTGAGACAGGGAGACGTTATTTCTCCGAAACTGTTCACAGCTGCGTTGGAGGACATCTTTAAGCTCTTGGACTGGAAAGGACTCGGCATCAACATTAATGGCGAGTACCTAACACACCTTCGTTTTGCCGATGATATAGTCCTTATGGCTGAGACCATGGAAGACCTGAACACAATGCTCGAAGATCTCCGTAGTGCTTCCCAAAGAGTGGGTCTTAGGATGAACATGGAAAAGACGAAAATAATGTCAAATGCCCATGTTGTACCCTCTCCAGTTCATGTTGGGAACACTACACTTGAAGTTGTTGACCATTACGTATACCTAGGACAGGCAGTCCAGTTAGGTAGGTCCAACTTCGAGAAAGAGATCTCTCGCCGAATCCAACTCGGGTGGGCAGCATTCGGGAAGCTTCGAAAAATCTTCGCGTCCGACTTACCTCAGTGTCTCAAGACGAAAGTCTATGAACAGTGTGTGTTGCCAGTGATGACTTACGGCAGTGAAACGTGGCCGCTAACTATGGGTCTCATAAGGAGGCTCAAGGTCGCTCAGCGTGCAATGGAGAGAGCCATGCTCGGCGTTTCCCTACGTGATCAAATCAGAAACGAGGAGATCCGCAGGAGAACTAAAGTAACCGACATCGCTCGAAGGATTGCTCAGCTGAAGTGGCAATGGGCGGGACACATAGCGAGAAGAACCGATGGCCGTTGGGGCAGAAAGGTTCTGGAATGGCGACCGCGCACCGGACGACGCTCCGTGGGTAGGCCCCCGACAAGGTGGACCGACGATCTGGTGAAGGTCGCGGAAAGCCAGTGGATGCAGGCAGCGCAGGACCGATCGTCGTGGAGATCCTTAGGGGAGGCCTATACCCAGCAGTGGGTGTCGTGTGGCTGATATGATGATGATGATGATGGTCACATATTTTTGAAGCTAAGCTAGTCCCCAAGTAGTCTGAAAAGATCATCACTCTTTTGTTCACCTTAACTGATTTTTTGTAACTCTCAGTATCTTGATTTTCCATTATATCATTCCGTTGAATTAATTTAAGTTTAGTCTCCAATTCTAACAGATTCTGTTGAAGTTTTTTCTTTTCATATTCTAAACATTTTAAATTCTTGTTAAGCTTTTTTATTGCAAAATTCATTTTTCTTATTTGAATTGTGTTATTTTTATTTACAAATCTACACTTGGGTTCTAGGTAAAGTTTTGCACATTTCTTAACTTTCCTTTTTTTCTCAGGCTTGTGTAACATATTATTATTATCAGTCTGGCAACATTTGTCGATTGTTATTTCATCTTTCTTGTGAGAATGAGTCGTTAAAATCCTGTTCAATCTCTTGGCAGCAGGTGACGAGATATTCGAGATGACTGTGTCTGATACTCCTATCTTCTTATATGTTGCCACAATTTTTTCTAAATGTTGTATGGTCTTTTTTAGAGAAAGATTTTCTAAGTTAAGTTGATCAATTTCGATATGTGCACTTTCTAGCTGTAAGTTTACATCATCCAATTTCTGTTTTAAATCTTCCATACACGGGTCTTCACTAGTAGATATATTAGGTAAGCTTCTCATAGTACAATCTAATATCGATGAATTGGGTTGCGCATTTTCCTCAAAATTCATTGATAAATCCATATGAGATCTCGATAAGCGCTTTTTTCTAAATGTAATAAACGCTTCATGTTCCATTTTTTTTGAGGAAAAGAAAAAAAAAAAAATCTATATCGTTTTTAAATAAAACAAAGTAAAAAAATAAAACAAAAATTAAAAGTTCAGGAAATATCAAACAAATAAAAAGTTTGAAGTATAAAAAAGTCACTTGGTCTCTGGGTTCGAACTCTGAATGCTTGGTCATTCAGTACATATTCACTCCGTTAGGCTACTCGGTCTATAGATGAGGCGCCGAAATTGTTCATCACTAGCTTACTCGTAGATAGAAATACAAACATGGAGGTGACTTTAAAATTTTACTGTCCGTCGTTTATCACTTCCACCTTCACACTTTTCCTAATTCTTTGTTTTTACATAAAAACGCCTCAAATTATTCAGATCACTTATTTGAAATTTACAAGTTACAGTTTTGTCACCAATATTATTATTTATCTAGGGCACACAACACCAATCTTGTACTTTAGTGTTTATTTTCACAGTTCAATTCCGCAGATTTAGTACTCGTTTATTGTAAAATGTTCACTTTGTTTAATTTTTTGACATTACAGATAAAAGTTTATTGAACAGTCAACCCAAAATCACTTTTTTTGACGATTGTTCTTGTTTAGAGGATCCTTTTTACACTTTGTTTTTCAATCCGTTTGATTCGCATTTTTCACCACTTAAAACATTTCAGATTTTCAAGATAACGATAACACTGCTAACTTGTCCCCTAATATTCACAATTTTATAACTTTTTCGTCAAAATAAGATAAGTAATATTTTTAAAAATACTTTAAATACGGAGCTGATATTTACTTCGCCACGCCATCTAGCGAAAAAAATCTAGCCATCTAGCTCTTCTGGTTCACACACAATATTTTTTTATTAAACGAATTAAAAAGCCAATCATGCTGATTACATTATTGTAGAATTAAACTATCCAGAGATTTATTTTAGAAAAACAAAAAAAAAATATGTTAGTGAATTTGGAAAACGGGTTAATTGGTAAAAAATCACAAACGTTATTTCAGAAGGAAAAAAATAACAAACTCGTTTTTATAATCCATTTACGACTCCGGTATAATTTTATCGAGAATCTAGTAATTGATGGGTCGTCGGCCTCTGTATGCACGTGTCCTAGGAACAACCAGTAAAAAAAAATCGGAATTATCTTATTTATAATCAATTACTAATATTATGAAAATAATAGTGTCATAGGAAATTAGACGTAGCTCCGCAACATCAAGTTGCGGAAAGTGCGGAAATGTGATAGTCAGACGTCATTTCCGACTGTCGAATGACTCGAGCATACATAATATGTCAGCTATAAATGTCTCTCCCAAAATAATACCACCACCAGCAGTCAGCAATTTTAATGTCCCCTAGGATACTGGCCTTCCTATGAATGGATATAGATTGGCGATGGATGGAGGAGGATTGGTGGGTGTGAATTTGTGAACGACTGCAAAATGCAAGTGTTTCTGGGAACAACCAAATTATGACTTAAAGTGACTTCCGAAGCACGAAGAGCTCCATAATCTTTGGTCACTTTTCTTAGGTACCTAGGCTTGTACTATTATGTATTCTGTGACCTAGGTAAGACCATGGTAAAAAGTAGCTCAATTATAAAAAAGCCACTGCGCCAGCGAGCACATCGAAGTATAGAATTTTTCATTACCTACTACCTACGTAGGGTAGTAGGTTGTGTACTACGTAGTAGTAGTAGTAAAAAATTTTCAGAAATTATTTCAGTTTAAATGTTTTGTACTCTTCAGTCGATAGTTATGGAAATACTCCCATCGCACCTAAGTTATTGTAACTTATCTAAGTGGCATGGCTAACGGAGTTCCTTAATAACTTTACTTAAAACTTACCAACGACGACAGTCACGTTTTTTACTTCAACAGTTGTTTCCATATCGTCCATTGTTTCGTTATCAACTGTTTCCCGTTTCGATATATTTTTTTCTGTTGCGTTCTCGGGGACGGCGTTTTGAGCAATAGTTTCATTTGGCGAAATATTTGTTGAATTTTCATTTGGCATATCTTCAAAGACGGGATCGTTGATATCATCCAATAAATACATAGTATTGGTATTTGTTTGCTCCATCATCTGGAATTCTAGTATTCGAGGGTATAGAACGCAGTTGTTGTCTACCAACTGCATTGCATTTTGTAGTAGAACGTAGTTTGTGATGCCGAATATGGCTGCCAAGGTGTAGAGTATCAGGTGGCATACTGAAACAAGGAATAAAGTTTAATTTGTAACCACTACGCTTTATGTTTATTGTCTGGAATAATATCTTATAACCTTTAAAGGTGTTAGGTGATACTAGGATTTCCTCTTAGAACAAAAAGCCGTTTGCAAATTACGCTCCTAAGTCAAAAGATTTTTAATTTTTTCTGAAGTCGTCTTTTATATCGAAACTACCTAGCTTTTGCCCGCAAATTCGTTCGCGTGATTAAGATAGTTGTGCATTTATTTTGAAAGTCTTTTCCAAAACCCTTTCTTAGTGCTCATCTACATTATGAAAGGTATCTACCCTCCAAAAATAGTGTCTCTACCTTCAGCCTACGACTATCCCAACAATTAATCAATCAGTCAATCAATTTAGAATTTTATATGTACCTACCTTATAAAGATGGCCTGGGCAAATCTAAAATAGCTTATTTTTCAACAAGTCTCCAAAAATTCCACAGTTGAATGTCCTCGATTTTTAATAGATAGGTACCTTTATCGTTCTATTTCAAGGGAATTTTATAACAGGGAACGTGCCAAAATTTATGGTTGGTTGTTGAATATTGGTGATCTCAATACCTCATGCATTTGTTCTATTTCGGTTGAGTGAATCGGTTGATTCATGTTCGTGTGCTGGGTTGAAATAACGTGTTGCTCATTGTTTCATAAATTGCCTAATAATAGAAACAACTTTATCGACGTAGGTACTTATGGTCATAAAGGCCGATACTGCATTGTAATAAAAGAAGGAGAAACGAAGGTTAATGTTCTTATTTTCGACGTTGTTGAATTGACATCATGTTTTTACTGTAGGTCATCTAAGATAGGTACTGTAACGCTTGTGAGCGTTACTTTAATAAAACAATCCTTTGGATTGGAAAACTATTACCTATTTATTTCATCTTTTTAATTAAATTCAAATACATAATAATAAAAACCAGGATGCGCCTCCATGGCCGCGCACCGAGTCCTCTGTAGAAAATCGAATCTTAACTTTTTAAACGTAAATTCAAAACCATGTCAACGCGCCACCGCAATATCGGCCAGTACGCGGGCATAGACACCACATTACCTACTTAGGTACTCATTTTCAAACATTTTATGGCGCTAAGTATAGTGAAACTTGGATATTTAAATTGAAATATCAAAAGAACGTTTTAAAAAATATGGGACAAAAATAAAGATCCAATTTTTTTTATTGGTGACCCCCTTTTAAAAAAAACCTCGAAAACGGTACAAGCCTTTCTGTTACTTTTTACACACGGAGAAAGGGTCTGAAAGTATAAATTATTTTAATTAAGTAATTAATTAAGTAGTTAAAAAACAAGTTTAAGCGTTTAGTCACAGGGCAGGGTAAAAACTTGTTGTGTTGTCATTACATCAATTAATATTACTAATAACACTGCGACAGGAAGTACCTATTAGGCTATAAGGTATATCAATATTGAAGAAGTCCCAAAAGGATGAACTCGTGGGCGTGTTTATGACGTGTGCTGCTGCTACATAATTAATTATTGCTAACTAATGCTAAGTGACCGACACGTCCTCTAGAGATAGATATAATTATTCTTTAGTGTCCCCTAGACATTATAGAGACGTTACAATACAACGCTTTATAAAATAATTTCAACTGTTATTATTATACGTATTACGTTCCTAATTAATTGTTGTTCCTTACCTTCATACAGACTAACTACAGCGCAAAAAATACTTAGTTAGAAAGTTTTTTCACAAAAAAAGATTACCTACGTACTTAATTTGAACTTAAAAAACTGACTTGGGACGTTACTTACCGAGATTATAATGTAGGTACATATATAGGTACCTCTACCTCAGTGATGTTAAAGCTAGTAAAATTATATCAAAATGCCAAACTTCCTAAGTTTTTTTCGCAAAAAATAAAAGTTTGGCAGTTAATTACACGATACTATGTATTTGTAGGTATACTATACCTACGCACGAGGAACCTAGGTACCTACATTGGTTTTCAAATTATTGCATTCCATTTCCAATGCCAACATTTCCTCATAATTAAGTTATAAATAATTAAATAAGTAGCACATTTCCGTAAATGTTTACCTCGAAAACGAGACTTATTTTGCAATAGTTTTCCCAATTCAGCTACGGTAGACATCGATTAAGTACTAGAATTTGTTATATTTGCTCTAATGTATATTTTTGCTGTTTTGTGGAAAAACGCTTCCCGAATTTCAAAACTACTTATTTTTTTAAAAAGTAGTAATAAAAGTAAATTTCCTAATATATTTTTTTTAAAAAGCAATTTACTTAATAAAAATCAAATAGGTGTACTTTAGACTTAGAGAGACTTTACCTTTCCAAACCTTGAGGTGCTTGGCCGCGCGCTCCTCCAGCTCCCGGTAGTCATACAGTAGGAACGTCATGATCTACCTACTCTCCATTTCCATCTGGAACAAATCACATTGAAATAAATAAATAAAATATTGAAAATCAATGAGGGCTTTTCAAAATGACAAAAAGCTGTAGGCTCGATAGATGGCGACGAAAAAAATAGGGTATTCAAAGTATTTTTTACTACCAATTTTGACTTCCCTCTTACCATCAACGCCATCTAGTGAGGCAAATAGTTACTTTTCTTTTTTTAAATGCCAATTTGAAAACCCCTCATTGCCACATGTGTAGGGTTACCATATGATAGGAATTTTCCTGACATGTCAGAAATTTAAGGCAATTTAAGGCAAGGAAAAACTGTACCTATAGTTGTCAGGGATTTTTGATATCCCAAAAAGTGTAAGTAAGTACTTAATGAAAATTGAAAACACATAATTTGTTAATCATTTTGGTTGTCAACTATATGAAAAATGTAGATGATATACAAAATGTCAGTGAATTTACTGCAAAGTCAGGGATAAAGTCAGGAAATCTCATTATTAGATCTAGTAACTCTGTGGTGCAGTAATTTTGATACATTGTATATGACCGAAGTTGTTTACATATTCAATATAGAACCAGTTTTGAAATTTGAACACCTCTATAATTGCTCCGTTATGGCCTATGGCCCCTATGGGTGACATCAGCCACTCTTTTCAAGGTTTACGCCACTGCAAAAGATTTTCTTTTTCTTAAAACACGTATTCGGGTCGGGGCAGAATTTTATTTAAATTAGGACCTTTCCCAACATTTAGGCACAGAATAAATATAAGTGCTACCTTTAGGTTTAAAAATACATATTTCATGCAATATACGACGTAAGTAGGTACGTATGGTCGTATTTTTGACGTTCCACGAAAACACTTAGTTCTGCCATTGCTCCGTTATGGTATGGCCTAGCTAGGGCCTAGGCCCTACTCATAGGGGGATATGGCCTTATGAGTGACATCTTTCAAGGTTTACGCCACGAGGTAAGGTGAGGTTTTGAGTTTCAGAGATACCTACGAGTATAGAGATATATTAATGTTTTGTGAAAATGATACCGAACTACCATTTTTTTATTGCCTATTATTGAAAATACATGATGTCTCCTCAATTTTCATATTTTTTTTTAATTTTAAGTACTTAACACAGTCATTAGCTCAAAAACAACAACGATAACATAGTTTTTGACAAGTTTTGTATGTTAAACTAAAAAATGGATTATTTCCTTAAGTAGGGTTACCATCCGTCCGGATTAGTCCGGACATGTCCGGACTTTTAGACTATTGTCCGGACTTTGTCCGGCTTTGGGCGGTGTAATACTAGTTAAAAAACAAACATAGCCGTAGTGTTCGAAAGAGAAGTCCCAAAAAGTATGGAGTCTGGATCTGTCGAAAATGTCCGGACTTTTCTTGCCCTATCCGGCTTTTTGTCAGGACTTTTCAAATTTATCAATGGTAACCCTACTTAAGGTGCACAATTTCGATTAACCTTTTAAAAATTTTAATAAGTATGTCCGTTCTTACGAAGGATTTAATATTTTTTGACTTGAATAGGTAGCTTATCAGTCAGATTACAGAAATATCTATGCGTAACTCAATACCGACAATAGAGTACCTTTGCTAGTTTGTAAGAATACTTCTTTCTTACTCGTGTAAATCGTCTGTATTAAGAAATAGGTACGTTATTTTGAAATTCAAAGTAAATTAGATCAATACTCGAAGAATGCTCGTGATGTTTTCTTATATTTATTTAAAAGCCTTCATAGCTTCAAAAATCATACCTACTTTGTCTAATCGGCCTAGGTATCACATAATTACCGATTTAACAGTTCCTAGCCAGCCTAATGACATTTTGGAGTGTAATATTTCATGGACTGACCCGAATTTGGCTTAAAAGTAGGTAATTTCAGTTCGATCGATCACAAGTGCGTGTCTTAACACCCATGGGACCTTGAATTAGTAATTTGAAGTTTTCCAGTAGTTTACCAGAAGTAGACCATCGGCCAATCTCTTGCGGGAGACATTTCTGCAAAAGCTTTTACGAATTAAATGTGGCATTTCACACAAACTTTCAAGTCCTTATTTTTCGAAATGAATGAACCGATTTTAATGAAACTGCATATACAAAAGTAGAATACATTGGTCTAAAAAGATTTTTGTATAAATACGAGTAGTGTAACATGCACCTAATCATAACATTTTTAAATTTTTCATAAAAAAGAAAATTCCAATTGTCTTTTTTAATAATAATAAAGACTTTATTGCGCATAATAGAAACAACGATACAATCAGAAAAAAAGAACAAGAAAACATACAACAGGCTTATTGCTACATAGCAATTTCTTCCAGGCAACCTTAGGCGAAATAAAATAAGATAATTAGGAAAATAGGGGAATATGTGCACTTTAGAGGACAGAATATGAATATACAAAAATACTAAAGGATAAGTACATAATTCTATGGTGAAGGAGATAAATATAGACAAGAAATATTAGTCGCGGGAAGAAGAGAGAAAATGACTCCGAACTTGTTCTCTAAATGACCTTGGAGTCTGACTGAGCCTTTCTGATGCTCTCCGGCAGAGAGTTTATTTTCTTAGTTTATTTTCTTAACTAACTTTTTAGACCTATGTATCCCGCTTGATAATGAAGTTTCATTAAAAAATGTTTTTTTTAAATAAGGATTTGAAAGTTTGTTCAACAAAGTCGTTTTCGATTATGCTCTATTTTTTTAATAAGTCCATTTTAAAATTTTATTAATTTTATAAATTAAATAAGTACTTACTTAATTTAAACTTCCTAGCTAGATTAATTTTCTTGGAAGATTTTTTTTATAAGTAGGTACTTACCTAGTTCTCTAAGAAAAAGGAAGGTAAGTCTAAGGTAAGGTAAGTTGTTATTAAAAAAAAAAAACAGTGATCATACATATACCTACCTATACTTAAGTCTAGATAAGTGAATGGTATACAGAAGTCACGTTCTATGCTTTTGATTTAAATTAACTATGAATACAGTAAAACGTGCAAAAACTGGAACCGATTGTCTGGCTGTTAAAGTTAAACATTATAGGTACGTCTACCTACTGTTTATTCTGATGTATGAGGTTCGAGGTACTTTATGAGTGTCATGAGAGAGCCATATTTGCGTGTATTGCTATTTGCAACATTGGATTGTGATTGTATTGTGGACCGTAAAATTATCCCATGTCTATGGAACGCAATTCAGATTTTTCAGAGGACACATCACTTTTTTATTAACCACAGTCTTAAACTACTATTTTTTATAAATTGTGACCTAACCCAGCCTGTCATCTACGGATGAGCGGGGGTAGTAGGTATTGGAATGTATTTCGTATCCTAAACTTCACCCTAATTCGTTTTCAAATAGGAGAGAAATCATATTTATAGGTTACCGCGAGCTCCTGATTGAATTGAAATTTGACAAGTTTATTTACATTTGCGCCTGCCTTTGTGTATGAAACATTTAGACGGTTATTAAACATAATTCATTTTAGAGGGCATAAATTAAAATATCAAGCTAATATATAAACGTAGCTCCACAAGCAGGTCAGCGAAGTAAGTTAAATTAGGACATACATTTGTATGCTTTTTGGCTGAAAGCCAGAGCAGGGTAACAGCGTGTAACTCTGCCATACTGTAGCTGGGGCCCTGGTAAAGTTCTTTCTGTAAAACATACTTTTGTCTTATGCCTACCTCTTACTATCTTCGTTAAAAGTCGCTTCAATATTTATGTAAGTTAGTAGTTCGAATTTTTAAAGATTTTGTATTAAACATTGACATTATCTAGTTATATTTTCAAAGTTTCATTAATTGGTCTTATTTAAAATTAAACCAGCCTTTCTATTGTCTAATTTCAAAATCTATCGCAATCGATTTCAGGATGTAACACATTGAAGCTTTTTTTTGGCACAAATAAAAACTTACCAAAGAAATGTAGCAATGTGTCACATCCATCTGTCAAACGAAAGCGATTGCGACAGATTTTTAAATAAGACAATAGGGATGATGACTAATGAATAAAATAACGAAATACTAATAAAAATCGTAAACATATTAAACTTTTAGAGTAGCTTAGCTTGTATACCTCTTGGTTTTATATATTGCATATTATTTGTTTTATGACCCTTCAAAGTTGGGCGGACGAGTCCATTTAAAAAGTATAAAATTTGTCAAAATTAATAATACATTTAATAAGGTGGTCCGTAAAATTTATAGCAATCTTGTCTAAGAAACCATTTTGATAAACACAATATTTTATTCAGCTGCCGAACAAATTTCCTACGCGTTGCATACAAACTCAAACGTGACGTCATAACTGAGTAGCGGATATGGAGCATTTTCAGGTGAGTCCAATTTTGTGCATTTCAAACTGTGATATTTGGGCAGTTTCATGCTAGCGAAATAATTATTTTACCAATGTTTCTTTTTTTGAGAGGTAATTTCTGATAGTCATCATGCCTGTTAGCCCCCTCTACGTCTACCACCTAATTAATTATTCTGTGGTATTATTGAGCATAAAGTTTAAGAGTAAATACAGTAAAGACATTACAATTCCAGTAGGAGCATTGGGTTTACCTACCTCTTGAAATCGATTAATGATTGATATTTGATTGATATTGGAAGTGCTGAATCTTGATTTGCGTCACCACACCAGCGCGATATTGAGTCAATATTGTGCGGCAATTCAGTGAAATAAAATGGACAACCTTTCAAATATATAATTATGTCGTTTTCACTTTGTATAATGAAAGTAGATACGTATACGTAGGACACGTATTTTTTATTTTAACTTTTAATGGTTTTTTTGTATATTAAAACACTGTTTGAAATCTTACTCATTCTAAAAGAGCGTAAGTACATTGGTTCGTAAATACAAGACAAATAGACTCAACTCAAACTTCCTGACATTCCCAATTTGGACTAGGTTTAGTTTTTTTTAAATAACGTAAAAAATACTGAACTAAAAATTCTGAAAAGAAAAATATGAGCTTAGAACACTAAAATCTCGTAATGGTTTTCTAATTTTAGTACTTTCTCAAAATGAAATTAATGTTGTCCATTGTGATTGGAATAAGAGGCATTAGAATTCAAGAAAACGGTCGATGTTGACATTGGATTAGAATTATTTTGGTCGAATCTAGTTTATTGATTAGTTTCTAAACAAAAACTTTTATTTTAAACTTTTTAGATTTTTGCATTCACAATGCTATTTTTATATTAAGATGATTAATAAATGAAAAATATTAGAAAAAATCGACTCACCCGTAGCCCGTCATCCCGTCTGAGTTGCTACGGGGGAGTAGATTTTTTCTAATATTTTTCATTTATTAAAAACTTTTATCATTTATTTTTGTAGAAGATTTGTTTGATTAGTTATGTAATCTTGAATCAGTGTCATTAGCATATAGGATACCAAACATACGTGCTAATAGGAAGGGTGTCATACATCCCGTATATACGGGACTGTCACCATATAT
Source organism: Agriphila tristella (assembly GCA_928269145.1). NCBI lineage: Eukaryota > Metazoa > Arthropoda > Insecta > Lepidoptera > Crambidae > Agriphila > Agriphila tristella. Next base: position 18,096,284 of record OV743443.1, on the reverse strand, counting down.
GACTATCGCCGTCCCGTATTGCTTACGCGTCCCGTATTTCGACTATAAAGTAGATCATATATTTTTTGTAGAACGGCTTACCTTCGCCATGATTTCTCCCCTCGTCACTGATTAGTAATTACTTCTTACAATGACGCACAAGATCTTAGAGAGGTCATTGTTTTAAGTTACAGAAAACGATTTCAAACAAGTTTTATAAAATAATTTATATGAATCAGTCTTAAGAATTTTGACGTTGCAGAGGAAAAATGAATATGCCTAAGTAGCATTTATTATTTCATTTAGGTAACTTGTATAATTAGAACAGTACACAAAGAACATAGATGAATGTGGGCGCGATCTCTGCTAATAATAACCAATGCTTAAAAAGAGTCATCTTTAATTTCTTTGTCTACATAATCGTAAAAAAAATCTTAGAAACTTTAGTAGGATCAATGTTTAGGTGGTGGAGTTTTACCGTGGTTTTAGTTTCACCAAAAGGTACCTTATATTATAATTATGATTGAAGTTTTACTGTTTGTTTACAAAGAGTCATGGAATCACTCCAACCCAAAATTGAAAGAAAGAGCAAAAAAATACTTTTTGGGGAAGTTTTTTTCAGTTTTGGAGTTTTTCATTAATGAAAAAATAATAAAAGAGATTGAAAAATAACTCAGATTTGAAAATATTAAGCCAATAATATAATAAAATGTGAGACCTTTTTTTTAATTTGTAGGTCAGTTTATGTTAAACGTTGCAGACCTTGCAAGTTGGCCTTGACTTTTGGTTAACTTATTAATGTGGTATGAGTACCTAGGACTACCTATAGGTATTTTAGTGTATATAAATTACAGTTTTACCTGTCTGTTACATAAATTGAAAAATTGATTGTGGCCCATAGACTTATTAGTGGCCATAAATAATAATTTGTAATATCACTGGACAAAAATTTACATGTTTTCATTTTTTATGTAGGTGTACTTACCTTAAATCGAAAACCATTTCGAGGTTTTTCAATTTCTGACACCGTACATAATTTTTCACCGTACACATACGTGTCTCTTGTTTTCATCAGTCAGTCATCTAAAATAAATAACAAATAAAAACACAGGACAAAAATTTTGAAATGTTGTCAATTGAAGCCAAAATGTAAAAAGGGTCTATTTTCAGTTTGATTTGTTATTTTTGACGAAGAAGTGATGAATTTTCTCGAAAAAAAAATTCTGTCAATAAAATTGACAAAGTAAAAACATTTTCTTGTAAGTTATCAAAATTAATAACTCGCCGTCTAGTCCCAGTGGATAGGAGTTTGACTAGCCGTGCCACGGTTTATTAATCTTGTTAGCCGCGATGACGTAACGCGCTCATTTTATATTCTGTTTTTTATAGCCATGGCGATGATGGCGGCTGCGGGCGAAGCGTGCGCATTGTTTACTTCGAAGAGCGACACAACTCACCATACCCCGTGGCGCACACGCAATGGGCAATACGCTTGTGTAATCCCACAAAAACGTACTTTGTGGTCATTCTTAAGTTACTTTGTTGAAGATGATGGCTAATTATAACAACAACAAAGGAAGGAAGTGTAATAATATAACTTAAATCATAAATTTACTTAGTTGTTCACAATACAAGAGAATTGGTGAAGAGAAAAGTATTATTGAAACTTCTTGCACAGAGTAAATTTTGCTTCTACAGTGAAAAAAGTACAGACTGGACAGATTTTGGGGTCGAATTTGGATTTGATTGAAAGTATTGTAAAATCGAACGTCTTATTTAATTAAAGTTTGTGCAATTTAGTCGAATTTAAATTATTATTCTAAGTCCTTTTCTGAACCCCTGATAATGTATTTGATTGTATCAGGCGTCACTTGGCGGAAGTCCCAAACCATTTTGAAAAAAGAAATATATGTAGCTTACTTCCTTGCATATATTGTTTGCGGAAGTAAGCTACATATATTTCTTTTTTCAAAATGCCCTGATAATGTGTGATGTGTGCACCTATAGAGATGCAAAATTTCATGATTTATCTGTTGCGTATCTAGGTATATTCTAGAAGACATTAAAGCGTAACAAACAAACAAGCACACTTTTGCATTTATAATATAAGAGGATTAAGATTAGGATTTCATTTTACAAATATTTATAACTAATTGGTTTCTTTTGATTTCTGTCATAATACGACCAAGAAAATTTGAAATACTTACGTTTTATGATAGGATTGATTCTCTCAACTTTTAATTCCCTAAGTTCCCTATGGTTTCTGTCTATACTCAAAACTAGCCATACGTTGTACGTCAATGGTGGTAGGTATAGTATGATATTATAGTACACTAAAAAGCCTATATAAGATATACTACATATATTGTAAATTAGCCTGGGCTGCCTTTCCTGGGATTACTTATGTAAAAATTTAGTTTTATAGGTAGTTTAGCGAATTGGGACCATGTAAGTATGTAAAATGCTGTGTGTGAACTATTAGTAAAATTTTTGCTAGACTGCACTGCAGCTGCGAAGTGTCGCCTTGGCGGCGTCGCGACGCTCAAGGAGGTTCCTTCCAGGTCAAGGTCGGACTCCAACCAAGGACGAACAGGACACGAGCCAAATAAAAGAGAACTTTAAAAAAGTTCCAAGAGGTTAAAATAGGTAGGTACTTACCGTATGTAAGTTAACCTTCTTTAAAATTTTATAAAGTGTTTTAATTTCACAAAATATTTTCACAGGTTTTTGTTTTTCATACGGCTAAATACCTAGGTAATCAAACAGTTCTTAAAGTTATGGCCATCTTACATTTAAATTTTAAATAAATAGTTAGGTATCAGATTTGATAGAAACTCTATGAAACTGACATCGAAATGTAGGGAAACTGACAGCTTCTTTGAAGTTAAGGAGACCAAAGCAAAGATTGATGAGATCTGCAAAAGTGGTATCATATTATTAATTTTCTCTTGGTTGGAGGCTTGAACTTTGATATTAATGAAAACTCACAAAGTGATTAACATAATGCATTTGATGATAGATATTTAGGGCCTAAAGCCATTCAAGGGATCTATACTTAACGTGTTAATGAATTAATGCAAAATGAGAAAACCGTTTTTTCGGACCATCAAACTGAACAACTTTTACTATGGGACCAACTCTGAAATTGCGAAAAAAAAAGTGCTGTTTCATACAAAAAACAATAACGAAAATATAAAAATGTATGAAGCAGCTGATTTTTTTTCCTTAAAAATCCTTAAAAAGTTGTTCATTTTGATCGTTTGATGGTCCTAAGAAACGATGAATATAATTAAGATTCTCGGTTTTCTCCTATAAGGTAGGCGAAATTACTGATGTCGAGATTTCCGGAATATTTTTTTTTTTTTTTATAGTAAGTAGGTAGTACAGTCAGTGGCACGAATCATGAACATTTTTCGACGGAGTGGGGATAAGTTCGCGCATGTGCTCTTGTGAGCGACCAATAGCGCGCGCCGCTCTCCCGCCGCCCGCGCCCCTCACCGCAACGCATACCCAAAATACGCGTTCCGCGCAATCCCCACCCGATTTCATGATTCGTGCCACTGACTGTACTAACATAGAAGTCTTTGTAGGTAGGTAGGTAGGTATATATAATATGTAGGTACCTATTCTAACAATTTTATTGCTAAAAAAGTGGGTAAAAAGTTACGTATCTACCTATATTAACTATTTAAAGTGTCTTATTACTGTCTATAATATAATGCTCCCTAGATTTTAGTTTTGAGCTGAAAGAAACCTATCAAAAACTAAGTTATATTGTGAATCAGTTATATTATAACAATTTATTGAAAGACGTGCCTATGTCTTATGTATCTTATTCTTAGGTTTACTATAAAACATAAAAAATGTGTAAGTGTAAGTAGGTATAATAATTTAGCAAGTTTTTAAGGTCATTCTAATAACAGTGTAAATAATCAGTTTAAAATAGTATTGAGTAACAGGAAACATAATTTAGAAACAAGTACTTATAAAATACCACACCTACCTTAAAACAGGAAAACAAAAAAACAGTTTGCTCAATTTTTGGTGTTATCAGTTATTCGGTCACATTTTCATTGATAAAAACTTATTTTAACAATTTTTAGTGCACTGACTGATATTGTTATCGCGTATGTTTCGAACACGTCCTTTTGCTCCATAGCACGGAAAAAACTACGCTATACCTACATACGTGCTCAAAGCGATTCTATGTTCATTTTCGATTCTATCGCGCATTTTGGTTCGCGGTCGGGAAATAGTCGGATGAGAAAGAGACAGGACGAAAACATTCAATGTAGTCCGTAGTAAGAACAAAGACAGCTATATGTTATGTGTTCTGTATGATTCTGTTATTTAATTCGGAAGCATTCTACGGTGTTTACGTGACGTAACTGCATGATGTCATGGCAACGCCTGGTACTTGGGTAGCCACAGCAGGCAGCGACGCCATTTTGTTTTGACACTGTTTTAGGATATGTCAGACTTTCGGCGGGCTTTTTGTTTTGGAGAAGATCTTTTGGAGCATACCAATATGCAACGAACTAAGATACTAAGGAAGTGTAATTCCGCTCAAAAAATAGCACCACGCAAACTAACACAGAGTGGGCGGGGCTAAAAAAGTACTAGTGGAGCACGATTTAGTAATGTCTGCCACGCGCTCGGCGACAGTCGTTAGCGTTACCACAAAAAAATAATTAGAAAAATGATTAAAATGACGTCATGTGTGGTGAAGTGGTGAAAAAGACCAAAAGAAGGCAGCAAAACTATACAGACATAACATAACATAGGAAAGTAACATATTTTTCGTTTTTTAGAAATATCTATGAGCGTATACATACAAAATATGGTCGTTATTATGCAACAAGTGTTCAGTCGCTTTGTGGGGCAGAGTCAAATCTTCACATTCACTGCTATCACACATTTTTAAACAAGAATAAAACTCTCTCATGGAATACAGTACAACAAAAAAAAGTAAAAATTTAAATCAAAATTGTGTAATGCTAAAAATGGCGCGTCCTGCAATATGCAATACATAGAAAACGAGTAATCTGATGTAATCTCCTTGTTTTTTATTATTATACAGGGTGTAACAAAAACGCTGTCCAATCCGTGAAGGGATGATTAGTTAGGTACCTATAAAGATTCTATTCACGCAATCCTCTTTGATTAACGAGTAAAAATCCCTGGTTAAAATAGAATAAATAACAAATGAAGAACTCACATTGCAACACCGAAGGCAGCAGAGTGGCACGACAAGTAGTGACGTCATGAGGTCAAGACCGTCAGATCAGAACACAAAGTAATGACAATTTCCAGAAACTATGATTTTATGCAGCTCTGAAAACAGCTTTTTAATATGGAGTTTGATCCGCGGATCATTCTGCTGGAACCCCAATGTATGAGATCTGCTGCGAAAATGCTACTTTATATTTCCACCACCAATAGAAATACATGCCTAGCAACGGTGCACTAGATTGTCCCGAACACTTTGCAGCACACCTGTATTCCAGTTAATTAGTACAAATGTGGCTATTATTCGCAAACGCATTACGGATTCACTCTCACAAATGTTTTTAAACATAAACTGGAAACATGACCTCACAAATAAAAATCAAGGGGTGTCAAATCTGGAGATCGCGCTGGCTACGGAGTTGGTCCACCTCATCCAATCCACCGTCACCCATCACCCATATTGCTAGTTTAGGTATTTGCGCACCGGTCAATAAGCATGTTAAAATAGTCTGCATTTGAAAAAGATCTTGACAAGAATAAACTTTGACTTGGTGGAATACGCTGCTATAAAAAATACATTACGAAAAACTGAGAACCTCCTCCTTTTTTGAAGTCGGTTAAAAAGGTGTCGCTATAAGAATTTTGTATTGCCAATTAAAAAATAAAAATAAAGCGACGTATTAATACTGTTGTTCTTTATCAGTCACACCTCTAAAAGACGTATTAAGGTGTTGCTCGCGCAAATGTGATAATTATGTACATAATATGTACTTACATGTTATGAAAAAAAAATCTTTACAGAATACATTGTCTTTTATCAAGCATACCTATTTTATTTCAATAGCTTGCCTAATTTTAGTCCTTCTTGAAATCATATGTCTTACCAATTCGTGACAAATAATATGATCATCATTCATCAACATCATCATTTTATAATTTTCATAAAATAAAATAACAATAAAATCATCACAGTCGAAAGACGTCCACTGCTGACATAGGTCTCCTTTAGTTTTTTAGAGCGACTAGTTACAGGCGACTTGCATCAAGCGTATTCGAGCGGTCTTTACCAAGTCGTCCGTCTACATAATAAAACAAACATTATATCTAACAAACAATAATGTACTAATTTCATAAAACAATTTTATGATGCCGCCCAGCGCGCCGTAGTAGGTTAGGTGTACTGACTGCATTCTACGTTACACCGTCCTCGCCTCAATGACAAAGGCACGACAACGGCCCAATGAGTGACACGAGGCGAGTCAAATATCCAATCATGTTTGATCTGCGTTCAAACCCCAGCCAATAAAAAACGTCATATGCGTTAGAATACAATCTAATGCCGATTATGCGTGCATTGTAATAAGGTATGTTTTTACTAGTTCATTGTTGAGTTTGCGACCTTTTGTGTTACAGAATATGTGAAGGTGCCATTTTTTATGCAATATTTGTTAGGAGTTAGGCTTCCTTAGATCTTAGTTCGTTGCCAATATGAATATAAGATTCTTGGAGCATACTTATTTGTAAAAGAAGATCATGATAAAAAGATCTGTTGACTTTTGTATGACAACTTAGACGCGCTGTGCCAAATTGCATACGAAATAGCTTACCTCCGCGCCGCCTCTGTGGTCTAGTGGGTCGCCCACCCGTGTAAAACGCAGGGGTCCTGGGTTCGACTCCCAGGAAGGAGGTACAATTTGTACTCGGTTTTTACTTAATTGGTGGTAGGGCTTAGGTATTACTTCAAGTCCTCCTGGCTAGCAATCACCAACTTAACTAAGTTTGATGCTGTGTTTCGGCGTGGTTCCGGCAGGGTTCCGGCAGTTAGAGATAAGATAGCCAGTTCCTCAGTGATGAGGATTCCGAGTGTAGTGCGTTTCCACCTTCTGCCTTATCGTCACTTAACATCAGGTGAGGTGAAGGCCAAGCACTATCCCGTTGAGCATTAAATAAAACTACAGTTGGTATGTAAACGTAACGGTTAATTATTGCCGTTTCCTTGTGGCCAAACTAAAATGCCAAACTAATTTGGCCACGAGGAAACTTAATTCCTTGTAGCCAAACCGTAGTAATAGTTTGATTTATCATCCGCCTGTATGAAGGCAAAACTCTGTAGACAATATACGTACCAACAACGAGTCTGGGCGTATTTTACTTAAAGTTAAAAGTACATAGGTATAACCTCGCGCGACGAGTTAAGAGCGCTCGGCAGTCTGGAGGGGGTATGCGCAGTATCATTTTTTAATAACAAATTCCTACTGCGCATACCCCCTCTACATTTGCCGAGCGCTCTTAACTCGCCGCGCGAGCTGTACCTACCTAAAAAATCCCTAACGCGTTGTTTGACAGATTCGAGTTACGGCTTATTAATAAAATATATAAAAGTTAACCTTCTCTAGATTTATGTGATCCTGGTTCTTTTTGTTTACCTGCGGGGGTATCTCTTATAAATTAGTATCCCCACCATACTATTATATAATTCTGTGTCCCTATTAGAAAAAAATAAACATGTACAGTGTGTGTTATTTTTAAACTATGACTACAGTTTGGCTATAAGGAATTAAGTTTCCTCGTGGCCAATCTAGTTTGGCATTTTAGTTTGGCCACAAGGAAACGGCGTTAATTGAGTACCTACTTACTAGTTAGGTATTATTATTATATTCTGTGACGTAACTGCAAACTCCTAACCTAATACAGGCACTGAACATAGTGTATAGTATAGTTCGATCTGAAATCAGGAACAGTCTAGTCGGAGGGAAATTGGCTTGATCGTTTTCCCAGGTTTCATAATATCGAGTTTGAGATCTGTCCATCTCACAGGTGACAATAAGTATGTATATGTTACCGGCAATGTGTATTCTCCGGCATTGTATACAATGCCTAGGCATTGTATACAATACCTGAAACGATCAGGCAATGTATGAAATGATATTCATTTTATACATTGCCTAGGCATTGTATACAATGCCTGCTGGTCCACCGGTAATGTGTAAAATAAGTTTATTTCTGTTGTCTGTTATAAAAAAATAACCTCGAAATTTAAGGCTCACGCTCCGCTGCGCTACGCGCTCGCCTTAAATTTCTAACCTAACTCGGCACTTACAGGAGTAAAGCAGGTTCGGTTCCAAACTCAATAAGCCGCCCTCGAGCCCCCCTCGAGCCCCCCCCGAGCCCCCTCGAGCCCCACTCGAGCCCCCCTTGAGCCCCCCTCGAGCCCCCCTCGAGCCCCCCCTCAAGCCCCCTCGAGCCCCCCCTCGAGCCCCCCCTCGTACCCTCTCCTCGAGCCCCCCTCGAGCCCTCCCCTCGATACAAATCTTTTTATTTTACACATTGCCTGTGGACCAGCAGGCATTGTATACAATGCCTAGGTAATGTATGAAATAGACAATAATATTCATTCTATTTCATACATTGCCTAAAATTGTATACAATGCCTGCGTTTCATACATTGCCGGTGACATATACAATGCCTGCGTTTCATACATTGCCGGTGACATATATAATTTCAAAAGACAAAACTGAAAAGCATTTTCCTAATATTGACTTCTCCCAGCCAATTTACAGTCGATGCCAAAATCATTACCTACCTAGGTACTTACTTGTTTGTTTGGGCTCTTTGAACCGACTTCAAATTGGTTTTGTTTGGTAATAATAATGTTATATAAGAAGAGTAGAAATATTATTTGATGCTTTTAAGATTTGTTTTTGAAGTCGGTTTTATTTTAAATGCATCGTTACTTGAAATGTTACACAATCATTCTTTGTAACTATTGAAACTTGCACTGTTGTTAAGTCATTAATGGCCGAATACTCTAACGCTACTTAACTTTGAGGGGCTCTCAAACAGCATGCTGTCTTTGTCATATCTTTGACATTTCATACGACAGGACGACGTTTGAGAGCCCCTCAAAGTTAATTAGCGTTTGAGTATTCGGCCATAAGGCTCGTATTTTATAAACCACTCTTAAGCCCGTATTTATAAACAGCTCTCAACGTTGAGTTGAGAGCTATCTTCAGATCAAACCCAAGATGCCGTTCCTATAAGAAGAGCATCTCAAGTACTATCTCAAGAAAGCTCTATTCATGAAATTTAAGTAAGTATTGTTTGTATGGTCACCGGTTCGGCTACATTTTCAGCTATTGAGACCTCATTTGTGTTTAAAGGCCTGATTTTTCAATCCTCAGTTAAAATCAGTCAGTTTAAATTGAATCCGGCTCGAAGGACCATAAAAGTTGTGAAGTGTCACACTCACACCCCGGGCACTCCATACAAACGTCGCGTTTCAATTTCTATTACACAGACGCTACACAATGACGTTTTTGCACACGCGCAACTGTGTGCTGTGCGTGCTATTGAATGAGCCTACGGACTGGCCTACGGATGGGCGCCGGTGGGATGGGGTAATTGATTGTGGGGCGGGGCGGAGAGTTTCCTTTCTGTTCGGTAGTACTTATATCTATTCTGTGGTAGTGTTCCATACAACTCTTTAGAAATTATAAATTTATTTATTTGAATTAAATTATTTTACAAGAATGAGTACCTACGCTCGTAGGTACTAAAATAATTGCTTTCAAACAAAATTAATAAAATTATAAAATAAAATACATAAGATACCTAATAAATAATTTAAAAAAATAGTCAAAATAAAAAGTCATTCCAAAAATGTGACAAAAAAATTAATGACTAACTAAATTTGGTAGGTATAATTTAAAATCTGATTTATATAATAATTATTGGTAGTAGGTACAGCCACAGAATAATTAATAGTACAAAGCACAGCGGCCATGCTTTGAATTAAAAAACATAAAAAATGGTGTTTGTTTATGTTACTGTAAGAGCCCGTATACACCGTCATTTTGTAAGTAGTCGTTTTAATTAACGTATATTGAAAAATCTTAGGTTTTACAAAAAAGTATGAAAAAGATAATTCTCCATGCTTTTACCATTAGTCAACGCTACTATGTACATGTTATCGCTTCTGCAATACTATTTAATTTTGTCATATCTTTCTGCAATAGCAAAAACCACGTACCTACATACTTAAGTACCAACCTAAAAAGTTTTCCATTCGTTTAGTTACTTACTTATCTAAGTAATTAACAGGCACCTATATAAAAATACTAATTTCATGTAAGTCCAATTCGTTTTTCTTTTCAACTAGGGTAGCATACTTACTCTTTTCATAATGTTCTTGTTTTGTATGAAAAAAGACAGAATATTGAATTTCTTCTTCTTCGTAAATAAATCTGAAGCCAATTCGTTAGTTTTGTTACCTGACTTCAAAAAATCGGACAAGTGCGAGTCGGACTCGCCCACCGAGAGTTCCGTACCAGGGGCCCTATATTTGAATCGCTCGGCTGGCGTCGAGCGCTCGTTTCTACTGATTTTCGTTCGTCAAATGTATGAGCTATCGAACGAAAATCAGTAGAAAAGAGCGCTCGACGCCAGCCGAGCGATTCAAAAATAGGGCCCCAGTGCCGGATTTAAGAACTATGGACCCCTAGGCTCATTTTATGGTGCGGGCCTCCCGTCTAGTAGTAAGGCGAGCGCAGTTGTAGAGTGGTGTTAACGCACACACGGCAGCTCGGAGCCTCTGGTCTAGGGTGCAATGTGGCGGTTCGGGATGTTAATAACAAGTCTGACTGCGATCAATAACTCATTTATTAAAGTAAAGAAATGGCTTATATACGAGGAGAGATGAGTGTGTGTAAGTACATATTGGTACACACACTACACCTCCCCCCTAAAAAAGAAAAAAAAATACATGAAAAGATTAACTTTTTTCTAAATATCAACATTATTATTTCGGACGATTCTGATTCAATTTTCTTTCTAAAATAAAACAAATTGAAGTTATTTTTTTTTCTAAAAGGTACATAAATCATTATTTAAAAGAAAAACATAAGTATATTTTATATAAGAAAAATATTCAACAGATATCAGTTTTTTTTTAGAAGATTTCAAAAGTTATATTCTAATTTGTATAATGAGAGTAAAGAAAATACATAGTTACATAAAATGAAGGTACCTATCTATCATTTATTTATAAGGATTATTACATTCTTATCTTCCCATCTTCAACTCTAACATGACAACACTAAAATTTATTTTATACAAAAAAAAATTGACACATAAAATAAACGAAAACTTTATACTGAAATAGTTATACATTATTAAAAGGTATTTAAAAAACTGTACTCATATTTATTATATGAATAGGTCACATATCTGATAAAGTTATTATAACTAACATCCAGTTCTGTAATATTTTATTAGCAAGGAAAAATTGAATTGTTAAAAAAACAAATTTCATAAGCTAACTTAATAAGCATTCCGAATTGTATACCTCCTTAACACTATAATATCGATTTCATAACAAGTTACAAACAATAACGTGAACACCACGACAGCATAAAAGTACCTAGGTACAAGGTACAAAGTTAAAGTAAATTACAGATTTCCAAGAGATACTTATAATACTAACTAATATCTGTGTTCGTAACATCCTTACATTCTTATTAAACTTCCATAATTCACATTTCAAAGTTAGTTTTTTAAACCAAAAGTTTATTAGTCATTTCTTAATAATTATTAATATAAAACATCACTACTACATTAGGTAACCTTTCGATTTATATCGAAATAGATTGCACTAACTAATAGTAAAACATTCTTATTCCTTGAAAGAAATAAAAAAAAAAACCCTTACACACTCACTAATTACTTTTTTCTCTTCTGTCGTTGATAAAGGTAACTGACTTCAATACAAATTCAACTTTAAATATCTGATTAAAATATTCTACTTTCCTTATGTCTCTTTCATAAATAAAACTTCCATTTCAAGTTACTTTTTGCTAACATACCTACCTACACATACATAAGAATTTCACTTATCATTCTTCACTCGCATTTACATAAAAAATATTCTATCTTTCAATTTTTTTTCATCATTCATCAACCTTAAATCATGTTATTACATAATAATTATCCTCTTCCATTTCCTATGTTTATCATAATCATAACATAACTTCCCATATTTCAATATTTTTATCTTTCGACATTCTATCTCTCAATATTCTTATCTAAATTATCATGTGTCAAAAACAATATTCCCATATATTTACTTCACTTTAAATCCTATTTTTGCTCGTTATAAACTTCAATTTCATAATAACTATCGGTACACTTATACACATATCACCTACTAGGTACTCACATATCATAATTCGCCCGGCGCCGGCGTACTTTCATTTTTATTTAGCTCATCATTTTTGGTACATACTTTATCATATTTATTTATAGTCGACTTCATTATCATCATAAAAATGGACAATTGCCATTTTGGGCTGTGGCCACAGCTCAATTATTAATGGGGTCAGTTTTTTAAGTTCTCGGACTCCAACAAATCTCACAGAGGAAATCTCGTTTCGCACCATGATCGACTAGAAGGATCTGACACCCCACGTATGTACCATTATTTAATAGGGTCATGAATTAAGACACATACTAATTTGGTCTCCAAACAGGATTCAAAGGGGAATCTCGTTCACACCTTGATGCAACTAAAGGACCTGAACCCTATAGTACCTCTCCTTTAATGTGTACCGTATAATCGAGCTTTTATATTAACCATTTCATTCCAAAAACCTATCAAATAAACTAACAATCCTAAATTGAATATAAAGTAAATAAGAGATTCATCGCTTTTGGGTGATCAGTCCAATCGCAAGTGAAACCTTATAAACCGTATATTCCCTAACTTCTATAAATAAATCCTTATCATCATTCCAAATCCTACATAAAAAAACGCATCACATTACCTAACCTAAACCTTGCTGTACCTAATTGCAAACTAAAAAGCTACAAAAAGATTTTTAATACAAATACAAATATCTTTATTTGCATTAAATAGGGTACAAAATGGAGATCTTAAAAGTAGGTAAATTAGAGCTTAACCTATTTAGCCAACTAAAGTAGCATGCAAACATAACAAAATTTATTAATATTATTAAAGATTAAATTAAATGTCAAATTCACATTACTTAGTTATTAAAATTATTAATTTAAAATTGCTCCATAAATTGTCAACTGAAATCAGCGAAAAATTTCAACTCTATAACTGAAATTGTCAGAGATAACAATTTAGATTCAACGTAATATATCTAACCTTGTATAATCCCCCATCGACCATGAATCCCTTTTGATATAGTAGGTACTCATTTTTATGCTATGATATTACATAATATTACAAAACTACCTGTTATCATATCTTAAAAATTCATTAATTGAGTAGAATGCCCTGTCAACTAACCATTTGCGCAATAAAGTTTTAAAACGACTAGTAGGAGTATCTTTGAAGCTATCTGGCAATTTGTTATAAATGGTCATACACATGGCATAGCAATTTTTTCGATATTTCGCCGAGTTTGGGACAGTTACGTGTACTAGTCTGCGAGGATATCTTAAGCTTCTTTGAGTTAGATCGCTCGCTTGAGTGAAACTTTGACCATTTTGCTTCACATATAAGGCCACTTCTAATATATAAAGGCAGGGTAGTGTTAGCATGTTTAGGGATTTAAAATACGGCTTACACGATGTGTCTGATGTCAAATTGCATATGGCTCTGATGCATCGCCTTTGAGCAATGAATAGTCTTTTGATGTCAGTACCATTTCCCCAAATCAATAAACCGTATCTCAATATCGATTCGACATAAGCGAAATAGGCTGTAATGGCCGTATGGACGTTAGCAACCTTTGTTAATTTATACAAAGCGAATGCAAAACTGTTTACCTTGTTGCATACTTTATCTATTTGTTCCTTCCATGTCAATTTCGAGTCAATTATTAAACCTAAGAAAATTCCATTTGTAGCACTCCGTAGAATTTGTCCATTGTAATCAATATTAATTATATGATTTTTGAAATTATTGAAATTTATTATATTTGTTTTTGATAAGTTAATTTTAAGATTGTTATTATAAAGCCATTCAATTATTAATGTCAATGTGGTAGTTATGTCAATTTTATGTTGGTCCAAGGAAGAGTTTTTGTCAGTTGTTATTATAACGGAAATGTCATCTGCAAAAAGTACAGTTTTGTAATTTATTATGTCTGGTAAGTCATTTATGTGTAGAAGAAATAACAAAGGGCCAAGAACACTCCCTTGTGGAACACCAAAACTATTTTGTTTGAATTCGGATCTGTACGTTTGAACCGTTTTAGTTGAATCAATTTGAGTTATTTCTACACATTGAGTTCTGTTGGAAAGATATGATTTTAACCAATGCAGAGCAGGACCTCTAATCCCACTACGTTCCAGTTTTTTTAGCAACCCATCATGTGGAACGCGGTCAAAAGCTTTCGACATATCAAGAAACAACACAGTTGTGTAGTTTTTATTGTTTACACTTTGCAATACTTCATTTACAAGATCAAAAGCTGCATACGTCGTTGATTTGTTCTTTTGGAATCCGTATTGACTTTGTTTTATGATATGATATTTGTTGAAAAATGTAAGCAGCTGGTGATGCATAGCTTTTTCGAAAATTTTTGAAATTATTGGTAATATTGCTATTTGTCGGTAATTGTCAACATTACATTTGTCACCCTTTTTGTGTAACGGTTTCACAATTGATAATTTTAATTTGTCTGGAAACTGCCCAGTCTGTAGTGATAGATTGACCAGGAAAGCCACGATCGGACTAAGTTCGTCTTTACAGTGTTTCACTACTTTAGTACATATACCGTCGCACCCTTCAGAAGGTGAATTTTTTAGAGACATAATTACTTTACTTATATCCTTTGCATCTACGGGTGTCAGAAAGATACTGTTTGATAAGTTACTCTTTAATGTGTTATTATTAGGGCAATTATTATGATTAATATTAATGTCATCAATGAAATGGTTGTTGAACGTTGATGCGATAGTCACAGGATCAGAAATGTCTATGTTGTTTTTGGTAATGCTATTTATGTAGTTGCTTTTAGCATGTGTTCCTGTTGTTTCATTTTTAATAACATTCCAAGTTGCTTTACATATATTGTTACTCTTAGATATATATTTTTGATTGGTCGTTCTTTTTGCGTAATTTATACATTTTTTAAATAGTGCATTGTAATAATTGTAGTTGAACTTATTAGTATCACTCTTGTTAGCGTAGTATTTGTAGCGAAGTGCATTTTTTGACAAACTGCTTTTTTTAAGGCCTTTGGAGATCCATCGAGGCTTAGTAGATAACCTACTCTTGATTTTTATTATAGGAAAACATAAATTATACAACAATGTTAAAATTTCATGGAATTCGTTATAGGCTGTATTTAAATCACTTTCGTTGTACACATTAGAGAAAGTGAGGCTACCAATGTGTTTTTTGAACTTTTCCATATTTTCTTGCGAGTAGCACCTTTTGTAAGTGAACACTGAATCAGGGACTTCTTTTTTATGCGTCATACTAAATTCTAAGACTTGAGCGGTATTATGGTCTGATAGACATAAAGGCATAACATATCCCTTAGCATTATTTATGTTACTAATTATTAAGTCTAAACATGCTTTTTCTCGAGTAGGATCATTAATATTTAAAGTTAGGTTGTATTTGTTAAGTAGATCTCGAAATTTTGTCGTCTCCTGGTTATTTTTTAACATGTCAATATTAAAATCACCTGTGATAATTATGTACTTTTTCGGAAATTTTGCTAGGCATTTATGAAATAACATGTCAATTTTTTCAAAAAAGTAATCAATATGACGTTTTATTTTAGTAGGGGTTCTATATATACATATGATTATAATATTATTGGTGGTCAAGTTTATTGCACAACATTCGAAGTGGTATAACATAGCAAGATCATCAAAACAGGTAACTTTTTTGTAATCTAAACCTTTTTTTACCAAAATGCAAGATCCACCTCTTTTACTTGGTCTAGAGAAGTTCGATGCTAGGACAAAGTTGTTAATATTAACAATTTTTTCTTCTCCTTGTTTAATAAAAGTTTCCGTAAAACAGAGTACATCGGGATTCATTTTATTTTTAACATTAGATAGAGTTATCTCAAAGGTTTCTTTTTTTGAATGTATGCTATGTATGTTTTGATGGAGTATGGTAAAAACATGAGCCGATCTATTCACGAAAAAACGATTTCCCACTGCAATGAGACGAATTTATTGTCTGTTTATTGTTAGTATGGTCATTGCAATCAATAACTGTTTTCTTAAAGTAAAAAGGTATTGTTCCTTTTTTTGGTACAGTGGCATTCGGTTGCTGGACACTTGATTTTTTAGATTCTCTAATATGGTTTTTAATGAATTCATAAGATAGGTAGTGCTTTTTGTATTCAATAAAGTCGATATGAAGATTAATTTTTTTACATAAAAGTTTTAAGTCAATTTCATTGTAATACTTAATTTCAATGTGAGAACAGTGAGTAAAGTGATTTGTCCATAATTTGATGTTATAATTCAATGTCACTTCATTTAGGTACATATTTTGGCGTATAGGTAACAGAATTACAGAAAATTTGTTTAATTTATTTAACAAGATACAAATATTTGAGTGTAGTTTATGTATATTTTTGTCATTGTTACCAAAGCCCAATATAACAATATCATTTGGCTTTAAGTTCTTTATTAAGCTATTACAACAATAATTTAACATTTCTACACTAGAACCTCCAGAGATTATGTGAGCGTCTACTTTATAGGTTTGTTTTCTGTGATTTGAATTCACAAGATCAACAGATAGGCCTCTTAGGTACTCATCACCAATAATAAATATGTTTTGACTTATTTGTTCCGAAGGATTACTAACGCCATTTGATTCTGTCGTCGATCTACTTAAGGAGTTGGTCGAACATGGTTCGATATTCGGTTCTGGAACACTACTGGCGCCATCTGTCGATGATTTGCTAGAGTTTGTTAAGCAGGGTTCGGTATTTTCACATGCTATTTGCTGGCGACCCTTTTTATCTTGTGTTTTCTTGTCCTTTTTGTTATCTTCATTAGTAGAGAAGTTAAGTTTCGTTCCGCAGATGTCTTTTTGTTGCTTTTTGGTAGATGTAGATTTCGGAGTTCTGCAAATGTGTGATAATTGATTTATTTTTAGTTCATATTCCGTTAGTTTTTTAGATAACGCATTATTTTCAGATAGCAATATCGTAATCTCATTTTCTGCTATTTCTAGTCGTTCTTCTAACTTTTTCATTTTTCTTTTTAATTCATCCATCGTCTCTATATTGTTTGTAGTTAATGTAGGGCAGCTTCTATTCAAGTCCGTTTTCGGCGTGGACGTTAATGACGAGTACTCTGGATCATCGTCTGAAAGTGCTTCAAAAGAATTTTGCGTGGAAATATTTATAGCAAAGTTTTTACGCTGTGTGATATTTCCTTTTTCTTGTTCGTCGGTATTTCTAGAAACGGCTATGGACTGCTGTTTTGGTAAATTCTTGCTTTGCGGTGTCAGGGAACAAGAATTGCACTTAAATGCCTTTTTATTTTCTGGAGTCATAATTTTAAAACGCTGGAAAGATACGTTCGTACAGTCTAAATGGAAATGTTTCTCACACAGTAAACACATCAGATATTGTTTGGTTTTTATCTGTTTGTTGCATTTTATACAATTCTGAGCCATCTTTCGTCAGTCTTTATTGCTCTTATATTAAAAAAACAAAATCAAAATAAAAAACAAGTTCAATAAAAGTTCATAGAAAAAATAGCAAATAAAATCAAAGTCACAAAAAAGAAGAGAAAAAAAAAAAAAAGTTCAAAAAGTTTATTCACTAGGTCAGATTTGAACCCGAAAAGCTCGGTCTAAGTACGACGACACATTACGCCACCGTTGCCGCTGAACTAACAACCACTATATTAGAATGGCAAAATTATGCAGTAGTATCTGCCGTTTCGATATCGGGTTTGGTCGGTACGTTCGTCGTATGTGATCGTTTCGTCCGTCAATATGAGACAGCTGAGTCACAGCTGTTAGACATTAATCACTGTTTACGTTCACTGTACGACGAAATGGGTTTTAGTCCAGAGTGTTTAAAGTTTATAATAAGTTGCACGGTATCACATTTTAAATAAAATTAACCGCTAGTCTCTTATTTATTTTCAAGAAAAGACACTTTAAACTACGTGATAAATAAATTGTTTTGTTGTACACTGGTCAAGATTGTCTTTTGTATTGTTTATTATTGTTTGTAATGTAATAATGATTAGGTATTTACGTGGTATTGTTCACGATCACTTCACACAGTTTTTTGATGGTATTTACTTGTTTGTTTGTAGGGATAACATTTGCACGATGTATTTATAAATCACTTTTCACATTTAGCCTATTTAAAAATCAAAGAGCGATAATTTACTGTTTATTTCAATTATAAGTACGGAGCTCACTGTTTACATGACGGCAGCGCCATCTAGATTACAGCTACATTAACTTTCCTACAATATTCCTAATACCTATAAAAACCTATACCTTTCCTTTATTCTAGTCATCATAGACTTGCTTTCAAACTGTTCCTCGTAAATTTTTCCTTTCAAACCTCAAGTATAATTTCCACAAACATACTATCTCAATCATTTTTATCTCAAAAGAAACTTTCACATCCTAAATTAATAAGTTCCATAAAATTTTATTTTCCATTGAAGTTAATACACGCGTTATCTTTTCTAATGTTATAACAATAACAATGTTTTAAATTACAGCTTGACTAGCAAACCCGTGTGATATTTTGCGACAAGATTTATATTACTGCTTCACCTAAATTAAATATCAACTTGCATTAGTGCAACTGCGCTACTTCTTTGTAATCTACCGATATCGAAATACAACACTTAGACTCCAATACCTTGTTCGTTAAGTTTATCAAAACAATATGATTGCATTACTTCTAAGAATAAATTTTGTCACATGATAATTTGTCATCGATACTTATTAAATTGAATTGCGTAGGTTTACTAAACTCATATTGAAACAAATTACAAATTTCATCGCTATTCAGGACAATAATGAAATATTATAGTTTTACTCTCATTTGTGTGGTAAATCAAGTGTTAATATTTAGAAATAGAATATTAAATAATATAGAATAAGAATACTATATAGCTAACCATAGTATTAAAATAATTACCTAACCATTATTTTCGATCATTAATTCCTAAAACATAAAAGAAGACAATTTCTCTACAAAAATGAATAAATTTAAATTTATATCGAGCATTTATTTACTTACTATACATAACAGCATTATACAATACATAAATAAAATACAATTACTTATGTTATTCGTAAAAATAGAGCGGAAATTTATCTGAAATTGTGATTGTATGTAAAGTACTAATGTAAAGTAATGAAACCTAATTTTAGTTTTGTCAAATTCATAAATAATATTAAGAAAATAATCAAACTCGTAAATAAAATTTTGTCAATCAAACTCCAAATTCAAAAGGAATTTTCGAACTTCCTTATTCTTCATAATTTAATTAGTTATTTCGTAAGATAGAATAAAGTTATTATAAATTACTTGTACACCTACATAAATATATGATATACCTACCTAGCAAGAAATGTACGAAGACAAAAGATAGTCTCAATAAGATAGCTAATTTCCTAATTAGTTTACGATTTTATAAAAGTTACTACTAGTTTAAAAAAAATTACAAGTAAAATACTTAGGTACCTACAATGTTATGAATGACACTTTCCAAATCCATTGAAAAATTATTAAAATGTACATAAGTAGGTATGTCATAGTCATAATGAAAAAAAATATATAAGTATTGAGTTTCATAGTCTGATAAAATATTATATAGAAATAATGAAAAGCAATAATATACCTATGAAGAATTTATTTATATATAAAATACGATTATTTACTACCTAAATAAAATTGTTAGTAACATAGTCATGTAAAAGAAACAAATCTACTATTCAGTCCGTTATGAACCTTTTTGCAATTTCAATGAAAAACGTTATTTATACATTCTATACAAACTTACTTAATTTACGATAGAAAAAAAACTCAATTCTTTTGGCTTAACAAAATGATGCCTATTCAGTTCGCTGCTACAATATCACACGTGTCGCTAAGTCAGCAATTACGATGTCGTTCACCTATTTATAACGCATTACGAAATCCAAACTTTTATGCAAATAAAAATAATTGACATCGATAAAGTAATTATTAAAATGTATTTGAGAAAAGGTAATTCACAAAATTACTTAAGTACTTGATTTTGAATAAAGATTATGGCAAAATTAAACTACAAAACCTCGAAAAAGGAATAAAATAATCCGTATTCATACTAAAATTGTATCTCAAGTTAAATAATCAAACTTCATAAATGAAACCTAAGAGTTACCTTTATCAACCACGCTGATTCTCTGGAAAACTAGCTGTGAAATAAAAACCAGACATAAATAAAGCATCATCATCACCATAAACAAAATTCAATAACTTTACTTTTTATGTGCATTCGTATGCCTAAAATACAGAATAGAAATAAAAATCTAACCTATTTAACAAAAGACTAGTTAAAAAAATAACAGAATTTACCATAAACGTTAGATACAGCTACCAATTTTTATGCCATTAAAATAAATTTTCATACATTTGTGGTTAAACATTTTTGATAAAAACGGATCAGTAAAAAAAATACCTAATTCACGTATTATAATAATAACGTTAATACTTATCAAAATAAAATAATCAATAAAATCTTCAAATAAATTCTTCAAACGTTAACTAGTTTAATTTTACTTTCAATTCATTGGGAAAAAATACACATATCTAAATTATTATTTGGAAAAAGCAAAAATAATTACGCTATAATCAATCATCATCTACAATTAATACTTCTAATAATTTTCTTTAAACAATGGCTGAAGAACTGAAATTCCACCAAATATTACAAATCAAACCGTAAAAAGTCTTTGAAGTGAATTTTGATTCATTTTTGAAGTTCCGTTGCCCACTGCTTGGCCACTCTTCGATGGTAAATTCGGCTCCAGTTTTGCCCTCTCATGACTCCATCATCGGCCGGCAGCGTCCACTTCCGACACCATGCGTCTCCCGGCACCCTGCTTCATCATCTCCACATCACCAGCGTCACAGTAGCAATATCAGTACGCGACAACGATCACTAATAGTTCACATTGTTGATAATTTGAAGTTCATTATAATTATTGTTCATAAAAACTGGACATTTGAAGAATTTATTTTAATAATAGTTCCTAATTATTGTCATTATTATATTTATAATTTTATGTCTATTTCAGTTCATTTTTAGCACCCACTTCACTTTATTTATATATAGTCCAAATATAGTCCAAATTATTTGTATTTAAAATATTCACTTTACGGTAAACCGGCTGCACAGCGCCGCCAACGCAGGCGGCACTGGCAGGGTCGCCATGCAATGTGGCGGTTCGGGATGTTAATAACAAGTCTGACTGCGATCAATAACTCATTTATTAAAGTAAAGAAATGGCTTATATACGAGGAGAGATGAGTGTGTGTAAGTACATATTGGTACACACACTACAGGGTTACCAATACCATCTATGTATGGGATGCCTAAACGATCCAGAATAATTTTTTGGGGAACTTAGCATCGAAATTCTTTAGGAAAAGTCTGCAAATGAAGATATTTCATTTTGTTGTACATTTAAGGCTGGCGAAACTCTCGTAGCAAAAATACGAGTAATTCTAGGTCAACGGGAACTACCCGATGAATTTTTAATTTCCTTGAGTGTCAAAATAGGCATTTTCTGCGGCATAAACAGAAGAATCTTTTTTTACGTAAACTTAGAAGTTTGATTTTTTTACAGTCTTGACAGACAGACAGATAGACAGACAACAAAGTGATCCTATAAGGGTTCCATTTTTTCCTTTTGAGGCAAGGAACCCTAAAAATAAAAAAATAAAAGAAGGAGCATAACTTAAGATCCCAGTGGCGAAGGGTCCATACAAGCTGATTCCCATCGGCTTACCTATTGGAAATCCTACCCCACTGATCCACTATGCAGATCATAAAAATTTTCATATTTTTTGTAGAGCGGCTTACCTTCGCCATAATTTCACCCCTCGCCACTGTAAGATCCTCAACGAAGCCGAGGTCTACGTATTCTGCCCATCATCAGGATCCATTCTGTTCAAAATTATTACTGGGGAACGATTTTAATCTTGGTGTTAAAAAAGCATTGCATACAGTACCACGCAATATAATATAACGCATACAACAGACCGCGCCTGCGAATGTATGCGTGTTTATCCTTTTCGGGCCCGTGGACCTACCGATTTGCCTACTAGTAGGACCACGGTATATTCTATGCTGCGTCCGACCGAGTTGAAAGGCAGCGTTTATACAAGGTGTTTGGTAAAAGCCTTATAAAGCCGAATATGGTAGATAGGGACCATCAAACTAAACAACTTTTCTATGGGACCAACTCTGAAATCGTGAAAAAAATAACAGCTGTTTCATACATTTTGATATATTCGTTATTAATTTTTGTATAAAACAGCTGATTTTTTTTCGCGATTTCAATGTTGGTCCCATAGTAAAAGTTGTTCAGTTTGATGGTCCCTATCTACCATATTCGGCTTTATAAGGCACCTTGTATATGTGCGTGCTCATGATATACATTGATTGATGACGTTTTAATATAAAGTCATTGTTTGTTACGAAACACTTAAAATTTTGATAATGTTTCTTTGGTCAAAAATTATTAGGAATGACGAATAAAATAATATTTCATAATACCTAGTATTGAAAAAAAAATTCTCTTTGACCATCAATAACTGCGTAGCTATTGGTGTCCGAGGTATAGTCAAAAAGTCAATGATCCTGATGTTGGGCGGAATGCGTGGACTTCAGCTTCGTTGAGGGTCTTTTTACATCTGTTATGTGAATGGATTTGAAAAAATAACATGATAATATTGTTTCATATAATTTATTTTAGAATATAAAGTGGTCATACATTTGGGCCCAGTGTGGGGTGTAGGCCGAATATATATTTAAAAAATAATATTCACTAGATATTTCTTTTCAGAGAGCCTAGTCAAAGTAATATTTGCACATCTTCGCTATCGCTTTGCTTTTGAAGTTTCGTTAAATCCATGCAGTTTCAAAATTTCGTCAAATCCATACAGTTTCGAAATTTCGTCAAATCCATACAGTTTCGAAATTTCGTCAAATCCATACAATTTCGAAATTTCGTCAAATCCATGCAATTTCGCAAGCAAAGCGATAACGACGAATCACAAAATATTACTTTGGTTAGGTGTCGTTTCGTATTTTCCTATTAAAAAATATTGCTTATTGAAGAACATTATTATATAAGTAAGCAAAAGTTGACAAATAGGTTTATTTTTCCTGTAAAATTATTGTTCATCTAAATCTGAAATCAATGAATAAGTACCTACCTACGTTTGAAATCAATATCGTCGTGATATCACTAATATGAACGCAATGGAATGCAATGAACTTTCTTTGCGTCCAATAGTATCCAAACTGCATAAAAACTTCTAGGAAGTAGCAAAACTTTGCCACACGGAGGGAAAGTACCTTCATTATTGAAGATAGGAAAAAATGAAATTTTACCGAAAGAAGACTTCATTTCATTAAAAA
The DNA here is from genome assembly GCA_928269145.1 of Agriphila tristella. Taxonomy (NCBI): domain Eukaryota; kingdom Metazoa; phylum Arthropoda; class Insecta; order Lepidoptera; family Crambidae; genus Agriphila; species Agriphila tristella. Next base: position 18,072,454 of record OV743443.1, on the reverse strand, counting down.
AAAAATTGGAACTGTATCCTAAGATTAAAAAAAAAAAACGGAAACGATATGATATGATACATTACGTAAAATTTTAATTTAAATGTTAAATTTCATGGTTTTCCTTTAATTTACAATGCTGTATTACTTAAGGAAAAATAATTCTAATGAGTAGGTAACCCTTTCGATCGGTATCGTAAAAATAAAAAAGACGTTTTTTTTAACACGTTTTTATTAGGTTGCTTTCGCGTTTGTTTGTTTGTTTGTGTGTTTCTCCACAAAGTTTGCGAACGATTTTATCCTAGCTTCCCGATGAGCTAGAGACTTGAAACTTTGAACATAGGTCAGAACTGGAAGGCAATGCAATATTATGGTGTCATTGAGCTGATCTGATGATGAAGCCGGAATAAGGCCACAGGAACTCTATGATGTAACCATACAACCCCATCGTGTTTGGGCTCGTTAGCATCGTCTTGACGAGTACTCTAATGAGAGACGAGGTCCAGGGTCTGATGATGAAGCCGAAAGGCCATGCCATAGGAACTCAATATTGAAACCGTGCAACCCCATCAAATTTGGGCTCGTTTGAATCGTCTTGACGAGTTCTTTGTTAGGAAATAGTTTCCAGGGTCTGATGATGGAGCCGGAGGAAGGACAAAGGAACTATTTAATAAAACCACGCTACCCCATCGAGATTGGGCTCGTTTAAATCGTCTTGACGAGTACTTTCTTGGGAAATAGTGTCCGAGGATCTGATGATGGAGCCGGAGGAAGGCCATAGAAACTCTATGATGAAACCATACAACCCCATCGTGTTTGGGCTTGTTAGCATCGTCTTGACGAGTACTCTAATGGGAGATGAGGTCCAGGGTCTGATGATGAAGCTGAAAGTCCATGCCATAGGAACTCAATATTGAAACCATGCAACCTCATCGAGTTTGGGCTCGTTTGAATCGTATTGACGAGTACTTTGTTAGGAAATAGTTTCCAGGGTCTGATGATGGAACCGGAAGAAGGCCACTGGGACTCTGTAATAAAACCATGCAACCCCATCGAGTTTGGGCTCGTTTGAATCGTCTTGACGAGTGCTCCGATAGGAGATGGTATATTTTTAGTCTTAGCTCGTTAACTAAAAAGCAGAAAATAAAAATTTACTGAAAAAAATATTTTTTAAAAACACGTTTTTAAAACGGACTAAACTATTACAAAAAAAAATCGGACTTTAAAAAACATTAAAACGGACTAGTAAAAACAGACTAAAAAGTAAAAAATAATTATTTCTGTAAATATTAAAACCAGAAATTTTAAATCTAAAAACGTGGGGCGCATGCTAAAGACAATATGGATTTTACAAAATGCGCCCCACGTTTTTAGATTTAAAATTTCTGGTTATAAATATTTACAGAAAAAAATATTTTTTACTTTTTAGTCTGTTTTTACTAGTCCGTTTTAATGTTTTTTAAAGTACGATTTTTTTGTAATAGTTTAGTCCGTTTTAAAAACGTGTTTTTAAGAAAGATTTTTTTTCATATTTAGTAGGTTTATGTCTTCTTTCAGTATAATTTCGTACTTTCAATATTAAATGTAATTTCCCTTCATGTAAAGTTTTAGGACATCCTGTATGTCGTTTTATCTATGCTAATCTATTTTAAGATTTACACAAAACAAGTTATTCGTAGCGTTCTTGGTTCGTGGTAAAGGATTTCGATTGAAAATACATTTTATGCTTCTAGATTTAGAGCGAATATTATTCCCAGTAAACATTTTGGTTTAAAAGTAAATTATAAATATTGACAGTTATAAAATATTGTAAAACTATTAAGTATTTTATACTTTTTTAATTGCGGACAGTAAATTGAACTGTTTATTGTCATAAAATAAGAATATCTGTAACAACTACCTACCACTTATAGTTTTGATATCGTATCAATTATTTTATTTGTAAGCCATCACATAGAACTATTTGAATTAATTTCGAATGGGGTTTTCTATTTGGTACTTACCTGTGGAAACATTTGTACTACGCGCACTAAGTTAGGTGAAAAAGCTAGTATGTATATATATGGCATAAAACAATTTCTATTAAATTATCTTCCTTTATAAGTGCAAAGCATATATTTAACTTATTTGCTAAATTACATAATCACAACTTCACGTTTATACGCCCGACACAATTCAGTGCAACTTGAATATTTATCAAGTTTTCGAATACTTTAAAGCAGTCTTATCCTTAATACAAAAACATATCTTTGTCAGCAGAATACATAAGGCCTGACGCAGATTGGGCACCTGTCGGAAGCGGCAAGACACTTCCTTAAGCAGTCTGCGTGGAAGAAATGGGCGCAAGGCGTAACACGAGCTGAGCGCATGGTGCCCAAACAAACGGCGCACACGTCTTCGTGCGTGGCCAGCTCCTCCGACGTCGCTCGTCTGAATCGTGCGAGCGAGCCCTTAGCTTCTTTCAACTTCAGCAATGCCTCTCCGAGCCGATGCCGCCCGTGGACTACCACGCACATGTACAGCACTAGAATGGCTAGTCGCCGTCGCTCACACCACGCCAGCGCCGGCACAAGAGGCAAAGCTACCAATGTCGTTATTCCTCTCGCGAAAACTCCGAAATACATCACCTCCATACCCTCCAACCATTCTAGTTTCAACCCTGTCAATGCCATCGGCCCTAGCTCAAGGAATGTTTTCTCAGAGAGAAAGTAGTAGACGCCGGTTATTGCTGTGTATAAGGCGTTTGGCCGATAATGTTCTAAGCCTTGCTCCAATCCGAGGGTTAAGAGGATGAAGGTGATGGTGACTATGAAGGTGACCGCCTTGGTCCACTCGAGGACTATCTTGGTGGCGGACATGGCGAGGTGCTTGACGCGCGAGTGCCGCGTCACGTTGACGTAGGGGGACCAGTCTTCCTTGGTGCAGATCTCTCGCACGTAGCTCACGGAGTACGTAATCACGTTATAGAACATCAGCGAGTAGAGAGAAGTAAGTTTGCCCTGCGAGACCAGCAGACGATCGCAGGCGGTGAATATCATCAACTGAAAAAATATAACCAATTTTTACTTTTTGCGTAACAAAATAAATAAATTGTAAATGCATTTCACAATTAAGAGACAACAAAATAAGCATCCTAACCATTTATAGGTGAGTAACTGTTCTATGAGCAAAAAGATAATCATGTAAGTATTTGATGTCCCCACTGCTGGGGCACAGGCCTTCTTTATGGGTAGATAAGGAGGATGGGCCATAAACCACCACGCGGGCCCAATGCGGATTGGTGGGTGTTAACGACTGCAAATGCACCCGGGACCAACGGCTTAACGTGCCTTCCGAAGCACGGAGAAGCTCAAGATAATACATTTTTGGTCACCCATCCCATGACCGACCCTTGCGTAACTTGCTTAACCTCCGCAATCGCTGGGCCAGGCGCTAAACCACTACGCCATCGAGCTCCTCTAGAATAGCATAGTACCTATGTTAAATTTTGAGCTTACAAAGATATACAGGGTGTCCTAAAACTTTGCCACATGGAGTGAAAGTACCTGAAATACTAAAGATATGAAGTTTTACTGAAAGAAGACTTCGTTTTGTTTTGAAAAATAATGCGAACTGCATTCAAAGATTTTTTTAAAAATCGCATTCATTCCTATACAAATTGATACAATACGTAACGTTATAATTTTACAATTTTTAATGTTAAATTTCATGGTCTTCCTTTTGTTTAAGATGCTGTGTTACTTAACAAAAAATAATCCTAATGAGGAACCCTTTCGATCGGTATCGTAAAAGTAAAAGATTGTTTTTTTTTTCTAATTTAGTGGGTTCGATTCCTGGTTAAGGCATGATTTTTCGGAAATATTTGTGAAATGCAGTTCCAATTATTTTAAAAATCAAAATGAAGTCTCCTTTCAGTAAAATTTCCCATCGTCAATATTTAAGGTACTTTCCCTCCGTGTGGCGATGTTATGGGTCAGGGTGTCCCAAAACATATATGTATAGTGTATATAGTCATAGTATATTCAATACTATCAGTCATTTTACCTGACATAGCATAGTCGAGAGATTATTCATTTGCAGGAAAAACGTTTCAGCTCGATCGAGGGGCGCATACGCAGCTTTCACGACCCGCACCACGCGCCTCAGCGCCACCGCGCGTAGTCGGCGCGCAGTTTCTGCAAAAAATTACAGTTCCTATGTCATTTTAGATATTCAAAAGCGCTTAATTTTAAAGTTTGTTTGAATAAAAATATTTTGACTTTGACTAAATTATTTTGTAAGTACACACATAATAGCTTAATAAACAGAAATCATTGAGTACTGTAAGGAAAGGTTGGAGGTTTGATTGCCATAATTTGTGACAAATATTATTTCGTTATACAATAAATGCGAGTTAGTTTAAGTGTTTTGATTGGTATTGATTGTTTTGTTGAGTAGGTAGATGTTGATGTATTTTTGGAAGTTACGTATTTTAAGGTGTGTTAATATGAAAGATTGTAATGTTTGTAATGTTTATTATGAGGTCTTTTCTAAACGCTTCCAGCAATGGAAACTAAATAGTCTTTAGAAGAGAGGGCGCCACCTTCAGCACGTAAAGATTGAGTCCGTGTATTTTTAAGATTTTAAATCGTAAAAGTATATTAATTTTCCAACAAACTATATCTATCAGCTTAGTACGTTGCCAAATAAGTGTACACTGTACTAGGACGTGGCATTTTAAAATAAATTTCTTAATTTTTTTATTTCCCTTCTTCCAAATTTTGCTCCGTTACCTTTCGTATCGTGACAAGATGCTTACTTTTCACAGAATTAGATAGGGACCGCAAAGAAATCGTAATTATTTTAATTTAATTTTCTTTTGGTCACGAATCTTTTTAAAAGCTCAATAATACTAATGGCTATTGATTAGTACTGTTCCCTCGCTCCTGAACTTAGCAACGAGAATTTTCCAGCGGTCACAGCTTGTCCAATCATATTGTCCACATCGTTTTTCCGCCTCATTAGCGTTTCGTCTTATTTGCATACTATTTTTTGTATAACAAATATAGGGATGGTTTATTCAAAACATAGCAATGTTTTTCCTTAATTAATTTCAAGCCCAAAATTAATGTTTTTAATCATAGAAAATATTAACTTTTAGATTTTTTGCATTCACAATGCTATTTTTTATTATTAAGATGAATAAAAATATAAAAATAGCATTGTGAATGCAAAAAATCTAAAAGTTAAAATTATATGACTGTTTCACCTTAATTGATTGTCTAGCACCTGCAATGGCGCTGCTTTCAAATGTCGAAGTAATTCTCTTCACATTGGTGAGATGGCGCTGATCTTCAGCGGAAACGTAAAAAGTAATAGAAAATTTCGCCAAATCCATTAGTGGCTTGGTAGCATAATTGGTAGTGCATTGGGCCGGAATCCTAAGGATGCGGGTTCGAATCCCGTCTAAGTTGCTACGGGTGAGCCGATTTTTTTCTAATATTTTTCATTATTTATTCATCTCATAGAAAATAGATTTTTAACACAACTGTACGTTCCTTGTTAGTCTCAACTGGAAACAGTTTTGAGGTTTAAACTGTTTGTAGTTGTTTTGCGAATTTTTCAACTCAAATTTAATACAAAATAAACAAAAAACTTTGGTTAGGTGAAAAGTAACCGACAACGCTCGAAGGATTGTTTAGCTGAAGTGGCAGTGGGCTGGACAGATAGTGAGAAGAACCGATGGCCGTTGCGGCGGAAAGGTTCTGGAATGGCGACCGCACACCGGACGACGCTCCGTGGGTATAGGCCCCCGACAAGGTGGACCGACGATCTTCTGAAGGTCGCGGGAAACCGATCGTCCTGGAGATCCTTCGAGGAGGCCTTTACCCAGCAGTGGGTGTCGAGCGGCTGATATGAAGGTGAATTTATTTCAGTTTATACAAACAATGCATATATATGGATGAATAGTCTGATCGATTTAGCCGAGTGTTTGAAAAACTGGCTCGTATTATAAGAATCAAAATCAAACCTCTGCTTGAGTATTAGAAAGGAAGATGAACAGCACCATCCATTTTTAACTGTACTCAAGCAGAGATTTGAGTTTGAGTTTTATTCTATAAGGCTCGTCTTAGTTAGGACCCTTATTTAAAACAGCCGCCTATTGCATAGAGCTATCCCGGTCATCTTTCCCTGTTGTCAAAGCCTCCATACTTTTTCAGTGGCTCAAGACTGGTATAAAAGACCTCCCCGACAGAAGGGTAGTCAGTTCAGAGTAAAACACCTCCAGAAGACACCCATTTGAAGACAGCTCTGGTAAGTTATTGATAGCTAGGTAATGTGACAAGAGAATAGCTGTCTTATTTAGGGATTTATGTTTCAATAGTTTAAGGGTTACATTTTATTCTAGGGTACCTAGCTATCAAATACTATTATTACCTATAGTTAAAAGTTAATTCTATAGAATTTGGAATTTTTAACTTATAACGAAATCTCATGAGACATTATTGTACCAATAAGTACTTAATCTTTATTAAATTATATCGCCCAAAAAAGTTAGGTACTAACTACTCTGTATTTCAATTTCATTTATTGAAAGTTATAAAAAATAAAAATCACCATAACATTTGGTAAATACGACTGAAAACAAATCAATACATTATATTTTCACAGCGATCAAAACATGTTGATTCTTGCGTTCAGTGTCTTATCCGTGGCATAACGTTTTACACATTAATAATTTTAGATCTTTTATTGTTTGTAAACAAGTATTTTTTTTAAACAATCTCTCACACAAAATATAATTACGTCATGGAAACTAAAGTTTAAAAATAGCATGATGAGTCTAACAGTCACTAAACAAAACTTAAAAGTTATTTGTCAATGAATATTAATCACCTAATCATAAGAATATTAATTAAAGTATTGATTTAAAGTTTTTATCTAACGTAAACTTCAAAGATGAAAGTCGTTTAGTTTGTACGTGCATCGGAATAACTTAGACAAAAAAGACGAAGAACGTTAATTGCAAACATGTTGAAAATACACAATCATCTATTGAAGTTCAAAATCCAGTGATATTATCGTGGGATGTTGTTGACATCGTTGAAACCATTTGAAACGTTTAGAGGCAGCGAACTAAAATCTATGGAACAAGCATTGCGCTTAAAAAATGGCACCACACGAAAAGTACTGGCATTTAATTATGCAGCACAAAGCGTCTGAGCACTGGTTGCTTATTAGCGACCATAATTTGTCTACTTACTCATAAATAGATTTTCTATACTTAAACAAAAAAATATGAACGTTTTTTCTGCATATTTTTACTGCCTTCTTTGCGTCTTTTACACCATTTGACTACACAGGACGTCATTTCTAATAAACTTTCTCTTACTTTTTCGGCCCGGTGGTGCCATTTTTTAAGCAATATTTGTTTGCAATTACACTTCCATAGATTTTAGTTCGCTGTTTAGAGGTGTGCGGCGGTGCACGCCTCTGCCGGATCAGACGTAGAAAAGAAAAGTGTTTGACGCACATGCGCTGGCGCCGATCCAGCTTCCGCCCGCCCATTCAGGTCTGCATCGACAATGACCTGACTTCCACACGAAATGCTATTTTTATAAAATAAACAACGTACGATAACATACGCCAACAGGATCGAATGTTTTCTGAACAAAACTGGCTACGTGTGTATATGATAGTTTCGGTTCTCAGAACAGTTTGAATGAGTCGTTTCCAATATAATTTGGCTTAAAAAATATTTGATTGTGGGTGTTTTACGTTTACTGAAAACTAATAATGACGTTGACGTCCGTTCATGTTTGTGACTGAAATTTTTCATGATATAGGTCATGCATGCAGCCATGATTCTCGAAAGGTTAAATAGATTTTTGTAACGAGCTTAGTAAACTACGGAAGCTTGGTCAATTAATGTAACTAATATTTTTATATTTGTCTTTTACTAATAACAAAAAAGGTAACTAATAACAAGAATTAGGGATCGTCCTAATATAACGCGACTACGTGATCATCGCGCGAGTAAAGCTAGGGTTTCCTAGGATAGCGGTGCCGCCGTTATATTACGGCTGTAATATAGCGAATGTGTCCTTTCAATGTTCAAAGATAAAACCAAAAATAAGTCTTACCATTTCAGTTTCGTTTATAGGAAAATACCTACTAGCTTTTAGTTTTGTTAAAATTGTTGAAAGCTTTGCCTTGGGAGCCTAGGATGCAAACTTCGACATTTTAAATGAGAATTCTAAAACTAAACAAAGATTTTTAGGTAAATAGGTATAACCTAAATGACAAGTAACGGTTTTGGTTTTTGTTCTTATACAAATAAAACATCCCAACGCATTAGAACGAGTAGAGCTTTCTTTAGAGCGTTTCAAAATATTAAAAATAAAAACGTGCTAATAACATTGAACGCAGTTGAATTATCATGAAAGTTAAAATTTGCCGTGACTAAACAGTGACTCACGGATGTGACTCGAAAAACATTATTTTGGCTTCATCGGAATCTGGGGTGAAATTACGTAGTAGTACATTTCGTTGGGTAAAATCTTAAAAGTCCTTTGAGACCGCAGAGTGAAAAGGAAATGACCAGTTTTGATTGCATTACGAATTTTAATGATGATGAAATGTATTGGTTTTGAAATGATAAACCGATACTATTATTACTCTATCTATGGTTAGCGAATCATTATCTATAATCATTGGAACATGTACAAACAATACAACAAAGTAACAAATAACAAGGAGAAGAAAATTCGTAGATACAAGTCTTGCTACGTCGCTACGATTTCGGGCCAACCGTAGCAATTTTCGTAGTTCGTAGCAAAGTTGTAACACATCTTTTCAAAATATTTTTTTTTGTTGTAATCATGAGTGGAACCACTAATTAATTAAATATTATATTGTTAATCAAATTAAGCAGTGTAGGAATAAATAGTATCAGGAAATTAGGATAAATAGATAATATTGCTTTCTTTTCTACAGAATTTGCAAGATATTTTAGTTCAGCTTCTCTGTTTGCTACGAGCGGCAAAAGTGTGAAGGCTATTACAAAAAAGCATCGCGATAAGCGTACGATGTTAGTCCCACTTGATGACATTATTAACACAGTATAAATTTATACCTATATAAGTTTTTGAAAAAACTTATGTGTTATTAACCTCATGTAAAAGTATCAAGCAAAACGATCAACTCTATCTTGATTCTTTTTAACACGTATAGGTTGCTTTTTTGTAATAGGCCCTTTGGATTACCTATAAAATGTTTTGAAATTATCAAGTATCGCAGCTTGTCTTATTGCGAATTTATTGAAGATGGTCGGTAGTTTAAGTATTGTAATGTATTTTTTTTACGTAGACGAGTGACGATAAAATCATTTGGCAGCGTGTGGGCGAGACATGTAGGTCGGGGTCTTGGCGTTCTTCTATGTTTGTTTGTTTGTCTGTGATAGCCGGAGGAATTTGTTTATTTGCGAAAGGAAAGACGAAATAACTAAATATAATTAATTAGTCAAAGAAAGATAATTATGATGAGTCATTTTATTAAATATTGCGAAATCTGTGAAACTGCCAAATAAATTGGACTTTAGCTTTGATATAGCGTTTTAATCGCCTCTTTGGTCTAGTGGTTCGCCCACCCGTATAAGACGCAGGGGCCCCGGGTTCAATTCCCAGGAAAGGTACAATTTGTACTCGGTTTGGTTGGTGGTAGGGCTAATTTCAAGTCCGCCTGGCTAGTTTAGCTATATACCATTACCGTACCTAAGTCTGACGCCATAAAAACAATTTAAAAATTGTTGTGCTCCGTCATTTAGAGATAAGTTAGGCAGTTCCTCAGTGATGAAGATTCCGGGTGTAGTGCGCTTCCACCTTTGGCCATATCTTATATTACTTAACATCGGCAGGGCTCCGTCACTCCGCGCGCGAGTTTGAAGCGCTCGGCGTCCTCTAAGGCGTGAAATACACTGAAGCGACGCGGCTCGGATACGGCGGCGGCGATACGGTGCAGATGTGAGACTTTCGGATGCTTTCGGCCAATCAAATACACGTATCGCCGGCATCACCGCCGTATCTGCGCCTTATCTCCACCGCATCTCTTCTGTGTATTTCACGCCTGAGAGGACAAATTTCATACATCGGAAAGGATAAGACCTACGCGATAGAAAGAGAGGAAACTACTAAGCGAGTGTTTTGGAGCAAAGGGAGCGCTGTGCGACCTGAATTGCACTTTATCAAAGAAAATATATACTAACGTAAAAAGAAGCGACACTTGCGCATGGGTGCTGTAAAATTGCTCGCGGCTATGTGTGAGTGCGCCGGGCGCGCGCGGGGGTGCCGCGCCGCCATCGGGGCGAGGAATCTCCTCCGCGGAGTCACGCTCTGTCAGGCTTGCCTAGTTCGGTATCGTAAGTGGCACCGCGCAATAATAGTACAAACATTACAGGCAAGTAAGACAAACTAAAGTGATAATATGTGTCACGCCGCGAAATGAAATGTGAAGAAATTAATAGTAACGGGTGGCGCAAAAGTAAAGACCCTATTTGGTTCAGCTATAACATTTTTTCTAAATTAGAAAACTAGATTTAGGTTTTTTTAAATGTATATTTGTGCCATTAAATTTCGTACCATTAGGATTTAAAGATGATGTCTTTTAAATGGTGACCTCCAGAGTTGATACACATTTGAGCCCTATTTATGACATTTTGCATAACTTGCCGTAACACTTCCTGCGATATGTTCGTTATTTCTTGACGAATGTTTTCTTTTAGAGCTGCGAGAGTCTGTGGCTTGTTCACATACACCCGAGATTTCAAAAAACCCCAAAGAAAGAAGTCTGGACTGGTCAGATCGGGTGATCTTGCAGGCCAAGGCAAATCGCCAAAACGAGAGATAACTCGGCCTGGAAAAGCGTCCCTCACGTCCATTGACACAATTATTCCACGTTCTTGGGGAGTAAAACGGTCCATGTTTATTTTCAGTGTATTTTATATTTGTTCACTACACAATTTTCAACAACAGAATGACAGAAAATGTCATATAAAAAAAATAAAAGTATTTTCTTTAGTGCCAGTACTTTTGCGCCACCCGTTATATTGTACGTACATTGAAGGGTTGATGTGGTGATTGCACTTTCTTCCGAGTGACACATAGTGCTTTATAATACAGAAAAATGAAATAAATAAGTGCTTAAAATGTTATTGAAAATTTTATAGCTACAATAATAAGGCGTCTTGCCTTTCACCCCGGACACTCCATACAACCACCCCGAAGTACATATCTATTACACAGACACTACACAGAATGACGTTTTTGTACTTTCGTATAGAAAAATATTAAAAACTCGCACTTGACCGTTTTTTGTGATTTCATTTATTACCTCTCATTTACCTCCGGGGTTTATTAGGGGGTCGAAAAAAACTTTATTTTTTGGCTCCGACGCACCGTTTCCGAGATATTTGCATTTTTTATTAAATTAAGTTAAATACTATGGTGGATTATGGATTTTCATAAAACTTTTCTTTAAGCTTTTTAGTATGAGAATAAAGAAGGAATAATCAAACTAATTAAGATAATTAAACTAAAATTAAACTAAATAATTCTAAAATAACAACTGAATGAATAACAATATTGGGATATAGGTACAAGCGGTAAACCGTAAAAAGAGTTTAATTTCTAATGAATTGAACGGCGCGGAAATTTTAGAAGTGTGTAAGTAATTGCAGAAGTTGATTATAATAATAAAAATAACAATTCGGGCAAACAAAAAATAAACCTTGATATTGATACAAATCAAGAAATCATATTAACTATTGATCCATATTCTTAATTGTAATATACTAGCATTTATATTAATATAAAATCAATACAATTTTACTTCATCAAACTTTTGTTTTATCATTTCCTTACGTTTACTAATAGCCAACCCTATCACAAGTCGTGACGCTTCCCACGTAACCGCCGCCAGACTGGCGCCAAGCTCACACATACAGGGGAGTGCCGCGCCTGTGACTTTATTGTGTCGGGGCTAGAGTCGCTATTTATTTAAACGATTCTGCGGAGTGCAAATTCTGTACGCTAGTACTATTATCTATTCTGTGACATCGGTAAGGTGAAGGCCAAGCACTATCCCGTTGTGCAAAAAAAAAGATTTATTTATTTATTTATTGTTTTTGGATAGCTAACAGCTTATAAACATACAGATAACAACAAATATATATAACTAAAAGCTATTGACAAGCTACCACATGTAGAATTCAAAAGATATGATTTGATTAGTTGTTGGTAGGTAAATCTGAAACGATGAGACCTCAAGTGTATTCTAGTATAGGTTATTATTACATTATTTTGATGCGAAATCGAACCCGGAACCACGAAAGAGCTAGTGAAGAAAAAGCGATTAGCATTCTAAATTAAAACACATTGCCAGTACCTTAACTGGACACTGCAAACTAAACAGACACCTATTTCATATGAAATTGAGTGATACTGACGACTGCAGACTGTGATGAGGAGCAGGAAACGCCCAAGCACCTCTTATGTGACTGTGGACTCCATAGGCGTAGTCTCCATCTGAGGCGACACGTAATCAACCCGGAGGAAATAAAAACTTTTAAAACCAGGAAGATACTAGCCTTTTTACAAGCCATTGGGCTTAAGGAGTTACTACAATTAGGTGGCGAGTTACAATAGATCTTTTAGGTCGCAGTGACTACAGCTTCATCCAGGCACGTATCCAGACTTTTAATTCGGGGGGGGGGGGACAACTGCATCCCGCAAACCGGAGAGTGCCTTGCCCAATAAATTTGAATTTATTCCTGTACTGTGTGTTCTGGATTTCGGGGGGGGGGGGGGGATAAATCCCAACTATCCCCCCCTTTGGATACGTGCCTGGCTTCATCTTGAGCTGCATAACCCCTAACACTCAAATAATAATAATAACAATACCTTGAGCAAACTTGGCGACTGAGCGGTACCACCTCGCGGGGTACCGGTAGTTGGCGGAGATGAGCACGGGCACCACCAGACAGGTGTAGGCCGCCATCAGCCACGCGCCGCCCAGCGCCACCAGCAGCCCCCGCGGCGCCCAGTACGGGAGCAGTAGCACCAGCGACAGTAGCCATACTGAAAACATCAAAAAAGTTTAAGTCGAAATATCATTATGGTATTTCATTCAACGGTAATTTCCCGAATATGATAATTTCATTCAATAACTTTCATTCTTATAGTTTCGTATATAATTTGATAGGTAAGTACCTTTTTTAGGGTTCCGACCCAAAGGGTAAAAACGGGACCCTATTACTAAGACTCCGCTGTCCGTCTGTCTGTCTGTCAGCAGGCTGTATCTCATGAACCGTCATAGCTAGACAGTTGAAATTTTTACAGATGATGTATTTCTGTTGCCGCTATAACAACGAATACTAAAAACAGAATAAAATAAATATTTTAGGGGGGCTCTTGTTTTTTTTTTTTTTTTTTTTGCCGTTTTTTGTTACGGAACCCTTCGTGCGCGAGACCGACTCGCATTTGGCCGGTTTTTTAATTTAAACCGAGCATCGAACTATTTATTATCCTCTAATCAACGATGTCGTGATACATCAATAATTTAAATTTAGTTTAGACACTCAGTGAACAATATTCAGGTCAATAAAGCACCTTGTGTGATGTGAAATGTGGTCGGTGTCAACGCTCGAGCCATTATAAAAAGAAAAACCACAAACAAATACCGCTCACTACGTAAAAACCGTCTATTTTCAGGAGGTTTAGCGATAAAAATATATCCATATTTTTTACCAGCAGAGCTTGAAAAAACAAAAATAAATATTTGAAAACCACTGGCAAAACAAAGAAAAAAATAACCTTTCGCTTCCAGAGGGCTTAGTGCGAATTGATGTTTTCACTTTTCACTATCGAAAACTATTTTATGGGCTCATAGTCAATGCGAGTGAAAGAGAGAAAACTATAGTTTCAAGTGAAAACATCAACTCGCACCTCAGGCCCTCAGAACGCAGAAACTAGAGAAGATTTTCCAGTTTTACTAAAATTTACAGATTTTTACGTTTCTACTAGTTCTACTATGACAATTCCGCCCATAAATTTTTCTATGTCTATGATTCCGCCCTACAGTTAGATAGAGATCCCATAAACTTAATATTCCACTTTTCTAAGTCTATTATGTGCTTACCAAAACGGATATTTTCAGAAAAAGTGAACTTTTACAAGCTTTTGTTTCAAAACGTAAATAATTTGATAGTTACTTTGATACGTTCATGAAATAAAAAATCCTAATCTGACTGAGCTCACTGTGATGCTGTAAAAATATCAGCATCATAATATCTTGAAAAGCTTTGATGTTCACAACACACTCATATTGACAGAGAAGTCTTCTTATTTTTCACATACGAACGAGCAATATTTCTCATTGTAGGTACTTACATTAAATTTCACATTGCATCTTTGATAGCTATTTTAGAATCTCTCTGAATAAACACCCTTGAACTCGATTCACTTTTAACCTTATTTTAACTTACGTCTTTTTATTTTGTTTACGTTATTTGTGTTAAATTATTTGTTGTTTCGGCCACATATTTTTTCAACTTGATACATCATCATTCAGATGGTTTATTTTTTGCATACATTTAAACATATCTCCACATCGAATCGATATTGTCAAATAAGGCCCTTTACTCATTTGTCGGCGCAGCATATCGGTAGGAGCGACACATCGTGCTCGGTATACGTGGTACCGAAAGCATACCGAAAGCTTACGGATATTTCAATAGAGGGTATTACAGTTCGAATCACGAAAGATGACCATACATGGCACCCATCTTCGCGTCATAACTCATAAAGAAAAGACTTTTGACAAAATAATATTTCATATATTTAAATAATATCGATTTATCTATAATTATGAATATGAAATATTATTTTGCCTAAAGTCATTTCTTCATGAGTTATGACGCGAAGATGGGCGCCATCTTTCGTGATTCGAACTATACACGATTCAAACTTTATGACTTTAGTGAAGTTAGCCACTATGCGCGTAGCCTGCCCCACCCACCACACGTCTCTTTCACACACATGCATCGAATCTGTGTTTTGCGCAACGTTTCGCGCGATGTTCACAGAAGTCATAAAGTTTGATTCATATAATCTCTATCTATCGAGTACCTACTTTTAAATTTTAAAAATATAACTTCACCCTAATAGTGTAGGAACTAGGAAATGAAGCGACATTTTGTATGGAGACAACATTAAATACTCAGTCGTTGAAACTTTGCAGGGATGTAATATAAACCAAAACCTAGTACAAATATCTAAAAACAAAAAAAAAAAACGATTTAGATAATTCAATAAATTTGTTTCATTTATGATACTTTATCATACTGTAAAGTTTGAGGATTTACTGTGGGGGTCCAATACCTTCCTTTCCTACACTATAACGCTCTATTGAAATATACGTCCAGGGGGGTAATTACGTAACTTTGTTGCAATCAACTCTGACAGAAATCGCAGTTACATCGCTGCTTTAGTAAGAACCAATGTGACAACTATCTTAACTAAAGCAGCAATGCAACCGCGCTTTCAATCGATTTCAATCGAGAATTGTTAGCAACAGCTTTACGTAATCAAGGTACAGGGGGGTTATTCACGATTGTCGGAAACCAACTTTCCGAATCGAATCGGAAAGTCTATAGTCTTCGATCTTATTTTCTACCTTATGCTACCAATCTTTGTAAATACATTTTGATTTCCCGTCGGAAAGTGAATCGAATGCTAGTCGAATGTATTTGTGAATAGCCATATTTTTGTTATATCAGAGGATACGGATTCGAATCGAAAGCTTTCGACTAGATTTCCTACAATCGTGAATAACCCTACTGTAAGCTTTCGGTATGCTTTCGGTACCGCGTATACCAAGCAAGCTGATATAATGTCGTACCGATGCTGGCGCCGACAAATCATCATCAAATGAGTAAAGGCTCTAATAAAGCCATAAAAAATAGAGTCGTCCAAATTAGGTAAACAATTACTTATAAGTAGATAAATTCATTGAAAGAGAAACAAAAACAACTTTTATCATAACAAACAAGTGATCTATTTATAATGATTTAGACGAAAACATTGTTTACAATGTAGAAACTAGCATCATGACTTCATAAATAATATCTATCTTGATGCCTTACTACAAATAATATTTAAATAAAAAAATATATACATACCGATATTCGCAATTTTATCTTCAGATTTCATGGGCGGAATCTTCGAGAAAGAGTCACTTCTAATACGTCCACGCACTCTCGATATCATTCCCATGTTTACGTTTTATTAAAAACAAAACTTTCGACGCACAAATTAAAAACACAAGAAGAGTCGTGCACAGACTGCAGTCACTCTTTAATCACTGTTTAGTGGGAGTAGCTCCGACTTGGAAGAAGCATTCGGTACGAATGCGCATTTTGGGATGTTTGGGCGGGCGGCGCCTACGCAGGCGAGCGACGACGATGCCAACACTACGCTCAATCCTTTCACAACAACGACTCTAACCTATTTTTGAATGCAAAGACGCTTTATAACGATGTTCGAATAAACATTATTTAGATTCCCTTCAATGAAATGAAATCCAAAACGAAAATCTCGCATTTAACTTTCCTCTATCCATCCACTTTGCAGAAACCTTTTATGTTTACATTTAATTCCATGTCAGTGACTCGTGAAATGAAAACATTGCTATTTTTATGTTGATAAAAGCCACATGATTCAAATGCAGTTTTTTAAGATGCATTTCTGACTCTTCGTGATGCAAGTTCTGTGCTTTAAAAGTTCAAAGAAAATTCATAACTAACTGAATAAATAAATATTGAAATACCTAGACGGGCAAAAACTGTTTTGAAATTCCCAATTGTAGGTACTTTTTTCATAATTCATAAAATATAGTGTTCAGACAATATTTTTTTATGGTTTAGTTCTGATCTCCTACTTTCTTTCGGTCTGACTTTACAACGCTTTTTTTAAAGCAAATCATACTAATAAAATAATCCTCTGGGTGTCCCAGAAGTAAAAAGAAATTATTCAATGCTCATACTGGTTACAAAAAAGTTAAGGAAAAAACAAAAATATTTACCAGCTTAACCACTGGTAACTATAATATGTCCAAATAGTGAGGTTTTACAAATTTCTGCTTATCTTCTGAAACTGAAACGAGACAATCAAGAACCGTTTGCTCATAGATATTATTCATAACTATCGGTTTTGCAGTTTTTGGATGTCAAATTTATTCTAACTAAACAAAACAATGCTTATGTTCCTTTTAGCTCAAGGTATCAAAAAGTTTTGGGCATTGTCTAAAAAGTAATAATCACTGACATGAAAACATTTTTTTCATGGTGATAATGAAAAAAATATGCAGAAAAACCAAAAACATTGACATATTTCAAACATAGATCGGTAAGATTAATCAAAAGAGGTAGTCGCATAGCCGCAGCGCGCGTCAAGAAAAGCTGAAAAGTAGTCACGAGATTAGCAGCGATTAATTTTAGAAAATTCGGCTACAAAGTCATTGATGGAGCAAATTTGATTTAGATTGATAAAACTCGTATATTTAACGTTAATTTGTATACTAAACAGCTCATATTTTTGTTTTCTGGGACACCCCATTAGTAACGCGTCCAATCACGGCTATTAACGAAACTCGCATTTTCTTCAAATAATTTGTTCGAAAATACATTGCCAGTTTTGAATACGCTTTAGTTAATTTGTCCCGTCTACGGATGTAATGTGAATCGAACAAGAAAAACTACCTACTCTGTACTTATAATGAATGTAAAACTATTTCATTCACAAAATAAACTAATTATGTTCGTCATCCCACCCACACGTCTTGTCTCGTGATTCCACTGGTGCGAGCCCCTATCACATGAGAGCATTGATGTAGGTTCGATACTTAGAATAATTCTAAGGTTCGATATTGGTTACAAAGTTTTACTAATAGTTGCAGTAGGTACCTATAGATGATCGAAGAATTGTTGTCACAGTTTTACTAATAAAATAATAAAATGGCCCCAATTCATTGCGATATACACCGTCATTTTGTAGTCGTTTTAATTAACTTAAGGGAGTGTTCTACTAGCGGAACTAAACATCAACATTCTGACTAACGGAACTAAACATTTTTGCCAAAGAAACATGGGTCGAAAAACGACAAAAAAAATTGACTTTCCCACACTAATAAAATATTTTAGCTGTCTACTTAGTATGGGAGACCCAAAATTTTTTGTCGTTTTTCGACCCATGTTTCTTGGGCAAAAATGATTATTTTCATTGGTACAACACACCCTTAAGTTAATTAAAACGACTACAAAATGACGGTGTATATTTTGTTATTGAAATACCTACCCTACTCGTACCTATGACAATTTGGAAAAATAAAATGATTTATTAAAGCTTAAAATTATCAAAAATCGTATACCTACCTTCAAACGTGTGGATCTGAACTGAGAGCCCAAATTTTAAATCATTGCGAATCAAATTGGAACTTATAGGGGAATTAATAAAAAAATCTAAAAACATGAAGCAATACTTCAAAAATTTCTAAAACGTGAATTCTAACTTTTATAACCAAATTTGTTGGGCCCTCAATCCAGACGGTTGCAATGAGAGGCAAAGCATAGATCCCAGAAAGTACAATCTCTGTGTTAATAGTTTTCATTTTTAACCGACTTCAAAAAAAGGAGGAGGTTCTCAAGTCGACGGTATTTTTTTTTTTATTTTTTTTTTTTTTATGTATGTTTTAACATAGCTTCGTCAGTTATTACCCGATTTGTACAATTCTTTTTTTAACTCAAAGAACATAGTTCGTGTGTGGTCCCATAAATTTTTTACAGAGATCTGGCCAGTAGTTTTTTCATAATCCTGAAAAATATCAATTATTTAGCTCGCCATCGCACGAGTTTTTATGGAATTTCGGACATAACTTCTTTGTTTATGAACCGATTTAGATGATTCTTTTTTTATTTGAAAGGGTATACTTCAAGAGTGGTCACAATTTAATTTCATTGTTATTGGACTTCGAACTTCGAAGATACATAAAGGAACTCTTCAAAATCAAATAGTATAAGTAAAGTGATTTAGGTTTTGGTAAGTTTATGGCAATCCAAAACAAACCAAATCATGGTTTGCGATGCAACGTTCTGGACTAGACTTGGACTACGATGACACAACGGAACTCCTCAAAAACAAACAGCGTAAATTTGGAAATTGAGTTCTGGGCATTTTACCATTATATAAAGTTAAAAAATATTTACACGCTGCGCTTACATACCTACCACTAAAAAGTTGAAAATAAAAAAGCTTTTTAAAAAAAAAGAAAAACCGCCTTCAAAAAACTGAAAACAAAAACAGCTTAAAAATTAAATACCTCTAAAAAGCAAGAAATAATATTCGAATCATTCGTT
The DNA here is from genome assembly GCA_928269145.1 of Agriphila tristella. Taxonomy (NCBI): domain Eukaryota; kingdom Metazoa; phylum Arthropoda; class Insecta; order Lepidoptera; family Crambidae; genus Agriphila; species Agriphila tristella. Next base: position 18,053,031 of record OV743443.1, on the reverse strand, counting down.
ACACATATTAATATTAATAAAACACGTCTAATGAAGTCGGGTGGGGCTTTAAGAAAAAAATTAAGTTGTCCTCCAGCCCCACCCGACTTCAATAGACGTGTTTTATTAATATTGATATGTGTAACGAATGATTCGAATATTATTTCTTGCTTTTTAGAGGTATTTAATTTTTAAGCTGTTTTTGTTTTCAGTTTTTTGAAGGCGGTTTTAGAATTTAGTAAGGAATTTCTAACATCGTTTTAGAAATTTTCAACTCGCTAGGAGATGGCATAACAGATTTATGGCTGTTTAACTTGGGCCCTCAGTTCAAACATATAGAATCTTCAAAACATGAGTTAAACTGAAGAAATAAAATAAAATCACGTTCTTATCATAAAGTCTAACACTTTAGTAAATTTCTAAAAAAGAAATATTAGTTAAAAAGTTATTGGTTAAATAGTAAGTGAAACCCGAAATGTCTTAAAACGTTTGAACTGAGAGCCCTACATTTTCGGCTATATTGACTAGGCTTAACCTAATAAAATAATGAAAATTACGCCAAGTTTGTAAGAAATTCTTTATTAAAATTTGATATATCGTTCGTTGTTCCTAACATCGAAATTTCGATTTTGACGGATTTTAGCGATACAACCTAGAGAAACCTTTGGGTCTACTAAATACATTTATATGTGTCCGCGACAAAAAGTAATATGATGATTCATTGGACAGTTAAAGGGTTAGAAAGGAAAATGAAAGTTGGTGAACGATTTCTTAGAGTCAACTTTGAACATACACAGAAAGACAAACAAGTACAAACAACAAATAAAAGTATGAAATTTGATTTTTTTATGAAGTAAAAATTATTATTATATAACTTTTACGTAATAATAATAATGTATCTAGGAGAAATCGACAGTTTATTCTGAGCGTTTTCAGTAGTTTTATGGTTTTTGATTGGAATTTTTTTTCACATATTCTATACATAATTTCAAAATTCCGAGGCCGCTATGAACTATTCGACTATACCGGGTGTAACAAGACCCTCAACGAAGCCGAGGTCTACGTATTCTGCCCATCATCAGGACCATTTCTGTTCAAAATTATTGCTGGGAAACGATTTTCATTTTTGGTGTTAAAAAAGCATTGCATAAATTACCACGCAATGTAACGCGTACAAAAGACCGCGCCTGCGAGTGAATGCTACACCGCTGTGTGCGGCGGAGTTGAAAGGCAATGATTATTTGCGTGCTCATGAAATACATTGAGTGATGACGTTTTGAAGCTATTGTTTGTTACGAAATACTAAAAATTTTGATAATGTTTCTGTAGACAAAAATTAGTGAAAGTGAAAGTGAAGTGAAAGTGAAGTGAAAGTGAAGTGAAAGTGAAATATATTTTATTTAAATAAGCTCACATAATAAGCATTTTTAAATCGTCAATTCTTTTACCCTACCACCCATTATGACGTCTTTTAACTGACAAGAAAAATGGGCGCAAAAAACTTGTCAGCTTTATCAATCAGATGGAACGATATTTACAAATATGTATATCGTTTCCAGACTTTATATTAACAAAGATTAACAAATAAATAACATTATTGAATTAGCTCATTTCTTAATGAGTTTCAAATTTCTTAATCAATTTACAGATTTTAAGCTAAATTCAAAGTTTGAACTTGTTATTCAGTCTAGGATAAAAATAAAAGAAAAACATACAATTCAATATGCATTAAGATAGGTAGTCAGAAGCAGACCCATTCCCACTGGCAGCACCAGTTCCCGAACATGACGCATGAACCAGCCATCTCTTCGCTCAACCATATTTGAGGGAACGTAACGACCCGCCTCATACGACACCACCGCAGAAATGATTAAAGAGAGCATGACATACTAAGACTACCTATGTTAAGGCATCGAATTGAAAATTTATATCCAAAAGCTTTTCAAAGGTCTTTCACTAAACTACTGACTATAGAAAGTAAAAATATTGCAATTAAATAAATCAAAACAAGGTAAGCTATTAAGAATTATATTTTTTGAGTAAGAAGTGCCATACATACAGACAATATAAAACAGATCTTTTATATACGAGTTATACGACGCCCTTAATACAAGCAGACAGAAGCAGACCCATTCCCACTGGCAGCACCCGTTCACGAGCATGACGCATGAACCAGCCATCGCTTCGCTCAACCATATTTGAGGGAACGTAACGACCCGCCTCACACGACACCACCGCAGAAATGTTTGAAGTGAGCATGACATACTAAAGCTACCCATATTAAGAGCCATATGACGTATCGACTGTGATTTTTGGTTAAAATGGGGAATTTTGGCGTTGTCGATCTCAGAAACAAACATACATTAACAATTTTGACTTATTGAATAGTGCAGAATAGCTATTGGAATAGTTCGTAGCGGCCTCGCTTTTTGTAAATTTTGCTTAACTTTTTAATTAAACCCAAAATTGCACAGAAAGATTTTCATAAAATGCGCGAGGGCACGTTTTTGAGCTCATGGATTGGACTACTGTTCTAAAGAAATGAAATAAAAAAAATTGAATGTTATTTCTTATATAGTAGAATAGTTCATAGCGGCCTCGGAATTTTGAAATATCATTGAAATAATATAGAAAAAAAATCTTATTCTAAACCAAAAAACTTCGAAAATCGCTTTGAGTTAACTGTGAATTTCTCCTGTCTACGAACATATTATTGAGCAAAATTTATACCCAAATAATTGTTACTTCATAAGGAATAAAGATTTAATAATTTTTAAGCATGAATTTGTTATTTGAATTCAATAATAATGAGAAATCTAACTGCAAAATTACTACAAAATGCGATGCACCGACCGTCAAATATTTTACTCTTTGTCAGTACCGCGCGAGCGCTCCTGAGTGCTGGATGTGTGTCGAATTTCTGCGTCAGAGGCACGTTCTGCAGACGAGTGCGGTTGTTTCATATTTCGCTATTGTGTTAGGATTCGGAACGACCGAAGAACTTTTAATTAGAAAAACTTCGTTTTCCGTTTGGAATACGAATAATTTAAACTTTCCTATATTCTAAATCAAATAAAATGTTTTTCTGAGGAGCACCATAAAATTTTAATAACAAAAACACAAAAACATGATCAGGGAATTGAACGCGCCTCAGTACTAGTCTGTAGTATAGTGCGACTAATAAGATTTGATCATCTAAGCACAGTACAGGCACAACCTAAAGATAGTTCATACAGTCGATCATCGGAGGCGTCTAGACAGAGCAATAGGCTTGTTTCCACTAAGAATAAATCGGCTAGTATAAGGTTTCTAATGATTAAGCATGTTAAATAGTAACCAAAAAAACACTTTTTTCATTATAATAAATAAAGATTACTAATATTTACGAAAGAAAAAATCGGCAAAATTGGCCATTTAATCACGTGACATTGAACACCAATCAGAGACGCGTGACGTCACGCCTCGCGAAACATTGGTTGTTGCTGTCATTTTCACACACACACACACACACAGGTGTAGGTGTGTAGACGTGTCAAACACGAATGTTTCGCGAGGCGTGACGTCATTTAAGACGCCATGACAGTTTTGGCCTTTTTCGATGTCATTTTGAGTTCATTTCTTAAAACGCAAAATTCATAGGTAAAATTACTTATTTTTCTTAAAATAATATATTTTTGGGGTAAAATAGATACCTAACTTTATTTTTAAACTATTTTCCAAATTTTGTCAACTAGCCTATTGTGCGGGGTGGTGCGGTATAGGAGGGGGGTGGGAGGGCCCTAGAGGCCATACTTTGGCAATGTATGCATCTCGGGCCCTATCCCGACAGGGCTTACGCTTTCGATTGGGTTATATTTATATTGATTGAAAATTGTATTTGCATGTTTTTTAAGTTGGTGTCATGAAAAGTATTTTTGGCACGATTTTGATGTTAGATTTGGAATTCAAAATGGCGGCCGCACATTGCTGTATTTGTTTATACTGGTGTATTTTTGTTTGTGGGCCGATTTCGATGAAACTCGGTTTTTTTTACTATTTTGACAAGAAAATAACAATGAAATGTTAAAAAACTAAAAAATCCAAGATGGCGGCCATCTTTTTTGTTTGTAGGCCGATTTCGATTAAACTCGGTTTTTGGTTCTATTTTGACAAGAAAATAACAATGCTTTGTTAAGAAAATAAAAATCCAAGATGGCGGCCATGTTTTTTATTATTGGGCCGATTTCGATGAAACTTGGTTTTTGGTACTATTTTGACAAAAAAACAACAATGCTATGTTAAAAAAAATAAAAAATCCAAGATGGCGGCCATCTTTTATGTTTGTAGGCTGATTTCGATGAAACCCGGTTTTTGGTTCTATTTTGACAAGAAAATAACAATGCCATGTTAAAAAAAATCCAAGATGGCGGCCAACTTTTTTGTTTGTGGGCCGATTTCGATGAACCTCGGTTTCGGGTACTATTTTTAAAAGAAAACTGGAACGCAATGTTGATAATGACAAAAATCCAAGATGATCGCTAACTTCTTTATTTTTCTTTTTGTTCAGCAACAGCAACAACAGCAACGCAATGTTGAAAATATTAATAAATCTCAAATGGTGGCCAACTTTTTTGTTTGTGGGTCGTTTTTGATGAAATTCGGTTTTTGGTACTATTTTGACAAAAAAATAACAATGCTATGTTAAAAAAAATAAAAAATCCAAGATGTCGGCCATCTTTTATGTTTGTAGGCAGATTTCGATGAAACCCGGTTTTTGGTTCTATTTTGACAAGAAAATAACAATGCCATGTTAAAAAAAATAAAAATTCAAGATGGCGGCCATCTTTTTATTTGTGGGCCGATTTCGATGAAACTCGGTTTTTGGTACTATTTTGACAAGAAAACAGCAACGCAATGTTAAAAAAATAAAAATCCCAGATGGCGGCCAACTTTTTTGTTTGTGGGCTGATTTCGATGAACCTCGGTTTCAATTACTATTTTTAAAAGAAAACTGGAACGCAATGTTGATAATGACAAAAATCCAATATGGTCGCTAATTTGTTTATTTACCTTTTTGTTCAGCAACAGCAACAACAGCAACGCAATGTTGAAAATATTAATAAATCACAAATGGCGGCCAACTTTTTTGTTTGTGGGTCGTTTTTGATGAAATTCGGTTTTTGGTACTATTTTGACAAAAAACAACAATGTTATGTTAAAAAAAACCAAGATGGCGGCCATCTTTTATGTTTGTAGGCAGATTTCGATGAAACCCGGTTTTTGGTTCTATTTTGACAAGAAAATAACAATGCCATGTTAAAAAAAATAAAAATTCAAGATGGCGGCCATCTTTTTTATTTCTGGGCCGATTTCGATGAAACTCGGTTTTTGGTACTATTTTAACAAGAAAACAGGAACGCAATGTTGATAATGACAAAAATCCAAGATGGTCGCTAACTTCTTTATTTTCTTTTTGTTCAGCAACAGCAACTACAGCAACGCAATGTTGAAAATATTAATAAATCACAAATGGCGGCCAACTTTGTGTTTGTGGGTCGATTTTGATGAAATTCTGTTATGGTACTATTTTGACAACAAAACAGCAACGCAATGTTGAAAATTTATTATTTAACTTTTTCTCGAAAAGTTAATAGTTTTTGAGTTAATTGAAATTAAGTTTTTTTTTACCAAAAGTACGTTGAACTTAATTAAAATGACAGGAATTAAACGCGTGCAAACTACGGTATTTTCACACCTACCTATTTTCCCGACGTTTCGACAGAGTTGCATCGGTCGTGGTCACGGGCTGACTAGAGCTGCGGTGTTACGCCTCCTCCTCTTCGGTGGAATCTTCATCCACCGTCGAACAGTTTTTCCAACTACCGCCGCACACAACACTGACGGTGTCCCTATTTCGCATAGCCGTATTCTGGTAGTTAGCCGACCGCGAACAAAGAGGTAGTGCGTTTGCAAATACTGGATTCCACACTGCTGATAATTTGTGGCCACCTTCCCGATTGAAGTTATTTGGATGTACGTTTTCAGACACAAACATTTTGAATAAAAAACCAGAATCGAATGAGGAGTTATCTTACTACTCATTCGATTCTGTTTTTTTTATTATTTTGGAATAGAAAACATTCTAAGAGTTAATAATAAATAAAAAAATACCAAAAGCACAGGTGTTTATAAACAAATCAATCAATCCTTAATGGCATTTTTTTTCCAGATTTTTTTGGAAATAGCAGCAAATACCTAAAAAAAATCCCAAGTAACGAAGAGTGCAAAATGTTTAAAAAACATCACCATCTATTCAGTTTTCCGTTGAGGTATAAAACTTATTAATAACTTAAATAAAAAATGAGAAATTAAGACTTAACTAATAGTAATCCCATTTCATGTGGTAACAAAATCCTAGGTCAAGCGCTTCGGGGGTGGCCGTATTATGCTACTTAAATCATAAATGTAAACGTTTGCTTGTTTGGATGTTTGTTAATCAATCACGCAAAACGGCTGAACGGGTTTGAATGAAATTTGGTACACAGATAATTTATAAACCGGATTAAAACATAGGAAAATACTTTTATGTTGGTTAAAGGTTCCCCAGGGATTTTTTCGAAAGTCAACACGGATGAGGTCACGGGTGGAAGCTAGTTTGCCATAAAATGGTAGTGCTTACTAAAAATACTTTCGTCCGAGTGAGTTTGAGACAGTACAGGACAGGATTATTTTCCGCAAAATTTTATACAGACACCACAAATAACCATGCATATCAGCCATTTTTAATGCACCTGCTGCTGAGGAACAGGCCTTTTTTTTTTTTGTTGTGGGTTGTGGATGGATAAAGCGGACGGGCCATTACCCACCACGTGGATTGGTCGGTAAAAACGACTGTAAATGCAACCAGGACCAATGGCTCAATGTAAGGGACTGTCAGCAAAGCTATGAGCTGAACACCTTAAGTTTCATTTCTAGATTGAGTAGTCTGTATTGTCTTGCATTTACCCAAAAGTCACAAAAGCATCTTTTGTATAAAAACAATGGAGGCAGGTAAATACGAACTTTTAGTTCCATCCTTGCAAGTGATTTATTTTCAAACTGTTAAGGTCATAACTTTGCTGACTGTACATTGAGTTAATACCGACCAATCCCTATCCTACCAGCCAAAGTCCATCTGGTCTAACGGGTTAAGACGGGAACGGCAAGAAACGACAGTGTACCGGGTTCGAATCCCGCTCGGTGACTTACTTTTGTTTTTTTTTATATGTTCTAGTTTATGTATATGTCGGAAATTAGGTCAGACATCAGAAACAAAAATGCAGTACTCAGTGACAGTAATTTTTTTAAACAATTATACCAATCACGACACTACTATAAAACAATGGCAGCAACTAAAATAATTATTTGAAGCAATAATTATAATTATCACTACGCCAATATAAGGTGGTACCAAATTATCTAATGATACTTAAACAGGTGATAGTGTTGCTTACACTGAACAACTTTCTCTATGAAACATAGGTCGAAAAACGAACTTTTTTTTTCGCCTTTCCATAGTAAGTCGGTCAGCTGACCAGTACATTTTGTATGGGAGTGTGAAAATTTTTTTTCGTTTTTCGACCTATGTTCCTTGGAGAAAGTTATTCAGTTTAAGCAACACTATCACCTGTTCAAGTATCATCAGATAATTTGGTACCACCTTATATATAGTGGCAGTCCGAAAGGCCAGTGACAGTCCGAGTGGTTAGACAACGGTCCGTGCACCAAGACGCATCCAACAGAAATGCGTGCCGAGCCGAGTGAGCGATGCGGCCGCTTTTATAAGCAAGAGTGGGGATAACCCCACCTGACCGGTCGCACCGCAAGCCCGTTCGAGGCGATGACGTCAGGGCGCACGTGCCGCTAGCAAGTCATAACGCCGTCTTTTCACGCCGCGCCGTCATATATATATTTTTTTGTTTTTAGACAAGTTTAAAAGAAATTAATATATACAATAGAAATAATTTATACTAATAATTGTAGAGTTCTGCAAGATCAGATCTTAAAGGATATTTTTGTGTGGTCTATTGCCATTTAGCAAAGAGTTTTGAAATAGGTGCCTGGCTAGCATCGCATGCTAGCCAAGCAAGCAGAGGCTGAGTGAGCACCACAGAATAAAATGTACACAGCACATCACAGATGGCGATACTACCACCATATTACAATAAATAATAATAACCGAGCAAAGCTCGGTCACCCAGGTACTAACTATATTAAATGTCCATGTGAAGCCAAACTACCCTCCTACTCAAATCTGACCAGCACGACGAAGCACCAACAATCCAGCCCGCGAAAGCGGCCAGATCGTAGTATAGTATAACATACTGTAATTTACAGTATGTTGGTACGATGAGCTAGCTAGGTCCTGGCCTTTGGGACTTTTTATTTTTTATTTATTAAATTACAATAATAATAATACATTGTTACATTTCTTATAACACTGTCACAAAAACCTATTTAGGTTTGACTTCGTGGAGTAATTAGTCTGGCCCTTAAGCTAAAAAGTTTGGCGACCCATGTTCTAACTAAGCTATAGTTTTAATCTAAAACGAAAAACTTCCTTTGCTAAAGCTAGGTAATAAAATATTTTTTTTATTTTTAAAAAATATATCATCTGTCTCATTTATGGTATCATCTTCCTATAATCTGTTTCTTCACATGCAAATCCATGGCAGTCTAAAAATGTGCGGCATGGGGATAACAAATTACTCCATAGAAATACTAACAAACATAATTATGTTTTATTAAAACTTTGGGCAAAGTATCAAAATCGCTTGGTCATAGCTTCAACACAATATTGTGAACTCGTGAGTTGTCGTTAACGCTTCAGTATGTCTTACTAGTCTGTGAATATACGCAGAGTGCAGATTTGTCATATGGCTCTTAAGTCGTCGAGTCAGGAAGCCAGAAGTACGTTTTTAAGTAGGTAGGATACTTCTCACAATTTTATACTTAGAAAAGAAAATCACGATTCGAGTTTAATTAAAGGACTTTTATCTAGACCTATGAAAGAATTCCGGACTTTTTCTAATCAATACTGAGGTATTAGAGTAATAATTAACAATACAAAAGCTATGCCCATGCCTTTTTATCCTTCAAATAATCGTCAACAGTGTAATAACCTTTACTCATTAAATTGGATTTAACAGTATTTTTAAATTTTTCCAAGGGCAGTTCTGTGACTTGTTCTGGTATCTTATTATAAAAGGTAATACATCTACACAAAAAAGAGCTTCCGGTTTTATGCAGTCTGCGCCTTGGAACAGCAAGTTTGTTCTTGTTTCTTGTATTGAGTTTATGAACATTACTATTTTTTACAAAGCTATCTAAATTTTTCTTTACATACATTATATTTTCATAGATGTATTGGGAAGCTACCGTTAATATTTTAATTTCTTTAAATAGGTCACGAAGAGTATCTCTAGACCGTAAGTTGTATATAGCGCGCACTGCCCTTTTTTGTAAGATGAATATGTTATTAATATTAGCAGCTGAGCCCCACAACAACAAACCGTAGGTCATAATACTATGAAAATAACTGAAGTAAACCAATCTTGCTGTTTCTGTTAGTAACTAACGAATACAATAAGATTTCATAAAAAAATTGAAAAAAAATTTTTGACTTTGACCTTCAATAACTTCGTAGGTATTGGTTTCCCAGGTATAGTCTAAAAGACAAAAATGATCCTGATGATGGGCGGAATGCGTGGACTTCGGCTTCGTTGAGGGTCTTGTTACACCCGTTATAAGAGATAACATTTTTTTTTTCATTTCAATTGTTTAGCACAGTTGTTCTGTGATTTGGTTCTGTGATCTCGGAAACGGCTCTAACGATTTCGCTGAACTTTGGTATATGGGGGTTTTCGGGGGTAAATAATCGACCTAGATTAGTTTCATGTTTGGGAAAACGCGTGTTTTCGAGTTTTCATGCGTTTTTCTTTCGACGCAGAATATGGTCGCTAATTTCGTCCTGCTGGCCACTGTCCGTGTGGTCAAGCGGGTTAAGACGCGGACGGCAAGAAATGAGTGTTCCGGGTTCGAATCCCGCTCGGTGATTTACATTTGTTTTTTTTATATGTTCAAGTTTATATATAAGTAATTTATTATTTTTTATTGTTTTTAGACAAGTTTAAAAAAATGTAAGTAGTTAATGTTTGAGATAACAATGTAGATTATCACCTAATAAATCGTAATAACCGAGCAAAGCTCGGTCGCCCAGGTACTAGTCGATTAAATCACATGTCGCAAACTTATGTATATCACAGATTTTGATGTAACTCAATCTTAGAGTTACCTTCTCTAAGAACTCAATAGGTACAATTCCATACATACGGCACGTAATTTTATTTTTACTGCCTATATACCTTACCTATAGTTGGTAAGCGTAACGTTATAATAGTAGAGTGTTGGCTATTTGAGTAGGGGAGCCATAGGGGAGCTGTTTCTTTTATTTAATTAGGTACAATCATTCGTGGCAGAAATCCTACATAATAAATCATCACAACAATCTCAAAATGCTTCAGTATCAGTAGGTGGTGGAAGACACTCATGCATTTTTTGTGTCTGTCGCCACGTGTTAACACGCCGTATTTATATGGACGTTATAAGATAAGTGTGCTCCTAGTCATACATTTACTATGAGAACAGGGGGGTAATTACATAACTTTGTTGCAATCAACTCTGACAGAAATACATCGCTGCTTTAGGAAGAACGCATGTGACAACTATCCAGCAATGTAACCGCGCTTTCAATCGATTCCAATCGAGAATTGTTAGCAACAGCTTTACGTAATCAAGGTACCGATGTCATCTGACGGCGTGTTAACACGTGGCGTCAGACAAATGTGCCCGCCAGGGAATGATAACGTTATTTTTTAATATAACGTTATTTCTTACTTTTTTTACCGTTAATTTTAACATTAACGTTATGACAATAAATAACGTTAATTTAGATAACGTTTAATTGAAATTAACGTTATTTCAGTAAATAAGGTTAATTTTCACGTTATTTCTAACTTTTTTTACCGTTAAACTTTAAAATTAACGTTATTCCAATTTTTAACGTTATTTTTTTAGCGATAATTTTAACGGTACTATTGTACCGGTAAATTTAACGCTATATTTAACGCTAATTTTACCGGTAAAAGATTTTTAACGTTATTTTTACCGGTAAATTTCCCGATAAAATGTTTTAACGGTATTTTTAACGTTATTTTTTTTAACGGTATTTCAATCCCTGGTGCCCGCACTTTTACTGAGTTACATTGACTATGCTCAATTAATTCGTGAGCTCACACTTTTAAGCAGGGATTGATAACGTTATTTTTAAATGTAACGTTATTTCTTACTTTTTTTTACCATTACTTTAAAATTAACGTTATTCGAATTAACAACGTTACTTTTTTATCGATAATTTTACCGGTACTATTGTACCGGTGAAGTTTAACGCAATATTTAACGGTAATGTTACCGGTGCAATAATTTTAACGTTATTTTTACCGGTAAATTTACCGATATAATGTTTTAACGGTATTTTTAACGTAATTTTTCTTGTATCGTTATTTTTTTTAACGGTATTTCAATCCCTGCTTACAATACACTTTCGAATATTCCAGAACTCTGCCGATGATGTATACCCTGGCGTTCCTAATGCTGACCGTCGGCACCTGCGCGGCGTACTACGGAGGGGGGTACGAGAGTAGGAACCTCATTGTGAGGGAGGAGCCCCAGGACGAAGGGTCAGTATATAGGGTGTAAAAAGACCTCCAACGAAGCCGAGGTCTATGCATTCGGCCCATCATCAGGACCATGTCTGTTCAAAATGATTGCTTAGAAACAGTTTTCATTTTGGTCTTAAAAAGCATTGCCATGCAATGTAACGCGCACAACAGACCACGCCTGCGAGTGCGTACACAGCCGCGTGCGGCCGAGTTTATGTGCGTGCGCATGAGATACATTAAAGGATGAAGTATTGAAGCAATTTTTGGTTACGAAATAATTAAAATTTTAATAATGTTTCTTTGGACTAAAACTAGGAAAATAGTTTTCATAAAACTTTTCACATTCTCAAAAAAAAACTTTGACCTTCAATACTAGGACAACCAGGACTACAAGCCAAAAATGATCCTGATGATGGGCGGAATGCGTGGACCTCAGCTTCGTTGAGGGTCTTTATAAACAAAAGTCAAAACATACAGGTAAAGAAGTTAAACTAATAAAACCTACAAAAAAAATGTTTCATCGACAGAGAGCTAGTAGAATGTCCCGTATGCGTGGGCGCAAGGAACGGCGAGTGGGTGCCGAGCAACGAGGTGTGTCCCATAGTGAGGGGCAACAAGAGGTTCAAGCGGTGCCCGCGCGGGACGTACGTCAACGAGGTCTGCGACAACCGACTTGATTGTTACCGGGTACGTAGAGAGGCGAACATAATTTTTCTATATTGATCATTCACAGTTTAGTCACGTCAATGGTCGGTCTCAATACCAGTTTTGACAATCACGTGACGCGTCAGTCACCGGCAACGGCAAGTCAAACTTGTGTTGAAAGACTGGTCATTGACTGGCTGAGACCATAGTAGATTTGATTCGATCAATACAATCACGTCAACGGTCAGTCTCAATCTCAATACCAGTTTTGACAGTCACGTGACGCGTCAGTCACCGCACCGGCAACGGCAAGTTAAACTTGTATTGGAAGACTGACCATTGACTGACTGTGAGACCATATTCTACAATGCTGTGACTGAATCATGTATCAGTATACGCTCAGTCACGTCACGTGAACGTGACTAATCTGTTTTAACGATCTCTTCACGGGTCAGCTTGGCTTGTCAACTCAAAGTATGACATAGTAGGTAGGTACTATCTATTATTTAGCATTGATATTGTTATCTCCAAAACGCAGAGGTTTTTATCCAAAAACGCATTAGGTAATCGCCGCTGCAATCGTGCAGTGATAAAACAATCAATGGTATCATAATACCATACACTATTGTTTTGTTTTTTAAGGAGGTATTCTAAATCTCCTCTTATCTAATCTATTTTTACAATGCCATAAGATAGGATCCCAGGGTAAATTCTATAGGATGTATAAAATACGGCCCTAGTGCGAGTTGATGTTTTTAAAAGTAACTTAAAAATTAATATTTAATAAAATAAAATGTAAATCCGTTATTGGCATTAAGCAAAATCTGTAAGATAATAATTACTGATAATTTTTAAGTGCTGTGGATTTTGTTAAATAAAATAAAATAAAAAAATACGGTGTAGAGTCAATGCGAGTGCAAGAGACAAAACCATAGTAGGTATTTAATAGCGAAAAAAGGTGAAAATATTGACTCGCACTAGGCTATGCCCGGAATTTATACACCTATCTTATAGCACCTACTTACTTAAATGCATGATTTATTTTATGCAGGGACCTCGAGAACCATGCACTGAGAAAATGGACTTCGATATTTACGGCCAGAAATGCGCCCCTGGTTACTACTGCAACAAGTTCTTAGGGGTCTGTACGGGGCTGGAGTACAACCCCGCCAGCAAGACGCAGTGGCTGCTCAACCCCCATCGCCGCTACACTCTTCGAGAAGGACACTCTGTTTAAAACCTCTTTCACCCAGAAACGATAAAAAACAAACGAGTGCCCTTATCTAAAAGCCTATCTGAAGAGAGCCTGTTTATCTACCTACTTATGTTATCAACTTGTCAAGAAATTAAATAAGTAGGTACTTTCCCTATGTAGAATATAAACTTGAAAATGACAGGCAATTAAAGTAGGTTTTTTCCGGTTTAATATATCACGTCACGGCAATTTAATTCGCTTTGGTTTATAAATGTAACTAAAGAAGAAGCACTTAAGGTTGGAAAACGCTTTCTTTTAAATTATTTATTAGTTACATAAATACTTTTTCTAATGCTACGGCTCCACCTGCGTATTGACGCGTAAATTAACACGTTAATCTAGGCGTTACGCAGATGTGGTAGATTTTTTAATTTTATTTACCTTAAATTGATATGGGTAGGTTACTTACTTATTTAATTTATAATTTGCTCCTCGATTATGCTAAGCTAAGGATATTTTAATACAAAAGGAATTAAAGTATTATTAAATATAAATCATGTATTAAATAAACAAAGCACGTAGGTAACGTAAGGGGTCGTCCGTTAATCGCGTGAGCCTCGAAAGGGGGGCGGGGTTGTTGATTTAGAGGGGGGGGGGGGGGGTTAACGCAAAACCTCACCATGCATTACCAAGGGGGAGGGGGGGTTAAAATTTGGCCAAAAAAACATCACGTGATTAATGGACGCCCCAGCGTAGGCTAATATATTTAATTAGTTAGTTAGAAATAATGATCTCGTTAATTGATCTCACTTGTAATTTTGTTAATGGCATTTATAAGTTATTATCAATAAATCAAATCTTTCATGGTACCTAGCTTTTGTTTTTATTAATTTCCACTCATGTTGTTTCCTTCTTGAATAACAATTAAGTAGGGAAGTATTTTTCTCCGTCCGGCATTTATTCAAATCCGAAATCCTGACTGGGACATAAAAAATTTGACATGTCAGGACAAATTCTGACGTCGTCAAATCACATACAAATATTGAGTGAGTCCGTGCGGGCGGGTAACCTTACTCGTCCTCATTAAGGTGCGGTCACATTTGTCTGACGCCACGTGTTAACACGCCGTATTTATACGGATGTGTTATAAAGATAATTAGTGTGCTCCTAGTGCCTTCCGTCGCTGAACATGATATTCGCTGAACATGATATTCTCAAAATATGATATTCTCAAAACATGATGTTCTCAAAACACAAAAATCCAATCAAAACCATCTTTGTTTCTATTTATATCACTGCTTAAGAAAGAAGCCAAGATCCAAAAAAATAAATTGAAAAGAAACACTCTTCATTTTCCTGACACAAAAAGAAACAGAAAAACATTACAAAAAAACGAACAAATAAACAATATAGTCGAAGATGACGTAAAGTGTAAAATTAGCATTCAAGTTTGCCTGAAAAGGTTGCTGTTATTAAGAGGCCACTGATAATTTAATTACTTTAAAGGAATAAGGAACTATAAGGTTTCCTAGTTGACTACGGAACCCTAAGAATTGATATTTTGTTTGAAATATGAAGTTGTGTTATTTTAAGTTATGGCAAGACTATAATATGAGCTATTAAATTGTTTCAAAAACTTACGTTTTTATTTTTTTATTTTCATCGTAATTTAGATTTTAAGAAAATGATGTTTTGCAAATATGATGTTTTGCGAATATGATGTTTTGCGAATATGAGGTTTTGAGAATATCATGTTTTGAGAATATCATGTTTTGCGAATATGATGTTTTGAGAATATCATGTTTTGAGAACATCATGTTTGGAGAATATCATGTTTTGAGAATATCATGTTCGGCGAATATCATGTTCAGCGACGGAAGGTCCTAGTGTATATACATTTACTATGAAAACCGCAGCCTGATTATCTAAATAGAAACTATTTAGTGACTGGTTTCATTTGACATACATTGCTACTTTTCTTTGGCATGTTTTTTCTTACCCCAAAATGAAGTAGCAATGTATCAGATTCATTTGTCAAATGAGACCGGTCGCTTGGTGGTTTTTAATTAGATAATCAGCCTGCCGATGTCATCTGACGACGTGTTAACACGTGGCGTCAGATAATTGTGCCCGCACTTTTATCCACCCATAGCCACTGCAACTGGAAAGCCTGCTCTAGATATGTGTCTTTGAAAACCGCTCAGAATAACAAACTCGCATGGTAAGCAAGACGAATAGCGAGCGAACTTGCATGTCTTCACCATGCGAGTTCGCTATTCGCCTTGCTTGCCACTCGCACAAATGTGTGCCTGAGGCATATTAAAGGTGCAGGCACATTTGTTTGACGCCACGTGCTAACACGCCGAATTTATATGGACGTGTTATGCCGGGTCCATCCATAGCGCGTGTTTTGCTCAACACAATCAACAAAAACATCTCAACATTCAACAAAAAAAACGTATGATGTTTTGCGAAACAATGTTTTGTTGATTGTGTAGGGAAAAGGCCCAGCCTTATGGGCAGTTCTCAAAAAACTTATTATACTTTCAAAAATGACGCAAAAATAAAAATGATGAGATATGACTGCTTTTTCTACTTGAGTATGTGTAAAATATATTTAATTTTAATTTATGTATAAAGGTTCACACTTATTTTGTAGTTTTATTAAGTAAATTCGCTTTTTTGTATCATCAGAGACAATTTATAGGTCAGGTCGTTACGAAGAGTTTCTTATTGTAGTAAATAATATACATACATTAAAGTGCTAAATTTGGTTTAATTAAAAATATATTAATATATAAAACAAATTAAAAACAAAAACATCTCACTTTCTCTTAAAAATAATAAATAAATCGTGATAGAAATACGTTTCGTAACGATGGTAATAAATTTGAGTCTATCTTTAACTTTTTTTAACTTATTCTTAGTTTTACATTATGTAATCACAACCAAGTTATAACGCTTAAAAATATGTACCTAAATATATTAAATCTTATTGCTTAAGCTCAGTAATCGTCTATTTATTAACTTTTTTCTGTGAAATAAATAATGGACAGTAGCTCACCCTGACGTATTAGTAACGAGACTGACATGCCAAGGTTTAGGACACACTAAGCATATTGAACATGGAATCACATTTTCAGACTATGAGCTTATTATCTTATAACAAACAGTACAAAAAATTTAAGATTCAAATTCAACAAAACTGAATTTTTTACTTATTTAAATAACTGAAAAAACATCACCCAGGTTTCATATATTTTAGTCCAAAATAGAAAGTGCCGACCAAAAAAAAAAAACTATTTGTGTATATATCTGATGTATTTTTTAATAATAAAAATATAATAATTATAACACACATTACTGAATTTTTCATTATTAAAAATAATTAGTACCACTCAGTGTAGTGAATGCAAATCCGTATATATTTCGAAATCCGGATTTTAAGAACAGATATTTCGTCAAATCCGGATTATCCGGATATTACGGATTATTATAAAAAATATTTTCTTTTTTATAAATATAAGTCATTTCTGTACATACAAGTTCAGTAATGTGATGTCTCTTATTTTTATGTAAATGGATTCAATGAAAAGGACAATATTAATCAAATCCAATATTTTTTTGTCATAAAATACTACAATATTATGATGTTACCTATTATTGTTCAAATGTAATTAAAATAGTATGTGATTCGCGTGCGATTTGCGAGTAGGTGACGTAAGCGATCGTTTGCATGAGCGCTTTTGCGACGTTTTATCGCGCGTAATTTCTGAAGCTTCGAATAGAACACAATGTGACTGACTGTGGAACGGGACAAAAATATCGCACGGTAAAAAAAATCGCTCGTGCAAACACACAGTTGTTCTATTCCGAAGCGTTAGAGCCATAACACATTGAGACGCCATGGCGACGCCGCCGGCTACGTATCCAAACAATTCGTATTAAAATGTATGGCAGATAACACTCTTGGCTGGCGTCTGGCAACGTCGCCAATTTGGAAGCGTAGCCACTATCGACCGGCCCCTACGCGGAAACTGGATACTCTGGCTACCTGCGACGCATAGCTAAGTCGCCAGTATTTTGTATACAAGTAAGTTATGCCTCCCTCACTCAGTGGTCAACTGGTCGCCGCCAGAACGGACGCCCGCTGTGAATTGTGCGAAAACAATGAGTTTCGATACAGAACGATTTATTGCAGAGATTCAAAACCGTCCATGTTTTTGGGATAAGTACTACATCTAAAGAATATTCTGATCGATCAATTTATTTCTACATAAAGTTTAATAATTCATCAAAAGATGTTATTGGTATTCTCACATAGTTGAACAATTTTTATTAAGGATATTTTCATAATCTGCATATAGTTTAAAAAAAAAACACTTCGACTTCGATCTGATATAAAAGGATGGACCCATAACTTTTTAGGTTTCTTCTTTTTCATTTTATGACGCAGATAACAGTAATATAGCGATCTCTTCTATGCACGTAGGACAGTGGCTACTTATTTGGAAACTTCATTTGGCTACGCTAGGTTGCCAGAGGTAGCCATGGCCACGTCATTCACCGGAGATGTCGCCATGGCGTCCCAGTATGTTATGGCTCTTAGAAAAATCTCGCGATAAGACGTCGAAAAAGTGCTAATAAAAATAAAAATCATACTCTTTATAAAATTATACAAATGAAGAATAATATATTAATATGATTAAACTAGATAACATAATATGTTGTTTAGTTTATGTGAATTTGAAAAACACAAATTATTTTTTGGGACTTAATGTGATAAAGCCCTGAGAGATTGAGAGGCGCGCCATATTAGCCACTCGTTCCTTAGGATGCTAGGAGGAGTGTCACCCGCGCACCATCCGGAAGACTATACGCCACCACGCCAACGGGAAGAAGAGACCCTAGGCGCGCCAGTGAAAACAACCAAGAAGTTTGCATAGAAGATTATGGTCATTTTACATGTCGACAAAAAGCACACGCACTAATGAAAGTGATACGAAGTATAAAAGTAGCAATGTGTCATACTTATCTGTCAAATGAAGCAGATAGCGATGCCAATGACACTTGCGCGGTAGACCCACTGGTCGAGCTAGAGACGCTGCAAGTACACTCAGAAATTGACGATGAAGAAGGAGAGTTGTATCGGCAGGAACACCAGGAGAGCTGGTTCAACCAAACGAACTTTTTGGGACTTAATGTGACAGACCTGTGACACGGCACTAGCAAGACGCGTGAATGGCGTTGTCTAGAAAAAACTCACATACCCACAAACATACATGAACCCTAAACACATTATACACTCCTTTTGGGCAGTCGTGTAAATAGCATCTACCGTCTAGCTAGTGCGAGAAACGAAGTGTTCCACTTAAAGCAACTGAGTGAATGGCAATTGGGCGAATAACAACTAAAGTATTCTACTTAAAGCACAGCTATCAATATTTACTTGCTATTCGCTCGATTGCTCTACTCGTAAGTGGAATACTTCCGAGAAACTTGCTTGTTTAATTTTTTTTGTAACAATTTCTTATTATTCGAAAAATCCGAATTTGATTTTCAAATCAGGATTTGCAAGTCTAGTAAAAATGTGCGAATATCCGGATTTTTCGGATTACGGATTATCCGGATTGCATTCCCTAACTCAGTGTATCTTCAACTTTTCGCAGTCAGGCTAGTTACATTTCTTGTCAGACTATACGTTACCGCTCAAATCGTAACAATCCTGACGTAACGCGGTGGGGTCTCGACGCAAGTAAATCGAAATATTTTTGTTATTATCTTAGAACCCTAGATATATTTGATGAGATTTTAAACCACAGAATATAAGGTTATATTATAGTGATCGCAGGAACCACAACTTTTCAAATTTTACGTAAATTTGCATAACTATATTGACAAACAACCGTGACAAATCGTAAGTTGCCCAAGTGCCGCTCGTTTCGTGGGGCCTACGACTGTAAGACCGTCCGCTGCCTTGAGCGGGACACGCGCGCGGGGCGACATAGATTAGAGCTTACTCGTGCACTGCGCAAGCACCTGTCCGTCAAAAACCAGCAATCTATATTCCCGCGCCGTGTACCTGCGGCGGGATCCCGCTTAAGGCAGCGGAGGGCCTTAGTATTTCAAATACTGTCCCCATACGTTACGTTGTTTATGATCAAAATGTTGCCATTTCCATAAAATTTACTCGAAATCAAGCAAACATTTCATCTAATAGGAATTATTAACGTAACTAAGTGGACAATGTCAGGATGAGCGTTTTCCCGTGGACAGAATTTAAAATTCAATAAAAATATGATTATAATATGAGTTCAAATATAACAAAAAAGTACACCAAAACCATTACCTTTGTGGTCGTAGAAGTAAAATATTAAATTATTCTTATAGAAACACGGCGAAAAAATTTTTGGACAGTATGGGGAGCAAAATTTGTCAATTTTTAAGTGGATTTAAAAAAAAAATGGCAACAATAATACTTACTTTAAAAATATAGATGGGATTGCCTAGTTCTTAAAAAATAATCTAAAATAGTTATTTTACGGAAATTGTTGCCCAAATTTCCTAAAAAAAATAATTTATGCTATGGACAACCCAAAAATCGGGATTTGCAAGTTTTTTGAGAACTGCCCTTATAATGCCGGGTCCATAGCGCGTGTTTTGCTCTACCTACACAATCAACAAAAACATGTCAACATTAAAAAAAAAGAAAATCGGACGAGGATTTTGTTTCGCTAAACAATGTGTTGTCGATTTTGTAGGGCACTGTAGGGCAAAACCATAAAAAAATTTCTAAGTCTATGGGCAAAACACACGCTATGGACCCGGCATTATAAGGCTGGTACCTTGATTACGTAAAGCTGTTGCTAACAATTCTCGATTGAAATCGATTGAAAGCGCGGTTGCATTGCTGCTTTAGTTAAGATAGTTGTCACATTGGTTCTTACTAAAGCAGCGATGTAACTGCGATTTCTGTCAGAGTTGATTGCAACAAAGATACGTAATTACCCCCCAGGCCTCACACTTATCTTAGGCCGGGTGCCTAAGATAAATGTGATCCTAGTGCAAATACATGTAATCAGGCATTGATAACGTTATTTTTAAATGTAATTTTATTTCTTACTTTTTTACAGTTACTTTTAACATTAACGTTATGTCAATAAATAACGTAACTTTTGATAACGTTACATTGAAATTAACGTTATTTCAGTAAATAACGTTAATTTTAACGTTATTTCTTACTTTTTCTTACCGTTACTTTAAAATCAACGTTATTCCAATTAATCACGTTACTTTTTTACTGATAATATTACCGGTAAAGCTTAAAGCTATATTTAATGGTAATTTTACCAGTACAATAATTTTAACGTTATTTTACCGGTAAATTTACCAATAACATACTTTAACGGTATTTTTAACGCTATTTTTTTTTATGGTATTTCAATCCCTGCATTTTATGAAAACCGATGTAATCTGACGGGGCGTGTTAACACGTGGCGTCAGACAAATGTGTCCACACCTTAAGGCTGCATTCCGAATCACACTAAAATCGATGACAGCGCACTACAATGCGTTCCGAGCAAGGGTCTGACATGCTTTGATAGAGCGAGATCGTCTTATTGAGATTCCTATAGGAGGAAATAGAGAAGAGTTTCATGTTTTATCTCTATCACCGACCGGACTTTTTTTCATGGTCGGGTTATAGGCACAGTTCAACTAGGCAAAACAAACAAGTGAGGTTATATCAAGAGTGCCAAAGAAATTAAAGGTTTTGTGGATTACTACTTAATTTATACATAAAATCTATTATAAATCGAATGTGTAGTGTTTGTGTCTAGCCTACAAAATGGTGGGGTGTTCAATATTTGGCTGCAAAAGCAAAATAATAAAGAAAAGAAGCGGGTGTTACATTTCATGCGTAAGTACACTGTTTTCTATATTTTGATCACGTATTTCTTTCTCAAATCTGACAGGAACCAAGTTTCTGAGCTAAATCATTAGTTATATCATGAAAAACCTGATAAATAGGAAAACTCTAAAAATTATTTCTCAAAATAACCTCGGAAACATTTGACATGCAAACCGGGAAAATTGCGTATTAATCTACGTAATAGAAGCCAGCTTAGCATTGACGTCCATTAAATTCAGTAGGTTTATAATTCGATTTCCGGATGCCTACCCATATATAAATTTTTCCCCAAAAATTACCCCATATTTCAGGGAATTTCAAGCGATTTGATTTTTCCAGATTTCCGACGGAAGATAAAATTCGTGAGAAATGGACAGAAGCAACTGGAAAATAAAAAATGGGCATAAGTACACACGAATTGATTTGCAGAAAAAGTGTGTCTGTACATTACAGATATTTCAACAAAAATATATTTGAAGCGATGGAGACATTCATAAATGATTTTTAATTATTTTTCCTAGAAACTTTGCTAAGTAATGTTAATTTCCAATAAAAACAATAATAATTTATTTGTATACTATTAATGTTCATTATGAATTAAATATATTGATAAGTTTAAAATCATTCAAAGTTGATTGAGTATATTGAGCAAGGGACATAGCAAATTTGCATAGTTTGTAATTATAAAATGAAAGTTTTGTTAAAAAAAAGTAAACAAAATGCAGTTTTTACCCCATTTATCCTTACATATAATAAAACAGTTGAAAAAGTGTGTCTATACATTACATATATTTAAAAATAAAATATCTGGGGCGATGGCGACATAGTAATAGAGTAAGAATTTGAAAAAAAAAATTGTGTCTGTTTGTTTGTCTGTTTGAACACGCTAATCTCCGGAAATACTGAATGGATTCGAATGAAACTTTTTTTGTTATATTGCTGTTAAGCCTGGGCATAAATTAGGGTATAATTGATTTTGGAAAATGGAACTCCTGATGCTGAATCATAATGGTCCAACTTAACTATAAGGAATATAAAAATGACAACAATAATTTACGTAATCCAGCCTTGACACCTTGGAAAAAGTTGCTCAGCCTGATAAGCATTTTTTGTTTAGGTACAAAAATCTAATATATGGAACACCTGATGTAGAACCATAATGGTCCAGCTAAACTATACAAAAAATAAAAATGACACCTTAGCAAAAGTTGTTCAGCCTGATGAGCATTTTTTGTTGAGGTATAAAGAAGAACAATTACGTTACATATTATGCCAGGGTGTTATTGGCAAAAATTCAATATAGTTTATCACAAAAAGAGTGGTCGGTCGGGACTACTTATTTTCGCGATTTCGCTTGCAATACTTTGCTTAATTAACGAGTCAAAATGTTGACTTTCACTCACTACGGAATTCAAGTATTGTAACGATTTCGACTACATTTTAGGGTATTTTTTTTGCGATCATGGCAGCCCCATATTTTGACGTCATAATATAGATATCTATGGTTCCGAGTCAGTGATTTTGTATGGGTTTGACAGATAACGTGACTGCTGACATCGATTTTATCGTGATTCGGAATATAGCCTAAGTTTATTGTCTCTGTTTCGGGGAACTTTTCAAACGTCATTACATTATTGTCATTGTTTGTTGGTGTGGTGTATAAAAGTTGTCGGATGCGAGTCAGTTAGTCACATTTAACATTTTTCTTTGTTTGTTTCAATGCAGTGGCAGTGAAAAGTGATTAGAGATTACAATAGATTAAACAGCAAGCAGGCAGTGTTAAGTGCATTGTTAACTACAGCAAGACTACTAAAGTACGGTACGTTACTTATTACTTACCTATTCGTAGCTACAAAGGGTGATTTTCTAAAGAAATAATAAATCTCGTCTTATTCCAACCAAGTGATTTAAATTAACCCACGGTTTTTTAATTTTGATAATCTGAGGGTAGACATTTAACTTATTTAGCAAGGAACTGCCTCGAACCGACAAGTCAAGTCATAAATGAGTACCTATTGAAATTATTGTAAGTACTATTTTTTTTTTATAAAAATTAACTGTTCTGTAGTGTAACAAAACAGGTTCAACTTGTAATATTATTATTGCATGACACATTCTTAAGTAGGTTAGGTACCTATGTATAGCAAAACTTGGGTATTTGGTGATAGTTTACAAAATTTTGTCTGAATTTTTATGCGAGATAAAATAATATTTTTAAATAAAAGGCCGTGAAAGTGGAATTTATACTCCTTATGATAGAGCATGTTAGCATTAGAAGCATTGTCTATAAATTGTGTATATAATCAATTTTACTAAACAACCAAAATCAGGTACCTACTACATGTTCACTTCATCGTTGCCGCTACCTCCCGGCCCGCTTCATCATTCCGCACCCCCTGTGTCGCCCTCCCGCGCGCCTCCCCAGGCGACGCCGGGGGCGCGGTATGAAGAAGCGGGCCGGGAGGTAGCGGCAAGAATGAAGTGAACGCATAGTAAATCCGTGATACTCGACTAATTATGTGATATCATTCTGCTTAAGCTGTGATATTAAATACTGGAATCTAATTCAAATATCTTTATGAAAAAGGGGCATTTAAGTAGAACCATTTTTTGTCAAAGTCTCGATAAATGTTATATTAATAAATAAAATTTACTTAATACAATTACGACACTTAAAATTTAATTAATACAATTTTAATCCAATATCTATCTTACACTATTCATAATAATATATTGTTATTAATATAAGTAATTAATATTTTTATATTTTATTTATATTATTGTATTAACATTGTTCTATATTTTACTTTAGCTCACCGTTTATGAATAATTAGCGATTTATAACTTAAAAGTATGGCAAAAAAACACTTCCACTTGGTTATGCTGTGATACGAATTTGAAATAATTTCATGAAAACATTAAAATTTTCAACACAGAACTTAAGCCCTACATTTAACAAAATAACAACTTTTGCAATAAACATTTTATTAAATAATAAGTAAATCTTTTCCTTTTTATTAGTATCATCAGGTTTTCCCATTGTAAACCAGTAAACGAAAAAAATATGTGTTTCCGATAGCTTCCAAATTGAAAACTAAATTCCTAAGAATACTGTCACAGAGAAAATAAATTTTGGGATTGTTATTTTTTTCGGTATATCACTCAGAAACGTGGCGTACCAATTTTTGAAGATCATTATTAGCGCCATCTATTGGCATTGTTAAAAAACAAGTAAATAATGAAATAAACTATTTATGAAATGTACTTCCAGTATCACCGATTTACTATATATCACCGAATAGCCAAGGTTTGCCCTATATGGCCTTGTATATGGCTTTAATTCAAAGTCAAAGTCAAATAAGCTTTATTCAAATAAACTTAATTATTAAGTACTTTTGAATCGTCTATAATTTTTATCAACTTTACTTATCTAAAAATAGTACTTACTTAATCACTTTACATACGCTAATACCTTAACCAAAGAGACGTTTTAAGTGCACCTAATAATTGTTTTTTTCATCGCACTTAATAAATTTTGAATTCAACTGCCCAACAATGCACTATTGTACCTAGTTGTTGTTTAAAGACCATCCAGTGATAATCATTAAATGGTGTTTTTTGTATACCTATTTCCATTTCATTAAGCACTTACCTATATTGAAATTGGTAAGAACCTTGATTGGGAGACCGGCGGGCTGATTATCTAATTAAAAAAACCGGCCAAGTGCGAGTCGGACTCACGTACGAAGGGTGCCGTACCAAAAAAACGGCAAAAAATCACGTTTTTTGTATGGGAGCCCCCCTTAAATATTTATTTTATTTTATTTTTAGTATTTGTTCTAATAGTGGCAACAGAAATACATCATCTGTGAATTTTTTAACTGTCTACCTGTTGTTGTTATTAATAGCGAGCTAAAAACGGCATAAAAAATTGTTTGTTGTATGGGAGCCCCCCTTTAATATTTATTTTATTCTGTTTTTAGTATTTGTTGTTATCGCGGCAACAGAAATACATCATCTGTGAAAATTTTAGCTGTCTAGCTATCACTGTTCTTGAGATACAGCCTGGTGACAGACAGATGGACAGCGGAGTCTTAGCAATAGGGTCCGGTTTTTACCCTTTGGGTACGGAACCCTAAAAACCACCTAGCGACTGGTTGCAGATATGATCGTGATCCATTGCTACTTCTTTTTGGGTAAAAAAAAAACATACCAAAAAAAAGTGGCAATGTAAGTGGCAATGCAACCGGTTGCTAAATAGTTTCTTTTTAGATAATCAGGGTGCCGGATAAACAAAAATATTATGTTACCCTTGCAGTATTTTTTTTGAGAATAATGATAAATGTAGATTTAAGATTGGAGCACTGCAATTAAGAGGATCAGTATTTTGTTTGAAAGACGTCTCACCTTGCAAGAGTTGCAGTGGGTAGACCCAGAATTCAAATGTACCTCAGGTCCCAAAATATCCAAAATAGTCCCTATACACCGTCATTTTGTAGTCGTTTTAAGGCTCCGTACCGATTTTGCCGCTGACTGCCGCTCTCTCGCTCGCACATTTCATGTTTTCTCAAGATTTTGTAAATCTGAGTGCGTAAATGAAAAATGTGTCTCGGCCACTTTTCGCAATATAAAATTACGGACATTTCAACATATATTTCAGTTTCAAGTTGCTGAAGTACAAAAAGTTATCGTATTTGTCAGTTCAAATAACTGTTAGAAACGATAAATTTTTGTACTTTAGCTACAAAAAACTGGAATATATTTTAAAATGTCTGTAATCTTATATTGCGAAAAGTGGCCGAGACACATTTTTCAATTGCGCACTCAAATTTAAGAAATCTTGAGAAAACATGAAATGTGCGAGCGAGAGAGCTGCAGTCAGCGGCAAAATCGTAACGGGCTCTTAATTAACTTAAGGGAGTGCTCTACTAATGAAAATAATCATTTTTGCCAAAAAAAACATGGGTCGACAAAAATTTTGGACTTTCCCATACAAATACAATGTTTTAGCTGTCTTGTTAGTATGAGAGAACCAAAATTTTTTGTCGTTTTTTGACCCATGTTTCTTGGGCAAAAATTTTTAGTTTCATTGGTACAACACACCCTTAAGTTAATTAAATCGACTACAAAATGACGGTGTATATTGGGCTTTATATAGCCCAATCAAATTGACTGCAGTTAGGACTGCAAGGTGTGGTGTCTTTCATAAATTTTAAGTAGGTACATATATCGGGTCATTCTGAACTTACCATCCAAATTTCAAGGATGTGTCCAGTCCATGATACTAAACAACTTTCTCTTAGAAACATGTGTCGAGTTTTGCCACAAAATTTTGTTAATCCCATACTAAATTGATCATTGTGATGTCTTTGATTTGTATGGAATGGAATATAGTTGATTTTTAGGGTTCCGTACCCAAAGGGTAAAAGTCCCTATTACTATGACTCTGCTGTCCGTCTGTCTGTCTGTCACCAGGCTGTATCTCATGAACCGTGATAGCTAGACAGTTGAAATTTTCACAGATGATGTATTTCTGTTGCCGCTATAACAACAAATACTAAAAACAGAATAAAATTAATATTTAAGGGGGGCCCCCATACAACAAATGTGTTTTTTTGCCGTTTTTGGTACGGGACCCTTTGTGCGCGAGTCTGACTCGTACTTGGCCAGTTTTTTTACATATTTGACCATGTGTTCCTTAGAGAAAGTTGTTCAGTTTCATGGACTGAACACATCCTCAAAATTTGGATGGTGATTACAAAATGACCCTGTATAATACTAGAACATACTCATGATTTGTGTGTGCACCACACATGGATTGCAACTGTATTAGTGTGTGTGTGTGTGTGTACATAACTGCTTGCCTGTTTGAGGCAACGGGTGACCGGAGAAGTGGCAATTTCTTTGGTCAGGTTAGTGCATAAGTTTGGGCATTCAAAGAGAAAATACTGCCAGTCATTAGGGTACCTTGCCTCAAATAGGGAATTTAGTTGAAATATTTTATATGTAAAATGTAATTTATAGGTATTTATGAAATAAAAATTAGTGTGCTCCAATCCAACCTTTATACCTTGTTCAGATCACAGATTATTTTTTTAATGTTGTTTGAAAAAAATGCTTCATTTTTTTAGTAATCCCATGTATTTAATCATTGTATGACTCAGATACTCATTTTTGGAGACAATGTTTTCATTTTGATGAAATGTATCATGTCATATGTATGGCCAGTCATTAATGTTTAGTGTTTAAAATATAAAATACTTTTACTTCTGTTATCTGTGTTTATAAAGGGTGAACTATAATGTGATTATTACAGGAAAGATGGTGGTCTGTGATTATTGCGGCATCGTGGATGAGCATTATGATGAGAGTTCAGATGCTTTTCATAATTCTACCCCAAAGCACATATGCAATAAGATTCTTTACAATTTCAAAGAGAACAAGTAAGTTATTGAGTACAATAAAAGCCTACTCACGATTCAACTCAACCACAATCTGCTGACACAATTTGTTGAAGTCGAAGGTTGTGCTCTACTCACGTTGTAGTCCAATCAACGGGGCTTATGCAACCCGAATAATTCTCCCGTCTATGAAATTTGGCATGTGATGAAGTTAGGTAATACAGATTACAGATGAACAATAATCCAATAAATTTTGTTACGAGAAGTTAGGTATTTTTACCTAAACATGAAAATCGCTTATATCTCTCTGTGAATATTTCCTCGGGCTAAAATACTTTCTGTATACGTACTTATGTATTAGTTAGAATAATAATGTATAGAAATCCAACATTTTTTCGATTTCAGAGATACCCCAAATTTTAATTTTAATATTTTTATACAGAAAGTATTTTAGCCCGAGGTAATATTCACAGAGAGATATAAGCGATTTTCATGTTTAGGTAAAAATACCTAACTTCTCGTAACAAAATTTATTGGATAATTGTTCATCTGTAATCTGCATTACCTAACTTCATCACATGCCAAATTTCATAGACGGGAGAATTATTCGGAAGTCGCCATACAACAAATATCCTCATTGATTGGACTATTGCGTTGCGCCCCCAACTCGACTACTGACGATTTAATCTGTCAACTCCAGGGTTGATATGATTTAAATCACTTGATTTAAATCAGTGATTTAAATCAAGTGATTTTTTTTATAAAAATCAATGATTTAAATCAATACTTTTTACTGCAACCAAATCATCAGCCAAAATGTGTCAAAGAACTTCTTGGTTCCTTAAGCAATAAAAATAAATAGATTAGGCACCGAGAAGGCAGCCAAATTAGTCTTCCTTTTGAAACAACTACCTAAACTAAAAATATTTTCCGTATTCATTAAAATTACAGTGTGTTTTTAAAAAGTCATTTGATTTTAGAAGAACTTTTTGATTTTTGATAATTTTATAATATTTTTCTTACTTAAGTATTTTTATCAACCCTGGGGGCTTACCATCAGCAAATAAGAAACCGTTCAGTTCAAAAGCAGGCCTTAAACAGGACTGCTTTAGGCCTGCTTTCATACTAACCTTTGAGGTCATAGTACGAAAAAGTAAGGCAGTTCAATATAAGTCCTGCTATAAGAGCTCATAGTAAGGCCCCTGGTCAACTCTCAGCAGATTGGGTCAGCAAATTGAAAAAGAAATTGAATCGTGAGTAGGGGCTTTTAGTCAGTCAGTACAATAAGTTTAGTCAAAAAAATCGCAGCATGATTTGATTAAGTTACTTATATCTACCATTAATTTATGACTGCATTTTAATCATACCTTATTAACGCTTACCTAAGCTGTGAAAGATTTACATTGGTAGGTTACATTCACCTATATTTTTCTAATCAAAGTCTAAAAAGTTATTAGAAATCTAAAATTTAAATAATTGAGTATTATGCATTGAAGTTACTTACTATGTGTGCTAGCCGTGCCCTCACATCCCTCGCACTGTGCAGAACACGATTTCGATGTGAGTACTTAAAGTACTGACTACTAATTTCGATGTAAGTACTGTACTTACATCGAAATTAGTAGTCAGTAAGAGTACAGGTAGGTTCGAGGGTCCGACGCCGGTAGGGTGAACGATAACCCGCCTCCCCCTGCTCTCAGCTTTCAGGGGATTTGGGAAATGGGTGAAATGGTTCCGACCAAGGTGACTGATCACCTGGCCGGCTTCGCTGGTGTCTCCCTTTCTAAATAATAATAATAATAAATACATCGAGATTGTGTTCTGCACCGTATGATGTTCTGAGCTGCAAAAAAATTGAAATGTATACATACATATGTAATGTAATTGCTGGTGATTATTTTTTACAGAAAAGCATTTAGCAAGAATCGAGATGGCATTTTGATTTTTTGTGATATTGAGAAAGATTCCAAGATTTCAATTAAAGATGCTGATACCCACAAGCTTAGAGTTTATGTAAGTTCTTTAATATTATTTTATTCAGTGCAGAGTTTATGGTTTGCTCTTATAATAACAATGAGGATCAGTAACAGGTTTGAATCCTATAGTTTTATTGATATAATATAAACACATTTTGATAGCTAGGAAACATGGTGAAAGAATTTTTGAAATCCGTATAGAAATGGTTGAGTTAAAAGGGTTTGAAGGAAATGCCAAGCTCAATGAAATATGTGCTTTATCACATACGACATAAGGTTCGCGTCCGTCGCGATGACGTCATAAGGACCCCCAAAAAAACAGTGTTTTAGCTCTTTTAACTTCTAAGGTTTAAGAGATATCGTAAAAAAATTTTTCACAGTTAATCATGTGGTGGCATAAGCTCTCTAATTACCCACTAAACAAAAATCGTTACTGATCCTCATTAAGAATGCAATTGAGTAAAGTGTAAGTATTGTATGGTGAAATACAAATTCTGAAAAAAATTAAACATAAATATCTGTAAATATTATATTAGAAAAACTCACCCGTAGCAGCTCAGACGGGATTCCAACCCACACCCTTGGAATTCCGGCCCAATACACTAACCAATTATGCTACTGAGTCGCTGTTTAATCTAAAAATTCAATAATAAATATCTGTGTAAAATGCGATTAAACTGACAAGAAAAAAATCTTTATTTTTCCTCTTTTTTACTTAATTATCTTCTTTATCCTACTTATTCTAGACACAGTAAATATTACAGCTGGTACATTATACTGGGAAAACCCGTGTCATAAGTACCAGCAACCTTCCATTTGCACTAATTGATTAGAATTTTTAATATAAATTACACTTAAAACTAATGTACCTTAAATTATTTCCTTTTTAATAAAATAAAATAATTTAAGGTAATTGGTATTGGTATTGGTGATGGGCTCTTTTTTCCGCATTTAGACTCCTATTTGGTCCGTTATGCGTGAACACAGCATTGGTGTGGCTAGTCAAGCCATCCCAGCTCCTTCCAGAAGCGCAGAAGCCTCCTGGGGCGTTCACAGGCTTCTAGGAGCGACCTCACGTCTTTGAGGATTTCTGCCCGGTGTGCGGCCAACCCCACGCACTCCAGGATCACGTGGGCGGCTGTTTCCTCTGCGTCCAGGCATCCTCTACATAGGGGACTGTCTGTCGCATTCATGATGAATAGTTGTCGGTTTAAGGCAAGGTGACCTGTAAGTGTGCCTACAACTATTCGGAGGTCTGGACGGTTAAGGCTGAGCAGTCTACAGGTCAACCGCGGCGAGACTGCGGTCATCGCCAACTTGGACTGTCTACAGCTTGTTAGATCTACCCATCGAGTATTATGTGCAGCACGAGTACGTAGTCTAACCCATGAGCGCAGTTGGCTGAACGGGAGTGGCAGAATGGGTATGGGTCCTGCCACTGTTGTAGAAGATCCCTTTCTAGCCAGCTCATCGGCGGCGTCGTTCCCGTGTGATCCACTATGCCCTTTAATCCATTGTAGGATTACTTTGTTTTTGGATGCTAAACGATCCAAAACTTGGTGGCATTCGTATACGATACTGGAGTTGATCGTGTTGGCCTCCAGTGCTGTTAGAACGGCCATGCTGTCGGTCAGTATGCGGATGTTTAGTTCCTTCATACCTCTAGACAGGGCCGTGGTAGCGGCATTTATTATTGCAACACATTCGCATTGAAATATCGAACTGTGTTGGCCTAATGCTTGTGATATTTTGATGTTTAGGTCTTGTGAGAATACTCCAGCACCAGTGCCAGTCCCCATCTTGGAGCCGTCCGTATAAATTCGGACTTCATGTATGCCGGAGTAATCTCGGTCACTTTCAAATAACTGTATCTGGTATTTCTTTTCGAAAATGTATTGTTTTGGGATCCTATCGCATGGGGCAGCGATTAGTGGCTCATGTTTCACTAGATTATT
The DNA here is from genome assembly GCA_928269145.1 of Agriphila tristella. Lineage (NCBI taxonomy): Eukaryota > Metazoa > Arthropoda > Insecta > Lepidoptera > Crambidae > Agriphila > Agriphila tristella. Next base: position 18,021,233 of record OV743443.1, on the reverse strand, counting down.
CCACAATGTGGAATGAGGACCCTCTCGGTTGTACCACAGACCCAGGTGTTTAAGCCTTATAGCAGCCACGGAGGCTTCCTGTTGTATAAACAGGTCCAGAGGTGTTAGGTCCAGGGCTACTTCTAGGGCGGCTGTGGGGGTAGTTCGCATGCAGCCGGTTATCGCAGAACATGCCAATCTTTGGAATTTCTGCAGCTTGTTGATAACGGTGCTTTGCTCTGTTTTGGACCACCAGGCAACGGCTCCGTATGTGATTATGGGACGTATCACGGTTTTATACAGCCACATTGTTATTTTCGGTGATAGCCCCCAGCTTTTGCCGAGTAGTCTTTTACATTGGCAAAAGATGATGGTGGCTTTGTTTAGTTTCCCTTCGAGATGTCTATTCCAGAGGAGTTTGTTGTCTAGTATCACTCCTAGATACTTGACTTCCTTGCTAAGGGACAGACTGGTGTTAAAAAGTTTAGGTAGTTTAAGATTGCCTAGACTTCGTTTGTTTGTGAACATGATCAACTCCGTCTTTGTTGGGTTCACTGTTAGATTGTGTTTATTGCACCACTGTTCGACGACCTTCAATGCGGACCTCATTCGGTCACATATCACACTCTCAACTCGTCCGCTGATGAGTATGGTCAGGTCGTCTGCATAGCCTACTGTGAGGAAGTTGCGGTCGTTGAGCCAACTAATCAGCTCGTTGACCACAATGTTCCATAAGAGAGGTGAGAGGACACCCCCTTGGGGACATCCTTTAGCTACTACCCCTCTGGTAGTACCATTCACAGTAAATTGTATGGCTCTATCTCTTAACATGCTGTCAATCCACCCGGCAATAGTGGGATCTACACCATGTTTAGAGAGGGCCTGGCTTATGCTGGTAAAATTGGTTTTGTCAAAGGCTCCTTCAATGTCGATGAAGGTGCCTAGTGTTGATATTTGGTGTTTGAGATTGCCTTCTATATAAGAAACCACCTTATGTAGGGCAGACTCTGTTGATTTGCCTGCAGAGTAGGCATGTTGGTTTGGATTTAAGGGGTTCCTGACTAAAGCAGTGCTCCTTATCTCCTTGTCTATTAGTCTCTCCAGCACCTTTAAAAGGAATGATGTGAGGCTAATTGGTCTGAATGATTTAGGTTGAGTGTAGTCTCCTTTGCCGGGTTTAGGAATAAAGACTACTTTGACTTCCCTCCATTTCATGGGAATATAGCGGTGTGCTAGGCAGCTTCTGTAGATGGCTACGAGGTGGTCAATAAGACCGCCGTCGCACCACCTCATCAGCCCTGGAAAAATTCCATCTAGTCCCGCTGATTTGAATGGGAGGAAGCTGTTGATTGCCCATCTTACCTTCTCCGGGTTGACAACTTCGTGGGCGGTGGTCCAATCGGTTTCAGCAGGTAGATACTCATCTTTTTCTTCCCATGTTCGACTTTCCGTTATGCGGCATCCGGGGAAGTGAGTGGTCATTAACAGTTCTGAGGTATCTTGATCTGTTTTGGTATATGTTCCGTCAGGCTTTTTCAGGAAACCAAGACTGTGTGTTGGTTCGCTGCACAGGATGTTTTTCACTCTGTTAGCCTCGTTGTTGGTTTCAATGTTGGTGCAGTAGCGTCTCCAGCATTCTCTTTTCTTGAGGCGAATGCGCTTCCTGTAGTCGTATTGGGCCTGTTTATATGCGTCCCAATGGTGCGGTTCCCGAGAGTTCTTTGCTTTGTTGAACAACCTTCTTACCTTGCGGCGTAGTTTCTCCAGGTCAGGTCCCCACCAGTGACACTTATTGCCTGGCCGGGAGCTGGGAGTAGAAAGTGGGCATGTTTCTTCAAAGCTAGTGGTTAGTGTTGTTGTTATGCTATCAACATGATTATCAATATCCGCATTTACCGCGTGAGTTGCAGGTGTGTCCAGACACCTTAGCTTCTCTGCGGTCAGAAGCTCATACTTACGTCGGTCCATCTTACGTGGATTACGTCTGGGCTTAGGCGGTGTGAGAGTCGTATTTAGGTTGTACTTGACCCAGCGATGATCGGAACACGACGCCTCGTTAGATACATGCCAATCGGAGATATGATGAGACGCGTGTTCGCTCGCCAGAGTAAGGTCAATGATTGTCTGGGCTCGTGATGTTACGAAAGTCGGTTCAGAGCCCCTGTTGATTAGGTTCATATTAGTCGCGAGTAAGAAAGAAACAAAATCCTCACCTCGCGTGTTGTTTTCCTTGCTGCCCCATAGCACATGGTGTGCGTTGGAGTCAACTGATATGATCAGCTCCAGTCCCTCGCTGTCGCAGTGTTGCACCAGCGCGGCCAGTTCGGGAGTGGGGATGTCCGCGTCGCCCGGCAGGTAGGCGGACGCAATCACCACGTCAGGCAGGCCTGGGGAGGGGTCATTACGGAGCCTGATGGTGGTCAAGTCTCTGGAACAGAACTCGGTCATTAAGGTTGTGTTTGCGTGTTTAGGTGTGAAGATACATGTACGCGGGTTATTTACGGTGGTGTCTAGGAGTAGCTTACCTCCGATGTTGCCTAGACCGCATATTCTGCCGTTCCTAATCCACGGCTCCTGGATTAGGGCTACGGTCTTGGAATTGACCTCCAGCACTCTGCGTAGGTTAGCCGTTGCAGTCTGGCTGTGCTGGAGGTTGGTTTGGAGGACGGGGAGGTTATTGCTGGGGGGTGCTGGCAGCGCCATGGTCGCTGTCTAGCAAGGCCTCCTCGTCTACGTCGCTGTCTCCGCTCTCGTCCTCGTCATCCATAGGGGCATCCCCCATCCCCTCCTCCGGGGGGACTGCACTGGGGTCCCCTTTGGGCGGATCAGCGACGTTGGTGGTTTGTGGTGGTGGTTGTGGGGTGTTTTCTTGTGCGGTGTGGTGTGCTGTGCTACTGCCTAGGTCACTAGTGACCTCCCCAGGTGTATTGGGGTTCGGCGGGGGCGTGCTCGTGTTATCAAGGAAGCGGGCGTAGATGTTACCCAACTTGTAGTAAACTCTACGCTCGCTTGCCTTGAGTTTCTCGACGTCTTCCTCTGGGACACCAAGCACGAGGAACAGGCATTGTTTGTCCTCCTGCTCCTCGGCGTGGTAGACGGCCCAGTTGGAGACGTTAAGATGGGTGTTCTGGCACGTGAGGCGCATGCGTACCCGGTCTAAGGTGTCGTGTGGTCCGTACTGTGGCACCAAGAGCCCCGTTTTTATGCGCTTGGGGATCTCTAGTTGTCGCTTGACAACCAGTTTGGTGCCAGGACGTGGTGAGCCGATTCTCGCAGTGGTGCGATGGAGCCACTGGAGCGAGAAGTCATCCTTGCACCAGAATTTAAGGACGCCGTCACTATAGAAGGCGTTTGCCTTAAAAGCTGGTGCGACATATGGATGGCTTGATGGTCTCGGAGAAAAAATCTCGTCGTCCAGCAAACCATCCACCTGTCCCTTGATGACCTCAGCCTGCTCCTTGGTAAGGTCATAGTATGGCTCCAGCATGATCGCGACGCTAAGATCCGATTTCAGAGCGTCGGCATATGCAATGGAGCTGGTAGTGGTGGGATGGGGTTTGCTGCGCTTGCCCCCTCCTTGCGGAGTAAAGGAATCGTCGGGGCGATTCCTTTTTACGGGCTTGGCGGGCGTAGCAATGTTCCCTTTCCCCCGGTGAACTCGCCTGGAGGGTCTGCGTCGCTCAGGTGCGTTGGCGGCAGCCGGCTTCGAGGCGACAGATGGTGCCCCCTTAGGAGTAGCTTTCTCCTCAGCAGGACAATTGTCCACATGAGGAGTCGGCGCATCACTGTGGGGGGCGTCGTGTGGCTTTGCAGCCCCTTCGGCCGCTTCACGCGGCCTACTACCATCGGTGGCCTGTCGCCGTGCCTTCCTCGCTTCCCTCCGGGCTTCCAACCGTTTGGCGTTGCGTGACTGGCCAGGCGGGTTGGGTGGTTGGTTGGGTGGTTGGTTAGGTGGTTGTTTGGGCTTCTTCTTCTTAACGACTACTTCGTTCCAACCGGATTCCTCCTGTTGGGGTTCAGAAGTCGTTGGCATTGCTGCCTTCAGAGAGGAGAGGTCCAAACTGTGACTAGCTGGCGGCGCTACACTTGGGTTGTTCACCCGAGGAGCTGCCGGTGTGTTTTGTGGCGCTACACTCAGGTTGTGCACCTGAGGAGCTGCCGGTGTGTTGTGTGGCGCGACACTCTGGTTATTCACCTGAGGTGCAGCCTGGGTGCTGGGCGCGCCGCCTTGGTTTTCACCTTGGGGTGCAGCCTTGGTTTGCTGGGTATTTTTTTGTTTTTTGTTAGCCATGTAAGTTGTTAGTAGATTCGTCTTTGTTGCTTTCCACCCTCCATGGAGCCCTCAAGTGGGGACGTTGCGGCAAATGGCACACAAACGCCAGAAATACAACAAAGATATAGGTAATTTAAGGACAGTGATCTGCGGCAACTTCAGAGCGCTTGAGGTTCAAAACGACGAAGGTATTTTTATTAGGGATGCATCGATACGCCTTTCTTCCGATACGATACCGATACCGATACACTTATAAAAATATCGGCGATACCGATATCGATACGCTTGGTGAATTTAAATAAAGGTAGAAAACGTACTAAAAAGTAAAAAAAAAAACAAAAGTCACTGCAGTCGGGGAACACTGTTCTGTGTAACACTTTCGAGTTTTTTGATAGGGCAGTCGTAGTTTTATTTTTTTAAGTTGTTTATTTTTAATTTATACATTTAAAAAGTAGGCGAGATAATACACTGAAAAGTGCGGAATTTCCACGAGCATTATTCGTGCCTCGTTTGAAGCTCGTTTGCAATAAAATAGACGAAAAAACGCGCGAGTTTACATTACTTTTTTGAAGCGTTAAATTTGAAAAGTATCGTTGTATCGACACTAAAAATATCGCCGATGCCGATATATCGGAAAACCCGAAGTATCGCCGATATATCGGTATCGGTATCGGATGCACCCCTAATTTTTATCTGTAAAATTTTCCCTTTGCCATACATTTTCAAATTAATTTGCAGGGATCGCTCTCTATTGTCAATTGAATCGCATTGTACTAAATTATTTTTGTCTATGTACTTTGACATGTGATTATTTATAAGACATGTATTTAACGAGCATATATAATATGGTATATATTTTGCAGGTGAAACCAAAAACAGTTGTGAAGTTTTTATTCAAAATTTCAAATGACACAAGAAATGATGACATGTTGGTGGTTGGTTTCCAATTGGGTCACCCACAACCGCAATTCAATATGAATAATCACCCGTACATCATAGGAGAGGAACCACACGTGTTAGAGAAAAGTAGGTATAATTATATTAATAGTACTTGGTACTAAATGTACAGAAGTCGATCTGCGCGAGGGAAATCAAATAATCTCTAGCTACACGGCAATAAAGTACAATTTCAAATTGCACAAATGGCTATTCAAAACGAAGTGCTGGTACCGACACTGATGTAGGGAAGTGAATCTTGGGTATGGCAGAAGAAGAATGAAAGCAGAATAAATGCGGCAGAAATACGATCGTTGAGGAAAATATGCAGGGTAAAATTGAGTGATAGAGTGAGCAAAGAGGTGATTCGTAAAAGGTGTGGTCTGAAAGATGATATAGCGACAAAAATTGAGAAAGGAATGCTCCGGTGGTTTGGTCACTTAGAGAGGATGAATGAAAGGCGAATCACGAAAGATATATATTGTGCGAAAGTGGAAGGAACGATTGCACAACGGCGTCCCAGAAAAACCTACGCGGACCAAATATAGGTTATTATAAAAAATTACAAACGCAAGAAAAATCCGTTGGGGCTGCCATTACCTGCCCCCAAATGAACAAATATTTTTCAGTTATAGTTACTTTAGAGAAATGGCAATGGCAGCCCCCGACGGATTTTTCTTGCGTTTGTAATTTATGAATAGGTAGATAGATAAAGTATGTATAGTACCTACATCACTTTTAGTCGAGGGATTTTTGTAAAACTTATTTTAGTCTTTTTAAATAAAGAGTTGCAATTTTAACCGTCGTGGGTTTTTCAAAATTTTTAATTGTGCCATTTTATTTTTAGTTTTTTAAAGAATTCATATGTTATCTACTCTAAAAACCGCATCTAAATTGGTCAAACTATTCGGAAAATTATTAAGTACTACAGCGCCCCCTAGCGGCTGAACATCATAACACCAAGAACCATCGCCGACAAACTACAAAACTATTACAGAAAACCGCATCCAAATTGGTCAAACCGCTTTGGAAATAAATGAAAAAATGATAACTGCAGTGCCCCCTAGCGGTTAAACACCATAACATCTATCTGAGAACCATCGCCGATAACCCATTACAGAAAACCGCATCGAAATCAGTTGAGTAGTTTTAGAGAACTTCTCAAGCGCGACTTATCTGGTCGCTGCAGCGCCCCCTGGTGGTCTACCACCATGTAACATATCTAAGAACCCGCTCTGAAATGAAACCTTTTGATTGCAAAAAACCGCATTGAAATCGGCCCAGTAGTTTCTAAAGAAAATGATAATAGATAAACTTGACTTATCTGGTTGCTGCAGAGCCCCCTGGTGGTCTACCACTATGAAACATGTCTAAGAACCTGCTCTGAAATGAAACCTTTTAAATGCAAAAAACCGCATCGAAATCGGCTTAGTAGTTTCCGAGGAAAATGGTAACAGACAAACACACAAACAAACAAACGCACAACCTCTAACCCCAAACACATATACCGCCTCCGTTCCGTTCCGTCCGTCGCGTCGTGGGTAAAAAGGCTGGTGTACGCAGTGACAAAAACCGCAGGGCATGTATGAAAAGATTGATGGATGTGAAGGAAGCGAAAGAAGTGTGCAAGGATCGTAGCAGGTGGCGATCCATAGTCTCTGCCTACCCCCATGGGAAACAGGCGTGAGCGCATGTATGTATGTGTGTACAACACTGCATGCCTATTATTGTATGCACCTTCGCTTTCTGTCGCGTTAGTAGCGTAGCTCTGTCTCAACCGACACACGACATCCCTCGTGCGCTGGTTCGACTGAGTGAGCCGCGAGCAGTAGGTAGGCTAATATAAAAGTTTAAGGGCGGATTGAGACCCCCTGGTATAATCGCAGAAGTTGCAGCTCTGCCACTTTGCAAACAAAATACTTTCTTTGACAGTACTTTCTTTGACCCTTTGACAGTACATACTATTCTTATTTGGCTCGCATAGTACCGGCCAGTCGCAATGCGCCAGACCTCACGTCTTGCGGTCTGGTATTGTAGTACGCGGCCGCTACAATAGTACCTACTCTGCGGCGGCCGCACAGTAATAACTTATGTATAACTTCAACCTTATTACACATGTAATAAAGGTGTCATTACGATGCGAGCGTCGAGGTCCATTTAAAGACTAACAACATTTGATTTTACTGTTTTTTTATATTTTAGAATCATCATTGCCCGATAAAATATTGGTCACATTTTTAGTTGACGATATTGGACATTACGAAATGCCCATCATGTTCACCTTTGTAAGGATGAGGGATGGGAAAAATCTCATTTTTGTGAGGGAATTGGTATGTACTTTTTTGTATTTTAATATTAAAAATAAGAGATTTATGTACACATGATGCCACATCAAACTATTGAGACCGGCTTTCTTTATTCCTTAAGTAATAAAAGCTGTTTTCGCGGATCAACTGTTTTAACTTAACGTGCTATCTTGCATTCAACGCGCGATATATCAACTTTCCTAAGAACTGGCTCTAACCAGTTTCTCAGATTCTGAATATTATTAAGTTTCAGATATAAGAGCTGACAGATAATTTTATTAATTTTTTTGCATTTTCAAATAAAACTAGAAAATAGGTACTATCTAGAATCGGTGAAACAGCACCTTAAACTGATATTCAGAGTTGTTTTAGATCAGGGATTCCCAAACATTTGGGAAAAGATCATTATTACCATAATGAACTGGTACTTCAAACCTCTATGGCCAAATTACTTTAAAAATCTTATCAAATATCAAGTATAATCAATAAATTATTTGTTTATGTCGACCCCTGGGAAACCGATTTCGACTCCCAAGGGGTCTATCTATATCGACCACTTTGGGAATCCCTGGTTTAGATCTTTATCTTTGATCATCTGTGGTTGCCATTAAAAAGTGTTTACTATCGTAAATTTAAAATTTTTTAAAGTTAATTTAGACTTTTACAAATTTTTTGGGTATTGGTATTACATACCTAATATGTAATGTATGCTATTTCCTCTTTAGGTAGTGATTGTACAGGAAGAGCCGTCAACTTACCAGAAGAAAAATAGCCCTTACAAGGACTCTGAGTGGCAGTCGGCCGATCACTTCATGACTTGTATCAATCACGTGTAAGTCTCATGATGACCAACGATTAAACACATGTTCAATGCGATTTAATGACCCGAGTAAGCGCGAAGCGTGCTCCAGCCGCAAAATGCCGTCCCGCTGTCCAGCTGCCTGTTTTCCTCTACAGGTTGCTTTGAGAAAAAATGGCGTCTCGTTGTCCGGCTGTCTGTTTTCCTCTACAGGTCGCCTTGGGCAAAAATGCCATCCCGCTGTCCGGCTGTCTGTGTTCCTCTATAGGTCGCCTTGGGCAAAAGTGCCGTCTCGCTGTCCGGCTGTCTGTTTTCCTCTACAGGTCGCCTTGGGCAAAAATGGCGTCCCGCTGTCCGGTTGTCTGTTTTCCTCTACAGGTCGCCTTGGGCCAAAATGGCGTCCCGCTATCCGGCTGTCTGTGTTCCTCTACAGGTCGCCTTGGGCCAAAATGGAGTCCCGCTATCCGGCTGTCTGTGTTCCTCTACAGGTCGCCTTGGGCAAAATTGCTGTCTCGCTGTCCGGCTGTCTGTTTTCCTCTACAGGTCGCCTTGGGCAAAAATGGCGTCCCGCTGTCCGGCTGTCTGTGTTCCTCTACAGGTTGCCTTGGGCAAAAGTGCCATCTCGCTGTCCAGTTGTCTGTTGTCCTCTACAGGTCGCCTTGGGCAAAAATGCTGTCTCGCTGTCCGGTTGTCTGTTTTCCTCTACAGGTCGCCTTGGCCCAAAATGGCGTCACGCTATCCGGCTGTCTGTGTTCCTCTACAGGTCGCCTTGGGCAAAATTGCCGTCTCGCTGTCCGGCTGTCTGTTTTCCTCTACAGGTCGCCTTGGGCAAAAATGGCGTCCCGCTGTCCGGCTGTCTGTGTTCCTCTACAGGTCGCCTTGGGCAAAAGTACCATCTCGCTGTCCGGTTGTCTGTTTTCCTCTACAGGTCGCCTTAGGCCAAAATGGCGTCCCGCTATCCGGCTGTCTGTGTTACTCTACAGGTCGCCTTAGGCCAAAATGGCGTCCCGCTATCCGGCTGTCTGTGTTCCTCTACAGGTCGCCTTGGGCAAAATTGCCGTCTCGCTGTCTGTTTTCCTCTACAGGTCGCCTTGGGCAAAAATGGCGTCCCGCTGTCCGGCTGTCTGTGTTCCTCTACAGGTCGCCTTGGGCAAAAGTGCCATCTCGCTGTCCAGTTGTCTGTTGTCCTCTACAGGTCGCCTTGGGCAAAAATGCTGTCTCGCTGTCCGGTTGTCTGTTTTCCTCTACAGGTCGCCTTGGGCCAAAATGGCGTCCCGCTATCCGGCTGTCTGTGTTCCTCTACAGGTCGCCTTGGGCAAAAATGGCGTCCCGCTGTCCGGCTGTCTGTGTTCCTCTACAGGTCGCCTTGGGCAAAAGTACCATCTCGCTGTCCGGTTGTCTGTTTTCCTCTACAGGTCGCCTTAGGCCAAAATGGCGTCCCGCTATCCGGCTGTCTGTGTTACTCTACAGGTCGCCTTGGGCCAAAATGGCGTCCCGCTATCCGGCTGTCTGTGTTCCTCTACAGGTCGCCTTGGGCAAAATTGCCGTCTCGCTGTCCGGCTGTCTGTTTTCCTCTACAGGTCGCCTTGGGCAAAAATGGCGTCCCGCTGTCCGGCTGTCTGTGTTCCTCTACAGGTCGCCTTGGGCAAAAGTGCCATCTCGCTGTCCAGTTGTCTGTTGTCCTCTACAGGTCGCCTTGGGCAAAAATGCTGTCTCGCTGTCCGGTTGTCTGTTTTCCTCTACAGGTCGCCTTGGGCCAAAATGGCGTCCCGCTATCCGGCTGTCTGTGTTCCTCTACAGGTCGCCTTGGGCAAAATTGCCGTCTCGCTGTCCGGCTGTCTGTTTTCCTCTACAGGTCGCCTTGGGCAAAAATGGCGTCCCGCTGTCCGGCTGTCTGTGTTCCTCTACAGGTCGCCTTGGGCAAAAGTGCCATCTCGCTGTCCAATTGTCTGTTGTCCTCTACAGGTCGCCTTGGGCAAAAATGCTGTCTCGCTGTCCGGTTGTCTGTTTTCCTCTACAGGTCGCCTTGGGCCAAAATGGCGTCCCGCTATCCGGCTGTCTGTGTTCCTCTACAGGTCGCCTTGGGCCAAAATGGCGTCCCGCTATCCGGCTGTCTGTGTTCCTCTACAGGTCGCCTTGGGCAAAATTGCCGTCTCGCTGTCCGGCTGTCTGTTTTCCTCTACAGGTCGCCTTGGGCAAAAATGGCGTCCCGCTGTCCGGCTGTCTGTGTTCCTCTACAGGTCGCCTTGGGCAAAAGTACCATCTCGCTGTCCGGTTGTCTGTTTTCCTTTACAGGTCGCCTTAGGCCAAAATGGCGTCCCGCTATCCGGCTGTCTGTGTTACTCTACAGGTCGCTTTGGGCCAAAATGGCGTCCCGCTATCCGGCTGTCTGTGTTCCTCTACAGGTCGCCTTGGGCAAAATTGCCGCCTCGCTGTCCGGCTGTCTGTTTTCCTCTACAGGTCGCCTTGGGCAAAAATGGCGTCCCGCTGTCCGGCTGTCTGTGTTCCTCTACAGGTCGCCTTGGGCAAAAGTGCCATCTCGCTGTCCAGTTGTCTGTTGTCCTCTACAGGTCGCCTTGGGCAAAAATGCTGTCTCGCTGTCCGGTTGTCTGTTTTCCTCTACAGGTCGCCTTGGGCCAAAATGGCGTCCCGCTATCCGGCTGTCTGTGTTCCTCTACAGGTCGCCTTGGGCCAAAATGGTGTCCCGCTATCCGGTTGTTTGCTTCCTCTACAGGTCGCCTTGGGCAAAAATACCGTCCCGCTGTCCGGCTGTCTGTTTCCTCTACAGGTCGCCTTGGGCAAAAATGCCGTCCCGCTGTCCGGCTGTCTGTTTCCTCTACAGGTCGCCTTGGGCAAAAATGGCGTCCCGCTGTCCGGCTGTCTGTGTTCCTCTACAGGTCGCCTTGGGCAAAAATGCCGTCCCGCTGTCCGGCTGTCTGTTTCCTCTACAGGTCGCCTTGGGCAAAAATGCCGTCTCGCTGTCCGGCTGTCTGTGTTCCTCTACAGCGCCTTGGGCAAAAATGCCAACCCGCTGTCCGGCTGTACAGACAGCCGGACAGCGGGTTGGCATTTTTGCCCAAGGCGACCTGTAGAGGAACACAGGTTCCTCTACAGGTCGCCTTGGGCAAAAATGCGGTCTCGCTGTCCGGCAGTCTGTGTTCCTTTACAGGTCGCCTTGGGCAAAAATGCCAACCCGCTGTCCGGCTGTCTGTGTTCCTCTACAGGTCGCCTTGGGCAAAAATGCCGTCTCGCTGTCCGGCTGTCTGTTTTCCTCTTCAAGTTGCCTTGGAAAAAAATGTTGTCCCGCTGTCCGGCTGTCTGTTTTCCTCTACAGGTCGCCTTGGGCAAAAATGCCGTCCCGCTGTCCGGCTGTCTGTTTCTTCTACAGGTCGCATTTCTTAATCGATTCTCCTGAAAATTGGTGAGCAGGTTCTATAGTCATATATAGTTTTTTTGTCGATTCCGTTTTTAAAATTTTTTTTAAATGGCGGAGATATTTTCAAGCGAGGTCTACCGCTCATGGAGCCACTAGTTTAATAATATACAATACAACAGAGAAGTGACCAACTTCAGAGCGGTTGCGGTACCAAACGACGTATTTTAATCTGTGACTGTTTGCCATAAATTCTCGACTGAAGTTGCAGCGGAGCGGATCACTGTATATTGCCAATTTAATTGCATTGTACACACAATAGCACGCTCTGGGTTACGTTACCACTATAATTTCGTTGTTTCAAATTTAAAACCATGGTTTTGTAAATCATGTTTACTTCGCACGACACATTTGAAACTTTGAAATCTCTTACAGACCTGCTGAGAATCGGTACAAAATCCCTAAACATTTGAAAATGATATTACCGCGTGGCCTGGAAGAGAAGGCTTTGGAAGGGTTGGGACTGCAACGTGAACAGTTTGACAAATTGCGTCTGGTGTTAATAGAAACCAGGTATGTAATTAATAGGGAGTAGTACTTGGGAGCGAATGACGATGGAGCGAAGCAACCTGGAGCGAAAAATTTGTAGCGTGGTACGCTGGAGCGTACACATCCATACTAATATTATAAATGCGAAAGTCCGTTTGTTTGTTTGTTACGCCTTCACGTCTTAACTACTGAACCGATCATCATGAAATTTTGCGTACATGTTGTCAGGGGTCCAGAGAAGGACATAGCATACCTTTCATCCTGAAAAAAAGTATTGTTCCTGAAGGATATCAAAAAACTTTCCACGCAGACGAAGTCGCGGGCGGCCGCTAGTAAGTTATATTTTCGCTCCAGCGAGCGTACGCTGTGTGTTCACGTCTAGTAACGTTGTGGCGAAAATCATCCCTTTTCGCCATTACATTCTTTAATAATTTTGCTTTGATAAAATAGTTTAAAGTGAAGAATTGGAGTTAGTTGTCGGACACGCTAAAATATATTGTATAAAAGCTAAAATCCCGGGAAACCACGCTCTGGTTAAATGAGCACCATTTATTTGGCCTATAGTTTCGAGTCCAGTGCTGTCCCCCTAGCGTGAACGACGAAACACGTTATAGCGTGATATAGCGTTTTATCGACATTCAACTGTCAAAATCCATTGTATTTTTTTTAAACGTGATAAATCTCTATATTATCATATCGCGTTTCGGGGGCAGGTGTTTAACCGTAAGCGTGCCCGCAGACTGCAGACTTTCTATCGGCCGATAGTTGGCCCGATAGTTAGTTTTGTATGAAGAATAGGCCGATACCAAATCGTTGTAGTATGCGCACTTGCATACTTCTCCATACTGATTCCAACTATCGGCCGACAGTTTGGTCTGTAGTCTGCGGGCACGCTAAGGGTGACAGAGTGCCGACTTCCCTAACTACATACATATTTTAAATGTTATAATGTTAAATGATAATGTTAAGTTTTTTCTTTCTCTTTTATCGTTTTTAGAGCAATAATGGACGAAGGCATAACTAAAGCTAATTATATGATTTACTTTCATCATCTTTTGTGGTGGGAAGAGATTATGACGAGGATCAATTTAAGAGTAAGTGTTTAAAGTTATTTGTTTTTGTTGCGGTAAAACTGCTTTGACTTTCAGCATTAAGCTAGGAACTCGGAGCGATTTTCTCCCGCGCCCGCCGCGGTTGCGGGCCCGCAGCCAGGCCTTCACTCGCTCAAGGTCGCGCGATAAGCACCTACCGCTAGCCGTTCGTGCGAACGAACAAGTGAGCAAAGGGCCGCCACACGCCCGCCGCCGTACAAGCGCGGCATCTTACTGCCTGCGTAGGTATTGCCTCTTTATAATAGTAACAATGTCGAATCGACATTACTGTGCCGTGTACGGATGTCAAAAACAAAAAACCAATAAAAAATTTCGTTTTTCACATTATGATATACGCTACGCAGTTCATTTCAAAGAAGACAACCTTAACGTTGCGTCATTAGAAAAGGTAAGAGCACGCGATAGAAAGAGAGGCAACTACTAGGTGAATATAAACTGTACTGCAGGCCATTGCGCAACCTGAATTGCACTTTATTGTGTGGGATCAAAAGTCGCTATTTATTTAAATTACTATGCGGCGTGCTGCTTCTGTACTTTGTACTATTAGTTATTCTGTGCCGCAACTTCTATGGAATGCGGATATGTATAAATTAAAGCAAATTTCACGACGCGTTTTACGCGATTGTTTGCGGGTCCCGCTGCACCGGCGGGCAACTTGTAGAATCGCTCCGTGAGTTCCTAGCCTTTGTCTGTCGTTAAAATGTCATTAAAATTTATTTTTAAAAAATAACAATAAAATTCTAAAAATATTTTTTTATCGAAATTAGAATCTTTTTTTTCTTTTGGGTTAATTTCATTAATTAAATATTTTTGTATATTGCTGATTCAGTTTTTACCTCTATGCCTGACCAGTGGACCCCGTTCCTATTGCTTGCCACTCTTGCGCATGTGACCTATGAATTAATCAGACATTGATACAAATGTATATATAGGAATATGTCTTTTTCCGCAGAAATACAATATGAGTAATGTAAAACTGGAAAAAGTTAATAGTAATGTAAAACCCGGGTATCTGTTAGAAGTGCCTGGATTGGCTGAGAAACGGCCTTCTTTAATGCGAGGTTAGTATGAATCAGACTTGAAACGACGTATCTCTTTTTTTTAATTGAGTATAGTTGATTATCTCAAACCACAGATCAATTTTTTTTCCGTGTTTCAAACACATCAAAACCGATCTCAAAACTCAATTACTTGCCAGTTCATACAGCTTCACTCGAATCCTGCAACAATTCCTACTATACTATACAGGGTGTTCCAAAACTTTGCCACACGAAAGAAAAGTACCTTAAATATTGAAGGCAGCCAATTTTAATGAAAGAAGAGACTTTATTTTGTTTTTAAAAATGATGGAACTACATTATAAGATTTTTGAAAAATCGCCTGTTAATGCAGGCGATTTTTCAAATCGAAATCACCAAATATGAAAAAAAGAACAATCTTTTATTTTTACGATACCGGTCGAATAATCGATACTTATAGAATATTTTTTCTTGAGTATTGTATGCGATTTTTTTCAAATTATTTTACAAATTCAAAAATTTCAAAATATATTATTTTCAAAAAAAAAACGTGAATTCAGTTCTTTTCCCTCCGTGTGGCAAAGTTTTGGGACGCCCTGTATACTTACACACTTTTTTAACTTAAAAACTTTTTTATTTAATCCTCTTGTTTGATTCTGCAAAACATCTTTTGACTAGATGATTCACTTAGCATTTTCACTTTATAGGAGATCGCGTGTTAATCAGACCAAAGGCCAACGAAAAAGTAATTTTTGAAAGCATTGTTCAAGATCTACACGATGACAAAATTACCATCGCAGATTTTGACGAGAGGTACGTCTCACATTCGTATACTTAGTTTAACTTTTATAACATTGTTGTTGTTATTTTCACCTATCGTATATTGAGGAGCTCGGTGGCGCAGTGGTTTAGCGCCTAGCCCAGCGATTGCGGAGGTTAAGCAACGTTCGCAAGGGTCGGTCGTAGGATGGATGACCAAAAATGTATTATCTCGAGCTCCTCCGTGCTTCGGAAGGCACGTTAAGCCGTTGGTCCCGGCTGCATTTGCAGTCGTTAACACCCTAGTCCAATCAATGAGGATATTTGTTGTATGGCGACTTCCGAATAATTCTCCCGTCTATGAAATTTGGCATGTGATGAAGTTAGGTAATACAAATTACAGATGAATTCTGTGTACGTACTTATGTATTAGTTAAAATAAGTGTGTAAAGAAATCCAATATTATTTCGATTTCAGAGATACCCCAAATATAAATTTTAATATTTTTCAATAGTATCTTCTGTTGAAAAATGTATTTGCTGATTATTATTTTTTAATATGTTTTTATACTTTTAATGTATAGCTTCGTTCAGTAAGCCATTAAATTTTCTTCTTTGATAATTTTTTTTTGGTCCAAAGAGGTAATGTGAAAAAATAGTCGGTCCATTTTTATACGTTTATGTATAAAATATGATTAAAGAAGAAAATTTATTGGCTTACTGAACAAAGCTATATATTAAAGGTATAAAAACATATTGAAAAATAATAATCCGCAAATAAATTTTTCAACAGAAGATATACTGAAAAATATTGAAATTTAAATTTGGGGTATCTCTGAAATCGAAAAACTATTGGATTTCTTTACATGCTTATTCTAACTAATACATAAGTACGTATACAGAAAGTATTTTAGCCCGAGGAAATATTCACATAGAGATATAAGCGATTTTCATGTTTAGGTAAAAATACCTAACTTCTCGTAACAACATTTATTGGATTACTGTTCATCTGTAATCTGTATTACCTAACTTCATCACATGCCAAATTTCATAGAAGGGGGAATTATTCGGGTTGCATAAGCCCCGTTGATTGGACTACCCACCAATCCGCATTGGGCCCGCGTGGTGGTTTATGGCCCGTTCTTCTTATCCACCCATAAGGAAGGCCGATGCCCCACCAGTGGGGGCATTAAAAAAAATGGCTGATGGACAAATTGAACTAGCGACCGCCCGCGTCTTGTCTGCGTTGACAGTTATTTTTCAATCCCTCGGGAATAAGTAGTACATTTTTACCCCCTTAGGGGCGGAATTTCCAAAATTCCTTTTTAATGTTATAAATGTGAAAGTCTGTGGGAATCACGTAAAAACCGCAGAACAGATTTGGATGAAATTTGACACACAGATAGTTTATAGCCTGAATTACATAGGATACTTTTTATCCCGGTCAAAGTTTTCCTAGGGATTTTCCAAATGTCCACGCGGACGAAGTCGCGGGAGGAAACTAGTATAAGGACTGTGTGCAAGTGCAAGTGCAAGCAAGCGGTTTGGGCTGTACGTTTATGTATCAACAGTTAGTTCACCATTTTATACACGGTGGATTTTTATTCACTATCAAAATTTTAAGGATATGTTCAGTTCAGTCCAGGAATCTGAACAAGAAGAAACATAGAACCAAATATGTAAAAAAAAAGATTATCAATATAAATTAAAGAGTTTAGGTGTCAGTTTAGTAAGGGATGTTCAAAATTTTGTTCCTTAAAATTTAAAGAGTGATTAAAAATACAGCCTGTATACCTACAACGTGTTACAAAAATACCCTAGTGCCGCATATAGTAGATAGGGATCATCAAACTAAACAAAGTATATCATCCACGTTTCATACATTTTTGGTCCAAATATGAAAGTGCCAGCCAAAAGACAAAAGTGATTTATTCTGATTGATTGGATCCTTCTAAGCATTTTTTATTATGGCACCGAAGCTGTAGCACCGCTTCACATTTGTGTCAAAATGTCTGAAAAGACAGACTTTTTGAACTCAATTAAAATCAAGTGCATCGGCGCTACAGCTTCGGTGCTATAATAAGAAATGCTTAGGCGGACAAAATCTATCAGAATTTGCTTTTTGGCCAACTTTTTTACATTTGTGCCAAAATGTATGAAAAAACAGACTTTTTGAACTTATTTAAAATCGAGTATAGCGGTGCTACAGCTTCGGTGCCATAATAAGAAATGCTTAGGTGGACAAAATCTATCAGAATAAAGCACTTTTGCTTTTTGGCCTTTTTTTTTACACATTTGGACCAAAATAGATGATATCCTTTTACAAGGGACCAACTCTGAAATCGCGGAAAAAAAATCTGCTGTTTCATACAAAAAAATATAATAACAAAAATATCAAAATGTATGAAACAGCAGATTTTTTTTTCGCGAATCCAGAGTTGGTCCCATAGTAAAAGTTGATCAGTTTGATGGTCCCTATCTACCAAATTCGGCATTACTCATATTTGCAAGACGTTGTATACCGACGAATGTATTTTGTTTGGCCAGCTTCCACCAGTGGTACCACGAGGCGGCCGAGTTTGATGTCCACTTCATGATGTCGCGCGTGCCCATGGAGCGCATGCACGAGGCGGCCTCGCGCCTCTACCTCTCCAAGCAGGACTGCCGCATGTTCCCGGAGCCCAATCAATATAACGTGCCCGCCAAACCCATCGCCAAGTAAGTACCCTTGGTTGACCAGCTTCCACCAGTGCTACCACGAGATGTTGTGGCACCTCTACGTCTTAAAGCAGGACTGCCGCGTGTTCCCGGAGCCCAATCAATATAACGTGCCCGCCAAACCCATCGCCAAGTAAGTACCCTTGGTTCACCAGCTTCCACCAGTGCTACCACGAGATGGTGTGGTACCTCTACGTCTTCAAGCAGGACGGCCGCGTGTTCCCGGAGCCCAATAAATATAAAGTGCCCGCCAAACCCATCGCCAAGTAAGTACCTTGGTTGACCTTGGTTGGCCAGCTTTCACCAGTGGTACCACGAGGCTTCAAAGTTCGAGGTTCACTTCATGGTGTTGCGCGTGCCCATGGAGCGCATGCACGAGGCGGTCTCGCGCCTCTACCTCTCCAAGCAGGACTGCCGCGTGTTCCCGGAGCCCAATCAATATAAGGTGCCTGCCAAAACCATCGCCAAGTAAAGTACCCTCTTTCCTACAGTAGTAAATAATATATGCGAATACAGGTGTGTGTGAAAAAACTCTGAGCTTCTTTAAACGTATTTTTATTTTAAGCACTTTAATTTTAATCAGACCATGGGCAAATCAAACTACCCATAGTACTATCGATACGACTTCGGCTACGGATATTTTAATTTGCCCGGCCGTGGCATAATAATAAATAAAACTGGGTAGAACGGACTCTTCTTTGATCGAGTCCCGAACTCCGCCATATCTTTCCCCTTCACGTCATTAGTGTCATTACGCCCCGCTGTTGTCCAGGCGTGTTGCCAGGGTTGCTTCCAGTTAAATATTGCTTACGTCTAAAGATAATATTAATATAAAACAAATATTGGGCGAAACAATTGGCTACACAAAAATAACTGTTCATGTCCTTTTGATAAATTAGGTACGAAAATGAAAATAATATTTGGAAAATATTACTTACCTCTCATCATCTTTGGGCAAACTAAAAAAAAATAAGTCTGGCATCGTTTGTACAGTCAAACACACCACAATAACTGGACGCTATTGTAATTTGTTTCCAAGATCGTACGGAACGCACGAACAGGCAAACGCGCGTGCATACGCCGACCGTGGCAGCCCGACTGAGTTTTCTGTTTAACGTGTAGGCTAATATCGTGAATTTGAGCCCGTCCGGAGCGGGAGTGTCCGTTCTACCCAGTTTTATTTATTCTTATGCCCTTGTTCCGAATGATAGAAATACGCATAGTTTGATTTGCCCGTAGCCTGATTGATAGAATCACAAACAAAAAATATCCCTATGGATCGACCAGTAGAACTTGGCGATCGGGCCACCGGCAATAAATGTAATTAAGGTGATATGCTGTGCTTAGTGGCGCCCCTATCATAGAAAAACATCATCAGCTATTTAATGTCCCCATTGCTGGGGCACATACCTTCTTTATGGATGTAAAAAGACGGAACCCCACCACGCGGGCCCAAAGCAGATTGGTGGGTGTTAACGACTGAAAATATAATCTTTGGTCCCCAAAAGTTTAGCGTGCCTTCCGAAGTACGAAGAAGCGATAATTGCATCGAATTCTTCAATTTGCTCAATCTACGTGTTACGTGGCCTAATCGGTCTAAACCTAACTTAGGACCGATTCATAGGCGTAGCCAGCCAGTTTTTTAATTTTACTTTGGAGGGGGGGGGAGTTCGAACCACCAAATCCCCCCTCCCTTCGCTACGCCCATAGACCGACTAGATAATGAATGAGCCTGTCTCTCATAACACAGGCTAATCTTATATGAGAGCAGTTCATAATTTTGCTTTGTTGTGTGTTTTCTTGAACAAATTGTTATTTTTGTTATACGATTATTTAACAATGTATAACAGAAGTTACAGAAGTGATTAACTTCAGAGCGCTTGCGGTACAAAACGATCTATAATTCTCGTTCTAAACATTCTCGAGTGAAGTTGCCGCGGATCACTGTCTATTGTCAATTTAGTCGCATTGTACATCTCTCGAGTGACTTTTGTTTTTACAGATTTTATAATAATTTAATTCAAATAAATACGGAACAAAGATCAGCCGTAGAGCACATAGTGTCGGGTACTTCTGGCTACGCCCCCTACATTGTGTTCGGACCTCCGGGAACAGGAAAAACAATGACCATAGTCGAAGCCATTATACAAGTAAGTATACTAGCAGGGGTTACCAACCTTTACCCTGTGTGCCCCATCCAACGGTCATGGTCGCCACTGACCTAGAGTAATGTCAGTAAGTTGTCATTTAGAACTGTCAGATATGGTTGAGCAATGGCCCATAGTCACTGACGTCCAAGAAGCTTATACCTCCCTCAAATGGAGATTGCACGGCCATATGTCATAGTGAAGATTGAAAAAAGGTCCTTACGGCTTATTGCAACCTCTTTCTTTAGTGTTACAATACGTGTTCGTCGTTCGTTTGTTCGTGAGAAACGAAAACGTATTGTAAAACGAAAAGAAAGAGATAGCAATAAGCCGTAACGTCACTAAAGAGTCTTTTTCAATCTTCACTTACTTACTAGGCGTGCAACCTCCATTGTGGATATAAGCTTCTTGCTGACGTCCATTATACAAGTACGCTGGACAGGCTAATGACAGCAATTTTTTGTGCCGATTTGAAAATCGCCATATTGGCCCTGAGAGCAGTAGATTCTATACAATGGCAGTAGTGAGTGTACGTGGAACTAATTAGTTCAAAGTACGCTCACTGCCGTATAGTAGAATCTACTGCTCTCAGCGCCAATATGGCGATTAATCAGCGTACTTGTATAATGTACGTCAGTGCCCATAGTACTCATATCTGACAGTTCTAGATGTCAATATAGGTATAGGTCAGAGGTGCCCAAAGGTCGATCGCGAGAGGTTTTAAGGTCGATCGCCAATGATAAGAGATTTGACATTATGTACCCAATGTAGTTTTGTTAATGCATTATTATTAACAAAACTACATTGCATATGTTAATGTTCAATTTTTTTTCTTGTTAAATATTTGGTAGGTTAAATGGCCAAAATGTCGATCTCTTATAGGTCTTGGTATACGTCATAGATTATAGGTAAGGTCACTTTGTTGTTTTTTCACATTACGTGTTATAGTGTCCGGACACGAAAGTGGCGGCGGCCGAGCGGTGGCGGGGCGGCGCGGCAGCGGAGCGGCGGCGGGGCGGGGCGATGAGAACGTGGGCACGAAACAGCGGTCGGTCAGCCGCGCTAGTAGTGTTGTGACAGATGGGCTAAATACCATTAAGGGCCCGTGGACCTACCGATTTGACCTACTGGTAGGACCACGGTATACCACTAAAGTAACTTCTTATTTTTTTTTATTTCTATTGATGTGTCAAATGTGATGTTGCTATGGAAACAATTTCTTGTTAAATCAATACCGAAAAATATTCAAAGGACGAAATATATCCTATGTCTAAAAATTTTATTTAGTTCGAAAAAATGGTCTAAGTATAGGCGTTAACTAGTTTCAAAACCGGATTCTTTGCTCATCTTGTGTTTTTAAATGATGTCCAAGATGCCGACATCCATACTGAATAAATAGGTACTACCTAGTAATCAAACAGACACTATTATATTATTCAACACAACACTACTGTAATCGCGGGCTACCAAATCCAACTAGTTTGTTCATTTGTTTTCGTCGCTCTCCTCCCGCCCGTGCATCGCTCGTCGCCCCGCGCCGCCACCGCCCGTTTCGTGCGCGTCTCCATACTGTGCCATACTGTTGAATGCATCGCCGCCGCTCCGCTGTCGCGCCGCCCCGCTGCCGCTCCGCCGTCGCAGTTTTCGTGCCCGGACACTTACATGTATACTATTCATATTACTGTGCGGTTGCAGCCTTGTTGCAGCGTAATTTAGTCACTAAACTCTACAGCACGACTATTGCCTAACTAATGTGAAAATACTCTTATAAAGGGTGTAAAAAGACCCTCAACGAAACACGTATTCCACCCATCATCAGGATCATTTTTGTCTTTTAGACTATACCTGGGAAATCAATAGCTATGAAGTTATTGAAGTTCAAAGTAAAAAAAATAAAGATTTATACGAAAACTAATTTTATACGTTATTTCCTAATTTTTGTCTAAAGAAACTTTACAAAATTTTAAGTACATTATTCGTAACAAACAATGGCTTCAAAACGTCATGTTTTAATGTATCTCATGCGCACGCACATAAACGTTGCCTTTCAACTCGGCCGCACGCGGCTGTGTAGCACGCACTCGCAGGCGCGGTCTGTTGTACGCGTTACATTGCGTGGTAATGTTTGCAATGCTTTTTTAACACCAAAAATGAAAATTATTTCCAGCAATAATTTTGAACAAAATTATTGTGATGATTTGATGGGCAGAATAAGTAGACCTCGGCTTCGTTAAGGCTGGCCCCAGACCTACCGGTTCCATTTCTTTGCTTTGCTGTTCTACCATGGACCGCCGGCCAAGAGGCTCATTTTCAATCTATCGCATATTTTGACCTGACCACATTGGCAAGATAGCCATTAGTTTGGTGTTATCAAATATCGTCGTCTGGGGTGCGATGAGAAGTTTTAGTTTTCGTTTTAAAAAAAAACTGCTGTTTTATACAAAAATTAATAACGAAATTATCAAAATGTATGAAACAATTCATTTTTTTCGCGAGTTCAGATTTGGTCCCATAGTAAAAGTTGTTCAGTTTTATTATGGTCCCTATCTACCATATTCAGTTTTATAGGGCTTTACCAAACATCTTGTATAAATAAGCGATCGAGTTATTTTTAGCGATCGGAGTCCATGTTCAGGGTGGCATATCGCCTAAAAGCTTCCTACTTCGCAATCCAGGCGATGATATTTGATAAAACCAAGCTAATGGCTATCTTGCCAATTTGGTTTAGTCCCAAAATGCGATAGATTGAAAATTACCCTGGTTGACCGGCGGTCTTTCAAGCAAGGTAGCACAGCAAAGCAAAGAAACGGAACCGGTAGGTTTGGGGCCAGCCTGAAGGTCTTTTTACACCTGTATATTCTCCGTGAATACCTAACGCCGAAATGTTTGATTTTCGCAGCTTGTATTGAAAAAGGCAAAGAATCGTGTATTAGTGTGCACGGATTCGAATATGGCCGCTGACCACATCGCCCTCATGCTTCTGAAGTTTAACAAACAGCTACATATTAACAACTTCCTCCTTCGCGCCAACTCTCGTAACAGGGAATGGTAAGATTTCATACTAACTTTAGACGAACTTGTTTTATGCAAATCACAATCTAAATTTTGCTTTTCATACAAAAAAAAACACAAAACACAGTGAGATATCACTATATATCTACCTCAGATCAAATTAAAAAGAAAGATGGAGCGTTGCGAACAATGAAGTGAGGCCGGTTTTTGATGGTACATGTCTGCGTACGAGGGGGCGGGCGGGGGCTGGGCGGCAGGGTTTTATTTGTAAAGCCAAGGCGTAGTTTTGTTACACGTGTGTGCGTGAACTGTGTATGGACACGGCCAAGGCGTAGTTTTACAGGCCTCACCGCTTCGTTCGGAAGACTCCGTCTTACTTTTTTTATTTGGTCGGAGATATCTACTATAAAGCACTATCCCACCCAACTAAATCTGAACAGATCCTTTACTACAAATTGTATTGTGCAAGAGATAAAAATGCTCTTTTTTAAGTTAACCTCTAAACAAACCTTTCAATATAATTATATGTACTTCAATGTTGACCTACATAACTTCCTGTTCACTTATATTTTAACTTTTAACATACTTTAAAGAAATTGTGGTATAGCACATTCGGTAATGAAAATAGCTTAACACTTAGGATTACGTCGTAGCAACTTTTTACTATCAAATTGCAAGTAATTGATAATTGTCTTGCTTTTTCATATTTTTCATAATTTTTATATGTTCAGTCAGACCCTTAAGGGTGCACCGAGCGTCCACTAGCGCCGCCAATCAAGAAAAAATCATTACAACGAAATAACTATGTTTAACAAAATTCTGAAACATATAAAAACTAATAATAGTTATAAACTATTTTTGTATGCGTTTTTTTCCTGGTTTAAATGTGTTTGTGTAGTTAAAACCTGGATTAACGCCTAAAGTGGCCACTTTAGGCGTTAATCCAGATTTTAACCACACGAACGCATTTAAACTTAGAATTTTACGCATACAAAAATAGTTTATAACTAATACTAGTTTTTATATGTTTCAGAATTTTGTTAAACATAGTTATTTCGTTGTAATGATTTTTTCTTGATTGGCGGCGCTAGTGGACGCTCGGTGCACCCTTAATAAAAAAAAAAAAACACGACTGCCCTGCTAAACAAACTATAGCCAATAGGGTATTTTCCAAATTATTTAAAACTGCTTATATTTAAAGATTGAGACGAACGATTTAACAGAAAAATATTAAAAGTATAATTAATGTCTTTTTTCTTCATTAAACCAATTAATGTTAAATTATTTTTAAATATTTTTGAATTTACCGCCAAAACGCTCGGTTCGACGACGTCTACTGTGTGACGTCATCTTTGTGTAAACAATAGAGTAAATTGTTACACAGACTACATAGGTGTTCAAATTGTTTACACAAAGTTGACGTCCCATAGTAGACGACATCGAACCGAGCGTTTTGGCGGTAAATTCAAAACCATTAAAAATAAATTAGACTTTAATTGTTTTAATAGAGAAAAAATACATTAATTTATTTATTTTTATTTTTCTGTTAAATCGTTCGTCCCAAGCTTTAAATTTAAGCAGTTTTCAAAAAATTGGAAAATACCCTATTGTTATTTAACAAAAGTTAATGCCACTTGTTATTTAACAAAAGTTAAATAACAAGTGGCATTGCAGTCGGGGGACCGTTTTGTGGAACAATTTTTAATCGAAGAGGTCCCCCGACTGCAATGACATTTGTTATTTAACTTTTTACTTTGTTTTTAGCAAGGCAGTCATGTTTTTAATTGTTTTTAAAATATTTATTTTTATTTCACTCATTTTAGTGACAAATTATATTTTTTTTGAAATGTGCTCATTAAGGCCTTTCATTTGATGCCCATATTGTAATAATTGAAGAAAAAAATTTTTTTTTCACATTTGAAAATGGCGTCATACAGTCGCCATATTGACTTTTTTCAAAAAAAATATAGCCAGTGTCACTCGGAATGATGTAAGGATTCTAAAATACCCCATACATCCAAATCTGTTGAGCCATTTGGAAGTTATGGTGGAATAAAGAAACTCACATACCCACAAACATACATGAACCCTGAACACATAATATACACTCTTTTTGCTTTGGGCAGTCGTGTAAAAAATGGTTCAGCAGCTTTAAGTCTTGTAATTTTGTTGTTAAAGATGTTCCTCGCTGTGGTATCTTTATTATTATTTTAGTAAAACGCGAACTCTTCAGACTACCTAATAACACAAAATAGAGAGTATAGAGACTAAAGAAGTTAAGCTCCCGCGTGTTTATGAAATACATCCCCAAACTCGGGTGTCGCGCTAGGGTTGTTAACTCTTACTTACTAATCAAACCACAAAGTAAATGTGGTAAAAACGTGTGATGCACAACACAAGTCGTATGATTATTTCTGTGTCTAATAATAACTATAATTACACAGGAACGTGATGCCGGCCGAGCTGCACGCAGTCTCGAACGGCACTAGCTACGACAATTTCTATTCGGTGAACAACCACGATGTCAGTACCTACAGGATTGTGGTCACCACATTGTCGCATTCTGCTAAATATTCATCGTAAGTATATTATTATTATTTATTGACATTTATCAGTTATTTATGATTATGAGTTAGTTTATAATACAACATTTTAGGTGAAAATTTCACACTTAGGGCTGTTTCATTTCATAAGTTCCTGGTAGCATTTTGTCTTCTGGGTTTTACTTGAAAATGAGACTCTGAAATTATCTATTGATTATGTCTGTCATAATTAGAAACCGGATTATATGCAACGTAAAAAGCCCAAAATATGAATGCGAATATGCAAGAAAAATAGCTAAAATATGTATGAAAATCCATAAAAAGGGCCAAATTATGCATAATGAAATAATGTACATGTAATAATAACAAATGCATATGCAATATGCATTTGCATATAATCCGGCCTGTTGTGAATCTAAACTGGCCCTTAGTAAAGCATAATGCAGGTTGATGACACGACTAGCGAATTTCCTCTTTATTGCGCGCTCATCGCCGGTTACCTAACACTGGAATGACGTGTTTTTTAAACCAAAAAAAATACCTTCCAAGTGCCCTCAGAAAACTGCTGAAATGCTGTGAGCAGTATGCTGTGACCCACGGCCTCAGGTACAATGTTAAAAAAACGGAAATCATGGTTTTTAAAACGCGACATAAAATAATTTCTGAAATTCCACCTGTGAAAATAAATGGTACACAGCTAAAAAGAATTTCCAGATTTAAGTAACTGGGACAGTAAGCCACTGAAGACCTTTCAGATGATACTGATATGGAAAGGGAGCGCAGGGCCTTGGCAGTAAGATGCAATATGCTGGCTCGCAGGTTTGCACGATGTACTAAAGAAGTAAAAGTGACTTTATTTAGAGCTTATTGTCAATCATTTTACTCGTGCAGCCTGTGGGTCAAGTATACACAAAAGTCTTACAATGCCCTGCGTATCCAGTATAACAATGCATTCAGGATACTGTTGGGGTTGCCGCGATTCTGTAGCGCGTCAGGCATGCTCGCCGAGGCCCGCATTCAAGGCTTTTATGCTATAATGCGCAACAGAATAGCCTCACTGATGCACAGAGTTCGCTGCAGCACCAACAGCCTCCTGACTGTGACCGCTGTGACGGTCCAATACTGAGGCACTGGGTCACTGTACATATGACCCGTGTATCAGCCAAATAAAATTGTTCTAGCCCTATTGTTACTAACATAGTTATGTAAGTTTTTATTTTACTAACAAATATGGACTCTGTCTGAATTAATTAAATAAATAATAATAATGAAAATGTACATATGAACCAAAAACACAGAAATCTGACGAATCGTATTTCGATTACTAAGTTGGTTATTTCGCTGGTTCTAATCAACTGATCGGCACATAGTTTGACTTCAATCGAATCGATCTCTGAGTCAATGGTAGGATAATTTTGCTGATTTAAAAATTGTCCACCAATCGATGCACTACCGTCAACTGGGCGCTAGTGTAGATGTAGACCTGTCATTTTGTTGTTTAATATGTTTTTGCTGTCAAATTTTGGATAAGTATTGGAAGCGAATTTTCATAAATAAAAATTTTTGTTACAACACATTTTTTTTTTCTTCAATCTTTTCGTTTACTTAGCTTCCATAATAATAATTATGATTACCAACTATTTTTGGTTATAATCGAAAAATAACCGGGAACCTAACCCATATGTATTTGTTTGCTTTTGTACCTAATAGAAGAAGTCGACACCTACTTTGTTAACCAAATTTGTAAACGTAAATAAACATTTTATTATTATTATTTTATTATTATTATATGGTCTGTGGTACACGTACAAAAGTTCTCCATTTACAGTAGCGTCACCGAGCGGGTTTTTTTTATCCTGCAACTGTAATACCGCCTCCTTCCACAGCCCGCGAAGCCAGCAAATGCACAAGCTGCAGATGACGCACCTGTTCATAGACGAGGCGGCGCAGGCGTCGGAGCCGTCGGCGCTGATCCCCATCACGGGGCTGCTGGCGCCCGGCGGCCGCCTCGTGCTGGCCGGCGACCCCCAGCAGCTGGGGCCCGTGTGCCTGTCGCGCGAGGCCAGCGCGCGCGGCCTCGGTGAGTACCGACCGTGTACCTAGTGTGTGTCTATAGATGTAGCGGCGACCCCCAGCAGCTGGGGCCCGTGTGCCTGTCGCGCGAGGCCAGCGCGCGCGGCCTCGGTGAGTACCGACCGTGTACCTAGTGTGTGTCTATAGATGTAGCGGCGACCCCCAGCAGCTGGGGCCCGTGTGCCTGTCGCGCGAGGCCAGCGCGCGCGGCCTCGGTGAGTACCGACCGTGTACCTAGTGTGTGTCTATAGATGTAGCGGCGACCCCCAGCAGCTGGGGCCCGTGTGCCTGTCGCGCGAGGCCAGCGCGCGCGGCCTCGGTGAGTACCGACCGTGTACCTAGTGTGTGTCTATAGATGTAGCGGCGACCCCCAGCAGCTGGGGCCCGTGTGCCTGTCGCGCGAGGCCAGCGCGCGCGGCCTCGGTGAGTACCGACCGTGTACCTAGTGTGTGTCTATAGATGTAGCGGCGACCCCCAGCAGCTGGGGCCCGTGTGCCTGTCGCGCGAGGCCAGCGCGCGCGGCCTCGGTGAGTACCGACCGTGTACCTAGTGTGTGTCTATAGATGTAGCGGCGACCCCCAGCAGCTGGGGCCCGTGTGCCTGTCGCGCGAGGCCAGCGCGCGCGGCCTCGGTGAGTACCGACCGTGTACCTAGTGTGTGTCTATAGATGTAGCGGCGACCCCCAGCAGCTGGGGCCCGTGTGCCTGTCGCGCGAGGCCAGCGCGCGCGGCCTCGGTGAGTACCGACCGTGTACCTAGTGTGTGTCTATAGATGTAGCGGCGACCCCCAGCAGCTGGGGCCCGTGTGCCTGTCGCGCGAGGCCAGCGCGCGCGGCCTCGGTGAGTACCGACCGTGTACCTAGTGTGTGTCTATAGATGTAGCGGCGACCCCCAGCAGCTGGGGCCCGTGTGCCTGTCGCGCGAGGCCAGCGCGCGCGGCCTCGGTGAGTACCGACCGTGTACCTAGTGTGTGTCTATAGATGTAGCGGCGACCCCCAGCAGCTGGGGCCCGTGTGCCTGTCGCGCGAGGCCAGCGCGCGCGGCCTCGGTGAGTACCGACCGTGTACCTAGTGTGTGTCTATAGATGTAGCGGCGACCCCCAGCAGCTGGGGCCCGTGTGCCTGTCGCGCGAGGCCAGCGCGCGCGGCCTCGGTGAGTACCGACCGTGTACCTAGTGTGTGTCTATAGATGTAGCGGCGACCCCCAGCAGCTGGGGCCCGTGTGCCTGTCGCGCGAGGCCAGCGCGCGCGGCCTCGGTGAGTACCGACAATGCTACCACAGAATAGATATAATTACTACCGTACAGAAAGGGCACTCTCCGCTCCGCCCCACAATCGATTACCTCACCCCACCGCGCGAGTTCGTGTGCCGAATCATATGCTGTCGTGTTTGTCAAATGTCAACTTATTTTGATACTAGCTTCCGCCCGCGACTTCGTCTGCGTGGATAGTATTTTGTCTATCCCTCGGGAACAGTTCCTTTTTTCGGGATGAAAGGTACCCTATGTCCTTCTGTGTACCCCTGACAACGTGTGTGTAAAATTTCATGATGATCGGTTCAGTAGTTTAGACGTGAAGGCGTAACAAACAAACAAACAAACGGACTTTCGCATTTATAATATTAGTAAGGATTCAAAGCAATGCGTCGTAAACTTTATTTACCAAAAAGTTCGAATTATGAATTGAACGCCACTCATACAGTACAAACTGCACGGTAACCCGATGTAATTAATCATTCTACAGAAATCCTACTATAAATAAATGTGAAATCACGCAATCAACTTGACACAAAAAATAATTATTTAAACTTAATAACTAAGTTAATTATTAATATACAACGTGTTAAAAACCAAAGGCATAAATAGGGTAACATGCAGTGGCGTGCACTCCATACATGCAAATAAGCACTGCATACCCTGTAGTCCCATAAATATATGACCCTAATTCCCTACCCTATTATTTGTAAACTACTTGTGTTATGAGTTATGATATGACCCATCATCGTGCACAGGCACTTCTTCAGCTTTCCGTGTCTATTAGTTTAAGCGCCATCTATTTGTGGTTTTTAAAACTAATTTCACTTAACTTTAACCAAAAATCTCAAGAACCAACGATCGGCCGGGCGACAGAGGCGCCAATTATTTACCGCGTGTCCATAAGCAGTACTACGGGCTGCTTCTTTTTCATAGAACGAATCTCGTGTAGTACACATCAAAAGTGTGACTGTGTGCGTGAAAATGTATGCCCGTGTTTATGTTTTGGAGGCACTGCTTATTTGCAACCCGACCGCGTCATGATTGCATTGCAGAGAGAGAGTAGCGTTTTTTTAGTTTGCCCTTGCATTTGCGGTTAGTTTTGCTTTGTTTTGATTGTTTTTCTTGGCGCAAGTAATTGACTATTTTATGTTAAGTACCTAAGTAATTATTTCGTTAATTTACTGTGAAAAATTCAATAATTTACATGCGAGACCTATGCTGGCAAAGTTTGTTTAAATAAATCAAAAATTGCCGCTTTATCGAGGTTACCTTTTGAGGATAAAGTTCAATTAAATTGATTGTAAAGGGAAGATGCGTTTGGTTGGGTTTAAAAAAAATGGTAGGTAGGTTATGAATGCCCCTCGTTCTTTTCATAAAAAGTTTTATTATACTTAATTATAACTGGTTAACAGCTTGTGTACGTACACACAAACCAATTGTATTGTTTTCAATGCATTTTGTTTTCCAATCAAGATGATAAAAATGTTTGGATTTCTTTCAGTATAGGTTGGTAGATACCGAAACAGTGATAAAATTGGTATATTTTTTATCCGTGCCTACCCTGTCTAAAATCTCTGAGCACGCCACTGGTAACATGCATACAAACCCGAAACCATGAAAACCACCACTTTATAGAAAATATAATCTTTTCATGATAAACTGCAAAGTAGCAACCCTAGACCTAAATTGTGTTTTGATTTTGCCCATCAATGCGATTGATTTATTAAAAACAATAGTCTGTTTGCGTCTAGACTGTCACTTTGTAGTTTTCCACATAAATGAAAAACAATATTTTACGGGTCACTGAAACATTCTGTATATTGTAGATTGACTGACTAGTTTTGCTTTAATACATTTACTTTCGCAGGTAAATCCCTTCTGTTGCGCCTGAAAGAGACATATCAAAATTTATACGAAGACAATCCTAACTACATCACCATGTTGGTTAAAAACTTTAGATCAGATCCCGACATATTGATGCTACCGAACGAACTGTTTTATGGAAATAATTTGGAGGTAGGTACTTGAAAAACATTAAACAGGTGTTACTTGTTACGCTTGATCACAAAAAAAAACTTATCCACCCCTCACCTTTAATAGGCATGATGACTATTTTTTTATTTTATGTTACATAAATTACCTCTCAAAAAAAAGAAACATTAGTAAAAGAATAATTTTGCTGGCATGAAAACTGCCCTACTCTAAAAGTATAATATTTTACGATTTTTCTTAGTATTTCGTTATTTTATTCATTAGTCATTACCCTATTGTATAGAAAATATTAAACAAAATATCTTAAGGAATCTACAACGTAAATTCCTTCTAAAACTCGGGAACAGGCAAGTATAGCTAGCCAATCCGTGTTTTACGGTAGTTGCCAAAGTACAGTCTATCTCTATACTAACATTTATTAAAATTACGTCTTATGAGTAAAGACGTGAAAAACAGATAGCATTTTTTGGCATTTCTTATAACTGGATAACTAAACAAATGTGTTAGTTATCCAGTTATAAGAAAATGTCCCCTGCTAGATTTTGCGTTTGCGCTACGGGTGGTTTATAAAGGACACTTTGTACTAAGACCACATTTTAACCAATCCATACAGTTGTTAAACGCCTTTGATGTTGGACGATGCCGCCGCGTGCCGCCGCCCGTGTAGGTACTTACGCAATCAGCCGCAGATGTGCAAGGGTTGTCAAAATAGAAAATAAATGTGATTAATAAGTAATTATTTATTTACAAGTACTTGGGTAAGGCCGTAGATTTTTCTACTTTATAACATAAAGTAACATAGGCATTTTATGTTTCGGTATCATAAAGGTAACATTAAAGCAACATAATTTATTGTAAAGCTGCGAACATAACAGAATATTAAGTGGCACTTTACAAAAATAATTCGCTATAACATTTCAATGGAACCAATTATATCCTTAAAGATATATTTTTTTTTAAATCAGTTTACAAATTACAGAATTCTGTGGTAAGTAGGTAACAAACAATAAAAAATAATGCAACATAGAACATATTTTTTTTGAAGTTGGTTATTTATAATCAACATTATATTTTCAACATATATTTATACCTAAAATCTTTATATTGTTTTAGGCGCGTATTTGTACAGTGTAACACAAGGCGGAAAGTGTTTTATTAAGTATACGGATCAAGTGTACACCATTATAATTATGTATAATAATTATAAGATTACACCTATTAAACGATAGCGACATAAAAGATTTTTAAAATGGTCGCTCGCAATGCGTGATTTATTCGGTCGCGTCACTCGCGTCGCGTAGTCGGCCCTCCGCGGTCGAGTATCCAAACTCGGCGAGTTTGGGCACCGCGAGCCGCGCCGCCCGAACCCCCTCGAGACCCCCTCCGTTGCTCTGCGCAAGTACATTCGTTTTTCAACTGTAAGAATTTGTTAAACTGTGGTAAGACCCAGGGGGGCTACTCAAATGGCCACTTTTCTATTCGTTCGCTAACTTAAATCTTAAAAATAAGCAATTAATGATCAAGTCAGACGTCGCAAGTTTATGTAAATCACAGACATTATTGTATTGTACTGAATTGACAAGCTTACGACACGTTATTTTGGTGTTTATGGCTTATTTTTAATCTTTAAGTTAGCGAACGAATAGAAAAGTGGCCATTTGAGTAGCCCCGCAGACCCGTCACAGAAATTAATATTCATCATTTCTACAAAACTTCTCGTGGGGTTGATCAGACCATCAAACTGAACAACTTTCATTATAGGACCAACCTTGGAATCGCGAAAAAAATCAGCTGTTTGATACATTTTTTCGTGATTTCGAGGTTGGTCCCATAATGAAAGTTGTTCAGTTTGATGGTCTGATCAATCCCACGAGAGGTCTTGTATTAACTAAAAATAACCTTGTATATTTGCACGGCCAGCAATCGAACCCGGGACCTCTTGCGTGGTAGACTGGCATGTTGACCACTGCATCACGTAGGTCTTCAATAGATTTAAATATCCGTTTCTTTTTAGGCACTAGCTAAACCAGATACGTTGAGTAAAAAAAGCATCTTGGGTCTGCCAGGCGGCGAACGAGCTATAGTTTTTCACGCCGTGAATTCTATGGAGCAGCGTATGGGGAAAGCTCCAAGGTATGTAAAATGTTCTGTATTTTTTTTATAGCTCATTTCCTTAAGTTCTTGAAAGTATTTGTTTTTTCACTAACGAAAACTTCTTAATGAAGCTAGTTGAGTTATAATATTAACATTGCTACTTGCGGATTACTTCATCTCACTAAGAAAATTGAAATAAGACAGAACTGAACCAAAAAAAACGAAAAAAAATGTTTATATATAGGTAGTTAAAAATATCAGCTTTATAGTCATGTGCAGCAATTAATTTGGTTCAAAATGATGTATATTTTTTCAGTTATTTTAATGAAAGAGAACTGGAAATGTTGAAGAGGTATGTTAAGGCTTTGCTCAATAACCACGCCGTGCAACCAGACGACATTGGCATCATAGCTCCTTATATTCGACAGGTTAGTACATTGTTTTTTACTGGTATATTTTTTTAAGAGTTTGTATATTATTATACTATACAGTCAACAGCACCTAGGTTTCATAAAACATAATTTTATGCTTAAGTTGTATACTTTTGTTGCTGAGGTTAAGTACTATCCCCGTCAATTGGTAATGCGCCTGGCGGCCATGATTTTAACCTCAAAAACAAAAAACAGTTGTATTTTTTTTTTACCTAGACCCTTTCTTATTGAAAATAATAATTCAATAATCAATATATTAGATTACCTATTAGAATTTTCTTGTTTCATGACATTTTTAGTTGCGGATCACGTCAACGTGGATGTTAATGTGACAAGGTTCCAGCGCATTACCAATTGACGGGGATAATAGCTTTCGCAAGGGTCGGTCATGGGATGGGTGACTAACAATTTACTCGAGCTCCTTCGTGCTTCGGAAGGCACGTTAAGCCGTTGGTCCCGGCTGCATTTGAAGTCGTTAACACCCACCAATCCGCATTGGGTCCGCGTGGTGGGTTATAGCTTATAGCATAGCACATCCTCTTTATCCAACCATAAGGATGGCCTGACTTTCCTCTATAGCCCAGGCAGTGAGGACATTAAAAATGGCTGATGGTCATTCATAATTTGACAATAATGTATCTGTCAACCAAATGACAGCTGTCAATGCCAAATTGAACTCGAATTGACATTTCGTTTTATTAATTTCGGAAAAGCAAAGGAATTGTTGTATAAGCAGCGACGTTTTCACATTAATTTCATAATGACTTTTCTGCCTTTTGAATATATGGCTATGCCTATTGAATGCATGCGTGCATGCCTACTGATAGATAACGGAACATGTTAGATGTTTCCGTAGTGTTTCCATATCAAAATTATTTATCTAATATTAAGCGACGAACGCGAATGATGTTCTGTTGTAAATCCACCGACACGCGTCAAATTCACAGGTGTATAAGATGAAAGCGTGGTTATTGGATGAAAAGCAGGACAAAATAGAAGTGGGCACCGTGGAAGCGTTCCAGGGGAAGGAGAAACGCGTCATTCTGGTGTCCACCGTGCGCGCCAACTGTAAGCTGCTCGACTACGACGCTAAGTACGGGCTCGGATTCTTAGTAGATGATAAAGTAAGTACCTTGACATTAAACGCGCCATTCTGGTGTCCACCGTGCGCGCCAACTGCAAGCTGCTCGACTACGACGCTAAGTACGGGCTCGGATTCTTAGTAGATGATAAAGTAAGTACCTTGGCATTTAAAGTGTGAAATAAACCTCAACATTCTAAACAAACATACCCCAGCTAACTTGCGAAAATAAATTAGTTATTTCATGTTTTTCAATTCATTTTTTGACAGTTGCATAGGTACGTCATTTATACTTAAATGGTTACTCAATAATAAGCTAGTAACTTTATCAAATCGTTATTAATTATTAAAAATTTATTTCGTAATCTATGTGTGGAAAATGTTTTAGTTGTATTTTATAAATGATTATTTTAATAAAGAGGGTGAAGATTGTTTACCAAATAAGACAAGCAATACAAACAAACCGCCCATACTTAACCTCAAAGTACTTTTTTATTGCACGTTTTATGAATATCATTGATACCTATACAGGGTTATTTGTAAAACACCAATAACCTCGCAGGAGTAGATTACCAACATCATAAACAACAAAACTTGTTCTACGACTTTGATAATTCGTTAGGTTTTAAAAAAATATCATTTTAATTTACCGTTCGTATGTTCATAACTCTACGCGCGGCGCGCGGCGCGCCTGGTGCGCGCGACCCGCCCGCCCCGCCGCCCGCCCCACCGCCATCCATAGACGTAAAAAGTGTCGAACAGTACAATAAAAACTTGAAAATTTATTTATGATGAATGTATTGAGTTATGATAAAAGTCGTAGGACAAATGTTGTTGTTTATGATGTTGGTAATCTACTCTTGCGAGGTTGTTGGTGTTTTAAAAATAACCCGTATTGTCCAAGTTGTATTTATGGTGGTGGAATAATTGCGAAAAATGCGCAAAGTTTTGTTTTTCTTGTGGAGTAGATATAAGCTTGATCGGTCCAAAACGAATGCTAAAAACTGCCTGAACTGACTTTTGTTTGTTAAAAAGAAAACGGGGACAACATTAGTTTTAAAGTTGTTATAGTATAGTTTTTATTTGAAAACATATAATGATTGTTCACTGGATTGTCAACTGCGCATCGCGAATGAATGTGATTTATTATAAGGTACATTATGTATTGGGACCAAATTATTAAAAGATGTGCTTTGAAGATAATTATATTATTGCTTAGACAAACTTAACATTAACAATAATTGTTTTTGTACTTTCAGAGGTTTAACGTGGCTTTAACTCGAGCCAAGGCGAAAATTATTATAGTGGGCAACCCTGCGTGCTTGACCAGAGATGAGAAATGGCGTAAATACATGTCTTTGTGTGAGGAGTTCGACTCCTACTTCGGCAAGAAAATACAACAGCTAGAAAGAAACTCAAACTTACTGCACGAAATTGCCCGTATTAGGTTTGATAAATGTCGAATCACTGAAGAACTGAATTTGATGAAAAAGAAGAAAACCAAAGGTATTGAATAATAACAACTCTTCACCCATCTTTGATACTATTTTCTTATATTTGAGTTTTTAATCATTATTTTACTCTTTACTTTTATGCTATCTTGTTAAAATTAATCATTATTATAATAATTATTTCTTGTAAGTACAACACTATTTCTTAAGAAGGCGATGAAAAAGAAGAAAACTAAAAGTATTGAATAATAACAACTGTTCTCCCGTCTTTCATTCTATTTTCTTATAATAATTTTTAACTCTATACTTTCTTGTTACAATTAATCATTTTA
This sequence comes from Agriphila tristella, assembly GCA_928269145.1. Lineage (NCBI taxonomy): Eukaryota > Metazoa > Arthropoda > Insecta > Lepidoptera > Crambidae > Agriphila > Agriphila tristella. Next base: position 17,985,001 of record OV743443.1, on the reverse strand, counting down.
TTATTTCTTGTAAGTACACTTTTAAACCATTTCTAAACAACGTTTTTCTTCTCTTTGACCGCGATAGAGCGCTGCCACTTTTACATGGCAATATAGAGTAGATTTGCCAACTTACGTTCGGATCGTAAAAGTTTGAGCGATTTTTACAACGCCGCCGCCGCCTTTAGTGCGCCAGTGAGTGAAGCGATTGCACACTTAAACGATCAATTTTCGCATCAATTCAGCATGACATTCGGCTACCAGAAAATATCACTATTGAACTTGTTACGGTTTAACATCAAAGGGAGACATTGAGTAATTTTCCCAAGTGCACAAATTAGAGACGTAGTTTTAATGATGCATAATGTAAGAAGTGCCTAATAAACAGTAATTATTGTTACTGAAATATTTTTTGAATTTTTTATAATATGGACTTTATATTTTAGACGAGTTTATTATTAGAGTCTGTCTAAAAAGTCAGTTTACCTGAGAAATTATTAAATTATTAAAAAAAACTTATACTGGTAACCCTGTCGGTGCTGTCAAAATTCTAATAGTAAACATATTTTTTTATTTATTTATTTAGATGGGTATTGGTGGGGTGGTTGGGGATTTAGGTGGGTAAAAAAAATATTTTTGAAATATCCCATGTAAACTGACTTTTTAGACAGACGTTAATAAGGTTTTGATGTTTTTGTGTATTGAATCGGCTGCTTATTTTACTGCTGACTTGACAATATCCTCCGAAGACCCACCATTAATATGACAATAGATTTTTTACAAATAATCATTATCGTGAAAGGCGAGTATGGGTGCGAAAGTGGCGCCATTATCTTCAGAAATGACAGTCGCTAACTACATCATTAAGTACAAACTATTAAAAACCGGCCAAGTGCGAGTCGGACTCGCGCACGAAGGGTTCCGTACCGGAAAAAAATCTCGTTTGTTGTATGGGAGCCCCCTTTAAATATTTATTTCATTTTGTTTTTAGTATTTGTTGTTATAGCGGCATACATCATCTGTGAAAATTTTAACTGTCTACCTGTTGTCGTTATTAATATTGAACAAAAAACGGCAAAAAAACACGTTTGTTGTATGGGAGCCCCCCTTAAATATTTATTTTATTCTATTTTTAGTATTTGTTGTTATAGCGGCAACAGAAATAATAATTAATAATAATAATATTTTTTTACATGAAGTTAACAAACTGCGGCTATATATGGTTAAAATAAGTGTCAAAACTATTTGGTAATTCCCCTGACCTTCATGCTAGGATAACCTGTGTTACAAAAGTCAGTGGTTCGGCTCTTTACATAATTATTTGAATTAAACGGTACATATACATAAATACATCATATGTGAAAATTTCAACTGTCTAGCTATCACGGTTCATGAGATACAGCCTGGTGACAGACAGACAGACGGACGTACCCTTTGGGTACGGAACCCTAAAAATTTAGATTGAAGTAAGTAGTTTATTTAAAAAGTAATACCTACTAACTGTTTAAATTTTTTCACTGTAGTTAAAGATAGCAAGAGTTCTAAACTTAGCCATTTTCGCAGCTGTACTCGCCTGCCCGACTATCGGACCGATAGAATGTGTGGTCTTTGGTAGCTTGTGACGTGTCTACTCTTGTAGGGGGGCGTCCATTAATCACGTGATGTTTTTTTGGCCAATTTTTAACCCCCCCCCCCCCCCCTCCCCCCTGGTGATACATGGTGAGGTTTTACGTTAACTCTCCCCCCCCCCCCCTCTAAATCACGTGTATTTTTTTTGGTACAAAATAATCTCAACAATTTTCAGTACGAATATGTCGCGGTGGGCGGGGAAATCGTCCTGGTAACGGTGAGTCAACAATCACACACAGTTTTCGGTTAAAAGTCACACGTTCAACGAAAAAAATTAATACACGTGATATCTCACTACACCCCCCCCCCCCCCCCCCCCGTCCCCCCTTGTGATACTTCGTGATGTTTTCAACTACCCCCCCTCCCCCTTTAGAGGCTCACGTGATTAATGCACGACCCCTAGACGAATAAAGTGAGATTATTTTTAAGGTCAAAAGTAGCCTGACATATTATGTACCTAATTTATGACCTCGTTTCTATTTTTCTCTCGTTCTTGTAAACTGAACGAGGCAAGAAGAATAGGATTGGGGAAGATATTAACTGCTCGAGTTTTGTCCAATAGTCGTATTATCGTATATTCTTAATGCCTCTATAGATGGACTGCTTGAAGCAGTCAGTGCTGACCGGCTTCAAGTGTTCGTGGTTGGGCAACGGCAGGATAATTTTGCTAATTCACAAATCGTCCACCAGTTGGCGCTCTACCACTAATGGCCGGTATACATTTTGATTAGTGTTTAGTGCGAGTGGCCCGTTTAGTGTTTAGCAAAAAACAATTACTAAACACTAATCAGAGACTGTCCGAACGTGTTTTTTGCTAAACACTAAACGAGCCACTCGCACTAAACACTAATCAAAATGTATACCGGCCATAACTTGGCGCTAGTGTAGATGTAGACCTGTCATTTTATTGTTTTCTATGTGTTTGCTATCAATTTTTGTATGTTGGAAGCGATTTTTCGTAAATATCAATTTTTCTCCCAACAGATTTTGGTTTTCTTCAGTCTTTAATTCGTTCACTGTCCAAATTCCTTATTAATTATTTATTAGTATCAACCATTTTTATATACATATAATTTAAAATAAAAGGGAAAATCGGGGATAAATGCCCATACAAAGGTCTCCAGCAGCAGTAGCGCCACCTAGCGGGATAAATTTTGTGACATCCCGCCATTTGCAATACATTCGAGTACATGTCGTTCGCAAGACGCGAACCGCAAAAACAGTTTGTTGATATTGCACTTCCCAACACAACTGGCAAACAAGATATCGACAGTGATTGCTTCGAGCAAGCACGTCTATAGAGGTCCTTAGGGATAAATTCTGCGACTGTTTCCAAAGATATTGTGCGTGGTAAACTATTTTTTAAATTATGTAATTCGAATCTGATTTAAAGTGTATGGTACCATTATTTGGAAAAAATCCAATCAAATAGAAATTAAGTGACATGTTTTATTGTACAAATAAATCAAATAAAACTATATTCTATTATCAACGATTTTATTTCTATTTCCACTCTAGTTTTCTAACTCTTCTTATTAGTTACATACTTTTTAAAGTTTAATGCTGGCACTACATATTCGCCAAGCATCGGCCCAATTTATGGTTCATTGATGCTTTGATGAAAGAACGTTTTTAAAGCATGTGTTACAAAACCGGCAACCTACGATGAATTTGCCAATATTGTGGCCAATGTGTGGAGCCGGCATAAAAACTACGTTGGTATTAATCCAAATGATCGAATTGTTGCCCCGTGGCGGATTTTCCACCCCTGCGCACGAAGTGGTAGCCCCACCGGATGGTCAGAAAGAAGACCAACTCGGACACGGTTAGTAAAGACAGGCCGACGAGCAGGCGCGCTTGGCAGCTGATCTTAGCTGAAATTGTAACAGTTATTCTGTTTATTCCACTATCAGTGTGATTCAAACGGGGCGGTTGTAAAGTACCGCTATGCGTATAGCCGTGCGTGTCGTATACCACTACTATGCGATACTGGTAAGAGACGACACGTCGGCGGTTGGCCGAGAAATTGCGGTTAGCCCAAAAAAAGTTATATTTTAAGTCGTCCGTTGTAGCATGTAGGTACAGTACAGTATATTATTTTAACAATATTCAATGGGTTTGACAAAAATCAACTCAGTTATTACAGGGCTCTATCACTCCGCGCGTAGGTATGAGAAAAGCACCTAGCGCTCGGCGTCCTCTGCGTGGTCAAAATCGGCAGGGTTGTCCGTCGCGTCCTCGGAATAACTGTAGCGCGTTTTCACAGGGTCTTACGATTCCCGCGCTTTCATTGCCGCAAGCTGCAACCCTAACGTAGGTCCGAAAAGATAGGATATATGCGATAGAAAGAGATGCAGCGTCTAGGTGAATATAGTCTTTCGTAATTAGCGCCGTACAAGCTGAATTCCACTTTATCATGTGGAGGTTAGAGTTGTTATTTATTTAAATGGTTCAGTGGAGTGCATCTTCTGTACTTGTACTATTATTTATTCTGTTGTTATTATGAGAATTGAAACAATAAGCCCTAAAAAAGTCTACCTAACTCTTCATTGACTCCTTCAGTAGGTACTATAGGTATTTGGCGCTGTCTTTGAAAAATATATTGTGTTAAAAATTCACTTGTATAGCCTGTACAGTACGAGGCATACATCTTGAAATGTTTTCGACGGAGTGGGGATAAGTTCGCGCATGTGCTCTTGTGAGCGACCAATAGCGGGCGCCCCTCTCCCGCCGCCCGCGTACCTTACCGCTACGTATATACAAAATACGCGTTCCGCGCAATCCCTACTGGATTTCGAGACTTTTGGCTCGTACTGTAACGTACAAGGCACAATCTTACCGAACGCCTCAAAAAAGCGGACGTTGATTTCAACGTTGAATTCTATGTGGTGGAGAGAGTCGTAATAGAACCGCAGAATCGTCGTGTTGTCTAAGGATACTCCAGTGCTGTAACAATAGGAATGATATAATATTACTACTTATAATAACCATTCGCGATAGAAAAGTGTAAAATCCATAAAATTATCCCTAATAAAATATAGGCATTTTGATGCGATTTAGTCGAGAAGCGAAATGCACCTGTCATAAGACTGATGCATTTTTTTCTATAGTATAAAAAACCACGTTGGGCGCCGTTACAATCATATCCAATCACAATAATCCTTACTAATATTATAAATGCGAAAGTCCGTTTGTTTGTTTGTTTATTTGTTTGTTACGCCTTCACGTCGTAACTACTGAACCGATCATCATGAAATTTTGCAGACACGTTGTCAGGGGTGCAGAAAAGAACATAGGGTACCTTTCATCCAGAAAAAACGTACAGTTCCCGAGGGATAGCAAAAAAACTATCCACGCAGACGAAGTCGCGGGCGGAAGCTAGTATTACATAAATAATGATTTTTATGTTACACACCCTGTAACCACGCTGTAACCCAACTTACAGTACAAGGCAAATATCTTGAAATCGGGTGGGGATTGCGCGGAACGCGTATTTTGGTAAGATAATACGCCGGCGACGGGAGAGGAGCGCGCGCTATTGGTCGCTCGTAAGAGCACATGCGTGAACTCCCCACTCCGTCGAAATTTCAAGATGTTTGCCTCGGTATCTAGCGTATTTACTTTGTGACAGATCACACAGTGAGTTACTCACGTATACATGGTACGGGCTAGTTTCTTCGGGTAATAGTGCTTTGTGTGGTAGGGCACCGTGGTGTGCCACTCACGCGCACAGTCCGGGACACAGTGCAGGCACAACTGGGAGTCCTGCCGCTCCTTGTCGAGGCGAGGGTCGGTCCCGCCTGGGTAGTAGTATAAAAGTTTCTCTGCAATTAGAAACAAATACTTTTCGGTAGAGGAACTCGGTGGTGCAGTGGTTTAGCGCCTGGCCGTGCGATTGCGGAGGTTAAGCATCTATCGCAAGAGTCGGTTATGGGATGGGTGATCAAAAATTAATTATCTCGAGTTTCTCCGTGCTTCGGAAGGCACCTTAAGCCGTTGCAGGCATTAACACCCACCAATCCGCATTAGGGTCCGCGTCGTGGGTTACGTTACGGTGGGCCCATTCTCCTTACCCACTCATAAGGTAGGCCTGTGCCTCAGTAGTGAGGACATTAAAAAAATTGCTGATGTTGACCTATAAGCAGCTACGTAATAGAATTTTCTTGCCCCCTGATCTTGCAACTTTTTGAAATTAATTCTGACAGAAATCGCAGTTACATTGCTGCTTTAGTAAGAACCAATGTGACAACTATCTTACTCAAAGCAGCAATGTAACTGCGGTTTCAATCAATTTCAATCGAGAATTGTTAGCAACAAGGTTACGTAGGGGCCTCAGCTGCAGGTCCACAGAAAGAATTGCACATAATAATGGCTGGTGAAAGCTCACCCCTGTACTTAGACAGGCATGCGGCAGGCTCAGAAGTGCAGGTTTTTGTCAATGGCAGATAGATGGCTTTCGGTAGCAGCGTGAACGGCAGGCAGTTGCAGAACTCGAAGATGGTGTGCCGGCGGCACTCCGTCAGACTCGGACACCATATGTAGTAACCGCCTCTGTGGTCTAGTCTTTTCCGGCAGTTAGAGGTAAGATAGCCAGTTTCTCAGTATGAGGATTCCAGGTGTAGTGCGCTTCCACCTTCGGCCTTATCGTCACTTAACATCAAGTGAGGTACCGGCCAAGCTCTATCCCGTTGAGCATTAAAAAAAAATGAAATTAGAACTGGAAGGCCCGAACCTATTTCTCCTGTTCAAAAAATAAAATTGCTAGTGATAGCTCACCCCTGTGCTTAGTCAGACAGGTAAGATGCTCAGGAGTGCAGGTTTTATCAGTGGCGTTCTGTAGCATCGTGAACGGCAGGCAGTGGCAGAGCGCGAAGATGGTGCTCTGGCGGCACTCCGTCAGACACCACGTGTAGCTGCTGAATTCATTGCGCGATTTGCTGTCCATCTGGCGGAGACGGCAGCGTCTCTGAAAAGGCAAACTTGATTTTTTAACTACCCCACCACATTGGATTGTCACCAGCTAACATCATTAGGTAATTTATAATAGTATGCTATGGGACGTAGGTAGTACTAATATCACGAAGCGTGCGATCCGGAGAGGGGAGCAGGTTGTGGCGGTATCACTCGATATCCGAAACGCTTTCAACACCCTCCCCTACTCCGTGATTAAGGAAACACTTAAATACCACCGTGTTACGGCGTACCTCAGAAGGATTCTGGAGTCGTACCTCAAAGACCGAGACGGGAGGTTATCTATGTGGACGCAGAAAGTCGGCTGGCAAGCCGGGGGTATGACGCGTGGGGTCCCGCAGGGCTCCGTACTGGGCCCTTTGTTATGGAACCTCGGTTACGATTGGGTCCCGAAGACGAGCCTCCTCTGCTCTGCCGACGACACTTTGGTCACAGTACATATATAAGTTTTTTCAAACAGTAGAGGAGCTAACGTCACTTAGGCCCTTTTGTCATTGCACTCCGTCGGATCGCTAGGGTTGGCATTTTTCGGCCGTCTTGTGGAATGCTACGCGCGAACGCTATGGAAACAACTGCGACGCGATGTCACAACCCTGACCAAAGTACTGCGAACTTTGCTTAGAGCTCTTAGAGTGACGTCAGCCGTCAAATTCGAACGTTTCCATGGAGCTCTCATACTGTTTGAAAAACTTATATATGTACTGTGCTTTGGTCATGGCGAGGGGGCAAGATTATTGGGAGGCGAGGCGACTGGCTGACGTGGTAACCCAGCTGGTCATGGAAAGGATACAGTTTATAGGGTTGGAGGTCATTTTTTATGGTCCCAGGAGAGGGCCCTTTAACATTAAATACCTGGGGGCTCATCTTGGACTTTGGCGCTTTACGGAACACTTCCGTCAGCTGGCGCCCAGACTAGAGCGGGTGACGATGGCATTAGGGCGGGTTTTGCTGAATATTGGCGGCCCGAACGTCAGCTGTCGCAAGCTGTTTGCAGGGGTGGTGCGCAGCATGGCCCTGTACGGGGCACCAGTGTCGGCGGACGCTTTAGAGTTAGACGAGGAGAACTGGACACCGCACAGCACACACTAGAGGTGTGTCCTGCGTGGTCGCCGCAGCGTCGGGATCTCGTGGTGGTGGTAAGGCCGGATCTCTCGCTGCCCGGCATCGTTAGCCGGATGCTGGACTGTGCTGTGGCAGATGCTGTAGCAAGCGGCAGTCTCTTTTTGCGAGGATGTGATCCTCCAAAAAAAGACAGAGGAGAGGGCGCGCGAAGAGGACTCTCAGGCGGCCCTCATCTGCCGCAGACGGTTGGGGAGAAAAAGAGACGATCACACTTGCTCAGTCGTCTTCCGCCGTCTAGGGGCCCGGATAGCCGGGCAATCCGTCTGGTCAAAGGGTGACTGTCACCACATCCCCGTAACTGATTGAGAGAGAGAGAGCAAGAAATGAGGGGTTTAGCTGGTAGTGGTGCCTGCTCTCGATCATCCCACCTGAGGGGGTAACCTTATAGGGGGATCGGGAGTAGGCTCTCTCCCCCCTTTGGGGCGAGATTAGAATAGAACCCCCCGGGTCCCCCGCCGAGCCTACTATTCAGGCTCGACGGAGGACCCGGAGACGGCGAGAGACAGACCAGGGGTGGCTTCCTGCTAACTGACCGAGCCCAGCATGCCAAGCATAGTATACGTGAAGAATGTATTTGCCCTCATTTAAAAAAGGTAGTACTAATCTATTCTGTGGTATGGAGTACCTAGGTAAGATGTGTTTTTCAATTATTACTGACCCATTCTTCGTTGTAGATGCGTAGAGTCGAGGAGGGGTGCTGCACGTGAGCTTGCAGCGGGAAGTACACGGACTGGTTGAGACTGGCGGGCAGCAGGCGCACCATCCCTGATTCTAGCAGAGGGTATTGATTCCCGTCGAACATCAACACCTGGGTGTTAAAACATTCGCATTAAGTAGTATGACCACCGAAACACGATATGATAAGGTGCCGGACCGACACGAATCGTGATTGTGAGCGGTAAGTGAAATTAAAGGGATTACTGCGCATGTTTGCAGTTACCCCGCACCGTGTCCCCCACCAATGAGACCAAATTACTTTCGCGCATTAAATATCACCGCTCAAGATCCGTGCCGAGGACTGTACCTATAGATAGGCTATAGCGCTTTATCGATCCTTCATACTAAATAAGTGCTGAATAATATAAAAAGTCACATTCCACGTGGATCATGACAAAAAATTCGGCGACTTTTCATGTGCAACAGCTTTCTGTGGAACGAAGTGTTTTTTCACTGTGCAATGGCAGGATAATTTTGCTGATTCACAAATCGTCCACTAGTCGGCCCACTACCGCTAACTTGGCGCTAGTGTAGATGTAGACCTGTCATTTTGTTGTTTGCTATCTGTTTGCTATCAATGTTTGGATGTCGGAAGCGAATTTTCGTAAATTTCCACTTTTCTTCCAACACATTGTTTTTTTTCAATTCGATCTTTATTTAATTTACTGGCCAGCGTCTATAGTAGTTTATTAATACTATCAACCATTTAGACATATAATTTAAAATTGAAAATTGGGGGTAAATGCCCATACAAGGTCTCCATTAAATCTCGCCATTAAATTGTGGCTGCTTTTGTTACTATAGCGGATTTTGTTGCTTGGATCTTGATCTGAACTAAGTCTTATGACGACTTACATCGAAACCAGCGGTGGGTCGTCGGGAAACAGCGGAGTCGTCTGGATTCTCATTGACCACCACGACTAATCCGTTGTTGGGTCCCAACAAGCGTAGTGTCTGTGGCGGCTGTTGGATGTCTGCAGGACTGGAGTGTTAGAAAAAATGTTAATTAAGAACATCTTTCTTCATACCTACTCATTAGTAGATACCTGAAGCGTTCATGGCGGAGTTTGACAGGCTGATCGTACTCGATCACGTTTGTTAAGTATGGTCCGGCCAGGTGTCGGATGGGTGACCGTTACGTGGCATTGCAACTGAGCGCTTCCGTGCTTTGTAGGGCACGTTATAAACCGTTGGTTCCGGCTGTTGTCATCTGATAACAGTCTTTAAGCCAAGTCAGAGGCCTTACAGGCGGCTTGATAAACTCCAACACCGCGCCCGCTGCATGGCACAATCGATAAACTGTTTATCGATTTTTTATCATATTATGAAACCTGACAAAATTATGACACAGTGAATGGATCATTCGATAAATTATATTATCTATGTCACGATGAAATGTCAAGTGCGGCTAATTATCGCGCACTGCGTGCATAATCACCAAATAATCACAACGAGCCGCCATCTTGCACAGTTTAATTAGCGCATTTTGACAGGTTGAAGTCGATAAATAGTCTACTACTCAAAGGTGGTCGACAAAAGAGCGTGACAAGCGCGCAGTACAGTACGCGCGCGTGAGTGCGATCCTTTTCTAAAACTTATCAACGCCAAAAGAACGAATTTAAAACACACTGAATGAATGATTTCTGTCGACGTGATCAAATTCTTTATCGAAGGACGAACTTTATCGTCCTGTCAAATATGTTTCGACGCTGTTTAATACATATTTTAGTCATATCGAGGTCGATATGATATACGAACCCATGCCGCGGGCGCTGATCCTCATACAATAAGAAGAAGTACATACCTAAATAGTAGATGTATTTGTACCTGTATTTTTTTATGAAAGGCATAAAATGTAGCTTAGATTTTTTAATCGTTCTGCTTAGTCAATGCATTAGTCAAACTGCTGGACCAAGAAAAAAAGGGGATTTTAACGGGCCGAAAATACCATAATATTCTAATTCGAAAAGAAAAAATACCAACTGATATCTGGAGTTGAAGACGCAGCAGAATCCGAAAGGTGTGGGCCTCTCGGCGAACAGGCGGTCGCACTCGACCGTGTGGCCGCGCCATCCGCAGCGGCGGAGGATGTTCGTGCATCTCGGGGCGAACTGGCCAAAATAGGTATACGAAATCTTAAACACTGATGGAGCACACCAAATCAGTTGCAGTCCGTATGCGTTGCAAACACAGTGAGGACCAGCTAAAGTACTCCGAAATTCTATTATGTTATAGTCAAACGCCGAAGTTCCGGCGCTCCTAGTTTGACTAGTCAGACCTCAGGTTTGACAAGAAGGCTTAGTTAAAGTCCAAAACCAATAGCGTGTTTCGGCCTTTGACTAACGAATTTATGTCCAGACCTAGGAGACCAACAACGCAGAAACTCGATATGATCTTGTTAAGGCCTTAACATGCGTCAATCCGAGCGGGTCGATCCGTGATGGAGTGAAATCGAACGTAACTCTACTCACTTTGGGTTCAAATCAGTGCGCGTTCCAACGCGGCGGTTGCGTTGAGAACTAGCACCGAATTCTCAATGTTTACATGTTTTTATTAATTTTCTTCGCTTTCAAGTTAGTTAAAAAGATCGTTAAATTGAAGGTATAACATCGCCGATTTTTATGGTTGGTTTTAACATACCTAATCGGATGTTCTGTTTCCGAGAAATTTTGCAAATAAGACCAGAAACAGGGTCCACGGAATATTTTTTTACATCAAAGGTGGTAACATTTTTATAAATGCTTTCAATTAAATCTATTGTGTATTATTTCAAGTACATAATATATTTTTTTCATGATAGCTTTACGCGCGTAATCTTTCTGGTATCTGGTATAGACGCCTTAAACCTATGGTTTGACTAGCCAAACCTAGGAGCACCGGAGCTTCGGAGTTTGCCTATTATAACATACGGATGCCACACGGCTTTTATAAGTATTATTATTCAGGTAATTTTTACCCATAGGTATTGCCTTACCTTATACATAACATTAGTTACGTTGAAATCAGGGTCCATATCAAAAACAAATCGCATAAATTCCGTATCGGGCTCCGGCCAATTGAGGGTGATCAAGTTCCCAAATTTCATCAAATTGTTTTTAATCATGGTGTAGCTGTAGGTGTTGTTGTTAAGTTTTCTGGAAGACCTAAAAATATTTTGTATGTTTACTTATGGCACTAAATAAATAAAAGTGTGTAACAAAAAGATTGCAATTAGTGATGAATCATTGGATACTAACCCCGCAAATTGATAATGGATCTGGCGGCCATTTTTTGACCTCAAAAACGTACTTTAAAAAATTGAAAAATTTTTATGTACCTAGTTACTTACCTAGACCCTTCTTGCTAATAATAATAATTCAATAATAATTAATTAAGAAAATATCAGATTTTTATTGTTACGTGTAATTTTTTATTGCGGATGACGTCAACGTCGATGTTAATGTGACATGGTTCCATCGTATTAACAATTTGCAGAGATATAACAGCATCGCTTTAAGCGGAAAAATCTGCATAATAAAAAATAAATATATTTAGGTAGTGTAAATACTTAATGGCGTGGCAATAAGTGGCGACCGCGCACCGGACGACACTCCGTGGGTAGGCCCACGACAAGGTGGACCGACGATCTGGTGAAGGTCGCGGGAAGCCAGTGGATGCAGGCAGCGCAGGACCGATCGTCGTGGAGATCCTTAGGGGAGGCCTATACCCAGCAGTGGGTGTCGTGCGGCTGATATGATGATGATGATGATGATGAAATACTTAATACTTACAAAAAATCTGTATAAGCCTTAAGGGCCCTGTGAGTAATGATGGCGTTACTACAGATGGCGATGGCCGGAAAGGGTACGACCGCATCACGGTCTTTGCTGCGAAGGTTTATTTGCAATGGCGGCCTGTTCTGGAAGTCTACGCTCATGTACGTCATAGTTGACAGTCCCCATACCATCAAAGACAACATCAGGAGCCCGTGACACCACCTAAAATACAGCGCAGAAGACTGTCTGTGTACCATGGCACATGATTTTTATTAAAGCAGTATTCACCACAGCTTCACGCGGGTTGGTCCCACTATTTCTAATGAAAATAACCATTAATGGTAATAATAGTGGCACTAACTTTCCCACATATATAGTGGGACCGACCCCTTCGCGGGTTAGTCCCACTATTTCGCTTAGGCTTGCTGAAAGGAATGCGCCGAGTAATTCGAGTCTCGAAATGGTCGTTGACGATGGGCTTGAAAACTTGTCTTTTTTTGTAATTAATGGATTTGCTCTTGACCCCCAGTCTAGCCCGAAAGCAAAAACAGGGTCTACGGTGGAGCCAGCTTGCCCAGAAGGTGCCTATTCACTTTGGCCTTCAAAAGAGGTTGTATGCGCTCGGAAACAGTCTTTGAACAAAGCAACTTTACTGAAATTTTACCCGCACAACTTATTGACTCACGCTTTTGCCACTACTTATACAAATGTAGTTTTTCTTTGTCACTTCAAAGTGAGTTTTCTGAACCAGCACTCAGCAGCAGATACTTAAATACCTGTTGTAAATTGGTATGCATTTCTAAAAAGTAAGCATTTTCGAAATCTCACCTCGTATGCTTTCTGGCGTCAATGTCAAGGACGTACCGGAGTCCTGGCATGGTGGTGTGGCACCAGAACTCACCAACGGCATCGTTGAAACTGGCTCGTAATTTTCGTTCGGTGGGCCTGCGGCGTCCAGTGTCCCTAGAGCGTGGTCCGATCGTTGCCTTGTTTAATTTCTTATACCACAACTCGGGATCTACCGTCCTCATTTCTCAAACTGTCATAAAATCACCGGGTTTTACCAGATAAGTCCTAAGGAATGGTGATATGGTTATAAAAGTGGATGAAATAATAATGGAAACAATTAAATCAACTAAGTTAATCAGAAATTAAACATAGCTTCGGGAGCAGGTGACTTTCTGCTGAAAAAATTAAAAACTTTTATATTTTAATCATACTTCATACTTTATTATAAATGTGAAAGTTTGTGGGTTTGGATGTTTGTTCCTCAATCACGCTAAAACTACTGAACGGATTTGGTTGAAATTTCGCACACAGATAGTAGATAGCCTAGATTAAAACATAGGATAATTTTTATCCCGATATTCCCACGGGAACAGGAACCACGTGGGTGAAACCGCGGGCGGCCGCTAGTATTTTTTATAACTAGGTAAAGTATTTAATTCAAAAAAATGCTCAAAACGTTTTTGCAGAGTTATCGCGAATTCACTTGCTTTTTATGTATGTATGTACTTACATGGAATACCTATTTCTCCAAATCAGTTATGTACTTTTCTATAAATTATTTCAGGCTAAGCTTATTTACAGTTCTAACCAGTCCATGGTTATGGCGTGACTAATTTACCCAGTGGTCAATATTTAACATTGAAACAAGTAGCTCTGTGGATAAATTGTAACTAATTAAATAAAACACGCGAATTCATTGTGGTAACTTTATTTTGTTTATAACAATTTAAATTTAATATTTACTTTTATATTACCTGCCTGTCTAGCATGACCGACGAAACATGATAGAGTCTGTCTAAAAAGTCAGTTTACCTGAGAAATTATTAAATTATTAAAAAAAACTTATACTGGTAACCCTGTCTGTGCTGTCAAAATTCTAATAGTAAACATATTTTTTTATTTATTTATTTAGATGGGTATTGGTGGGGTGGTTGGGGATTTAGGTGGGTAAAAAAATTATTTTTGAAATTACCCATGTAAACTGACTTTTTAGACAGACTCTATATTATATCGCGTGATAGAGCAACTGTCAAACTCCTTTGTCTTTTTGACAGTTGAACGTGATAAAACGCTATAGAGTCTGTCTAAAAAGTCAGTTTACATGGGTAATTTCAAAAATATTTTTTTACCCACCTAAATCCCCAACCACCCCACCAATACCCATCTAAATAAAAAAATATGTTTACTATTAGAATTTTGACAGCACCGACAGGGTTACCCAGTATAAGTTTTTTTTAATAATTATTAATTTCTCAGGTAAACTGATTTTTTAGACAGACTCTATCACGCGATATATATCGTGTCATGCTAGGGGGGCTGGTAGCTATATGAATAGATTTGTCCACATTTTCATTTTGTTTCATTGATATAACTTTTTGATGATTTTATAATTAATTCAGAAACATGACTTGCACTTAGATATAACTTGATTAAATTGAAAATATATCTACATAAATATATTTCTGGTATCTGGTATAGAGATGGTTTCAAAAATATGGTAAACTAATAGGGACCATCAAACTGAACATCTTTTACTATGGGACCAACTCTGAAATCGCGAAAAAAAATCAGCTCTTTCATACAAACATTATTAACGAAAATATCAAAATTGTATGAAACAGCAGATTTTTTCGCGATTTTAGAGTTGGTCCCATAGTAAAAGTTGTTTAATTTGCTGGTATCCCTATCTACCATATTCGTTACTATGGGTTTTTGTAACACGTTGTATGTAACTATAAGGTTAAGTGTTATTTATTTATAATGAGAAATAGTATAATCAAACAAATAAATAAATAAAAACATATCTAAAACATTTTTTTCGGTAATTCGTGTCCTTTTATAATGCAAAATATAAGTATGTAAATTTTATTAAAATAACATTTTGTTTCCATTTCATTATAACCATAAAACATGATTTCTTAACTAATAATTCCTTTGGCGTAATAACTAAATAATAAATAAATCTCACGTAAAACGTGGTCGCTTACCTTAAATGTAACATAACGGCGTAAAAGAGTCGCGTTTTTTAAAAAAAAAATGTAATAAGATGTGTCATATTACAGCGTGTTTACAGTATGTGTAGGTACGGTCAGCAACCAAAGTTGCTTAATACTTTACTACTTTGTCATAGTAACTTTTTTGACTAATGCTTCAAACTGTGAGACATCTGTCAAAAAAGTTGCTGAGCGGTCTCAGCAAAGTACTAAAATGTTAAGATACTTTCGTTGCTGACTGTACAATGAAACATTGCCCTTGCCAACTGATTTCACAGTATATTTTGATATTTACTATCACAGACTTCATTTCAGATACCTACAGTTAAATAATAATATAGGATTGCATAAAAAATCCGAAGAAACAAATTAGATTGTGCTTTTGAGATTAAAACTTCCATCTCTTTCTAAGTAAAAAGTTTACATAATCGTACAGGGAATAAAAGCCAAAACTTACACAATTGTTCCAAAACTTGGATTAAAATTTAAACCTGGGTTGGATTGGCTATTTTTATTCGTAGGTATCGAAAAAATTGGCAGCATCAGTGTTAAACCATCTAAACTACTTTAGTTTCAGTTTAGAATACGTAGTTACCTACTTATTCACATTTTTGTGTCATACTGAAAATTCCTACGGTGTAGAGAAAATTACAATTAAAGCACTTTTACATTGGGATTGAATTCGCAAAGCTTTAATACTGAAAAAACTCTACAGCAATCTTTACTTGAATTGTTTCAACATTACATAGGTACCTAAGTATAGCAACAGTAGGTATTAAGGCATCTTTCTTCACTTTTCTTTTCTTAACATTCACAACTCAACTCACTAACTCTCAACATTCACAATAATAAAATAGTTCTGTAGAAAAATACATTACCTACCTAGTAAGCTACGAACATTTGGTTAATGTCAAAAGTTTATTAATTAGGCAACTACTTAACTGTATCACTGTATTATGCTATCGGTAGGTAGGTATGTTGTACCTACAGAAAGTCAATATTTTCGTTTACTATCAGAGGAAAAGTGCAAATGTTTTTCTTTTAATAAGTTTATTTTATAAAATGTACGGACGCGCTTATTTTTGGTCGTTACATTGCTGAAGCATTGATTTACTTGCACACGCACGAATCGATCTCCATCGCTCACGATCGACGGTCGGGGGTCGTCACATGCCTGCTAATCTACTGTGACCTGAAAATTGTCGGCATCACGCTCGGAATGTCATTTTTGACTGACAAAAATGTTAGGAAAGCAGAAAGGTGTTTGTTTCGTCTAGACGTGTGCTGTCGGGCCGACGCCGGCAGGGGGCGCTCGTCACAGGCGCGCCACCAGCAGCAGCATCGATAGCAGAAGCAGCGACGCTCCGCTCACCCCCAGCCGCGTCGAACTTGATAAAATGCTCTTCCCTGTAACAAAACATTTTAGTAAGTATTACTTACAATCTGTTGCAATTACTTATCATATACCCTGTTGTACAGACAGACATCACACAGCCACGGTTATTACACTGATCTATCATAACCGTGACACAGCGGCAGGTAAGATGGCAACGAGAATTATGGTGCTTTGTGACGGCGTTTTCTAGAGCTAAAGAGCTGGCCACACACACACAGTATGTCAATATTAGATCTTATTATCTTCTCTCATAAGTATGTCAATTTTATTTGGGATAGGCGCAGCATGTCTCTCTCAGCGCTGATAAAACATTAATGTTACAGAAACACTCACATCTCTCCTCAGCTAGTTTCCTGTGACAGCAACAGGCTTGGAGTCGGGCGTAGCTCGCGCAGTCGTGAACGCTCAGATGGCAGCGGTCCCTTCCGATGTAGCACGTGTGCGGGAGCCAGGGGAATGGCTCGGAGAGGAACACACTAGTGTAAGCTTTAAAGTCATCATACATACTCAATTACTCACATCTCTCAGCTAGTTTCCTGTGACAACAGCAGTCTCTGAGTCGGGCGTAGCTCGCGCAGTCGTCAGCGCTCAGATGGCAACGGTCCCTGCCGATGTAGCACGTGTGCGGGAGCCAGCGGGGAATGGCTCGGAGAGGAACATCCTAGCGTAAGCTTTAAAGTCATCATACATACTCAATTACTCACATCTCTCAGCTAGTTTCCTGTGACAACAGCAGTCTCTGAGTCGGACGTAGCTCGCGCAGTCCTGAGCGCTCAGGTGGCAGCGGTCTCTGCCAACGTAGCACGTGTGCGGGAGCCAGGGGAATGGCTCGGAGAGGTATTTTCGCTCGCAGCAGCAGTGGTCAGCGAGCACACGCGTCTCGCAGTACTCCATGTCGCTGCGGCTGCACACTCCGCAACCGTCGCGGGTTAACGGTACTGCAAAGAAAATGATTGAGGATTGGTACACTTGATACGTCTGATGAAACAATGGTATTGAGTAACTAAAGTATCTTGATGAGAGAGATGAAGCAAAATAAATATGTCTGGATCGTAGCAACTGGAAATAATTTAAAACCCAATTTTTAGCTTTACAAGTTCCTAGCTTTCTACCGCTGTCACAAATCACAACACAATACACGCCGTTCTTTTCCAGTACATAGGTAATTAGGTAGGTACCGTAGGTACAATAAGTTTGACGTGTGTAGTCAGTGAGGTACCAGTGAATGCGGCTGCAGTATTGATTAGATTCCGCGATAGTAGTCGTACGTAGCCTAGTTCTAGAATACACAAAGATACTCTTTTTGTCATTGTAGTCTGTCGATTATCTGCTTTTTATGGAAAATATATTTTCCTGAACTTTAATGCAATAAATTAAAAAAATTAAGCACTTAAATAAAATAAAATTACAAGAAATATTTTTCATATAAAATTACAATAAACGAGAAAGCAACCTAATAAAAACGTGTTAAAATTATTGAGGCGAAAAGTTTATATAATTTTCGTGTGACAAGAAAATTAAGAAAAAATACTTAGGTATATTATTTGGGCTATAATTTTGCATATAGGTACTACCTACCATTACTATATCGACATTGAATATCGGATTATGAAAAAAATATCAGTGACGAATCGAAGGTTGTGCAACCACAAAAAGTGGATACGCTCGACTAGCTTAGCTCAAGAAAAATACGAAAAATTTTTCGTTCACGTAAACATTTAAACCAACTAGGCATTTTACTGAGATAGGTAGGTACCTATCTATTCTATGTACAACATTTTAGGCTGATTTGATTGAGTACAAGCACATCGTAGAGCGCTCCTACAGTAATTTAAACTGTTAGGAAACTCAGCCCCCCTAGCATTGACCACTGAAACACGATATCATATAGCGATTTATCACGTTTAACTGTCAAAAGACAATGGATTTTGACAGTTGGGTATAGATAAAACGCTATATCACGCGATTTCGTGGGTCATGCTAGGGGGCAGGAATAGTAGATTATTGCATCGAGCACAAATCGGACACAAGATTAGAGCCCTGAGGGCTGATTATGTATTTTTCAATGAAATTATTTCAATCGATGTTTTGTTACTAACACAATAAAATTTCTATCGATGAAATGCGATTACGTAAAAGTGATACAGTAAGATTTGTTGCATTGCAATCGTGTTTCTATCGATAAAACACTAACATGAAGTTGCTGCGAAACTCGGATAACCCGACTTATTTAAAAAGCCAGTGTTGCGGTGCAGCGTCATGTGTAAACGGAACATTTTAATTTAACAGTGTTATAATATTGTTTATGTTTTGAAATTGTAACTGTCAGATATTGGGTGCATTCTGCCAGACAAATCTCTGAGTCATCGATCGCAATAGAGTAAAATTTAACCAACGAAAGTAATTTATATGGAATGTTCAATATTTTACTTTCCACGGTTAAAATGTACTCTATGGCGATCGATCCTTTATGAGCGCGACGTCTATAATGCAACATTAGACGTCGCGCTCATCATAACACCGATCTGTCTGGCAGAAGGCACCCACTGCTTCGACCGAAAGAAGTGAAAAGTTTTTAGTTTAATATTGTACTTATTTTATAAAAAACGAACTGTGAAAGAAAGTAAGTGTATTTGGACAATTATGCCTTTTATCAACTCATCATTGACATCACGAAGAATGTTAACTTTAACTTGTTTGGAGGTAGTTGAGATAATTATGGCCCCCCTCGCTCCACATCGGTAGAAATACCAAAAAATCGGTAGGTTCGAGACCACTGCTCATAGCACGAGGATCATAGATCTTTAACTCCTTGTTACGCCGTTTCTCCTCCGACAAATTCCATAATATTGTGCCTGCCATTGTTGTACTGAAATTGTTTCAAGTTGCATTTATTTACATATTCTGAATATACAAAACACACAAAATCACGTTAGTCTTTAATTCTGATACTTACATTTTAAAATTTAGATTACATAATAAAGAAAACTTGAAAATTGCACCATTAGAAACAGCCTCTGGGTTGTTTCAATTGCAATGACAATTGTTGCCAATCCAAGCTGTCACTTTGAATGCAACAACCTTAGATAATCGGTGTTTCATACGAATAATTTCTATCGATAAGCCAAATTTCGGTTTCAGTTGCAATAGCATTCTGTCAGCAACTGAAACTGTCAAATCGTACATCCATAATCGCAAAAGCAACTTGAAAGCAACAATTTCATTAATTTCAAACGAGAATTGTTAGCAACAGCTTTACGTAATCAAGGCCCTGCTAACGCTCGGGCTGTAAATCAGGCACTCGGTGCTATAATAAATTACTTAAGGCGAGGTGCATAATCTGCTTTTCTTTCAACTATTACCTAGGTATAGGAATAGTAGATAAAAGAAACTCATATCAAACTCATATCGATTCCATTTTAATTCGAAGCCGAAGCACTCAAAATCAGATAGTATCACACTTTATCGTTTCCAAAAATATTGTCAAGCTAAATTAACAAAGTTCCCGCCAAATCACTTTTTTAAATTTCTTTCATTTTTAACTCAGAGTTAGCAGCAAACATTTTTTAAATTTGAAACAAGGATAGAAACGAATAATACACACGTAAGTACGTAAAAAAAGTATTGATATCGGCTGGCTGAATAGAGCTAATCCATTGAGATTGGCACCTTTTGGTGCGATTAAAAAGAACTGCAATAATGAAATTTCATACATTTTTATTGCTCTAGAGCTTTAAAGACTCGCTTTGTATTGAGTTTTTAGTGTGATTGTGATGAAATTAAAGCATAGTTGGAAGAAAAAAATTATATGTCCCTGTTTTAACACAGAGTCACAACAATTTATTATCAACCTCCGTTTTCTAGTGGCGTTATAAAAAAATCACAGCACGGCCAGCTAATTTTCCGCAGTCAATCATCATTTAATCACGGTTACAGCCTCTGTAATTAGCAGTTCCACGAGAGTGATTGCCTGGCTGGCCATTCAGCGCCAAGGCTGGGATCAATGCCAAAGGAACTGAAGAGCTGCATTGTGATGCATAGATTGATGGTGTCGGCGTCCTCCTAATTGGCCGAATCTACGATCGTACGAGCAAACGACGTAGTGGGTGTTCTACGAGCTCAAAATCAATGGAATACCGCAAATCGATGTACAGTATAGCCATTTGGTACACGTATACTTGAGGTGAAAACAAAATTTTGGACCCGCAGTTCTTAAAAATTCTTCCCTTAGGAAAGGAGCTATGGTGTCATCTTTTTTTTGTATGAGAAAAAAAATATTTTTGTTCTAAAACCTATCGTGTATGGTATTGAATGAAAGGGCTTGCTGAGCCGGTTCCAAAAATATACCACATCGTTATATTTCAGCCACTTGTTTTAAATTAAACCAAAAAACATTTTCAAATCATACCAAGTTTGGGCTCCTACAGATACAATATGGTTGAATTATTTTTCATAAAATATACCTCAAATGATATTTAATATTCTCATATCTAACCTCAAGAAAGCAATTTTGAAAATATTGATATTTAGTATTTTTTTTATTTTTTCATGATTTCAAAGCTTTCACAAAGTGATTATATTTATTTAAAAAAAAAAAAACTGTTCTAAAACCTATCTTGTGTGATATCGAATGAAAGGGCTTTCTGAGCTGTTTCTAAAAATATATCACATAATTACATTTCAGCACTTGTTTGAAATTAATCAAAAAATCAATTTCCAAAAATCCCATACAAACGTAAGTTTGGGCAAAAATTGGAAAAAAAATACCAAATTTAGATATTTTCAAAATTACTTTCTTGTGCTTTGATATGAGGATATTATGTAACTCTTAAGGTGTATTTTTAACCGACTTCAAAAAAAAGGAGGAGGTTCTCAAGTCGACGGTATTTTTTAACCGACTTCAAAAAAAAGGAGGAGGTTCTCAAGTCGACGGTATTTTTTTTTTTTTTATGTATGTTTTAACATGGCTTCGTCAGTTGTTACCCGATTTGTACAATTCTTTTTTTAACTCAAAGAACATAGTTCGTGTGTGGTCCCATAAATTTTTTACAGAGATCTGGCCAGTAGTTTTTTCATAATCCTGAAAAATATCAATTATTTAGCTCGCCATCGCACGAGTTTTTATGGAATTTCGGACATAACTTCTTTGTTTATGAACCGATTTAGATGATTCTTTTTTTATTTGAAAGGGTATACTTCAAGAGTGGTTACAATTTAATTTCATTGTTATTGGACTTCAAACTTCGAAGATACATAAAGGAACTCTTCAAAATCAAATAGTATAAGTAAAGTGATTTAGGTTTTGGTAAGTTTATGGCAATCCAAAACAAACCAAATCATGGTTTGCGATGCAACGTTCTGGACTAGACTTGGACTACGATGACACAACGGAACTCCTCAAAAACAAACAGCGTAAATTTGGAAATTGAGTTCTGGGCATTTTACCATTGAAAATATTATAATATAAAGTAAAAAAATATTTACACGCTGCGCTTACATACCTACCACTAAAAAGTTGAAAATAAAAAAGCTTTTTAAAAAAAAAGAAAAACCGCCTTCAAAAAACTGAAAACAAAAACAGCTTAAAAATTAAATACCTCTAAAAAGCAAGAAATAATATTCGAATCATTCGTTACACATATCAATATTAATAAAACACGTCTAATGAAGTCGGGTGGGGCTTTAAGAAAAAAATGAAGTTGTCCTCCAGCCCCACCCGACTTCAATAGACGTGTTTTATTAATATTGATATGTGTAACGAATGATTCGAATATTATTTCTTGCTTTTTAGAGGTATTTAATTTTTAAGCTGTTTTTGTTTTCAGTTTTTTGAAGGCGGTTTTTCTTTTTTTTTAAAAAGCTTTTTACACGAAACAGTTCAACCAAATCGGATCTGAAGGAGCCCAAACTTGGTATGTTTTGAAAATGTTTTTTGGTTTAATTTAAGGCAAGTGGCTGATATATAATGATGTGATATATTTTTAGAACCGGCTCAGCAAGCCCTTTCATTCGATACCACGCACGATAGGTTTTAGAAAAAAAAAATTTTTCCCATACAAAAAAAAGATGATGCCATAACTCCTTTCCTAAGGGAAGAATTTTTAAGAACTGCGGGTCCAAAATTTTGTTTTTACCTCAAGTATACGTGTACCAAAGGGCTTTGCTGTACATCGATTTGCGGTTTTTTTTTGTTTGTTTGTTTGTTTTCGTCGCACGACGAGATTAAACACAACCTAGGGATGATGACTAATGAATAAAATAACGAAATATTAATAAAAATCGTAAACATATTAAACTTTTAGAGAAGCTTGTATACCTCTTGGTTTTATACATTGCGTAAGTATTATTTCTTTTATGACCCTTCGAAGTTGCATTTGAAAAGTATAAAATTTATTAAAATAAATAATATCTTTAATTAGTCCGTTAAATGTTTAGCAAAGTCTAAGAAACCATTTTGATAAATACAATACCTATTTAATATAGCTGGTGAGCAAATTTCCTACGCGTTGCATACAAACTACTCAGGCGTGACGTCAAAACTATGTAGCCGTTAGTATGGACCGTTTTTGGATGAGTCCAATTTGTGTGCATTTCAAACTGTGATATCTCGGGCCGTTTTCACGCTAGCGAAACAATTCTTTTACAAATGTTTCTTCTTTTGAGAGGTAATTTATGTAACATAAAATAAAAAAAATGTTCATCATGCCTATTGTCCTAGTCTAGTCTATGGAAATGTGTAATCGTGCGATGAAAACGCATCGTTTTCTCGTACGGACGTAGTCAATTTGGATCACACAGACGCCGCCCGCCGCGCCGCCGTGACAGCGTCTGTGTCATCCAAATCATCCAATGAAATCCAATATGTGAACGACATTTATTTTTTAAGAAATTGCTAATAGTTAGGTAATTCGGTGTTTTTTAATGGGATGAGACTGAAATGGTGGCGCCACTTTCCCTGTGTAATAAATAATCCGCTATAATAATCTTCCGGACCCCTAAAACTAGGTGCAATACTAGGCTTAGTTAATTTTCCAACCGAGGGGCTAACGGTGTTTCTTTCAGACAAAATTCTCCGGGGGGGCAATTAAGAGGTTCGGGGGAGCTCGTCCGTCGATCACTACACCAGTTTGCCTGTCTACCTACTCACAACACATTTTTCTCCGGGGGGGCACTAAGGCTGCTCCGGGGTAATAGTACCTGAAAGAAACACTGGGGACTTGTACTATTATGTATTCTGTGACTGGGCGCTAATTGTCTAATTTCAAAATCTATCGCAATCGCTTTCGTTTGACAGATAGATGTGACACATTGCTGAATTTCTT
Source organism: Agriphila tristella (assembly GCA_928269145.1). Classification (NCBI taxonomy): domain Eukaryota; kingdom Metazoa; phylum Arthropoda; class Insecta; order Lepidoptera; family Crambidae; genus Agriphila; species Agriphila tristella. The sequence continues at coordinate 17,961,108 of OV743443.1, read as the reverse complement.
TGCTAAGTTTTTATGTGTGCCAAAAAGAAGCTTCAATGTGTTACATCCTGAAAGCGATTGCGATAGATTTTGAAATTAGACAATAGAAAGACGAGTCTCATCCTTCGTTGACCATAATCCAGAGGTGCCCAAACGGTCGATCGCGAGAGGATAGCTAAAATTATTAGTGATAAATATTTGGTGGGTTAAACAGGGACCCGACCCTTGATCACGTAAGTCTGTTGCTAACAATTCTCGATTGAAATCGATTGAAAGCGCTGTTGCATTGCTGCTTTAGTTAAAATAGTTGTCACATTGGTTCTTACTAAAGCAGCGATGTAACTGCGATTTCTGTCAGAGTTGATTGCAACAAAGTTACGTAATTACCCCCCTGATAAATATAAATGTCGATCTCTTAGTCAAAAACTTTTGGTAAGTCGATCTCCTTAAGAAAAAGTATAGGCACCCCTACCATAATCTATTTAACTTTTGGACAAATTAACATTCATTGTGTTTCCGTTATTATCATCAATAAAGGTATCATTGGTAGAGTAAATAAAATCCTCGATAGATATTAATATTATCATCTCCTAAGCATTTATTAATTTACCAATCCGCATTGGGCCCGCGTGGTGGGTTATATGGCCCGTCCTCCTTATCCACCCATAAGGAAGGCCTGTGCCCCAGCAGTGGGGACATTAAAAATGGCTGATGGACAAGCATTTAGTAAGTTTTACCAAAACATATCTGATATAGAGAATAAAAAAATCTAACACCATTAAGTAAAGTAGACCTGCCATGCATTTTTTTTAAATGCTCTCCTAATCCGGCGTTTACCCAGAATCGTCAAGTCGCTGCAACGTGTGCTGTAGAGGTCAGTGGTTATCGGTCCCATCCCAGCCCCGCCCCGATGCTCAACAATGTTAACAGTGAGTCACTGTTGGGGAAATTGGGTCAAAGGGGTTGATTTTACGGCGGAAAATTGCTGCTAACAATGGCGTCAGAAGTGAGGGTGCGTGATGACGTCATATGATGGGATGTTAGTTTTATTTTATAGTATCACCTTAGGTAAGCGAAGGGATACATACTTTTATTTATTCTTATGTACTTACATACCTAAATTAAGTTAGGTGCAGTGACTGACAAATTAAGCAATCGCTTAGGGCATCAGGCATCACGTCTGGGGGGCACCATAACTAATTGGCACCGAAAACAAAGGTGTTTTTTTGTGAGTAAGAAATTAAAAATAAAAGTATTTTATTTCAAATTAATTTGTGTGTTCATCCATGTAAAACTACTTACTACAAGATTAGTAGACGAAACAGACAAAAAAATCGCAAAAAAAAAAGGGAATCTTCCCTTTCGTAGATAGTTCACACACACATACATAGTTCACAGGCGTGGATTGCTTAGGGCACCAAGTTGTCTTTATGCGGCACTGTCTATACCTATGTAGGTATTGTATTGTTTCTCACACAAGTTACAATCTCATAATGCACTATATGATTAATTTAGTTGCAATATCCATGGCATTTGTGACCTTCCCTACAATTCGCCACGCCCTATTGTCGGGTTGGTAGCCAGCATTGTCACTGCGAAGGTTTGTGGGCGGTCAGTGGAAGCTAAATAACATGTTTGTACCGCCAAAATGTAATCAAGGACGTGTCACATAAGTACTTACTGTTGTTTACCAAAATACGTCAATTGCAGAAATTGATAGCTCCCCAAGACGATAAATTCTACTTCTTCAACTTTGTTGCCCTTGTCATTTAATTACTAATTCGAAACTCTTGGTTTAAAATTAGTTAACAAATCTTTATGTAAAATTTTATCATCTTCTTTGATTTATTTAATTATTAAATTATTAATTGTAATGGTAGTGAATTGAATAGTATAGTATGTAGTAGGATCTTCAATATTTTGATTATTTTTACTGCAGTTTTCAAGATTTGGGTATAATATTTTTCCTGATTGGTATGCATTTTCATGGTACGGAGTACCGTTGTTCTACCATACCATTCTACCATATTCAGTATTACCACAGTCGTCGTATTACCAAACACCCTGACCACTAAATAAATTTTCTTTGAAACATAACATATTTACGGATTTCCCGACCTTACGCCACCTTTGCGGCCACCGGCTGTGGTTTATTTAAGTAGATACAATATATGCTTTTATGAACTTACAAAACAAAACCAGCTAAAAGTAGATAGATTTTTCTGGCAAACCTATTAGGTGAGTTCTAGACTCATTTAATTTAATAGTTACACTGAGCAATTAAGTCCACTAATGCTCGTGTCATAGTCTTTGCTTGCACTATCATAGTGTGTAGTTAAGGCACCACACACGGTCCAGCAAATCGACTAAATACAGTAATCTAAACGCAATAAGCTGCTATTAAAGCTACAACTAGTGTCGTATAGCATTCAATTAGCACTCCGATTAATCCAAATCTTTACCTACCTCTTTTTTTTACAGTTAAACGTGTATTTACACATAAACGTAATTAAAGCAATGAAACAGATTTAATTTCTTTTACCCCCAAAAATAAGAAAAACAAGTTACCTACCTACCTAATTCAGCTTTAAAAACAGAATCTTCTAGTTGGTGTGACTAGGGTTCTAAATCGTTCAGTAACATCCGACTGTGACTGTATTTCACTACGGAAGGCGGACACGCACCACTAACGATTACAAAAGTAGGTAATAAAACCTTGACAAATCCGATGATAGTTTCAAATCTTATAGCAATTGCAAAGGCGCTCGATCAATTTGTTGGTGATGAGTCAAGCAAATATTTAACAAGTCGCCGCATTGTTGGTAACTCGTTAGAACCAATTAATAGAAGTCACCGCTATATTAAGACCAGCAACTATGTCCCTGTGTGGATCCTATTCGATATTGGACGAAGATTTATATTCCTTCCTTAATCAAAATGGTTCCGGTTTTCTTCTTTGGGATTCAGTTTCCTCAATATTTTACTAAGTAACTTTACTTATTGCACCTTAGAGCATTCAACCATTGAATGCTCTAAGTATTGCACTGCACTCTTAGTTAGACAACCCCTTTCATACATCCATTCCATTATTGAATACCTACTTTACTGTATAGAACTAGAGTTTTTCAGATTGTAGGTACAGGCACTTTGTATCTGTGACACAATGATGAGGTTGTCACCTTGAAGTCATAACGAAGTGACTCAATCATAATTCCACTTAGTTCAGACCCTACCTATCCTAATTCCTTAATTAAGAGACATCACAGGCAATAAAAAAAAGATAAGTATGTAGATATTTCGGTATACACTACAATGTCATTATTCGAGATAAATGTGGATCTTGAAAAGCTTTTCTGTCAGAATTGTTGTGACTCACTGTCCCATGACCTGGTACTACGCAGTTTTGTTACTGTTACCCAGAATTATGAGATATTTTACTTAGCGTACCACCACGCTCTTCGGCAGCACGTCGGAGTAGTTGCCTAGCCATAGCCTTCGTAACACACTTTTGTTACGAAGAAAAAGAGGGAGCTTCCCTGCTTCTATCTCCATTTCGCTTACCATTATCGAGGTTGAGTTCGGCGGCAGCTCGGCGCGCGGCGGCGGTGGAGATGTCGTGCTCCACGAAGTATTCCTCGTAGCGTACGACACTCTCTTCGCCGGCGGCCCACTGGTCGGAGGTGTTGCGACTCACGGTCGCGCGGCCGGTCCCGACGGGCTTAGAGGCGGCTGCGTGCCGGACCTGCGAAGGGAGAAGTTTGAGTGTCACTGAGAAACGGTCGTGTGGTTTGTTATAAAAGATGTCCCTATGAATTTCCCATTATTCTCCAACAGCCAAATGGAAAATTACAACAAAGCGGCTTAACCCTTTTAGTCTTAAATGTGAGGTCTGGGAGAAACGCTGGCAGCGGCAAGGGGCGAGCGAATTCTCTATTCATTGCGCGGTCGAAACGCTCACGTCACAACTAGGGCTGCCACAGTGCTCTTACCTGCCGGAGTCTCAGGTAAGAGCACTGTATATCCGGGCTACGGGCTAACATCGATGTGTCCGGGTCCGGGTGGAGCGGGCGAAAGCCAACCGTACCTAGGGTTACCATCTGACAGGCATTTGACAGACATTTTACGGTTCGTATGGCGGCCGGCGCTAAGCTGAGTGAGACAGACATTCCGACGAAATTAAAAAAATTCGTGGGTCTCGCTTAAATTTGAAAGCTCGCATACATGCTCCCTCCAATCACGCAAGCCCGCGGTAAGCTACTCGCCGGCCAGGATGAAACTAACTACAGATCCTACAAGATTAGTGGAGGAAACAGACTAAAAGTTGTGCTGCGCGGCCGTTTTTTTACTGTATACATATCAAGCAAGAGCCAAGATTAATGGATAAGTAAATATAAGTGACTAAAAATCGCGTTGCGCGGTCATTTTTTTTCCTATAGACAGACAAGATTACGAGATTAGTGGATGAAACTGACAAAAAAACAACCCCTTCGCGTTACCAGACCGCAACAATGGCGTTAGTGATGTGATGCCCTAGCTTACCAGAACTTCGGGCACCCTGAAGATGACGTCGGCGCTCGCAGCTGCCAGCGGCGCCAGCACGGCCGCCCAGAGCAGCGCGCGCCGCACCACCGCCATGACATTTCCCTTGGCTCCGACCACCTGAGACCTCCTGCAAAAAGGGAATGTTCAAATAAATGCTTTATCCTGTGGAACAAATCATTAGGTACGAGAGGCATGAAATGATAGGTGATTGGAAACAATTATATTTCGCGTTGCATTCGAGAAGGAAGGTATTAAATACCTAGCATACCTTTGCATCGTGTAAGAATATTTTTTTGTTTTATTAATTCACATCATTAGTTAAGTACAGTACATTGACCATCAACCATTTTTAATGTTTACACCACTGCTGGGGCACAGGCCTTCCTCATCATCATCATCATCCTCCTGCCCTTATCCCAATTTATTTATAGTGTTCTACACAAAATAAAATTTTGCGCTCGTAGAAAGACCACTATTGGGGTCGGCGCAGCATGTAATTCATACTGCATTAGGTTTTGGCAAAGTTTTACGGTCGGCCGCCTGCCTGCCACCAACCCTCCTCGGGAATGCTGTTGTTGACAGTTTCCTCGCTGCCATTCGAGTGACCCTTGGTGCGATGGTCTGTACCGGGTCCCTAAAAACTTCCCTTTATCGCTTTCTACGATACCCACGGGATGAGATGGGACAGTCCTATTCTTAACCGGCCTTCCTATGGGTAGATAAAGGTGGCCATAACCCACCACGCGGGTCCAATGCGGATTGATGGATGGGTTTGACGACTGCCATTCCACTTCCATCTAAGTACATTATTTCGGTATAAATTGATGAGTTAGGTTTAAATTTGAAGACAGGCAGTGTATTGAATAAGAATTATTAGAATTACAACTAGGTAGATTTCATAACACCGAAAAAAGAGTCACCAAAATTCGTTACCTACTATTTACTTATATGTAAATAATAAATTAAGAATTAAAATAGCCTGAAGACAATAACTGCCATTCTTCCACGTATTAAACCGAAGGTGTCAACGGTGAGTCACTCGGTGCACCAAAGACAATCCTTAATAATGTCTTTACTGAGGCAGTTAGCATTCCTGAGGAGTGCAGTGTCGGGTGTAGACTTTCTATGAAATCACTCGGTCAAAATTAAGCGAAAGTGCATCTCAATCGTTTGAAAGTGGAGCTATGGGCCGTTACGTACGATAGAACAGTCAACGATAAGGTTTGTAAAATTTTAGCAATGTCGTTCGGTTCTATCAATCGTGTAAACGCGTCGTTTGTATGCAAGCCATGACGCGGTGTCTGCGCTCCGCACCTGCCCTGTTTACACACTTAAGTATAGCTTCTTCGGAAGAAAGAGAGAAATACAAACTAGGAATAACCAACGAAAATAAAATAACATTCCGTTTATCTTGGTGTCAAGGCCAAGAAAACCTAATTCCATAAACAAACAACGGATTCATCTTTGCAAATAACTTCGGTAACAAAAGATAACAAAGTCTTATGAGAATATAAAATATGAGATTCGAACCATATTGTAACTGACCGACTTCAAAAGACGGCATTGATGGCGTCCGTGATTTACGAATCTTGAAACTCGCGCAACGCTTACAAGAAAAACGGTGTGACGAAATGGAACATTGCGTTTACATTTTCCCGTTCGAAATGTTAACTAGTTTCTTATTGTTTAACTAATGTAACTGACCTAGCTGTAGCAGTATAGAAATAGTATTTCAGGGTTTAATTTTCATTTTCAGGGATTAAATCAGTTGCAAACACATTTGATATTTTTTTTCTTTGTTCTGTGGTTGCAAATAAGAAACTAGAGAAATTCTCTTTTAGACTTGTAAGGATTTATGGAAATACAAGTCAGTTCTTCGCAAATTTAGTGATGTAAGCAATATCACAATGAAACATGCTGCAAAAACAAGGCGAAACAAAAGTGGAATCTGCGCCCCTCTCCTTTCGTTCGCTCGGTTTGACACAGAACCGACGAAACGACTTGTCGGCTAATTCTCGATAATTGGATGAATTTAACTGTCTTCAAACAAAGTGTAAGCAAACGGAGTATAAGGTTCGTTTAGTGGGTCAGTGGACTAAAGGGCCGGGAAGCGTGTGACACGACACGTCCGTAGGATTGTCATTAAACGACCGTTAGAGAATGATAGTATCAACCACAGAACAAAGAAATTTTTTTTCCCCCCATTTACTTCTATGTACTGTGGTATCAACAATAAGTAGGTACCTACCTACTACCTGCATAAAAATTAATCAGTCATGTTAGAAAAGCCTTCAAAACTTGTGAAAACACATTTACTCTCGTTCGAGCGGAAAAATTAGAGACATTGTTAGTTTTCTATTATTTTTTAAACTTTTACACTTAATTTTAACTTTTAGATTTTTGCATTCACAATGCTATTTTTATATTAAGATGAAATAAATAATGAAAAATATTAGAAAAAAAAATGCATTGGGCCGGCCGCAACAATGTGTGTGCAGTATCTTCTATCCCTATAATTTTAACGCCTCTCATTTATTAATTCAAAATCTCATAAAAATATGAGTCACTATCAACCCTGAACCGTGAACTAATTTAGGTCGAAAATCCTTGATCCAAAAGTCATTCATTCGATATTTTAAGTCGACGGATAGTTGTTCCATTATTTTTATAGATTGTTCTAGTTTTATCGGTTACATATCGAAAGTTTACTGGACGCCGATTTATGAGGTGTTAACAGTTGGATGAAGTGGCCCGGGACTTAAGATAAAGTGCCTCTCAAGGTCGGGACTTTTTATAGTTCCCATATCGATGGCATTATGGCTTACTATAAGTTCGAACTTCAACCGTTTAATTTTTTTAATCGCGTTCGGCGAACATTTTTTATCAAGTTGCGTGTTTTTATCTTAGCCTACTTTATTATTATTTCAAAAGGTAGGTATCAATGACAATAGTTGCATGTGGTTTAGTGCCATTTACACTCAGCTTGAGAAAAATAATCTCAGTTATTAAGACTGTATATCCGCGTTTTAAAGAAATTAGCGTTTTTTCAAAGAGGTTATCTAAAGAATTAAAGCATTACTATTGATGTAAACTTTAGTTTTAGGAAGCAAAATTCTTAAATTAGAGTCGTATTGAGAGAAAAAACATAATAAATTATCAGGATTTTAAAACGAAGACAATCTGTTCAAGTGGAATTTCATATTTGCTTGTCAGAGGTATTTTTCACAAACGTTTCAGCTTTAACAAATAAGAATACGACTCATATTTATTTTTTCACTTATTGTTTGTATTGTCAAGGAGTTCCCTATAGAGAGAAAATAAAAAAAATGTTTTTAATCACAGAGAAATAAAATATTAGAAAATGCTTAAATCGGTACACTGACATATATATTTTTTGTATTTACAGATTCAAAAGTCATTGTTTATTTTTTTAGGAATAATCATCGAAATATTATATTATCTCGATGGGAATAATAAGGTATTTGTCTAACGTATTGCGTGATTTGTATATACTTATATATATATATCTATTTAATAGGAATTTTCATAGTTCGTCCTCATTACGGCTCGGGCGTAGTTGTTTTGTATTGATAATTTAAAAATGAACGTGATGAGCGTGTACACCCTTAAGTAGGTAATACAAAAGTATAGTTATGTTATCGAGACGAATCAAAGAAACGAACAAAGAAAAAAATATTTTACCTTGATTTTGTTGAAAATTTACGTTTTGCATTTAAAAACATAATTTCTAGCTAGTGCATCGCTAGCATCTTTTTAAAAGTTACTTCTTAAATATTTTTTATTTAGTTTTTTGTATTTTTTATTTAAAAAAAATACAAATAACTTTTACAGTGAGAAGTGAAACTACCTATATTTCAGAAAAAAAAACTATAGCACCAATCGCATCGTCCTTTAGGAAAAACTTTGAAATACTTATGGCCGAATACTCAAACGGTAATTAACTTTGAGGGGCTCTCAAACGTCGTCCTGTGACATGCTGTTTGAGAGCCGCTCAAAGTTTAGTAGCGTTTGAGTATTCGGCCATTAATGGTATTAAAGTGGTAGGTTAAGTTCCCGGTTCCAAAAGAACCGGGAAAACCCGGTTCTGAGGGTCCCAAAAAGAACCGGTTCTAAAATATCGAAACCCGGTTTTTTTAAATCTATTAAAATAGTAAAACACTTTTTTGTTAGACCCTATACCTACGTACGTTGTACTTGTATCTCTTTTGGTTATAGACAGAAGCGACACGGCATGAAGCGAGTGACGTGGTAACGAGAGTCGTTAGTTGTATTTAGGGTTGCCAACTTTTTTTGCATCAAATATAATAGTTTCAAGATTATTATGTGTAAAAAATATAGTAGATGGCGAAAAAGTCCAAAAAATATAGTAGGTTATCGTCTTGTATGGAGGATTATAATGAAGTTGAATTTTTCATACTAACATTTTTATATTTCATTCAACAACCATAAACACAAAGTGTAACATTTTCATATTTCATTCAACAACCATAAACACAAAGTGTTTAAAGTGTTTAAACACAAGTATTTAAACACAAAAATTACTATGCAATTACTTATGTGCATAAGTAAGTATAAGTATTTTTTTGCTGCATTTATTATTTTTTTTCGCTTAAAAAAATATAGTAGTTTTGCCTATTTTTTTTAATATAGTAAGGCGAGCCCTCAATATAGTAGGATACTATATTATATTATATAGTAGGGTTGGCAACCCTAGTTGTATTGTATAGCGCGTAGTGGAGGTGAAAGAGTCTTACTGCATCGATGCTGTCTCTTCAGCATCAATTCAACATTGTCTAAGTAAAACAGGTGTTTACAAATCAGATTTATTTATTATTCTCTCTTACCGTTTAAAAGAATGATTTGATCGTTGTGTCAACAAAATCAAAGTTGTAAGAAAACAACTCTTAGAACACAACACTATGTAAGAGTTGACGACCGATAACAATTAAAAAAAAAGTATTAATGGTGGATTACTTGCTTATCTATCTTTACTGAATATGAGTAAAACATAATGACGGTTAAAACCGGTTAAACGCGCATGAATACTGCGCGCACAATGGAAAAAAGCGACATTTTGCCAACTCAGAAAACTGAAATTCAGTTCGTTTAAGTTATTTTTTTCAATACATGCTGTTTTAGAATTTTTTGAAGGAGATATTTTGTCATCGCTTTTGCGGATAAAGAATTCGATGGTAGATAGATAATCTTGATAGGTATATTTTTCGTTTGCGCCCCATTAAGAATTTTCCAGTTTTTTCATAATAAAGACATCAACGAAATCAATATTTTGTAAAATAATCTCATAATTATTCACCATTCTTAATTTTTTCGCTTTTCCTTAGTATTTTAATTTAACCACAGCAAATTATATTAAAGCCTATTGAAAGATTGGTTGCAAATTGTAACAATGCAACTTGAATCGAAGTAGGAATAAAATGAAGTATTCTTTTACTACTTATTTATATGCAAATGTGGTCATTGTGGATTACGGGGCTGGTCAGGTAATTTCCTGTGGATTCTACATTCATAAACGTGTATAAATAGCTACTACTTATTCATATGCCCAAACGTTAGTTAGATTTATCTAATAAAACCATTACTTTTTCCTTATGTTTTATACTTACAATATGTTTCATTTGTAAGTTGTGCAGCTAAATGAAAAATTTGTAATAAGTATTGTGATTTTGACTGAAGGTAAGTAGGTAATATTAAAATTCAGTAGCTATGTCTAGAGATAGAAAGTGTATTTTTCTCAAGGAACTTTCTACCAGTTCTACGTGAAAAATCTACTTACTACCTTACCTATTAGGTCTATTTCATTATTTTTATGCTCTAAGTACTTATAATGGAAATTGTAAGGAATCGTTACCTATTCGTTAGGGTCACCCTAAATAACTGGAATTCAACCCTCTTAGCTTTCAATTTAGCTATAATACTTATCTAAGTTTAGATACAAGTATGATATTAAAAAAATAAAATACAGCTCTACATGATTTCGTAGAGGTCAACTTATTGTTTCGTCGCAAAAACGTAAAATTTCGTCGCGTTGTTTTTTTTTGTAATATTTAGATTTTCCGACGTTTTCAGCTGACACTACTGAATTGCAGCTATTCAGCTGACACTACTAAATTGCAGCTAAAATGCAACATCGCACGTTCTAAAAATACGTTACGGTAAATCTAAGGAGTAAAAACAAACACACAAACGAGAAAGCAACCTAATAAAAACGTGTTAAAAAAAAAAAGAGCGAAAATGCTTGTACCTACTTATTTAAAAAATACTCATTGATTCATGGTACAATCCCGAAGGTAGAAATCCTGTGGTATCAGAGGTGTGGTTTTCTTATCTTGCGGCAAACTTGGCTGGGTTTGTTCAGGCAAGCCACGCTATTGTAAATAATGCCGATCCCTTGCTTACACTACTCGGTACAGAGTGGGTACACTGTTACACTTTGTTTACTCTATGGCCAGTCAGTTACAAAGAATTTTATGATAGGTTTAGGTCCAGCAAAGCTGAAAAAAGCAAAACTAAATTATTTAGTACATTTTCTAACAAACTTTGAACTGTTTTTAGAAGTGAATATCCGTTTCTGATTGTAAATTAATGTGTTTGTTTAGGTACCTACCCAATATGCATAAGGATCTAAAAAGTTAGTAGGAAAAATATGAAAATTCTAATAAAACAAATATTTGGTTTATCTTAATATATAAAAGAAGATACTGATTGGTGACTGACATATAAACGCACAGCCCAAACCGCTGGGTCTAGAGACTCCAAATTTGGCACGTAGGTTCCTTATGAGGTCTAGGGGTGCACTAAGAAAGGATTTTTCATAACTCACCCTCCAAGGGGGTGAAACGGGGGCCCAAAGTTTGTATGAAAGTTCCTCAGTTTCGAAGCTAGGATCTTCAAATTTTGTGTTTAGGCTAACGATTGAATATTAATATAGTGTCTCAGCGTTTTTGAAAATTCTACTCCCGAAGGGGTGAAAAGGGGGATGAAGTTGTGTAAAGAAAATCCTTCATTTACGAAGTAAAAATAGCTAAATTTATTATTTAAGCTTATGGATGGAAATCTAACGCAACGTATATCGTTATTGTTAGTATTTTGACTCCTATGGGGATGAAATGGGGTAAAAAAACCCAAAAATCGATATGGATGTCGTTATTAGGGTTTTCTAGGATGACGATTGCGAAAATAACATTTATTTTGAAATCCAATACGGTGGACATGATTTAACCCCTAAAGGGGTGAAAATGGGGTTCAAATTTTGTATGGAAAAAGAATATAAAATCGAAATTACAACTTTAAACTTCGCTGGAGCACGACTAAAAATAAATAAGCAAACAATTATTTTGTGATTTTATTTATTTTATTTTATTTTTATTTTATTTTATTTATATTTTGAAAATCAACCCCTTAGGGGGTAAATGGGGTAAGTAAACATAAAAATCGATATGGATGCCGTTCTTGAGGTTTTATGGGATGGTGATTGCGAATATGACATTTATTTTGAAGTGCAACACGGTGGACAGATTCAGCTTCTAAAAAGGTGAAAAAGGGGCTCAAATTTTTGTTAAGAGGTCGCGGACGGGAAGGGATTAGGGAGAGGGAGACGGAGACGGAGAGGGATATATCTGGACCCAATTCTGATTATTGTAATAAACTAGCTTCCGCCCGCGACTTCGTCCGCGTGCATATTAGAGAAAATCCTTAGAGAACCTACAACCAGGATCCGACCAGCCGTTTTTACGTCATTTGGCAGGTCCCCACCAAGCGCGCAGCCTCGTGCGAGGCCCGCCACACGCGGCAAACGTTGTGCCTCGCGAGCTTGGTGGGGGGGACCCGCCAAATGACGTAAAAACGGCTGGTCGGACCCTGGTTGTAGGTTCCCTAAGGATTTCCTCTAATATGCACGCGGACGAAGTCGCGGGCGGAAGCTAGTAAATTATGTTTGCTTTGAAAAATCTAATTCCTAAAACTAAATTTTGCCAATTTTTTGGATAAATGTAGGTAGGTAAGTTCTTAAATAAAATTACCAAATAGCAATATCGTTGGTAATTTGTGCCTAAAAAATTTAGAGAAACTGTGTCGATCATACCTACAATAAGTTTTTTCTTGAATCGAAACACGATCGGTCACGGTTGTCTTTTTGCTTTCAGTTATTTTGTAACGGTATCAATCAATATTAGAAACAGAATGCAACCAGTCTACTTATAATATATTATCTGCTCTTTTTATCAAGTTGTATTACAACTTTGAGTGAAATGGTACACAACAAGTAGGTAAGCACATAACATATATTGATTATAGTAAATCCTTTCTTTATCTTTCACAGAACCGCGGCGGTTTCTAATCGAATCCTAGATGTATAGTAATGTCGAAATGTTGTCGACCATGTTTGCCCAAAACTGGGTTGTTCTCATATTGTACTTAGGTAGGTAGGTACATAGGTAACGGAAAAGGAATTGTTAGAACTGTGTGTCTGTTAGAACTGTCGAAGGAATTGTTAGAACTGTCGAAAGATTTTAAATCTTTGGTGACTCTAAAATAATTGCGAATGAGTTTAATTTGGGAAAAATGCCACCATAAACTTAAGAATTATTCTTATGCCATAAAGTCGTTTTTTATAGTTTTATCAAGTATCCTAATCATTGTCTAGGATGAGATACAATAATACAACACATACTAAGTAGTGGCGCCACGGTTCAGTGGACAAGCGTGAGTGGCCGTCGACACTCGATACGCACCTTTCCACTCATGCGTAGGATTGCACTAATGACGTAATAAATAATAGTAGGTACTAATGATTCATACCTACCCGGATTCATATAAGCTATTGCACTCTTTTATAAACCGCTCTTAACGTTGAGAGCTGTTTTGAGATTATACTTTAAGTGCTCTTCTTATAGGAACAGCTCTCAGGTCTGATCTCAAGGTTTATAAATAAAAGGTACCTACCTACTGATTCATATTTTTTTTAAGCTTCTTTCGGTGCAGCTAATTGGTGGGTACTGGGTAGGTAGACAATTGATTGTTATCTGGCGTTTAAAAATCAAACAATAATTTAGTAATTTCATTATTATTTTTTTATTTGGTGGTAAACCACCTACTTTTTTAAATTAATATTGCTCTCTTCAACAATTTTTATAGAAACTTTCGTTTTTTTTTATCAACAAACTCCCTCTTGTAGGAAGGAATATGGTATTTTAGTATCTATGGTTACAAATTTGATACAAACAAACTCAAAGTTCCTAGTAACTTTACTTGTCAAAATTCTATAACGTTGACCTTCAGACATGAGGTCGTTGACCTCGGCCACCCTTGCCAAAGCCCTTGACTGGGGCAGGTGTGGGCTCCCTCCTAACATACGAAATTAGGTCAAGACGTGTTCAGACGGATTGGTTATTCAACTTATACAGGAAGACTATTAAATAAACAATGAAATTCAGCTCTTCGTAACACTATCGTAACTTCGGACCATTAATATAAGAAAAGTCGCTTATCTTGGTCACATCCTGAGAAATCCGCAGTATCGTCTTCTCCAGACCATCATGATGGGGAAGATTGCCGGAAAGCGCAGAGTGGGAGGACGCAAAATGTCATGACTTCGTAACATCCACCAGGCAGGGGACCGGTGGCGTTAAGACGGTTGAACAGTTGTTCAGACTCGCCATGGACAAAGCCAAATTCAAGGAGCTGACGGCCAACCTTAAATAATGAAGCGGCACTTTAAGAAGAAGAAGAAGATATACAAATTTCGTAAACTTCCTATGACTTGCTAAAAGAGGTGAGCTTTTTATAAACGGTTGCATACCAATAACTTCAAACACTAATTGTTATCTAATTTCAAGACCTACTTATAAGTAGGTTCCTAAAGGAATATTTTTGTACTTATCCAATAGCTTAGGTTTTTGTGTGCCAACCTTTCCGTTCTTTATCCAAAACTTTGTTTTATTGGATTTTTGTATTACCACGGCCACGCTAGCTTTAATACTCTGCCTCAGTTGACATTCATTTGACTCATCCTTGTTTTCCATACAGATAGATAAAACGTGGATAAAACTTTATACAAACTCTTTATTATCTGTTGGCACAAAAGCACGTGTCGACAAAGGTATCTATAGGCAGGCTGCAGGCACCTTCCATTTATTCCACTGAATACCGTACAATGGATGCCAAGCCCTGTTCGCATACAAATGTATGGTACTCTACCTACACCTAGGCACTTATACGAGATACACTTATAATAAATTATACTTAGGTTCCAGTGGTGAGGTGAAATGATGGCGAAGGTAAGCCGTCCGACAAAAACTGCAGTGGATCAGTGGGGTGGGATTTCTAAAAGGTAAGCCGATGAGAATCGGCTATTGTAACCCTTCGCCAATGTCCCTATTACCCTACCTTACATTACATTACATCTCTATTACTTTTATATCTAATCTAATGTGATGCTTTAGTACCTACCTAGCAAAATGGTTATAGGTAGGTAATCTATGACTATAGTTAGGTGAGGTGAGCCTATTTATGTTAGATCTTTTATGAATATGATGATCTTTAACTTTGTGCGTTGTTGTAATGTAAATCTTGTTGGTGTTAAATATAGGTACTTTCTCGATTTTTTAATAACAACGAACAGATATAGTACCTACAACTACTTATTATTGTTCACAGCCCCGGATCTACGTTTACGAAAAGGGGGGGCAGAAAGCAATTAACCGCCCCCATCGAAACAATTTTCAACAAATCCTGTCTGTAGCAAAAAGAAGGCCGCGCAGCGCTATTTTTAGCCAGTTTAATCAAATAAGTAATCTTGTAATTTTGATTTTTTTTTAAAAGTAAAAACAACGGCCTCGCAGCGCGATTCTTTGTCAGTTACATCCTCATATTCTTGATCGTAGGTTACATCTAATAATCTTTGAGTTTGCTTGTCTATTGTAAAATAAAACGGGCGCGCAGCGCGATTTTTAGTCGGTTTAATCAACTAAATAATCTCACTAATCTTGTAATATATGTGACGTGTGTTTTATCCGGGCGGGCGGGCAGCCGGCCGCGTTCTTGCGTGAAAAAAAATTGTGAATTGAATTGAAGTTTGTGAAAAATTTCGTGAAAAAATGCAAAAATGCCTGTCTCAGTTTAGTGCTACCAACACGCCTATCTAAACCGAAAAAATCCCTGTCAAATGCGGCAATAGGGAATATGCATCAAATTTTTTTTTAATCAAAATCAATAGCATAATGCGTGAGAAAATCAACTGTAATATTGAAACTTGTCTCTTGCGTTTTTTTCTCGTAATATAGTTACTTGAAGTTATCACGCATCAGCTCCCGCCGAAAACGCTCCATACAAAACGGTGACGTCACACATCACGTTTCGGTGTGTTTCGGGCGCGTTTAATATGGAGTTAGCCAATAATCTTCAATTATCTCCCTAAATTTTGCGTTTAAGTAGATATGTGTCATACAAAATATTATTTCTTTTTCGATATTCTATCTGACTGTAAAGTGCATTATATCCGAAAACGAAAAAAAAATATCGTTATTTTTCCCTGATTTCATCGTGTGATAAAACGAAAATAATCATTTTTTTTTTATTTTTCTTTCTGTTCCATCATGTTTTTACAAGTGTCCGCATCGATCAAGCTCAATTTTAGGAAAATCGGTGACTTATGCATATTCCCTATTGCCTATCAAGATGGTAACCACACCCCCGCCGCCACTCGCCGTCCCGTTTTCCTTGCCTTGTGTTGACTCTTCTCCGTCTCGTCGTATTTTATTCTATCAGAGACTAGCTAACTAAACTGGTGCTGTGGACCAGCCCAGCCACAAGCAAGTTATGCCGGCCGGCCTCGCGACCGGCATAACTTTCTTGGGAAGACTAAGGGGTGCCGGCCTGCGGCCGCCGCCCCCTAGTCTTCGCCGCCCGGGGCAAGTGCCCCCTCCCGCCCCCCCCTAGATCCGGGCCTGATTGTTCAGGTAGTGACGGCGAAATTCGCCAGACAGAAGTACCTACCTAGTTATTTTTAAGTTTAAAAATGAATACGAAAGATATCTCAAGCATGTAATTTAACAAAGTTTCTTTACGTTGAATAAAAAAGTAAATTTATTTTCTATCTAATTTTTGCTCCGCGCTTTAACTTTTTGAAGTCAGTTTATTATTGTTTAATCTATATTACCCTTATCTTTAAGATAAAGCATCGTAACTTAAAAAGGACTTTTGCAAAAAATACCCCGAAGTAAGTCAGCAGATTACACGGTTATTTGTACGAATTCGCAAACAAACCATAAAAGACCACTGAACCAATAGGTACGATTATACGGAAGTAGGCGCGCCAAAGCGCATGTATTATGCAATAAACGTATGTACTCATCCGCACATTGTGAACGGACGGTCCAAATCTTATTTTATAGTTTTTTTATACAATAAGTAGCTACTTACCCTTTTTTCCCCACTGCTCAAATAAACTGCCCAACTGCGAATAGTTGGCTACCTACCTAAAGCAAACGACAAGACAAAACGTGAAAGAATTCAAAGACTAGACGCTATAAACGCTGTTTTGAAACCTGTTTTAGTAGTTAGCGTTAACGTTCAAACGAATAGAAAGTTTGCCACTTTAGTTCTCAGCCTTTAGTACCTACCCTACTTACCGACAAGAGTCAAATCAATCACTATTGAAAACCTAATCTCTCTGTGGATAAGTGCAAGAGATCCGCTACGAGCGAGAAAAAGTTGTGCTCTACCTACGTAACTCTACAACGAGTTAAGAGGATTGATCTTGAAATTAAGTGTTTCGACACTCGGATACAAATTACCGCAAGTAGGTAAATAGGTGGGTTGGAAACGAGGAAATCCTTTTTACTGGAACGAGGGAATCAGGCAAATTACCTGCTTGTGCGCCGTTTCTTTATTACAATTTTCTTGGACCATTTTCACGCTAATGGTTACAAGCAGGGATGGCAGTTTCTCTACAAAAAATAAGGGAATTAATTAATTGGGTGACTGAAAATGGGATACTTAAATACTAAACCGGGCAGCGGTTTATTATTTGGGCGACAAAATAACTAAACGGGTGACAAACTGTGGATTACAAAATTACGTAAAACGGGCTACTACATGTGCGAGATAAATAATTTAAGTTAGCAGTGAACATTCTAAATGAGTTACAAATAATATGAATGGGCAACTATTATACCAAGTAGGTAACTATTTAACTGATTTAAGCTGCCCAATATGGTATTTTTGTCATCTCGATTAGGATAATAGTCACATTTTTTAAATAAAATAATACCTATCTTATTTAAAAAATGTGACTAGCCGATTAGGATATAATCGAAATGATAATTTGGCATATAATTTATGCCAAATGTTAAATATTTTGTATGCCCCTATGTTGTCGCCCAATTAGTAATTTGGTCGCCCGTTCTGAATAATTAGTTACTCAATTTGTATTTTAAAGTCACCCATTTTCAATATCTGTAGTCGCCCACTTAGTATATCAGTACGCTATATTTAGTATTTTTGATACCCAAAATGGGAATTTATTGTTACCCGATTAATTACTACCCAAAAAATAACACTGGCATGTATACCTATTGCTACGATTCTTCAAGTATGCATATAATTATTGTTCTCCTTCCTAAAAACTAAAGCAAGCGCTTATATATTAGCTTAGAAAAGGCGTTTAGTTAGATTCTTTCAATATTGGTTACGTGATTATTGTCTGAGCTAAGTAATATGGCGTCAAGTGATTTGCACACAATGCTGTCAGTCGGTGAAAAACGTACGATGTAGCAAGGCAAGCTTAGAGTAAGACGGGAAACGAAAGCCTTTGTTGCTCGAAGAAGGCAAGCGACGATTGTCATCGGGCACTTTCTCACAGCTTGTCTATGCTAGGATAGGATTACGAAAAAAGTGTTTTTTGTAGTGTAGAATTAGAATGCTACGACCGATGACGCCGCATACATTGCACTTGCTTATTTTGAATTTGAAGCTTACTATTTGGTTAATTTATATCGTGCTCGAAGAACCATTAGCGTAGCATTCGTTTTTTCTAATTATTTACTTAAGTATTGTAAATGCACACGTTGTTTGTAATCTTTGTAGGTAGTGCATAATGATCATTGCACATGCACAGACGTGTTTAATATGTCGGTAAATCTTACAAGATAAAAAATAGTTTTAAAAAACAAAAAACCGACTTCAAAAACCTGCCTCTAAAAAGCAAGAAATAATATTCAAATCATTAGATACGCATTATCATTGTTATAACAACACGTCTATTGAAGTCGGGTGGGGCTGGAGTACAACTTCCTTTTTTTATTCTAAAAGCCCCACCCGACTTCAATAGACGTGTTGTTATAACAATGATAATGCGTATCTAATGATTTGAATATTATTTCTTGCTTTTTAGAGGCAGGTTTTTGAAGTCGGTTTTTTGTTTTTTAAAACAATTTTTTATTTTATAATTTTTAGTGTAAATACCTTCTATATTAGGTATTATTATAGATATATTATTGGGTAGAAAAATCGGCTCAGCCAAACGTGAGATATTCGCGGAGAAACATACATTCATACAGGTCAAACTGAGAGAGAACCTTTTTTTTTGAAGTCGGTTAAAAAGACTACACTAAAAGTACCCCTTTCCTAACAAAAAGAAACATCTAATTCGGTTCATAAATAACAAAGTCGTCATGTGAGTTGATGAAAATCATAGTATTTTCAGAATTTCTCGAAAACTACTGAACCGATTTGAAAAAAAATTAAATGGGACCATCTCGCAAAGCCGCTGATGGATTTGGCGAAATTTTCTAATACTTTTTACGTTTCCGCTGAAGATCAGCGCCATCTCATAATTGCCAATCAGCATAATTGGTAGTGCATTGGGCCGGAATCCTAAGGGTGCGGGTTCGAATCCCGTCTAAGTTGCTACGGGTGAGCCGATTTTTTCTAATATTTTCATTATTTATTCATCTTAATATAAAAATAGCATTGTGAATGCAAAAATCTAAAAAGTTTAAAATTGTACTGTTTCACCTTAATTGATTGTCTGGCACCCGCAATGGGTGCTACAGTCGAATGTCGAAGTAGTTCTCTTCACATTGGTGAGATGGCGCTGATCTTCAGCGGAAACGTAAAAAGTATTAGAAAATTTCGCCAAATCCATCAGCGGCTTGGTAGCATAATTGGTAGTGCATTGGGCCGGAATCCTAAGGGTGCGGGTTCGAATCCCGTCTAAGTTGCTACGGGTGAGCCGATTTTTTCTAATATTTTCATTATTTATTCATCTTAATATAAAAATAGCATTGTGAATGCAAAAATCTAAAAAGTTTAAAAAATTGTTGCTCAATTTGGTTAAAATTTGTTGCTCAATTCAGTAAATCACTTATTTCAATAGTTTTATTTAAAAAGCTAGTATTGAATAATAAACTTGTTGCATCATTTTCCACGTTCATGGTAATGCGTAACGTAAATATTATAATTTTGATTTACAAGCAAGTTCAATGTAAGAATTCATTCAATATAATATTTCTTCTAATGAAAGTGTCACGATCCTGCTGTAGACGCAAGTGCTAAGTAGGCCTTGTGGTTACCGCGTTAGGTGACCATGTTGCTTAATTTCAATCAAATATAGAATAGACCGATCGAAGTAGGTAACCAGCAATAGTTAATCTAACCTTTTCTTACATATATTTATTATTTCTTAAAAAAGCAAGATTTCCTTCAAAATACTAGGTAGTAGCCAAAATACCAAAACATGGCCGATACTTTAGGTAGCGCTTGTTAATTCGTTTTTTGTGTAAGGGCGGCCGTATACGGACTGCTCGAGCAGTTAAAGGCTGAGCGACGTACACGGACCGCTCGAGCAGTTGACTTTCTACCGCAGTCGAGTCATGGATTCTGACGAGGCCAGAAGAGCGGGAGGGGGAGGTCGGAGAGCTGTCGACTGCTCTAGCGCAGTCAACGGCTCGAGCAGTCGGTGTATGCCTCGCGACCGGTCGACGGCACGATGGAATTTCGTCATGTAGTTGACGGCTTGAAGGGGTCGCGACTGCTCGAGCAGTCGTGTGTACGGCAGAGAATGACTATAGTTTACCACGCGGTCGCGGCTTTAAGCAGTCGGTCTCAACTGCTTGAAGCAGTCCGTGTACGGCTGGCTTAAGCTCGCACTTGTACATACGTGACAGTGGCAGTGGAAAAGCTCAGTAAATTCATAAAACAGAGTTATCTGATATCGTCAACGTCCATGTAAAATTTTTATGTAAATAGGTAGGTATCTTTTAATCCCCTACCGATTACACTCATGCGAAGTGAGGTAAAGTACAATACCGATTGGGAAATTTATCAGTTTTATAAAGCGTGAAATTTTAATCATTTGGTTCCCGCAATGGGGTGGTTTCACTCATGTTTTCCACCAACTTTTACTATAGGGCCAACTTTGATATCAAGAAAAATAAATCAGCTGTTCCATGCATTAAGGTGTAGTAGGTATTGCGATTTTGTATGGAGCAGCAGATTTTTTTCGCGATATCACAGTTGGCCCCGTAATAAAAGTTGCTTGAAATCACGAATGGAACCACCGCACTGCTGGAACCAAATGATTAAATTTCAGCGTGGTTAAGGTATAGATAAATAGAAGATAATACAGAATAAAAGGTAAGTAGCAGTCTACTGCAGGACAATCCTCTTATCATGAGAGAATGTTGAATAATTATAATTTTCCTTCCACTCTTGTTAGGCTGGCCCCAGACCTACCGGTTCCGTTTCTTTGCTTTGCTGTTCTACCATGGACCGCCGGCCAAGCGGCTCATTCTCAATCTATCGCATATTTTGACCTGACCACATTGGCAAGATTAGTTTGGTGTTATCAAATATCGTCGTCTGGGGTGCGATAAGAAGTTTTCGTTTTCGTTTTAAAAAAAAATTGCTGTTTTATACAAAAATTAATAACGAAATTATCAAAATGTATGAAACAGTTCATTTTTTTTCGCGATTTCAGATTTGGTCCCATAGTAAAAGTTGTTCAGTTTTATTATGGTCCCTATCTACCATATTCAGTTTTATAAGGCTTTACCAAACATCTTGTATAAATAAGCGATCGAGTTATTTTTAACGATCGGAGTCCATGTTCAGGGTGGCATATCTCCTAAAAGCTTCCTACTTCGCAATCCAGGCGATGACATTTGATAAAACCAAGCTAATGGCTATCTTGCCAATTTGGTCTAGTCCCAAAATGCGATAGATTGAAAATTACCCTGGTTGGCCGGCGGTCTTTCAAGCAAGGTAGCACAGCAAAGCAAAGAAACGGAACCGGTAGGTCTGGGGCCAGCCGGCGGGTCGAAAATTTGGTTCGATTTCATAGGGAAACCAGCCTTCCCTTTGACCCTAAGTTAATGTTTAAAGGTGAAGGGTTACTGTTATTACACAACCTAATTAAAATAAATACTTATCTTTGATTATGGCTTAGTTCGCCATTGCGGCGTTCGTGCTAACAATCTGCCTAGGTCATCGCTAGCCACACGAAAACTTTTCAGGCGATATTTTCAGGTTTCAGCTCCGCAATTATTTACTCTTTATAACTTATAATGTTTTATCTGTAATGGGGTTATTCCGTGATTCGCCTACTTAGTTATATTTTAGTAACAACCTTTGCAAGTTCGTGCGATATGCTCGTAGACTTAGAACTAAAAAGTCGTTAATTAATAAAGCACAAATAAAATTTAAAAACATTGCAACAATTTTACCTACACGGTATATTTGGTCATTTTCATAAATTGTCACAGTCCCAAAAACACATTGGTTTGGTGGTTTTTTTCCTACAAAAAGTGTCACTTAAATATAGTAAACTCAGCTCTTCCAAGGTAGACTGCAGTTAAGGTGAATTTTTACTGCAGCTACCTGAGTGAAGGCTTTCAAACTCAATCATTAATTGTGACCTACCTCTCTTATTTTCCTAGATACCTACCTACTCGTAAAGTTCTCCAATGAAATGATTTCTATGGTATAATTGCATTAATTTCAAGACATGGTCTTTGTGAAACGAACCCATGGCGATTGTCGGCAGCCCGTAAAGAGCAATTGTCCTAATTGAGGCCATCGCACAACTGTCAAACTGCCAACCGAATTACAGAAGACACGCGACTTAACATTACTCATGTGGGACTCTAGATTTTAGTTTTGATAAGATACCTATGTCACAGAATAAGCCTATGTAGTCTAGGTACTGTAATAATTATCGGAATTTTGAGGTTTTCTGATTACTTCGCAATATTTTTACCATTCGTGCATCTAACCATAGGAAAAACCTTTTTCTAATTTGTTGAAGGTGCTCACCTTCAACAAATTAGAAAAAGGTTTTTCTTGATATCGAAATGTAAAAAACCGGCCAAGTGTGGTGTGACTTGGACTCGTGAACGAAGGGTTCCGTCAAAAAAACACGTTTGTTGTATGGGAGCTCCACTTAAATATTTGTTTTATTCTGTTTTTAATTTGTTATAGCGGCAACAGAAATACATCATCTGTGAAAAAATCCTTTTTAACTTTCTTTAGTGCTATTATTATTTGGACATTTTCGCGGGCCACTAGCGCTTTGAAATGTTATTTTTTGTTTATTATTTAGGCAAAGATAATGACGTATGTAAAGGTAAATATTAAAATACTGAAAAAAATACTTATTAGCTGTTCTAGAACAGCTAATAAGAATTTTTTTTTCAGTATTTTAAACACAGCTGTGTTTGAACCACTTTATTGGAGTTTTAGCGGCGAAATTCGGAAACTAATTCAAAACGGCATACCTTGGGACGCATAATAAAAACTTAAAACTTAGCGGTATACGGATACAGATGTAAGCACAGACAGATTAATAATTATCTGTGGTGGGTGGGTGTTATAATTTATACCTATAAGCGTCCTTCCTTTGTGCCTGGTAGAGCGTGGTCAATCAGAAACGCTATCTACTTACTAGTTACGCGAAACCGTTGCCGCAAAACGATAATCGATTACGTTTATCATCGAAGTAGATCAACATTGTTGCAATTTAACAGTAGTTTCCTTATGTAGCGGCGAAATAAGGGAAACATTGTTTTGTCATTTTTAGGGTTCCTGAAAATTAAATAGGAACCATATGTCCATACGAAAGCATTTTTGCCGAAGCTGAATCGGAAAAGCTTCGCCCGCGCCACAGAATAAGTAATAGTACAAACCCGCGCTTCAAAAAATTACGGAACCTACGGAGCTCGAATTGAGCACTTGTCAGATTTATTAACGATGATCATCGGACAATTAAATTGTTTGAGCGTGTTCGTTCATTGTGGCCGGTAAATTATTGTAATCCAATCAGTCGCTCGGCAGGATATTATGCAGTTTATTCAAATTAGGCTGTTTGTAAAGACCGCTTATTTAACTTTTTTATGGCTCGATTGACATAGCATAGCGACTGCACTCGATTTAGTTCAGTTTTAGGAAAGTAACTGATAACTACAGGTTAGTTATTAAGTAAGTATGAAATCGAGGAGCTCGGTGGCGCAGTGGTTTATCGCTTGGCCCAGCGATTGCGGAAGTTAAGCAACGTTCGCAAGGGTCGGTCATGGGATGGGTGACCAAAAGTTTATTATCTCGAGCTCCTCCGTGCTTCGGAAGGCACGTTAAGCCGTTGGTTCCGGCTGCATTTGCAGTCGTTAACACCCACCAATCCGCATTGGGCCCGCGTGGTGGGTAATGGCCCATCCTCCTTACCACCCATAAGGAAGGCCTGTGCCCCAGCAGTGGGGACATCAAAAATGGCTGATGGACAAGTATGAAATGTTACTATAAAATTTTATGTAAGTAATCTGTCTTATTGGAAACCGCAAGGTTAAGAAACCTATCTTATAGTTTCGTTCCTTTACAACCATCGACATGTGGTCGAAGTTGGGTAATCTATAACGGCACAGCTTTTGAGTAAAGACTATAAAAATATTCCAATAGCTTAAATATGCGACACAAAAATAACAATAATACCAACATGTACTTACAAATGCAACTTGCCGGTTTTCAGATTCCGGAGGGCTGCGAATTTAACCCTCCGATCGATGGTGTGACGATAATTCACTTAAACCGTAGTATTAGGAAGCACTTGCACCTTTTTTTAACACCGATTGTCACTGTACATTTCTTTTATATAATAACAACAGGCAGTTGCGATCTCGAATGCGTGCGTTGTTTGGACGCAGAGGCGCCGTGGTCACGCATGCGTCGCGCAGCGTGTCTGCCGCGCGATTGCCGCCAAACAAAACCGCGAGTTACTTAGTCCCGTGTCTACGCTTAGTCCCCAGTTAGAAGAGGCGATTTCGCCGTAAACCGAGACGCTTCAGTTACACTGCTGTGAATGTTGCAAACGTTTACCGATACAACACAGTCTAGCGGACAATGTAATACGAAACGCGTCTCATTCGCACATGCGCTTCGAGAGGATCTTATTAGAGCTTGACAGTTGGTAAAGAGGAAGGGGATGGGTACGCAGGAAAATAGAGGCGATAACGACGAGGCATTTACCAAAAGTGTGATGTTTTGGGATTGGGAATTACTTAGTATTTAATAATAATATGGACGATAACTTTGCTTGAATACTAAATACAACTGTGGTTGTTTCATTTACACAACAATGTTATCTATTTCCGTTAGTTTTTGTTTATGCGTATTTTCTTAAATTTGTTTAGTTTTATTTTTTACTTTATTTCTGACACGGTGACTTTGATTGGCATCCTCTTACCGAATTGTAAGGCAAAAGAAAAACACAACAGAATCTTTTTCCGGATTTTATTACGAAACAAATACACCTTGACATCGGGGGGTTAACTAATAACATGTTGTGTTTTTTACATTAGGTAGTTGAATGAACAATAATTTTACATATTTAAACACAATACTTTAACTTAACGTATCACTTCTTGATCACATGTATTATCAAGTAAAAATAATGACCTTAATTTAAAGCTCAAGTCACAAATTAACAATCATTTTAATAGAATAGCTTTGTAATTTATTGCATCAAAAATAATGATTTAAGTAGTACACATAAATCATAATTTGGAGTTATTCCCATCCGATCCACTGTAACTGATCCACCGAGAATAAAAAATCCCAACCACTTATTTATAGTTTTCAATTCCCAACGGATCCCCTCATTGTATTTCTAACCAAGAAAAGGTAGATGAGTACAGTCAGAAGAATAAGAAGTATTAAAATCAAATATTCATTTATTGAGCAATTCTTTTTAATGTAAATGGAATAAAAAAAAAAATTAAAACGATCCACCAGGGGATCGGTTGCAGGGGATCGGATGGGAATAACTCATAATTTGTTTGGGAAAACTAACATAGATTTAATTATTGATATCTTAACATGAATCTTATCCAACTAGAAAAGCTATAAGCTCGCTAAATCATAATGTTTTAATGAGAATCCAACTTGTGTAACACAAAAAAGGTTAATTTGAAATATTATTTATTAAGTACTCAATTACTTTCAGGCAGATGTAGATGTATAGATGTGGAAACGGAATGATTATTTGTTTTCTCTTTTATTTAAATGTTGAATTTAAAGTTTTATTTACTTTGGATGGGTTAGGTTTGGCAACGTTGCGCGTGTACCTATCGGCTGTTGATTTAAGATGGTCAAAAAAGCACCATGACTTCTAGCGACCATTTAATTTGTCGTAGTCGCTAAAACGTACTTTTTTTACATTCTCTTTGGTAGTTGCTATAAATCTATGGCGGATTTGTGTCAAATCGGTTCACGCATAGTACCGAAATGCGACGATGCCAAACCTAATAGCATGGCTTGTAGAACAATAGAGAAGGCTGTGGTAAACACAGATAATTATAATGATGATACTTAACAGACATTTTTGTTTCTTACATAACATGAAAAGCGATCAACTTAAAAATAACAACTACTTACTTATATCCTAACTTATGTTACTTCTTAACCTAATTCAGTCTGACCGAAATCATCGAATGGTGAGTTGTTATGGTTTGCTTTCGTGGGTATTCATTTTAAAATACTCGAAAATTATATTATGGTTTTATAGAATGCGAATAAATAAAAACATGCTTTTTTGCAACGGGATAGCAGTGCAACACTGCAGTTTTGCTTTGTGAATAGCTAGCAACCCATCTGTCGAAAATAAAGTATTTTTTTTATTGAAAAGAATTATTAGATTTATTTTTTATTAAAGAGATTATTTAATTACGCAACCGAAGATCGGCGGCAACGCTTTTTAATAGGATAAAAACGCTACTTAATTTTCGGCAGATGTGTTGCTAGTCATTCAAAAAGCACTGAAGGCGTATTTAGGCCGAACTTCGGCATTAGTGTGTTGTGTACCTTAGGCACGCAAAGTCGAGTCGAATGGAATCGCATCATTCGCCTGCATAAAACATTGACTATTGAAATACGTATAATGTATATTATTATTACCAAAACGCTATCGAAAGCTAAAGGATGAAATGAGATTCGAATTGGCGCTGAACACGCCAAAACTAATAACGGAAGTCTTGATATCGAGTATTTCCAAATTACCCCCCACATAAGCATTGCTTGATAACCCAATTCATGGAATTATCACCCTTATATACTAAACTTACTCAACTGGCGGCATTTGAAAACAGTTACCCCCTTATTCATAGAATATTTAATTTTTTAAGCTCAGAGAGTGTCTTTTACGAGCTAAGAGTTTAAACAACTGTTCAAATGTTTTATGAATAAGGGGGATGATGTGGAAATGTGTTAGTGTTGTCGATTCAGTTTTAATCTTTAGAAATAAAACAAAGTTATTTACACTACTTATAACACAAGAACGGCTGGGGACTGATTTGATGAAAGAACAATGACCACTAGACAAGCGTTGACCTGTCAAAAAGTGAAAAAAAAAAAAAAAGGTATTAAGGTATGATTCCGATCTCTGCAGCAAGCAGCAGTACTGCCGCAGCAGTGCGCTCCAAATTAAACCGTAATATTATGAAAGACAGCTCAATTTGAAGTGAGCGGAGAAGTGACGCGACCGCAACCTATGCGGTCGCGTCACTTTCCCGCTCACTTCAAATTGAGCTTTTTAATCATAACATTACGGCTCAATTTGAAGCGCACTTGCTGCAGCAGCACTGCTGCTTGCTACCAAGATCGGAATCATACCTTAATAATAATAAAATAACATTATATTTGAATAGTTACTGTGACCGTAGAACACTAGTATTAATTAAATTTTTAATTTATAAAAAATATGTAATCAATATGTTCTAGTTTATAATGTAATTATTACTAATCTTTTTTATAAGTTTTCTCTATTTCTGTATTGCCGATTTTTATTTTAGTTAGCAATTTACAAAAGTAAAAATTAATTTAGAAGCTATATAACTTCTCTGTACAAGATAGTTGATAAAAATCATCATTTTGACAGGTCACAAATGGGCGTCATTCTTTGGCTAGTAGACAGATTAGGACCTGGTAATATAATCCAGGTCCTAATTTAACATATAGATAGGCTATTTTTAATCTTGGTCGTAGGTCCCCTAGGGTACACGCGGATAAAGTCGCGGGCAGCCGCTAGTTTGTAATAATATAATCAATTAGCTATTTAACTGTTAAGGTGCGGGCACATCTGTCTGACGCCACGTGTTAACACGCGTATTTGTATGGACGTGTTTTAAGAAAGTGTGCTCCTAGTGCAAACATTTTCTTTGAAAACCGATGTCGTCTGACGGCGTGTTAACACGTGGCGTCAGACAAATGTGCCCGCACCTCTAATTACTATGTGGATACTCTAAATACTTGTGTGGATACAGCCCTAAAATAATTGAATAAGGGGGCGTCCATTAATTACGTGAGGTGATCTTTTTTCGACCTTTTTTTTGGATTTTTCGACCCGGGGTGAGATTTAGCTCGACCCCCCCCCCCCCCCCCCCCCCGCCCCTCTCATAAATCTCGCGTGAGATTTTTCAAAACGCGTATATTTAGAGTAATTTCGTTAATCTGTACTTGCTTGCTTTACATTTATTTAAATAAACATTATTGATTAGGATTTTACACAAATTTGGTATGAAAAATATTTGACTTAATTTAACCCAGTTTTCTCGCGATACTGTTTCAGCAGAACAAAAAATTACGTGATATTTGCCGAGACCCCCACTTGAGATTGGGTGAGATTCGGCTCGACCTCCCCCCTCCTAAATGCCTCATGTAATTAATAACGCCCCCTAAACTGATAACAATGCCATTACTATAAAAAAAAATACATAATAATTATACAACCGCTGTGTTTCTCGTGATTCTGTATGGAAAATTAACATCAACGACATAGTATATGTATTGTTGGTTAGACTTTTTTACTTGCGCTATGAATGTATGACTGTTCATTCAACCATCGCCGCTTGGTTAACGCACTGGTATCCATACTTGATGAGGAAGTGGAACCGAGAGTCGGAGCCGAGCTCCGCCAGCTCGCGAGCTGTTAGGATGTCTTCAGCTGGAGGGAGAAGCAGTTCTAAGTCGCCACCTGTACCCAAGATTTACTATAAGAACTAGCCCTATTCGATAGCCCTAATAAACGTGACAATTTGTCAATTTTCATGACAATTTTACGTTACCCATTGGGGATGCAAACTGAGGAACTAATGGCGCCACAAACGCTTGTACCAAAATCGTTTGATTGGTTGTTTCAAATGTCAAATGTGATTTCTGACATATTTTAACCAATCAAAAGTACTGTCTTAGGAACAAGCGTACGCAGCGACATCTACAATGGGGAATGTCTGAAAAAAACCAAATTGGCTGAATATTTTTTATAGGTAGGAATAAGCTCCCTTAGTAATAGAAAAAAGTTTCTGATTTTTCCGTTGAGTAAAAAAATTGTAAAAAATTGAAATCTCTTCGACTTTTCAAATGTGTAAAAGTAACAGCAGAATGGAGGTAATACCTTTGCCACCATTTGCCACAACAACAACACGAATAAAAAATAAAAAGTTTTGACATTTTGACATTTGTCATCTTTGAAACTTTTTTTTTCATACCATCTTGTGTTTGTGGCAGGTGGGGGCAAAGGCATTATTTCCATTCTGCTGTTACTTTTGTATATTTGTGAAGTCGAAGAGACTTTAATTTTTATAACTTTTTCACGCAACCAAAAATTCTGAAACTTTTTTCTGTTACTAAGGGAGCTTATTCCTACCTATAGAAAAATATTCAGTCAATTTTATTTTTTTCGGACATTTCCCATTAGCTTTGCATTGCCATCCCCATTTAAACTCATAGCTACCAAAACCAGTAAACCAAATTTTCATGACAATCGACAAATTCCCACGTTATTAAATAGAACCCAGAGATGTTATTTATGAATAATGTCATTAAGCTTCTTCTACTTTAGAAAGCACCTAACGTCATTGATTTTACTTAAAGTCTGATAGCCAAATAATCAAAAGAGTGTTAAAGTTAGTCATCTTATTGAGAGCTACCTTAAAGTTAATTATCTCTAACCTATTTCTCCGTCTCTAAAAGTTAGACAGTAGTTTTCAATACAAAAGCATTTGACTGCAGTTTTTTTCTGAATTTGAAAGAGGTTATTTGGATTTTGGCAGTTTACTTAGAAGTGCCGTAGTGAAAGGTTGTGTTCGTTACCGGTATTCCTGTCTCTGAACACAAGTGCTTGTGGGTGTACCGACACTATCTAAGCGAACGGACTTTACAACTTAAATCCAGCGCTAGTCTCCTTAAAGTTCGCCATTTAAAAATCAACTCTAAAGTTTTACCCATAAGGTGCACGAGCTCGATGAGCTTGAAGAACATCTTGTCTCGCAGCGCTGCGTCCGGCTCGTCGACGCGGCACGAGGTCCAATCATCGCGCCGAATACACGCGCACCACACCTGTGAGTTGGGGTAAATAAATACAACATTATTTTTATAAGGCTTGAGCTTGGACGAATTAACCACTGGACACGAAACGCAAGAAAAATGTATGAAATCACGTTCAACCAATTTTTGCGGGGCGAGGGGGGATTACACTTGTCAAATAATGACAATAGTGCTTAAAGAAGTCGATATTTTTTTATCGACACTGTAAAGAGTGAATGAATGAATGAACCTAATGAGTTTATTGAATTCATGTGTTTGATTAATATTGAAGCGGACTTAATTTGTAATATTTATTACTACTTTATATTTGAAATAATTGTTTTCGTTTACTTATTAATAACCTAACATTAAAGATGATTACACTGCATCGAAATTGTTCTTTCATAATTTTTAAGCGGACTTAATTTGTAATATTTATTACTACTTTATATTTGAAATAATTGTTTTCGTTTACTTATTAATAACCTAACATTAAAGATGATAACACTGCATCGAAATTATTGTTCTTTCATAATTTTTATAGGATATTGGTAAATTATTTCATGACTTTTACTCTGTGGAATTCTTAAATGAAAAACTGGTAAAAATGCACTCACAAATTCATAGAAACCATAATAAATGGTTTACAATAGGTGTTTAGTTAGGATATTGTGCGATAATCACGAGTATGGGTAAGGCCGTAGATTTTGCCACTTAGTAACATAATATGTTAATAATGCTTCTATGTTACGGTAACGTATAAGTAACATGAAAGTACACGAAAGTATGAAAAAATACCGTTAAATTAACGTTACCGGTTGTAGGGGCGGAGATGGTATATTCAGGTGATGAACTAATTTAAATTAAATAAAACGGGAATCAAATAAAAGCATGTTCCCACTGCTGGGGCACAGGCCTTACTTAGGGGTGGATGGGACATATCCATAACCCATCATGCAGACCCGACGGGAATTGGTGGATGTTAACATGGACGCGACCAATGGCTTAACGTGCCTTCCGAAGCACGGAGGAACTCGAGTTGTCAGGAGTCACACGTTGTCAGGGGTACAGAGAAGGACATAGGATACCTTTCATTCCGAATAAAGTACTCTTAGTAAATAATAACACTAATTTCATTAGCAACCATTTTTAAGATAAATGTTTGGTTAAGTTAACATTATTTTGGTGAATTTAGTTAACTTTTAGTATGAAGTACCTAGCTGAAACGTTTGGTTGGTGTGTGTTGTGTACTTACAAATTTAGGCAAATTCAATGTCGGGACAGAATCTTTATTCAATTTTTTTTGTTTTAACGAATTAACATTGTAGCATTCTGTTTGAAAATGTATGCTGCATATACGGTGGTGTTTGGTTGGTATCCATGTAGTCTCCCTGCGAACTGCTTCTACCCATTTTCTTTTTCGTACTGGATCAACTGGGAATCTGCAAAATTATTTTCAATTCATACCCATTTCTATTAAAATTAAAGATGCTTATAATTTTTTTATAAAACTTAAATTAAAATCCTTCACTTTACAATCACATCGATACTATTTATCGATATTTGTAACAGCCCCTTACTAATAAAAAATGACAAGCAAATGAATGAGTGACTGATATAATCCAATCAAATTAAATGCAACATTTATGAAGCATTTACTTTACCAATGAGTACTTTTTTAAAATGACGTGTTATATTTTGTTTACATACCAAATTTTATTTATTTTACGAAGAAATAGCTACTATAATAGGTTGAAAATGTACTTACGCGTGAAAAGAAACATTTCTTGATTTTCCACTAGTATTTTTGCAGTACGATACGGAGCATTTGCCCATTTTTTCTATCAATGTTTCGCCTCGAGCTCTCGCGTAACACTGACACCGCGATATCGTTTACTGAGGCTATCGGTCACAGTAAGTGGCTAAGGGGTAAAGGCGAATATGGCTGTCATTTCGCGTCCAGTGGTTAATTCGTCCAAGGGCTTGAGTCGATTTTTGACGAACAATGGGATTTAGTAAAGCAAAAATTAGAAAACATAAAAATAATTACGTCTTTATTTATAGTGATTTATTTCAATAGTTGCCTACATCAGACGATTTTTTTCTTTAAATATTTAAAACATATTGACTGAGCATGTCTGCTAATACTAAGTGACGATAAGCCCGAAGGTGGAAGCGCACTACTCCCGGAATCCTCACCACTGAGGAACTGGCTATCTTACCTCTAACTGCTGGAACACAACAATGGGGAATGTCTGAAAAAAATCAAATTGGCTGAATATTTTTCTATAGGTAGGAATAAGGTCCCTTAGTAATAGAAAAAAGTTTCAGAATTTTCGGTTGGGTAAAAAAGTTTTCAAAAATCAAAGTCTCTTCGACTTCACAAATGTATGAAAGTAACAGCAGAATGGAGATTATACCTTTGCCTCTAACTGCCACAAACACAACACGTATTTAAAAAAAAAGTTTTGACATTTTGTCTTGAAACTTTTTTTTAATACCATGTTGTGGTTGTGGCAGGTGTTGGCAAAGGTACAATCTCCATTCTGCTGTTACTTTCATACATTTGTGAAGTCGAAGAGACTTTGATTTTTTGAAATTTTTTCACGAAACCGAAAATTATGAAAATTTATTCTATTACTAAGGGACCTTATCCCTACCTATAGAAAAATATTCAGCCAATTTGATTTTTTTCGGACATTCCCCATTTTCAAATTGTTGTTATGGCATCAGACTTAGGTAAGATTGTGGTAACTAGCCAGGCGGCTTGAAATAAGCTCTACCACCCCCCAAACCGAGTACAAATTGTACCCATCTCCTGGGAACCGAACCGGAGACCCCCGCGTCTTTTACAGGTGGGCGAACCACTAGACCAAAGAGGAGACCACATGTCTTCATTGAAGAGTGATTTATGCCACTAATTGCCTACACCAGACGATTTTTCTTTCTAAAATATTTGCAACATATTGAATGTGCATGACTGCTAGCTAATTGTTTGTCTACACATTTGTTTGGTAAAAACAGATAATTTACACGAAGCATTTTAAATCCTACTAATATCAGGCATCCATCACTCGCTCGGCGGTCGCGCGATAAGCACCTACCGCTAGCCGTTCCGCCGGCGAGACAAGCGAGCAGAGGGCCGCCACACGCCCGCCTGTCTGTATAGTTGCGCGGCATCTTACTGCCCTAGTAGGTATTGTCTCTTTATAATAGTAACAATGTCGAGTCGACATTACTGTGCCGTGTACGGATGTCAAAATCAAAAAACCAATAAACAATTGTCGTTTTTCAAATTATGATACATGCTACGCAGTTCATTTATAAGAAGACAACCATAACGTTGCGTCATTAGAAAAGGTAAGAGCACGCGATAGAAAGAGAGGCAACTACTACTTTATTGTGTCGGAGCAAAAGTCGCTATTTATTTAAATTACTATGCGGCGTGCTGCTTCTGTACCTTGTACTATTATTTATTCTGTGCTAATATTATAAATGTGAAAGTTTGTGGGTTTGGATGTTTGTTCCTCAATCACGCAAATACTGCTGAACGGAGTTGGTTGAAATTTGGCACACAGATTGTAGATAGCCTGGATTAAAACAGGATACTTTTTATCCCGATATTCCGGGAACGAGAACCACGCGGGTGAAACCACGGGCGGCCGTTAGTTCATTATAATATTCGATTTTTCTAAGAACTTTCGTTTCTCACATAGTATTCGAGATCTATTGTAAACCTTAACACAAAGCAAGAAGGTTGAAAACTAAGTTTATTTTTGACTGACCCTAAGACGCAACTCGTCGCGGCGCTCCATGTCCCGCACGTAGTCAGTTAGGTCCAGGGCCTTCTTCATGTCGTACTCCGTTAACGATTTGCTTTCCGATTCAATGTACATCTAAAAGAAACGGCATTTTTAAAAAGGGTATTTAAAAACAATATGTAAGCAAAAAAGTTTTTACTAACTGACTTACAACGAACTTCACGCAAATAGACCAACAAATTTAGCATCAGAGAGTGCCTCTCCATCCTGTGAACCCAGAGTCAGCCACTTACGCGATCGTTACTAAATTTGTTGTGACCCCCTAGTATAGAAATGATTCTTTTCGGAACATTCCATTATTTGATTTCGAATTTTTCTTTTTTTTCTTTTTAGCTAAGAAACCCCAAAAATACAGCTATAGCAACAAACTGAATCTATGTTTTTTACTTAAGTTATTATATTTGTCATTTTTGTGGTATAAAAATACAGTATTAAACGGACGTATTTGTGTACCTGGATCAGATCCTCTGGCTGCGAAACTTTCGTATCATCAGCGTCCAGTCCATAATGCACACGAATATCTCGCGGTAAGGCCTTATGCTGTTCAGCCAGTGACAAGCTACACTCGATCTTACGACGTAGGTCTGAAGACTGAGATTCCGACTCATCTGAAGCTAGTAGGCAGAGTTTTGCAAGGGATGCCATAGTCTGAAAGAAAAATTAAGTTCAGAGCCGAATAATTCAGCAAAGAAAATTTTTTACACAATCAGCCTTGGCTGATCAATGTAACCTATGTCCATGTGGCCAATGGATAGGCTCTTGATCGAGCAAATCTTGATACATCTGTTTGGTATTATGTGGATTCAAATCGATTAATTAAGACACGTCTATTGAAGTCGGGTGGAGCTGAAAGTAAATTTTTTACTTATTGTATTGTTCATATTCTAAAAGACCCACCCGACTTCAATAGACGTGTTTTAATTAATCGATTTGAACATTATTTCTTGCTTTTAATAGAGCTGTTTTTTTTAGATTTTTGAAGGAGGTTTTGCTTTTTTTAAAAAGCTTTTTTATTTTAAACTTTTTTGTGGTAGGTATGTAAGCGAATATTTTATAAAATAAAACGTCATAATGTTTCATATTTTTTAATGGTAGGTATACCCCGAGTAACTCAATTTCCACAGGAGTTCCGTTGGGCCTTCGCAGTTCAACTCTACTCCAGAACGTCCTTGACAATAGATAGGTCCTTAACTTATTTTTGATTGTCATAAACCTACCAATATTTCAATCACTGTACAGTTCCTATTTGATTTTAAGGAGTTCCTTCTTGTATCTTTAAAATTCGAAATCCAATACCAATGAAATTAATATGGTATCATATTTAAGGTGTCTTCTTTCAAACAAAAAAAGAATCATCTAAATCGGTTCATAAACAAAAAAGTAATGGTTGAAAATCCGTTTGAATTCATATAAAATGGTAACGAAAACGACAGTATTTTCAAAATTACTCGAAAACTACTGAACCGATTTCAAAATTTCAAAAAATGGGACCAAATTGGGTACAAACCATATGTTATAAGTTGAATCATCTCAATCGGTTTAGCCGTTTTCGAGTAATCGGTGTACATACATAGTAAAAAAATAATATATACGCGACGAATAGATAACCTCCTCCTTTTCAAATTTTTTAAGTCGGTTAAAAACAACCCTAACGTTACGTCATTAGAAAGGTAAGAGCACGCGATAGAAAGAGAGGCAACTACTAGGTGAATATAAACTGTACTGCAGACCGTTGCGCGACCTGAATTGCACTTTATTGTGTCGGAGCAAAAGTAGCTATTTATTTAAACTACTATGCGGCGTGCTGCTTCTGTACTTGTACTATTAGTTATTCTGTGGTAAGAGGTACTAACCGTCATCCTGCCCACGGAGTCAGTCTCGGCGGCGGCTAAATGCGCCAACGCGGGCGCAGCGGCGGCCGCGTCGCCGGCGCACAGCCGCTGCAGCGCCAGCAGCGCCGCGCGCCCGGGCGCCGCGCGCAGCCACGCGTGCAGGCGCGCCGCCGCGCCCGCCCGCGCGCCGCGCACCAGCCGCGGCACCAGCGCGCCGCCGCGCTCTACTATGCGCGCGAATGACAGCTCTGCCACACCCTATATCGCACGACATTGACTTATATACACGCGGCGTCAGAAAAACCGCACCTTTTAAAAAAATTCTTCAAAGTTAATTTAATCCTATCTAAATTAATGGTAAGTGTTGTTATATTCTTCTACCCCTTCGGACATAGCCAACAGTCTCTAGAAACCTTTGTAATACTCGTCGAACGGAATCAATTACTGAGATTCAGTTTACGAGCAACATTACATTGCCTCATTTTTTGCAATATTTGAGCAACTTCATGGGCAAATGTATCCGTCTTGGGTATTCCTTTTTTTAATTAAACTGTTGAAGTGTGTTTTCTCCATCATCTCGATAATGAATTTACCCGCATTTCCTGAATTGACCCCTTTTATTAGACTTTTATAGCGGCACAAGCAAGAAAGCTTTAAGCGTTTAATTATGGTAACTGTTATGTTAATAAAATCAAACAATTAGTAATTGAAAGCTCATTAAATGTACTTTCAATAGATATCAACATTTACACAATAAAACGTTAGCTAGCAATTGCAGGTGGCCAAGTCTTAACTTATTTTCGAAAAGGTGCGATTTTTCTGACGTCGCGTGTATTACTAAACAAAAACGAGCATTTGACACCAGCCTGCCTAGCATGACCGATTTATATCGCGTGTTATAGCGTTTTATCACGTTTAACTGTCAAAAAGACAAAGAAGTTTGACAGTTGTGTGTCGATAAAATGCTATATCACGCGATATAAATCGGTCATGCTAGGGGGGCTAGGCTTCGAATACCGTAAAAAATTAGTAACGTTCAAAAAAATAACGGTAAAATTAATAACGGTAAAACCAGGCCTCCATCACTCACTCAAGGTCGCGCGATAAGCACCTACCGCTAGCTGTTCCGCCGGCGGGACAAGCGAGCAGAGGGCCGCCACACGCCCGCCTGTCTGTATAGTTGCGCGGCATCTTACTGCCTACGTACATATTGCCTTTTTATAAAAGTAGCAATGTCGAATCGATATTACTGTGCCGTATACGGATGTCAAAATCAAAAAACCAATAAACAATTGTCGTTTTTCACACTTCACACTTCACATTCACTAGATGAATATAAACTATACTGCAGGCCTTTGCGCGACCTGAATTGCACTTTATTGTATCGGAGCAAAAGTCGCTATTTATTTAAATTACTATTCGGCGTGCTGATTCTATACTTGTACCATTAGTTATTCTGTGACCGGGGCTTCGAATACCGTTAAAAATTAGTAACGTTAAAAAAATAACGGTAAAACAGAATTTGACGTTATTTTTTCGTTCCTTGATAACGTCGTTACTGTATAAAAATATTTAAAAGCAATGTGTGATTCACGTTGACGCCGCCGTGACGTGATCAGTCTCTGCGGTAGGTACTAGGTAGTAGAGGTACCTACCTACAATACGCAATACTTACAAAATTACCATTAAAAATAACGTTATTTTTTAACGTTATCGATATTAATTTAACGTTATATTAAGCTTATGTTATTAGGATATGTTAAAAAAAATAACGTTATCAAGGTATCATATTGAAAATAACGTTACGTAACGTTATTTTTACTGTTAATTGGTAACGTTATAAAGCCCTGTTTGGCACACGTGGGCCACGTACTAGTTCACGCTTTAACCTCAACGCTTACCGTCACCTCGCGCAATGCCATAGTTACAGAACTAGTTCTACTTTGCGTGCTTATGATGTCTTTGCTACACTTTGCACAGCATTATTTTTCAATTTATGATGACAATAAACGGTAAAAAAGATTGATCAAAGATTTTTAACGCAAAATTAAGATAAAGTTTCTACTGCTAACTAGCAAGAAAATTATATAAAATCAGCAAAAAGTCGATAAATAAAAACTAAAGATAATCATTTTTAAATTTCATGTCTAGTGAGCGCGTAAGCTTGAGAAGTGAATAAAGATAATAATGTGACAAAACACCATGTAACTTACCTCATTAGCATACTTCTCGATGTAAGTGTAGAGTCTTTCCAAGTCATTGTTGTTGATGCACATTTCGATCAACAATTCGTAGTCTTTGAACTTCTCAGCCAACACTGCAGCTCGCTCTACTAAACCTTCGTCCACTGCAAATAAAAAAAAATCGTCACACAATGTAATCCCTAATATCGTAAAGGCGCGAATATATTATGCCGGCTCCACGCTCGCGCCGCGAAAGCCCGTGAAGGCCGCGAACCGCGAGTGTGGACGGTTTCGCAGCTTCGCGCTTCGCGGCGTTCCCCGTCTGGTGGCGGTTTATTGGTCCGCGTCAAAGGGTTTGCGAACGGGAACCTCGCGAACGCATCCACATTCGCGGCATGTTCGCAATTGTGTGCGAGACGCAGTTACAAGCGGACGCTCTGCTAGGACTCTGTGTATGTTGTGATTGTGAATCACCTCCCATACGGGGTCATTTGCAACATTTCATTGTGGATATTAAAAAAATCCTTAAGGAATCTTTGACCGGGATAAAAAGAGATATATAATATATTTTAATCTAGAGGCCTATTTAATAAACGTGACAATTTGTTACCTGCAATGACAATTTTTATCCATTGCGTCAACTGATTAGAAAAAAGAACAAATTACTCATTGCCACGTAAACCAAATTGTCACGTTATTAAATAGGGCCCAAGCTGTAAGCCATCAGTGTGCCAAATTTCATTCAAATCAGTTCAATCGTTTTGCGTAATTCATCCAAAATTTCAAATTTATAAAATTAGTAGGATATCTTCACACGCTAAAGCACAGAATACATAATAGTACAAGTACAGAAGATCCACTCCGCAAAGTCATTTAAATAAATAACGATTCTATTCCATACCCAATAAAGTGCAATTCAGGTTGCACGCCGCTCTCTTGCCTACAGTTATATTCACCTAGAAGTTGCCTCTCTTTCTATCGCGTAGCTCTTATCTCGTCTAACGACTTCAGGGTTTCTTCTTTTAAATAATAATTAAATAACTGGTAGTTAATTTATTACAAGTCATGTGTTTGTGAAATAATGTGTAGTTAAATACGTTTAAAAAAACATAGGCTAGGTACAGTCAACGCCACATCAGACTATACATGCTGGCTTTAAAGCAATTGGCTTTATTACGAAATGAAATTGTAATTATAATTAATTTTATTTCGAAAGTAGGTAGGTAAGTAAGTACCTACCTAATCAATAAATTATTATTTCAATAAATAGTTCGGCGAAGATTGTTTAGCAATAAGAATTAACTAATACTAGTTACTAACTACGTACCTAGTAGACAAGCACTTCTTACCTTTTGATGTCGTTTGGAACTTTTGGAAGAGTGAAAAACGTGAGGTTCGGATCCTTTTTATTCGTATTAAGGCATACTATCGAAATCAAACTGCTAATGTGCGACCCAGCCGGCACTCGGTAGCCCTCTGAAATTAGTCCGTCCGGACGGACCCGCTACCTACTTGTAGCTTTGTACCTAAAGCGCGGAGTGCGCCTAGCCTGGCTAAAGCACACAGTGTCAAAGCAGCAGCAACAGCAACTTCGTCCATTTAGGTCAAATTCGCGAACGCAAATGCGAAAGGTTGCGAGTAGAGGGCTATTTTTCGCGCCGTTTTCGCGGCCGCGGTTCGCGCGCGAGTGTGGAGCCGGCTTTAGGGGCTGTTGTTGCGGAACATTGCGCGGTCTGCCAGCGCGCGGTCAGCTAGCGCACACGCCGCTTCCGCCACCTGCCAGCGCGCGGTCGCCTCGGGCAGTTGTGTGACTGTCTGTACTACACGAGTGTGTGGTCTGTAGTGACTGACCGAAGGGCTGTATGAGGTCGCGGCGCAGCGCGGGCGGGGCGGGCGCGCGGTCTGCCAGCGCGCGGTCAGCTAGCGCACACGCCGCTTCCGCCACCTGCCAGCGCGCGGTCGCCTCGGGCAGTTGTGTGACTGTCTGTACTACACGAGTGTGTGGTCTGTAGTGACTGACCGAAGGGCTGTATGAGGTCGCGGCGCAGCGCGGGCGGGGCGGGCGCGCGGTCTGCCAGCGCACGGTCAGCTAGCACACACGCCGCTTCCGCCACCTGCCAGCGCGCGGTCGTCTCGGGCAGTTGTGTGACTGTCTGTACTACACGAGTGTGTGGTCTGTAGTGACTGACCGAAGGGCTGTATGAGGTCGCGGCGCAGCGCGGGCGGGGCGAGCGCGCGGTCAGCTAGCACACACGCCGCTTCCGCCACCTGCCAGCGCGCGGTCGTCTCGGGCAGTTGTGTGACTGTCTGTACTACACGAGTGTGTGGTCTGTAGTGACTGACCGAAGGGCTGTATGAGGTCACGGCGCAGCGCGGGCGGGGCGGGCGCGCGGTCTGCCAGCGCGCGGTCAGCTAGCGCACACGCCGCTTCCGCCACCTGCCAGCGCGCGGTCGCCTCGGGCAGTTGTGTGACTGTCTGTACTACACGAGTGTGTGGTCTGTAGTGACTGACCGAAGGGCTGTATGAGGTCACGGCGCAGCGCGGGCGGGGCGGGCGCGCGGACTGCCAGCGCGCGGTCAGCTAGCGCACACGCCGCTTCCGCCACCTGCCAGCGCGCGGTCGCCTCGGGCAGTTGTGTGACTGTCTATACTACACGAGTGTGTGGTCTGTAGTGACTGACCGAAGGGCTGTATGAGGTCACGGCGCAGCGCGGGCGGGGCGGGCGCGCGGTCTGCCAGCGCGCGGTCAGCTAGCGCACACGCCGCTTCCGCCACCTGCCAGCGCGCGGTCGCCTCGGGCAGTTGTGTGACTGTCTGTACTACACGAGTGTGTGGTCTGTAGTGACTGACCGAAGGGCTGTATGAGGTCGCGGCGCAGCGCGGGCGGGGCGGGCGCGCGGTCTGCCAGCGCGCGGTCAGCTAGCACACACGCCGCTTCCGCCACCTGCCAGCGCGCGGTCGTCTCGGGCAGTTGTGTGACTGTCTGTACTACACGAGTGTGTGGTCTGTAGTGACTGACCGAAGGGCTGTATGAGGTCGCGGCGCAGCGCGGGCGGGGCGGGCGCGCGGTCTGCCAGCGCGCGGTCAGCTAGCGCACACGCCGCTTCCGCCACCTGCCAGCGCGCGGTCGCCTCGGGCAGTTGTGTGACTGTCTGTACTACACGAGTGTGTGGTCTGTAGTGACTGACCGAAGGGCTGTATGAGGTCGCGGCGCAGCGCGGGCGGGGCGGGCGCGCGGTCTGCCAGCGCGCGGTCAGCTAGCACACACGCCGCTTCCGCCACCTGCCAGCGCGCGGTCGTCTCGGGCAGTTGTGTGACTGTCTGTACTACACGAGTGTGTGGTCTGTAGTGACTGACCGAAGGGCTGTATGAGGTCGCGGCGCAGCGCGGGCGGGGCGGGCGCGCGGTCTGCCAGCGCGCGGTCAGCTAGCACACACGCCGCTTCCGCCACCTGCCAGCGCGCGGTCGCCTCGGGCAGTTGTGTGACTGTCTGTACTACACGAGTGTGTGGTCTGTAGTGACTGACCGAAGGGCTGTATGAGGTCGCGGCGCAGCGCGGGCGGGGCGGGCGCGCGGTCTGCCAGCGCGCGGTCAGCTAGCGCACACGCCGCTTCCGCCACCTGCCAGCGCGCGGTCGCCTCGGGCAGTTGTGTGACTGTCTGTACTACACGAGTGTGTGGTCTGTAGTGACTGACCGAAGGGCTGTATGAGGTCACGGCGCAGCGCGGGCGGGGCGGGCGCGCGGTCTGCCAGCGCGCGGTCAGCTAGCGCACACGCCGCTTACGCCACCTGCCAGCGCGCGGTCGCCTCGGGCAGTTGTGTGACTGTCTGTACTACACGAGTGTGTGGTCTGTAGTGACTGACCGAAGGGCTGTATGAGGTCACGGCGCAGCGCGGGCGGGGCGAGCGCGCGGTCAGCTAGCACACACGCCGCTTCCGCCACCTGCCAGCGCGCGGTCGTCTCGGGCAGTTGTGTGACTGTCTGTACTACACGAGTGTGTGGTCTGTAGTGACTGACCGAAGGGCTGTATGAGGTCACGGCGCAGCGCGGGCGGGGCGGGCGCGCGGTCTGCCAGCGCGCGGTCAGCTAGCGCACACGCCGCTTCCGCCACCTGCCAGCGCGCGGTCGCCTCGGGCAGTTGTGTGACTGTCTGTACTACACGAGTGTGTGGTCTGTAGTGACTGACCGAAGGGCTGTATGAGGTCACGGCGCAGCGCGGGCGGGGCGGGCGCGCGGTCTGCCAGCGCGCGGTCAGCTAGCGCACACGCCGCTTCCGCCACCTGCCAGCGCGCGGTCGCCTCGGGCAGTTGTGTGACTGTCTGTACTACACGAGTGTGTGGTCTGTAGTGACTGACCGAAGGGCTGTATGAGGTCGCGGCGCAGCGCGGGCGGGGCGGGCGCGCGGTCTGCCAGCGCGCGGTCAGCTAGCACACACGCCGCTTCCGCCACCTGCCAGCGCGCGGTCGTCTCGGGCAGTTGTGTGACTGTCTGTACTACACGAGTGTGTGGTCTGTAGTGACTGACCGAAGGGCTGTATGAGGTCGCGGCGCAGCGCGGGCGGGGCGGGCGCGCGGTCTGCCAGCGCGCGGTCAGCTAGCGCACACGCCGCTTCCGCCACCTGCCAGCGCGCGGTCGCCTCGGGCAGTTGTGTGACTGTCTGTACTACACGAGTGTGTGGTCTGTAGTGACTGACCGAAGGGCTGTATGAGGTCGCGGCGCAGCGCGGGCGGGGCGGGCGCGCGGTCTGCCAGCGCGCGGTCAGCTAGCACACACGCCGCTTCCGCCACCTGCCAGCGCGCGGTCGTCTCGGGCAGTTGTGTGACTGTCTGTACTACACGAGTGTGTGGTCTGTAGTGACTGACCGAAGGGCTGTATGAGGTCGCGGCGCAGCGCGGGCGGGGCGGGCGCGCGGTCTGCCAGCGCGCGGTCAGCTAGCACACACGCCGCTTCCGCCACCTGCCAGCGCGCGGTCGCCTCGGGCAGTTGTGTGACTGTCTGTACTACACGAGTGTGTGGTCTGTAGTGACTGACCGAAGGGCTGTATGAGGTCGCGGCGCAGCGCGGGCGGGGCGGGCGCGCGGTCTGCCAGCGCGCGGTCAGCTAGCGCACACGCCGCTTCCGCCACCTGCCAGCGCGCGGTCGCCTCGGGCAGTTGTGTGACTGTCTGTACTACACGAGTGTGTGGTCTGTAGTGACTGACCGAAGGGCTGTATGAGGTCACGGCGCAGCGCGGGCGGGGCGGGCGCGCGGTCTGCCAGCGCGCGGTCAGCTAGCGCACACGCCGCTTACGCCACCTGCCAGCGCGCGGTCGCCTCGGGCAGTTGTGTGACTGTCTGTACTACACGAGTGTGTGGTCTGTAGTGACTGACCGAAGGGCTGTATGAGGTCACGGCGCAGCGCGGGCGGGGCGGGCGCGCGGTCTGCCAGCGCGCGGTCAGCTAGCGCACACGCCGCTTCCACCACTTGCCAGCGCGCGGTCGCGTCGGGGCAGTTGTGGGCTGATTGTCTGTTATTAACACACTGAGTTTAAAACCAAA
This sequence comes from Agriphila tristella, assembly GCA_928269145.1. NCBI lineage: Eukaryota > Metazoa > Arthropoda > Insecta > Lepidoptera > Crambidae > Agriphila > Agriphila tristella. The sequence continues at coordinate 17,917,332 of OV743443.1, read as the reverse complement.
ATAAACGCTGAAAAACATTAATGAGCGTGTATAAGAATTTATACCCAACAACTTCCTTTACCTTTAAGAAATGGGGAGGCGAAGGCAAAGTGAATTACAGATGGCGCTTAGTCTTTGGAACAATTGTCAGTTTGAGCTTATATTGTCTTGCTTGTGTATTACGTGATTTTACTTTCTTAGATTGTATTTTTTTTCGGTTTTGCGGACAAACAATGTATTCTATGCTAACTTTAGCTCATATAAAAGAAGAATAGGGAATATGCATCAATTTTTTTTTAATCTTAATCTAAAGTATAATTCGTGAGAAAATTAACTGTAATATTAAAACTTTTCTCTTGCGTTTTTTTCTCGTGATATAGTTACTTGAAGTTAGGGCGGAGCAGCACCCGCCGAAAACGCTCCATACAAAATGGTGACGTCACACATCACGTTTCAGGTGTGTTTCGGCGCGTTTAATATGGAGTTAGCCAATAATCTTCAATTATCTCCCTAAATTTTGCGTTTAAGTACATATGTGTCATACAAAATATTGTTTCTTATTCGATATTCTATCTGACTGTAAAGTGCATTATATCCGAAAATAAAAAAATAAAATTGTTATTTTTCCCTGATTTCATCGTGTGATAAAACTAAAATAATACATTTTTTTTATTTTTTTTCCTGTTACATCATGTTTTTATAAGTGTCCGCAGCGATCAAGCTCAAATTCATCAAAATGGGTGACTTATGCATATTCCCTATTACGGAAAAGAAAAGCCAAAACAACAGGCAAGAAAGTTTATAGCAACTTACAAAAAATTGCTAACAAGCATTACATTTCTTTAAATTTCGTGTAATATTTACAAGTAATCTTTTTATTTCAGATTAGAAGCATATGATTTAAATTTTAACAAAGCAACTGAGTGTGAATTTCCGTGTTTATAGTTGCCTGATGATGCCTTCTGTGCAATAATAATTTCAGGTTTCTGTACTGGAATTTCTGTACCATCCAAAATAACACGAACCGTTTTATCATATTTATTTTATTATTCTAAGTTTCTTGAATGACTCTGGCATATAAAATTCTATTAATTCTCTGTTTGGCCCCAATATTGGGCTTATTCCATATTTGATATACCTATCAAATTCATCCAAGTTATAAATATGTTAGAAACTGCTGAGGTTGAAATATTAAAGAACAAAGCTGTTATAATTCAAATGTTGTTTTATTTTGGCGAAGCTTCATCAAATTCATGAAACATTCCTATTGATTTATAATGTTTCTCAGGCTCAGCAAAGGAGAAAATCGAGGAAAAAGCATATTTTTTTTATATTTTTTTGCCCACTATTTTTTTTTGTTACTGGGAAATCGATGAACTCCAATATTTTACAAGTTACATGCATAACAACGCGGCATTTTCTCAGTATAAAATTAAAAAGTGCAATACTCCAAGAGATTCCCATATGTTTTGACAGTTTCTTTGAGGCGGCTCGGTACCAACGACAAGACGCCACCTATCGGGATAAAATTGCGCTTTTCCTCCCCATTAAAGTTGTGTTTATCTGTTAATATTATTTCACTGTGCTTTTAATACAAAAACATGTGTGCAGTACATTTTTTAGTGATGAAAAATTGCAGATAATATAAAAAAAAACATTTCAACATTTTAATACAATTTTTGAGACACAATAAAGGGAAGATCATAACGTTGTGTACCGTAGAACAGATAAAAAATAAACTCACGTAAGCGCGCGTCTAACGAGTTGCACGAGCGGCGGCACTAAGTCGCGCGGTAGCCCGGTAGAGGGGCCGTCCGACCACTGTGAACGCGCCTTATGTGCTTCACCTAACACGTTCTAGTCAACAAAAAAATTGGTAGTTTTAACTTTGTTTCAATGGCGTTGTAGTCGAATGTTTAAAAAAAATGAGATCTTAAATGTAAAATTGACAAACACATACCAAAATGCAGATGGTGCATATATCAGGTCATTTTGAACTTACCATCCAAATTTTAAGGATGTGTGTGTACCATGAAACTAAACAATTTTCTCTAAAAAACGTCAAATTTCGCCAGAAAATTTTGGTTATCCCATACTAAATTGATCACGTGATTTCTTTGATTTGTATGGAAAGTCGATTTTTATTTTACACATTTGACCATGTGTTCCTTAGAGAACACATCCTCAAAATTTGGATGGTAAGTTCAAAATGACCCGATATAGAAGTGATTGCTCACTAAATTAGTGGCTCTGCTCTAAACACATTAACACACGTCAAAAGTATAGTTTTTTATAGGTATAGATATATTTTTCTACTAATCAAGTGATAAACTTACATTGATGATATTAATAGCGGCGGCGGCATGTAAAGCGGCGGCTTTAGCGTCGTGGTGCGCGTGCGCGTGCGCACTCGCGGCTATCGCGCGAATCACGCGCGTGATCTTAGTCACGCGACGGTAGCACACGTCGGAGGGAGACAGAGCACCGGATGAGAGGGCCTCCTCCACTTCTGGCTCTTCTTCAACCTCGTTGTTATCGCCGCATATCACCTAGGAAATGAAATGAAATGAAATGAAATGAAAATATATTTATTTAAATGAGCTCACATAATAAGCATTTTTAAATCGTCAAATCTTTTTTTACCCTACTACCCATTATGACGTCTTTTAGCTGAAAAGAAAAATGGGCGCAAAAAACTTGTCAACGTTATCAGATGGAACGATATTTACAAATATGTATATCGTTTCCAGACTTAAAATAACAAAGATTAACAAATAAATTTCAAGATAAATTCAAAATTTACAATCAATAATGAGGCATTAGAGTAATAATTAACAATACAAAAGCTATGCCCATGCATTATTATCCTTCAAATAATCGTCAACAGTGTAATAGCCTTTACTCATAAGATTGGCTTTAACAGTATTTTTAAATTTTTCCAAGAGCAGTTCTGTGACTTGTTGTGGTATCTTATTATAAAAGGTAATACATCTACACAAAAAAGAGCTTCCGGTTTTATGCAGTCTGCGCCTTGGAACAGCAAGTTTGTCCTTGTTTCTTGTATTTAATTTATGAACATTACTATTTTTTACAAAGCTATCTAAATTTTTCTTTACATACATTATATTTTCATAGATGTATTGGGAAGCAACCGTTAATATTTTAATTTCTTTAAATAGGTCACGAAGAGTATCTCTAGACCGTAAGTTGTATATAGCGCGCACTGCCCTTTTTTGTAAGATGAATATGTTATTAATATTAGCAGCTGAGCCCCACAACAACAAACCGTAGGTCATAATACTATGAAAATAACTAAAGTAAACCAATCTTGCTGTTTCAATGTCGGTCAGAAGCCTTATTTTCTTAACGGCAAAGGCAGCAGAACTAAGTCTGCTTGACAGGGTATCGATATGAGGGTCCCATTGCAACCGCGAGTCTATAGTAATACCTAAAAATTTTGTTGAGTCCACCAATTCGACTGCTTCGCCATTTACATTTATAGTCATATGAACCTGCCTCACATTAGGAAGTGAAAATTTGACACATTTAGTTTTACTAGAATTAAGCTTCAGATTATTAATAGTAAACCAATGCATCACCTTGGAAAGAGTGCTGTTTACATCGTCACTGCAGTTACATCCTCTATCAACTTTAAAAATTAAAGAAGTGTCATCAGCAAACAGTACTATTTCACACAAGTTTTTGGTATAGTAAGGAAGGTCATTAATATAGATAAGAAAAAGTAATGGACCCAATATCGATCCCTGCGGCACGCCCATTGTAATGGGTGCTTCATAAGATTCTGTTTTATTTACAACAACTTTTTGGGTTCTCGCCGAAAGATACGATTGCATAAGGCTTACTGCATTTTTTGATACACCATAATGTTCCAATTTATCTAATAAAGTACTGTGACTGACACAATCAAATGCCTTAGAGAGATCGCAAAATATACCAATTGCATCCTGTTTACCGTCCCATGCCTCAAAGATGTGTTTGAGAAGTACGATTCCAGCGTCAGTTGTGCATCTACCACGAGTAAAGCCAAATTGTTTCTCGTGTAGTAGTTGGTTGATAAGAAAATGTGCTAATAATTGATCATAAATGATCTTTTCAAAAATTTTACTTAGTGCTGGCAAAATGGAAATGGGTCTAAAGTTAGCGGGATCGCTTTTGTCCCCAGATTTAAAAAGAGGGATTATTTTAACTATATTTCATTAAGTCTGGAAATATCCCTTCATCAACACACTTATTGAAAATAGAAGCAAGATGGGAGCAATGGTAGTTATTATAGATTTAATTATGTGAGTTGAAATGCCCCAGAGATCTTCAGTCTTTTTTATATTTATTGAATTAAATGTTTTAAGAATAGTATCACTGTTAATATGTCTAAATTTAAATATATTATTGCACTTATCAACACATGATTCCAAGAGGGAGACAGAAATGTTTGGAGATGAATTTAAATTTAAATTACTGGTAGGATAGGCATGATCCAGATTAAATGCTATGCAACGTTTAATATTAAGGTTAAACCACAGAAAAGATATAAGTACTACCGTACAGAAAGGAAACTCTCCGCCCCACAATCAATTACTTCACACCACCGCGCGAGTTCGTAGGCCAGTTCGTAGGCTCATTCAATAGCACGCACACAGTTGCGCGTGTGCAAAAACGTCACTGTGTAACGTCTGTGTAATAGGAGTTGAAACGCGACGCACAGTAGATTTTGGAACCCGAAAAAGTGACATCGTCGAGATAATTCCAAAATCTGTTAGTTCTAGTTATTTGTAACTCACGACGAGAACTCCCGTGTGCTAATTGTCTAGATTTTTTTCTAGACGAATTTCAAAAATGCATAAAATGGCCGAAAAATTTTTGGAAAATCCTTTATTACTCCTAAACGATATCAGTGATTGTAAACCAGATAGCAGAATATTACGTATATAAGTAAACACTCACAACAGTTAATTGGCAGTTCTTCTCGCGATAGTTAGTTAAATTCATCTAGAAAAAAATCTTGACATAATTAGCACACGGGAGTTCTCGTCGTGAGTTACAAATAACTAGAACTAACAGATTTTGGAATTACCTCGACGATGTCACTTTTTTGGGTTCCAAAATCCATTGTGCGACGCTTGTATGGAGTGCCCGGGGTGTGGTTAAACCATAGAAATAAAATGTCAAAGAACAACAATGTCAATAAACAGGTGATCCGGAAACGAATGCATACATTTTATATGAGATACGTAAAATATGACTTAAATTCATAAAATATGACTGTATATGGCAAAGGAAATTAATAAACTATGTTCCATACTGTTTTCTTCGTCGATAAACGAATAAATGTAGCGAAATTTGGTTTTAGAGAAATGTGTGGCAATATCTTATTTACCTGTGAAAAGTGTGATTACTTGGATTATTTCTGTTTGTCACATCACAATTACTTAGAGCACAAGACACCATGGCTCCACGATACCTTTATTTTAAATTCTAATTAAAATTAACAAATATTTTAAACAAACTGTGATTGCTCATTTGCTAGGCGGGTCGCTAGGGGCTCTTACTGTAAAAAATGTTGGCACATGTCACTTGATCCTTTGTGTCTTTTTACATAGACCGTGTCCGTATGATGTTAACTTCTCTTTTCCACGCTTTGTTGGTCTTAAGCACAGCGAAAATTTTTCTATGTCTATGGGTTAAACATTAGCACGTGACTTGCTATTGTAGGCTGTTCACGCCTGGCAATACTGTCATCAGAATGTCACCTGTCGACCAACTTCAACGTCAACGTCAAGAAACCAGAGAGGGCGCGCGGTCGGTCGGCGCGCGTCTCTCCCCCTCTCGTTTTCCATCTAACGTTATTCAAAAATACTAACGACACGTCATAAATAAATCCAAATGATTGGAGTATACCAGAGTTCATATTCAGAGCCGCATGAGTATATAAGAGTTCATACACAGAGCCGCGTGAGTATTCAAGAGGTCAATTACAGAGCCGCGTAAGTAAAAGAGAGTTCATATACAGAGCCGCGTGAGAATAGTAGAGATTATCTACAGAGCCACGTGAATATACCAGAATTCATATAAGGAGCCACGAGAGTATATCGGAGTTAATATACAGAGCCGCGTGAGTATACCAGAGTTCATTTTCAGTTCACTAAGTTCACGATATATATAATTTTGCACCCAAGAAGTCGTGCTTCATTTCAACGAACCAGTAGTCCAGACCCGGCGCATACATAGGCACATAACGTGGTTTCCCAGGATTTTAGCTTTTACACAATATATTTTAAGCGTGTCCCGACGACTAACGACAATGAGAATCAGTAACAGGTTTGAATCCTATAGTTTTATTATAAAAACATATTGATAGCTATGAAACCTAGTAAAAGAAGTTTTGAAATCCGTTTAGAAATGGTTGAGATAAAAGGGTTTGAAGGAAATGTCAAGCTCGATGCAATATGTGTTTTATCACGTACGACATAAGGTTCGCGTACGTCGCGATGACGTCATAAGGACACCCAAAAAACCATTATTTTTAGCTCTTATAACTTCTCAGGTTTAAGAGATATCGTAATTTTTTTTTCATAGTTAATGATGTGGTGGCAAAAGCTTTCTAATTAGCCACTAAACAAAAATCGTTACTGAGCTTCATTGTCACTATGTGCACTAGTGTGCAATAAAGGGTTTTTCAACACACTTGCTCGTAAAGGGAGCCCTAATACATCGCTTTTAGGGCCATAAACCGAGCTATAACAAACGCGTGCAATAATATATAAAACACTAGTTGGTTATATAATTATCCCTACAAAGTTAAATAGGTACCTTACTGCAAGTACTATGCGAGTAAACAGAGCATTCCCAATTTAACCGGATGATAATGCAGTTATTTTTTTAGGAACAACAAAGAGGTTTTATGCCGCCGAAAATTCATATAAATTTTTGGAATAAATAAACGTGTTAGTCCTTAATTAAATTAAACAAATATTTATTAATATCAAATTTTTTAATTATATTAAAATTAAAAAAAATTCAAATACATATTTGAATTATATTTTGAGGTAGGCTGTATGCTTACTAACCCTGTTGTTCACAAAATATTCTTGCATTGGGCGTGTGAATAAAACAAAAAAACACCTACGCGTCTTTTCCCATCATAATTATCATATTTTGTTTTTGTCGTATTTGTTGCTATGTTGGTAAATGACTTTGTTTTTTCCTCGCAAGTGTGTTGCAAAACGTCGTATGAAACTCGTGAGCTCTTGCAACCTAAGCTAACTTGTCTCACAATGTACTATTTATTATTTGTTTCTTTCTTTCTCAGCTTGCACTGATATTTTGTGTCATTATTATTATGTTCCTACCTGCTGTATGGCAGCGGTGATGAGTTGCGCGTCAGCTCCGTCTTGTAGGCGGCGTAGAGCGATCGCCATAGCCAACTTTTCAGCAAGCGCGCACAGTTCTTGGGCCGTACTTTTACCGCTTTCGCCTGCCTCTGAACAAACCATTTTTTTTATTGACATGATCAGTTTACTTCGATCAATAATACCGAACGCTTCACGAACTAAAACAGCACGATTGACAAAACTAGTCAATAAAACAACAACCTACAGCGCTAATAAGTTTAAACTAATTTATACCTTATTTACTAATTTTAAAGCGCAGTTTTGTTTATGTCAATAATATGTTACCAGTTTGAAAGTGCCGTTTCGTGGCTTCAGGGTACATGTTTTTGAGACTAACTGACCGGACATCTAGGTTATTCTTGATCAAAGACAGTATATGCAATAGTTTTCGATATTGTTGACAGTTTATGGAAACTGGTACTCAAGGCACTGATGGAGAAGTCCTTTAACGTCAAGACAACCGTTAAAGAAACGCGTCTTGGTGTGATTATGGGTACCTACTCATCGGCAAAGCTACAAGAATAGGAGAATCGTAAAACGCTAGCGCTATGCAACTACTATTGTTTATAGGATTATTTTCTTTTGTTGGGTAAAAAGAAAATATAAACACATTCAAATAGAAACCAAGTAAAATTATATAACAAATCATACCATGTAGCGCACCATGCGCGCGCAGGAAGTCTCTAAACAGCGCGAGCGCACGCTGTTTGTCGCGCAGTTGCTGCGAGTGCGCTAATGCGGAGCTGCTGCCTAGAGGTACGCGGGTTCGAAGCCCACCCACGCGGGATTTCCACCTATTTACAACGTAACATTTAAAAGTCCAAAAATAAAAACTTTCAAGAATTAAAGAAATACTACAACCTAAATTAAAAAATGTCAATTCCCTATTATCCGACGGAAATAGGATAGGATCATCATATCAGCCGCACGACACCCACTGCTGGGCATAGGCCTCCCCCAAGGATCTCCACGACGATCGGTCCTGCTTGGCCCGCATCCAGCGGCGCACCGCGACCGCGCACCTTCACGTCTCGGTCCAACTTGTGGGGGGCCTACCCACGGAGCCGAGTCCGGTGCGCGCGAGCCATTCCAGAACCGCCTCGCCCCAACCAGGGGTTCTGCCGTTTGGCCAAATTATTTTTGGTCAAATTTCACTTCCCAAAAAAAGTATCGCACTAGTTTCATTTCCCAAATGAATTTTTAGCAAATTTACATTTCGCATTTTATTCACTTGGTCAAATTATAATTTGGCATATTTTTACTTTGTCAAGTTTTATTAAGTCAAATGTTTATTAAGCAAACGTTTTATTTTGGCAAATATTATATTCCAAAAAAATTTTTGGTCAAATTCTCACTTCACACACTTAACTTATTTATAGCGTAAGTTTGACAAAAGACAATTTATTTTTACTGATATAGGAATACAGGACAGGAGATATAGGAATTCCAAGTATCAAAGGAACAGTGGCAGAAATAAATATTATTGATAAATTATAACAGGATAATGGTAAAATTATATTTATTTTCATAAATTAAGAAACTAGAAACGATTTACTATGGTTTTTGTTTTAAATCTGAATAAGTAAGTATTTTATAAACTTAATTTTTTTATAAAATGCAAATACACATTAGTAATTTAACGTCTCAATAAAATTTTGGAAAATTGGGAGGATTATGGCAGGTATTAATAATTATGAAATAGTGTAAAATTCAAGGCTTAGATAATTACATAGAAGGATTCCCTATAAAGTTATGATATTTTCGCAGAAAAATTGGTATGGATATTATAGTAATACAAAATTGCGTTAGGAGAGTTTGCCCGTACATGCGAAATTGTATTTTATGTCGATTGGCATAACACTAAATATAGCTAAAAACTAAGGTAGGAGGTATCGGTACTTCATCGTCGATTTGTATTTTATGCACTACTCAAATTGATATGTAAATTGTATGCCATGCAATATTTTGGGACGAGTATGTTTTGCCAAACGATACATTTGACTAAATAATACTCGGTAAAATGAAACTTTGACCAAGTAATTATTTGCTAAAAAATATTTGGCTAAAAATAGTTTGCCAACTGAAAAATTGCAATAAGTTGTTTTGCCAAATGTTTTTTTGCCAAATGAAAATTTGCGTAAAATAGTTTGCGATGTGATATTTTGGGAAACGTTTTTTGCCCATTCATTAGTAATCCCCCCAACCAACATCGGTTCTTCTCGCTATGTGTCCCGCCCACTGCCACTTCAGCAGAGCAATCCTTCGAGCGATATCAGTTACTTCTGCGGATCTCCTCATTTCTGATTCGCCGCCAAGCATGGCTCTCTCCATTGCACGCTGGGTTAACCTTGAGCCTCCTTATGCAACTCATAGTTAGTAACCACGTTTAGCTGTCGTAAGTCATCACTGGCAACACACACTGGTCCTAGACTTTCGTCTTGAGACACTGAGGTAAGTCGGACGCGAAGATTTTTCGAAGCTTTTTAAAATAAATGGTAAATCGGAGGTAAATGCACATATAAAGGCCTGCAGCAGCAGTAGTGCCACGAAGCGGGATATTTTTTGTGACATCCCGCCATTTAAAGATATCCTCCAAAGCATCTGTGAAGGATAGGATAACTAATAATTACAGAGCTAGTAACAAAACACTGCAAGAGGTATCTCAAGGCCCATCATTCAATATTTTATAGTGTTTAGGGTGTACATGAGTCAGCACCTACTTGCAAGGCCAGGAAGTGGAACACCTGGCGTTAGCACGCTTTCAAGTATGTAAAAATTCAACATGATCAAGACAAGAGTTATCTCGAGGTTCAAATTTGGCAGTATACTAGAGAATAGTACAAAAATAAATTAGAAGGTAGTCAGACCGCGTTATCATAGGACATGCCGAGTCAGCACGCCACGTAAGTTGACACAATGTCGAGATCGGTACAAGAGCTTCTCAAGGCTGAAAATTCGTATACTGCCTAAGTATTATGCATAATTTGTGACAAAAATAGTCAGACCACAGATTGGGGCAGTCAGCAGCCACTCAAAGCACTTAAAAGCGTGCTGACGACAGGTGTTCCACTTCCTGGCGTTGCGAATAGGTGCCGACTCATGTACACCCTAAAATCATATTGAATGATGGGCCTTGAGATACCTCTTGCAGTATTTTGTTACTAGCTCTGTAACTATAAAATACAAGTAACTCTTACCTAGGGTCGCCAGCGGGCGCATCGTCCAACATATCGGAAGCAATGGAGACGGCGGTCGACGGCAGCGCGGCCGCCGGCAGCTGTTGCAGTATATTGCGGCACGACGCTTCTTCTCGCCGCACGTAGAATAGGAACGCGGCTTTTAGCTGGCCACATAGGTCTGTAGTCACTGAGCTTACCTGTAGGAATCAATCATTGTTACCAAACCAAAAAATAGCAAATCGGTAGAATCAGAGTTAAAAAATCGGTAGAATTCGGTAGATATTTTTCAAAAGAAAATACCTCTCAAAACGTTACATCATTGAATGTAACGTAGTGTTATAATGTTAGCGTGCAAGTTATCTGCCAAAACCATAGAAACGGTTAGGGTCTCTACTTACTATACCCGTGCTAGGGACGTGTCAGGAAAAAAAATATTCTTTCTATTGAAAAGTATGGCACTATTCCCGCTAGACCGTTCCGTCAACGGGCCAGGCACGAGAATATTTGCCGGTGCTGACACGCTCTGCACCCTGATTATCTAAAAAGAAACTATTTAGCGACCGGTTGCATTTGACATACATTGCCACTTTTCTTTGGTATGTTTTTTTTAACCCAAAAAGAAGTAGCAATGGATCACGATCATCTGTGAACTGCAACCAGTCGCTAGGTGGTTTTTAATTAGATAATCAGCCCGCTGTGCACGACACGCGACGTTGCCGAGCCGGTGAGTTTACGGGTTGTAACCGCGTATGGTGACCGTCATAAAATCAAAATGAAACTAATTATTCCCCTCGGTTTACGCCAACACGGACAACATACGGCAGGCTGATTATCTAATTAAAAACCACTTAGCGACCGGTTTCAGTCCACAGATGAATGTGATACATTGCTACTTTTCTTTGGTATAATTTTTTTTTTATAAAAAGAAGCAGCAATGTATCACATTCATCTGTAAAATGAGACCGGTCGCTAAGTGGTTTCTAATTAGATAATCAGTCTGCGGGTTGCATATGGGCATCATACGGGATGTATAAAGACAGTACGGACACAGAAAGCCGTCGATCTTTTTCACTGGGCATAGTAGAGCGTATCGTGTTGCTTTTCGTGTCTGGTACGTTCCTAGCATGGTCATTTGGTCATGGTATGGCACGGTGTAGTAGTGGGTAGAGAACATTATACGTTTTGTCTGCTGAGATGTAAACTATATAGAGTTGTCTCCTTGTTAACCATTTATTTTTTAAATATTGTTAGGGTGCTGGCACATTTGTGTGACGTACGTGTTAACAGCCGTATATTCAAATTATTCATTCGTTATTCTACGCCCAGTACTTCAATACTTAATTGTAAAAAAACATGGTCCAAGAAAACAAGGTCTGGCATTCCGGGCGATGCACAGTCATACGTCACTATCCAGATGCGCAACTTCATAGTAACAAGCAAATAATGAAGGATTTTTTTCTGTCACACTAGTTACAAAATTATTATAGTGCATTTTAATTGTGATTTGTTTAGCAAACGAAACAGTTCAATTTAAAGATGAATGAACGTTATTTTCAATACCGATAGCGGAAATGACGTATAAATGTCGCGAAAGAGGAGGGGATGTTTTTTTAATTTATAATGCAAAGTCATCGCAAATCAGTCGATACAACATCATTCAACAATTAACTTTAAAAAAGTAATGTAACTAAGTAGTTACAAGTTCACACAAGTTCTTACGTTAATCAGAAACAATAATAAAAAACTAGATTTTAGTAGTAGTACAGAATAAAAAAAATACTTACTTCGTGTGGATCGATTTCATACAGGGACAAATTGCCATCATACATATCAGATGGACAAGGCGAACCCATAGGGCTATCACAGACTGACCTAAAACAAAGACTGTTACATTAGTACGAGGGTGGATCCAAAAGTTCTAAGCCCGACCATGAAAATGAAAGAAAAGTGGGTCCGAATTAATTTTTATTTTTCGACATAGTCTCCATTTAGGTCAATGCATTTCTTCCACCTGACCTGCAACTTGTTTATACCTTCGAAAAAAAATTATTCCTGAAGGTTGTCAAAATAATCATTTACTGCGGCTATCACCTCGTTCCTGTACGAAAATTTCGAACTACCTAAGTGTTTTTTTAAATTTGGAATCTGAGGGGGCTAAATCCGGCGAATAAGGTGGATGGGGCAATATTTCGTAGCCACAATTATGGATTTCAGCCATTGTTTCAGCTGAAGTGTGAACCCGGGCGTTGTCTTGACGGAACAACACTTTCTTCCGTAACATACCCGGCCTTTTTTCTTTGATTTCTTCCCTTAGTCGTCGTAAAAGGTTACAATAATAACTTGAATTTATAGTTTTGCCCTTTGGTAAATAATCCACGAAAATAATTCCCTTTGCATCCCAAAAAACTGAACCCATGACTTTGTTGGTCGACAAAACGACTTAAGCTTTCTTTGGAGTAGGAGAGCCAGATATTTTCCACTGCTTTGATTGTTGCTTAGATTCAGGAGTGTGGTGGTGAACCCAGCTTTCATCCATGGTAACAAACCGGGATAAAAAATCCTCTGGATCCACCTCAAAAAGCTCCAAACAGTCACGGGAAATTGCGAAACGAACTCGTTTTTGTTCAGCTGAAAGCAATATCGGAACCCAACGAGTAGAAACCTTATGGAACCCCAATTCTTGAGTTACAATATTTTGTACCCGACCATAACCAATGCCTGTGATCTCAGCTATCTTACTGATGGTCAATCTTCGGTCACTCAGAATAAGATCACATATTTTTTCAATGTTTTCCTTCGTGGTAGACTTTGAAGGCCTACCGCTCCTAGGGTCATCTTCAATACTCTCCCGACCCTGCTAAAACTCAGCCACCCACTTTTTTACACTGGAATATGATGAAGCTGACCCAACCAAAGTGTTCACCATATCTTGATGAATATCTTTTGGTGATAGGCTTTTTTTACTGAGGTACTTGATCACTGCTCGGTATTCAATTTTCTCCATTATTGAAAAAGATGTCAGATAGCATCAAACAAATGTTGACAAAAAAAAATGGCTTGCAGTATCGGAACGAAACTTCGCACATTTACTATTGAAGAACCATACTAAAGAGTGAGCGTAGATTTACAAAACTGTCAAAGCTATTTCTACATTAGGCCACGAATTTTTGGATCCACCCTCGTATATCTTTATAATTCACTAATGTCTGCTAAAAACAGTGATTTTATTAGATTAAAATCACAGGTATTAAACGTGTTGTTTAGTTCATAACACGTGTTGAAGCTAAAACATAGATGTACATCTACCTTTTTCAGGAAAAGGTAAGTGTGTGTAACACCTATGTTTTTTAATTTATTTTAATTTGAAATACTTCAACATTGCTTTGTAGTTGTAGGCTATGCAGATTATCGAATACAAAAATAATAGTACTTATCGCTAGATTTCCTATAAATAAATAGTAAACGTACTTACGGTGTTGGAACCAGACTATCAGCAGTGGACAGCGCCAGTACGCCATGTTTCCTACTAAATATCAGCGGCACTCCGTCACAGAGCTCCGCGCCCCGTATGCGTATTCGAAGACAAGAACAATAGTATCACTAGTTTTACTACAAATAAATAGTAAAAGTACTCACGGTGTTGGAACCAGACTGTCAGCAGTGGACAGCGCCAGTACGCCATGTTTCCTACTGAATATCAGCGGCACTCCGTCACAGAGCTCCGCGCCCAGTATGCGGTCACCCTCGGCGGAGACGTCGATGATATCCACCTTGTCGCTTGACACTGTGCCTGTTAAAGGAATATGAAGCCTATTTAAATGCACTCACTATCAGGGTTAGTACGGCCGCGGAGAACATACAGCCACAGAAAATACTGATCAGCATTCTAAGAGATGATCCTTATATCTCTTAGAATGCTGAACAGCTCCCCTACTCACATGTGCAACACACTTCTCAACAAACTTTTACATTTGTAATAATAGTAGGATTTCTTACTTGACACTAAGGCGAGGTATGCAGGTGTATAAAGTAGAGCGAGAGGTCCGAGCGACAGGAATCTCGGCGGAAGTTGTTCGGCGTCGCACGGCCAATTACGCAACGGGACTAGTGACGTCACACGCGGATTGGCTGGGTCTTCTACGGAGATGTGCGCTGGAAAGAGACAACAAATGAAGATCGAGTTTTTGACAGCGCCTTAAGCATTACTGAAAAAATATAATTGAAACAAAGTGTTTACGAATAGTTATCACATTAAACAGTAGTTGCAGCTATTAGCGAGTAAATTGTACCCGTACCACAGAATAGATATAAGTACTACCGTACAGAAAGGACTTCGCCCCGCCCCAGAATCAATTACCTCACCCCTCCCCGCGAGTTCGTGCGCCGAATCGATTTGCGGAGTGCATCTTCTGTACTTGTACTGTTATTATGTATTCTGTGCGGGAAGATCGGCGAACTTCTATGTAATTTCAGACCTCTACTTGAGGGTCCCGTTCATGAAAAGAATTGACTGATATTTATAGACCTACGCTAGACTAACAAAAAGTTAATCGTTTTAACTATTTCAAAGCTGGGATAAAAAAGATATTAAATACGCACGATGATACGAAAACGAACACAGAAATTCAAACGTGCGTGAGTGTTGGCTTGCCAGTAGTCGTTTCCAAAAAAGTACGCCCAGGCTCCTAGAATAGTACGACAATGGCAAAAAGGGCACGCAAACCAATAAATCAAGGTATAAAATTCAGTTTTTTTAACTGTGTTTTGGGAAACATACGCCTATTTTTACATTTTGGGATTCAATCGTTAAAAAGTATTAAATACTGTGATGTGAACCATAGTACGACACACGCTCAAATAATACGTAAATCGTACCAAAAGGTACGATCTGGCAACCCCGAACGTCAATGTCAGTGATGGATTTGACATTGTTGACACTGCACACTTTTATTAATGGGAAGGCAATGAAGTGTATGTTCATACAGCCATATTCTTCAGTATTTTTTTTCTCTTTGCAGTAGAATACATTCAAAATAAAGGTGTATCGCTTTCTAATGTCTCTTAGAGTATTGCTTGATGTTTAATAGATCAAAACATTTTAAATATACCTTAACATTATGCATATTGATAAAAACAAAAAAACCGACTTCAAAAAACCTGATAATAAAAACAAAAACAGCTTCAAAATTAAAAACCTCTAAAAAGCAAGAAATAATTTTCAAAGCACTAGATACCTACGCATATCACTGTAATAAAACACGTCTATTGAAGTCGGGTGGGGCTGGAGGACAACTTCTTTTTTATTCTAAGAGCCCCACCCGACTTCATTAGACGTGTTTTATTACAGTGATATGCGTAGGTATCTAGTGATTTGAAAATTATTTCTTGCTTTTTAGAGGTTTTTAATTTTGAAGCTGTTTTTGTTTTTATTTTCAGGTTTTTTGAAGTCGGTTTTTTTGTTTTTAAACAATTTTTTATTTTATTCTTTTTAGTTTAATCACTATACAGTTCCTATTTGATTTTGAGGAGTTCCCTTATGTATCTTTGAAATCAAAGGTCCAATAACAATGAAATCAAAATGGTATCATCTCTAAAGTATCCTCTTTCAAACAAAAAAAGAATCATCTAAATCGGTAGATAAACAAAGAAGATATGGTCGATCATCCGTATAAGTTCACAAAATGGTAACGAAAACGACAGTATTTTCAGGTTTTCCTGATAAGTACTGAACCAATTTCAAAATTTAAAAAAATGGGACCAACTTGGGATCAAACCTGATCTAATAACGTTTGAATCATTTCAATCGGTTGAGCCGTCTTCGAGTAATCGGTGTACATACAAAAAACAAAAAAAAAAACGGGTCGAATTGAGTACCTCCCTCCTTTTAAAGTCGGTAAAAATGGAATGGATTACTTTGGTATTAAAACTTCTGCGTTGATTGGAACATACTCTTGCAAGAATAAATCGTTTAGTTTTTGCATTAAAGAAACGTTTTGTTATAATATAATTGAAACTTATTTATCTTTTGACTCCCTTCTTTAAAAATCATGATTTTGTGGGATTAAATTCTAAGAATTTAACTCTATATATTTAACATGTTTCCGATTGTGAACGTCCTTGTAAAATATGGAGTCGAGTTTCGCCGATCTTCAATTATCGAAACCTGACTGACCCTCAGTTTCTGAGGTACTTTCATCGGAGTTTATGGGAAGTTTATCGGAGGGGTCTACATTATATGGTTTAATTTTAAACCCCTCAGATTAAGTTATACCTCCGATAAACTACCTCAGAAACCGGGGGTTGAATGCGGTCTGGAGTAAGACCGTTTTCACATTATCCGATACGATATCGGTATCGGCTGCCGATACGATATCGGAGGTAAGTAAAATGTATGAAATATGTATCTGTCTTTCACATTGTCCGGCCCGATATCGGATATCGGAGCCACATATTTCATACATTTTACTTCCTCCTTTATCGTATCGTTGTCCGATACCGATATCGTATCGGATAATGTGAAAACGGTCTAAGACCGAGACACCGCGCTAATACAGGATATCCCCGTTACCATAGTAACAACGCCGTTACCATAGCGATACCCCGTTATGAACGTAATCAATGTCACAAATACGAATGAGAAAAGTAAGGCTTCGGTTGCACTCCGGCCCGGCTCCGGTGCGATTCAATCCAGATTTGGTCCGATTTCAGCTGAAATAAGGTGACATGTACACGCACGCTTACTGCCGCATTGCAATAGTACATTACATCCGAGAACGGGAAGCTAGCGATTGCATTGTCGAGGATGGTTTGAAGCCCGAGCCGCAGGCGAGGGCTTTAATCATTCGAGGCAATGCAAGTAGCTTCCAGTACAAGGTTTGTATTAGTACATTACATCCGAGAACGGGAAGCTAGGGATTGCATTGTCGAGGATGGTTTGAAGCCCGAGCCGCAGGCGAGGGCTTTAATCATTCGAGGCAATGCAAGTAGCTTCCAGTACAAGGTTTGTATAATACTTTACTCACGAAATGCGAGGAAATACAATTTTCTTTGTAAAAATGTGATATTTAAATTGGTTCGCGTGGCCATTTTTACTGACCGGTCATGCAACCATAAAGTTTCATAAAAAGAAAGCTAGCTGATAAGTTCTACTGATTTGAATTTGGAACATTTACTTCCCGCACTCAGTGCGGGAAGTAAGTATTGAATTTCATTTCCGCACTGAATTTCAAATTTAGAATGTGATGAACCAGACCCCCGTGGAAATGTTGAACGCCCCGCATTCTTTTTTCAAATGGAATGATAACATTTCAGAGCATAAGTGAGTAAAATACTTTACTCACGAAATGCGAGGAAATACAATTTTCTTTGTAAATGTTATATTTAAATTTGTTCGCGTGGCCATGTTAACTGACCGGTCATGCAACCATAAAGTTTCATAAAAAGAATGCTAGCTGATAAGTTCTACCGATTTGAATTTGGAACACTTACTTCCCGCACTCAGTGCGGGAAGTAAGTATTGAAATTCATTTCCGACCTGAATTTCAAATTTAGAATGTGATGAACCAGACCCTCGCGGAAATGTGGAACGCCCCGCATTCCTTTTTCAAATGGAATCAAAACATTTCAGAGCATAAGTGAGTAAAGGAATTTTACTGTAAAGACTGTGATATTATACCTATAGCGTATCTACGATCAGCCGCCAGTAGCAACAACAGACCGTTATTGCCGCTCGCGCGCACGTCTAGTGCTACTAGTTCTGCGCCGCTTAGATCACCTGAAACAAAGACATGAGTAAGGCCCTCCGCACATGGATAGTAAGCGTAGTCGTCTCGTAAGCGTATCGTCAAGGCGCAACGAGTACGAGACGAGCAGAGTTCTACACACGAAACGTCGCGTAGACGTAAATATTATTCCAGAACATAAAATAGAGCTTCATATTGACTTAAATTCATCACCAAACGTATAGTTTTTTTTTATACGCTTGCTTTTTTCGCCAGTACGCTACGACTATCGTATTGGCAATAAAAATCTCATACGATACGCTACAACACCGCTTCGTGTGCGGACTTCTCTGAACATGTACGTGCTGTATTGCTCTCGTACGACGCGCGTATTACGATTAGAGATGAAATGGAAATCCGGTAACAATCCGATCCGGCCGAATACCGGATAACTACTATTCAGCCGGATGGGCATCCGGCCTTATTAAAAAAAAATGGATAAAAGAAATATATTTTTAAGCAATTTTTAGCTTTATTTAGTTAGTCTTAGTATCACTTAAGAAATATAATTCCGAATCGAACCGAGTCCACCCGATCGTTCGCGCGCCACCTACGCAAGTGTGTGTGTGTGCGATGCACCAAACGGCTAAGTTCCGCCGGATATCCGGCTATCCGGCCAAATGGTTGGCCGAATATCCGGTATCCGGCCAAACTGCTATCCGTTTCATCTCTAATTACGACGCTGGTTTTCTGACGGACAGATGCTTGCAGTGCATGAGTAAGCTCTAATCTATGTCGCCACGCGCCGGGATCTCGCTTATCGCACGCAACACTAAAATAGTACATTACTGCAGCGGCAGGCAACACAGGCATTGAAGGACGAACGTGAAAATGTGGGCCGAGGCGAAGCCGAGGCACACATACGTGAGTCCATCAATGCCCAGTTGCTGCCAAGGCTTGTATAGTACTTTTGTCAAATAATGCGCGGAAATTCAAACCAAGTAGTAACTTTTCTAACATTTTATTTTTATTTAAAATTACAGTAATTAAAAATACCAAATCGCACCGTCTTGAGTTTCTACGTCTTTTACATAAATACTCTTATGTCGTTGCATCTGCATGCACCGAAAATGCCAAAAATCAAACCTGCAACAAAAATAAAGAACGTGTAAAGTTGTGATGTTAGGCTGTTTGACTAAAACAAAGTGGTATATTACTCGTAGTACCTAGGTACTCATCAATACGAAAACTTACTTTATGATCCAAATGCACACCGTCTGATGCTTCTGACAAGAAAATTTGCACGTTTGATGCAGACTTCCTACATTTATACCCTTGTGAATGTCTTTTGTGCATTGCAGTTAGGTTTACATCTGGTTTACTTAATGTTTTTCGATTTTCTATTTCAGTTCTTGCCGCTTCTTGAATTTCAGGTGGCGTCAAAATATCACTTTCGTCGCTTGAACTCATTTTTATAATACATTATATACTTAATTTAAATCGAAGATAAAATATTTGACAAAACAATAAATAATTTCAACAATATTCTTCATCTTCCCGCCCCGCGCCAAGATCCATAGACAATACAACGTTATTTTTATGCCACCTGTCCGAATCGTATGTTACACGTAAGTTTTGTAACCAGGAATACGGATAATGGGCGGGCGTTAGTGCGCTCATGACACTCTGTTACCGTGATTTGGAACTTTTCATTTGCAAAGCCAGTTCTAATTTTAAATATTGATTATGATCACAGACCTCATTGGCTGTCGTGTTTCATTGAAAATTTCGTTCCATTTTTGAATTACACGTGTATAATGAGTTTCAGTACTAACCTTTACGGACAGACGCAGGCAATTTTTGTATGAAAATCCATTATTACACGTTAGTAATGGATTTTCATACAAAAGTTGCCGGCGCGGTTTAGGTCTGTCCGGAAACTCCGATTTAGCACGAAGAAGGTTGTCAAAATAATGATCGAATTTCCAAGCATGTTTGAGAAAAAAAGGTTTTCTGTTAACTCTCCGCGAACGGAACACAGTACTCACCGTGTCTTGCGTGTGCATCAGTGAGCGGTTGCCGCAGACTAAGCTCGTGCAGTTCGCCCGCCGTCCACACTTGTATCAGCGGGCCCCCGCCCCTACTAGGACTACACATCCTCGCCGCCCGTCTTATCAACTTCCCGCGAACACTACACAGTACTCACCGTGCCTCACGTGTGCGTCAGTGAGTGGTCGCCTCAGACTATGCTCGTGCAGTTCGCCCGCCGTCCACATTTGTATCAGCGGGCCCCCGCCCCCTACTAGGACTACACATCCTCCCCGCCCGTCTTATCAACTCCTCACAAATACTACACAGTACTCACCGTACATCGCGTGTGCGTCAGTGAGTGGTCGCCGCAGACTATGCTCGTGCAGTTCGCCCGCCGTCCACACTTGTATCAGCGGGCCCCCGCCCGCGTTGCCCCCGCCCCCTACTAGGACTACACATCCTCCCCGCCCGTCTTATCAACTCCTCACAAATACTACACAGTACTCACCGTACCTCGCGTGTGCGTCAGTGAGTGGTCGCCGCAGACTATGCTCGTGCAGTTCGCCCGCAGTCCACACTTGTATCAGCGGGCCCCCGCCCCCTACTAGGACTACACATCCTCCCCGCCCGTCTAATCAACTTCCCGCGAACACTACACAGTACTCACCGTGCCTCGCGTGTGCGTCAGTGAGAGGTCGCCGCAGACTGTGCTCGTGCAGTTCGCCCGCCGTCCACACTTGTATCAGCGGGCCCCCGCCCGCGTTGCCCTCGCCCCCTACTAGGACTACACATCCTCCCCGCCCGTCTTATCAACTCTTCACAAAAACTACACAGTACTCACCGTGCCTCGCGTGTGCGTCAGTGAGTGGTCGCCGCAGACTATGCTCGTGCAGTTCGCCCGCAGTCCACACTTGTATCAGCGGGCCCCCGCCCCCTACTAGGACTACACATCCTCCCCGCCCGTCTAATCAACTTCCCGCGAACACTACACAGTACTCACCGTGCCTCACGTGTGCGTCAGTGAGTGGTCGCCTCAGACTATGCTCGTGCAGTTCGCCCGCCGTCCACATTTGTATCAGCGGGCCCCCGCCCCCTACTAGGACTACACATCCTCCCCGCCCGTCTTATCAACTCTTCACAAAAACTACACAGTACTCACCGTGCCTCGCGTGTGCGTCAGTGAGTGGTCGCCGCAGACTATGCTCGTGCAGTTCGCCCGCCGTCCACACTTGTATCAGCGGGCCCCCACCCGCGTTGCCCCCGCCCCCCACTAGAACTACGCATCCTTCCCGCCCACCTTCTTCGGTTGCGTCGATTGAACCCTCTGATAGAACTACTACACCCACTAGTTTCTGCGGATGAAAACAAATGGTTTATGGTACAGTACAAGGAAAACATTTTGACACTTTTTCGACGGAATGGGGACAAGTTTGCACATGTGCACTTGCCAGCGACCAACAGCGCGCTCCCCTCTCCCGCCGCCCGCGTACCTCACCGCTACGCATACCCAAAATACGCGTTCTGCGCAATTCCCACCCGATTTCAACATGTTTGCCTCGTACTGTACTAACAAAGATGAGAAATTTACCTAATTCCAATATATATTTTGATTATGCTAAATACCTATAATAGTTTAGTTAGAATATTTAAATGAAAAGAGTTACTTTGTATATTTACCTGGACAATAAATGTAAATTTAGATAGCTTAGAGTTTAGAGGACTGCACAACCAAGGATCTTTAACTTACTTCATCGAAAATAACAATAAAGCAAAGCATAATTTCAAATCAAATTTATAACAACAATAAAATTACTTGGCAAAATTATTTAAAATATAAAGTAACTTACAGTATCAGCATGTGCAGGCATAGAACCGAAGAATAGTAAGGAAACACGGCGACCGATCCCGCCGAGCCAACCACTGGGCGGCCGAAGTACTCGACACGTAACAGTGGCTCGACCCTCTGCAATATATTGAAACAGGCATTATATGAGCTTTATAAAAGTTCAAATAATTGTACAACCTTATCTCACTCCGTCTTTATTCTTAGCTCTTTCTTTTTCTGCCACTAAACATATCTTTCGCTAGAGCACGAATACCGGTGATGCAACGTCTGGCTGACGCTGAAACACGCGGAAGCGGTCGCGATTTTCTCGCTCATGGGAATAGGGATGACGACTAATGAATAAAATAACAAAATACTAATAAAAATCGTAAACATATTGAACTTTTAGAGTAACTTGTATACCTCTTGGTTTTATATATTGCGTATTATTTGTTTTATAACCCTTCAAAGTTGGGCGGACAAGTCCATTTAAAAAGTATGAAATGTATTAAAATAAATAATACCTTTAATTAATCCGTAAAATTTATAGCAAATTTGTCTAAGAAACCATTTTAATAAACACAATATTTACTATAGCTGCCGAACAAATTTTCTACGCGTTGCATACAAACACCTATGCGTGACGTCATAACAAGGGTAGCCGTTAGTATGGAGCGTTTTCGGGTAAGTCCAATTTGTGTGCATTTTAAACTGTGATATCTCGGGCAGTTTTCACGCTAGCGAAATAATTATTTTACTGATGTTTCTTTTTTTGAGAGGTAATTTATGTAACATAAAATAAAAAAAATTTCGTCATGCCTATTATGTTTCTATGTGACGAACAAAGAAAGACAGAGCTAAGGGATAATTTAAGATTTTTTATTTTACAAATAACAAAGAAAGCATGGTTATAAGTAGTTGTTGTTGTATTAATAGTAATGGAGCAAACGAAACTAATTAGTGTCATCTGCACCATTGATGGTGCAAGGCAAAACTAATCAGTGTCATCTGCACCATTGATGGTGCAAGGCAATGGTGCATACGGTACGGCGGGAACCTAACTTTAACCTAAAAAAATAAGCACTAATATATTACGAAAGATATTCAACACTTACCTTGTCTCTGTGGATGTAAAAGTATCACGGAGCATGTTGTAGTCGCTAACAGCAGATATTCTGACGTGGCAACAAGACGGTCGCACTCTTGGCCGGCAAGGTCACAGGACACGTCGACGGAGGCGCTTTCGTGGCCAACAGACCACCAGTACCGTACAACGCCTTCTGGTGAAACGCCTACACAGGATGGCATCTGTAGGCAATCCGATAACATTGTGCACGTAAGTTTAGCGGTGAGAGAAATTGGAGGGCATTACTGCGCATGTTTGCAGTAGCCCCGCACCACGTCTCTCGCCAATGACACCCCAAAAATTACTTCTGCGCTCAAAATGGCAGCGCTAAAGTTACATGCCGAGGCTTGTAATAATTTAAACATTTTTTAATTTGAGATTTCAGCATTCGCAATGCTATTTTTATACAATACTTAATAATATACGAGAAAAAATACGACTTGCACCAGATCATATTCTCGAAAGGCAATCGAACCCGCGACTCTTACCGCTGAGCTACCGAGTCACTAGTGGCATCGTCGAATTTCTTCTAGTGCAGAGGTGCCCAAACGGTCGATCGCGATCGACCGGTCGATCGCGAGAGGTTTTAAAGTCGATCGCCAAGGATAAGAGATTTTACATTTTGCACCCAAAGTAGTTTTACATATGCAATTTTTTTTCTTGTAAAATATTTGGTAGGTTAAGGCGATTCTCACACTGCCGCAGCGCACCGCCTATTCGGGCGATTTTCTCCGCGCCCCCGCGCCGTTCGGCGTCTGACGCGTCCCCGCCGCGTTCCGCGCCCAGCGCGTTGTATAAACTCATGTACTACTTACTGTACCTACCAAATGGCACTAAAATGGGCGTATATCCAAGCCACGAAAGATTAAAAAAACCAGAGGGAATCCCGCCATCGTAATTATCATCGAAAACCAGCCGCGAGGCGCGTCGCAGTGTGTTGTACCCCGCGGTGACGCGCCTGCTGGCGCAAACCGCTCGCGTGCCGCCGGCGACACGCGGCGGTGCGCGCTCACGGGCCACGGCGCGCCTCAGTGTGTTGGACGAGGCGGTTTTCTATACAAATTGATGTACTTGCATACAACGTAAAACACGTGTACCACGTAAACCAGTGTGAGAACCGTCTAAATGGTCAAAATGTCGATCTCTTAGTCATAAATTTTTGCCAAGTCAATCTCCTTACGAACGTCCTTCTTGAACTAGAACAGGTTCTAGTGTATCACACTCTTATTACGCTGCAAGCCAGCGTTATTTCATCAATGTAAGGAGTAATTCCTTCCAGATATTTTGACAATTGATTAAGATGAAACAGCTACATAATTTTTTAATTTGAGATTTTAGCATTCAGAATGCTATTTTTATACAATACAATTTTTTAATTGACTGTTCAATAAATAAAAATAAAAATAATGATTTTTTTATGAATTCAAATATTTAGGTTTGTGTTATAGGATCAAATTTAAACTCTAATCTCTGCTTGTAACTTAAACTCTAATCTTTAGTAAGGGATGGTGCTATATGCAATTAATAGCACCACCCCTCTCTAACTGTACTCAAACAGAGATTTGAGTTTGATATAGCGCCATCTTTGTAACTGTACTCAAGCGGAGACTTGAGTTTGAAGATTCTATAATACGAGCCTTAGACAATGCACAGCACAGTACAATCGAGGAATGAAAAGATTTGTCACCGTTATTGAGATTTTTACTTGGACAAATAAACTTTGATTTTTAATAAAAGACTATTGGCCGAATACTCAAACGCTACTTAACTTTGAGCGGCTCTCAAACAGCATGCTGTCTTTGTCATATCTTTGACATTTAATGTGACAGGACGACGTTTGAGAGCCCCTCAAAGTTAATTAGCGTTTGAGTATTCGGCCATATATTAGTGTATTATTATGGTGCCTATTTATTTAAACATTATTGTAAACATGTCCTATAAAAAATTGGGAACTTCACAAACTTTTGGCAAGGCCTGGCATAGTGTAAAATATAGATAAAAACCAAATAAAAAAGAAAATAATAACCTGTGCTTCGTCTTCATAGAATAGTTCAACCAGATCAGCCTTATGTGCCAAGTCCGTTTGCGGTAACGTTAACTCCCTTGCCGCAGGAGGCGCCCCGGCTGGCGACGGTGATGACACACCACCACTGCTGGTCGCCTCCCGCGGCCACGCGACCACGCGCCGTCCAGCCACCAACCAACACCAGCCGCAAGGGGAGAGTCGGACGCTCACTTCACCACTGGCTGTGACATAATAACAACTTTATAAGTGAGGACACACCACCTCTGCTGGTCGCTTCCCGCGGCCACGCGACGACGACGCACCGTCCGGCCATTAACCAACACCAACTACAACTGGAGAGCGATTGTCGAACAATAAGTCATAAACTTATTAGAACTCAAAATTATCTTCACTATTTAAGTTATTTTCAGAACTTTAGGTGCGAGTTGGCAGCCGACCGCATGCGACATGAAGCCGCGTCGTGTCGCCGCCTCATGTTGCGGCGATCGACGCCGCGTCATGTCGCTACAGTCATGATTTCGAACACGGCGTTTTTTTGTGCAAACTCAACGTGTTGTCGCTCCAAAGTAGGCACTACTGATGTGCAACGCGGCGTCTCGTGTCTCTGGCTACGGAAGGTATTTCATAGAAAATACATAGAAACCAGTAGTGTACGCGACATGAGGCGGCGCGGCGACACGACGCCGCGTCATGACGCCTGCGGTCTGCTGCTAACTCGCACATTAAGCCCTCGTACGCACTGCCCGGTTAGCCGCGTTGCGGCTGTCCATCCGGCTGACCGCAGGATGCGGTTGCAGTTGCGGTTAGCCGGGCAGCGGCTAGCCGCAACCGCAACCGGAAAGTGCGGATAGGATAACGTTGCGGTTTCATCGTAGGTATATGTGCGCATTCACTGGCGAGCAACCGCAAACTAGCAAACCGCAGTGAATCCGCGTAGTGCGTACAGCGACCGTCCGGATAGCCATCGGTCGGGCCGCAGCGCTGCGAGCGACCGGCGCGGTTGGGCGGCAGCCGTGTCACAGTGCGAATAGAAACATTTTTTTCGTACATATTTTTGGTTGCGGTACACCGGACGGACAGCCGCAACGCGGCTAACCGGACAGTGCGTATGAGCGCTAACACTTTTGTTTAGTCTCGACTAAACAGTAAGTATTTCTAATATGAATTAGTTGTTTCACAAACATTATATAAGCTTGGACATTGGACCATTAATCAGCCCCCCTACTCAAATGGCCAATATTCTATACTTTTGAACGCTACTCTTATTATTAAAGCTTAAAAACTACCATGCAGGTAGTCTGTAGCACAGAATGTCTGTAGTCCTAGACTTCACGCACACGTCTTTATTGGTTAGACAGACATCATTTGGCACATGAACTCGCTGGGTGGGGTGAGGTAATTGATTGTGGGGCGGGGAGTGGAGGGTCCTTCCTGTACTTTTATTATTATTTCCTGTACTTAGTACTTATATCGGGGGAGTAGGGGGCAGCTTTGACAAAATATTAATTTTGAATCTATACAATTTTATATAACAACAGTCTTTTTTAATTTTGAGCTCGAAAAACAATAAAAAAAAATCTGTAAAGAAATAGTAACATACCAAAAGTGAGGGTCTCTGTGACCATGACTGGCAGTGATGAGCCATATGTTTCAACAGTGCTCACTGGAGTTTTGTAGATCACATCTCCACTCGGCGAACCTTGATTTTGAATGAATTTTCTAAAGACAAAAGATACAGTTTAATTAATTAATCTCGAGGAGGCCAAATGAGGCCGGACAACAATGGAAAATCTCATGTTGTCTGGCTTGAAGGGTTAAAGCTATCTCTTCAAAAATAGTACTAATAAGTACAATATAAAGAAATTAAAGGTATTTCATAGCTAAAGAAGTATCAACAGTTACAGTTAAATAAATAAATTACTATGACTGTTATGAAAAATTATAGAATAATGTAAGAGTTAATAGAAATGGTATGTGCATACTTTCTACAAGTTGTTCAATCTGAGGTGACTCAGAATTAATACATGTATTGGAACAAAAATTGTGTAAGTACAAGCCTCGGCACATATGTTTAGCGGTGACAGTTAATATGTTATACATACGTTTGAATGTTTAGCGCAGAAGTAATATTCAATCATGTGCAGTAATCCCTTCAATTTCTAAGGTGTACCTCAAAGCGAACCCATTTTAAAACGCACCTAATGAAGTGCACCAAAACCATTACTCGAAACTCACCTAAATAGGAGCACTAACAAAACCAATTAAATATTTAGGAGCATTTCGACGAACAGTTTAGATGTGCCTTATTAGGTGCATTTTTAAATGGCTGCGCTTCGAACAATACCTCCCATTTCTCTCACCACTAAAGATACATGCTGAAGCTTGTACCTATAAGAACATATAAAATTTAAGGTAAAATTATTATAAGATACTCTCAATGAGATAGGCTTTGTTCTTTACATTGAGTTTTGTGATCATTAAGTTGAATTGTAAAATAGACAACTCTGTAGGTAAACAAAAAAATTGTTTTCGAAGGTAACAGAACAGAGGTTTATAAGCCAGTAAAGGAAGCTGAATCTTATAATCATAAGGATAATCATCTTATAAGGATAAGCAATTTATAGGTTATGTTTTACCCCTGGATTTTCCTCGCAGACATTCCAAGAGGCTTTCGGCCAGTTATTGACTGTCTGACCCGAGGAGAAAATGGACTTCTCATGCCGCCAGTGTTACTAAACTCCATTATTTATTCTAAAACTTTACGATACAAACAAAAATTAAATTGCTACAAATTCTAACGACACGATTGGGCAAAAAATAAAAAACTGTCATTGACAGTTGGTGCATTCCAGCAGACCCGCTAAGTCATCGATCACCCAGTATACATACATTTTAACCAAGGGTGCGTTCCGTGGTTTCGCTCGAACGTCGCACTCCGGTGCGCGCTCTAACCATTCCGTGGTTCAGTGAAATTTTACTCTGACAGCTGTCAGAGCGTAGTTTCATCCGTTCCGTTCCGTCGCTTGATTTAGAATATTTGAAAATTTAAATTATTCGTATTTCAAAATTCAAAACGAAGTCTTTGTAATGAGCGGTTTTCAAAAGGCAGTTTAAGAAAAAAAAGTAGTTCATAAAATAGAACTAGATGTCGTTGTACTTAGTAGGTAGCTTTTTATGAAAAATATGAAATGTAATTACTTTTTTTATTATACGTTTGTTGAGTATGTGGTTTGTTGCTTTGTGCGTTGGTTGTCCGATGGCGTGTTACGAAAACTTTTCTATGACCAATATGATCCCAAAATAGAACTAGATGTCGTTGTACTTAGTAGGTAGCTTTTTATGAAAAATATGAAATGTAATTACTTTTTTATTATACGTTTGTTGAGTATGTGGTTTGTTGCTTTGTGCGTTGGTTGTCCGATGGCGTGTTACGAAAACTTTTCTATGACCAATATGACCATAAGTGGGAAATAATATTTAAAAAATCAACTTAGTTGAAGTAACGCCATCTGTCGACATAAAATTATACTAAAATTCTCTGCTGTCAGAAAACCGCTCATTAATTACGCAGTACCTGGGCGACCGAGCTTTGCTCGGTTATCTCAAATATTAATTACATTTTTTTTAACTTGTCTAAAAGCAATAAAAATTCAATAATTATATATAAACTTGAACATATAAAAAAAACCAAAAGTAAGTTACCGAGCTGGATTCGAACCCATAACAAAACTCGTTTCTTGCCGTCCGCATCTTAACCCGCTGGACCAGACAAACAGTGGCTGGCAGGACGAAATTAGCGACCATATTCTGCGTCGAAATAAAAACGCATGAAAACTCAAAAACATGCGTTTTCCCAAACATAAGACTAATCTAGATCGATTGTTTACCCCCGAAAACTCCCATATACCTTTCAGCGAAATCAGTAGAGCTGTTTCCGAGATCACAGAAATGAATTTATTTACCGGAATTGCTCGTTAAAAGATATAAGATTTGCACCAAACTTAAGAGTCACTTAATTCTGTACCTAACTAGCATAAGACATTCTTATCAAAAAATTGCTTTGCACTAACCTTAGGACGTTCCTAAATGCACTTTAAATTATTCTTAACTTACGGGCCCAATATCGAGCGCCTTAAATACGAAATTCCTGTAACAGTGGTCTAATATGTGGCATTGTGAGCAAAGACTAAATAGATACCTAATTAAGTTTTTTGACTGCTACTGACTTGACTGACTTCTTCTTTTTCCGGTGCATTTACCCTACCAAATAAAATAGACAACATCTTAGCTTTTGTCTCCTTTTTACTCAAGATTGAATTAATGAGAAGTTTCAACTAAAATAATATTACTGTGACCTACATCAACTCCTAGTTTAAAAATCCATAAACAATATAGCGAAAAAGTCTATGATATTTACATACATTTCATTCTCTTAGCAAGGTGATGCCAAAGATACGACGTAGTCTGTTATGCTGGGTCCATAGCGCGTGTTTTGCCATACACTACATCATCATATCAGCCACACGACACCCACTGCTGGGTGTAGGCCTCCCCTAAGGATCTCCACGACGATCGGTCCTGCGCTGCTTGCATCCACTGGCTTTCCGCGACCTTCATCAGATCGTCGGTCCATCTTGTCGGGGTCCTACCCACGGAGCGTCGTCCGGTGCGCGGTCGCCATTCCAGAACCTTTCTGCCCCAACGGCCATCGGTTCTTCTCGCTATGTGTCCCGCCCATCGCCACTTCAGCTGAGCAATCCTTCGAGCGATGTCGGTTACTTTAGTTCTCCTGCGGATCTCCTCGTTTCTGATTTGATCACGTAGCGAAACGCCGAGCATGGCTCTCTCCATTGCACGCTGTGTGACCTTGAGCCTCTTTATGAGACCCATAGTTAGCGGCCACGTTTCACTGCCGTAAGTCATCACTGGCAACACACACTGTTCATAGACTTTCGTCTTGAGACACTGAGGTAAGTCGGACGCGAAGATTTTTCGAAGCTTCCCGAATGCTGCCCACCCGAGTTGGATTCGACGAGAGATCTCTTTCTCGAAGTTGGACCTACCTAACTGGACTGCCTGTCCTAGGTATACGTAATGGTCAACAACTTCAAGTGTAGTGTTCCCAACATGAACTGGAGAGGGTACAACATGGGCATTTGACATAATTTTCGTCTTATCCATGTTCATCCTAAGACCCACTCTTTGGAAAGCACTACGGAGATCTTCGAGCATTGTGTTCAGGTCTTCCATGGTCTCAGCCATAAGGACTATATCATCGGCAAAACGAAGGTGTGTTAGGTACTGGCCATTAATGTTGATGCCGAGTCCTTTCCAGTCCAAGAGCTTAAAGATGTCCTCCAACGCAGCTGTGAACAGTTTCGGAGAAATAACGTTTCCCTGTCTCACACCACGCTGCAGTTGGATAGGATTTGTGTTCTGGTTTTGTACTCGGATCGTCATGGTGGCATTTTGGTATAAGTACCTCAACACCTCGATATACCTTTAGTCCACTTGGCACCTTTGGAGAGACTGCAGCACCGCCCAGGTTTCAATCGAATCAAAGGCTTTCTCATAGTCCACGAACGCCAAGCAAAGTGGCTCATTATACTCCTCAGTCTTCTGTATAACCTGCCGCAGCGTATGGATGTGGTCTATGGTGCTAAAGCCTTTTCAGAACCCGGCTTGTTCGAGAGGTTGGAAGTCGTCGAACTTGCGAGCGAGACGATTCGTAAGGACTCTCGAAAACAACTTATAGACATGACTCAGAAGCGAGATGGGTCTATAGTTCTTTAAGAGGGACTTGTCACCCTTTTAAAAGAACAAGACCACCTCACTTATGTTCCATGTCTTTGGCGTTCTGCCCTGGACGATGACGGAATTAAAGAGCTTCTGGAGGACTTTGAGTATCGGCTTACCGCCCGCTCTCAGAAGTTCTGTAGTGATTCCATCGTCACCCGCCGCCTTGTTGTTTTTCAGCTGTTTGAGAGCCACACTAATCTCGTACAGGCTGACGTCCGGGATATCTTGGGTATAGTGTCGGGTAAGCTTGGCTCTGGGGTCTTTAGCCTTGCTTTCAACAGGTGTCTGCGTGGAATATAACTGCCCATAGAAGCTCTCATCTCCCTCAGGATTTCAGGCTTTGATGAAATGATGCGTCCGTCGTCAGTTTTCAGCTTCGTCATCTGGCTTTGCCCAATAGACAGATCTCTCGCGAACACTTTGGAGCTTTTATTCCGCTCGATGGCCTCTTTAATATGATTCGGTCGCTCGTCAAAGACTTAGATATCTGTCTATTACTTAAGCTGCCGATAACGATTAGCATCTACTGAACTCTGGAGCCTCATTTCACGTCTCTGATCCATGAGTAGGAGTGTGTGGTCGGAGAGTTTCTTTATCTTGGGACGGCGGGTCTTAAAGAGCTTGGACCCTACCGTACGGACAGTATCCACCACCATGTTGTTTAGATCGTCCACATCTATGCTGTTCTCAAGGGCTTCGAAGCGGTTTTGGAGTTCGAGTTGAAAGCTCTCAGGGTTTTGAATATGGGCCGGCAATGGTCGAATTGTTGATTTTATCAGTCGAGATCTTTCCAGCTTTGGGTTGATATTCAATGTGCCACATACCAATCGGTGATCGCTCCCCGTCTTAACAGCGTTGATCACAGTGACATCATTGAATATTTGCTTTTTCGTCGACATGATAAAATCTATCTCATTTCTGATTTTACCGTCCGGACTGACCCAGGTCCACTTCCGGCTTTCCGGCTTTCTGAAGAAGGAGTTCATCATAAAGAGGTTCTCCTTCTCCATAAAGTCAGCCAGCATCTGGCCTCTGTCATTCCGTTGCCCAACTCCAAATTGCCCCACTCTCAGCTCATCACCGCATCGTTTCCCCAACTTTGCATTGAAGTCCCCCATCACAACAGTGTAGTGGGTTTTGTAGCTATGCATGGCTTTAGAGATCTCCTCATACATAGCCTCCACTTCGTCATCTTGGTGTGTCGAGGTCGGTGCGTAAACCTGTATAACATTCAGCGAACACCGTTTGGATATTCTGAGTATAAGGTACGCCACCCTGGTCGACACACTACCGATGGTAATCACGTTGTTGACAAGGGACTTGTGGACGATGAACCCGACACCACCTTGGGACTGTTGGTCGCCCTCCCGGTAGTAAAGCAAGTTACCGGATTTGAGGATTATCGAGTCCTCTCCCGCTCTTCGGACTTCAGATAACCCGATAATGTCCCAGTGTACCTTGCTGATAACTTCTTCCAACTCGGTTAACTTCGCGTCGGTCCTCAGTGTGCGCGTGTTATATAGGTTATATAGGTTGCCAGGTGCAGTTGTCGTCGTTTTTGGTAGCCGAGCCGCACCCGGGGATCCCCCATATCTTAGCACCCCCCATACACTACACAATCAACAAAAACATCTCAACATTCAACAAAACCGTCTACACAAAACTTAGTTTCGCGAAACATTTTTGTGAAGAGACACAATGTTTTTGCTTTCCATGCCCGGTGGAAAACACGTACACAAAACATTTTGCACGGGTCGAGGGGTAGGGTAAAGTCATAGTCATCTGTCATTTTGACAACTCGCTAGCGTTTTGTGCGCCAAGTTTAAATGAAAATAATTCTTCGAAATTAGAAATATCACGTGGGGGAGAGGGAGATCTCGGCAGCAAAAACATTTTTTTACCATAATTTGGCCAAATCTGTCACAAAAATGTTTTTTTTTTTAAAAGAAATCAAAGCTAACTTGCTTATTTTTAGTGTAAATTTGTTCATTTGTGCTTAAATGAACGAATTTACACTAAAAATAAGCATTTTGAAAATGCGAATGTGTCAAAAATCTCACCTGAGATTTATAGGGGGTAGAAATCTGTCCTAAAGCGAACATAGGGTAGTGAGAGGGTCGAGCCAAATCTCACGACATTTCACCAAGGAAGAGGGGGATCTAAAAATTGCCAAACACAACTCAAGTAATTCATGGACGGCCCCCAGGTTGCTAGTATCTGGGCCTTACTATGAGCTCTTATATATAGCAGGACTTAAATTGAACTGCCTTACTTTTTCGCACTATGACCTCAAAGGTTAGTATGAAAGCAGGCCTTAAGCAGTCCTGTTTAAGGCCTGCTTTTGAACTGAACGGTTTCTTATTTGCTGATGGTAAGCCCCCATGGCACATCCAAAACTAAAAGTTAAACTTTTATAAAAGCCAATTTGTAAAGAAATTTTAAGAAACTATTAGGTGAAGTTATTGTAGCTTAAGTTATTTTATTCCCAATCACTAATGTATAAGTATTGCTGTCATGGATGTATTTGTGATGTAATTTGCACTAACGTTGAAAAATTGTTTACGCACTCGATTATGATGCTGTGTGTACACGTCACGTCATTGGGTGTTAGTCTCGCTCAGTACTTTATAGCTGTTGTTTTGTTTTTCTTTTTTTATTATCACCTGTTGTGTACGCTTTAATGAAATTAAATTAAAAAATTAACATATTTTTTACAATTATCGTATCGTGATGCAGGGAGGGGAAGATTAGACAATTTTTATTACAAAAATAATATTTTAAGTTTTGTAATGACTTAAGAATGAAAGCTCAATTAAATTTGTAAATCTTTAAGGGGAAACGAGGGAAAAAATATTTGCTGAAACCTCTTCAACTTACCAAATATCAGTCCGACTTTACCCCACCCCAAAAATACCTGACGATAAGCAATGTACACTCATTTAATAAAAAGTAGACATAATTTATGTCAGTATAGCTGAGCCGGTTATTTAAAAAACATACAAGTTTAATTTTAAAATTGTAATGGTCAACTTTTGGGTCTGTGGTCTTTGGGTCAGTTGGGTGTGTTACTTTTTAAAATTATGTTTGGCAATTTTTTGTCAGAATATTTAATACTTAATAATGACATATTAGTGTCGATTCAGTTGGTCTTGGTACAAATAAAAACTTAATTGACAGCATCAAACTTAATTCTTACATTATTGTCTTTTCGATACCGCAAGAAAAGGATGGAAAACTAAATTTAGTTTAGTCATGCCACAAGTCGTTGGTCGTTGCCAACCAAATCAACACCAATGTCTCTTCGTTTTAAAATAAAAATTCGTGTAAAATTTTCATTTAAAACGTGTTTTATTGATTTTCTCCAAACCATCCTTTAGTTTATATACATTTACATGTACTTAGTACTCAAATTATTTACTCTGAGGTAATACTATTT
The DNA here is from genome assembly GCA_928269145.1 of Agriphila tristella. NCBI lineage: Eukaryota > Metazoa > Arthropoda > Insecta > Lepidoptera > Crambidae > Agriphila > Agriphila tristella. The sequence goes on along the minus strand of OV743443.1, from coordinate 17,882,801 downwards.
TGATATTGTTAGTACTAAGTAAGGATATAGAACAAAAAAATTGAAAAAAAAATTACAGTACAAAACAATTTTGACACAAGTTCGCTAATTTTGGACTACATAGTACAATCGTCATTTACATTTAATTTCATTATTATTATTAAATATATTCAAAAACAAGTTAAATTTACATGGAATAACTGCTATAAAACCTGTCTAGCTAATGGTGCACATTAAACTTCAGTTTAGTATACTAAATAGGAATTATGATTTTTCAAAACTTTGGATGTCGATATCTCGAAACTAGGGTGAGTGGAGTTGGTACAGACCAATAATAGGGCAGCGAAATGTCAATGTCATTTGACATTATTTTGTATTTTGATGTTTTTGTGTCTAATTTTTAAAATAATCATGGTAGATGCTCAAAAAACGGATTTAATTTGATTTAGTATAAAGAAAAGTTTAAATGATTCGTATTCCAAATGGAAAATGAAGACTTTGTATTGACATTGACATTTAAAGTTCTTGGTCGTTCCTAACCTTAGAGTGAGTTATAAAAACCTAATAACCGCGCACCGCGGCTCAAGGGTGCATTCAGATCATAGAAATAGAATGAGCACAGCGAAAATTTTTCTATGTCTATGGGCCCCCATAAACGTTCAAACACGTTTGTCAAATTTTACGTTTTTGACAGGAGTGATTACGTTTTCTATGGTTTTGTTTGTACGTTTTCTCAGCGCACACGTTCAAACGTTGTTTGGCAAACGCGTTTGACAAACAAAGCATAGACAAAAAAACTTAGTTTTATTAATTTTGTTTGTCAAACACGTAGTTTTTGCTCGCAGACGATCAAACTGCTTGACAAACACTTACGTGTTTGACAAATACGTTTGAACGTTTACGGGGGCCTTATAGGCCCCCATAAACGTTCAAACACGTACAAGCCTCGATTACATACGCCGATTTAGCTTCCTTACTGGGGATTCAATTTCAGATTGGAAACGATGCCCCGAATTGGATCCTAGTTGGGGAATTTAAGGGTTGCCTCCCTAGCCAAGGCTATATAGGTAAGGCAAATGAAACTTTGATCATGCAGCCAAGTCTTCAGTCATATTTTTTTCTTTAGTTTGCATTTCTGCGGGTCTATCCGTAGTAATAATCCGTAGCACGTAATTTGGCAAGACAAAGATGAGACAAAAGTTGCGTAGCAGCTACAAACACTAAACTCGGTGCATCTTTTGTTTCATCTTTGTTTTGCCAAGTTATATGCCGGTACCTATATCACATTATAAGTAGCCCCTAGCTAGATGATCAAGCATGGCTTGTCAATAATTTACATTGCATTACCACCACCACTACCATTTGAGTGCGTACCAAAAATTCAAGATGGGGGCCAACTTTTTGTTTTTGGCCTGATTTCGATGAAACTTGGTTTTTGGTACTATTTTGGCAAGAAAATAACAACTAAATTTTTCAAATAATAAAAATCCAAGATTGCGGCCATCTTTTTTGTTTGTGGGCTGATTTCGATGAAACTCAGTTTTTGCTACTATTTTGACAAGAAAATAACAACACAATTTTTCAAATACTAAAATCCAAGATGGCGACCAAATTTTTTGTTTGTGGGCCGATTTCGATGAAACTCAGTTTTGTAACTACTTTGACGAAAAAATAACAACAAAATGTTGAAAATAATAATAAGTTCAATATACCAGCCAACTCTTTTATTTATGGTCCGATTTCTCAATTTTTCGATTTCGATGATGATGATTATTGTTACTATTTAAGTAGTTAGTAGGTACCAAAACCCAAGTGATATTAAAATTGGACCACGAACAAAAAAATAGGCCAACATCTTGGATATTTAACATTGCCTTAATATTTTCTTGTCAAAATAGGACCAAAAACCGAGTTTTATCAAAATCGGCCCAAAAACAAAAAAGTTGCCCGCCATCTTGGATTTTCAGTATTTAAAAAATTGTGTTGTTATTTTCATATTAAAATAGTACCAAAAACCGAGTTTCATCGTAATCGGCCCACAAAAAAAATGTTGGCCGCCATCTTGGATTTCTTAATATTTTCAATATTGCGTTGTTATTTTTTTGTCAAAATAGGACCACAAACCGAGTTTTATCGAAATCGGCCCAAAAACAAAAAAGTTGGCCGCCATCTTGGATTTTTAATATTTTCAACTTTTCGTTGTTATTTTTTGTCAAAATAGTAACAAAACCGAGTTTCATTGAAATCGGCCCACAAACAATAAAGTTGACCGCCATCTTTTTTATTACAGAGTTCTAGTGGCCTTTTTCCGTCCGGCTTCATCATCAAACCATTTCCTATCAGAGTACTCATCAAAACCTACCTTTACATTTCCGTTAATAGTGAAAACTCATTGTTTAATCTATGTACAATAATGTTATTGTCAAGTACTGATGACAACCCTAATCGGTGAAATCATGTCCTAATTGGGGCATAGTGTGATCACTACATCCAATTTGGGTTCCTAGATTGGATCCCCAGTAAGGAAGCTAAATCGACGTATGTAATTGAGGCTTAAAGATGGGCAAGGGTAAAAACCGGGCCTTTTTTAAAAAGTCATTTTAACGATTTTGTCAGAGTTCTTGCATATTATTATTGATATAAGACCAATAAAAAAAAAACAAAATTAAAGTTTTTGAAAAACTCACGATGCTTAAAATTGTTAACTCTTGATTTAGAAGTAAGGAGAGAAGAAAACAAATGTACTTTGAAAACTAGAGTGACCCCAGAACATAGGATTTGTTACACGATCACAGTGCAAAAGCGATTGAATGATAAGAGACTAGTGTTTTTATGTCGTAAGGTTTAGTCGCAAGTCTAGCCATGACCACGGCAACTGCAAAGGTGCTGTTATGGCAGAAAAAATAAAATCATATCAAAACCATTCAACAAAACCACCTTAGTATCAGTCAAAGTATTTTATTTCATAAGCATAATACATTTGCCATGCAGATCTTTTGATTAAAACAAAAAGTATTTTATTTTTCAGTCAAATACAATGGAATTGCGACTAAACAATAAATTACTATTGTAATTTGAGTTGTATATTCAATCATCTTCATTTTAAAAACAACTTATTGCATAACATCTGTTTAGATTATAATATAATTGAAAAATATTAGAAAAAATAGCATTGTGAATGTATAAAATCTAAAAAGTTTAAAACATCTATTTAATTAATTTCGACCCTAATTTCGAACCTACGGGAGGGAATTTATGGGCGAAACAAAACCCAATGGTCGTTAAACGGATCTTTTGCCCATCTCTAAATGTCTCATTTTGAGTGACCAATTTTTTTATGTGGCCTACAACAAGAAAAAAGGTGTAAGTGTTTGTTCGTCGAGCTATGACGCCACGAAGGGTTTTTACAATTTGTTTATTTTTTTCCATAAATATTGCTTTAAAAATTCTTAAACCATTTATGTTTGCAAATCTAGAAACGGTTTTTTTTTTTATTTTGACAAAATATTTTTGTCGTATTGTCCATTGGACCTCCAGATTACGCCGTGTACACGCCAGCTGTAGCGGTCACTAAACATTAATGGTAAAAATATATTTCATATAAAGCCATATTTCATGGCTATTTAAAATATATTTTTGTGTGTGACATCGTGTGATGACAAAAGTGTATTTATAAGGACAGAGTTATTGATTTTTAAATTAAAAACAATATTTTTTTATTTGCGCGAATGTGAGTGACCGGCGGGCTGATTATCTACATAATTGAAAACCACCTAGCGACTGGTTGCAGTTCACAGATGATCGTGATCCATTGCTACTTCTTTTGGGTTAAAAAAAAACATACCAAAGAAAAGTGGCAATGTATGTCAAATGCAACCGGTCGCTAAATAGTTTCTTTTTAGATAATCAGGGTGCGGGGTAATGTTTGGAACGGCCGGCGATAGAGCTACCGGTTGCACTCGGAGCGTAGGTACGGAACGCACCTCAGCGCTATCAGCGTGATTCGGAACACAGCCTTGGGCTATATTCCGAATCACGATAAAATCGATGTCAGCGCTCACGTTTTCTGTCAAACCCATACAAAATCACCGACTCGGAACGCATTTTAGTGCGCTGTCATCGATTTTAGTGTAATTCGGAATGCAGCCTTGACTGTCACTGTCACTGTCAGTCTGGCATTTCTCAAGCAAAGCAACAAAAACCCCGCGTTCCAAATCACGCCAACAGCACTTTTAGCGTATAATCCATTAAATTTTGTAGGTATACAAATAACCTATCTGTGTAATACTTTGTGACTATTTGATTTGGTCGGATTCGCGCTAACAGCGCTGTGAGCGTGATTCGGAACGCGGGGAAAAAATATCAATCAAATCCACCAACGGTTCCCGCTTTTCGACGCTAGAAATAAATACAAAATATTGTTTGTTGTGGCTATCAACAAATAATTGTTCCTTGTTATGCATTGCCGATAACAAACAATTGTTGTTTCGTCGAACAAAATGTATATAAAGTCAATTGTGTTGGACGGTTTCAAGTCCTACGGAAATCGCGTTGAAGTTACCGGTTTTGACCCCGAATTCAACGCTATCACGGGTTTGAATGGCACTGGAAAGTCTAATATACTAGATTCAATTTGTTTCGTGCTGGGGATAACGAATTTGTCAAACGTAAGTTGTTTATTATATTTATCTTTATTGTTTGTTTATACTCGCCTTTTTGGTTATTTAATTCCCGCCAAACTTACACAAATTGGTGTAAATTTCTAGGTCCGAGCTGGTAGTCTCCAGGAGTTGATTTACAAACATGGTCAGGCTGGTATTACTAAAGCAACGGTTAGCATTACATTCGACAACAGAGACAAGAAGCAGTGCCCCATCGGTTATGAGAACCACGATGAAATTACTGTCACCCGTCAGGTAAAATATGTCCAAATAAAACTGATTCTGATCTATCCATGATGTGGATTACCTATTATCCCTGCCAATTGCTAATGCGCAGGAACCTAGTCACATAAACACCCATGTTAACGTCATCCGCAACTAAAAATGACATGAAACAAGAAAATTCTAATAGGTAATATAATACATTAATTAATGAATTATTATTTGCAACAGGATAGGGTCTAAGTTTATAAAAAAAAATCAATTGTTTCTCCTTTTTAAGGTTAAAAAAATGGTGGCCACGTACATTACCAATTGGCGGGGACAGTAATTCATCAATTTGTTGTTTTTTATGATGATTCTGAATAGTTTATTGCTGTGGTAGGTAATTAAAATACAATCTTTACAGGTGGTTATGGGAGGCAAAAACAAGTATCTTATCAATGGAATAAATGTACAAAACAAGCGTGTTAGTGATCTGTTCTGCTCTGTGCAACTGAATGTGAACAACCCTCATTTTCTTATAATGCAAGGACGGATCACCAAAGTGCTGAATATGAAGCCTCCTGAGGTATGACACTTGTATTTCTGTATTTTTTTTATTTTTTGGAGTCTATACCTATGAGAGACTGGCTTGATCCTTTGTATTTTGAATTTTTATGTTAGACAAAATTAAATTCAAAATTTAAATTTATTAGTGCTTGTGGCAGACCAATTTCAGAATAACTGATATGTTCTAATTGTACCTATTATTTGAGTAAATTAATGTCTGATGTACTAAGAGCTGACCCCGGAAATAGGTATACAATTTACAGTGCGAAAAAATCGCTCTAGTTAGTGTGCCATACTACCATTATTGACAGAAACGGGCACCTGGTAGATTTTCAGTGGTAAAGGTAGCAGTGTTTGGGCAACAAAGGGCTGAAAAAGCGATTGCAGGTACACAATTTACAGAACTCTGGATATGGTGTGGTATTATAGTAGTTGGTCAACTAAGGGGCTGGATAACCGATTGAAGGTATACAATTTACAGAGCTCTGGATTTGGTGTGGTATAATACCAAGCCAATCATGTATCTAAATCAATCATAACATTGCCGTGCCAGGCATTTTGGCTGGTGGAAAAGTAGTGCCAGGCAGTTTCAAAAGTGCATGAAAAAGTGGTAAAGTTTGATGCCACCTGGCACTATTTCTTTCGTTCAACCTACCTTCAATCGGTTTTTCAGCCCCTTAGTTGAATAACTACTCCTACCACCCCCACCACTGAAAATCTGCCAGGTGGCCGGATCTGTTAATAATGATAGTTTGGTAATTAGAAAGATTTTGTCACTCTGTAAATTGTATACCTATTTCCGGGGCTAGCTCTTAGTCCATGAATCAATTACAGGCTTGCCAAAAAGTTTAGATGACCCTTTTGCCTTTTTTATACAGATTTTATCCATGGTAGAAGAGGCAGCGGGAACTAGGATGTATGAAGCTAAGAAACAAGCTGCACAGAAGACGATAGAAAAGAAAGATGCCAAGCTTAGAGAACTTAATGATGTAAGTGTAATAAAATATGTTTTAATTGAATTTTCTAAAGTTAGGGCGAGTTTATATGGGTGCAGTCAGTGACTGAACCCAGCGAGCTAACGAGAAGGAGAGATGAGCAGAAGTGCAAGCGAGAAATCAGCACTGGATTGGGTTGAAACTAGTAAACTAAACTAGTCTACATGAGCCCTGGGTTACGGTACTGCCATGTTACTGACTCTGTGTAAGCCTAGGCATAGAGTCCGTTTATTCTTACTTGTCCTTGTTTACAGCCAGAATCAATAATCAATCCACAGATCGGGTTAGGCCTGATCCCGATTAGTTGCTTAAATGGACTTAACATCAGTTATTTTTCAGTAATTTCATTTCTCCATGAACAGCGCCGGAGCTAGGGTCAACAGCGCCCCTGGCAAGATTTGAATTTTTTGCCTCATTACTTATTTCTAGGATCATGAGTGCCTCTGACTAGATTTGAATTTTGCGCCCCAAGACTTATTTCTAGCATAATGAGCGCACCTGGCAGGATTTCTATATTGCACCCCTGGCAGGATTGAATTTTTGCGCTCCAAGACTATTTCTAAGATCATGAGCGCCTCTGGCAAGATTTTAATTTTGCGCCCCTAGTCTTACAGACTTATTTTCTAGCTATGGGTCAGCAAAGTGCGGCCCCCTTAGAGTTGCGCCCCTGGCAGCCGCCCCCCTTGCTAGCTCCTAGCTACGACGCTGTTCATGAATCTTTAGCTTAAATAATGCCGAAAAGACTGATTACCCTGGAGATTTTTTTTCTAAGTGTAGTCAACAGCTCATCCCTTTATCTAAAACTAATTCCTGCCTTTGATCTAAAATCTAACGGATTGAGGTTTGAAATTAATCAAAGGCAATTTTTTTATATTATTTGCTTAATTTGTAACTCATATTTACAGATAATAAAAGAAGACATAGCACCAAAACTACAGAAACTTCAAGATGAAAGATCCCAATTTCAAGAATATCAAAAAGTTGTGAGAGAACTTGAGAATCTTACCAGATTATATGTAGCCTGGAAGTGAGTTTTTTTTGTTTGTTTATAGTCTATGTCGTTGTTTATAGTTTAGGCGTTGGTCTGCAACAAACGCCGCTGACTGCCGCGTCCAGCGTCCCAGACGCCGGACGCGGCTTCCAGCGTCACTGCGATGGTCACTCGGAACTGTTTTTAGTTTCGCATAGGCTCAATGTAAACGGACGTGAGCGATTAAATTATGGATGACCTGCATACCCACTTTAGGTTTTTACCAAAGTGAAGATAGTCATGAATGTCAGTACTTAAATATTAAGTTGATTTTTAACGCAAAGTACCTACGCAAGGTAAATAAATATAAAACCTTAAAACAAAGTACCTAGGTACCTACACAAAACAAATCAAAATAGGTAGGTACTTACGCAAGTGAATAAAACGGATTCTCACCTTGTTGACCAACAACCAAGCTTATTTCTTCCCAACGTTTGTGTTTCAACATATTGTTTTTATTGCTGGCGTCATAATAATATGTAACTATGTTTCATTTAACTATTTCTATTAGTACTCCGTCTTGTTCCTACCTAAATTTCCTAAATTTCACCATTTCCAAAGTGACCGCGCGACAAAAACGCGGCGTCCGTGTACGCCAGAATGCTCCGAAATGACTGCGTAGGCGGCGTACGACCTATGGACGCGGCGCACGGCGGTCGTGCGCCGCGTCAGGCGTGTGAGAGTGACCACTCTAGTACATTTCCATAGTAAGCATTCTTAGGCCGCATACAGCGTTACGCCGGACGCGACCTACGGCGTTTGTTGCAGACCACCGCCTAAAATAATCAACTTTTGCATTAAATAATAAATTTTAAAATAATTAACATTTAAAAATATAATTAGTTTCAACAACTATGTGTTATTTATAGTAATTACGTCGCACCGTGTGGGTGCTTTAGCAAAACGTCAGGACTTTTTAGTAGGAATCAGGCTTTTTGTCAGAATTTTTAGATAAACAATCTGGTAACCCTATTTCTAATGATCTTTGAAAATAAATTGGGCGATTTTCTCACAGCTCAAATAAATCGATAGATGGCATTTTATGAAAGCCGTAGCCATAAAGTTAAATTCCCTTCACACAACAATATAACACATGCAATTTTTTGAAAATTTTATTTGCCCATCGAGGCGGGTTAGTTAAATAAAACAGAGATAGATATATAAGCAACTTTACGACGGCTCGGCTTTCATAAAACGCCGGTTATCGAGATTTTTTGAACTAATTTCTTTTTTGGTCTCGAAAAAGGGCCCATTACATTTCCCCATAATGTCCTGCCGTATGTATATGATACTTCTATTCTCAGACCAAATAAAAAAAGTAAAACGGAGTCTTCCGAACAAAGCGGTGAGGCCTGTAAAACTACGCCTTGGCTGTGTACATACACAGTTCACGCACACACGTGAAACGAAACTACGCCTTGGCTTTCCATATAAAACCCTGCCGCCCGGCCCCCGCCCGCCCGCTTGTACGCACACATATACCATCAAAAACCGTCCTCACTTCATTGTTCGCACCGTTCCATCTTACTTTTTTATTTGATCTGAGCTTCTATTCAGTTCCTTGTAAAATGTCAGTCAAATTGGAATAAAGAGTTGTTAAGTCAAAAGTTTAATAATTATTATGTTTACTTTTCAGATATGTGAGTGCAGAGCAAAGTGCGAAAGAAGCTGAAGCAAAGGTCACCGAAGTTCAAGATGATATCAAAAGTAAAAAGGACACCATAAAAAGCAATGAGAAAGAGGCAAAGGATTTGGATAAACAAGTTGTTGAACTCAACAAGAAGTTGGATGAAGTAATATATGCATTATTAATACTATTAATAATGGTGTAGATTCGGTGCAGACAGGACTAAACTAAGTTCAAGTTGGCATACGTTTCCGTACCGAAAAGACAAGAATATAATGCTAAAATTAAGTTTACTCCCTGTCGATTTAGTTTAGTCGTCTATACCGAATCTACACCACTGCACAACTATAAACAAAGACTAATTTTCGTAATATTAATTAACACTTAATATATCTAGCTTTTTAGAATTATTTATTAAATTATTTGTTGAATTATTAAAATAGCCAAATCGTAGACAATTCTTATGTTCAAAACAGCTGTCAAATCTATTCTCTTCTTAACAAGTTTTTCCGTTCAAGGAAAGCGGAAGTATTTTAAAAGAGTTAGAAACGGAAATGCAAAGTTTGGAGAAGAACGAAGCGTCAGCAAGCGCGGCACATAAAGCGGCCAAAGAGTCCGTCGCGTCGCACGAGAAGAAGGCTCGGCTGTTAGACCGAGCGCTCGCCGACGATGAAGCGGCGCTATTGGCTAAGAGGAAGATTCTGGACCAGGTATATATTTTGGCTAGCTATTTAGGTAATAATTATGTATAGCGGCCAAAGAGTCCGTCGCGTCGCACGAGAAGAAGGCTCGGCTGTTAGATCGAGCGCTCGCCGACGATGAAGCGGCGCTATTGGCTAAGAGGAAGATTCTGGACCAGGTATAATAGTGCTTTATTAAGGTATAATTATGTATAGCGGCCAAAGAGTCCGTCGCATCGCACGAGAAGAGGCTCGGCTGTTAGACCGAGCGCTCGCCGACGATGAAGCGGCGCTATTGGCTAAGAGGAAGATTCTGGACCAGGTATAATAGTGCTTTATTTAAGTATAATTATGTATAGCGGCCAAAGAGTCCGTCGCGTCGCACGAGAAGAAGGCTCGGCTGTTAGATCGAGCGCTCGCCGACGATGAAGCGGCGCTATTGGCTAAGAGGAAGATTCTGGACCAGGTATAATAGTGCTTTATTTAAGTATAATTATGTATAGCGGCCAAAGAGTCCGTCGCATCGCACGAGAAGAGGCTCGGCTGTTAGACCGAGCGCTCGCCGACGATGAAGCGGCGCTATTGGCTAAGAGGAGAATTCTGGGCCAGGTATGTATTTATTTAGGTAATAATTATGTATAGCGGCCAAAGAGCCCGACGCATCGCACGAGAAGGCTCGGCTGTTAGACCGAGCGCTCGCCGACGATGGAGCGGCGCTATTGGCTATGCGGAAGATTCTGGACCACGTATGTGTAGTCAGTGCTTCATTTAAGTATAATTATGTAAAGCGGCCGAAGAGTCCGTCGCATATCGAACCCGGGACTTTTTGCGTAGACCGGCATGTTGATCACTGCACCATTTAGGTTGTCATAGAAGAAAGATAGAAATAAGACAGCTGCGGCACGCTGTTTTTGTGCGTGTAATTTTGGTTATAACTCTGCCAACTATGTCTGTTTTGACAATATTTCATCGTATGTAGCTGTTTCAGCGATAATAAAAAAAAAAATCACACTTGTTTACAGAGTTCAAAACTAACACACATGCACTAGCGCCACTCCCACAAAAAAAATCGTGTAAATACACAATTTATTTAAAATTCAAGCTATTATTGTTATTATAAGCAAACTTAATGACAGATGATTTATTGTGGTTTTTTCGACAAAAAACTAAACGACGGTCGTTTTCAACTTTTTTCCCCACCAAAACTGCAAACGTTTATTTGTCACTGAGTTTGAGTGTTTGATATTTCGCGAGGGGACCATCAGCTTGGATTTTTTTTAATAAATTGTGTACACGGTAATGAGGATCAGTAACGATTTTTTTTTAGTTGCTAATAAGAAAGCTAATGCCACCACATGATTAACTGTGAATTTTTTTTTACGATATCTCTTAGACTTGAGAAGTTATAAGAGGTAAAACACTGATTTTTTGGGGGTCCTTATGGCGTCATCGCGACGGACGCGAACCTTATGTCGTACGTGATAAAGCACATATTGCATTGAGCTTGGCATTTCCTTCAAACCATTTTAACTTAACCATTTCTAAACGGATTTCAAAAATTCTTTCACTAGGTTTCATAGATATCAATATGTATTTATATTATATCAATAAAAATATATAATTCAAACCTGTTACTGATCCTCATTACTTTTTTGCGGGAGCGGCGCTTGTGTTGCATATAATGTCGCCTTAAAGAATTCAATAACTGTTATATACAGGAGTCCTCATCATGTGAAGGACTTAGGGCCGCAAGCGACGCAGCGGCGACCGCGTTAGCGGAAGCACAACAGCGTTTCTTAGCCGTCAGTACTGGTCTTGAAGGCGCGTCCGAATCTCTGCAAGATCAACTCATGGGTATGTATCATACTCAAAATCATCAAATCATAATTCTTTATTCGAATTGTGGTACAAAAATGTGCATTCCGAGACAGGAAGTCACGTGGGTAAAACTTGCTTGAGGCACTCCGCTGCGTTAAGCGGTATCCCTGCGCGGGTACACGGTGCGGGAAATAGATTGCTGGTTTTTTGACGAACAGATGCTTGCAGTGCATGAGTAAGCTCTAATCTATGTCGCCGCCCCGCGCGCGTGTCCCGCTTAACGCAGCGGAGAGCCTAAGTCATCTCTGCTATCGGTATTCCGTTCATTCATCTTTAACTTAACGGTTTCGTTTGCTAACGTACAAATACTCATACGATCCAGTCTTAAATTAAAAAAAGTTGTCAGATTTTATAGAAACTCTATGAAAGTAACAGCTTACAGCTTCCTTAAAGATAAGGCTTGAGCTAAGGAGACCTTAACTAAAGATTTAGCTAAGAAGCTTTTGAGTATTTAGAGAAACAAATCACAATTAAAATGCACTATAATAAATTTGTAATAAGTTTAAAAAAAAACATTATTTTTTGCTTGTTATGATAAAGTCTTGCAATTAGATAGCGACGTAAGCTAGTGTTTCTCCCGTAATGCCAGACCTTGTTTTCTTGGATCATGACATGATTCAAATAAACTTAGAAATTAAATGAATTGTCTATATTTTGAATTGTTTAACTGATAAGAAGAACTAGAAGAGTATTGTACCATATGAAATGAATATTGGTCCTTCGAGCCGGATTCGCGCGCAAAAGTATGCAACCTGCAATGATTCGCTCGTATCGTTAGTGAACACTGCAGTCTCTATTTTACTAATTCTATATTACGTAATTTGCTAGAAAAAACTCCATCTACGCTAAAAACAGCGCGTTATACAATTTACAGACTACCCAACTAACAATTTAGCCTTAAGACAAGCTATAAGTAGTAGAACTGTATTTGGGTTCCACTTAGATCGTTAGGTGTTAAGGGCATAATTTATAAGAGAGTTAGAGCGTGCTATAACACCTTTATATCTTTGATTTTGGTGCAGAATTTTACAGGCAAAACCTGTATAAAGCCTTTAGAGAGGTTATACATTTGCTTTAGTAGTAGTGCATCAGAGTGTTATTAAATCGTCAACAGCCGCATTAAGCGGTTACATCAGTTTTACAGTGGAATTCAGGGACACCAAAGATAATAGGGAATATGCATCAATTTTTTTTTAATCAAAATCAAAGTATAATGCGTGAGAAAATCAACTGTAATATTAAAACTTTTTCTTGCGTTTTTTTCTCGTGATATAGTTACTTAAAGTTGGCACGCAGCAGCAACCGCCGAAAACGCTCCATACAAAACGGACATGATATATGACGTCACATATCACGTTTCAGGCGCGCGTTTACTATGGAGTTAGTCAAGAATTTTCGATTATTTTCAATTATCTTCCTAAATTTTGCGTTTAAGTACGTATGTGTCATACAAAAAATTATTTCTTATTCGATATTCTATCTGACTGACAAGTTCATTATATTCGAAAGTGAAAAAAAAATATCGTTATTTTTCCCTGATTTCATCGTGTGATAAAACTAAAATTATACATTTTTTTTTATTTTCCTGTTCCATCATGTTTTCATACGTGTCCGAAGCGATCAAGCTCAAATTTATCGAAATCGGTGATTTATGCATATTCTCTATTAATCGAAAGGTTTCAACTAGCGCAACAAACTTCATAAAGTCGGTAATTTAGCTATAGAATAGAGTTTGTTGAAGTCTTGAACTATACAAAGCATTGATATCGGTGTCAGATAGAGTTTATATTTTGATACCGTACGATTCAGTTGTAGCTTTTTTGGTGTCGGAAAAGCTATTTAGATCTCATATAGATATATACACAGGTTTCATCGTGCGCCGCTATATATCAGAAATTCCCGTCGAAAATAAAAACATGGTTACCACTATGCCAAAATATTAAAAGCCCTTTATTAAATTTGGTATTAATTTGTTGTACAGCGGCAAAGGCAGCTGCCTCAGAAGCGGCGACTCGTATTGCGCAGAGTAGTATGGAGCGAACGCACGCGCAGAAGCGGCTGGAGACATTGCAGAAGGAAACCACCGCGTCATCCGCGCAACACAAGCGCGATCAAGAAACGCTGCGCGCGCATGAGAGCCAAGTGCAGAAACTACAGGTTAGACCTACGGCCTATGTAAAGTATTTTTTTTGTAATTAAATAATCAAAGTTGCATTGTACCTTTCAACTTCAAAAAAAATTTGAGTCAACATGAATCGAGATTATACTTAAACTGTTTGTTTAGCATTATTTACACGACTGCCCAAAGCAAAAAGAGTGTTATGTGTTCAGGGTTAATGTATGTTTGTGGGTATGTGAGTTTCTTTATTCCACCATAACTTCTAATTGCCTGAACTGATTTGGATAAATGGGGTATCGTTAGAATCCTTACAGCATCCCGAGTGACACTGGTTATATTTTTTTTGAAAAAATCAATATGGCGACTGTACGACGCCATTTTCAGATGTGAAAAATTTTTTTTTCTTCTATTATTACAATATGGGCATCAAATGAAAGGCCTTGATGATTACATTCCAAAACTATACAATATGTCACTAAAATGTGTGAAATAAAAATAAATAAATTTAAAAAATATTAAAAACACGACTGCCCTGCCAAAAACAAACTAAAAAGTTAAATAAACAACAAGTGTCATTGCAGTCGGGGGACCTCTTTTATCAAAAATTGTTCTATAATAAGGTCCCCCGACTGCAATGACACTTGTTGTTTATTTAACTTTTTAGTTTGTTTTTGGCAGGGCAGTCGTGTTTTTAATATTTTTATTTTTTTTATTTTTTTTTTATTTGAAAGTTTAAAAAGAAGCAAGCGTGAGAACTTAGATCACACTATGCTACTCGCTCAATGAGGTCCTATTATTTAACCGAAAATAAGAGAAAAATCTCTGTAAAAGGATAAAGAAATCAGCCTAAAGTTAAATACTTATTACTTATAGCTGACACTATCGACTAAGTATACCAAGACTGGGCTTAGGTAGACTACGATTCTGAAATGCATTAAGTAAATTTCTAACTTGACCCAGTTCCATCTCTGCTACAATAACCTAATCTAAATCTCGACAAAATTTTCACTATCCAGTTATTTTTTACCAAAAGGCGGAGCTCTCCAATATGAACTTCAGCGAAGAGCGAAACAACCACCTCAAAGAGAGCGCTCGCTCGCTCCAATCGCTCATACGCTCTAAGCGAGACACGGTCGACAATCTGTCCGCTAGATTACAACGATGCAACTTCAAGTATTCTCCGCCGCAGCCTAACTTCGACAAGAGAAGAGTTTCAGGTACAATTTGCGTCAAACTTCTAGTTCGCTCTGAAGTTGCCTTGCGCATGCGCTGAGTGTATTTTCCGTACATGGATCGCCTCGTGTTCAGACGAAGCTAGAAGTTTGGCGCGATCTATAAAAATGACTAGATTTTTTATGCCTACCGTAATTTGAATGTGATAATGTGAGATAATGCTTTATTCGTGTAGTAAAGCCTGACTTGAGTGTAGGTGTATCTAAACGTACAATGCAAACTATACTACCGCGTTTGAGTTAAGATTTATATGATAGACCTTAATGCCATGATCATAAGTTCTGAATTTGAATGAAAAAAATAATAGTGAAAATATTTCAGTAACGCGATAGGTCATAATGCTTTTTGCTTGATAAGTATCAATATTACTTTGATTTTGTTTATCAATGTTTAGCTCATAAACATAATGGTAATTTCTCATTATAGGTACGATTTGTAGGTTGATAGACGTGTGTGATGCGATGTATTGCACGGCCTTAGAAACTGCAGCCGGTGGAAGGGTAAGTTCTTAAAGGGCTTGTATAGGTCAACTAGCGCCACCAGTACATTTATTTTTATTACTCGTAAACCAAGTAAATATTAAAAAAATACCGTCGACTTGTGAACCTCCTCCTTTTTTTGAAGTCGGTTAAAAAAGGAAACAAAAATGCGCTCTTAAATTGTCTCTAATATTTTTTTAATAACTTTATTATTTTTCATTCTTTGTACTAGTTTTAAAATGCATTTCAAATTCAAATTCATTTATTGGTCCATAATTCATTTGAAACGACAGTGGCCACATTTGGTTTAAATGTAATTAAAAATATCATTAAAAATATCATTAAAAATATTATTAAAAAAACATGTTATAAGTACCTAGTATTTACATTTTACTTTTTGGCTTTATTTGTATTTATAATATGTTAGACTAACATTTTAAAACCTTGTTGCAAATTAACCTTTTGTACAAATGCTGTGCATATCTGTAATAGTCATTATACACTAGCTATGTAATGTGAAATGATATTCTGTAAATGTACTGTGTATATGATGTTGATGTGCCTTATTAAATAAATTAAATTAAATTAAAAATGGATTTTAAAACTTACAGAAACAATGAAAACTGTTGAAGAGTTATTCAAAAAATATTGGAGACAATTCAAAGGGCATTATTGTTTGCTTTTTTAAATATTGACTTGGTTTACGTATAATAAAAATAAATGAATTGGCGGCGCTAGTTGATGGCTATAAGGGCCTTAACTGTTTACAATAAGTAATAAGGAGGTACCAAATGATGTGATGATACTCAGACAGGTGACAGTGTTGCTTAAACTGAACAACTTTATCCAAGGAAAATAGGTCGAAAAACGAAAAAAACTTTTTCATACTCCCATACAAAATTGGTCATCTGACTGACTATAGAAAGGCGTTAATAAAAATTTGTTTTTCGACCTATGTTCCTTGGAGAAGGTTGTTCAGTTTAAGTACTACTGTCACCTGTGTAAGTATCGTCACATCATTTGGTACCACCTTATATTATAAAGGATCTGTGAAATAATAATACCATTTTTACTTTCCAAGATAAAAACGAAGTTTCTGATGATTTCACGTAAACGCAAATTGTGTGTGAAAATAAATTTACGTATTCACTTCTCAAGCTTACGCGCTCACTAGAAATGAAATAAAAGAATTTTTAACGGATACTAGCGCGGTTTTATTGAAAGTACTTTGGTAATTAGTTGGTATTTGGTTTGATTTTTGATTTTCCCGACGTTTCGGCACCTTTGCAGCTGCCGTGGTCACGGGGGACTGAAGCTACTCGTGAGCCTACCCTCAAGCGATGGATTTTTTAAGACAACTTTGTCCAAGTTTTCTTTCGCCATTTGTTTCTTGGAGGGGCCTCCCAATTTTGTGAAATGGTGGTAGTTTCAGTAGATTCTCTCTTTTTAGCATTAATTAATTCACAAAATTAAATTATAAATTAACTTAAACCAATTAAATAAAAAACCTTTGTTAAATATTAATTACTGAACGGCTTAAAAAATTGATAGCTTGAGGGTAGGCTCACGAGTAGCTTCAGTCCCCCGTGACCACGGCAGCTGCAAAGGTGCCGAAACGTCGGGAAAATCAAAAATCAAACCAAATACCAACTAATTACCAAAGTACTTTCAATAAAACCGCGCTAGTATCCGTTTAAAAGTCTTTTATTTCATAAATTTACGTGCCAAATACTATGCGTGCCAAATAAGAATAGGACTGTCAAAATGCCCATTTTTGTTTGCGTTTCACTTCCACTTCAGGGGTATAGCATGTGCAAGAAAAGGAAAAAAGAATATAAGATTGCTGTTTGACAGTACTATTCTTATTTGGCTCGCATAGTACATTTACATATCCCTGTCAAAATAAAAATGTAAGATGATTTTGTTCAAAGTGTTTTTTGTGGACGTGTTTTTAATATTATTTTATATGCGTTCGTAGTATTTAATCGGGTAACAAAAAAAAAACCCATTTTGGGTATCAAAAATACTGAATATAGCGTACTGAAATACTAAGTGGGCGACGGACCGAGGGCGACTACAGATATTGAAAATAGGTGACTTTAAAATGCAAATTGGGTAACTAGTTATTCAGAACGGGCGACCAAATTACTATTTGGGCGACAACATTAGGGCACCCAAAACATAAAAAATTGGCATATATTTTATTTAAAAAAGATTACTATTATGCTAATCGAGATGACAAAAACAAACAAACAAAGAAACGAGAAAGCAGTCTAATGAAAACATGTTAAAAATACCATGTTGGGCAGCTTAAATCAGTTATATAGTTACCTACTTGGTGTAATAGTTGCCCACTCTGTATTTTTGTCACCCATTTAGAGTTTTCACTACTAACTTAAATTATTTATCAAACATATGTAGTCGCTCGTTTTGAGTATTTTTGTAATCCACTGTTAATCGCCCGTTTAATTATTTTGTCGCCCAAAAATAAACTGCTGCCCAGTTTAGTATTTAAGTATCCCATTAACAGTCGCCTTTAATAATTTTCAGTCACCCAATTAATTAATTCCCGTAATCAATCATCTTATCATATATAGTTAAGTACAATTCGGTATTTTAAAGAAACAAAAACTATGGATAGCATACCTATCAACAAAAACTATTCAAATAGTGATATAAAACCCCCTTCCCACAGTTGTACAACGTAGTGGTAGACACGGACGCGACGAGTAAACTTCTGCTGCAACGCGGCAATCTCCAAACACGTACCACTATCATTCCACTCAATAAGATCACTGGGCATGTTATTGACGCAGCTACTGTACGGAGAGCTCAGCAGATTGTAAGTATAACAAGCTAGATCGATGGTTCCGTACAAAGCGCACTGTCCGCCAAAATTTTTCAGATTTTTTTCCTTCATACGTTACCACACCCCGGACACTGCATACAACCGCGCCGTTATAAACAGATGACGTCAGATGACGCTTTTGTATACGCGCAACTGTGTGTGTAAGTCTAGGGCTACCATAGGAATAGAATGTCAAAGAACAACAATGTCAATAAACAGGTGATGAGGTCAAAAAAGAATGCATACATTTTATATGAGATACATAAAATATTACTTAGATTCATAAAATATGACTATATATGGCAAAGGAAATTAATAAGCTATGTTCCATACTGTTTTCTTCGTCGATAGACTAATAAATGTAGCGAAATTTGGTTTTAGAGAAATGTGTGGCAATATCTTATTTACCTTTGAAAAGTGTGATTACTTGGATTGTTTCTTTTTACCCGACTGCAAAGAAAGGGTTATGTTTTTCGCGCGTATCTTGTATGTAAGTATGTTTGTTTGTGTGTTTGTATGTAATATTCTTTATTACCTCATATCTTTCAAACGGCTGAATGGATTTCTGTAATTAAGATATCGTTAGATTTGTCTCGTCAGCCCAAGTGTTCTTAAGAAGGTGGCGTTATAAAAAAAACAACATGGCGGCTGTACGGTACTAATATACGTAGTGGGAAAAAAAAATTTTTTTTAGAATACTGCAATATGGGTGTCAAATTAAAGGGCTTATTGTAAGGATTTCAAAAAGGTATATCATGACCGTAATATATAATAACTAAAAAGATATAAATAAAAAAATAAATTATAAAAATTAAAAAACCCGCCTGCATAAAAAGACAAGTCCACTGAAAAGATGGTAACAAGATTAAATATTAAAGGCAACTTAATAACATGCAGTCGGAGGCATATAATTCAAATCATTCATAACGTCACTTTCTTAATGCATGCCTCCGACTGCATGTTATTAAGTTGCCTTTAATATTTAATCTTGTTTCCATCTTTTCAGTGGACTTGTCTTTTTATGCAGGCGGGTTTTTTAATTTTTATAATTTATTATCACATCACAATTACTTAGAGTACAAGACACCATAGCTCCACGATACCTTTATTTTAAATTCTAATTAAGATTAAAAAATATTTTAAATAAACTGTGATTGCTCATTTGCTAGGCGGGACGCTAGGGGCTCTTACTGTAAAAAATGTTGGCACATGTCACTTGATCCTTAGTCTCTTTTTTACATAGACCGTGTCCGTATGATGTTAACTTCTCTTTTCTGAAAGTGAAAGTGAAAGTGAAATGTATTTATTCGCACCAAGCACGCACACAAAATTTAAGTAAGACCAATGAACATTACAAAATAAAAGATTAAAAATAAAACAATGAAACAAAAATAAACAATATAGAACAGCTCCAATTGTGTGCCGTAGCGATGCAAAAAGGAGAAAACTCAGTGTAATATTTACTCGTAGAGTAAATCACTGATTTTCAGTTTTCACCCAAGTGAAATAGTGAGGTTGCGCAAAAGTAGTCAGAATTTGTACTAAACTTGAATAAGTGTCGTATACAATTTCATTAAAATTCAAAATAAATTTACCAAAAATTAAATTAAATTATATTTGAAAATTTTAAATAAATAAGTTGGACCAGTTATTAAATTCATGATTAAATTGTGTCACTTTATTAAAAAAATATTATATAAATATATATATATATATAACATTGTATTATATATCGCCTAACCCCCAGAACGTGAAATTCGCAACCGTAGCGACTAATTGCTGGTTCCTAATTTTGAAAAATCAAGGAGAGTGGATCTTAGTTTATGTTTAAAAGCTTGTCTGCTTGGAACTAATCGTATCGGAGGGGGGATATTATTCCAGCATTTAGTCGCTTGGTAGCGAAAACTGCCAGTAAAGTTCACAGATTTGTGAATGTAGGTTGACAACGGAGCTCGTTTGGACCTAGGAATACCAGGGGGGTAATTACGTAACTTTGTTGCAATCAACTCTGACAGAAATCGCAGTCACATTGCTGCTTTAGTATGAACCAATGTGACAACTATCTTAACTAAAGCAGCAATGCAACTGCGCTTTCAATCGATTTCAATCGAGAATTGTTAGCAACAGCTTTATGTAATCAAGGTACTGGTCCGTAGCGGTGGTGGAAAGTGGAGTGTTTCAGTTTTGTATACAAATATTCCGGCCTCTTGAACTTCATCAAATCGAACATCAGCAAGGCATAATGCAAACGTCTACGAGACTCCATATTGAGCATGTTCGCATTATTTAAATATGGGGATACATGTGTGCGCGGGGGTATGTTATATCCGTATCCGATCTCACCCCACTATGTTCACCAGGCGGCCATTGCTGGTTTTCGCGCTCATTGCAGTCTCAAAATCTGAAAAATACTTTACAACTAATTAGCATTGAATGCATACCAGGCAGCCCTTGAAGGTAGGCTTCGAATAAGGCTTCAGACACAATATGCGTTTTAATGGTAGGTAAAACGCTCCTATTGTGTCCTATTCGCCGTTATTCGAAGCCTTGGTAAACAGATTGAGACATTGTTTGTTATCGCCTGGTGAACAGGGACAGGACGCCAATGTGACACTTTAAATCATAAATAGTGAGCGCGAAAACCAGCAATGGCCGCCTGGTGAACATAGTGGGGTGAGATCGGATACGGATGTGACGTAATTTGGTAAGATAGACCTATAATAATGATGCTGAACGGGAAACGGAAAGGCTTCGCTATTCTCAATCTGTTTACCAAGGCTTCGAATAACGGCGAATAGGACACAATAGTCATATTTTATGAATCTAAGTCATATTTTTCGTATCTCATATAAAATGTATTGATTCGTTTTCGGAACACCTGTTTATTGACTTTGTTGTTCTTTGACATTCTATTTCTGTGAACATGCCTAAACGAGCATACGATTCGGCATACGAACTCGCGGGGTGGGGGTAGGTAATAGGGAACACGCATCATTTTTTTTTATCAAAATCAAAAGTATAATGTTTGAGAAAATCAACTGTAATATTAAAACTTTTTTCTTGCGTGTTTTTCTCGTGATATAGTTACTTGAAATTAGCACGCATCAGCACCCGCCGAAAACGCTCCATTCAAAACGGACATGATATATGACGTCACATGTCACGTTTCAGGCGCGCGCTTACTATGGAGTTAGCCAAGAATTTTCAATTATCTCCCTAAATTTTGCGTTTAAGTACATTAAATGTCATACAAAAAATGATTTCTTATTCGATATTCTATCTGACTGTTAAGTTTATTATATTCGAAAGTGAAAAGGAAAATTTGATATTTTTCCCTGATTTCATCGTGTGATAAACTAAAATAATACGTTATTATTTTTTATTTTCCTGTTCCATCATGTTTTTTTACGTGTCCGAATTCGAAGCGATCAAGCTCAAATTTATCAAAATCGGTATTACTTATCCATTTTCCCTATTGATTCTGGGGCGGGGCTGAGAGTGTCCATTCTGTACGGTAGTACTTATATCTATTCTGTGACGTTACCTAATTTTACCTATAAGAAGGAAAAAGTTTCAATTTCCCTACCTTTAGGGGATTAGTTATTATTTTATTGGATTTTAGTTACGATTAGTTAACGTAAGAAAGATATAAATCAGAAATCTGAAAAATTGTGGCTCAGTTATTTTGCCTCACTTTACATAAAAAACTTGGCTTCTATCTAGGTGTTATTATTCTAAGGTATGATTACTACATTATACACAAAACTATCACATACAAAGGACAGATTGTAATAGTAGGCAAGACACAAAAGTAGGCACCACATACAAAGAGTATGATAAGATAATTTTCACTTCTGAGTTGAACTGTCTCCTTTATAAGTACCTGTTAATAATGTAAGCGTGCCCGCAAACTACAGACTCTATCGGCCGAAAGTTGGGTCGGGCTTTAAATCAGTATGAAGGAGTATGCAAGTTCTTCATATTAAAACCGACTATCGGCCGATAGAAAGTTTGTAGTTTGCAAGAGCTCTAAATTAGAATTCTTTGCTTATTCGAGCCTGTTTTTATTATTTCACAACTAATCAGATCAAGCATTTTTTATAATTTGCTATGCAACGTGAAAGTGTTGAGGTGGCTAGAAAAATGTATTTAGTTGTAAAAATGTAATCACCACAAAATTTTACGTTCTTAAAAAAGACCAAAAAAGCAAAAGCTAACTAGACTTTTTTAACAAACCAAAGATAAAGAGTTGCTCGGAAATTTCTAAAATTAGATTTTGATTTTAATAGGGAGGGGGTCCCGAAAACGTACAGCTAGCGTTAGACCTAATCACCTTCGAGCCTCATTTACGTCCGGCCATGGCGTGGGTGTTCGGAAGCACTTTAGTGTGTCGCGACTTAGAGACGGCGCGTCGAGTGACCTTCCACCCCGACGTGCGGCGCCGCTGCGTGACGCTGGACGGGGACGTGTGCGACCCGGCTGGGACATTGTCGGGAGGCGCGCGGGCTAAGGTTAGTGCGACAATAGCACATGTGTCGCGACTCGGAGACGGCGCGTCGAGTGACCTTCCACCCCGACGTGCGGCGCCGCTGCGTGACGCTGGACGGGGACGTGTGCGACCCGGCTGGGACATTGTCGGGAGGCGCGCGGGCTAAGGTTAGTGCGACAATAGCAGATGTGTCGCGACTCGGAGACGGCGCGTCGAGTGACCTTCCACCCCGACGTGCGGCGCCGCTGCGTGACGCTGGACGGGGACGTGTGCGACCCGGCTGGGACATTGTCGGGAGGCGCGCGGGCTAAGGTTAGTGCGACAATAGCACATGTGTCGCGACTCGGAGACGGCGCGTCGAGTGACCTTCCACCCCGACGTGCGGCGCCGCTGCGTGACGCTGGACGGGGACGTGTGCGACCCGGCTGGGACATTGTCGGGAGGCGCGCGGGCTAAGGTTAGTGCGACAATAGCAGATGTGTCGCGACTCGGAGACGGCGCGTCGAGTGACCTTCCACCCCGACGTGCGGCGCCGCTGCGTGACGCTGGACGGGGACGTGTGCGACCCGGCTGGGACATTGTCGGGAGGCGCGCGGGCTAAGGTTAGTGCGACAATAGCACATGTGTCGCGACTCGGAGACGGCGCGTCGAGTGACCTTCCACCCCGACGTGCGGCGCCGCTGCGTGACGCTGGACGGGGACGTGTGCGACCCGGCTGGGACATTGTCGGGAGGCGCGCGGGCTAAGGTTAGTGCGACAATAGCAGATGTGTCGCGACTCGGAGACGGCGCGTCACTTGTGTATTTCAAATAAAACCTCGGAAATCAATCTACTTACTAAGTGTAAGCCCCGCCACACATGCCCACACTCGCACTCGTTCACGACACTGCGCCAATGTCACAGTGACATTGGTAGAAACGTGTGTCCGCAATGAGGATCAACGAGATTTTTAGTTAAATATGTAGAGTTATAGTCACATCAAAACCAATCATTTCAGTGAAATAATTATTGAAATTGGACCAAAAATGACAAAGTTAGAGCGATTTTCGTGCCGCATTCTCGACAACGCTCACCAAAATACACGATCCGCTGATGACGTCATCTGCCACTTACGCCGCCCGCCGCCGCAAACCGCGCCTCCTACTCTATCTCAGTTGTTTGCAGCGCGTTGACTCATAGTACGCGTACAGGGATAATGTCGTCTTACAAATAATTGTATTGTGCCACGATGCGAAAATTCAAGTGTTGCTACGCCAGACAAATTGGACGGATTGGATCGAGTCACAATGTTTTTTCCGAACGTGTCTACACTATATATACGTAAAACAGAGTTACTTGATGAGAATAAAAATTCGCAACGAGATCACAGAATAGATACGAGTATAAGTACTACCGTCGAGATACACTGTTACTGTTACTCGTAGCGTAGCGAATTTTATTTTTTCTCAACCAGTAATGTGACACGATTCAATGACTCGTTGAGAATATTGGGTAATCTTAGCTACAGAATAAAACTAAAATCTCGGCCATATTCAGCCGGATGTTGAACTAAATTTTTTTCTGAGGTATAAGTAGGCCTACAGCGACATCATTAACTTTAGGGCAATGTTTCCAAGGCTGGTCGAGATCTTTGGTAGTAAAGGTATTAATAATAGCTACTCTAGACCTCTAGACTAGAGTATAACAACCAAAACACAACATTAAATAAAATAAAAAAAAATGATCACACTTAGATAAATAAGAAATATTTTTTTTAACCACAGATAATATAAGTTTTAATATTTAAAACAAAAATGTCATAAATAAGTATAAAATTATGTGTTTATAAAATAATATTGGCGCATAACTTTGGTGGCAAAAGTGATTTGTTGTTTAATTTTTGGATTTTATTACTTATAAATTAAATGTATAATTAAAAAAAAACATTATTCACACAGCTCTGTTTTTAAAGTAATACGTGTATAAAAGTACATGTATTTCATGCACACCCATGTATAACTAAAGAGATATAAGAAAAACATTAGCGCAGTGTCGCATGTCCAACCCAATGTATAGGGACGTTCTACAGTGCGGGGCGGCGGTGGCGGGTGCTTGGGCGGGCGGGTGGCACGTGACGTCATCGCATGTTCCGCAAGGGCCGACCGTGTTTTTTAAACTAACTTTTTAAAACTTTAATAATTTTGTCATTTCTTGGTGGATTTGAGAAATTTAAACAGAGATTTACTCAGATGTTGATATTGTATTTGATATGATATACAAAATTGATATATTCAATTGTCGTGTTGATCCTCATTGCTTTCACGAGTCGTAAATCAGTCAGTGTCTCAAGTAGGTAATATTCGTATCGTAGACGGGAACAAAGCAAGATGGACGCGATTGATTCAAGCTCTGAATCCGACAATGATAATGATAATAGTTTTTAAATAGAATATTGTTATTAAGATCCACAAAAAATATGGAAGTGCTCTTACATGGAGTATTTTTTAAAGATTTTAAAATCGTTTCGGAATATTATCCTTTAATTTTGTATTCATGTAATCTGGCTGTTTTAAGTCGTATTAACATTTTTCGCTTCGAACAGCTTCAATTAATTCCTCCATTTTATAAGAACAATCGCGACACTGCCACTCGAAATTAGTGTCTCCGCCACCTAGCCATAGGTTTACTGTACTGTGCCATAGGTTTTAAATCTAGCCACTCGCACGAGGCTAGTGACGGCCAATGCGAGTGTGGGCATGTGCGGCGGGGCTAAGGCTGTGTTTCCACTTGCAAGAAGTGTCCCACAGCCTGTAACACAGTATCTTATTAACGTTTGACAAACTATCGCCAGTGGATTTGCTATCAGTTAACCCTTGTAAGCTACTGTCTGACAGGCTGTGGAACACTTCTGGAGCAGTTTTCTTGCAGGTGGAAAGGCGGCCTGCGGATGTATACATCACAAAAGATAAATATACCAAAAAGATTTACCCTTTTACACTCGATAAAGATGTAAGGCCGTATAAAGAGAGAAAGCTGGTAGCCGGCGCTGGTTTATTCCGCTATACTAAAATAGACCTTATCCCGGCGTATTAAATTATATGGCGCTTATCGGCGCCGATAAGCGCCGGTCGATTTTAGTATAGCGAAAATATAATATAATACGCCGGGATAAGGTCCATTTTAGTATAGCGAAATATACCTGCGCCGGCTACCAGCTTTCTCTCTGTATACGGCCTAAGCATACATGAGCAATTTTAAAGTATTGTGCGTAAAGAACAAAGAAACGATTGCTTATATAAATCATCCAGGGAGGCTCAGTGCTAGTCCAGCTGCAAGAGCTGAAAGAGGCAGAAGCCGCGTTGCAGCAAGCGGAGGCACAATTCGGCCAGTGCAGCTCGGAACTTGCTGCTATGCAGCACGCCGCGGAACAGTATGCCACTACGCAGCAGAGGTGAGTGCTTATGTGCTCAGATTTTGATGATTTATTTTATTTTATTTATTTATTCAAAGGCAACAAATACAAAGATATTTAGAGTTCCATTTCAGTAAAAAAAAAATATGAATTAACTAGAGCCTTAATAGCCTATTCCCGGTGTCCGCCACTTTTCATCAGTCCCCCATTTGTATCAGGAAAAAAGCATGGAAAAACAATCTGTTTTTTCTCGATATTCCTCTGTGGGGGACAAAAGTGGGAAAATGGGAATGAATATAATTATTGAATTTAATTAAAATAGCATTGAGAAATCTACTTAACGAGCATTCAAATCACATATTATTATCGTGTTCATCTCGTCTGGATCTAGAAGACTAGTTCTTACTCTTTCTTACACCTAATAATTAGTGTTATGTACAGTACTTCAAGAAAAAGAACGGGCATTCGAAAATCGTCTACATACATATATTACATAACAAAGACAACTAACAAGAGTAGTTTGGCCCTAAAAGTCATTTACAATTTCAACTTTATTGCAATGAAATAAATGTGAAAGTTATTTCTAAGGAAACCAAAAACACTATACCCGTTCTTTATCTTGATTGTACCATGGGCAACAGCGTCGCTTAACCACTCCTAAGGTTGAAATCGCTTACACGCCGCGCCGTCACGTTTAGTTCGTGCAGGGGCGATACGCGCGCACACGAATTTGTTGCTAACTGGTTAAGCGACGCTGTTGTCCATAGTACGTTTTGTATGTATGTACCTACTTGTACCTTATGTATTCTGTGGTTATGTGTTATAGTGGATTATTTCTTCATTGCGTAGATTAGAGATGGTTACACACGAGCTAGGAGTAGCGCGAGCGAGACTCGCTACCACAACACACGCGCAGGCGCACAACGAAATAGAAGCGTTACGGGCACAGGTGAGAAAACAAGTTCTTTGCATCTTTAGTGTAGTTTATACAAGGTGTTTGGAAATAGCCTTAATATGGTAGATAGGGACCATCAAAATGAACAACTTTTACTATGGGACCAATTCTGAAATCGCGAAAAAAATCTACTATTTCAAACAAAAATAATTAATTACGAAAATATCAAAATGTATGAAACAGCTTTTTTATTCAGCAGATTTTTTTCCCCAATTTCAGAGTTGGTTCGATAGTAAAAGCAGGCTAGGCGCTCTCCGCGGTTTAGGTACGAAGCTACAAGTAACCAGCGGGTCCGTCCGGACGGACTAATTTCAGAGGCTGCCGCGTGCCGGCTGGGTCGCACGTTAGCAGTTCGATTTCAATAATCACGTCACTCGCCGCGTTCGCATATTGCCGTGTCGGTCGTTCGTTCTCACGTTTGTGATATATAACCAAAATGAAGGCACATTACATCGCAATGGGCTGCCTTAATACTAATAATAAAAAGGCTCCGAAGTAATCCAAACCTCACGTTTTTCACACTTCCAAAAGTTCCAAACGACATCGAAACGTAAGAATAGTGCTTGTCAACTACCTAGTTAGTATTTAGTATCCGTTTAGGTACGTTGTACTGCGTACTTGTCTTATTTGCTAAATAATCTTCACCCAACTATTTATTGAAATAATAATTTATAGTTTACGAGTAGGTAGGTACTTACTTACCTACTTTCAAAATATAGAAATTATTAAGGACAATTTGATTTCGTAAAAAAGCAAATTGCCTGAAAGTTAGCATGTATAGTTTGACGTAGCGTTGACTGTACCTTTTTTTTTTTTTGTTGTATCAAGAGGAGAATGCAGTCTTTAGGCACACCAAACGGCGTGTTGGACTCAGTCATACTCGGGAAACCCGAGCATGTCCCTCGCCGCACCCGACTACGCATCGTTTATACGTTGCGTTCGACGTACGCATCAGTTAAGAATTTTGTCACTTTGTTGTGGTTGTCGTTTGTTAATGATTTCTCGTAAAAAAAGTGTAGCTTTAGTTTGGCAAAGTTCTATACTGTATACATATTTATAGACGTGATTGTACGTCAAGCAAGCGCTACTATAATTTTCCCTGTTCGCTTATTTAGGTTCTAGAGTTAGAAGCGGCAGTAGAAAGAGACAAAGTGACACAGAAAGAAACAGCAGCGCGTGCGAAAGAACTTGAGGCTAAAGTGAAGGACATAAAAGGGCATAGAGAAAGGTAAGTGCTAATGTTAAGGCGCTTATAGCGGTCCACTAGGATCGCCAATACATTTATTTATATTAAATATTGACTTGGTTTACGTACCAAGTCAAAAACCGGCCAAGTGCGAGTCGGACTCGCGCACGAAGGGTTCCGTACCAAAAAACAGCAAAAAATCACGTTTGTTATATGGGAGCCCCCCTTGAATATTTATTTTATTCTGTTTTTAGTATTTGTTGTTATAGCGGCAACAGAAATACATCATCTGAAAATTTCAATTGTCTAGCTATCACGGTTCATGAGATACAGCCTGGTGACAGACAGACAGACAGACGGACAGCGGAGGCTTAGTAATAGGGTCCCGTTTTTTACCCTTTGGGTACGGCAGTGGCGTGCACAGAGATTTTAGTCAGGGTAGGCACAGATAAGAAACATACCAATTTTATCACTGTTTCGGTATCTAGCAACCTATACTGAACGAAATCCAAACATTTTTATCATCTTGATTGGAAAACAAAATGCATAGAAAACAATACAATTGGTTTGTGTGTACGTACACAAGCAGTAAGCCAGTTATAATTAATTATAATAAAACTTTTTATGAAAAGAACGAGGGGCATTCATAACCTACCTAACATTTTTTTTAAACCCAACCCAACGCATCTTCCTTTTGCAATCAATAAAATTTATTTAAACTTTATCCTCAAAAGATAACCCCGATAAAGCGGCAATTTTTATTTATTTTAACAAACTTTACCAGCATAGTCTCACATGTAAATTATTGAATTTTTCACAGTAAATTAAACAGTAAATTAACGAAATAATTACACTTAAAATAGTCATTTACTTGCGTTGCGCCAAGAAAAACAATCAAAACAAAGCAAAACTAACTGCAACTGCAAGGGCAAACTAAAAAACGCTACTCTTCTCTGCAATGCAATCATGACGCGGTCGGGTTGCAAATAAGCAGTGCCTCCAAAACATAAACACGCGCATACATTTTCACGCACACAGTCACACTTTTGATGTGTACTACACGAGATTCGTTCTATGAAAAAGAAGCAGCCCGTAGTACTGCTTATGGCCACGCGGTAAAAAATTGGCGCCTCTGTCACCCGCGGGCTGATTATCTAATTAGAAACCGCCTAGCGACCGGTCACAGTTCACAGATGAACGTAATACATTGCTACTTTTCTTTGGGGTAAAAAAATCATACCAAAGAAAAGTAGCAGTGTATGTCAAATGCAACCGGTCGCTAAATAGTTTCGTTTTAGATAATCAGGGTGCCGGCCGATCGTTGGTTCTTGTTCTTGTGATTTTTGGTTAAATTGAAGTTAGTTTCAAAAACCACAAATAGATGGCGCGTAAACTAATACACACTGTGCACGATGATGGGTCATAACTTTTTAATTACAAGTATAGTTTACAAATAATAGGATAGGGAATTAGGGTCATATATTTATGGGACTACAGGGTATGCAGTGCTTATTTGCATGTATGGAGTGCACGCCACTGGGGTACGGAACCCTAAAAAACCGGCCAAGTGCTAGTCGGACTCGCGCACGAAGGGTTCCGTACCAAAAAACAGCAAAAAATCACGTTTGTTATATGGGAGCCCCCCTTGAATATTTATTTTATTCTGTTTTTAGTATTTGTTGTTATAGCGGCAACAGAAATACACCATCTGTGAAAATTTCAACTGTCTAGCTATCACGGTTCATGAGATACAGCCTGGTGACAGACAGACAGACAGACGGACAGCGGAGGCTTAGTAATAGGGTCCCGTTTTTTTACCCTTTGGGTACGGAACCCTAAAAAACCGGCCAAGTGCTAGTCGGACTCGCGCACGAAGGGTTCCGTACAAAAAACGGCAAAAAAACATGTTTGTTGTATAGGAGCTCCCCTTAAATATTTATTTTATTTGGTTTTTAGTATTTGTTGTTATAGCGGCAACAGAAATACATCATCTGTGAAAATTTCAACTGTCTAGCTATCACGGTTCATGAGATACAGCCTGGTGACAGACAGACAGACAGACAGACGGACAGCGGAGGCTTAGTAATAGGGTCCCGTTTTTACCCTTTGGGTACGGAACCCTAAAAAGTAAAGAACTATTATATTTTTTGAATAACTCTTTAACATTTTTCATTCTTTGTACTAGTTTTTAATGCAGTAGTCACTTTTGGTTTAAATGGATTTTAAAACTTGCAGAAACAATGAAAACTGTTGAAGAGTTATTAAAAAAATATTTGAGGCAATTTAAGAGCCCTTGGTTTTCCTTTTTTAACCGATTTCAAAAAAAGAGGTTATCAAGTCGACTGTTTTTTTTTTTATTATAGACCTGGTTTACGTATAATGAAAATTAATTGGCGGCTTTATTAGATAACTATAATCGCCTTAATGTTCACTTCTCTTACATTATATCTTCGACCTTATTCCTTTAAACAGAGAGTTCAAAAAAGCAGAAGAAGCTCTAAAAAAGGCGAAAAAAGATGCAGAACTGAACAGCAATTCCTGGAAGCAGAGAGAACAAGAGTTTGAAACTCTGCGACTTGAAGTAACGGAGCTCGAGCAAGCTGTGAGAACTAGCAAGCAAGCGCTGCAGGATACGAGGGAAGCGGCTAATGTGCTGCAAGAATCGTTACAGGCGGCGAAGGAAGAATATTCTAGAGCTACGGTATGTGTCAACTAATGTTCATTACCAAGTTTAGTTCTGTTATTATGTACTTAACTGTTAGTATCTTTTAAGGCTCCATGATAGGAAAACATGGTTTGCGCGGGCCATATTTTTATATACAACGTGTTAAGGCTCCGTACCGATTTTGCCGCTTACTGCCGCGCTCTCGCTCGCTCATTTCATCTTTTCTCAAGATTTTGTAAATCTGAGTGCGTAAATGAAAAATGTGTCTCGGCCACTTTCCGCAATATAAGATTACGGACATTTCAACATATATTTCAGTTTCGAGTTGCTGAAGTACAAAAAAATATCGCATTTGCCAGTTCAAATTACTGTTAGAAACGATAACTTTTTATACTTTAGCAACAAAAAACTGAAATATATTTTAAAATGTCTGCAATTTTATATTGCGAAAAGTGGCCGATACTAATTTTTCAATTGCGCACTCAGATTTAAAAAATCATGAGAAACCATGAAATGTGCGAGCGAGAGAGCTGCAGTCAGCGGCAAAATAGGGACGGGCTCTTAATTAATAAACGCAAAACAACTTTTACTATAGGGCCAACTCTGCAACTCAACAAAAAAATCAGCTGTTTTATACATTCTGGTCGAGTAGGTATTGACAACTTGTAACTAGGTGAAGGTAACTTTGAGGCCTTGGTGCTCCGCCAAGGATTGACCTAGCTGTGAACTGATGATGACCATCCAGGGGACTCAATGGAGGAGACACAGATCTCTATAGACACCCAACTGATCAGATCAGCATTCTAAGAGATATAAGGATCAGAGATTTCAGTTTCAAGATTTCTATACAATACTTTACATTTTTATACTAATTACGCGGTATTTTTGAACATATCCTTATATCTCTTAGAATGCTGATCAGGTCAATAGGGAATATGCATCAATTTTTTTTTATCTTAATCAAAAGTATAATGCGTGAGAAAATTAACTGTAATATTAAAACTTTTCTCTTGCGTTTTTTTCTCGTGATATAGTTACTTGAAGTTAGCGCGCAGCAGCACCCGCCGAAAACGCTCCATACAAAACGGTGACGTCACACATCACGTTTCAGGTGTGTTTCGACGCGTTTAATATGGAGTTAGCCAATAATCTTCAATTATCTCCCTAAATTTTGCGTTTAAGTACATATGTGTCATATAAAATATTATTTCTTATTCCATATTCTATCTGACTGTAAAGTGCATTATATCCGAAAATGAAAAAAAAATATCGTTATTTTCCCCTGATTTCATCGTGTGATAAAACTAAAATAATACATTTTTTTTATTTTTTTTTTCTGATTCATCATGTTTTTATAAGTGTCCGCAGCGATCAAGCTCAATTTCATCAAAATCGGTGACTTATGCATATTCCCTATTGGGTGTGTATAGCGATCTGTATCTCTTCCATTCACTACCTAGATAGCCATCATTAGATCACAACTAGGTCAATCCTTGGCGGAGCACCAAGGCTTCAAATTTACCTTGTTTGTATGAAAATCGACTGGTGTCTTTAATTATGTGACGGCCACTGAATAAGTGGGTGGCGAGTCACAATAGATTTATTAGGTCTCAGTGACTACAGCTCTGTCAGAGCTGCAGAGCTACTTACAGTCAAATAATAAATGCCATAGAAATAAAGCAAATGATTTTTTTATAGGAAAGTGTCAAAGAAATTCAAGCACGAATAAAGAAGCAAAAAGCGCAAATAGCCAGTAAGAGTAGCGATATAGCGCGACTGCATCAAAAGAAAGAACAACTTGGCAAGAACAACAGTGAACTTGAACTCAAGATCAAAGAGCTGGACTATAAGATCAAGGAATTGCAAGCGGAGGCTGTGGAGTGCTCGAAAAAGGTCAGTAATAATTTTATTTAATTAAAATCGGCTATCGTTTATCGTGTTAGGCTACATTGTTTTCTTATAAATGAAATAAAAGAGATAACTACTTTTCAATCTCATTCAAGTACTAAATATCGATAAGGTCGCCTTGTAGCTTTTACGCGTGAAAGCACTAAACTTAAGAATCGCCTAAGTCTTTTCTTATCTACAACTCGACCAAATTAGCTTAGCGAATGACAGCTACATGACGGCTAAGTTTATAACACCGTTTTAATTTGGTCATGTTGTACTTAGGAAAAGACTTAGGCGATTCTTAAGTTTAGTGCAATCGGCCATTAATGTTTTGTCTGAATTTTTTCCTGTAATGTATGTATGTATGTAATATCAGCGATTTTGCTTTTGGGTTTGCAGCGCAATATTCAATATTCACCAGTTTAATACAAGAAATAAAGATAAACTTGCCGTTCCAAGATTTAGGCTTGCAAAGTCTAGAAGTTCATTTATGGGGAAAGGCATAGCCTTTATTAATAAAGTTCCGCAACAAGTGATTGATCTGCCTTTGCATGAATTTAAAATCCATGTTAAAAAAACGCTCATGGGTAAAAGTTATTATAAAGTAGATGATTATCTTAAAGATCAAAATGCATGGAAATGATGTAACACATAACTTGCTACTATAAGTACTTTGTTGAAGTAATATAATAAGTCTATGTTGTTGCCAATAATCCTGTCACCCTGTTGTAATTATCTGGTAACGATATATTCAAGTTTGTAAATATCGTTACTTATGGCTGTTACAGCTGATAAGTTTCTTGCGCCCGTTCTTCTTGTCAGCTAAAAAAAGTCTGGAACGGTTGGTAGGAAAATATAGACGATTCAAAAGTACTTAATAATTAAGTTTATTTGAATAAAGCTTATTTGACTTTGACTTTGACTTTAGAATTAAAGTATGTGAACCTTACAGAAAACCACAATTCAATTGGATACGTACTCTACTCCTATTCAAATTACAAGTGTCACAGTCAAATGTAATATTCACATTTACAGTAAGAGTTTTCTAGTATTTAGTGACTTATGTGCGCTATTAGTTCCAAAACTCAAACTTAATTTAATGTGGGTTACTTACAGCTCGCGCAAAATAACTTGACCCAAATTTTAGTACCACGTGACCTGCGCAGTATCAATTTTAGGTACAAAAAGGTTTAGTGCTCATGCCATATTTAAATAGAAATAAATGTCAATAGATAAAATCATTAGAAGAGGAACACACGTGGATTCCATCAGAGAGGGAATACTTCGGCGCGGCAGGCGGCTTGTACGACTTCGCGGCGCGCCAGGCCAGCGTGGCCGGCCAGCGCCTGCAGCAGTTGGCGGCGCGGCGAGACAAACTGGCGCGCGGGCTTAATGCTAGAGCACACACCTTGCTGGGCAAGGAAGAGGAACAGGTAGGCGTTTAAAAGTAAAAATACAATAGTAGATGTCATCATAGGGAAAATATTTCGGCGCGGCAGCTTATACGACTTCGCGGCGCGCCAGGCGAGCGTCGCCGGACAGGGCCTGCAACAGTTAGCGGCGCGGTGAGATAAACTGACGCGCGGACTTATGAATCCGTCCGTACACATTTTGCCGCTGACTGCCGCTCTCTCGCTCGTACATGTCATGTTGTATCAAGATTTCTTAAATCTGAGTGCGTAATTGAAACATGTGTCTCAGCCACTTTCCGCAACATAAAATTACGGTCATTTCAACATATATTTCAGTTTCGAGTTGCTAAAGTACAAAATTTATCGTTTTTGCCAGTTCTAATAAAAGTTAGAAACGACAACTTTTTATACTTTAGCAATAAAAAAACTGTAATAGAACATAAAATGTCCGTAATCCTATATTGCGAAAAGTGGCCCAGACACATTTTTCAATTACGCACTCAAATTTAAGAAATTTTTAGAAAACATGAAACATGAGTGAAATTAATCAATCAATAGACTTAATTTAGTCCATATAATAGTTGAATATGTTTTTTTACACCGTTATCTGTTAGGATGACCACAATTTGTAGTATATTTTCAATGTTGTCAAATTGTCTATTACACCATAGATGAAAATACAGTTTCTGTAATCTAGGTATTTTATTAAAAGCCTTGACGAGACCTTACTGTGACATTCATATTTATTAAGCTATTAAAATAGAGACAAATCTCATGTCACTTGCCAGAAGAATCTTATGCATGTGTTAAAAATACAATTATATCCGTTTTATCCATTCAGTATCAAGATGTGATGCGCAAAAAGAAAATAGTGGAAGCAGATCGCGCGAAACTAGTCCAAGTGATGGCGGAATTGGACGAAAAGAAGAAAAAGACGCTAGTGGCGGCGTGCGAGCAAGTGAATAAGGACTTCGGGTCAATATTCAGTACGTTACTGCCGGGAGCTCAGGCGAGATTGCGGCCACCGCCCGGCCTTACAGTTTTGGATGGCCTTGAGGTAAGTGAAATCGGAATCAGGATCAGTAACAGGTTTGAATCCTATAGTTTTATTAGTATAGTATACAAACCTATTCATAGCTATGAAACCTAGTGAAAGATTTTTTGAAATCCGTTTAGAAATGGTTGAGTTATAAGGGTTTTGAAGAAAATTTCAAGCTCAATGCAACATGTGCTTTATCACGTACGACATAAGGTTCGCGTACGTCTCGATGACGTCATAAGGAGCCCCCAAAATGACAGTGTTTTAGCACGTTTTAGCTCGTATAATTTCTCAGATTTGAGAGATATCCTAAAAATTTCTTCACAGTTAATCATGTGGTGGCATAAGCTTTCTGATAAGCCACTTAACAAAAATCGTTGCTGATCCTCATTATTCCACTTTGCCCCACAAGTGTCCCCACTGGTGAATATAAGTATCAATAAAGAGTAACTTTCTCCATCGACTGTACAATTTCTGTTTTAAAGCAAATCCGCCGTTAAGAGAATCTGTCGTAAAGCTAATCTGTCTTAAAGAAGCATACAAGGACGCTTGGTTAGCCAAAGTGGAATAATCTATGAAGTGAAAATGTAGCATGACCAACCAACAATGACCAACGAAACACGATATATATCGCATCGCGTAATATAGCGTTTTATCCACACCCAACTGTCAAAATCCATTGTCTTTTGACAGTAAAAAGTGATAAATCGCTATATCCTATCGTGTTTCGGTGGTCATGCTAGAGGTGCAGGGTGAAAACGAAGTCATTGGCAATAATAATGTAACCGCAATTTATTTTGATATTTTATTTTACAAGGGCTAAAACCGCCAACTCTTTAATAATACAAGATAACACTGTTTAAGCTAGAGATGGGACTCGAATCACAATTGATTCGAATGATTCGAATCACGTCAATCCAAGCTCGATTCGAATGAGTGTTTATGCTGATTCGAATCTTCATCTGATTCGAATCGGTTGTCTGATTCGAATCACCGTTTGAATTCGAATCATTTTTCTTATTCGAATCTTTGATGGCGTAACAATTATTATTAACATTGAGTTGTTTTTGTTTTATATACCATTATAATATTGAGTACATTGCTTGTACGTCTCTATAATTTATATTACTTGCCTACCTCTACCTACTAAAAATTCTAAGATATTGTTTTTTGTTTCAATTGATTCGAATCTTCACATTGATTCGAATCATTCGAATCATCATACTGATTCTAATCATTGGAATCGTCACCTGCCCCCCTAGCCAAAGTAACATTTGCAAATTTTCGCTATCGCTTCGATTCGAAACATGTATGGATTTGACGTTTTAAAATTCGATTGTTAACGAAACCTTAGGGCCTAGCCAAAGTAACATTCGTTAATCTTCGTTATCGCTTCGCTTTCGAAACATGTATGGGTTTGACATAAGGTTTCGTTAACAATCGAATTTTAAAACGTCAAATCCATACATGTGTCGAATCGAAGCGATAGCGAAAATTTGCAAATGTTACTTTGGCTAGGCCATCTGATTCGAATCATCCTCAAATCGTATCGACGATACGAACCAATTACGGGTGGTGATTCGAATCGATTCGAATACATTTTTTTGATTCGAGTCCTATCACTAGTTTTAGCTAGAATTGATTAGGCCAAAAAAACTTGTACTCTGGTTTAGAGGTAAGATAGCCAGTTCCTCAGTGATAAGGATTCCGGGAGTAGTGCGCTTCCACCTTTGGTCTTATCGTCACTTAACATCAGGTGGGAAGGCCAAGCACAATCCCGTTGTGCTTAAAAACATTCTATTTTATTTCACAGGTGAAAGTTGGCTTCAACAATACTTGGAAAGAGTCGTTGGGTGAACTGAGTGGCGGACAGAGGTCGCTAGTGGCTTTATCGCTAGTACTAGCCATGTTACTTTTCAAGCCAGCGCCTCTGTACATTCTGGATGAGGTGGATGCCGCCTTAGACTTGTCCCATACACAGAATATAGGATTGATGCTGAGGGACCACTTTAAGCATTCACAGGTATTTATGTTACTCTTTTTTATAATCAGTACCTAATCGCAGATATCTTGATTTGATACAGGGTGTAAGGCAAAAGGAAGGTAGTAGAGTTGCTATAACTGAACGAATTTCTCCAAGGACAGGTCGAAAAAAAATAATCTCCATCCCAACTCGCATACAAAATGTTTTAGTCAAATAAACGACTTACTATAAAGGCGCAAAAAAATCCTTCGACCTAGGTTCCTTAGAGAAAGTTTTTCTGTTGAAGCATCTGTACCATCTGCCTTTTTTTGGAAGTAGTCCCTTTACAACCTGTATTATAAACACTATATAGTGTATAGTGATAATAATAAATGTATTTCAAAGAACCTAACGAATGTATACAATTATGTAATGTTTGGAATAAATTTACTAATACAAATAATGTACAGCATTTCCGAATCAACATTGACCATGTTTATTTTATTTACAAAATCGTGTTACAATGATTAATTTAAAGATCGAATAATATACCATAGTGGCATGGCAATTTGATGAATAATCTGAATTTATATTCATTTAATTCGCACTTAACAAACGACGTGACTAAATAGTCTCATTAAAACATGTTTGCATCGTTTATGTACATCCTTTGTTTATTTGTGCTCACACGCGAATATCAACCTTATTAGCTAACGCGTCTCTTCTTTTTCAGTTCATAATCGTATCGCTGAAAGACGGCATGTTCAACAACGCGAACGTGCTTTTCCGTACAAAGTTTGTGGATGGCATGTCTTCTGTGCAACGGACCGCTACTCACCGCCGATGACCGAATCGCCACCATGATTAAAGTACTTGGTGCTTATTAAGCCATCGAACTAGACATCAGTGTAAAGAGGTATGAAATGTCATATCTAGCGGCTAAGTGTAAATAGACCATATTTGCCAGTAATGTTATATTGCGAGTACGCTCTCGGCAACAAGAGTAAATATACTCGGCGTCAGAAAAACCGCACCTTTTAAAAAACTTCTTCAAAGTTAGTTTTATCCTATCTAATTTAATGGTAAGTGTTGTTATATGTTTCTTCCCCTTCGGACATAGCCAACAGTATCTAATAACCATTGGAATACTCGTCGAATGGAATCAATTACGGAGATTCAGTTTCCGAGCCACATTACATTGCCTCATTTTTTGCAATATTTGAGCAACTTCATGGGCAATAGTAACCATCTTAAGAATTCCTTTTTTTTAATTGAACTGTTGAAGTGTGTTTTCTCTATCATCTCGATAGCGAATTTATCAGCATTTCCTGTATTGACCTCTTTTATTTTACTTTTATAGCGGCGCAAGCTTGGACGAATCAACCACTGGACGCGAAATGACAGCCATATTTGCCTTTACCCCTTAGCCACTTACTGTGACCGATAGCCTCAGTAAACGATATCGCGTTGTCAGTGTGATGCTAGAGCTCGTGGCGAAACATTGGTACAAAAATGGGCAAAATGCTCCGTATTGTTCAGCAAAAAAAATAGCGGGCAATCTAGAAATGTTTCTTTTCACACGTAAGCACAATTTCAACCTATTATCGTAGCTATTTTTCGTAAAATAAATAAAATTTGGTATGTAAACAAAGTAGGGTGAGCTAGCCGGTTTGCCGGCCCCCTATGGTTTTCGGCCATTTCGGAAATATAACCAGGGGGGCTTTTCTATTCGTTCGCTAACTTAAAGCTTGAAAATAAGTAATTAAACGATCAAGTAACACGTCGCAAGTAGACATTGTAGTAGCCTAGGAAGTAGTGGCAAAAGGTCAAAATTTTTCATTAGATGAATTCACTTGGCACATATTTAGCTTAGGTAAAACTGAGCTGATTTAGCCCGGTAGCCATCCTCCCCCCCCTTGGCAGGTAGTGGGGGGTGATATTCAAAGTTTCACGCCGCCGCACTTCAGACAAAAAATCATATCTCCTTCAATATACCTATCACCTCGACTGTGGTATCATTTTATGATAAATTAGGGATAGGGGACTCATTTTTGAGACATTTCATGTACAGTTTCATAGAAAAAAGGTGAAATATAACGGATAGTATCAAAATCTCTTTGCTATTTTTTTTATTTAAGAGCCGGTATCTTCGAAAATACTAATTTTTTGCAAAGAAAAAAAATATTGTATTAAAGCAAATTTATCCAGCTTTTAAAAAATATATACTTTATATATAGGTATCGTACAATGTCTATCTGAAAAAAAATCGAACATGGTATGCGACGGTGTTTCCCAATGTTTCCAAGAGCCAGTATTAGATGTTTTATTTCATGCAAAATGTATAGAACACAAACTTAACTCTGTAGCAAGCATAAAGAAATTCATTTTTGAGTCATTTAATTTTGTAGACATTGAAAAAAAAATATATTGCTAAAAGTATCAAAAAATGTTTTGCTATTATTTTTATTCAACAGTCAGTATCTTTGAAAATACTAATTTTGTGCAGAGAAAAAAAATTTTGACTTAAAGTACACTTATTCAGCTTTAAAAATATGTATACTTTAAATATAGTTATCTTACAATGTCTCTCTGAAAAAAATCGAACACAGTATGTGACAGTGTTGCCAAGAATTTCCAACTGCAAATATAAGTTGGTTTTTTCATACAAAATGTATAGAATACAAACTTAACTTTGGTATACACCGTCATTTTGTAGTCGTTTTAATTAACTTAAGGGTGTGTTGTACCAATGAAAATAAACATTTTTGCCCAAGAAACATGGGTCGAAAAACGACAAAAAATTTTGGGTCTCCCATACTAACTAGACGGCTAAAACATTTTATTAGTATGGGAAAGTCAAAAATTTTTGTCGTTTTTCGACCCATGTTTCTTGGGCAAAAATGTTTAGTTCCATTAGTAGAACACTCCCTTAAGTTAATTAAAACGACTACAAAATGACGGTGTATTTTGTCGCTTATGTTCTTACGGTCTTACAATCTCTCTCAACTATCCTACGGTCTAATACTTACTTAGATCTTTTTGTGGAAGTCATAACGACTATAGAAAAAATTAGACATACGTGTTCTCAGTACGAGCAAGTCATAAAACGACGACGCGACGTGGCGTCAAAAGATTAGATCTCAAAACGACCCAGGTAGGAAAATATTCTACCAAATTAAGTCTAAAGTGCAAATAATGTTTAAATTATAATTATTAGGTACCCCAAGGACCTAGGCATATAAATATATCGTAAAAATGAAACTATTGTTGCATTAAGTATTTTTATACACTTTTGAGCTGAAAAAAATGATTAACAGGCTTATTTTCATACAAACGAGGTAACTTTAAAGCTTTGGTTCTCCGCTCAGGATTAAACGAGATGTTATCTGATGATGGCAGTTTAAAGAATGGATGGCGGAGACTTATAATGCTAAAGAAATCGAACGGATTAGATAAGTCATTTAGCTCAGGGTTGAACTTAAAAAAATATCAAGCGAAAATTTTTAAGTATGGAAAATGTAACACTCAACACTAGACGGTCTCTTGTGTAAACGACTCTTCTGATCCGTTGGGTTTCTTTTGCGATCTGTGCCTTCTCCATTCACTCTTTAAATTGCCATCATCACATAATACCCCGTTTAATCTTGGGCGGAGAACCAAAGCTTTAAAATTACCTTGTTTGTATGAAATAGGGCTGTTGTTCCATTTTTCTGCTCACGAGTGTATAAAAATACTCAATACAACAGTAGTTTTATCTTTACGATATATTTGTATTCTTAGGGTACCTACCTATTATGAATTAAACACTTTTTGCACTGTAAACTTAATATGGTAGGATAGAACGTTTTCCTACCTGATCGTTTTGAGCTGATCTTTTGACGCCACGTCGCGTCGACGTTTTGTGACTTCCTCATTCTGAGATCAAGTCTGTCTATTTTTTTCAATTGTCGTTATGACTTCCACAAAAAAATTTAAGTATAAATTAGACTGTACGATAGCTGAGAGAGACTATAAGACCGTAGAAACATAAACATCAATTGGCCGCAAAGTTAAGTTTGTACTCTATACAATTTGTATGAAAAACCAACTTAACTTGAAATTAAAGACGTTTGGAAACACCTTCGCATACAATGTTCGATTTTTGTCAGATAGATATTGTATGATAACTATATATAAGTTTGTATGTATTTAAAGCTAAATAAATGTACTTTAAGATAGTATTTTTTTCCTTTGCATAAAATTTGAATTTTCAAAGATACCAACTGTTGAATAAAAAAAATAGCAAACTGATTTTGATAATGTC
The DNA here is from genome assembly GCA_928269145.1 of Agriphila tristella. Taxonomy (NCBI): domain Eukaryota; kingdom Metazoa; phylum Arthropoda; class Insecta; order Lepidoptera; family Crambidae; genus Agriphila; species Agriphila tristella. Next base: position 17,841,208 of record OV743443.1, on the reverse strand, counting down.
GTCACGTCAATATAGTAAAATATATCACTTTTTTTCTATGAAACTGTACATTAAATGTCTCAAAAATGGCTTCCTCATCCTTGATTTATCACAATATGATACCACACTCAAGGTGGTAGGTATATTGAAGGAGATATGATTTTTTTTCTGAAGTGCGGCGGCGCGAAACTTTGAATGCCACCCCCCCTTACCTGCCAAGGGGGGGCGGATGGCTACCGGGCTAAATCAGATCAGTTTTACCTAAGCTACATATGTGCCAAGTGAATTCATCTAATGACAAATTTTGACCTCGCCATACATGAGTGCCACTACTGACCTAACTATAGTATTGTATGGAAGTGTCAGGCCTCCAACACGCAATTTTAGGGTTTATGGCTTATTTTTAATCGTTAAGTTAGCGAACGAATAGAAAAGTGGCCATTTGAGTAGGGGGGCAGGCCTCCTTCTCTTGCTCAAGGTCGCGCGGACAAGGATTTTAACAATTTATTAATTAAGTTTAATTAACAATAATTAAGTTTTTAATGGTAGTATCGTGGGGAATGCATATGTATGGAATTTTTCATTTACCTACGACACTACTAGGCCGGTAGTGTAGAAGGGAAAAAAATACCCGCGACACTACCAGTGGTGCGCCTTGGTAGTGTCGTGGGGAAGAAGGGCGAAAATTGAACAGGGTAGGTGTGTCGTTAAAAGTAGCAAAAATGTGCATGTGAGTTATTTGGAACGTAAGTTACAATAGTATTTACCAGAGTGTCCACTGTTAAAGTCCAAATAAATTCCCTGACTTTTCCCTGACTTTTCCTGACCATTTTTTCAAAGAACAATGGCGAAATAATTGTTGAGTTAATTATTTGTTCACGTTCGTTCACATTTTTGTTTTCGTTTTGAGATAACTCACAAAGAAAATAATACCGAAATAATAAAAAATTCACAACCAACGAATTTGAAAGAAAAATGTCAGTTGTCAAACCATACTATGTGTCAAACGCGTTTTTTTGGCCAATTTGTATACAAACTTTGAATACTTTTCAAAACAAAACTTAACCATTCGGTCATCCCATTCATTTTTTAACTTTATTATTGGCAACAATGTTTAGGGCTCTCATTAGTTAAAGTTTTTAGCCTAAAGTAGTTTGATGCAACAAACTAATGAAATCAATATTTTAATGATTTCATTAGCTATAAAGTGGCATTAGCTAAAGAAGATTTAAAGTGAAGCTTCTTGCAATTGAGTGTGAGTATGGTAAATTAGTTTTAGTACTGTTTGACTTAAACGCGTAAAGTTTTCGGTGTGATACATTTAAATTTGATGGCCGGGTAACTAAATGCATTTTTGGGAGGTCATTTGCTTTTCGGCCGCCTGGCCGAGAACTAATGTATGAGTTTCACAATCCATAATATTTGGCCGGCAATTATGGCCGGAAACCGGCTAAATCACCCTATAATATTGTCATTATTTGACAAGTTAATCCCCCCTCACCCCGCAAAAATTGGTCGAACGTGATTTCATACATTTTTCTTACGTTACGTGTCCAGTGGTTAATTCGTCCAAGGGCGCAAGCAATAACGCTTTAAGTGTTTAATTATGGTAACTGTTATGTTAATAAAATCAAACAATTATTAATTGAAAGCTCAATAAATGTACTTTCAATAGATATCAACATTTACACAATAAAACGTTAGCTAGCAACAGCAGGTGGCCAAGTCTAAACTTATTTTCGAAGAGGTGCGGTTTTTCTGACGCCGAGTGTAGTATTTTAATTTTAGTTTCATATCACAAGGATAATTTTTGGCACTCTATAAAAGCATTGCCAGTAATCTCTTATTGTTCATAAATATGAATATATAAATATATGATTCACCAATTCAGTTTACAAACTATAAAGTTTTTGACCTGGTGGTACCGTCTTTTAGATATTTTTGTAAAAAAAAGTTTGATTAGAAAATGTTTTTGTAAATTTTCTATTTTACGAAGTCTATTCATGCATTTTACGTCTAAGAAATATATCACTCAAAAGAAAATGGGGCCACTATATTATGTTCCATACAAAAGAGCTAAGTTCTTAAAGATTTTTTATAATAATTTCAAACTGATTTAATTTGAATTTGATATAGTTCGAAAGCTAGAATAGTTAACTTGCCGACTTTACTGTTGAATTTACTGTATAATTTTTCCTATTCGCCATGTGTCAGTTAGGATAAAAAGAAATCAGAGTTTCATAAAAAATACATGAAATTTATGATTTTTCAATTCTAACACATGGAAAATATGAGATAATACCTAGTCTTGTCATAAGTTTTGTCAGATATGGAAGGTTAAATAAATGACACTATGAGTTACTCACTACAAAATATCAAATGAAAGGGTATTAATGCAGATTTAAACCACATTAAAATTATTTGAAATGTCCTCCTCTTGCTTGGATACAAGCCTTCAATCTGCGAGGCCAGTCATCAATCAAATCACGCACGAAGTCATTATCGGGGGATGCTATAAGTGACGCCCAGTTGCGATGGGGTTTAGCGCAGACCTTCTCCCCTAAGCGTGCCCGCAGACTACAGACCAAACTGTTGGCCGATAGTAATCGGAATAGTATGAAGAAGTATGCACAACAACGATTTGGTATCGGCCGATTTTTCATACAAAACCAACTATCGGCCGACAGTTTGGTCTGCCTGCAGTCTGCAGGCACGCTAAGTACTGCCATATTTTGTAATCCAAGGGATTCAAGTCTAGACTGGAGGAAGGCCAATCCTCATGCCTGATAAAGTCGATTCCACGGGTCGTGAGCCGAATTTGTCAAATTCAACATATAGGTACCTAAATTATAATGCGTATAAATGAATTTAGTGGTTAGTTCATATTATCAGCACCTCAGAGCGTCCAATTTTTAACGGCTTTTGCTATGTCTTGAAACAAATATAGTTCAGTAGACTTCGTAATATAGAAAATAAGGTAGACACAATGATTGTTGTATGTCACATAAATAAATGGGACTATTGGAGTCTATATTTCTTGTTAGGTATATTAAAATAAATTGCAAAACATTTCTTAAGACAATGTTCTAACAAAGATTCTGTTGTAAAATAATACTTTTATGTAAAATTTCACTTTAGACGTCAATTGAAGTGAAGCGTAAAGTATAATATTTTTCTGTATGTTGAAAATACAATTCTTTTTGTAAATAGTTTTGTAAGCATCTTTGAATGTTTACATTTAATGCGAGCTGTAGCTTTAAGATTCGTTCAAATATGAATTAAAGTACAATATTTTTGCAAACTAAGTTTTTCATTTTCTACTTTCTGACTTAAATTATAAATAGTTAGGTATTTACAATTTCATCTCAAGATTATGTCCGTGGCAGTGAGTAGTCAGTTACAAAATACAAATAAATTGTTAAGTGACATAAGACAACAAGAACAAAAAACAACCGAAACTCAACTTTAAAAATAAAAGATTCAGCATCTCCGTCGTATCGTCAATAGATTTTTAACCGGCAAATTAAGTCAAGTTTTTATTGGTGCAATAAAAAGGCAAGCCCGATCTTTACGCCTAAATGAATTAAAAAAGTTGGCTCATTCCCTGGAAAGATCGAGCAGTTATCGTAACCCACCTAGGGAGCTGCGTTTGTATTCATGAGGTGGCTTCGCGTCCATACGGCAATTCATCGTGAGTGAAAATTCTATTACGTTGCCACTACAAACATAGCGACGCGCCCACCGCCACCTGGCTCTCGGGAAATAAAACTTTTACTATTTGAAGCTGCTCTAATATCTGGAATTGATCCCTCACCTCGCTGCGATGTATAGTCGTTTTATTGGCCTCGCAGTAAAAACTCCTAAGATGTAAGATTTCATATTGGAGCACCCTTGCGAGCTGCCGATATCTTGGATCGGTTGAATTCGCTGGTTGCATTGCCCACTGGAGCAGATTGGAATTAGAAATGAGATTGAGGGGGCTTTATTTAGTTAATTTATAAGATGATTTCGGTATAGGTATAATTTCGATAATAGCTGATGGAGAGTAGGTTTACGAGATTGTATATTTTTTAATAAAACAAAAATGTTCTTTAAAATTGGTTTGAGAAGAAAAAACTAGAGTTGACATGCTAAAGCACTGGCTTAAATTATGAAAGGTTGGATTTGAGTTTAATATCACGCGCTTCGGTTACCTCGGTATCATTATTGTGTTAAAATTTTTATTCTTTAGTTTTTTAAAATGGTGAATCTAGCAAAAATGCGGTAGGATTTTGCTTATTGTTTCGCTGACGTAAAAGGGCGATTATTTTAGATTTTAATCTGTCTTCAGATAATGCAAAGTTTGGATTTTCATAGTTATCTGAACACGAACATTATTGCTTTGATATAGACAGAATTTATACCGAAAAACATGGATCTGACGCTTTTGAAGAATCACCCAAAAGATGAAAATTTGCTGAAAAGGCCTTACTAAGATGCGAGTACAATTTATTGCTCAAGCGATACGGGGCAGCGGCCACCGAGCGATTTCATACTGACTGAGCATGTTAAATTCACGAATATTCCGTACAGTTTTACTTAAATTGTTAAAAGTTTCCATTGAAAAACGTTTCTTTGTAATCAGGAAAGTTTCTCTTTCTATCAGAGTCTGAATTGCATCCCGAACTTTAGAAAAGTTTTGCCTTCAGCCAACCACACGACACGGACTTCGCTTATCACCTCCTCGCGCGCGTCTTGCGTCCTGCGTCTTGCGTCTCAGCAACATAGTAGAATCAAATATGTCAGCAACCATTCCGCGGTCGCGACGGATTAGTCAACAAATGCAAACTTAGTTTAAAACGCCAGATTCTACAAATGTCCAATTCTACAAATGCCAACTTCTACAAATGCCCACTTCTACAAATGCCAACTTCTACAAATGCCAGCATTTAGTTGTAATATTTTTAATCACTTTTTGATGTATGTTTTGCGTTTCCATATTTTTTAAATTTATTTATTTATTTACCTTCTCCATATTTATGTAATCCTGGTACTTTTGGAGACGAGGAGTTTGCTGTAGCGTTGTCCTCGGTGGGCGATGTGTCTGTGTTGCATATATACCTCGAAAGATTAAAAACTCATAATTTTTTTGTCGATTCAGTTTTTCAAAAAACTAATACATATTTCAGCCATTTCGTAAATTTTTCATGTCACAAACGGAAGGTCTACATACAGCTCACAGAACCACTAGTTTATTAAGGGTGCACCGAGCGTCCACTAGCGCCGCCAATCAAGAAAAAATCATTACAACGAAATAACTATGTTTAACAAAATTCTGAAACATATAAAAACTAGTAATAGTTATAAACTATTTTTGTATGCGTTTTTTTCCTGGTTTAAATGTGTTTGTGTAGTTAAAACCTGGATTAACGCCTAAAGTGGCCACTTTAGGCGTTAATCCAGATTTTAACCACACGAACGCATTTAAACTTAGAATTTTACGCATAAAAAAATAGTTTATAACTAATACTAGTTTTTATATGTTTCAGAATTTTGTTAAACATAGTTATTTCGTTGTTAATGATTTTTTCTTGATTGGCGGCGCTAGTGTACGCTCGGTGCACCCTTAACAGTTTTTTGGACGTAGGTACCTTTTGTCTGCCTCTAACTAGCTTCCAGAAATCCCACTCTTAAGTAATTTTGTACCTACTTATTATGATACTCAAAAGTCTTTGATGATACTTCACGTATTGAAGGTCATTACTAAATACATTAGTCGCCATTAAGCCATTTAGTATAAAATATGAAATATCCCAAGGCCCAGTGTTCGGTGGGCCCCAGGGACAGTAAGTTTGATTGATGTCCCCTCGTACCCTCTATCTCCGGCGGCCGGTTTTTACGGTTTACCTAAGTATAATTCGGGAATTGGGGAATTTTCGAGAGCATTATGTCCAGCTGATTTATTGGCCGCCAGGTATCTCCAGAGGACACTCTGGAATGACGACATGTTATTTTTCGGAAGTGGGTAGGTAGGTACCTAAGTATCACAAATAAGTACGAAGTATAAATTGTTTTTGTATGAACTTTTCATAATACACACGTCTTGTAACACTATGTAGATCTGAACTTATTTTAAAATTAATCTTATTAGCGTAGTTGTAAATTTGTATGGCTGTGAATGTTAAAACAAAAGTTGTTTTATCTCACGAATGCGGTTCGGCGTGCACATGCACATTGTTTTAGTGTGTTATTATTTACGCACACTAAAATAAATTGATTATAACATACATTTACTAACTAAAGATACAAATAAATCACTTAGCAATTTCAATTACAATATGAAAGTAATGTAATAGTAAACTATCAAGTGCCTAGGTGATGTATTGTAGGCAAAAAATAATATTTTCAAAGCAATATTAATTTTTCTTACGATGACGGGCTTGGGAAATATATGAGCGTGTGGGGTTTCCTTCGCTAACGTGCTTCAGAAAGAAAATAATCCTGCCTGAAAAATTAAGTTATTGGTTCAACTCGATATTAAACGCATAAATAAATTGATATAAATATAAAATAGTGAAATAACGTGGTTTATTTTTCATTTTGAGTTTCGCTTGCATTACATTCTGTCAATCGAATTTACGAATCGAGCCTACTCAAATGGGTATCGAATCCCACAACCTTTCGTAATCCGAATGAATGCTCTGATCGCTTTTAAGGTAAGTACTTACCTAATTAGCCTTTTATAAACCCGTGTTATAACAAAACGACGGTAAATTTAGCTTGTTTCGACAAACCTCTGTAATATTAAAGCCGAAACAATAACATCGCCGAAACATGGGTCACACCAGAAAATCTACAACCGCCCGTTTAATCTGCAAGTAAAAACAAAAGCGTTAAGTCTCATTTTTCCGAATTTAAAGCTAACCGAGAGTGTTAAAAGCCTCTCGGGGGAAATGGGGGAGGAGCCTAATCACAAAATATAAATTAGGCAGAAGAGACGCTTGAAACAAATCGCGGTTTTCTGTGCACGCACACATAGGTAAGGCAGACATTTCGTAATAGGCTAATTCGCGCTAATTTTAATCGTCTCTGTGGTCTAGTGGTTCGCGGGACCGTATAAGACGCAGGGGTCCCGGGTTCGATTCCCAGGAGGGGGGTACATTTATACTCGGTTTGGTTGGTGGTGGTAGGCCCTATTTCAAGTCCGCCTGGCTAGCTACCACCATCTTACCTAAGTCTGACGACGTACCTAACAACAATTTTGTTGTGTTCCGACAGTTAGAGGTAAGATAGCGAGTTCCTCAGTGGTGAGGATTCCGGGTGTAGTGCGCTTTCACCTTCGGCCTTAGCGTCACTTAACATCAGGTGAGGTGACGGCCAACACTATCCCGTTGTTCATAAGAAAAAAAATCCCTTTCAGTTTCGTTTACAGAAAAAGACTCGCTTTAGTTCTATTAAAATTGTTGAAATCTACTTCTTGGCAAGCGTAGGATGCCAATCTTGGACAATTTAAATGAGAATTCTAAAGTAAACCAAATATTTTTAGGTTGAAATGGGGTTGGCAACGCAAAGCTAATTGTAGATGTCGCTGCGTACGCTTGTTCCTAAGACAGTAGACGTTCAGAACTAACTGTATGGGAAAATATTTATTTATTATGTGGTTTTTTTAATCGGAAAAGACCCACTGACCCAAAATGGATATAGAAGACTATTCTACAATGCAAATGCCGGAATTTAAAACCAAATGAGGACGTTTTTATTCTTATGGAATTTATCTTTTTTTTTATATCCAGATTTTTCGGAAATTTGTAAGTGCTAACATTTTAGAAGCCTATTACACAGAATTTAATCATTTCAAAGCGAAAGTCCTTTGCTTTCATAGTTCTCGTGGAACAAGCGTACGCAGCGCCATTTTGACAGTTGCCTTCCCCAGCTAAAACAAATGACGGTAGCGTTTTCGAATAAATAGGTACGGCCAGATTGGACCTTCTGTCTAAAACACACAGTTCATTTATTTTGTGGTGTAATGGTCCAGTTTAGAGAATTTAAGCAAAACCCTCATCCGGCAAAGGACACGGCGAAATAAAGCAATCAACCGGTTTTGAGTAAATTTGCATTAATACGGCTTCGTGTTGAGATTGTACTTATGCTAGAATTTGTAGGGAGTTTGGGTTTAATGGAAAAAGGTCTGAACTTTATGTCTGATTAAGTAAAAATGTTCTGTAGAGGTACATTGCCTGGCATGTTCGTTGATTTTAAAAGAACCTCAAACACACAACGTAATACCTCTGGTACTGGATCGTTATTTCTGGATCAATGTAAATCATCCTATTGATTGCGTGCTCTCAGTTGCGTGACCAAATTTTCATCTTGTTTCCGATAGTAGTATCGACTATTAGATAAGTACATTTTATTTTCTATACAACACGGATTTTTTGGATTTCCAGGTAGACCAAAGTACTTGCCGAAAAGAGCAATCCCTTTAGCAAATTGCTAATACGAGTATATTGTTATAGCACAGAATAAATAATGTTACAGTTGAGTTTAAGCTCTGTTATCCCTTCAGCCTCCAAGGTCAGTCAGTACATATTTTTATGTTTCAGTAAAGTATAAAGAAAAAACAATAATTTTCCAGCAGATAAACTTTGTAAGGAGTTTGCTGCTTGAAAATTAATATTTTGTAAATTATTAAGTTAAGTAAGTAAGTATATAAAAACTAGGTAAGTAAGTAAACTAATCTATGAAGTTACAATAACATTTTTGGAATAATAACAAACCTTTATCAAAATTTGCTCGTTTGAACCTTGAGTCTAGCAGTCTTCGGATAGCAACGTCATAGTATTATTAAACATAGTATTAAATTCTCAACAGTAAGTACAATGTAAGTTATGCACCAATTAAGCACTTACCTTATAAAAATACCTAGGTACTTACTTGATTTTATTTTCAGTAGGTGTACAAATAAATCAAAAATAGGGATGGGCCGAAGTTCGTTTTACATTCGGTTTAACCGAAATTCGGCGGTCTAAACCGAACTTCGGCATTCGGTTCATCCAGCCGAATTTCGGTACTATTGGTGAATTAACATTATTGAGTATTTCATCAAATCTTCCAGGTAGTATTACAATCTGGAGTTCGTGATCGTGGGTTCAAATTCTATGGAGAACGCACTCAGTTATTCACTTTGTAAACATTTTCCAGTAGGTAGATATATCCTAAAAGAAAATCATATGTCTCGGATATAATAACTCTGTGCCAATTAGAAATCCATTCTAAATATGTAAATCCATTACAGTCTCTTAAGTAACTAGAAAAAATCTCGCAAGTAAAATATCTCTAAGCTCAAATCCATTAAATAATTATTTTTATAAATTTCTTAATACTTCAACAATAAAGAATCTTATTAATTATATACCTATTACAAAAACATTTTTCTATCTATATTTTTCAAACAGATTCCGTTGTCGTCGCGGTTCCCCGGGGAACCGCCGGCCGGGGCGATAGGGGTTAACCTTTACCTGCTATAAAATAATCGGATTAAATTATTTATTAGTTTCTTAAAACACAACAAAACGTTACGTTTCTTGTTTCCTGTACCTAGGGAATAACATAAACATTTATATTTTAATTTTACAGTGACCATTAAAAATAAAATAAATTATTTCAATCAATGATAAATGTCCGCGCCGCTGCCGCGTGCGTAAACAAGTCTATATCGCGCTGGCAAAAGCGCGGTCAAAATTACCGAAATTCATCAAAAACTATAATCACATCAAGTGTAGCCACTGCCAGTAATTTTTCACACGCGTCCCTCCCTTTAGCAATTTTCGAGGGAGCTGAGAAACTGGCAACATCTCTCGTGTTAATAATACATGACCTCTGGCTGGGTGGCACTTAAGAGTTATTGCCGCATTCTTGCACAGACGCGATAGAATCCGTTTTTAGAATAATAATACATTACTTACTTAAGTTTTCTCCTATGAGAAAAGTACATTCTCCAAATTGCGGAACTTGTGGTACCTACCCATCGTTGATGATATCCTCTTGGAATATGTCAAATAGTGAGAGCTTCCATCAAATACACTGGAGCGAAGAAATCATTGATGCAGAAACATAAAGGGTAAAGATTTTTTTAATTCCTGTGACATAAGCATAACATCTTATACTTCCTAAGTAGATACCTACTTATTCTTTTCTTTCTTTCTTTTCTTTTTTTCTTTCTTCGTCATTATGTTTTTTTTTAATTCACTGTTCCCCGGACAAGGTCCAAGTCTTTTTATATCTGTTTTCCTCATCCATACCAGTTCTCGCTGTACATGCTTCTCGCACTTTCATTCTACATACCTACTTACTGTATCTTTCTATCATCCATCATCTTCGTCATTGTGTTGGGTATAGGCTTGCATTCGTCATTATGTTGGGTATAGGCTGCATAAAATCGCTTTTCATGCTCTAGCTAGAGAAACATAAAGGGTAAAGATTTTTTTTATTCCTGTGACATAAGCATAACATCTTATACTTCCTAAGTATCTACTTAGATAGTAGGTATGTTTTATAAAAAAAGCTTAATTTCCCTCCCTTTTCAAAGTAAAGGCGCGATCACTGAAAGACAACTTTTTCGATCTCGTTTATATATAGGTAGGTAGTTCATTACGAAGTCCACTCCCGATCGCAATTTGGATTTAGTTCGATTGCTCCGAACTTAGCCGGCAATTTGCCTGGAGATGTTTGTAAAAATTTACAACTCATCCTATAAGTATCTTACCTTCCTGAGGGTTCCATTTTAACCTTATCACGGGCGATTGTCCGCTCAATTTCTCTGTTTACTGTGATATATGGGTGTAGGTAACCTTAATAACGGTGTAATTTAACTAGACAATTAAATTACCGTGTCATTGTGTTAAAAAGATAGAAACGAAAAGACGTAAGGTATACCTACCTATATATGGAATAAGAGCTAGCCCTGGGGGGTAATTACGTAACTTTGTTGCAATCGACTCTGACAGAAATCGCAGTTACATCGCTGCTTTAGTAAGAACCAATTTGACAACTATCTTAACTAAAGCAGCAATGCAACCGCGCTTTCAATCGAGAATTGTTAGCAACAGCTTTACGTAATCAAGGTACCGGAAATAGGTGGACAATTTACAGGGCGACGAAATCCCTCTTGTTAGTTTGCCATACTATTATTATTAACAGATCCGGACATCTGGCAGATTTTTAGTTGTGGGGGTGGGGTGGGAGGGAGTGGTTGATCAACAAAGGGGCTGAAAAAGCGATTGAAGGTTGTTGTGTCCACTATCCACGTCTTGGCTCGCCAATGCACCACCACACGTCCTCACTCCGTCCCGCCATGACAGACAGTGAGTGTCTAGTCCGTACCACAGATCAGACTCCCGACCGTGACGTGTGCACACGAGACAAGTGAGTATTGACATACAGCCAATACACTACATCCCTCCTTTTCTTAAATTGTTGAGAAGGACACTAACAATATAAAGGTTTAATAACTGCCCTAATCACTTTTAATCCAAAACAATAACAACTTAATTATATTCGATCATCAAGGAGAATACAAGGGATTTTTTTTTTTCTTTGGTTGATTTCGAAGCTAATTTTTGAGCTTTAATAAGAATTTTACCGCGATGTTTTGCGAACTATTTGATTATGGCATTTACACTTATTCTATGTAAGTAAGTACGTTATAAAGATAGTTTTACAATTTGGTTGTTGTGCTTGTTTAAAACTTACTTATTTCCGGTTCTAGGTTGTCAATGTTTGCTTCTTTCTTTTACCTACTCCATATGCTGTTCCTTCCCTTGAAAAAGAATGAAATACTTACCTTGCTGCGTAATAGATTACTGTTACAGGCTGTGCCGAAGCTGGGCTGCCAATTCTATAAGGCTGAAACTTCCCTTTAGTGAGATACGTTAGGATTATTCCGGTAGGGTCTCAAATAACCCTTGATGGCAGCAGAATTGTAGAAATCAAGCGCCGTTTTGCTAAGTCCATAGACGCCTGGTTCAAGTCATCTTAAAAAACCGTAAGCCTAGGTTTTCACATTTAATGAGAGCTTTAATCTTTTCATCTTCCATGTACGGAGTAGAAACCTGGACCATACTAGCCAGAGAGAGATAGAGAAAATATTCATTCGAGATGTGGTGTTAGAGACAAATGCTTGAGATACCCTGGATGGCTTAAACAGAATACATGCTAAAAGTTTGAACGCGTATATCCAACCCACCGTATATTTACACCGCGTACTTTCATACTTTGCGTAGAAGAGATGAGAGACTTGAAGATCTGGTAGTGGTTGGTGTAAAAGCAGGCAAGAGAGCCTGAGGTCAATCGCCAACCACTATGACCAAGTAGAAGTAACAACCTCCTCAAGTAAGTTCCATCAGGCGGTGAGAGCAAAATCTGCAGCCATTGATCACGATTCCCAGAAATGGAGAAACGATCAGAGAGAGAGAGAGCTGAAACCCTATCCAACGGCATCGTAGTGAGACTGCACGTTGTAGTTTTCGACCATAACATAAACCTAGCATACAATCCAATTTCCTAGTTTAATGTGGGTATTCCAATAAAAGTTTGCATAGATTCGTTAACAGAACAAAATAAGTCAATTTAACGTATTGGTTTAAAAATCGTATTTCCATATACTTAATTACAGCCGGCTAAGGTAAAGTATTTGTCTTGATAGAATCTTATTAGGTACAATTTGCAGCATTGCAGTATTACGCAAGCAACAGTAAGTCAAATGTCGAAGTACCTATAGCTGAATATTCTTTGCTGTATATTATGTATGTAAATCCTAGTGTTTCTACCTTAGTTGAAATCTAAAGTATTTCGATATTATTTTCTTCATGAGTACCTACTTAGTCAGGCATTGTTATCTGCACTACGATTACGTAATAACACTTTATTAATAACTAAATCGTAAAGAACAAATTATTTACAATTATCTATCTTCACACTTCACACTTACTATATTTTGAATCTTTGGTAGATTCGGCCCTGCCAGTAATTAATAAAGTAGACTGTTCTATTGTTTCAATTATTTAAGGTACATACCTTAAGTACATACTTACAACGAGTTTGTTTTAATTATATTTTTTTATACAAAAATGCTAATTGCACAAAAATACAAAATTATTCATCATAATCTCTATTGTAAGATTAGCGTTTGTAAATATGTCATCTTTACTGGACAGTGTAACTAGGATTGTTAATTTTATATTAAAAATAAATATGCGTTTATATTTAACTAGAATTTATAATCTTTTATTATTTTTTCAGAGCATAACCAGTTTTAATATTCAGTATACATCACTGTAGTTTTGAAAGAATAATGTTTTGTCATGTTCAGTTTCGTCCACGCGGACGAAGTAACGAGCAATAGCCAGTATTTAAATAAATAAATGTAGTTTGTTTCATTGACCCACTGAATGGTATAAGAGCATAAGATGGTTCTAGATTTAAGCAAATTAAATATGGTTCTATGATAATGGTGTCTAAAGCTTAATTAATGTCTCGATTTTAAGACAATTTTAAATTATTGAGTTTTCAAATTAACACTCTCACATTGCATGCCGGATAGGGCAAAACGTTAATACTCCATTATTTTTATAAACCCCATGTGAGTAACGCTATAATAAGTAAGACTGTTCGGCAATTGTTTGTTATTTTTATTAACAACTAATTTTTTGTCACAGGTAGGCACTAAACTCGCAGTAGTCAGGTATATATAGTACCTTACTTACGATTCATTTCTGTTATGAGACGAACCTGTCACAATAAGAACTTTCTGCAGGTTTTTTTTTGTTGTTGTTATTCTTTAGTTAGTATAGTAACAAGGTACATACCAACACTGACGAACGAACATGTCGTAGCTTCATCAATGTTCACAAATGTTTTTAACAGCCTAGAATAGACTGGATAAAAGACGTTGAGTTTAAGATTGAACCTCATAAGGTTTTTAGATTAACATTGTAAACTTTTATTCCGCAACGTGTATTCAAAACCTTTGCTTTTCGTTACTTCATGATTATGCCTCCAAATGCATGTAGCATTATAATGATTATGTAAAAACATATTTATAAAACGTTTGACGTATAGTGAAAACAATATTTAAATCAATTGCGTAAATAATTAGAAGTGAGTCAAAGTGGCTCAATAGCACAGTCCTATCTTATATTGTACCTACTATGACAGCGACAGGCATACAGAAGCAGCACCGACGACGACGGCGACGACGCGCAGCGGAGGTTGGGCGGACAGATCCCCATCTCCCCTTTATCCAGACGATTCTTCATAAAATGTTAATTTTAATCAAATCGTCATCCCGTGACTATGACGTCCATGATAAGCCTATGACACCACGTTACCCTAATTTTAAGCAAAATTAATTACTTAGATAGGTACCATAGGTGATCCGTGATCTAACTTACTTATTAATAAGATAATGAGATATTAAATCTTTGATTAATCTATTTAATTAATCTGAGTGTTTTAGAACATATTAATGAATAAAGATTTAACTTTACTACCTTCTTTATTCGTTAGTCTACTTGTTGACATAATTTATTTCAGTAAATAGTACAGCGGCAGCCCGTTTCTCCCTTTAAATAGTACATTTCTAGTAGATATTTACCTATATTATTGTTATTTTTTTAATTTAAGGACTTTTATCTTAAATAGACACATGTCAGTCTTGTCATAAACCTTATTCTATATTTTTTACATTTATTTTATCTTACCTTAGTATATTTGAATGTGTTGCAATATTTGTAAAGCCCGAAAATCCGTAACAGATTCCTTTTTTAACAAATTTAAGTTTACTATACTTATTCAATTGTTTGCCATTGCTTTCCGAAATAGGTAAGTAATACTTAAGTACCTACTTATCAAGTTCCTTATTTAGTTTATTCATCTAACTTGGTCTTGCTCTAATTTTATAGTTTTATTTGAAATTAATATGATTTTTGCAATATTGACAATAAATGGCGTTAAATACAATTAACTTTTATGTAGCCAAGTAACGTTTAAATTTGCTGTATTATTGACTGTTTAAATACCTCTTAATTATTGTCTCTTCATAATAAGTTATAAGTCACTCATTTGGTTAATATATATATATATATATATAAGGTATAAAGTTGCTTTCTTGAATTTTACCGAAAACATCAAAGGAACTTGTAACTTCTAATTTTGTACTATATTTTGATTCTGCGTCAATATTGTAGTCTGTATTCAGGTTCCTTATTCAGTCTGTATTTCAACAAATGCAAAATACAAATAATTTGTTTGTAAACTTAATTAATAGAAAGTAATACCTAATATAATATGATATGAAAGTTTTAAGTTTGTACCATATTCAGTGAACATTATACCAACACGTGTTTGTACCATATTCAGTGAACATTATACCAACACGTTTTATACTCTAACAGTATAATTATAAGTATTTGCAATATACCCCACAAATATGGAAAAATATCAATCTGTTATATTTTTCTTCTATTTGAATTAGATGAATCATTATATCTCATTTAATGATTATAATCATGGTTTAGGTCCTTAATGAGTCGGGCCTTTCTACAGGTGTCTTTCGTACACCTTCATTTGCTATACAGCAAAATGCATAAGGTATTAATAAAGCTTTGTACTTAAATTACATTTTTTCATATTATGCTTAACGTGGAAATTTATATAATACTCCCACCAGTTTTCATTTAGAGCACGGCCACTATTGCACTTAACTTCCTCAAGTGTCAAGGTAGCCATTCTAGTGGACTTTAGTCTGTAATATTCTTCATAGTTTAAAATGGATCAATTTTATGATCAAAACTTTAACTGATTTGATCAAGACATATTTGAACATGACAACTCACCTAAGATTAGTCAATTTAATGGTCCAGATCTTTATTTACTTAACCGTTGCATTAATTTAATAGTCAGAACTTGTCTAGTTAAATAATTCAATTTTATGATCAGAACTTTGTCTGCTTTATTTTTTAAATTTGATGACCTTGTCTGCTTAAGTCATTCAGTTAAGCGACCAGACTTTTGTCTGATAAAATGACTCTCAATTTAATGACCAGAACTTTGTCTGCTTAAAACACCCAATTTAATGACCAGACATTTGTCTGCTTAAAACACTCAATTTAATGACCAGACATTTGCCTGCTTATGCCACTCAATTTAATGACCAGACATTTGTCTGCTTAAAACACTCAATTTAATGACCAGACATTTGCCTGCTTATGCCACTCAATTTAATGACCAGACCTTTGTCTGCTTAAATGATTAAGAGTCATGTGACCAGACCTTTGTCTGCTTAAAACACTCAATTTAATGACCAGACCTTTGTCTGCTAGTGTTACTCAATTTAATGACCAGATTATATCTGCTTAAGTCCAATATCTGCTCAATTTAATGGCCAGAAGCTATCTGCTTTCCCAAAATAATTTAATGGTCTGACCAAATGTGACCAATTTTATTCAATATTTTAAACTAAAATTTAATGTCCCATTTACATTAGAGTTCTTACTTTATTACCTCATTGTCACAACCATAAAGTTCAAGATCAAATAAGATGCAAACAAGGAGAGAGACGACTAAAAATTGTAAGTCATCTCTGAATTTGGTTGGTCTGGTGTGGTATCAGGTTGTAAGTTGAACATGATTATTTGATTCACTGATACATATACTAAATAATATACTAGAAAAATTACGACTCGCACCAGATCACTTCTCGGACGGGAATCGAACCCGCGACCTTTGGATAACCCCGGTCCAATGCTCTGAACGCTGAGCTACCGAGTCACTCATATTATTTAGTACTTATACTATTATTTAGTATAGTATGAAAATAGCACTTTGAATGCAAAAATCTAAAATTTAAGAATCACTGATGCATTTTTTTAATTGAAGGCAAAACTGTGTGATCGACTACTAAATAATTTGTGTTGCCTGCCGGTGATTGAGTAACGAAATATATGCTTAACCTTGTTATAATTCAACAATTCAACATTATCTATAAAAGGTTTCGTTAACTTAACAATATGAAGAATAAGAAGAGCGATATTAACGACAACGATCATAGTTACTGGACTTGTATTTGCATACAATGCTAAAGCAGACATCCACAATGCTGTAGCTTGCTTGTGCCGTCCACAGCTTATAAACCAAAGGCTGGAAAACTATTGGACATCGCTATTCCTTTCCTTTCTCCTTTTTTTTTGTATTTTTTATCGATTGTGTACCTTTTTATACTCGTCGCCATAATATGTTGTGTCCACTATCCACGTCTTGGCTCGCCAATGCACCACCACACGTCCTCACTCCGTCCCGCCATGACAGACAGTGAGTGTCTAGTCCGTACCACAGATCAGACTCCCGACCGTGACGTGTGCACACGAGACAAGTGAGTATTGACATACAGCCAATACACTACAAAGGTACCTATACAATTTACAGAGCTCTGGATTTGGTGTGGTATAATAGCAAGCCAATCATGTACCTATCTAAATCGAATATAACATGTGGCTGGTGGAAAAGTGCCAGGCGGCATCAAAGGTGCGCGAAAAACTGGTAAAGTTTGATGCCGCCTGGAACTACTTTAAAGACTGAAAATCTGCCAGGTGCCCTGTTCTGTTAATAATGATAGTAGGTATAGCAAACTAACTATAGGGATTTCGTCGCTCTGTCAATTTTATTGTCCACCTATTTCCGGGGCCAGTACCTTGATCACGTAAGGCTGTTGCTAACAATTCTCGATTGAAAGCGCAGTTGCATTGCTGCTTTAGTTAAGAAAGATAGTTGTCACATTGGTTCTTACTAAAGCATCGATGTAACTGCGATTTCTGTCAGAGTTGATTGCAACAAAGTTACGTAGTTACCCCCCCTGTACCTTGATTACGTAAAGCTGTTGCTAAGAATTCTCGATTGAAATCGATTGAAAGCGCAGTTGTATTGCTGCTTTAATTAAGATAGCTGTTACATTGGTTTTAACTAAAGCAGCAATGTAACTGCGATTTCTGTCAGAGTTGATTGCAACAAAATTACAAAATGACCCCCCTGTACGTAGATTACGTAAGTCTGTTGCTAACAATTCTCGATTGAAATCGATTGAAAGCGCAGTTACGTTGCTGCTTTATGTAAGACTAGCTTCCGCCCGCGACTTCGTCCGCGTGGATATTAGAGAATATCCTTAGGGAACCTTTAGCCAGGATCCGACCAGCCGTTTTTACGCGATTAGGCGGGTCCCCACCAAGCGCGCTGCCTCGCGAGGCAAAACGTTTGCCGCGTGTGACAGGCCTCGCACGAGGCTGCGCGCTTGGTGGGGACCCGCCTAATCGCGTAAAAACGGCTGGTCGGATCCTGGCTAAAGGTTCCCTAAGGATTTTCTCTAATATCCACGCGGACGAAGTCGCGGGCGGAAGCTAGTTTATTACAATAATAAGAATTAGGTCCAGAGATATTAGTAGTATCGCGTTCCCGTTTCTTTGCTTTTTTCCGTTCCCGTTCCCGTTCCTGTTCCCGTTCCCGTCCCCGTCCCCTGGGACTGAATCATGTCCACCGTGTTGGACTTTAAAACAAATGTCATTTACTCACTTATGCTCTGAAATGTTATCATTCCATTTGAAAAAAGAATGCGGGGCGTTTAACATTTCCGTGGGGGTCTGGTTCATCACATTCTAAATTTGAAATTCAGTGCAGAAATGAAATTCAATACTTACTTCCCGCACTGAGTGCGGGAAGTAAGTGTTCCAAATTCATATCGGTAGAACTTATCAGCTAGCATTCTTTTTATGAAACTTTATGGTTGCATGACCGGTCAGTAAACATGGCCATGTTTACTGACCCTGAAAATGTGATATTTAAATTGGTCTCGAATGATTAAAGCCCTCGCCTGCGGCTCGGGCTTCAAACCATCCTCGACAATGCAATCGCTAGCTTCCCGTTCTCGGATGTAATGTACTATTTCGCATTCCTCATCCCATTAAACCTCAAGAACGACATCCACATCGATTTTCAGTTTTTGTTGTTTGTTTACTTACCCCATTTACCCCCTAACGGATGACTTTCAAAATAACAAAATATGTGTTTGCCTATTTATTTTTAGACATGCTCCTACTAATTTTAAAGCTGTAAACTATGTAATGTCTATTTTATATTTTTTTCCATACATAATTTGTACCCCATTTTCACCCTTTCAGGGGTTAAATCATGTCCACCGTGTTGGACTTCAAAATTAATGTCATTTTCGCAATCACCATCCCATAAAACCTCAATTTAATTCATTTCAATTCATTTATTCGCAGATATCGGTAAAAAAGGTAACATACATAATTATCACAAGAACGGCTATATCAGCATAAATATGCATGCGAAAAATAAAGTGTCGATTTAAAGAATTAGTATATAATTTTTTCATACAAAAATTTTACAAATACAAATTAATGTCAAATTTACATCCTCAAGAACGACATCCATATCGATTTCTATGTTTACTTTGTTTACCCATTTACCCCCTAAGGGGTTGATTTTCAAAACCACAAAATATATGTTTGCCTATTTATTTTTAGACTTGCTCCTACGAAGTTTTAAGTTGAAATGTCGATTTTATATTGTTTTCCATACCAAATTTAAATCCAATTTTCACCCCTTTAGGGATTAAATCATGTCGACCGTGTTGGACCTCAAAATAAATGTCATTTTCGCAATCGTCACCCCAGAAAACCCCAATAACGACATCCATATCTATTTTAGGTTTATTTACCCCATTTCATCCCCATAGGGGTTGAAATACTACAAATAATAATATACGTTGCGTTATATTTCCATCCATAAGCCTAAATTATAAATTTTTACATCGAAAATTAAGGATTTTCTTCTATGTACAACTTCATCCCCCTTTTCACCCCTTCGGGGGTAGAATTTTGAAAAACGCTGAACACGTATTTATTAATTTTCAATCATCAGCCTAAACACAAAATTTGAAGATCCTAGCTTCAAAACTGAGGGACTTCCATACAAAATTTCATCCCTTATTTCATCCCCTTAGGAATGGAATTTTCAAAAATCGTTTCTTAGTGGTCCAAAATACGAAAAGTAATTACGTAACTTTGTTGCAATCAACTCTGACAGAAATCGCAGTTACATCGCTGCTTTAGTAAGAACAAATGAGACAACTATGTTAACTAAAGCAGCAATGCAACCGCGCTTTCAATCGATTTCAATCGAGAATTCTTAGCAACAGCTTTACGTAGTCAAGGTACAGGTCTTGCATTATTCCTCCTTCTGCATACTCTTTAGTAAGTGTTGTTAATTTAACAAAATGTATTAAGTATTGTTCGTTTAGCATAAAAACTATGTACATATTTGAACTAATAGGGAATATGCATAAGTCACCGATTTTAATGAATTTGAGCTTGATCGCTGCGGTAGCTTATAAAAACATGATGGAACAGGAAAATAAAAAATAAAAAAATGTATAATCCTAGTTTTATCACACGATGAAATCAGGGGAAAATAACGATATTTTTTTTTTCATTTTCGGATATAATACACTTTACAGTCAGATAGAATATCGAATAAGAAACAATATTTTGTATGACACATATGTACTTAAACGCAAAATTTAGGGAGATAATTGAAGATTATTGGTTAACTCCATATTAAATGCGCCGAAACACCTAAAACGTGATGTGTGACGTCATCGTTTTGTATGGAGCGTTTTCGGCGGGTGCTGCTGCGCGCTAACTTCAAGTAACTATAGCACGAGAAAAAAACGCACGAGAAAAGTTTTAATATTACAGTTAACTTTCTCACGCATTATACTTTTGATTAAGATTAAAAAAAAAATTGATGCATATTCCCTATTATAGCTCTACCTATTCTATAGTAGGTAGGTATTACTGGTTGCAAAATTTAGATTTTGGTCCTAGAATTATTTAGTTAGAAACTCTTCTAAGCATATTATTGCAGTTTTAAATAAAACGAAACATAATGAAATGAAACGCAAGATTTTACATTAAGCTCACATGAGCTTACTGTGGCGCCGAGTTGCGAAGTTCTGAAGGGAAATTAAGGCAAGGCACTGCCTTCGGAACAAATTGGTAAGTTGCTAATTAAGAGCAATTTTCTAATTTAATTATCTGTTCGCAGTTTATTGGAAAAAAATGAAATCCGATGAAGTAATAAAGTTACGGAGATTGGAGTTTGGCACTTAATGAAGTTAGCTAATTGAATGAAAGTAAAGTGTGCCGTTTTTCCAAAACTGGATTGGAACACCGGTAAAATACCTAACTGTTGAGGTTATTTCAAGATTGAAACACTTGTTTACGTCAATATACCGTATGTGAACTAACTAGTAGGTTAGGAAGAAGCTAATGGTACCATGGTCAACAGCGACGCTTAACCACTGCTAAGGTCAAAATCGCTTGCACGCCGCGCCGTCACAACCATACGTTTAGTTCGTGTAGGGAGTCCGTTACGCCAGCAGGAAAGATGCTCCTAGAGGGAAGCGAGTTTGATGAATAATTTGTGTGCAATTCGGTGTAAATGTGCGCCAAATAAAAAAATTGTGGGCCTTATACTTTTGGAATAAAACGGGAAAAACGGATTCTGCTGGGGTAACGGTGCCCCAGCAGGAAGAATCTAAACTAATGATCGGAGAGAAATAAAAGATATATGTGCGGGTAGCTTGATACTAGTAGGAAATGTGCGCCAAATATAAAATTTGTGGGCCTTATAGTTTTGGAGATATTTGATTTCCTGCTGGCGTAACGTTTTGCCAGATCTCAGATCTCGGAAACTACTAAATGTGCAATCTTACAGTAAACACATATAAGTAGCTCCTAATTTGTGCTATTTGTGCGGTAGAAAACATTTCAAAAATATTCACAGATTTTGAAGTAATCAGACATTTTCTGAAAACAGAAAAAAAATTCTAGCGCCTAAACTACCACCTAAATAGAGAAACCAAAACCGGTGTTCTATTCTTCTTATATCAATAAAATATCAGAGACTATTTAGATCCTGGCCCAAAGAATAATCTGTGCGGTTACTGAAGTACATGCTCTGAAAATTTCAGCTTCAAATTCTTCGTATTAAAGGAAATATCAATTAAAATCCAAAACAACTGTCAGTATTCCGATTAACCGACCAAATTCGATAGACCACCAAAAAGCGACGCGTTCATACATATTGATGACCTCCTTAACTTTGTTGTTGAACAGGTTTGTACACGTCACGTCAACGTACATTTAAGTAAAAAAGTGATTTGAGTGAGTGCTTTTATTTAAATAACGAATGAAGTAACTTCTGTTTCATTTAATTTTTACTTGAATTAAATGAATTTTAACATTATTTTAGTAGACAAATAAAGGATGTTTTGTAAAAAAAGTAAAAATTTAAGATGGCTGCCAACTTTTTTTTTGTGGGCCGATTTCGATGAAACTCTGTTATTGGTACTATTTCGACAAGAAAATAGCAACGCAATGTTAAAAAAGTAATAAATTCAAGATGGCGGCCATCTTTTTTGTTTGTGGGTCGATTTCGATGAAAATTTAGTTTTCGCTACTGTTTTGACAAGAAAACAGCAACGCAATGTTAAAAATGTAAAAAATTCAAGATGGCCGCCACCTTTTTTGTTTGCGGGCCGATTTCAATGAAACTCGGTTTTTGCTACTGTTTTGTCAAGAAAACAGAAACGCAATGTTAAAAACGTAAAAAATTCAAGATGGCGGCCAACTTTTTTGTTTGTGGGCCGATTTCGATGAAACTCGGTTTCTGATACTATTTTGACAAGAAAACAACAACGCAATGTTAAAAATGCAAAAATTCAAGATGGCGGCCAACTTTTTTGTTTGCAGGCCGATTTCGATGAAAATTTGGTTTTTGGTAGTATTTTGACAAGAAAACAGCAACGCAATGTTGCAAATTTTAAAAATTCAAGATGGCGGCCAACTTTTTAGTTTGCAGGCCGATTTCGATGAAACTCGGTTTTTGGTAGTATTTTGACAAGAAAACAGCAACACATTGTTAAAAAAGTAAAAAATTCAAGATGGCGGCCAACTTTTTAGTTTGCGGGTCGATTTCGATGAAACTCGGTTTTTGGTAGTATTTTGACAAGAAAACAGCAACACAATGTTAAAAAAGTAAAAAATTCAAGATGGCGGCCAACTTTTTTGTTTGCAGGCCGATTTCAATGAAACTCGGTTTCTGCTACTGTTTTGTCAATAAAACAGCAACGCAATGTTGCAAATTTTAAAAATTCAAGATGGCGGCCAACTTTTTAGTTTGCAGGCCGATTTCGATGAAACTCGGTTTTTGGTAGTATTTTGACAAGAAAACAGCAACGCAATGTTAGAAAGTAAAAAATTCAAGATGGCGGCCAACTTTTTGTTTGTGGGCCGATTTCGATGAAACTCGGTTTTTGTAGTATTTTGGCAAGAAAACAGCAACACATTGTTAAAAAAGTAAAAAATTCAAGATGGCGGCCAACTTTTTTGTTTGTGGGCCGATTTCGATGAAACTCGGTTTCTGATACTATTTTCATTATTCATTTATTATCATTATGGCCTGTCCGATTTATCCATCCACAAGCCAAAAGGAAGGCCTCTTCCCCAGCAGCCAGCGGGGCATTAAAAATGGCTGATATGCATGGTTATTTGTGATGCCGTCTGTATAAAATTTTAACTCATCGGCGGAAAACAATCCTGTCTCAAACTCACTCAGACGAAAGTATTTTTAGTAAGCACGACCATTTATGGCAAACTAGCTTCAGCCCACGACTTCATCCACATTTACATTCGAGAAAATCCCTAGGAAACCTTAAACCAAGATAATAGTATCCTCCTATGTTGTAATCCGGCTTATAAACTATCATTTCATCCAAATCCGTTCAGCCGTTTTGCGTGATTGATTAACAATCATTCAAACAGGCAAACTTTCATATTTATGATTAAGAGCCGAATGCACCGCTAAAATTGAACGCGCTCAATTCGAGTTAACCTCAGGATCACGGGCTTAAACTGAGTTTCGCGACAAATTTGCGTTTCACAGGCATTAACTGAACGTCGGTCAAGTTGAACTTGCTTCAGTTTCTGAACGGCCGTTTTTGGCTGTTAGCGTATTTGAGCGCGTTCAAGAATTGTCCGTCATCTGTCTGTCATGATGTCATTGCCACGATTGTGGAGTAGGTACGTGTACATGGGAGAATTGATTATTTCATAGAAAGAAATAAGTAGTGGAAAGAGATATTCATTTCGTATTCGAATAAAAAAAAAGATGAATAGAGCCTTGGCACTAGCTTTTGAGGAAAATTTTGATGAGGATGAGTTTGTTGTTCGTCGCTCCAGATGGATACGCGAGAGAGAAGAATATTTCGACACTCTTGATGATAAAGATTTTTTAACTAGATTTCGTCTTACAAAACCAACCGTTCTTTCCGTATTAGAATCAATTGAAGATAAAATTGAGTTTCCTACTAATATGTAAGGTAGCAAGAATCACGTGGTATGGTGATTATTGATTGTAAGGTGATTTTTGACATGAATATAGATTTGTTTAGTTACACTACATTTTCTTTGTTAAAATCTCGGTAAGATAGGGATCTTGCCAAGATTTTTCCAAAGAAAATGTAGTTTAGGTGAGTCTTCTCTGAGGAGAAATCTGTAAACTGGCCTCCTGATTTATGTGAATTTATGATGATTATGATGATTTATGATTATGACATGTTATTATCATACCCCGTTATCGGCGGTGCACGAATGATTCACAGACTAAAAAATCAGAAGCGAAAGACCTTTAGGGCCACCTTTTTGCCTACGTTTTTCTACTCAAAAACCTATTTAAGGTGCGAAAATTTTTAAGTTCTCGTGTTCAATAATGGCGAATGTGAACTATATTTTTAAATAATACCTATAGATAAATAAATTTAATTCTTCCTAAAATCTAAGTGTAGGAAGCGAAGAACGATATTTAATTGGAATCGTGTTTTTAATTAATTAATTAAAAAAATAATTAAGTATAGAGCTCATTTTGCCTTAACAGCGCGGACCGCACTCACGCGCACGCGGTCACCGCGCAGTCTCGGTTTTGACGGATGCCGACAAATGGCGCACATAAGCCCGCAGCGCGGCCCGCGCGGTGTCCGCTTTGACGGATGCCGACAAAGGCGTACAGAAGCCGGCCGAACGCCACTCGCGCGCGTACTGTCGTGTCGTCGTGTACTCTATCTAGCTAATGTTGTCACACGCGCCGCGGCCTCTCCCCTTTACGGGTCATTTAGTGATCGATTGTTGTCTAAATGCATATAATTTTTATCTTAACCAACAATATGCCTCCGAAAAAAAAATCTCGTCACGAATTTATGGAGTTGTGGATAAAAGATTATCCTGAAGTACAGGTAAACTAAAAAAAAATGTATTACAGATATATTCTCTCAGAGGTTGAGTGGGATTAGGCAGAATTATCAAATTAATCAAAAATAGACCTTCTGTTGTACTTTGTCTTTGGCTTCGATCATTCGTGCACCGCCGATTACGGGGTATGGTTATTATATTAGTAATGGTTTTTGTGAAACTGAATTAAACTAAAGTTATTCTAGGATAATACATGTCTTACGATCGCTAAAAATAAATCGATTGCATATTGATATAAATAGTGAACAGGGTCGTAGGTGGCATCATTACCTGAAAGCTCAGAAGAGCATATATTATGTGAAATGTACTTACCTGCCCTGACCTCCTAGACGCTTCCTGAAAGCGACGCAAGACTATGATTTTATATGGCCTGGGACCTGCCCCACGCCCCCACCCCCCGAATGTCATTTCATGCCAATAATATATGATGTAGTCGATTATGACTACATTACATTCTGACCATTTGATTGAAGATTATCATGATCTGTATTTTTTCCATTTATGAAGGGACAATTTCTTTAATTGCAACACTTTGAACGCAACTTCATTCTTTGTCAAAGCTGAACTACGTTTATCAAAATGAAGACGGAAAGAACTTTCTGAGTTGCAATCTTCTGCGCAGTTTAGTTCTGATCAACAGGATACCATGCTTCAGAAAATGGAAGATTTTTCAGGATATACAAAAAGAATTGATTCTATTGCATCAGAATTAGACGAAGTTAAACGCATGAATTGTGCTTTAAAGTCTGAAATTAATGAGAATAATCAAAGGGAAAGACTCCTTAATTTAGAGATAATCGGCATACCTGAGGGTAAGACTGATAATTTAAATGAAATTTTTATGAAATTAGTGAAACACATGGATATCGATATAACCACTAATGACATCGTTCAGATCAACCGTGTGTCTCCGCGTGTTAAGTTACAAGGTCGCCCAAGGGTCATAATAATAAAAGTCAAAACACGCCTAATCAAAGACACTATTTTATCTCGCTCACGCAAAACTCGCCTTAGCACTAAACATTTAGATATACCCGGAGAAGCACAGCCTATATTCATTAACGAACATCTGACGTATTACAATAAACAGCTTCTCAAAAAGTGCAAGGAGTTAGCTAAAGCAAAGCAATTTCAATATGTATGGATAAAAAACGGAAGGATCCACGCAAGAAAAAACGATGTGTCACCGGCGTTCATAATCAGCCGCGAGGAAGATTGCTCAAAATTCACTTAATTATTTTAGTAAATAATAATTTGTTATTAAAGATTCCCTTTTTTATGTCAAATTATGTCACGTATATATTTGTAACCTTAGATTTTATTTCAAAACAATTTATTTATATGTTCCATATACCGTTATTTTTTTGTCAACATATTTTGGTCAACATATTGTATAATGTAGTATTTAATAGTATACGTTATAAGTTGAGAAACACTCTCTTGTATTTAATTAGTATTTTAAATTCAATAATTTCAAGTTATCATGTATCACGTCGCCATTCAGCTATTTCTCATGTTTTCAGTAAAGAAATAATAAGATATTATACTCATACATTTCAATTAATTTGTATAGTGTGCATGCTAAAGATTTATGCTGGTCATCTCACAATAAATAAACATAACGCTGTCATATTATGCCTGGTCATTGTATTCACTTTTTTTTGCAAACTCAAAAGCGTAATAATAACTGATTATTATCACTTCATTGCCTCGCGGTCGCTGCTATACACTGACATCAGAGCGCCTTATACTATTTTAATTTTTCATTTTAAAATGGATTACTACGATTTTTATTTTTATTGCAGTCACTTTCTCTTAGCACACTTAAGGCTCCAGCACACCGGATGCGTAAGCGTATGCGTAAGCGTGCACGTAGACGTACCATGACGTTGTAATGCCTGAAACTTTATGAGACATGGCACACCGCTTGCGTAACGTACGCGTGCACGTAGACCGATGCGTAACCCTACGCATTGCAGCTCTCATGAGACAACCAGGCTGCGTACTTACGCAGAGCGGAACGCATTGATGACGTTGTACTCAATGGCATTCCCTATAAGACGTCACACCGAACAAATACGAACACGCACGTATCTTTCCTGCGCGTCACTACGCGCGTGACCACACGCGTCACCACGCGCGTAACCACGCGCGTGACTACGCATTCAGTTGTTTTGTTCGGGTCCCCCGCCTATGAAATTTGCTTTTTTTCTTACAAATAGAGAACTTCGTCACTTCTATGAATTTAAACTAGTCATCAATTGCTTGATATCACTACATACATACTATAAAACAAAGTCCCTCACCGCGTCTGTCTGTCTGTCTGCGCTTCGCGATAAACTCAAAAACTACTAAACGTATATTCATGCGATTTTCATTTTCACCAAATGATAGAGTGATTCCTGAGGAAGGTATAGGTGAATTATAAGTTGAGGTTTTATGTATGTATGTAGTAATTGCTAGTCTTTCTCTTGTTCCAATAGCCTTTCTGTAGTTGGTATCCTGTTTAAATATAAGTGGTTTCATAAAATCATGCAATTCTTCAAAAGAACTTTTTGACATGTGAAAATACATGAAAAAACGATCCTCGTATGATTCAAGTTCACGACAAAGGTATTCACTAGGTGTTGCTCTACTTTCATTTATAGCATGAACCCATTGTTTTTTTGCATGCCGAGGAATATTCTGGCACAACAGTAGTAATATTGCTTCTTCTTTATCTGATGAACTACTTGGTCTGTCCATCCAATCATCATCAGACATCGTGCACAAGAATTGCAAACATAAAAAGTATGGCTGCCGCAGCGGCTGGGTATGTGTCAGGGGGTTACGTGCGTAACTACGCGCGTGTACACGCGCGTGTCTACGCATCCGGTGTGCCCGCTGGGTACGCAAGGGACAGGCTGCGTTGCGTATGCGTATGCGTAAGCGTAGACGTATGCGTAACCCGGTGTGTCAGGGGGTTACGTGCGTAACTACGCGCGTGTACACGCACGCGTGACCACGCGCGTGTCTACGCATCCGGTGTGCCCAGACCTTTAATGAACAGCTATTTACTAATGGTTACAAATAGGTTAGAATAATGCCGCCTAATAGTTTGAATATCTTCTATCAAAATGTGCGCGGTTTACGCACCAAATGTGCAGAATTAAAACAAAGTATCCTATGTTCTAATTACGACGTTATAGTTTTAACAGAGACGTGGCTGTATGATGGTATATTTGATGCGGAACTGTGCGATAACAGATACGAAGTGTTTCGTAGCGATCGCGACTTGAATGCTAGTGGTAAAAAAATCGGAGGAGGCATATTGATAATGACGCAGCGGCAACTGTGCGCGGCGCGCGTCGACATGGCGGTTCGTCCGCCGACTGAGCTGATAACGGTGACTATCCCCGCTCGCATCTTTGCCTCCACGCACGATCTATTTATAAGCGCTGTTTACGTGCCACCTGACTATCAACGTTTACCGACCGATGTTAGAATTATAACACAGTTAATCACTTCCGAGGTGTGTGCTAAAAATCATAGTAAATTTTTAATTGTAGGAGACTTTAATTTACCATGCGTTGCTTGGAATAATACTAATCCGATATATAAAAAAACCGGTCCTATTGACGTTCAAAATTCTGCATATCATTTGATAGATAATTTCACTATGGCCGGCTTAACACAGTACAACTCGATCACTAATAAGTATGGCAATACGCTTGACTTAGCGTTCGCAAATTGTCCCCTGACCATCAATGAAAGCCCATTTCCACTGGTGAAGATGGATAAGGCACATCCCGTTTTTTCGATTGAAGTGCTGGATCTTTTCGTCTTGCCGTTAAGGGAAAAGTGTATACCAAGATACAATTTTAAAAAGGGAAATTACATGGAAATAAATGCATATTTAAACAGTATTAATTGGCTTTCAGTACTTGATCAAAAAGACCCAGATAAGGCCACTAACACTTTATACGAAATTATTAATAATTGTGTAAAAAAATTTATACCTTTATGCAAAGCTAGAAACAGTAATTTTCCAATATGGTACAGTAAGCCTTTGATCAAAATTACTAAAGAAAAAATGAAGGCCCATGCACGATGGAAGAAGTACAAAAACGAATTAGATTATGATGAATTTGCAATGTTACGTAAACGTCAACTTCGAGTTCAGGACAAATGTTATAAACATCATTTAAAAAGTATACAAGAGGCCATTAAATCTAACCCTAAACTATTTTGGTCTTATTCCAAATCTTTACGCGCTGAATCTAATTATCCAAAAAAGGTAACATATGGTGATATCTCGTATGATGAGGGTAAAACAATTTGCGACGCGTTTAATGCATTTTTCCACAGTGTTTTTGGCACCTCCTCCTCTGGCAGCGTTGTTGAGTCGGGGGTGGAAAGTAGCGTCGATTCAGTTTGTAGTTTGCAGTTTTCTAAAGAAACCATAGAAAAGGCACTAAAGAAACTTAATTTATCTAAAGGAGCTGGTTATGATGAAATTCCACCTATTTTCTGGGTAAATTGTGCGAAGGCATTAACCGTTCCCATACATATTATTTTCAATAGTTCACTTAATTTAGGCATATTTCCATCCATATGGAAAAAGGCACATATCTTACCGTTACATAAAAAAGGCTCTAGAACTAAGGTTGAAAATTATAGAGGAATTTCAATACTGTGCACTATTGGAAAGGTGTTCGAAAAGCTAGTGTACGACTTCATCTATCTCACGATTTCACGCGGTATTCCAAACGAACAACATGGTTTCTTGAGGAGGCGCTCGACAGTGACTAACTTGGCCTGTTTTACAAATCGTGTGTTACGGGACATGGAACGGGGTGGCCAGGTTGATGTGATCTACACTGATTTTGAAAAAGCTTTCGATCGTGTGGATCACATCATCCTGCTTAATAAGCTTATGTCGCTGGGCATACGTGGTAACTTGCTGAGGTGGGTACAGTCTTATCTAACTAATAGGTCGCAGGCGGTAGTTATGGGTGGCTATAGATCGGACTTTGTAAGTATTCCCAGCGGGGTTCCCCAGGGATCACATTTGGGTCCATTGCTCTACAACGCATATATCCACGATATAAATAAATGCTTCACATTTACTAAACATTTAACGTACGCGGACGATAAAAAGATATTTTTCAAAATTAATAATTTGCATGACTGTTTAAAAGTTCAATCTGATTTAAATAATTTAACCAAATATTATGAGGAAAATAAAATTTCAATTAATGTTAATAAATGCTTATGTATTCGCTTTACTCGTAAATTACAACCCATAACATATGAGTACAACTTCAATGGTGTGAAAATCAATGTTAGTAATAATGTCCGTGATTTGGGAGTTGTACTCGATGAGAAAATGCTCTTCTCTGGTCACATAGATAGTATAGCTACGAAAGCCTTTAAAAACCTAGGTTTTGTCTTACGCGTGTGTAAGTCCTTCAATGACCCTCATGCACTAAAATCAATTTACCTTGCATACGTTCGTAGCTTACTTGAATACGCTAGTCCCATATGGTCACCTCGGTATGCTGTGTATGTGACTAGTTTAGAGCGTATACAAAAGAAATTTGTTAGCTACCTAGACTATCGCTTGCGCAACTCAGCCAATTCTTACATTGAATCATGTCGTACTTATAACATCCTGACGCTTGAGGAACGTCGACTCTTGTTGGATATGAGCTTTCTTCATGATATTCTTAACGGAAACTTAGACTGTCCCGAATTGGTTGAGAATATCGGGTTCTGTACACCCAGGCGCCGTACGCGTCACACTCCCTTGTTACATGTCCCTAGATGTGCCACTAACTATGCTCGCAATAGTATATTGGTCCGCCTTCCCCATACTTACAATAAGGAATTTGGAGAGCTCGACATATTTTCTCTTTCTAAGACAGCCTTTAAAATCAACATTAAAAACAAATTCTTGGAAAAATAAAATATTTATAATGATGTGTAAGTCTTTGGCATGGCATTTTAATAAATACTTAAAATAATAAATGAAAATATGTTTATTTTAGATGAATCTGAATTAGGAATGAAATGAATGATATACCTAGTATAAGTATAACAAGCGATTTTCTTTTTTAAGTTAATTAAGTATAGAGTGTTGACTAATAACTTTGCGACTGTATCATTGCATTATTGTACTAATTTCTTGTTTGGAATTTACTAAGTAAGGTAATTTTATGGAAAACCTGTAATTGGCCTTGCTAATAGTTAGAATTAGTAGTAAAAATAAATTGTAACGCTGTTGGTTTTCAAATAAAATAAAATAAAATAAAATAAAATAAATAAGACGGTGAAACCGGTGCAACGTAAACCGCGAGGAAAACGAATTTCTGAGCTCGGTTAAGTATAACCAAGTTCAATTTAACTCGGTTAACGGTGAAATCGGCACTAAGTAGAATAATACGGCCACCTCCGAAGCGCTCGAAATAGGAATTTTTGCTACATAAAATGGGACTGCTATTTAGCTAAGACTTAATTTCTCATTTTTTATTTAAGTTATTATTAAGTTTTATACCTCAACTGAAAGCTGAATAAATGGTGATGTTTTTAAAATATTATTTGCGCTTAGTTACTGGGATGTTTTTAAAGATATTTGCTATTGTTTCCAAAAAATCTGAAAAAATAAAATTAAATACAAAAAAAAACGCCATCTTTGATTTTTTTTTATAATTTTTAACATTGCATTGTTATTTTCCTGTCAAAATAGTACCAAAAACCGAATTTCATCGAAATCGGCCCACAAACAAAAAAGATGGCAGCCATCTTTGATTTTAATTTTTTTTAACATTGCGTTGCTGTTTTCTCGTCAAAATACTACCAAAAACCGAGTTTCATCGAAATCGGCCCGCAAATTTAAAAACTGGCCGCCATCTTGGATTTTTTATTTTTTTAACATCGCTATGTTATTTTTTTGTCAAAATAGTATCAGAAACCGAGTTTCGTCGAAATCGGCCCACAAACAAAAAAGATGGCTACCATCTTGGATTTTTTATTTTTTTAACATTGCGTTGCTGTTTTCTTGTCAAAATACTACTAAAAACCGAGTTTCATCGAAATCAGCCCACAAAAAAAAGATGGCCGCCATCTTGGATTTTTAATTTTTTTAACATTGCATTGTTATTTTCTTGTCAAAATAGTACTAGAAACCGAGTTTCGTCGAAATCGGCCCACAAACAAAAAAGATGGCTACCATCTTGGATTTTTTATTTTTTTTAACATTGCGTTGCTGTTTTCTTGTCAAAATACTACTAAAAACCGAGTTTCATCGAAATATGCCCACAAACAAAAAAGATGGCCGCCATCTTGGAACTTATTTTTTCATTATTATTTCCTAATTGAGTACTAATTTAATATTTATTTTATACTTAGTTAGCCCTAAATTAGTAATGATTTACAAATAAAATTTTAGTCCCTTACACTTTTAGTCGTTGCGTCAAACTGTCTAGACGAACGGCGGCTTTTGCGCCAGCACAAAGGGCGATTGAAGTCCGACTGTAAGAAAAATACTCTCTCGGCTGTGGTATTGGTATGAATACAGGCTCAAACTAACTATTTAAAAGTTAAAACACTATTTACCCACATTTGCCAATAAGAAGTTATGAACGCGACTGTACAAACAATTTTTCTGCATAATACGACACAATAAAGAAGGTCATCAATATGTATGAACGCGTCGCTTTTTGGTGGTCTATCGAATTTGGTCGGTTAATCGGAATACTGACAGTTGTTTTGTATTTTAATTGATATTTCCTTTAATACGAAGAATTTGAAGCTGAAATTTTCAGAGCATGTACTTCAGTAACCGCACAGATTATTCTTTGGGCCAGGATCTAAATAGTCTCTGACATTTTTATCCTGCTGACCGTCAAAGTCATGACATGGTCAGTCTAACCTTCATGTGGGTATTATTCAAAAACGCGTAAATGTGCGGTTTTCAAAATTTTTATGGTAATGAGAAATAATAAGAAGAATAGAACACCGGTTTTGGTTTCTCTATTTAGGTGGTAGTTTTTGCGCTAGAATTTTTTTTCTGTTTTCAGAAAATGTCTGATTACTTCAAAATCTGTGAATATTTTTGAAATGTTTTCTACCGCACAAATAGCACAAATTAGGAGCTACTTATATGTGTTTACTGTAAGATCGCACATTTAGTAGTTTCCGAGATCTGGGATCTGGCAAAACGTTACGCCAGCAGGAAATCAAATATCTCCAAAACTATAAGGCCCACAAATTTTATATTTGGCGCACATTTCCTGCTAGTATCAAGCTACCCGCACATATATCTTTTATTTCTCTCCGATCATTAGTTTAGATTCTTCCTGCTGGAGCACCATTACCCCAGCAGAATCCGTTTTTCCCGTTTTATTCCAAAAGTATAAGGCCCACAAATTTTTTATTTGGCGCACATTTACACTGAATTGCGCACAAATTATTCATCAAACTCGCTTCCCTCTAGGAGCATCTTTCCTGCTGGCGTAACGGACTCTCGTGTAGGGGCGATACGCGCGCACACGAATTTTGTTGCAAACTGGTTAAGCGTCGCTGTTGCCCATAGTACCTACATGTTTGTTTAAATTTGAACGGTGCACATAGATAGGTTTTTAGGTTTTATGCGGCCAAAATTATTTTAAAAGCTATAATTATTCGGATGAAATTTTAAATATATTTCAAAAAAAATTCTTGCGTAATTTTCTCTGAACATGCGATAGTGCTTTTTTGGGCATCTTGAGCCTCCTCCGACATTTGGCCCATTGTGAGAAGTGAATTCTCTATTATAGCAGTACCATGTACGAGCTGGCTTCTTACTTTGAATTTTGTCGTAGATAATTTTGTTCCGGATGAGCTAGGAGAACCTACGACCAAAAAGAAAATATAATAATTTTTGGTACATTTTTCAACATAACTTTTTTTACCCAACCTGCACCTACCTGCAGCTGATTTTTATCAGAATCATTAGAAAAGAGTATTAAGTATGCCGCAGCTGGAAGTGTGAAGCACGACCAGTGCGCAGAAGGTGGTAAATGAAACGTCAATGTTACAATTTACCAAGATATATTGAAAAAAAAAGGTCTCAAGGGGGGTACACGGATCTTCGTTTCGTGGTAGTCGCCTTGTAGTATAAAAAGCACTTAGCTTATATTTTGCCTAGAAGAGGCAGAAGCGCATGCGCGGCACGAGCGCTACGTTCGCTGAGGGAGCGGTTGGTCCAGCCTCAGTAGGAGGGTGTGCTCGGAGAAAAGCGGGTGCGCAGGCTCGGCGTGGGTGTTGCTCCGGGGTAGGCCGGAAGCAGCAGGTGGTGACTCGGGCAGGTAGGTGCCCGGAGGTGTAGTAGTAGGCGGCGCAGGAGAGGGTCCGGTAGGGGAACTCCTGCCCGTAGGTACGACCCTGGAATGTTACACAAAAGGTATGAACAGGTGTTCACTAATTCTGACCGCTGCTAAATAGGTGCTAGGGCAGATGGCTACAATTGAAAAGTCTCAAAAAAAGTTATTGACCATAATAATCAAAATGATTATTTTGGTCAATTTGATCAAACTAACTAATTTGACTATAATATTACTTATGGTGAGCATTCGAGCACTTCACCCTATAAACATGTTTGAAAAGAATAATTTTATTAGTAGAAAGGTATATTTAATTAAAAGGGAATAATAATTTAATGCTTAATTTTGAAAGGCAATTTAGAATATTATAAAATAAACATTAAGATCGGGATTCACCCATTGGCAGCGTCGTAGGTTATAAAACGAAATCATTTCATTGCAAGATAGAAATTAAATTAATGTTGGTTATAGTATTTATTCACAAGCTATTTAGTAGCTCATACAAAATACTATTACCTGCCTTCTGAGTTTACTGTAAACAAGGATTTCGTTCTGCATATCACTTTCCACAAAATATTGATGCACATTGATATGAATCGTTTACACTCGATAAGAATTTAGCACAAAAATCACACTGATCAAACCATTACATATTAATATGAGAAAAACTATTAGATATTTAATTAAGGTATTTAATATGAGAATTCACTATGAAATTTATAAGGAATTGAAATGCAAAACGAACGTATTATAGCTACACTCACCCTAGAAACGGGGTTGCACAACACAAAGAAATGAAATGAAATTAATGTAACTTGTTAAGGTTACGAATGTTTTGAAAAGAAGAAAAGGATTTTTGCGAATCGTTCGTATTTATAGCAAGATAAATATCGAGAAGCACCTCAAAACAGCGAGAATCATCTAGAAGTCCCGGTCTTATCCTATTGGTCGAGCTTGACATAACGAAGGTGGATGTCATTATTGACAATGACATCATCTGTCACCGTGTGACACTACGGCCGCGTTCCGAGTCGCGATTTGGAATAAGGCAGAGGTCAGAACTTCCCACATTCCACAGGTGAAGTGATGTAATGAATTTTTAAGAATAGTTCGACAGTAATTATTAATTATAAGTAGTAGGTTTTTAGCAACCGTTACATATCCCCCCTCTTAGAGTAGGATTTTGCCTGGACGAAATCCAGTTAAAAACAAAAACGACCAACCAACCAGATAACAACCCAAAACAATAAACGAATGGAAGGGTCTTATTCACCCCTTCCATTCAGACAACAAAAGTTATATTCAAATTAAAAGACAATAGTTAAAATTTTCATGCAATGTAAATTATAGTAGTGGAAACAGTATAAGTATTTAAAAATGTATACTTATATTGCTTGTCTATTATTATTTTAATTTAAAGTATTAAAAACAAGTTTAAGAATAATTATTCAATTTAAAATCTTTGATATGCCAAGAACCCAGATTTTTCCCTTTCATATCGACAAGTTCATAGACCAAGGGCGACAATTTAGATTTTATACGACATTTAATATATTTAGGAGCAAGTTTTTTAGAAAATTTCTTATCTTTGTCGCTTTGATAATAAGTTTTTCGCCAGACAATATCATCTACGTTGAATTCGAACTTTTTACGACGAAGATTATAAGGACCACAATTACGAGCATGCGATTTTATAAGAGAACTTTGCACTTGATCAAAAATTTTCCTAAGTTTCCCAGTATTTTCAGCATATTCATCCCTAGGTGAGAAGATAATGTCGTTTAGATCGATATCAAGATAATGAGATCCACAAGAGACTAATTCCCTCCCGAAGACCAGAAACGATGGGGTATAACCCGTGACTTCACTTACAGCAGAGTTGAGAGCGAATTGTATTTTAGGGATATTAAGATCCCAAGTTCTGTGATCTTCATCAATAAAGGTCGAAACAGCCGTCATAATGGTCTTGTTGTAACGCTCGACTGTATTTACCTGTGGAGTGTATTTAGGCGTAAAATGCACTTTCGGTATTTTATATTGAGCGAACATATGCTGTAGTTTCTGACTAACGAACTGTTTACCATTGTCCATCAGAACGGTGCTAGGAATGCCATGTACAAGAAAGACTTTCTCCTCAATAATATTAGTTATAATTTCAGCAGTTGCACGACGTATAGGTAATAATAGAGAGTATTTAGAAAAACAGCAAGTGACAACCAGGAGCATAGTATTTTG
Organism: Agriphila tristella; assembly: GCA_928269145.1. NCBI lineage: Eukaryota > Metazoa > Arthropoda > Insecta > Lepidoptera > Crambidae > Agriphila > Agriphila tristella. The sequence continues at coordinate 17,804,235 of OV743443.1, read as the reverse complement.
CTTCCTACTTGGAGGTAGTGAACCGACCAAATCAATACTAATCATTTGGAAGGGCCTAGAGCATTCTTTAGGTCGACCCATAAGTCCTAAGGTAGGATGATTAGCATGTTTGTGCGAGTTACAAGCATCACAATTATTTACGAAATTAGCAACATCCTTATGTAAGCCGGGCCAAAAATAATTTAAAGAAATACGTTTAAAGGTTTTAAAAATTCCCAAATGTCCTGAAGTAGGATTTGAGTGGTTAGCAACAATAATATCAAGTCTGGAATCGTTAGGGACAACTTCCTTCCATTCGAATTCCCTAGCTAAAGGGTTTAAGGATTTCATGTGACGATATAATTTATTGTTAGTGATTTTGTAATTAGGAAAGGAAGTAGGAGAGGATTGGCAACCATTAAAGATCTCCAAATACCATGGATCTGTTACAGGTGAACAAGATTGGTTGGCACTGTCTATAGCTGCTACAGGTAAGGCACGAGATAGAGAATCTGGCACAACGTTGTCCTTGCCACATGTGTATATGATATCGAAGTTGAAGGCCGATAGACGTATTCCCCACCTAGCAAGGCGACCTGTAGGGTTATTCATGTTAAGATACCATTTTAAAGATGAATGGTCAGTATAAACAAAAAATTTTCTACCGTTATCCAAGTAACACCGCCAGTGTTCAATAGCAACAAGTACCGCGAGAGCTTCGCGCTCTGTAGCGCCGTAATTACGCTGTTGGGCTGATAAGGATTTACTCATATAGGCTATAACCCGCTCTTCGCCGTTTTGAATCTGAGAGAGCACAGCATCTAACCCGTAGTCGCTAGCGTCGGTGCGAACTTGGAAGGGTTCAGAATAATCAGGACAAGATAAGATAGGAGGTGACGTCAGACACTCCTTCAGTTTAACAAAAGCGGCCTCTGCTTCTTCTGTCCAAGCAAAGGGAGGCGCCGATTTACCTTGAGAAGTTAGTTTGTTCAATGGTGCAGCCAAGGAACTAAAATTAGGGATAAAACGACGATACCAAGAAGCAGTGCCCAAGAAACGACGAACTTCCTTCCTATTAGTAGGGGAAGGATAATTTACAATAACATCCACCTTTTCAGGATCAGCATGGAGACCATTTGAATCAACGACGTAGCCCAAATACTTAAGCCTTTCTCTGAAAAATTGACACTTTTCGAAGTTAATTGTTAAGTTGGCGAATTTCAATTTTTCTAGAACCCGCGTAAGAAGCGACATATGTTCTTCGAAGGTGTTTGACACTATAATTACGTCATCGACAAAAACGTAGACCTTATTTTCAAATTCAGGACCGTAAAAGAGCAAATCTACTAGTCTTTGCTGAGTAGCAGGTGCGTTAGTTAAGCCAAACGGCATAGACTTAAATTGGAAGGTCCCCCTAGAGGGAATATAGAACGCAGTCTTGCATCTGTCTTCAGGTTTTATTAAAACTTGCCAGAACGATTTAGAAAGATCAATACTAGATAGATATTTAGCATCTCTAAGATTGTCTAGGATCTCCGAGATATAGGGTAAGCTATAGGCATCTTTACGAGTGACAGCGTTTAGTTTTCTGCTGTCCAAACAAAACCTAAATTCACCGTTCTTCTTAGGAGCCAGAAGAACCGGATTCGACCAAGGGCTCTCACACGGTTCCACAACGTCATCCTTTATCATCTCCTCCAGCTGTTCGGAGAGAATTTGTTGTTTATGAGGAGACATTCGGTAGTATCTCTGTCTAATAGGAGCAGCGTCACCAGTGTCGATAGCGTGAGTGATCAAGGAGGTACGACCCAAACCGCATTCCTCATACGAAATACCGCGGAAATCAGAGATTATATTATCAGCAGTTTTCTTTTGGTCATCTGAAAGTTGAGCGTACGGACAAATATGTTTAGATTCGTCAAGAGCGATGTTAGAAATATTTGCCTCCTGAGACCCATCAAGTACAAGGCTATCAAGTTCACTGGGAAATAACCCAAAAGTCCTCCAGAAATCCATTCCTAGAATAAGATTATTTAGTATTTCCGGCACAACGAAGAGTTTAATATTGTGAGTTTTATTATTAAAGGAGAGAGGTAAAATGAAATATTTAGAAGAACAAAACTTCTGACCGCCAGCTGCAGAAAGCTGTAACGGATCACAAGAGTAACATTTATAGTTTAGTTTTAAAAAATAGTCATGAGAATTATTTCCTAATAATGTTATGCCGGAACCAGTATCTAAAAGACCAACAATTTTTTTGTCACCAACAGACACATTAATATAAGGTCGAGAAAAATTTGTTTCAGAATCCAGGATTGGAGACACAGATTGGCTCGATGGAAATTTAGAAATAAAGGTAAGCCAATCCTTCCATTCAGTCTCATTACAACGGCTTGAAAATCTCGTGTGCTGAGATTCAAGAGCTCTCCAATCCTGACTAACTAGTTTTTTGGATTGCATTTAGTGCAATCAGGAGTACGAACACCCTTATTCCCACACTTAAAACATACAATAACGCGTGGCTGAGTACAAGTTTTTAAACTGTGCGTATTATATTACGACATCTGGGACAATAAACGTTATCCGTAGCTACGGCCGAAACAAAAGTTTTATTATTAACTGAACTTCCAGAGCTAGCAGAAGCACTGGATTTGCCACGATATGCAAATTCAGGAGCTAGGGTTGAAGAATTTGGAGCAGAAGGCTCATAAAATTTGGAAAATTGAGATTTTATTTTTTCAAAGTTTTGGCAAGCTGCCTTAAGTGCTTCTATAGTTAAAATTGGCCATGCTGAAGCCAATGCATTCGCATAGCAAGGACGCACGTTATGCGACAATATTTCCAGTTTTTCGTCCTCAGGCAAGGGTTTGGTAAGTCGTGAGAACATGCCATCCATTATGGACAGGTAAATACAAATAGATTCACCCTCACCTTGAGTACGAGACCGAATTTCAGATAAAAACTGATAGTCAAAGTCGTGTAAACTAAAATCGGCCTTCAACAATTCCGCTAATTGGGACCAATTATGAACTTTGGGTTTATCACCACGAAACCAATGCAGGGCATCGTCTGTAAAAATCTCATAACCAAAAGATAACACTTTATCGTAGCTGATACCTCTTGATTCTACAAATTCATCCACTTTTTGAATGAAGGATCGGACACAAGACTTCCCGCTAAATTTAATTTTGGAAAAATCAGGTACGGTATTACGATCAACAACTAAATTAATAACTGATTTTTCCAATTCACCGATGTTTGCACTTATACTAGATTTCGCCTCATCAACCGGTGTCAACGACTTAATCTCTTTCGTTTGGAACTCAAACATAGATTGACAATCCGACAGAAGAACCAGCAAGGAATCATCATCAACCTCGATTCTATTTAACCTATGGTATATATGATTTAGCAAAACTTCAGTTCTTAAGAATAAGTTTTTTTCAAATTTAGATTTTAAAGATTTTAAATTTTTAAAAGATTTTTCAAGAGAGGCCTTAACACCCTCAATATCCTCAGATGGAGGCAAGTGTTTCTAACATCGCTCTTGACGAATCCTCAGTAGGAGGGTGTGCTCGGAGAAAAGCGGGTGCGCAGGCTCGGCGTGGGTGTTGCTCCGGGGTAGGCCGGAAGCAGCAGGTGGTGACTCGGGCAGGTAGGTGCCCGGAGGTGTAGTAGTAGGCGGCGCAGGAGAGGGTCCGGTAGGGGAACTCCTGCCCGTAGGTACGACCCTGGAATGTTACACAAAAGGTATGAACAGGTGTTCACTAATTCTGACCGCTGCTAAATAGGTGCTAGGGCAGATGGCTACAATTGAAAAGTCTCAAAAAAAGTTATTGACCATAATAATCAAAATGATTATTTTGGTCAATTTGATCAAACTAACTAATTTGACTATAATATTACTTATGGTGAGCATTCGAGCACTTCACCCTATAAACATGTTTGAAAAGAATAATTTTATTAGTAGAAAGGTATATTTAATTAAAAGGGAATAATAATTTAATGCTTAATTTTGAAAGGCAATTTAGAATATTATAAAATAAACATTAAGATCGGGATTCACCCATTGGCAGCGTCGTAGGTTATAAAACGAAATCATTTCATTGCAAGATAGAAATTAAATTAATGTTGGTTATAGTATTTATTCACAAGCTATTTAGTAGCTCATACAAAATACTATTACCTGCCTTCTGAGTTTACTGTAAACAAGGATTTCGTTCTGCATATCACTTTCCACAAAATATTGATGCACATTGATATGAATCGTTTACACTCGATAAGAATTTAGCACAAAAATCACACTGATCAAACCATTACATATTAATATGAGAAAAACTATTAGATATTCAATTAAGGTATTTAATATGAGAATTCACTATGAAATTTATAAGGAATTGAAATGCAAAACGAACGTATTATAGCTACACTCACCCTAGAAACGGGGTTGCACAACACAAAGAAATGAAATGAAATTAATGTAACTTGTTAAGGTTACGAATGTTTTGAAAAGAAGAAAAGGATTTTTGCGAATCGTTCGTATTTATAGCAAGATAAATATCGAGAAGCACCTCAAAACAGCGAGAATCATCTAGAAGTCCCGGTCTTATCCTATTGGTCGAGCTTGACATAACGAAGGTGGATGTCATTATTGACAATGACATCATCTGTCACCGTGTGACACTACGGCCGCGTTCCGAGTCGCGATTTGGAATAAGGCAGAGGTCAGAACTTCCCACATTCCACAGGTGAAGTGATGTAATGAATTTTTAAGAATAGTTCGACAGTAATTATTAATTATAAGTAGTAGGTTTTTAGCAACCGTTACAAGTATTAAAATAAATAATAATTTTACGGCGATCGGAAGCGATAATATAACTAAATTCCTTTGAACAAGAATATTTTTTCAAGAAAACGAAATATGTTTAGAAGCTTTAAAGTTAAGTTGATTATTATACTAGGTTAACAATTTTTATAATAAACAATGATATTGACCTGAAGCACTAGAATCCATATTGTTTACTTTGATAACTGTCTTCAAATCAAAAATACACTTTAAAAGCGTAAAAAACGAAAGACCTACTAGTCAAGTTCCGACTACTTGCACACGTACTCCGCGCGGGTATCGGAGCCGAGAAGGCCGGTTTATTATCGCCTGTTCTATTGTTAACGTAGAGAGATATTACATTTTGTATTTGTAACTACTTTAAAAACTTCAATTTTGGCCGCATAAATAAGCAAAATCTATCTTAGTGCGGTGTTTAAAGATTTTTATGAAAATATTGAAATTTAATTTTGAAGACAGTGTTGACTAGATTATTTGTTTATCAAATAATTGATGAAATAATAACAACACAAACTCCTTGTTTTGAACGAAAAAAAATAAGTTTGTTATGCTAGCCTTCTAGTTACGACATTTAAAGAGACGTTTTAAGAGTGTAGATATATCCGCATTTCAAAGAAATTAAGATTTTTTTTCAAAGAAATTAGCGTATTTTTTTCAAAGAAGTTATCTAAAGAATGAAAGCATAACTATTTATTTATGTAAACTTTACTTTTAGGAAGCAAAATTCTTAAATTACTGCCGTATGGAGAGAATAACATAATAAATTATCAAGGTTTTTTAAAACGAAGACAATCTGTTCAAGTGGAATTTTAAGCTTGTCCGAGGTATTTTTCACAAACGTTTACGTTCAGAGAGAGTTTTTTTACAGATTCTGAAGATTTTTTTTTATTTTCCTTAGGAATAATGAGGTATTTGTCTATTGTATTGCGTGTTTTGTATACCTATCTATACTTATATCTATTTTATAATTTATTAGGAATTTTCAAAGTACGCCCTCATTACGGCTCGCGCAGCGAGATGTTTTGATCATTTGTACTGAAAATTTTAAAATGGAACGTGTTGCGCGTCTACACCCTTAATGTGAATAAATATAAATAAGTAAGTACTTAATATTTTTAACATTAAATTTTTTTTTCTTTCGCTCCAGTAAAGTCAAAACCTTTTTTTTTGGAAATGGAAAAAAAACCGACGTTTTGGACCGAAAAATCGTGTTTTCACAGAAAATTTAATTTTAGGTCATTACACTTTTTTCGATATTGGTGACAGTTGAGGCTGTAGAGGTGCCCTTTGCCGCGAGTTTTGCGCAGTGCGAGGGGCGATATCACACGGCGGGCGGCTCGCGTGCGGCCACGAGGACGTTACTATGAGAGCTCAAAAGACGCGAAATTCGAAGGGCTTTTAGATGATTTAAAAATATTTTGTAAAAAGCTAGTTTTGAAAAAAAAAAATAGTTTTTCGACCGAATTACGCGTTCTTACTGAAAATTGGATTCGGCGGGATTCAAGATAATGTAAAAAAATTGTTAAATAATATTTTGGAAAAGTCGAAATTTTAATCACAAATTTAAATTGAAAGTGAAAGTAAATCCTTCTATTTATAAATACTGAAGCTTATTACACAGTTTACGCTTCCATGTTTCACATAGATACTTATGAGCTTACAACTTCAGTTGTTTTGTTTACAGCGAAGCGCGGATATTTAGTAAGCGATCAAAAATGCCAACATTTCAGAAGTTGTATCCACGTAGAATAATTTTATGGGTTTATTGGATATTGTTAGCGTAGCGCTGAGAAGTTATTATCCTTTCCTGCACTACGAAATATGAAGCAGTAAAAAAGTTTTCATAATAAAGAGACGCCGATTTCTAGGGAATATTAAAATTTTCTTTCTCCTATTCAATTGTTTTCCTTTTCGAGACAAACTTGCTGACTATATCTTGAAATATAAGTAGAGTAGATAGGTATAAATAATAGATATAGATCTTATATTTTCATCAGATAAGATCCAATGCCGCTCTATTGTAATTTATCCAAACGTGCACTTAACTAGGTATAAAGCTTTTCTAGAATTTACGATAGTACCTAAGCGTATCTTTAAAACAATAATATTGGGGTAATATTAATTCAGATTAAGTAAGTACTTTCTTCTCATTAAACTTGGAAACGATATTTTAAAACAATTGTTCGTAACGCACCCAATTGGGTTGGTAAACTTTTCCAAAACTGTTGTGAATTATATATTTTCTGGTAGCTTTTGGCTTTGGAGTCAGGAATAACCAATTGCGGATTTTTTATAATACTTCATTTTAATTTAAATAATTATTTAAAATTTAAATTTACAGCATAGTAGATACAATAAATCACTATTACGGCAGTATGCGTAATGCCTTTGCTCAAATAAAAAAAATGAAAAGTTTGGCATTGGTAATGTCAACTAGTTGTCATGTCAGTCACAGTCAGCTAAAATAAATAAAATAACTCTTTTGTGAGTAAGTTTGTAGATATACATATATTAACGTGATCATCACAAACGTATAAAGCTCTCTGAGGGCAATTCCTGTTTAATCCTCTGCACCACGTCTCTTTCAAATTCAAAGGTTTGTTCTGCGGATGGTCACATCTATATTTCAAACAAAACGGAACAAAGCAGTGTAGGTAGGTACTTCATCGGCGTAATAAGCTGGATAATGGATTTCTTCAAGCTGATCCATTTCCCATAACTGAACAAGAAAAACACTAGAAAATCACAATAAATAAGCTGATAAACAAACAACAACATTAGGTCGTGAAAGATTAATGCACAGAGAAAGCAATAACTACGTAAGAAGAGACGGGACTTCATAGAGCAAAAAAATCTATGAAATGTCAAATCAAACATACCTCATCGTTGCCAACCTAACGACTGTGAAACAATATTTTGCCAACCTACAGGAAAAAAGATAGAGATGGGCGACCTAGTATCAAAATTTTTATCGATATCGATGAATGCACTGAACTGCGCTTACTTAAAGAATAATTTAGAAATCTCCACTAACATGGCACAATGCTCCGTTTTTTAACTAGTACTGAGTCACATAAGTATGTTAGAATTGATTATGAAGCATTTAACTGTTGGGCAGTACTTTAAAAAACAGAACATGTGTTCAGTTTAATATTTGAAATAAAGAAATTAAAAATTAAAAGTATTTATTTCTTAAAAATCTTCATTGTACTTCTTCAATTATTTCGACGGCTGATGGTAATGACCTGAAATAAAAAATTATATGTAAACATTTTCATACATAAATTCAAAGATATTAAGGTTTAAAAATGAATTTTGACATTTTTGTATAACCTCATGTGCTGCTGACTGTACAATGCAACGGGAAAATTATAAAGTGTATATTATATGGTACATTTTTCTTACATTTCTTACATTACAACTAAAATTAAAAACATCGATATCGATATTTATGTAAGTAGGTACTCTATTTCCCATCAGCTTATTATTGGACTAAAATTATTATTTACATTCAAATACCTACCAAAAAGTGTAAACGGATGTTAAGTTGATTAATGATTACTCACCGAAGCTCATCAAAAGAAAATTTGGCCATAAAAAACATTTTGTGTCTTCCTTTAGCGCCGATTTCAAACCACAAATTTCACAAATACTTCATTATGATTTGATTAGGTAGGCACTTAAAATAAGCAACGACTTGACCATTAACCACTGACTTATTTATTATATTACTAGCGTACTATTAACACAAATTGATAATTTTATTTGTTATAATTTTATTAATACTAAAAACTTCCCAAAGAGCTTTTAAATGTACCGCCTATAGTTGCTCTGACTGACAAATGAATGACGTATCATCAAAGAACGAGAAAGAATGAGGAAGAGTGAGACAAATATAGTCGCCATCAAAATTCGTGTTTGTTTCATAGAATTATTTTTTGTATGGAAGTTGCGACAGACTGGATTAATGATTTTATGATTACTCTTTGTCACTTGTCTGTCAAATCTGTCCTGTCAATCAGTTTTTTAATCAGTAAATGCAAGGGAACTTCGTGTTCAGCCGTTCGTTTGATATTTTATCGCGATAATAATATAAAAAAATATATTTGGTTAACAATGTAAAATAAAAAAATCATAATATTATTTTCTTTATTCTTTAAACTTGTGCTATCAAAAAAAAAAAAACAATTCTCTTCGGAAAAGTTTACCAACCCAATTAAAAGCACCCAATTGATTTATAATAATGAGGCTCTTAGGGTGTCCGCTGCGTTAAGCGGGACAAGCGCACGGGTCGATATAGATTGCTGGTTTTCGGACGGACACATGCCTGCAGTGCATGAGTAAGCTATAATCTATGTTGACCCGCTCGCGTGTCCCGTTTAATGCAGCAGATACCCTTAAGTGTTTATTTTGTTGGATCTACAGGCTACAAGCTACTCATGTAGGTATAAAATCTACTAAATATTAAAAACCTATAATACTTATTTCTAAAATCCAGACTGAACAAAGGACACTAAATAAGTATTAGAATTGCTTCACCTGGCAGACGTCTAAGTGAAATTATTATACACTTAGATGAACATAGTAGAGTATTAATAATTCTCCTTGGCAGCTCAAGAACCGCTCACTGTCAATTCACTTAATGAATTAAGTACCTCTTACTTACGGCAAGTCGCGGTTCCAACTGGAAAAATCCGTTGTGTTGATGGTGTGTTCCTTCCTACTTCACTTATTCTTACAGCTTACTCCTAAAATCTTTAAACAAAGGGAAGAGGCGAAACCAAAGCGGACGGTAATATGCAATCCGTAGCATCAAGTGTTATTCAAATGGTATTCACTTCTCAAGCTTACGCGCTCACTAGACATGAAATAAAACAATTTTTAACGGATACTAGCGCGGTAACGTCGGGAAAACCAAAAATCAAACCAAATACCAAACTAATTACCAAAGTACTATCAATAAAACCGCGCTAGTATCTGTTAAAAATAGTTTTATTTCATGTTCAAATGGTGTTTTATTTGTGCTTTCAGCATGCATTAGCATGCGGCAGGCATAGCAGTTACCGTTCGCCATTCGCAATTAGCTTCGTGACTTCTATCAGCCCCAACTGAAAAATTCCGTTGTGCCTACATAATTTCTTTCAGCTTACTCTCAAACTTAAAACAGAAAGAGGAGAATCCAAAGCGGACGGTATTACACAATCCGTAGCATCAAGTGTTATTCAAATAGTGTTTTATTTGTGCTTTCAGCATGCATTAGCATGCGTCAGGCATCGCAGTTAGCGTCTGCCATCAGCAATTTGTTTAGCTTTGTAACTTCTATCAGCTCCAACTGAAAATTTTTGTTGTGCCCATGGTGTGTGCCTACATAATTTCCTCCAGCTTAGTCTCAAACTTAATAAAACACAGGAAAGAGGCGAAACCAAAGCGGACGGTATTAGGCAATACGTAGCATCAAGTGTTATTCAAATAGTGTTTTATTTGTGCTTTCAGCATGCCGTCCGTCCGTCATGTCCGTCATCCGCTATTTGTCTAGCTTCGTAACTTCTATCAGCCCCAACTGAAAAATTTCGTTGTGCCCATGGTGTGTGCCTACATAATTTCTTTCAGCTTACTCTCAAACTTAAAACAAAGGAAAGAGGCGAAACTAAAGCGGACAGTATTACTCAATCCGTAGAATGAAGTGTTATTCAAATAGTGTTTTATTTGTGCTTTCAGCATGCATTAGCATGTGGCAGGCATCGCAGATAGCGTCCGCCATCCGCAATTTGTTTAGCTTCGTAACTTCTATCAGCCCCAACTGAAAAATTCCGTTGTTTCCATGGTGTGTGCCATAATTTCTTTCAGCTTACTCTCAAACTTGAAACAAACAAAGGAAAGAGGCGAAACCAAAGCGGACGGTGTTACGCAATCTGTAGCATCGAGTGTTATTCAAATAGTGTTTTATTTGTGCTTTCAGCATGCATTAGCATGCGGCAGGCGTCGCAGTGACCGTCATCCGCCATTTGTCTGGCTCGCCGCACCTTATTTATTGCTGAACACTCTTACGTATAAGACGATTTACGGGTTCCATTGCTTTTAGTAGCGTCGGGTACAGGTGGATTTCACAATGTTTTATGAGAAGATGGTGGTAAACCTTGGTTTAGAATGAACGGTGCGGTCAATGAATGGTTTTTGCTGATTCAGCTGTTACAGAATGTGCTCTTGTGAAATGTAGGTTAGTATTACAACGATTTTATCGTTGTAACGATTTTCTGCTGTTTCTCCTGAGGGTTTACGATGCGAACGTGCAATGTTGAAAGGTAAACGTAACTAAAATAGTAGGTAAGTTTGTTACAGGAACAGTTTCGAGGAGGCGAAAAAATGTATAAGGAAAAAGCAGTAAAATAAACCAAGCAAATTGATTTGAAAACTATTGCCACATTTTGTCTAATAAAAAGGCTTAGTAAACTTATCTTGAAATAGGTAGCTATGAAAATATTTGTGATTGTGAATAAGAATGACAAACATTTTTTTAAAACAACACCCTTGTTGACAGGGAGATACGAGCGTACACATCGGTACAGATAGACGACACCAGCACAGGAAATATAACGGCAAGTCCTCAAACAAAAAAAAACACGTCTACGTGTACACCTTAATAAAAAACCGTTGTGCTTTCTGAGTTCATAATTACGAAATGCCTGGTGTAAGCAACTGAAGCATCATAGACCTAGGTAGTTAGCTGAACAAAAGACGAAGTAAAAGCAAAGCGAGATAATGGAAAAGCCACTAAAGTGTTAGTTGTTACATTCGAGAATATTTGGCTTAATTCTACTCTCCGATTGGTACCTACCTACCTAATGTGTGTATAAAATTAATGACTTTTAATTTAGTTTGCGTTATCCGTATACGAAACAACTTCGCCAAAATTAAGCTAAGACTTAAGTTCTTAAATGCTAGTACCCACTTTACTCTAGCGCTTAATTGCGCAAGACCAGGTTTCTGCACTTGGACTCATTAAGAAACATTTTAAAGTTTTTAGACCACCCTCTATTGTGCTATGGAAGTATTAAGTATACAGGGTTATTTGTAGAACACCAACAACCTCGTAGTAATGGATTACTAACATCATAAACAACAACGTTTGTTTTACGACTTTTCCGAAAAAGAAAAAAAACGAATTTTCATACAAAACTCTAGCAGCTGTTGGGATATTTTTATGGAAAGACGTTTTTTTTTCTTTTTTAACCCTGTATATTGGAGCTTTTGTCTTCCATCAAGTCACGCCAGATTCTATCAAATAGGTAGATAGATAGATAGATAGATAAATCGTTTATTTCCATCACATACGTACACAGATGATAAATGACAAAATAACTTATAAAGAAAAAGAAAAACGACTGTGTGCCGCATCGACAGAAAAAGGCAAAAACTCAGTGATATCTTTGCTTTAATTAAAGCAAAGCACTGATTTTCAGTTTTTGCCCAGAAGTAAGCGCGTAGGGTAGGACTTACCTACTTAAAAGTTTAGAAGCAACTTTAGATTTTTTCTCTTAAAAACGACAAGAAAATTACTTGACAAATTTATTTTATAGGTAGGTACGTTTTTTTAGCGGATACATACTTCCAATTAAAGCTATTAAGTTGTTTTTTTTAATTTACATTACTAAGTGTACACTTTTAAACTTTCGCGTTGCATTAAAATAACAGGACAACGCGTAGGTACTATGGGCAACAGCGTCGGTTCACCAGTTTGCAACAAAATTGGTGTGCGCGCGTATCGCCCCTGCACGAACTAAACGTATGTTGTGACGGCGCGGCGTACAAGCGATTTTTACCTTAGGAGTGGTTAAGCGACGCTGTTGCCCATGGTACCTACGTTACTAATGATAGGTATTTTCACACCTGCCTATTTTCCCGACGTTTTACAGTACCTACCGACACGTTTACATCGAACGTTACGTTGACATTAGTGTAGTAGGGAGTAGGAAGTTTTATGCTCTAAAAGTAGGTAAGGAAAGCGTTGAATTGAACCACGGGTTTTTTAGGGAGGCCTATTTGCAGTGGGCGTCGTCGTCGTGTAGTTTTTAGAGAAGAAGATCTTGATTTTGTAAACAAATTATTGCAATAATGATAGAAATATTAAAATCTAGATCATCTGTCTTTTATTTAAATTCTCAAAAAGCAATAGAAACCTATAATTGTTCATCAAAAGTTTGCATAAGTATTTATTTCTCATACCTAGTTATCACAGATATTTTAAATATTTTATGCTGGTTCTGGTTTCGTGTTGTTTCTCTCCGTTGTAGTGGTAACTATTGGATATGATATTACACTTCTTTTACGTAAGTACCTAGTATCGGAACGTGACGGGCTTGCGTATGTAACAGTGATATTCGATACTCGATATTGTTTTGAGCAAAAGCTATTTGTACGGAGGTAAATGGGAATGATATCGATGGCTGACGGGCAAAAGGGGATAACCGCCATTTGTCAATCCTTACAGGAGAGAGGTTAATAGTTTAAAAATGACGAAAAGAATTAATTAGAAATTGTTATTGCTTCCGAGTATATCGTGGTAGCTTTTAGCTGAATTAAAGTACAGGTGTATAAGTATTCGAAGCCATGACATAGGTGGCTGTTGACTGTTAGCTGGCTTGTTGGCTGGTTGAAGTTAATTTTCAATGTAAGTACCTACCTATTCATGAAATAAATCATTGATTGTTTCATAATCACGTCACGCAGAGAGAATCTAGGAAAATAATATTTCCCGTCGTTAAGGTATTTTTATGTCGGTACGTGCAGAGAAATTTCATTTGAGTTTGAAGTAGGTATTTCGTTAATAAAACATGAGTTTAACGCATAAAATATACTACTTAGTTTATAGGTAGGTACTAGATCCACTAACTTGAGCTACTTTAATTAAAATAACAGTGTTAAGTTCTTTTTATCGTCTATCTAAAATCTAAATTCGAAATATAATGAAAAACATCAAAACAATTTAAAATAATTGATTTCTGGTTGAATACAAATAAGAAGAAGAATAAATAATCGGTTTTGCATTGGCAGTTGAATATTTCTTCAGTGTTTTAAAATTTCCTGTGTTTTTCGAGAACTACCGATACGTACCTACGTTGGTGGAGTCGATCCAAACGGGCTAAAGTTAGAGATCACAGCTGTAAGTTTGTCGTGAACATCCTTTAGAACTGAAAGCACCAGTGTGTTTTGTACAAGCGGGATACCTGTGGCCAATAAGGAACAGCTGTAACAAACGACGTGACTAAATTAAGGAGATCTTCTTCTTATTGGATGAGGATTAGTGGCCACTTCTGGTGTTAGAGATTATCAAGCCGCTTGTAAGGCCTCTAACTTGGCTTAAGGTGGTACGTCAAGCTCAGTTGCGCCACCAATGGAAATAAATCAATTACGTTTTATCAAAGGCTTAGATTAAAATGTTTGATAATTTTGTGTAAATAGAAGAGTAAAGTGCAATATTTAAATATTTTTTTTATAACTTATTGCTTATATTTGAGGCCATGAAAAATATTTAAATATTGCACTTTACTCTTCTATTTACACAAAATTATCAAAAATTTTAATCTAAGCCTTTGATAAAACGTAATTGATTTATTTCCATTGGTGGCGCTACTGAGCTTGACGTACCACCTTAACGACTTTTATTAGATAACAACAGCCGGGAACGACGGTTTTACGTGCCCTCCGAAGCACGGAAGCGCTCAGTTGTAATGCCACTTAACGGTCACCCATCCGACAACTGGCCGAACCGAGCGTTGCTTAACAAACGTGATCGAGTACGATCAGTCTGTCAAGGTGCATTAGAGTTAGGGTTGCCAACTTTTTTTGCATCAAATATAGTAGTTTCAAGATTTTTAGTGTAAAAATATAGTAGATAGCGAAAAAGTCCAAAAAATATAGTAGGTTGCCGTTTTGTATGGAGGGTTTAAAAAAATTGCATTTTTCATACTTAAGTACTAAAATTTTCATAATTTATTCAACAACCATAAAGACAAGTGTTTAATCACAAAATTATTATGCTATTACTTATGTGCATATTTGTTTAATTTTTTCACTAGTAAAAATATAGTAGTTTTGCCTACTATATATTTTTTCAAAAAATATAGTAGGCGAGCCCTCAATATAGTAGGATACTATATTATATAGTAGGGTTGGCAACCCTAATTAGAGTATATATTCTGTGGTCAAGGTCCGCCACGAGCGCTTCAATTAAGGAAATAATATAAAAAAAAATTCGGATCAATTCAATTTTTTTTTGTCCCAAACTAATTACCTAGAGCTTATAACGTATAGAATACATAAATAAGTATAATACACGACTATGACTCGGGAACAAATGCTTGTGCCCATCACATTAACATCTGCCCCTGCCAGTTTCGAACCCAGGACCTTTGGCGCAGAAGGTATGATCGCTACCGTTGCACCACCCCCGGTTTCTGAGGTACCATCAAACCCCCTTACTTCGCCTGCTTTTAACAGTTTTTTTTTAATTTTCGCCAATTTATTGTTTATATTTGAATCGAAACGGTTGCATGTTATCAAATCAATGACGATCTTCCTATCCATGGTTACAACGGCTATATGTACAGTAAGAAAATTGAAAGAAATTGACGGTTGAAAATCCCTCTTGTGTTGTTAAACTGTTACCTAACATTGCCTGACTAATTTAGTCAAAGATATGTGATGGTTAATAAAATGATATATTGTATTTAGTAAGCTGACTATATGTTACAATCTACTATATAAGTATAAACACCTTACCTTTTCAAATATGAACACAATAGACGACTTTTTGGGGACACTGTCGAAAATCATGAGCAAAAACGCCCACTTTTTGCAATTTCTTCAAATTGACAGCTAGTTTCCATAGACAGTAGAATGTAGTTTAGGCACAATAAACTAGAGATTATTACCGAATTCAAAATAGTGGCTTTGCTATTTGATTTCACGAGATAATGGATTTTTATGTTTTTAGGCGAAGTTTAGTTTAGAAGGCGAAGTTATAGGGTTCTACGGTACTCTACTCTATCGGAGTCGGAGCCTTAATTTAATCAGAGGGATCCACATCATCTGGTATAAAGTAATACAATTAACGTTAAACCAGATAATGTAGACTCTCTTATTAAGTTAAACGTCCGATAAACCATCGATACCTAAGTACCTCAGAAACCGGGCAAGTGGAGTTCATGACAGAAATGTAGATAATATAAGAAAAATAAATGTATTATTTTCAGAATGTTCACCCTTCCCTTGCATCACGTTCACACAAGGCTACCTATCGCGTAGCACCTGTATGCACGCGCAATCGGTGTGTAGCATCGTCCACCCGAATGTAGCGCGCTACGTAATTTTCGTAGTGCGAGCTAGTGAATACTTGCTCAGTGGTGCGCGCTGTGCTACGACCGCGCGGTGTCCAATGTCGCTATCTCTTTATGTGATGGTACCTGTTACTTATTTATTTTGTGCCATACACAAAGAGTTTTTTCAGTTCAATTATTCCTCACTTGACAAATATTTAATGCGGGCTCCAGACTCCTGCGTGATTCACGGCGTGAATTCACGCCGTAATTTTGCCGCGAAGTTGGCGTTACACTCGCTATCGACTCACAGTTTAGTTCGCGCGTTCGTCGCGTTCGTCGCGCGGACGCCGAATTATGCACTGCTATCTTTGAATTTAGCATCCCATAAAATGGGTTCGGCATGATAACACTCGATCAACACAAGTTCCCGCTCGTTCGTCCAAGTGACGGTCATTTGGACGCACCGTACTCCGCAAATAAATAAAAAAACCTCAAGGCACGGTACTGTTTTCACGCGCGAGTGTGGATGCGCTTGCGTTCACGGGAGGTTCGCGCACCGCGAACCCTTTGAAACATCCACATTCGCGCTTCACGCTTTAAATTTTTTTTTTATTATTTAAAAACAATTTTTATTTGCATACTGTCATTTGTATTTTACTATAATGTGGTTTATCTCCACTGGTCGGTTCAACGTTAAACTCTGGAAAGTCCAAACTTTAGCGCGAGGTGTAAAATCCGATGTTTTTGCGGTAAAAGGCCAGCGCCACAAAGTTGCTGGGGAAATAAGAAATATCGGTGTCTAAGTGATATTAGAAATGCAAAAGTTTGTCCAGCTTTATAGATGACCGGAAAATTTTACAGTCACAAAAATACGGAAGAGATATGGGTTTAAATATTGGTTCCTATCATTCCCATTTTCTTGCCGAAATCTTCGTTTGGTAGGTTTATTTCAATACGCAAAATTTAATTAGTTACAGTGACTGTTTAGCATAGAAGAAGAAATAATAATGCTTTTTCCTTAGCTGAAGAAATCAATTTGTGTTTTTCATTGTTTCATTATTTTTTGTATTGTTTTGTGTTTCAAGTGTCTACTACGCAACTGGAAAATAGAAGTATTTAAGTATTTATTTAGAAACTCAACAGCTTTTTTTACAATCGTATCTTATATAGCTTATAATATTATTACTTAACTCTTAAGCCAATTACAGAGTTTCACAACAACAATAATAATAATACTTTTTCTTTTTCTTAAAAATCAAGAAACTTATTCTGTAGGTTATAAAAATTAATGAGTGTTATATAATTGTTATTCTAAAGTTAATCTCTAAAGTATGTGTAAGTAGTACATTTATTTTAGTAAGAAGTTTTTTTTTTTATAATTATATATTTTAATAAGTGCCCTACGTGAAAGAATGTGCGGTTGGCTGTTAGTCGTTTAAATTACTTTTATGTAATTCCTTTTTTAGTGCGCTTTTACTAAGATTAAAAAGGTCAATACATCTATATTTTTTGTTGTATAAAGCAGGTAGGCGATTCAATACAGCATTTTTAGTGTATTTGGTTCGATACCAAGGTACGACGAAGAGGGGGGTATGTCTAGTACGAGTTTTGGGTGTACGGAAACCAACGGTATCTAAAGTACGGGTGGATTCGGTAAAGAATAACTAGAAGACTAGATAGAGTTTCGAAAACAATTGAATAACTATACGAACTTTGTTGCTTTTATTTCAAACGTGTTGTTTGGTTGTGAGTTAGCTCGCTGACGTCACACCTTCGTCAACACGAAGGCGGCACGTCAGCGGCATACACGCGGAGCGGCAGACACGCGCAGTCCGGAATCATTCATCACCGAATCCAGGGAAATTGTACGGAAACACGTTGCGTCCTTTGTTCCACGTGTGGGACTTGTAAAAAACAGAAGGTCCGTTGCAAAATATCGAAAACACTTAAGATTTTTTTTTAAAGTAATAGGCAAAAACAAACCAATTTAGGGTGCGTAGTGCGAGTTTTGCACCAAGCACCCACTACCTTTTTATCTTCTGTTTGTCACATCTTCGTGAACACAAAGGTAGGACGTATATTATCACATGTTATAGTGCAATCTGATTAGTGTATTGAGTGGTAGGTATGTGTTACCACACAAAATATATCAAAATTAGTGCTTAGTTAGGGGGCCAGTTAAACTGTGTGTCAGGTAAGGTACATAAATGCTTGCTTATCAGGCGAGAAGAGAGCAAAATGAATGCGTATAAATTATGATTTAAAAGTTTTTTTTCCAATGTTTTTAAACCGACCTTCTGTTTCGACCTATTTTATATTCAAACGCTGACTCCGCGATGTCGGTGGCAGATTTTAGAACTTGACATTTAAATGCTCTTGCAAAATAAAAGTAAGCGCTTGGGTTTTCACTGTTTCATTCAGTGAATTGATATTTTATTCATGACCAGTTTCGCGCCATATCGAAACCTGACGTGAAATACGGATTACGCAAAACGCTGTCGCGCGATTTTCTTCATGATAATAGATAAATATGATTTGGATTATTTGACTTCTAATTATTTTTTCACTCCTCTTGCTCAAAAAGTCCGTCATTGTAAGGTACAAGAGTCAGGATAAAATAGCATAAATACCCCTAGGGGATAAAGTTTTTTCTTTTTTAATGTTTGTCTATTACCAATGAACCTACTAAAACGAAAAAGTATTTATTCATAATTACGAATAAAAACTCGCTCGATTTTTGAAAATGGAACTAAAAGCAGCTATCTCTTCGGTGAAATCATAGACTTATTTATACTCTGTGACTTTTAGTTTAAAATGCGTGCATTGTGTTTCTTAGCTGCTACAGTAGAAATTAAAAGAGGCACTGGCGCGACATCTTTGGAATTTTTCTCTAATTCCAAACTGATTGAATTGTGTGACTGTAAGTAAGTAATAGGATAGAAATAATTTTAATCTTTTGCCGTCAAGCACAAATCATTTATTTAAATACTGTATGAAAAGTTTATGAAGTGGAGGATAGAAAAACGAGTGGATTCGTTTACGGAAGTATAAACTATAGGTATTTAATATTGGATTTTATTTTTTCGCAATCGTAGTGAAAAGTAGAGTGTAACACACGACGCTAAAACCCATTGTAACTCGGTTTCTATTTATTCCCTCGCTAAAGCTCGGGAATAAAACTACCTCGTATGCAATGGGTCATTTTAGCGTCTTGTATAACAATCTACTATTTTCTTTTTCTAATTAGTTACCTACACAACTCAATGAATTTCTATCTGGTCAAATAATTTATATCTTATTTATTTCTATCTGGTCTAATAATTTATAATATCTTATTTATTTCTATCTGGGGGGTAATTATGTAACTTTGTTGCAATCAACTCTGACAGAAATCGCAGTTACATTGCTGCTTTAGTTAAGAACCAATGTGACAAGTATCTTTTATAAAGCAGCAATGCAACTGCGCTTTCAATCGAGAATTGTTAGCAACAGCTTTACGTAATCAAGGTACTGGTCTAATCCTTACTAATATTATAAATGCGAAAGTCCGTTTGTTTGTTTGTTTGTTACGCCTTCACGTCTTAACTACTGAACCGATCATCATGAAATTTTGCACTCACGTTGTCAGGGGTGTAGAAAAGGACATACCTTTCACCCCGAAAAAAGGAACTATTTCCGAGGGATAGACAAAACACTATCCACGCGGACGAAGTCGCGGGCGGCCGCTAGTAAATTATAGCTCCAAGGGACCGGGAGAGAAACAGCTTGAATCAAGCATCCTTGCTATACGTAAGTAAATGAAGATTAGGTAGAGATAGACTGATACAAACGCCTCTGTGGTCTAGGGGTTCGATTCCCAGGAAGGGTACAATTGTACTCGGTTTTGTTGATGGTAGGGCTTATTTCAAGTTCGCCTGGCTAGCCTACCACCATATTTCCTAAGTCTGACGCCATAGCAACCGGCAGTTAAAGGTAAGATAGCCCTCAGATGAGGATGCCGGGTGTAGTGCGCTTCCACCTTATCGTCACCGTCATCCAGATAAATATACAAGAGAAGCACTAACCGCGCCAAGTTGAGGACACTTCGGATATGTCAGCTGACATATGTGAAGATTATGTCAAGCCAGTCCTCAGTGGGAGGCCAACAGAGAAACAGCTCTTCGAAATGGTCAAAATGCGTAGTGAAAGAGTGCGCATCGGGGTCAAAAAACTTATTTAGAATTACTTTTTACGCGATAATTTATTGTTTTTGTATTACTATTAACAGGAAGGAGGGACGAATGTGACCTCCCCTGTCCAACTCCTCCCCAGCGGAAGTTCATAGTTTCTGAGATAATCACGATTGAAGTTGTTAGTTAAAATTTCAAATGCATATATCTCTATAACTATGTAGGTACATCCGCGGAGTGGAAGCGCCACTGGAGGGTAGTTTCTCCCCTCCTCCCCTCATTTTACCCCTCTAAATCTGAAATCGGCCCTCAAACAAAAAAGTTAGCCGCCATCTTGGATTTTTTAATATTATCAACATTGCGTTGTTATTTTCGTGTCAAAATAGTAACCAAAAACCGAGTTTCATTGAAATCGGCCCCCAAACAAAAAAGTTAGCCGCTATCTTGGATTTTTTTAATATTTTCAACATTGCTTTGTTATTTTCGTGTTAAAATAGTACCAAAAACCGAATTTTATCTTAATCGGCCCTCAAACAAAAAAGTTGGCCGCCATCTTGAAATTTTTATATTTTCAACACAGCCTTACTGTTTTCATCTCAAAATAGTACTAAGAACTGAGTTTCATCGAAATCGGACCACAAACAAAAAGTTGGCCATCATATAGCTTTTGTTATAAAATACTTTCACTCTATAGCGGCCTTACCAAATTTTTCTTGTTTTCATTGATTATTTTGGGGTAAAATTTCACATAGGAGGCAACACAAATTTTCTAAAAAAGAAATTGCATGTTGATATCGCGGTCTCTGTCTAATTTTGTTGTGGTCTTTGTCTAATTTTGGCGACGGTATAGTTTTTGGGACGTGTGTGAGTGAGTCAGATATATGTTTACTTAAAAATGTTTAGTGGTTTCAAAGCTCCGTCCTACACTGTTAAAAAGTTACACGCTTTTTGTGGCGCGTGGTAGTGAGGTTTGCTTCTCTTTGTGGGATATTCCCACTATTTATTCATTTTATAAATATATAAAATATTATTATTTATTTTATAAAATACATACATTTATAATTACACAAAGTAAATATATATTACATATTTATAATATAATATTTATAATATTTAAAATAAGTATTTATTACATACACATGAATAAACTAGTAGTAATCATATTTACATATAAAATCATTTTAATTATAAGCCGTAATCTCGTACGTCATTTATTTAATGTCGTGCCAAGTTGTCGTGCGAGTGTAATGGACACCCGGTATCGAGACCGGATCCACCGTTCATTCCTTTTGTTTTCGCAGGCGGCGCTTGCGCCGGCTGTCGAGCGCGTCACCAGTCTTGACCTTATTCGGACGGCGAATGCATGCCACTTTGCGCTCCCGGTAAACCGGCGAAAATAGTGTATTTCGTATGCTTTGATGTTATTACATCCTAAATCTGGTACTTGCTTATTGTGTACGCCAGCCTGCAATAAATCTGTGAGTCAACGTGTGGTGTTTGGATTATCTCGCCACCTATCCTTTGAAGAACAGTAAGTCGACGGTGAGAACACCATCATACCCACAGTGGTGACCTTTATTGAACACATTTAACCAGCGCTGGCGGAGAAAAAGTACGTAGAATTCAATTTCTAACTGCGTAATTTACAAGATGCCTAACGGCAACAGCAATGACGCGGCAAACGACACAGAGCGCGTGCCCACTGCACGCACGTCATCCGGCATGTCATCCGGCACGTCATTCGACATTTTTAAAGTGGGAGTTCGGATGCCTCCTTTTTGGCCTGAGGAGCCTGAAATATGGTTTTCGCAAATCGAGGGACAGTTCCAGATTGCAGGAATTACCAACGACCTGACGAAATTCCACTACGTCATCGGACAGTTAGACCGTCAGTTCCTGTGCGAGGTCAAGGATCTTATTGCGAAACCACCAACTAGTGACCGTTACGAGAAGCTTAAGACCGAGCTCATAAAGCGTCTGAGTGCGTCCAAAGAAAAAAAGGTGCAGCAGCTACTTATGCACGAAGAGCTGGGTGACCGCAAGCCATCCCAGTTTCTTCGGCACTTGCAGAGTCTCGCCGGCCACCAGATTACGGACGATTTCCTTCGCACCATTTGGACGAGCCGCCTCCCTGGGAATATACAGACCGTACTGGCTGCTCAACCAACTGCGGAGCTGGAAACTCTCGCCGATCTTGCCGACCGCATTCATGACATCGTACCCTCCGCACCTCAAGTTTCATCAGTTGGCAACGACTACGGCTCGAAGATGGACGCCATGGCTAGAGAAATCGCCGAACTGCGTCAGCAACTGAAGAACTGCAAACTCGGCAGCCCGGACAGCAGAAGATCTCGACCCCGGAGCCGTCAACGAGGCGAACGTCGCAGATCCTCCAGCAGATCCCTATCTTCGTACCGTAAGCACCCTACCTGCTGGTACCATTCGAAGCACGGGGACAAGGCTCATTACTGCATCAAGCCTTGTGACTACGAGAAGTCGGGAAACGCGAGGGGCAGTCGGTGATGGCGACAGCTGATAGCCCATCCTCTGGTCGCCTGTTCGTCACTGACAGACGGACGAAGATGCAATTCCTGATCGACACAGGTAGCGATCTATGTGTCTTCCCCCGAACTCTGCTACGTGAACGTCGTGCTCCAACTTCATATAAGCTCTGCGCTGCCAACGGGACGACCATCGACACTTATGGTTATCACCATCTTAACTTAGATTTTAGTTTACGTAGGAATTACTCTTGGCGCTTTGTTGTTGCGAATGTTACCAAGCCAATTATAGGAGTAGATTTTCTATCTTTTTATAATTTAATGGTAGATTGTCGAAATCAAAAGCTTGTAGATAATACCACTAGCCTTTCTGCTTCTGCTTCTTTTGCTCCTGTTAATTGTAATATTAATTCTGTAAAGGTATTGACTGGTGAATCTCGCTTTCATAGCTTGCTTTCGCGGGAATTCCCTGAAATAACGCGACCACCTGGCACTCACCGCATAATACCTCACAGTACACAACATCACATTCGTACAACACCTGGTCCACCTGTCTCTAGCGCGCCGCGACGTCTGGCACCTGATAAGCTGAAGGTGGCTAGGCAAGAGTTTGAGGCCATGCTGGCTGATGGTACAGCCAGGCCTTCCGAGAGTCCCTGGTCCTCACCCCTGCACCTGGCCCCGAAAAAAGAAAATGGTTGGAGGCCCTGTGGGGATTACAGGCAGCTCAATTCTAGGACAATTCCTGACAGGTATCCGATTAGACACCTCCACGACTTTGCACATTCTATCGCGGGCTGTAAAATTTTTAGCACCATAGATCTCGTGAAGGCGTATAATCAGATACCTGTCCATCCGGAAGACATACCGAAGACTGCAATCACCACCCCGTTCGGTATGTACGAATTCCCCTATATGACGTTTGGTCTACGCAATGCTGGCCAAACGTTTCAACGTTTCGTGGACGAGATGACTCGCAGGCTGGATTTCGTTTATACCTTCTTGGACGATTTTTTAGTCTTTTCCCGTAGCGAGGCCGAGCACGAAGACCATCTACGTCAATTGTTCACCAGGCTTAAGGAGTACGGTATGGTAATAAATGTATCTAAATGCGTCTTTGGAGTTCCCGAGGTAACCTTTCTAGGTTATCAAATATCGGAGAGCGGTACCAGACCCTTGGATACCAAGGTACAAGCCATACGTGAATTTCCACCACCCAAAACAGTCAAGCAGTTAAGGGGATTTTTAGGAATGGCGAACTTTTATAGGCGATTTTTGCCCCAAGCCGCCCTCATCCAAGCTCCTCTTAACGCGCTTCTTACTGGCACTGTAAAAGGTTCAACCCCCATTGATCTCACTGGCGACGCTCTAAAGGCTTTCAATGACACCAAGGAAAGTCTAGCTAATGCTGTTATGCTCGCTCACCCTGACTGCCGAGCCAAGTTAGCGTTGGTGACAGATGCGTCGGACTTAGCCATTGGGGCGGTACTCCAACAATTACAAGATGGTAAGTGGCAACCTCTTGCTTTCTTCTCCCGTAAGCTTAGCTCATCTCAAGCCAAATACCTTCCCTACGACCGTGAACTTCTCGCCATCTACGAAGCTATCAAATATTTTCGTCACATGGTGGAGGCGAGACATTTCACGGTGTACACGGATCATAAGCCGCTCAGTTATGCTTTCAGCGAACGGAAACGTAACTGTTCGCCTCGCCAATATCGTCATTTGGATTACATCTCCCAATTTACGACCGATATAAAGCATATAGCCGGTAAGGACAACATTGTCGCCGATACTTTATCTCGAGTCGAGGCATTGGAGGCTCCAATTAATTTCAACGATTTGGCTCATTCCCAGTCATCCGATCCAGAACTGGCTGGTTATCTTAATAACTCTTCCTCTCTTCGCTTGCAACAATTGGTTTTACCTGAGAGTCGTACATCTCTGTACTGCGATGTCAGTACAACGACTCCCAGGCCTTTCGTTACCAAAGAATTTCGCAAGCAAGTATTTAACAGTTTGCACTCTCTAAGTCACCCGGGCCCCACCGCGACCGCTCAACTCGTGGCTCAGCGTTTCGTTTGGCCTGGAATAAGAAAAGACGTGAGAGAGTGGACTCGAGGATGCCTTCATTGCCAACGTGCAAAAGTAAGTAGGCATGTTTCTGCACCAATTGGCAGTTTTAACTTACCGCGCGCACGTTTCAAAAACTTGCATATCGATTTGGTGGGCCCTCTTCCCGTCTCAAACGGTTACCGGTACTGTTTAACGGCTGTAGATCGTTTTACCCGGTGGCCTGAAGTCGTTCCAATCACGGACATTACCGCCGAGACTGTGGCCAAAGCTCTTATGATGAGCTGGATTTCCAGATTTGGTTGCCCTTTGGATATTGTAACAGATCGTGGTCGTCAATTCGAGTCCGCACTGTTTAAATATCTGGCAAAAATAGCGGGTTTTCAGCACAGACGCACTACCGCATACCATCCTGCGTGTAACGGCCTTGTTGAGCGCTTCCACAGGCAGCTTAAAGCAGCTATTACTTGCCATGCAGATGCCAACTGGACCGAAAGTCTGCCCCTTGTCTTATTGGGAGTCCGCAGTTCTTTTAAAGAGGACTTACAGGCTTCCTCAGCGGAGCTCCTATATGGCGAGCCTCTACGGCTACCCAGAGAATTTTTCGACCCAAGCGAGACCGGTACTACTGACGTATCAGATTTTACCGCACGCTTGCGTTCTTTCGCGGAAAAACTACAGCCGAGGCCAGCTTCTCGACATTGTAAGGGTAAGGTGTTTATTTTTAAGGAATTAGCTACCGCAGATCACGTCTTCCTGCGTGAAGACGCCTCGCGGGCTCCTTTCCAACCAGCATACACCGGTCCACATAAGGTTTTGGAGCGTGGAGATAAAACTTTTAAAATTCTATTAAAAGGTAACAAAGTCACCGTCACTATTGACCGCTTGAAACCGGCTTTCATATTGGCTGACGACGTGGATAACCATCCGCCGCCAATTACCAAGTCGCCAGAGACGGTAACCAACACACCAACTCACGTTCCATCCACACCTACCAAAGTAATAAAGAAAACACGCTTTGGAAGACAAGTACGTTTTCCTGATTTTTATCGTCCCTAACCAGGCCTTTGGAGGGGAGTGATGTGGGGTATTCCCACTATTTATTCATTTTATAAATATATAAAATATTATTATTTATTTTATAAAATACATACATTTATAATTACACAAAGTAAATATATATTACATATTTATAATATAATATTTATAATATTTAAAATAAGTATTTATTACATACACATGAATAAACTAGTAGTAATCATATTTACATATAAAATCATTTTAATTATCGTATAAGCCGTAATCTCGTACGTCATTTATTTAATGTCGTGCCAAGTTGTCGTGCGAGTGTAATGGACACCCGGTATCGAGACCGGATCCACCGTTCATTCCTTTTGTTTTCGCAGGCGGCGCTTGCGCCGGCTGTCGAGCGCGTCACCAGTCTTGACCTTATTCGGACGGCGAATGCATGCCACTTTGCGCTCCCGGTAAACCGGCGAAAATAGTGTATTTCGTATGCTTTGATGTTATTACATCCTAAATCTGGTACTTGCTTATTGTGTACGCCAGCCTGCAATAAATCTGTGAGTCAACGTGTGGTGTTTGGATTATCTCGCCACCTATCCTTTGAAGAACAGTAAGTCGACGATGAGAACACCATCATACCCACATCTTGTATATTTATCTCGATGGTCACCGGCCTAGCATTATTCCGTTGTGCATAGTAAAATACCTATAAGTATCCTAGTTAGCTTCGATTGCATTTTCCCTGGCATAGGTAGGTATGTATGTAATTAGTTCTAAAGAGTCTTTACTATCCCCGTCAATTGGTAATGCGCCTGGCGGCCATGATTTTAACCTCAAAAACGAAAAACAATTGTAATTTTTTATATACCTAGCTAGACCCTATCTTATTGAAAATAATAATTCAATAATTAATATATTAGATTACCTATTAGAATTTTCTTGTTTCATGACACTTTTAGTTGCGGATCACGTCGACGCGGATGTTAATGTGACAAGGTTCCAGCGCATTACCAATTGACGGGGATAATACTCCTCTACACAGGACTATATAAGTACATTTCCGTGTTAAGAATCGATTTGAATGTAGTTTCCGAAGCTATCAAGTCAATAATGACTCTTTCTGTTCGCTTATATTGGCGTTCGAGCAAAGTTCGAGTGCGTTTTGATAGTGATGCACATCGAACTTTTATTAACCTTATCGCTCAGATATAAGTTCGTTATTCGTTACTCGTCGAGTTTTATCACGAAAAAAAATTGTTTTATAAAACAAAAAACCGACTTCAAAAGCCTACGCTACCTCTAAAAAGCAAGAAATAATATTCAAATCACTAGATACGCATTATCATTGTAAATAAAACACGTATATTGAAGTCGGGTGGGGCTTTTAGAATTAAAAAAAGCTGTCCTCCAGCCAGATTTGAATATTATTTCTTGCTTTTTAGAGGTAGCGTAGGCTTTTGAAGTCGGTTTTTTGTTTTTTAAAACAATTTTTTTTTCATTCTTTTTAGTGTAAGTACCTTCTGTATTAGATATGTTATCTAGGTAGACAAATCGGTATGACCAAACGTGAGATAATCGCGGACATACATGCATATGGGTCAAACTGATAACCTCCTTTTTTTGAAGTCAGTTACAAACCCTCTAAAATGTCAAAAATACTTTTCTGAAAACCGCATCAAAATCAATTCAGCCATACACGAGATAATCGCGGACAAACATTCATGAATACATAAGGATCAAGTGGGGTCAGAACCTCCTTTTTTGAAGTCGGTTAAAACACCAAAACGTTCTCCTAAATCTAATAAATACTTTTCTGAGAACCGCAATAAAATCGGTTCAGCCGAACGCGAGATCATCGCGGACAAATATACATACACTAGCTGCTAGCACTTGTTTACCTATGGTTTTTTTGTGGCACTTCGTCCGCGTGGTAATCGGTTACCGTTGTCAAAAGCAGCCTATGTTCCCAAACAAACTTACATCCCATTTCACCCCTTAAGAGATTAACTTTGTAAAACGCTGAATTACGTATACCATAAATTGTGAAGAAGAGCACTAATGTCAAGTTTCAAGTAAATCTCATACCTACGCTGAAACACATAATGCATTATTTCTATTATGAAGTCTGAAATCTAAAATCGCGAAAAAAACAGCTGTTTCATACATTTTGATATTTTCGTTATGAATTTTTGTATGAAAGTTATGAAACTGCTTTTTTTTTCGCGATTTCAATGTTTGTCCCATAGCAAAAGTTGTTCAGTTTGATGGTCCCTATCTACCATATTCGGGATTAGGGGTTATTTTGTAACAAGTTGTATGCACATGGAATACAATGTTATCCTGTTTAATGGTTCCCTAAGGATTTTCTCTAATATCCACGCGGACGAAGTCGCGGGCGGAAGCTAGTTTATTACAATAATCAGAATTGGGTCCAGAGATATTAATATCCCGTTCCCATTTCCTTCTCTACTCTTTTCAAAATAAATGACATTTTCGCAATCACCATCCCATAAAACCTCAAGAACGACATCCACATCGATTTTC
Organism: Agriphila tristella; assembly: GCA_928269145.1. NCBI lineage: Eukaryota > Metazoa > Arthropoda > Insecta > Lepidoptera > Crambidae > Agriphila > Agriphila tristella. Next base: position 17,775,779 of record OV743443.1, on the reverse strand, counting down.
ATTTTTAATTACCTCATTTACCCCTTAAGGAATAATTTTCAAAATAACAAAATGTGTGTTTGCCTATTTATTTTTAGACGTGCTCCAACGAATTCTTAAGTTGTAATGTCTATTTTATATTATTTTCCATACAAAATTTGACCCCATTTTCACCCCCTTAGGGGTTAAATCATGTCAACGTTGTTGAACTTCAAAATAAATGTTATTTTCGCAATCACCATCCCATAAAACCTCAAGAACGACATCCATATCGATTTTCATTTTTACTTACCCCATTTACACCCTAAGGGGTGAATTTTCAAAATCACAAAATATATGTTTGCCTATATTTATATTTAGACGTGCTTCTACGAAGTTTGTAGTTGTAATGTCTATTTTATATTAATTTTCCATACAAAATTTGAACCCCTTTTTGAACCCTTTAGGGGTTAAATCATGTCCACCGTGTGGGACTTCAAAATAAATGTCATTTTTGCAATCGTCATCCCAGAAAACCCCAATAACGACATCCATGTCTATTTTTAGGGGTTTTTACCCCTTTTCACCCCCATTTCATCCCCGTAGGGGTTGAAATACTAACAATAACAATATACGTTGCGTTAGATTCCCATCCATAAGCCTAAATTATATATTTAGCAATTTTTACTTCGAAAATAAAGGATTTTCTTCAATTCACAACTTCATCCCCCTTTTGACCCCTTCGGGGGTAGAATTTTGAAAAACGCCGAGACCCGTATTTATTAATTTTCAATCGTCAGCCTAAACACAAAATTTGATGATCCTAGCTTCAAAACTGAGGGACTTTCATACAAACTTTCATCCCTTATTTCATCCCCTTAGGGATAGAATTTTCAGAAATTCTTCCTTAGTGGATGCCTACACTGTATAAGGTATCTGTGTGCAAAATTTCAAGTTTCTAGGTCCAGCGGTTTGGGCTGTGCGTTGATAGATCAGTCATTCAGTTTACGATTTTATATATTGGTCAAACTGAGAACCTCCTTTTTGAAGTCGGTTAAAATACCAAAACCTTCTCCTAAATGTAACAAATACTTTTCTGAAAGCCGCAACAAAGTCGGTTCAGTTCAACGCGAGATAATCGCGGACAAACATACATACATACCAGTCAAACTGAGAACCTCCTTTTTTGAAGTCGGTTAAAATACCAAAACCTTCTCCTAAATGTCCGAAATACTTTTCTGAAAACCGCATCAAAATCGGTTCGGCCAAACGCGAGATAATCGCGGACAAACATACATACATACAGGTCAAACTGAGAACCTCCTTTTTTTTTGAAGTCGGTTAAATATCCTCTCGGAAGCCGTATACTATTTTCATGAGAGTGATTTTTAAAGAATTTTCAAGTTTGAAGTTAGTTTACTTTATATATTATGGCTGAGTAAGCGAAATTTCAGTTTCAATCATTCTAAATACAATGGATGTTGCTATTACCGATAACAGACTGCTTCGAAAACACGTTTTCTTTTAACTATTTTTTGTGTTGTTGTTCTCAAAAGTAGTTTATTGTTTTTATGGTATTTTTTAATATAGGTAGGTATTTTTTAATTTGCCATTCAGATCAGTTTTACCGACGGAAGGGAGGAGTTATCCAATGGGTCAAGAAGCTTATACCTCCCTCCAATGGAGATTGCACGGCCATATGTCATAGTGAAGATTGAAAAAAGCTCCTTTAGTGAAGTGACGGCTTATTGCAACCTCTTTCTTTAGTGTTACATTACGTGTTCGTTGTTCGTTCGTTCGTGAGAAACGAAAACGTATTGTAAAACGAAAAGAAAGAGATAGCAATACGCCGTGACGTCACTAAAGAGTCTTTTTCAATCTTCAGTATGATACTAGGCGTGCAATCTCCATTGTGGATTGAAGCTTCTTGCAATGGGTTATCCAATGGGTTAAAGGAGGATTTATCCAATCTCCATTGTGGATTTAAGCTTCTTGCAATGGGTTATCCAATGGGTTAAAGGAGGATTTTATCCAAATTTATCTATTAAGTATTGTATTGTTCTCATACTATCACCACAGAATATATAATAGTAGGTACTATTAAATTATTTTTCAGTAATAATCAGATGAGTTTCCTCTGTGATCAGATGACTCAGTTTTCATGCTAAGCAAGAAGCTTATACCTCTAAGGGTAGGTACGGATAGACGTCAGCTTGGTCAGCTATTACTTAAAAAACGTATCGTATGATATTTAATACACTTAACCCTTTCAGAGCACGTTTTAAGTTATTGATCACGTAGTTATCGGGATGCGGTGCGTCTGACCGTCGTCAGGGACCCGCATAAATAACTGAAAATTTTAGATTTATAACCTATAGAATAGATACTTTTTTTAATATTGATTTGTGAACAAGCAAGCGATTTGTGTTTTGGGGTAAGCTCAGGTATGTGTGAATGAACCTGCCATAATTTTGGTAAAATAGACGGACTATGTAACAACCAAACTGTACTCTATTTTATGCAGGGATTGAAATACTGTTAAAAAAATAACGTTAAAAATACCGTTAAAACATTTTATCGGTAAATTTACCGGAAAATAAAGTTAAAAATATTTTACCGGTAAAATTTGCGTTAAATATAGCGTTAAACATTACCGGTAAAATTTTAGCTAAAAAATGACGTTATTAATTGGAATAACGTTAATTTTAAAGTTTAACGGTAAAAAAAGTAAGAAATAACGGTAAAATTAACGTTATTTACTGAAATAACGTTAATTTCAATGTAACGTTATCTAAATTAACGTTATTTATTGACGTAACGTTAATTTTAAAATTAACGGTAATAAAAAAATAAGAAATAACGTTACATTTAAAAATAACGTTATCATTCCCTGATTTTATGTGAATTCAATTTCAATTTTAATTTCAATTTCAAAATCAATTTCAAGCAGCAGTAAACTATAAAATTACGTGCCGTAAGCTTGACAATTCCATATACATCGAAGTCTGTAATTTACATAAGTTTGCGACATGTAATTTAATCATCTATTGCTCATATTTAAGCTTTAAAAGTAAGCGTAGCGTTCAAACGAATAGAAAGTTGGCCATTTGAGTAGGGGGCTGGTGTTCATAACAAAGTAGTGTTACTCTTGGAAGCACTAGTTCTAAACAAACAGAACAACTATTCCTAAGGTCGGCTGTAGGAAAGGACATCATCCATTTCGGTCCAAATTTGAAAGTGCCGGCCAAAAAGCAAAAGTGCTTTATTCTGATAGATTTTGTCCACCTAAGCAGTTTCTTATTATGGCACCGAAGCTGTAGCACCGCTATACTCGATTTTAAATAAGTTCAAAAAACCTGTTTTTTCATACATTTTGGCACAAATGTAAAAAAGTTGTCCAAAAAGCAAATTCTGATAGATTATGTCCGCCTAAGCATTTCTTATTATGGCACCGAAGCTGTAGCGCCGATGCACTTGATTTTAACTGAGTTCAAGTCTGTCTTTTCATACATTTTGACACAAATGTGAAGCGGTGCTACAGCTTCGGTGCCATAATAAAAAATGCTTAGAGATAGACAAAATCTATCAGAATAAAGCACTTTTGTCTTTTGGCCGGCACTTTCATATTTGGACCAAAAATGTATGAAACGTGGATGATATCCTTTACCATACATTACATTACTAATTATCTAATACTCTAATGGTAGACAAACACGCATAAGTAATATAAGTACTAAAGTTTAATGGCATTAGATATTTTCCTCATACAGTCACTGTCTACAGAAAATCTTATAAGCCTAGACTTCTTACGCACCCTTGAAAGTATAAATATTTTGTCCTCCTCACATTCTTGTAGTGTTACTTTATTTCCTGAACATTCACAAAGCAACGCCGATATATGGCTAACAAGCGTACAGTCCTATCCATTCTGCTTAGCCACGTATTTGCTTTATGGATCACGTCGGTGGCCGACCCGTGTCCGACCGCTGTCGGCTGAGCAAACACGGCACCGGCTGGTGTCCCGGCCGCGGCTATTGATGTCCGTATTGACAGGAGCTGGTTAGCGGCCATTTTTGTTCGGAATAAACGGACGGTCAGGTCAGCCCTTTACGTATTTACAAACGTAGGTAGAGCATCGATACATTATGTACTTAGCGAGCAATGAATGCAATTAAGGTGAGGGCGCTCCTTGAGGGTTAAAGGTGCCCGAGTCTAGATCGTAAACTTCGATCAAGAATATCTTCTTCAAGAATAGCTTTACGAACTAAAACAGTATGCAAAAATGGCACTTCAAATAGCGTCCCACTTACAAACTTGGCGCTACATAAACACCTCTTATTTTGTACAAACTCACATTTTATCACTTATTTGGTTTAGTCGACAAATGCCAACTTAGTTTAAAACGCCAGATTCTACAAATGTCCAATTCTACAAATGCCCACTTCTACAAATGCCAAATTCTACAAATGCCAACTTCTACAAATGGCAACATTTAGTTGTAATATTTTCAATCACTTTTGATATATATTTTTGGGTTTCCATATTTTTTATATCATCATCATCATATCAGCCGCACGACACCCCTGCTGGGTATAGGCCTCCCCCAAGGATTTCCACGACGATCGGTCCTGCGCTTCCCACATCCAGTGGCTTCCGGCAACCTTCACCAGTTCGTCGGTCCACCTTGTCGGGGGCCTACGCACGGAGCGCCGTCTGGTCAACCGATCATCATGAAATTTTGCATACACGTTGTCAGGACTACAGAGAAGGACATAGGGTACCTTTCATCCCGAAAAAATTTTGCATTCCCGATTGATAGTAAAAAAAACTCTCCACGCAGACGAAGTTGCGGGCGGCCACAGTAGTACACTATAAAAACGCAAAAATATATATAAAAAAGTGATTGAAAATATTACAACTAAATGTTAGCATTTGTAGAAATTGGTATTTATAGATGTGGGCATTTGTAGAAGTTGGCATTTGTAGAATTGGACATTTGTAGAATCTGGCGTTTTTAACTAAGTTGGCATTTGTCGACTAAACCCTTATTTTGTACAAAATAAGCTTATTTTGTACAAAAACACATCTTTTATCACTTATTTTGTGCAAAATAAGCGCCCAGTTTGTAATTGGGACTCTATTTGAGGTGCCATTTTTGAGACTCTGACCGGACAACTTGATCGAAGATCGTAAATTATAAATTGCTTAACATCTCTTTCCCCTTGTCTCTTTGTTACCGTTTAGTTAGTCAAATCAATATTATGAGAACATCAAATATAAGAAGCAGGTAAGTACCCCCACCATTCACTGACTGGTATTCCCTCGGTTTGAAAAGCTTGCGAAAGGATTTAAAACCGCTTTTATTTCCCACCTTTGCGCAGTTTAAGCTTCGTTTCAGTTACAGTAAGCCTAGCTGAACGGCACCCACGTGCGCAAACACTAGACTAGGCGTGCTAGCTGATAGACTCGTTCAGTTAACTGCTGCACAAACATTTGTGCACCAGCTGCCTATTAAGGCCTGGGCACATCGGTTGCGTAGACACGCGCGTAGTCACGCGCGCTATACACGCGCGTAGTGACGCAGGTAACCCTCTGACACACCGGCTTACGCATACGTCTACGCTTACGCATACGTGCTGGGCACGCAACGCAACCTGTCTCTTGCGTACCCAGCCGCCGCGGCAGCCATTTTTGCGACTCTAGTGCGCGATGTCAAACGAAGATTGAGTAAATGGAATTTTTTTTTCGCACTAATTCAATTAGTTTTTCTTTAATATCGTTATTCATTATTTAAAAACAAAATAAAACATCACTTACTACCGGTAGCACCGGTACTATTTGTAAACAAATACAACTAAATGCGTAGTCACGCGCGTAGCCACACGCGTAGTGACGCGCGGCAAAGATACGTGCGTGTTCGAATTTGTTCGGTGTGACGTCCATTAGGGAATGCCATTGAGTACAACGTCGTTATTGCACGTATCAATGCGCTCTGCTCTGCGTAGGTAAGGTACGCAGCCTGTTTGTCTCATGGGAGCTGCAATGCGTAGGGTTACGCGTCCGTCTACTGTAAGAAGTCTACGTGCATGCGTACGTTACGCAAGGAAGCGGTGTGCCATGTCTCTTATCCGCACGGCCACCGGGGTGAGGGCTGGCACAACGTTATTTTTCTGTTTTGTTGATAGTTTTGTTTTAATTTTTCATTTTAATACCAACAATGGAAAACACTTGAAGTTGCTATTACAATACAATATGTTCTAGCGTGTTCTAGCATAGCTACTATATGAACTTTTGTGCACCAGCGACCAGCACGCGTAGCATGAGCAAACGGGACTCTTGTCTACGAAGACTTGTCGTCTCGACCCTCTAGATTGCTGAGCACAGTGGTGGGACTCGCTCTCAGAATTTTACAACCTTTTTATGTCTTTTAATACAAATATGAGTTTTAAAATATAATATTTTTATTTCAACATCAATAAACGTCGAAATTATCTGACATGATTCGAAATGATTTAGTTCAAACATGATACTTATTTTTTAATAAGTTCTAAGATAAAGAGACACTCACAAAAGCTTTCACTTCCGTAGACAAAGCTCTCTCGAGCTCGAGAAGAATAATGTTGCCACTAGTAAATATTTATAATTATTTCCATCATTTCTTTTAAAGGGCGTTCCTTTCTATACGTTTCACGACGCAAAACTCTTAAAACCGAGTTAAATATAGCCGTATGGATATAGTTCGTTTGCCTTCCTTTTATTGAGAGATTTTTGAAAAGATGACACAGACCAACGCACTTGTTAATTTAGTAATAAATATTGAAATCAATGTATGAAAATAATTTTAATTTACGTTTTTAAGGAAATAAATTAAAATTAAGTAAAATAAAAGTAAAAAAAATACTGAAGGGAAAAAAGTGTAATATTAGGAAACAATATTATTGAATAGGTAATAGGTAACAATAAATTATTTATTGTATTATTTTAATTTATAAAATTTATGAAAAAATTTAAGAATAAAAAATACTTATTCTTTATTTACTACTAGCATAGCCTTCTTTAATTGCAAGCCGTGAACATAAGTTTGGCAACGTCTGTTACTGTCAGTTCGTGGTCATGTCGTCGGCCAGTCTCCATACTAAATGTATGGGAATATTTCAATTTTAAGAGGTCGATATTTTTATTCCTAGTAATCGTGAGAGGTTTAAAATATGAAAATAATTTAGTTCTTTTATTGAAATGCTTTGTATATAAAACAATAAGAAAAATATCAATGTTAACCAGGAAAAAATGGCTGTCAAAGATATCATCTTTTTTGTTGATTTTCTTCAGCAGGGAGTTGATTAACACGCCCTCTAGCAATAAGTGATTATTATATCATTAGATAGGTCTTTTAAAGACAAATATTTGCTGTTAATATATTTTTATATCAATTGTTATTACTTTTGGAGTTAAAGGTTATTAAAGTATAAAAGTGGTTTATTGTCTATAGGAGTTGATCTACCACACCTATAGAAATGAATGATATATCATAAGAAAGGTTTTTGTATGACAAATATTTGCTGCAAACATACTTTCTATTAATTGATAGTATTTTCGGAGTTTTAGGTCATTAATGTTAAAAAAATTGGTCAAGTTTAGAGCGTTATAACTCTCAAAGTACTAATAGTTGACGTTTATAATAATATAATAAAGTGTTTCAAATTTAAATACCTTTCCAATGATGTAAGATTTATTGCTACAGGAGGCTTAGATCAAAATGCTCATCGTACTAAAGGACCCCCGAAAAGTTCAAATAATTTGACTCAAAAGGTTTGAGTCAAATTATTTGAACTTTTGTCAAATTATTTATTTATGTTCTAATAAATAAATAATAATAATAAATATAAAACTTCATTGAAATAATCTTACATCACAATTTACAACTATTTTAAACATAGATATTATAGGAAAAACAAATAACAAACAATTTTTAAAATAACTTTATACTATGTGCTTGACCACATGCGATGTTGCCGTTCTGCTCAACTTCAGGGCTTGGAAGATATAGAAGGCTATGCTACTAGTAAATATTTATTATATTTCTTTTTTTATAAATTTTATAATAAAAAAGAATTACTTAAATACAATTTTTCATTTTTTTTCTTTCCGGGAGCCATATGACGTATCGACTGTGATTTTTGGTTAAAATCGGGAATTTTGGCGTTGTCGATCTCAGAAACAAACATACATTAACAATTTTGACTTATTGAATAGTGCAGAATAGCTATTGGAATAGTTCGTAGCGGCCTCGCTTTTTGTAAATTTTGCTTAACTTTTTAATTAAACCCAAAATTGCAGAGAAAGATTTTCATAAAATGCGCGAGGGCACGTTTTTGAGCTCATGGATTGGACTACTGGTATAAACAAATGAAATAAAAAAAATTGAATGTTATTTCTTATATAGTAGAATAGTTCATAGCGGCCTCGGAATTTTGAAATATCATTGAAATAATATAGAAAAAAAATCTTATTCTAAACCAAAAAACTACGAAAATCGCTTTGAGTTAACTGTGAATTTCTCCTATCTACGAACATATTATTGAGCAAAATTTATACCCAAATAATTGTTACTTCATAAGGAATAAAGATTTAATAATTTTTAAGCATGAATTTGTTATTTGAATTCAATAATAATGAGAAATCTAACTGCAAAATTACTACAAAATGCGATGCACCGACCGTCAAATATTTCACTCTTTGTCAGTACCGCGCGAGCGCTCCTCAGTGTTGGACGTGTGTCGAATTTCTGCGTCAGAGGCACGTTCTGCCGACGAGTGCGGTTGTTTCATATTTCGCTCTTGTGTTAGGATTCGGAACGACCGAAGAACTTTTAATTAGAAAAACTTCGTTTTCCGTTTGGAATACGAATAATTTAAACTTTCCTATATTCTAAATCAAATAAAATGTTTTTCTGAGGAGCACCATAAAATTTTAATAACAAAAACACAAAAACATGATCAGGGAATTGAACGCGCCTCAGTACTAGTCTGTAGTATAGTGCGACTAATAAGATTTGATCATCTAAGCACAGTACAGGCACAGCCTAAAGATAGTTCATACAGTCGATCATCGGAGGCGTCTAGACAGAGCAATTGTGCGGGGTGGTGCGGTATAGGAGGGGGGTGGGAGGGCCCGAGAGGCCATACTTTGGCAATGTATGCATCTCGGGCCCTATCCCGACAGGGCTTACGCTTTCGATTGGGTTATATTTATATTGATTGAAAATTGTATTTGCATTTTTTTTAAGTTGGTGTCATGAAAAGTATTTTTATTTTTGGCACGATTTTGATGTTAGATTTGGAATTCAAAATGGCGGCCGCACATTGCTGTTTTTGTTTATACTGGTGTATTTTTGTTTGTGGGCCGATTTCGATGAAACTCGGTTTTTTTTACTATTTTGACAAGAAAATAACAATGAAATGTAAAAAAACTAAAAAATCCAAGATGGCGGCCATCTTTTTTGTTTGTAGGCCGAATTCGATTAAACTCGGTTTTTGGTTCTATTTCGACAAGAAAATAACAATGCTTTGTTAAGAAAATAAAAATCCAAGATGGCGGCCATGTTTTTTATTAGTGGGCCGATTTCGATGAAACTCGGTTTTTGGTACTATTTTGACAAAAAAACAACAATGCTATGTTAAAAAAAATAAAAAATCCAAGATGGCGGCCATCTTTTATGTTTGTAGGCTGATTTCGATGAAACCCGGTTTTTGGTTCTATTTTGACAAGAAAATAACAATGCCATGTTAAAAAAAATCCAAGATGGCGGCCAACTTTTTTGTTTGTGGGCCGATTTCGATGAACCTCGGTTTCGGGTACTATTTTTAAAAGAAAACCGGAACGCAATGTTGATAATGACAAAAATCCAAGATGGTCGCTAATTTGTTTATTTATCTTTTTGTTCAGCCACAGCAACAACAGCAACGCAATGTTGAAAATATTAATAAATCACAAATGGCGGCCAACTTTTTTGTTTGTGGGTCGTTTTTGACAAAATTCGGTTTTTGGTACTATTTTGACAAAAAACAACAATGCTATGTTAAAAAAAAAACAAGATGGCGGCCATCTTTTATGTTTGTAGGCAGATTTCGATGAAACCCGGTTTTTGGTTCTATTTTGACAAGAAAATAACAATGCCATGTTAAAAAAAATAAAAATTCAAGATGGCGGCCATCTTTTTTATTTCTGGGCCGATTTCGATGAAACTCGGTTTTTGGTACTATTTTGACAAGAAAACAGCAACGCAATGTTAAAAAAATAAAAATCCAAGATGGTGGCCAACTTTTTTATTTGTGGGCCGATTTCGATGAACCTCGGTTTCGGGTAATATTTTTATTAACAGAAAACAGGAACGCCATGTTGATAATGACAAAAATCCAAGATGGTCGCTAACTTCTTTATTTTCTTTTTGTTCAGCAACAATAGCAACGCAATGTTGAAAATATTAATAAATCACAAATGGCAGCCAACTTTTTGTTTGTGGGTCGATTTTGATGAAATTCTGTTATGGTACTATTTTGACAACAAAACAGCAACGCAATGTTGAAATATTAAAAAATCCAAGATGGCGGCCAACTTTTTTGTTTTTGGGCCGATTTCGATGAAACTCGGTTTTGGGTACTATTTCAAAAATAAAACAGCAACGCAATAATAAAAATATAAAAAATCCAAGATGGCGGCCAACTTTTTTGTTTTTGGGCCGATTTCGATGAAACTCGGTTTTGGGTACTATTTCAAAAATAAAACAGCAAAGCAATAATAAAAATTGAAAAAAATCCAAGATGGCGGCCAACTTTTTGTTTTTGGGCCGATTTCGATGAAATTCGGTTTTAGGTACTATTTCAAAAATAAAACAGCAACGCAATAATAAAAATTGAAAAAAAATCCAAGACGGCGGCCAACTTTTTTGTTTTTGGGCCGATTTCGATGAAACTCGGTTTTAGGTACTATTTCGAAAATAAAACTGCTGCGTTGCTACGCAATAATAAAAATTGAAAAAATCCAAGATTGCGGCCAACTTTTTTGTTTTTGGGCCGATTTCGATGAAACTTGATTTTTGGTACTATTTCGACAATAAAACACCAACGCAATAATAAAATATAAAAAAAATCCAAAATGGTGGCCAACTTTTTTGTTTTTGGGCCGATTTCGATGAAACTCTATTTTTGGTACTATTTCGACAATAAAAGAGCAACGCAATAATAAAAATATAAAAAATCCAAGATTGCGGCCAGCTTTTTTGTTTGTGGTCCGATTTAAATAAAACTCGGTTTTTGTTACTATTTTGATAAGAAATCAGCAACGCAATTATAATAAAAAATCCAAGATGGCAGCCAACTTTTTGTTTGTGGTCCGATTTAAATAAAACTCGGTTTTTGTTTCTATTTTGACAAGAAAACAGCAACGCAATATTAAAAATATTAAAATTCCAGGATGCGGCCAAATTCTTTAATTGTTTTACTTTTTTTTTTACAACCGAGTTACATCAAAATCAAACCAAAATCAAAGTCAAGTAAGTTCGCAGTCATCTTGACCTTTTGTCATTGTTTACATTGCGTTATTCTTGTCCTTTATGGGAGAAATTAAGTTTGGGTATTATTTAATCGGGTTAAAGTACAGTCAGCGTTAAATTGATATGAGCGTCTAGAGTAGCCAAAATGATCTGAAAACAAAAATTAACAGATCTCGTGCCTCTCACGACCTTCTGGTACATTGAAAATTAATTTAATGAATTTAACAAAATATTTATTTTTATTCCATTCTTATATATTTTAATATTTTATTGAATGGTGACTTATTTTATTGAATTTTTCTAAAAATTTTAAAACTTTTTCTGAAATAACCTAATAAAAAAAATAATCAAAATTAAATTCAGCATGCGAGACTCTCGCGCCGACTTCATCATCACTCGAATGTGCTATAACAACCCTCATTTTATTGCAATTGTAAACTATGCTTCCCTTTTTTTATTTATTTATCCTTACATATAATAAAGCAGTAAAAAAGTGTGTCTGTACATTACATATATTTCAAAAAAATAATATGTGGGACGATGGAGACATAGTAATAGAGTAAGAATTTAGAAAAAAAGTGTGTCTGTTTGTTTGTCTGTTTGAACACGCTAATCTCAGGGAATACTGAACGGATTCGAATAAAACTTTTTTTGTAATATAGCTGTTAAGCCTGGGTATAGTTAAGAGTATAATGATTTTGGAAATTGGAACACCTGATGCATTACCATACAAAACTATACAAAATACAAAAATTACACCTTAACAAAAGTTGTTCAGCCTGATGAGCATTTTTTGTTGAGATATAAAAATCTAAGATCTGGAACACCTGGATGACCTTATATGAATACGCCGGAGTAATAATGTCCACGCGTACGAAGTCGCAGGCATCAGCTAGTCAAAAATAAAACATTACATTAGTGTTACACGCACCAAAAATCACGTAATTTGTCCGGTGCGGATTGATTTGATGCTAGTACGTATGACAACATTATGTAGGTAAATACTATTATACTATTACTTAGGTAGGTAAGTACAAAGAGAATGTAAAAAAACTAGCGTTTTACGTAAAGATATTTTAGAACTGACAAAAAACATCGAGTTACTCACTTACTAGTCTTACTACAAGCGCAGACTACATAATACTATAGAAACAGGTAAAGACTATAACATTTATCTATAACAAGTGAGTCGTATAGAATCAAAGGCGGCAATGAAGGGTATTTGTCAAAAATGACTTATTGATGCAGCAGCATTGCAAATTTTAAACGTCATCGACTGTTAATATTGTTAATATTAAGGTTTTAACATTTTTCATTATTTTTTATCTTTAAATCAAATAGACAATGCAACTTATTGGCCCAATTTTTTTAAAGGTATGGTACAGGAATGAAACTTGTTTCCAAGTAAGTATAAATTTTATCATTAGGGTTAACTTTTACTATGGCACCAAAAAATCTTAGGTGCCACTAACGCCAGAAAAAAATCGTTCATATTTTTTTTGGCTTCAGTGCAGTTGTAACTTTTTTTCACCAGGATAGATATTTTGGTGCCTTAGTAAAAGTCAGCCCTAATGATAATATCGATATTTCGAAACAAGTTTCATTCCTGTTTCATACTTTTCAAGATCTGTCTATTGGGCAAAGCCAGATGACGAAGCTAAAAACTGACGACGGACGCATCATCTCAGCAAAGCCTGAAATCCTGAGGGAGATCGATAGTTTCTATGGGCAGTTATATTCCACGCAGATACCTGTTGAAAGCAAAGCTAAAGACCCCAGAGCCAAGCTTACACTACACTATACCCAAGATACTTCGGACGTCAGCATGCACGAGATTAGTATGGCTCTCAAACAGCTGAAAAACAACAAGGCGGCGGGTGACGACGGAATCACTATAGAACTTCTGAGAGCGTGGTAAGCCGATACTTAAAGTCCTCCAGAAGCTTTTAAATTTTCATCAAAATTAGCCCAAAAACAAAAAAGTTGGCCGCCATCTTGGATATTTAATATTTTTATTATTGCGTTGCTGTTTTATTGTCGAAATAGTTCCAAAAAACAAGTTTCATCGAAACCGGCCCAAAAACAAAAAAGTTGGCCGCCATCTTGGATATTTTATACTTTTATTATTGCGTTGCTGTTTTCTTGTCGAAATAGTACCAAAAATCGAGTTTCATCGAAATCGGCCCAAAAACAAAAAAGTTGGCCGCGATTTTGGATTTTTTTCAATTTTTATTATTGCGTTGCTGTTTTTTTGTCGAAATAGTACTAAAAACCGAGTTTCATCGAAATTAGCCCAAAAACAAAAAAGTTGGCCGCCATCTTGGATATTTTATATTTTTATTATTGCGTTGCTGTTTTCTTGTCGAAATAGTACTAAAAACCGAGTTCTATCAAAATCGGCCCAAAAACAAAAAAGTTGGCCACCATCTTGGTTTTTTTTCAATTTTTATTATTGCGTCGCTGATTTTTTTTCGAAATAGTACCCAAAACCGAGTTTTATCGAAATCGGCTCAAAAACAAAAAAGTTGGCCGCCATCTTGGATTTTTTCAATTTTTATTATTGCGTTGCTGTTTTATTTTCGAAATAGTACCCAAAACCGAGTTTCATCGAAATCGGCTCAAAAACAAAAAGTTGGCCGCCATCTTGGATTTTTTATATTTTTATTATTGCGTTGCTGTTTTACTGTCGAAATAGTTCCAAAAAACAATTTTCATCGAAACCGGCCCAAAAACAAAAAAGTTGGCCGCCATCTTGGATATTTTATATTGTTATTATTGCGTTGCTGTTTTCTTGTCGAAATAGTACTAAAAACCGAGTTTCATTGAAATCGGCCCAAAAACAAAAAAGTTGGCCGCCATCTTTAATTTTTTTCAATTTTTATTATTGCGTTGCTGTTTTATTTTCGAAATAGTACCCAAAACCGAGTTTCATCGAAATCGGCCCAAAAACAAAAAAGTTGGCCGGCATCTTGGAATTTTTATATTTTTGAATATATCGTTGCTGTTTCCTTGTCAAAATAAAAAGAAAAACTGAGTTTCATTGAAATCGGCCCACAAATAAAAAAGTTGACCGCCATCTTGGATTTTTGCTATTTTTAACTTTGCGTAGCTGTTTTCTTGTCAAAATAGTACCAAAAATCGAGTTTCATTGTAATCGGCCCACAAACAGAAAAGTTGGCCGCCATGTTGGATTTTTGTATTTTTATTAACATTGCGTTGCTGTTTTCTTGTTAAAGCAGTAACAAAAACCGAGTTTCATAGAAATTGGCTACCAAGCAAAAAAGTTGCCCGCTATCCTGGATTTTTTATATTTTTAACATTGTGTTGCTATTTTTTTGTCAAAATAACACCAAAAACCGAGTTTCACCGAAAACGGTCAAATCGGCCCATAAACAAAAAGACATAACCATACTCCATAGTAACATAAAATGTAAGTACTTTTTTAGAAACGACTACTGGCAACACTAGAAATCGTGGAATTTGCATTCCGGAATTCAGATAAATCAAGAAAATACTGTGATCCATGATTCCACAGCCTACACACCTTAGATAAGAGAAGTAAGTAGTTTGGTTGACACAAATTTTTATCAACGCCATCTATCGAGCCAACAGTTTTTTTTCATTACGAAAAGCCTATTGAGCCTTCAAGACAAGGTCCAAAATAAATTGAAAATTTTTGACACTTTGTATAACCTGATGTGCTGCTGACTATACATAGGCATGATTGTTAATTCAAAGTTTTACCCCTTCTTTTCCACTCATTATTAATTACACAATAATAATAATGTGGAGACAAAAGTACTTAATAATTAAGTTTATATGAATAAAGCTTATTTGATTACGGGAACGGAGCGCGGAGCAGACGGAGTTCGCGCGTCCACATATGCTCCGAGGTTCGCGGAGCGCGGAGCGCGGCCTAAGTGGGGACACACCCTGAGACAGTACAGGACAGGATTATTTTCCGCAAAATTTTAAACAGACGGCATCACAAATAACCATGCATATCAGCCATTTTTAATGCACCTGCTGCTGAGGAACAGGCCTTTGTTTTTTTTTTGTTGTGGATTGTGGATGTAATAATACATTGTTACATTTCTTATAACAGTGTCACAAAAACCTATTTAGGCCCTTAGGCTAAAAAGTTTGGCGACCCATGTCCTAACTAAGCTATAGTTTTAATCTAAAACGAAAAACTTCCTTTGCTAGATAAAGCACTAGGTAATAAAATATTTTTTTAATTTTAACAAATATATCATCTGTCCCATTTATGGTATCATCTTCCTATAATCTGTTTCTTCACATGCAAATCCATGGCAGTCTAAAAATGTGCGGCATGGGGATAACAAATTACTCCATAGAAATACTAACAAACATAAAACTTTGGGCAAAGTATCAAAATCGCTTTATTAGTCTCAACACAATATTGTGAACTCGTGAGTTGTCGTTAACGCTTCAGTATGTCTTACTAGTCTGTGAATATACGCAGAGTGCAGATTTGTCATATGGCTCTTATAAAATATAAACACGGACAACTTAAGATTTATTTTTATTGCGAAATTAAAAACTCAGAAAAAAAAATAAGTCGACAAATCTTTCTCGACCACTCGAAGGGTGGTAGACAAATTTCTCCCACTCAACTGTCAAATTAATGTCAGTTGAAGACAAAAGCTCGTGTTTGTCGACTTTTGACATTAGGCCACGACAAAGAACAATGCGAGTCTACGGTTGTAAAATGCGAGCATGAGTATCTCGATCTCAACCCGACAAAAGTGACATTTCGGTGTAGACAAGCCATTGTTCTTTGAGTCGAATCTTATCTCGATGTTGGTCATGCTACGCGTGCAGTAGCCTATTATCTGCAGCGGTATAAGGAAGGCAAAATGTACCTGTATTGATCTGGTGCGAGTCGTACTCTTTCTAGTATTTTTTTATTTTATTTTATTTATTAGGAAACTCACAGCTTTTTTGCTACAATCATCAGCCATTTTAATGTCCCCACTTCTGGGGTACAGGCCTTCCTAATGGGTGGATAAGGAGGATGGGCCATAACCCACCACGCGGGCCCAATGCGGATTGGTAGGTGTTAACGACTGCAAATGCAGCCGGGACCAAACGGCTTAACGTGCCTTCCGAAGCACGAAGGAGCTCGAGATAATAAAGATTTGGTCACCCATCCCATGACCGACCCTTGCGAACATCGCTTAACATCCGCAATCGCTGCCTGGGCCAGGCGCTAAACCACTGCGCCACCGAGCTCCTCCTCTTTATTACTGTATATTATTTATATTATTATTATGTATTTATTTAGTGTTGCACAAAAATAGCATTGTGAATGAATGAGATTCGTTCGTTTTATACATTGCATTTTATTTTCAATTTAAATTTTTGCCTTGGTGGTGCCCGATTTTAATAATTGATTACTTATAAAAAAGTAAAATGTTGTTAATAGGTACCGATTTGTTTGAAGTCTTTGATTTAGCTTTTGGCAAAAGTTGTGCTTAGAACCGGTCTAAGTAAAAAAAATAAATGTTTACATTGTCCAGAATATTGTTTAATTAAGACCAATAGATCTAGTCAATGTACTCATGCATACAAACAACTTTTACTATGGTACCAACATTGAAATCGCGAAAAAAAAATCAGCTTCCCATTCCATACATTTTGATCTATTCTATTTAAAATTTTCTATGGAACAGCTGATTTTTTTTCACGAATTCAATTTTGGTACCATAGTAAAAGTTGTTTGTATGCATGAGTACATTGACCCCTTAAAACTATATATGTGCACTATTTAAGAAGGACCTTATATATTAGTTTGACTTATTTTAACGTTTTGTAAAGAAAATGCAAACAAAGTCGTGGTATTTATCGAGTGCAGAGCAAACAGTCCCACTTATTATATTCCAAATTTCAAGGAAGATGCCTGAGCTAATGGATTCTTGTATTAATTAAGTGTCCATTAAGCACAGTGAAATGAACAGCGAGAATTTTCGAAGTAGAATTACATTCTGCTATAGAATATTTTACATTCTGCTATAGAATATTGCTTGATATATTATGGCAAAAATGAGGCTTTCGATATGACAGTCATAAACAATTACATTCTGCTATAGAATATTGCTTGATATATTATGGCAAAAATGAGGCTTTCGATATGACAGTCATAAAATTGAGACTTACGACGATTCATTCGCAATCATTCCGAACGCAGTTAATCCAATTTTTAAAGTATATCTAAAAATGAAAAGGGGAGTTCAGACCACGTTAATGAACAACTTTTACTATGGGGTCAACCACGAAATCGCGAAAAAAAAACAGCTGTTCCATACATTATAGTAGAGTCGATGTTGTACTTTTCTATGGAACAACAGTTTTTTTTTTTCGCGATTTCGTGGTTGGCCCCATAGTAAAAGTTGTTCATTAACGTGGTTTGAACACCCCTTTTTATTATTAGATATACTTTAAAAATAACCGTGTATATGGATGGACACACGCGGTATTTTGTAATTTTCATACATTATTGATATTCCGTTTTGAAATTCCGAATCGGATTCCGTCTATGTAGGTGGTGATTGTGCTCATGAATATGAACAACTTTTACTATGAGGCCAACTCTGCAACTCAACAAAAAAAAATCTGTTTCATACAAGTTGTCAATAACTACTCGACCAGAATGTATGGAACAGCTGATTTTTTTTCGCGATTTCAAGGTTGGCCCCATAGTAAAAGTTGTTCATATTCATGAGCACATATCATCTAAGAGTTTTTTAGTTTATTCATTAACACGTTGTATGTGGCGGGCCTTACATGTATGTTATTGTTGTCACAAACATCTGCGCGTTCCTAAGAAGAACGGTCCTCAGGCAGTGCCGGATTAAGACTATTTGGTGCCCTAAGCAATCCACGCCTGCGGGCCATCCTATAGGATTACCATCTACGTAAGGGAGGATGCCAGTTTAGGATATGCACAAAATTTCTGATTTTTCAGAAAAATACATGTTAAAAAAAAACGGCTGCGCAACGCGATTTTTGTAAGTTTCATCGACTAATCTTGTAGGTACTCTTGTCTTGCCCAATGATCTTGCCCGTCAGTAGTTGAAAAACGGCCGAGCAGCGCAATTTTTCGTCAGCTTCATTCACTGTCTATAGTTAAAACGAGGTCGCGCAGCGCGATTTTTTGTCAGTTTCATCATCATTAATTTCATCTTGTAGTAAGTCGTTTTAATGGCCACACAAATGAATTTGAAATAAAACTTCAATTTAATCGTTACAAAAATGATGAATGATTTATCATGATTTTCGGTGCTGATTATGGTGCCCCCCAGACGTGATGCCCTAAGCAATTGGTTAATTTGTTTAAGGGTTAACCCAGCACTGTTCTCAGGTAGACAGACAAACGGACAACCAAGTAACTCTTTACTAAAAGGAGGAGTTTATTCATTCGACGGGTTTTTATGTATTTCCTTTGACTTACGTAGCTGTACCAATTTTTATATGTTTTTTTATAAACATTTTCGCATTTATACCTACTTGTAACTCCAACTGAAGGTTGATTGTTACACAATATATTGAAACGTTACCGTGAAACTATTATGTGGGATTTATTTGCTCGCGCCAACGTTATCGTACAATCGAGTTGGCCTTTATTGGATGATTCTCAATAAATGTTTACAGTTACTGATTTTTTAAAATATCTTTTCATGTAGAATTACCGTTACGTTTAATTAAAATGTTTTAACGGTTTTGAACCTAAATTTTAAACAGTAGGTAAGTTATTTATAGTATCCTACGGTAGGATTCCTACCTAGCCGCACAGTTCCGGTTAAGAATAGGACTGTCCCATCTCATCCCGTGGGTATCGTAGAAGGCGATAGAGGGAAGTTTTTAGGGACCCGGTGCAGACCATCTTATGCGAGGGTCACTCGAATGGCAGCGAGGAAACTGTCAACAACAGCATTCCTAAAGAGGGTTGGTGTCAGGCAGGCGGCCGATCGTAAAACTTTGCCAAAACCTAATGCAGTATGTATTACATGCTGCGCCGACCCCAATAGTGGTCGTTCTACGAGCGCAACATTTTATTTTGTGGAAACATAGCACTACAAATAAATTGGGATAAGGACAGGAGGATGATGATGATAGGAATCCTACCTATCAGTAGATTTTTATGCACAACGGGATAATCCTAACCTGACTTCACCTGATGTTAAGTGACGATAAGGCCGAAGGTGGAAGCGCACTACTCCCGGAATCCTCATCACTGAGGAACTGGTATCACCTCTAACTGCCGGAACACAACAATTGCAAAGATAATTTTACATAAACGCCAGACCTAGGTAAGGCGTGAAATACACAGAAGAGATGCGGCGGAGATAAGGCGCAGACACGGCGGCGAGCGGCGATACGTTTATTTCCTTTGCCGAAAGCATCCGAAAGTCTCACATCTGCACCGTATCGCCGCCGTATCCGTGCCGCGTCGCTTCTGTGTATTTCACGCCTATCGCTGCCGTCTGTGCCTTATCTCCGCCGCATCTCTTCTGTGTATTTCACGCTTAGGCGTCTTATCTTAGGATGGTGGTAGCTAGCCAGGCGGACTTGAAATAAGCTCTACCACCAAATAAGTGGAAAAGTTTTCTCTCTTCCCATCAGACAATCATGATCTTTATCGAAAAGCTTTTCTATGAATGCAAATAAGAATATGTATAACTAGACTATGTCCTAAGCTCCTGACTCTTTTTCCCCCACTTTTCAGACACCTCACGCTCACACATGGTTTTTTACAAGGTATTGCCTCGAGCTATCTGTGTATTATTAGGTACGTGGTATTACCACAGAATACATAATTCGTATTTACTATATTCTGTGCTATTACTTACCGTTTTCTCTTCCACTGCGTTAATGGTGAACGGAATATGATTATTGTTTTATGTAATGCAATCTCATCGGATTTAATTATCTCCACCATTCCTTAGAGAGTGGTAGGGCACGAGGGTTGCTATGTTTTGATTGTCAATAATAATGTTATTTTGTCTCTGCTTAATTAGAAATAAAGTGGTGCTAAATTATGTTTCCCTTATGTTTAGATTTTAATAATTTGTATGGCATACAAAATTCGACTGTTAATTTGTATGCACATGGTTGAGAATACTTTAAAATTGGATTACTATTCATATTAAAATCCTCTTAACAATTTACATTGCATGTAGAGTAGACTTATTTTAGTCTTTTTAAATAAAGAGTTACAATTTTAACCGTCGTGGGTTTTTTCAAAATTTTTAATTTTGCCATTTTATTTTAAACTTTTTAAAGAATTCATACGTTATCTACTCTAAAAACCGCATCTAAATTGGTTAAACCATTCAGAAAATGATAACTACAGCGCCCCCTAGCGGCTGAACACCATAACACCAGGAACCATCCCCGACAAACTACAAAACTATTACAGAAAACCGCATCCAAATTGGTCAAACCGCTTAGGAAATAAATGAGAAAATGATAACTACAGCGCCCCCTAGCGGTTAAACACCATAATTGCCGATAACCTACAAACCCATTACAGAAAACCGCATCGAAATCAGTTGAGTAGTTTTAGAGAACTTCTCAAGCGCGACTTATCTGGTTGCTGCAGCGCCCCCTGGTGGTCTACCACCATGTAACGTATCTAAGAACCTGCTCTGAAATGAAACCTTTTGATTGCAAAAAACCGCATTGAAATCGGCCCAGTAGTTTCCAAGGAAAATGGTAATAGACAAACTTGACTTATCTGGTTGCTGCAGAGCCCCCTGGTGGTCTACCACTATGAAACATGTCTAAGAACCTGCTCTGAAATGAAACCTTTTGAATGCAAAAAACCGCATCGAAATCGGCTCAGTAGTTTCCGAGGAAAATGGTAACAGACAAACACACAAACAAACAAACAAACCGCCTCCCTTCCGTTCCGTCTGTCGTCGTGGGTAATAAATAAAAAAAATTATTGACACAAAATTTACAAAAAAAAAAAAACAAATCTTTTAAAATCATTTTTGATTAGACCTTAACAATTTACAATTTAGATTTAAAAACATCTGTACCTTGATTACGTAAAGCTGTTTCTAACAATTCTCGATTGAAATCGATTGAAAGCGCAGTTGTATTGCTGCTTAAGTTAAGATAGTTGTCACATTGGTTCTAAATAAAGCAGCAATGTAACTTCGATTTCTGTCAGAGTGGATTGCAACAAAATTACAAAATCACCCCCCCAGTCTCAAACTAGGAAACCTGTATCTCAGGTGCAGGACTCGTAGGTACGTAGGTTCATAAATACATATAACATAAACATAAGAGCCTATTCTATAATCCATTAGCTGTCTTTTTCGAAGCAACAGCTCGTTTCTCAAGAAGGTCCATCTCTTCCCGTCAAATGGCCAGTCATAAATAATTCCCCATAACAATGGGAAAACTGTTTCCCCTAACACTTAAGTTCACTAGGGGATAACTGAGGGTGGGTCATTGTTACTCCTCCATTGATAGATTTTCCATAAAGATCGCTATAAATTCTATGATCGTAAATTTATGAGTGTGTAAAATGTATGCGTTAAATGAAAGGCTCGTGGACTGTATCAAAATGTATGGATATCGATAACAAGAAAGCCCGACAATGAGAATGCGTACGCGCGTAGTCCACAGCGGTCGTGAGGCGAGAATGATTTGCAATATTGATCCCTCGGTGAATGTCGCGCCGCGCCGTCTGCCGTCGCGAACCCTCCTCCTTTACCTCATGCCCCGGGGTCGCCCGGGTTGGTGATGTCATTGCGTGAACATACTCCCCGCCTTGAAGTATCAACTTCAACACTGGTTGGTAGCGGGCAGATGGTGTTAAAGGCTCTCCTGATGACGCCCTTCCTCGTCCTGATGTCGGCGACTCTAGCAACGCCATCCTGCCCAGGCAAGACGCGCAGAATGCGGCCGAGAGGCCACAGCAGTGGAGGTGCTGACTTGTCCTTGATGAGAACTAGAGCTCCCTCCTTGAGCTCGCCCTTGGAAGCTCGCCACTTTGATTTGCCCTGAAGCCACAAAATGTATTCGTTGTGAAACCTGGCCCAGAAATGTTGCTTAAGGGCTTCGATTCGATGGAAGCGGGGAAGCGAAGCGATTTTTCTGTCGACCAGTTGCGGATGAGGCAATGCAACGAGAGATCGTCCAATGAGGAAGTGAGCTGGAGAGAGAAAGGAAAGATCTGAAGGATCATCGGAAAGAGGGGTAATAGGTCGAGAATTTAGAATTGCCTCTACCTGTATCAGAAGAGTCGCCATCTCTTCAAAGTCTAAGTGTGTCAGCTCTAACACGCGACGAAGATGATGTTTTACTGATTTAACCGCTGATTCCCATAGCCCACCGAAATGTGGGGTATAAGCAGGGATGAAAGAAAAATTTATACCTTGGTCAGTAAGATGTGATGATAACGAAGGATCGCGTAATAATTTAGAAAGTTCGTTAAATGTGCCTACGAATGTTGTGCCGTTGTCGGAGAACATGCTCTGCGGCTTCCCCCGGCGTGCTATAAAGCGATTTAGAGCAGCAATGTAAGCTTCCTTGGTGAGGTCTGAGACAAGCTCAAGATGTAGCGCTTTGGTGGCTAAACAAACGAAGACACATATATAAGTTTTAATAAGTTTACAGCCTCTACCTTTACGGTCTGCAATCAGCACAGGCCCAGCATAGTCACAACCGGTTTCAAGGAATGGATACTCTAGATGAATTCTATTGCTAGGTAGGTTACCCATAATGGGTTGTACTGTTTGACCCTTGAAACGAGAGCATTTGACACATGAATGCACGATTCGCTTAGCTAGCCTAGTTCCTCCAAGAGGCCAATAATTATGCCTTGCTGTAGCTAACAAGAGCTGGGGACCTGCGTGCATATAAGTTGTATGTAATGAATTAAATATAAGATGCGACAATCGATGCTTGCCACAAATGAGAATAGGATGCTTAACGTCATAATCGTAGTAAGAATTACTAAGCCTACCCCCCACTCTGATAAGATTATCAGAATCTATAAATGGTGATAGAGACAAGAGCCTATTTTTGCAAGGTAAAGGTTTATTATCCATGAGCATCTGACGCTCTACTGGAAATGATTCCTGTTGAGCCACTTGCAAAAGTTTTGTCGTGGCCGTCTTAAGTTCTGAAACTGACAAAAATCCAATAAGTTTTGTTTTGCTTTGAGAAATGTTATTAATAAATCTTAAAATGAATGCAATAATTATTTTTAATTTAGTGAAATTAGATATTTTTTGTGTTAAGTTAGATATAAAATTAGAATCTTCCTGAATATCTTTTGTTTTTGTGTGAAAATTTTGTATTTCTGGCAACTCTACTTTATTAATCTGATTTGGCCTTTCAGGCCAATGACAAGAGTCAAGTTGTAAAAAAGAAGGACCTGACCACCATAATGTAGTGTCACCTATTACTTTTGCACTTAACCCCCGAGAAACTAGATCGGCAGGATTCTGCTTCGATGGTACGTAGCGCCAACCATCAGAGGTTTCCTGAATCTCTGTGACACGATGACGCACAAAAGGTTTTAATTGACTAGATGAAGATGAAAGCCAGCCTAGCACAATCATAGAGTCAGTCCAAAACACACGAGCGCTATGTTCAAAGGTAACCGACGAAACAACCTTCGCACACAGTCTTGCCCCCATTAGGCTTGCACAGAGCTCCAGACGTGGAATAGTCGTCGCTTTAATAGGTGCTACCTTACTTTTGGATGCTAGAAGTCGGACGTTGACTGTACCATTAGAGGCCACGCTCCGTATATAAACACACGCACCGTATGCTTTCTCGGAAGCATCTGTGAATATATGAATTTGATTATTAATCGATGATTCTACTTTAATGCATCTAGGGATTTCTAAATTATTTAAGTGTGGCAAAGATTGAGAAAATTCTAAAAATTTTTGTGCTAAATGTTGTGGAACTGTCTCATCCCAAGAACATTTTAAAATCCACAATTGTTGCATCAGTAATTTCGCTTCGACAACGCAAGGCGATACAAGTCCAAGTGGATCGAATACTTGGGAAATTACTGATAAAATGGCTCGTTTTGTAATTTTGTCTGGTATGTCGATGTTGATCGAAAAGTTTAATATGTCTTCGGAACACACCCAATTGAGACCTAATGTTTTTGCGGCCTCCTTTGCCCCAAAATCGACGCTACCTACTGAGTCGTTTTGTCCACCAATAGAGCTAAGTATCTGCTCGTTATTAGAGTGCCATTTTCTAAGATGAAATTTGGCCGCCTCAAGTGCAGTAGTTACGCCTCTACATAACTCTATTGTTGACTCTATCGTATCTCCCCCACTGATGTAATCGTCGACATAGAAGTCTGAACATATTGCTCTACTCACGGCTGGATCAGGAGAGTCGTACCCTACTTGTGAAAGGCATCTGGTAGCTAAATACGGTGCGGACGCTGTCCCGAATGTCAGCCTGTTGAGGATGTAAGTATTAAGAGGGTGGGAGGAATCGAACCTCCACACTATGCATTGCAGCGGACGTTGTACCTCATCTATTTTAATTTGTCGGTACATCTTTTCACAATCCGCTGAAACGACATACTGATGTTGCCGAAATCGAATTAAAATTGTGATGATGTCGTCTTGTACTGTTGGCCCAACACGTTGAATGTCATTAAGTGACTTACCTGAAGACGTTTTGGCCGACGCATCAAAGACCACCCGTAATTTGGTGGTAGAGCTGTGCTCTCTATAAACTCCGTGATGCGGAAGAAAACAATACGTAGTATTAGGCTGCAGTGACGGTGTTTCAGTCATATGTCCTAACTCTATGTACTCTCTCATGAAGTCTACATAGAGACGCTTCATGTTTGGGTCTCTATCTAAGCGGCGTTCAAGAGAAAAGAACCTACGCTGTGCCATAGCTAAAGAATCGCCTAACACTTCTGGTGACTCTTTTAGAGGCATAAAGACTACAAACCGTCCCTCTTGGTCACGATAAGTAGTGTCTAAAAAAGATTGCTCACATGCATGCTCATTTGATGTGAGTTCATGTTTAAATGGAATTGAGTCTAGTTCCCAAAATCGCGATAAATCTGTAGTTGGATAGTTATCACTACTGGTGAACATACAAACATGACTCTTTGGTCCCGGCTGATAGATGGCGCCTGAAACTAACCATCCGAATTTTGTTTCGAATAAGACCGGTTTACGTTTACCTAGCTCTATGCGATTTGTACCGATCACCTTCCAAAAGACGTCCGCACCTACGAGAATGCTAATGGTTGACGGCACGTTGAATGTTGGATCGGCTAAGCAAATGCCAGATGGTAAATTTAAGTCGTGTACGTCTATATACGTATTTGGTAATAAAGAAGTTATGTGAGGTAAAACGAAGCAGTCAACGTCCGTCCTATAGCAGCCATTGTAAGACTCCAATGTAAGAGAGCAAGACTGTGAACTTTGTGACGTTTGATTGTTTATGCCTGTTACCTTCGAACTTGTATGATGAGTTGGAAGACTCAGCCTGGCGCAGAGGTCCTGCGTGACAAAATTGCCCGTACTGCCGTTGTCAAGCAAAATTCTCGCGGCATGCGGCTTACCACTCTTGTCAACGACCTTGACCAGCGCTGTGGAAAGTAATATATTGGGTGCATTAGTACTGTCTCCAGAATGGTCGGCTGAAAGTACTGTGCTTTCATGTGAAATAGTTTCTTTAGGCAGGTCAACATGCAATAAGGTATTGTGCTTTTTGTCGCAATATTTACAATGAGTTAATTTACAGTTTGACTCATGATGACCTAATTTTAAGCAATTAAGACAAACTTTGGATTCTTTGGCTTTTTGCATGCGTGATTCTGCTGATAATTTACGGAATGAGTCACACGAAAACAAATGATGACCTTTGTTACACAAAGGACAGGAAAAAGCTTTAGGCTTAGGGGTAAAATTTGATACAACAAAACTTTTGGGCTTTTGTACAGTTTGAGTGTCTGGCTGTTTACCTTTACTGTTTCGTGCTTCCTCCAAGGTCTCCAAAAGGTCAGCCCTGTTTGTTAAAAATGTTAAAAATATTTCTAAGGTAGGAGGGTCACCACGATTATTACGATACTCCTCCCATTCTCTATTTGTGACACTATCGAGCTTTGTTGACATCATGTAAATGATCAATGTATCCCAATGCTGTGTGGGTTGATCTAGGGTTGCCAAAGCTCGTAAATTTTTATTTGTGACGTCAACTAAATAGCGTAATGCTTTACTTGACTCCTTTTGAATTGAGTTGACATTGAACAGCGATTGCACATGATTATTGACAAGCAGACGTTTGTTGTCGTATCGTTTACACAACAATTCCCAAGCAGAAGCATAATTATTAGCCTTGAAGTCTAAGCTTTTGATAATTAAAGCTGCACTGCCTTGTAAACAAGCGCGAAGATAGTGAAACTTGTTTATATTGTCAATGCTATCGTTTGCATGAATAATAGAAATGAATGTATCGCGAAACTCAAGCCAGTGCTGATAGTTCCCGGAAAAAAAGGCAGTTCTATTTTAGGCAATCTTACGAAATTGTTGTGTCTTTGATTGTTAACATCAATTGAGCTTACCTCAGCCACGTTACTGGCCGCATATGGAGAAGCCACGGAAGACGCCTCGCACAACGCTTTGGCTACTCCGACCACGTCGTAGTACTGGCTCTCGAAAGCTTCCCTTTCCTGGTATCGCACTTCAGGATCCTCGGAAAGCTCCTCGATCTGCCCCTGAAGCACATCAAAATCAGAGTATAGATCCTCAATTTTTTCAAGACGAGTTTTAAGCTCGCTTAGATTGGAGGCATTAAGTTTATCTACTGTGCAATCTTTAATGACCTTTATGTAATTGCAAAAGCTTGTAAGTTTACTTTTAAATGTGCCTCGCTTTTTAACTAATTTTGCAATTTTAGTTTCTAATGACTTGCTTTCTGCTGTGTCTTCTGGCATCTCAAAGCCTTAATTAAAATGAATTTATTGAAATAATATGATATTTATGTAAAAATACTAATAAAGCAATTTTAATTATTTGTGCAAAATAAAGATAGGTAATAAAAATGAATGTATCGTGATACTAAAGTGGGTATGCTGTAAACCTAAAATGGAGAAAATATGAATTAATGAGCAAAAACAAAATTATAAGTATTCTACCACACTATTCCTACTTAAAAATTAATAAAAAGATACACCTTTGCTGTTGTTTCTCAGCAGGCGCTAGTCGGATCACAAACCCCCGTTGTGGGATGCGGACTACCGACCTAAAAACAAAAAAAAATTAGAACAATGTAAAATAAAGATGTTTTCTAATGTTAGTAATGCTAATACGTAATTGCAAAGCACTACTACTAATCTACTGTTAAAAACTATATAAGCAGCTACTAATGATTTTCTATGTATGATTTTTGTACTAAGTTTTTCTACTTTTAATTTGTGATTTATCTTTGTAAATATGTAAATAAATGTACTACTGCGTTAACTACTTGTTTTAATTATTAATGAAAAGCTTGACAAACACTTGACTATGAAAATTCTATGTTGTAATTTTGAATTTGCAACGACTAAAATACCAAAAAAATCCACCAAAATCACTAACTACGACTGATACAGATGAAGAATGATACCAATGATAGATGAGGTGATTTATGAAGGTGAAAAATGATAGGAAGAAGAAAGAAATTGGAACGATCTCACGGTTCTGGTGCGAAGATGCCAATTTATCCGATCTTTTTTTTGATTTTCTTCTTGAAGTGAAGAATTAGGCACTCGTCACAATGCTGTAGTAATGAGCCGCCGTCGCAATCTTGATCGGAAGACTATTCTTGATAGTAATTGCGCTGGAAACGTCTTGTAGATAACAGGAACTCGCAGCTAACGGTACTTGGAACGTAACGGTTTATTGCTTGAACAGCTGACCGACGCCGTCGATTTATTCCGTTCGCGATCGATATTTAAGACTTTCTACAACACGTCCTAGGAAGGACCATGTAAAA
Organism: Agriphila tristella; assembly: GCA_928269145.1. Taxonomy (NCBI): domain Eukaryota; kingdom Metazoa; phylum Arthropoda; class Insecta; order Lepidoptera; family Crambidae; genus Agriphila; species Agriphila tristella. Next base: position 17,747,257 of record OV743443.1, on the reverse strand, counting down.
TGTATGCGTTAAATGAAAGGCTCGTGGACTGTATCAAAATGTATGGATATCGATAACAAGAAAGCCCGACAATGAGAATGCGTACGCGCGTAGTCCACAGCGGTCGTGAGGCGAGAATGATTTGCAATATTGATCCCTCGGTGAATGTCGCGCCGCGCCGTCTGCCGTCGCGAACCCTCCTCCTTTACCTCATGCCCCGGGGTCGCCCGGGTTGGTGATGTCATTGCGTGAACAGAGTGTAAAACGTCTTAACTTCAAAACTATTCCGGGAACTTAATGCCGTCAAATTTTCTAGAAAAATATCCCATCCATTACCTACTCATATAGTTAATTCATAGTAAATAAAAAACCATTTTAAGCTTAAACAGGATTTGACTGTACTTTTAGTGATTAATTACCTAAGTGCTACACACATAATACTTATTCTTAATAAAAATAAAGTTTAGAAATTGTATATTGGTAGTCAATAAGCACTTTCATCGGAATTTCATCATTCAACGGAACGTAAACACAAAACATAATATTCCTGGGACTGCTACATTCTTGAGACTGTAATAAAAACCTTTTAGTGCCGCCACAGTATAAATAATATCAGTATATTATATTGTCCTACAAATCGTCAAGGGCGTCAAGGGAATGTGGAGTGGATATGTACGTATACTTCGATATCGGTATAGTTCGAATCACGAAAGATGACCACAAATGGCGCCCATCTTCGCGTCATAACTCATGAAGAAAAGAGATTTGACAAAATAATATTTCATATACTTAAATATGAATCAAATATTATTTTGTCTAAAGTCTTTTCTTCATGAGTTATGACGCGAAGATGGGTGCCATTTTGTGGTCATCTTTCGTGATTCGAACTGTACGCAACGGTCGGGAGTGCGCAACCCGCAGTGGACGACGCAGATGATGAACGATGCACCCGTTTATATTTACGTACCTATTACGAAATCATCTATTAAATTGTTCAGTGCAATGAATTGATTTATTAAAGTAATTTTTAAAACATCAACAACCTCGCAGGAGTAGATTCGTAAACTACAACATTTGTTAGGTATACTTAAAAAAAAAAAAACCGGCCAAGTGCGTGTCGGACTCGCGCACGAAGGGTTCCGTACCAAAAAACGGAAAAAACACGTTTGTTGTATGGGAGCCCCCCTTAAATATTTATTATATTCAGTTTTTAGTAATTGTTGTTATAGCGGCAACAAAAATACATCATCTGTGAAAATTTCAACTGTCTACCTGTTGTCGTTATTAATATATAAAGCAAAAAACGGCAAAAAAATTACGTTTGTTGTATGGGAGCCCCCCTTAAATATTTACTTTATTATATTTTTAGTATTTGTTGTTATAGCGGCAACAAAAATACATCATCAGTGAAAATTTCAACTGTCTAGCTATCACGGTTCATGAGATACAGCCTGGTGTCAGACAGACCGATAGACAGACAGACAGACAGACGGACAGCGGAGGCTTAGTAATAGGGTCCCGTTTTTACCCTTTGGGTACGGAACCCTAAAAACCAGTTATGATGTTAGTAATCTACTCCTGCGAGGTTGCTGGTGTTTTACAAATAACCCTTTATATGTGAATGGAAACCAGTTTAAACATTTTTAAACTTAAGAGGATTTCTGCGCTACACTAGCACCTCGTGTGCAGTGGCGGTACCCCCATACAAGCCGAAAAGCCCGGCTTGCCCTAGCAATAACTTACTTACACTACTAATGAATCGTAATTAATAACAACAAAACAATATTATTAACGAATGTTAATTTTCAATAATCAATAACCACAAATTCATTTTTTACAACAACTGATCGAGAGACAAGTCGCTAAACTGCGTTACTTTCCTCAATAAACCCTACAAATGCATTTCATCTCCCTCGCACTCGTTGGCTTGCAACCGGGCTTTGCGATCTGTATATATCCGCTCTCTTCTTACTTTAACAAAACTGCTACCGCATCATATGCATACTGCTGTAGGTACTATAGATTCTATGAGAAATACAGAAGCCGACTAAAAGCCTGGCTTTTTGCTTCAATCTGTGACGACAGCTGTTTTGAAACAATTGTTTTGCCTTTATTAGTGTTTTTATGTTAAAAATGAATTAAAACTTCAGTTTAATGATTGATAATGGTCCCTTGTGATGGATTGAAATGTTTATTAACTGTTGTGTGATCTATGAAAGTGTACCTAGGAGTCGAGTCGATTCCAAGAGAAATACAAAATAACGTAAGTAATAAACCTTTTCATTTGAGTATTTTGCAAAGAAATATAACATTCTTCAATGTATCGTAATATTGTAGTGGACTCTTTACATTGTTGGTTGTTCTTATAAAAATAAATAAGTAAGGTTAGTTTTGCGTCTTTCATTTGAACGACAATTTAAATGTTTGTTTGGAATGCAGGGGATAGGATTTGAATTGCCTAGCAGGGACGCTATTATTATCGAAATGATTTAGATATTTATTATGAGTGACACATTTTTAAAGAATAATTTAGTTTTGATTACACAATAATTAAATTTGATAAAGCCACGCCATCTAGCATTTTGCGGCGAACTAATTTATGAATAATGGGGAATGTCCGAAAAAAATCAAATTGGCTGAATGTTTTTCTATAGGTAGGAATAAGGAATAAGTCGGACATTCCCCATTAAAGTACGCTTAAGGGTTGTGCTTTTGGTGCTTTTTTGAGAGCTATCTATGAATTCGTTTAGATGGCGCTGGGCGGTGTCGCATCGATATTTTGGTAAAGATCATCGTTTGAAAAAAAAATCTTAAATTAGTAACGAGAAATTGTGGGATGCATTGGTTTTTTGCTTGTATTGAGCTGATAAAAAAATTGCTTGATTTGAGGGTTCGGGCTTGCACTACTATGTAGGCCTAGGCACGCCACTGCGTGTGGTACTTTTTATCGCTTAAACTATATTTTCTAATTTTTCGTTTAGTTTAATGGAGTTTTATTGCTAAAAGTGGCCACTTTTAGCAATAAAGTAAACGACAGGTTATAAAATATTGTTTAAACAATAAAAAGTACCTACAACAAAGCTTCTTCGGAGTACACTAGAAGAACACAATTCACAATTTCGTCTTTATTTAAGCACAATGATTTTTTCCATTGGCGGCGCTAGTGTAGCGCAGTAATCCTCTTAAGAGGGAACAACAATCAATGGACAGCCCTAGTGCGTATGTCGTAAATAATTATTATATTTATTTCAAAAAAATTAGCCAAAAAATTAGCGAAATCCAAAAAGTACTGGTGTAAATTTATACTATGGTGTCGTGAAATGTGTGAACACACGCGACACACATTCGACTTATCAACGTAATGGAATAAAAATATGGCTGCGAAAATCGCACAAATTCATAACGAGAAGGAAATAGTAAAATTTAAATGTGTCATATAAAATGTGCCATCGGTGCCAACTCGGATTGGGGCCATAGGGTGAGACGAGTTACAGTTTATGTAAGTAGTTGAATTTTGATACCACTAGCGGCTGCCCGCGGTTTCACCCGCGTGGTTTCCGTTCCCGTAGAAATATCGTGACAAAAAGTATTCTATATTTGAATCTAGGATATTTACTATCTGTCAGCCAAATTTCAACCAAATCTGTTTAGTCGTTTTTGCGTGATTGAGGAACAAACATCCAAACCCACAAACTTTCACATTTATATTTGTGTAAGATTATCTGTAAGTTAATAAGTACTATTATTTAAATACAGTTGTTGTTTTGATTATGTTGTACTCATAGATGTAGCAAATCCCTTTTGGTTGTACTGTACCGCATGTTACCAATAAACTGTAAATTAATACAAATATTTAATAATAACTAATATCGTGATTCTATTCGATTATAATAATATTTAATTAATTTGGTATTGTTTACTTTATTGTCAAATTGTATTAAAATTATAATTAACTTGCAAATGCTACTTCCGTTTCCGTTACTATTAATGTTACTTCCGGATGCTTCTAGTATCAATAAATAGTTGTTAAACGACACTACCATGGCGTTTTATAAAAGTCCGATCCGAAGCCAACGGAGGCAGTCTGTATTGTGATTTCATCGAACAAGTAAAAAAAAGCAGTTATGGGTCGAAAAACGTCAAATTTTGGTCCTTCCATACTATACAACGTGTTACAAAATAAACTCTAATGCCGAAGGTAGGTAGGGGCCATCAAACTAAACAACTTTTACTATGACACCAACTCTGAAATCGCGAAAAAAATGTTTTATACATTTTGATGTTTTCGTTATTATTTTTTGTATGAAACAGCAGATTTTTTCGCGATTTCAGAGTTGGTCCTATAGTTAAAAAAAACAGTTTGATGGTCCCTATCTACCATATTCAGCATTAGGGGTTATTTTGTAACACACATTCCATACATTATGTAAAAGATATTTTTTGTCACTTTTCGACTCATGTTTGTTGGGTAAAAATTTTAGTTTCATTGACAGAAAACTACAAAATAACGGTGTTAAGTAGGTTATACCGTTATTTCTACTAATATGAGTGCATTTTTTTTACTCTTAAATGTTTTATGTAAAAGAAATGTGATACATATAAAAACCAATATTTAGAAAGTATTAATCCAAAGAAAATTTTAAAAGCACTACAATTTTTCAACATTACACATTTCTTACATAAAAAAGTCCATTTCGCTACCATAACAGGTCGCCTACGCCCAAATTACCATCTTAAATCACTTCCTTGACCACTTTAAAGACCAGAAAAGGTCGGCCTTTTCCCAGGCCGTCCCACACCGCTCATTTAGTGGCCCCAACACATTTGCCCGTAAAATATTGCACCTGCATTGCTACCCTGCGACCCACCATTGAATATAGATGCAACCGTGCGTGTCAAAAGTGCTTTATCTGGGTAATCTACCGATTTTGTTGTTACAACTGATGCTTGAAGACAACTGAGTGACAGATTTTTCCAGTTTGCATCAAGCAGATTTTTTCGTTCAATTAAGTACCTACCTAGTTATTTTAAAGGCTCTTATTACTTAACGTCACATTTTTTGCTCCGATGCCAAAGTAAGTAGCTATGCTACAGCACGTGTTATTTATTTATTTTTATTTATTTTATTCAACAAAACTTAGTACTACCATTACAGTTATAAAAATCAGAAACAACGATTGTAGGTACAGTCGCGTTCATAAGTAAGCACTTTTATAGATGTTGACTTTTATTTTTATTACGTAAAGACTGATGAGCTGTGAAAAGTATGTACTGTACCACAAACATCCAGACCATATAAACAAATAGACGATATGAAAAATCGTTTTCTAAATCATCGCATTCGAACATAAAACCCAGTGCATACGCCACTTGACTCAGAAGTCATCAAATGAATTAATTGGCTATATACTACTTGCATAAAACTAATACTTGATAAGTTATAATATGTTGTAGACGCTGTTGGTTTTCTTAAGATCAATAAAATAAAAGCTTACATTAACGAATCAATTAACTTAAACTCTACGAGAGAACCTCTGCAAGCAGATAAACCTGACGACGCCAGCCAAAACATCGATGTCAATTTGCTAATAAAACAACCACAGTATACATTACAAACTATGCTGTTTCACACTCATCTTGACAGAATTATTCATGCCTACCTAACTCGGTTATATTAGAATTCGTAGAGAAACTATAAGTCATACAATCGATACATAGTGCGGGCGCAATATCTCTGTCGCTGTGATTTATGCGACTTTGGTATCACGTTACGAGTTGTAAGGAGACGCACAATAATGTGGCTCCTCAAGAAATACGAAGCGAGGGTCTATTCTGATATTTAGGAAGGTATACAACTTTTTTTACGATTTAGTCTGTTTTTACTAGTCCATTTAAATGTTATTGTTTGTTTTTTTTGTAATAATTTTTAATATTTAAATGAAGATTCGTTTATGAATGGTATTCATTCGGAATAGAAAATGTATAACGACAGTAAACATACCATTGGTATTCGTTATTGGTACCTATCAAAAAGGAATAGATCAATCTTAAATAATAGTTAAGGCATAAGAATAGAATAAATAATTATGTACTCTTATGCAAACCAACGTGCCCAAAGCAAACGTGTGTTATTGGGAACCAATGTCATAAGGATAAATAAAATTTATTCTTATGCCAATGTATAGGTATGTACCCAAACATGTGGGTGGTAACATTGTTTAGAACTCGTTTTGTAGACAAAGACTCAATTTTTATTTTTTTTAAATATTACAAAACAAAGGCATGGTAAGCCGCCAAAGTCATATTAAGTATATTTTACCAACAAATACTGATAAATCTAAATGATTATTTTCAATTCCCTCATTTCCCTAAATGTGAGAAGTCCGACACGCATTCGGCCGGTTTTTTTAATAATTCATCCTTTGAGTATACCTACATCGCATATGACAACCTTAGATATATTTTTGATTAACTTAACTCTCACCATTTATTAAATGCTTAACCTCTTCAATCCACGTGGCTAAACATGACAGTCTATAATTAGGCCTAGACCAATCTAATGTAGCTTGATTAAATGATTAATTATACAAAGCCGCCGGAACACGATCTCTGCTTGTTAATTCGGTTGTTTGTAATTGAGGACTCGGAGATTTGCTGTATGTCCCTGCAACATAAATTACATAAATAAATACAGACCTAACTATTTCTGTGTTTCATATTTATGTAATCAAAGTTTCAATAACCAGGCACCACAAACAATGCTCTATCAGAAACTAAACATTTATCCCGATTAATATAGAACTTCGATTCGAATTTCCAAAGTTGGCGACCCTATACGCCGTCGGCGTTACCGCTCGATAACAAAGTCGATCGAGCTGAAAATTAGTCCATACATCGCGGCCCCTACTCCACCGCTTCGTAATAAGGCCGTCTCGTTAATAAGCTTTGCCACCAATGTGGAATGTTCTTAGTTTAAACGTCGTTCGAAATTGGCACTTTTTCTTCAAGACTTTTGAGGTTGCGATCAGGTTTACATTTTAGTTATTACGTGCTTTCGTGGGATGGATGTGATTGGTGTCTTGGGTAAACATAATATTATGATTATTACAAGGTGGCTCCGTCTTAGAGCTTGCGAACCTTCGATCAACAACACCCTAGATGTCCGGTCAGAGTCTCTAAAACGGCATCTCGAAATAACGTTCAAGTTTCAAACTGGGTTGTTATTTTGAATAAAATATTCTCTTCTTTTCATTTCATTTATTCCCTTTAAATCGTCAATGCCCGCGCGTACGCCGGCGTCCAGATAATAATAGAAAATCTATTGTATCTTATTTGACGGGCTAATTTTGTGAACAGAAACTCGACATCTTTTAAAGTTAAAAAAAGTAAACACACACTTTTTCGAGCAACTGTACTAAAAAAAATCTTTTTCACTCCTCTTGCTCAAAAAGTCCGTCATTGTAAGGTACAAGAGTCAGGATAAAATAGCATAAATACCCCCAAGGGGATAAAGTTTTTGCTTTTTTAATGTTTGTCTATTACCAATGAACCTACTAAAACGAAAAAGTCTTTATTCATAATTACGAATGAAAACTCGCTCGATTTTTGAAAATGGAACTAAAAGCAGCGATCTCTTCGGTGAAATCATAGACTTATTTATACTCTGTGACTTTTAGTTTAAAATGCGTGCATTGTGTTTCTTAATTAAAAAAGGCACTGGCGCGAAATCTTTAGAATTTTTCTCTAATTCCAAACTGATTGAACTGTGTAAGTAATAGAATAGAAATAATTTTAATCTTTTGCCGTCAATCACAAATTGCGTATTTAAATACTGTATGAAAAGTTTATGAAGTGGAGGATAGAAAAACGAGTGGATTCGTTTACGGAAGTATAAACTATAGGTATTTAATATTGGATTTTATTTTTTCGCAATCGTAGTGAAAAGTAGAGTGTAACACACGACGCTAAAACCCATTGTAACTCGGTTTCTATTTATTCCCTCGCTAAAGCTCGGGAATAAAACTACCTCGTATGCAATGGGTCATTTTAGCGTCTTGTATAACAATCTACTATTTCACTCCTCTTGCTTAAAAAGTCCGTCATTGTAAGGTACAAGAGTCAGGATAAAATAGCATAAATACCCCTAGGGGATAAAGTTTTTTCTTTTTTAATGTTTGTCTATTACCAATGAACCTACTAAAACGAAAAAGTCTTCATTCATACTCGCTGGATTTTCGAAAATGGAACTAAAAGCAGCGATCTCTTCGGTGAAATCATAGACTTATTTATACTCTGTGACTTTTAGTTTAAAATGCGTGCATTGTGTTTCTTAGCTGCTACAGTAGAAATTAAAAAAGGCACTGGCGCGAAATCTTTAGAATTTTTCTGATTGAATTGTGTGACTGCAAGTAAGTAATAGGATAGAAATAATTTTAATCTTATGCCGTCAAGCACAAATCATTTATTTAAATACTGTATAAAAAGTTTATGAAGTGGAGGATAGAAAAACGAGTGGATTCGTTTACGGAAGTACAAACTATAGGTATTTAATATTGGATTTTATTTCGCATCGCAATCGTAGTGAAAAGTAGAGTGTAACACACGAGGCTAAAACCCATTGTAACTTGGTTTCTATTTATTCCCTCGCTAAAGCTCGGGAATAAAACTACCTCGTATGCAATGGGTCATTTTAGCGTCTTGTATAACAATCTACTATTTCACTCCTCTTGCTCTAAAAGTACGTCATTGTAAGGTACAAGAGCCAGTACCCTTAGGGGATAAAGTTTTTTCTTTTTTAATGTTTGTCTATTACCAATGAGCCTACTAAAACGAAAAATATTCATAATCACGAATAAAGACTCGCTCGACTTATACTGTTTCTAATTTTTATTTTTGAAAATGGAACTAAAAGCAGCGATTTCTTCGGTGAAATCATAGACTTATTTATACTCTGTGACTTTAAGTTTGATCGTAGAATGCGTGCATTGTGTTTCTTAGCTGCTACAGTAGAAATTAAAAAAGGCGCGAAATCTTTAGAATTTTTCTCTAATACCAAACTGATTGAATTGTGTGACTGTAAGTAATAGGAAAGAAATAATTTTAATCTTTTGCCGTCAAGCACAAATCATTTATTTAAATACTGTATGAAAAGTTTATGAAGTGGAGGATAGAAAAACGAGTGGATTCGTTTACGGAAGTATAAACTAGGTATTCAATATTGTATTTTATTTTCTCGCAATCGTAGTGAAAAGTAGAGTGTAACACACGACGCTAAAACCCATTGTAACTCGGTTTCTAGAAAATATAAATATTTCCTTTTCTTAATTTTATATTACTTATATACTTTTAAAGTTCTCAAAATTATCGTAAAATTAATTTCAAGGTGCAACGCTGTCAGTTTAGTATGACGCACGCCTCAAGATAGGTATCACAAAGAAATTTTCGTACCTAATTCTGTTCGTGTAAGTATTCAACACTGCGGCATTGTTACAAACTCTTCAGAAGTTTCATTACTTTGTTTTCAACATAGAATAAGAGTGATATTTCTCCCGCCTATGAATGTTTCATTGTATGCGATACATATTCAGGACCCTTACGGACCAATTTGTTAAGGAAATCCATATTCTATGCGTAAAATATATCTGGCATTATTGTAATATAATGTAATCATGTGAGTTTAAATTTGATATAGAAAGGATATAATGCTTTTGTTCCTGACCAAAATTTATAATAGGGAATATGCATAAGTCACCGATTTTCATAAAATTGAGCTTGATCGCTGCGGACACTTGTAAAAACATGATGGAACAGAAAGAAAAAAAAAATTATTTTAGTTTTATCACACGATGAAATCAGGGAAAAATAACAATATTTTTTTTTCATTTTCGGGTATAATGCACTTAACAGTCAGATAGAATATCCAATAAGAAATAATATTTTGTATGACACATATGTACTAAAACGCAAAATTTAAGGAGATAATTGAAGATTCTTGGCTAATTCCATATTAAACGCGCTGAAACACATCTGAAACGTGATAAGTGACGTCACATATTTGTATAGAGCGTCTTCGGCGGGAGCTGATGCGTGCTAACGCTTGCGCATGCGCATGCGCTTAAATTATATTTTTTGACACTTTTTTAGACGAAACAAAGAGACGAATCTAGAATCGGCAAATATTTGTGATGCATGTGCTTTGACCATTTAACTTTTTTCTGCAGAGGTTATATAATTTTTTAGGAGTTTGTCGTACTCCCAAAATGATCTTTTCAGCTAAATGTACTTTTGATATATACTTTTAGAGGTTAATTTGAGTATTCTTACTTGATCTTTTTAATTTTCTAGATATCAATAGAAAAAGAGACCTCAGGAGTTGCAATTCAATCGTAGATAATACTATGAACTTAGTAACTTAGCCAAAATTCATAATGAAATCATCTGTTTTTTTTTATCTATTTTCTTAAGAGATAAAATGTACCTGCTTAATTAGTTAGTAGGTTTGCAAAATAGTCGCCGTATGCGAATATTAAAAGTCGTTAACTTGCAAGTTTACAGCTGGTGTTTCTGTGAAATTGCAGAATCTTATAAGAAAAGAGATCCTATAGAATTCCAAGACTTGCATTTTATAAAAACTTTTGCTTTTGCGAGAAATAAAACTTCCGGATTTCAATACTAGCTTTTTATTTCTTGCATCGTTCGATTGTAAGTAGATATTTATGAACAACTGAATAAGTTAAAGCGCGAATGCAATATTGGATGGGATGGGACTAAATAAAAATGATTTATTTATAGAAAAAATATGGGAGAAGTACGAAATTTCATATTGATGAATTTAATTGACATTAATACATTTTTGAATGGCAACGGTTACATAAAATAGAATAAATTTGACAAAATGTTATACTTTCATACGTTTTTGATATTCAATACTAAGTATCTAGTTAAGTAATATAAAAAATGAAATACGGAATAAGTAGGTAGGTAGTAGATTTTTTTACCCGCGACTTTGTCTGTGTGTGGACAGAAAATTAAAATTATGTAAATGAGATTTTTTTCAGGATAAGTATTCTATTATTCAATTCCTCCAGGACTATAGTTTTACATTTTTTTACTTAAAACTTTTTGATAATTATAAATTAAAGTAAACGCGATTTTACCTACCAAAAACCTACCCAAAAAGTCATCGAGTGATTCATAAAAACATCACCGCAAGGTCGCATTTCTAACGGTGAAATGCAGGAGGGTTAAAGGTTATCGCGAGAGTGATGAGAAAATATTGAAGTCATTTAGCATGTTATGTAGCTCTGTGTTGAGTTAAAAAAATGATCATCATTTACCCAGTACCCACTGATCACGTCACCTGTGAGAGAAATTACCATGATATTTTGAGGCTTGCGTGAAACAAAGGGAGACAAAGGTACTGTTTGATTTAGGTAGGAAGGTTTCTCATTTCTCGTATATGTATTTCGAAATTTCGAACATTCGGTGTTGGTTTACGCACGATCTAACTCCTGAGGATGCTCCGGGTTGGGGCGAAACACGTGTAGAGTAGTCTAATTGGTGAAGGTGCAAGGTGTGTTGCTGTCTGGCTAAATGCAGGTATTTATGCACTGATATTTTGTGGTGTGCATGTGCATTTTTCCGGGCGGGCGGGTGGTGGATATATATTACCTACATTGTTTGCGGAAGTAAGCTACATATATTTCTTTTTTTCACAATGATATAATAAATGGTTCAATCTAATATTTTCGCACTTTTTTTGATACACAGTGCTGTTTTTGTTTTAGAAAAAATAGTTTTGGGTTCGTTAGTTCGTACAGCTTGTTAATGGCCGGCACTTGTTCAAGTTAATTTTTACGTTCAAAACTGCGTAGTCGTGACCGTCGCTGGTTGAGGAAATAATAATCCTACAGCTAATGATGAGATGAGATGAGACACCTATTCAGTTGTTAAAAGAAAACCTGATCACACACGGATAGCCACGGAAGTTGGCGCACAGTCACAGTTGTGACAATTAAATTGCAATTCTATTTTAGTTCAATTTCGAATCAATTTCAGTTCAATTTCAATACAATTTCAATTAAATTTCAGTTCAATTTCAATTCGAAATTTGGTTTCGTCGGTTGTTCGCGTGCGCGTAAGTAAATGCCTACCACCATCGTTAGCGCAGACTTCCCTGACTCTACATACCTACCCGCGCTAAAAAAAACGAAAATACAGAAGTGTTGCCACTAGGAACTGTCGTGTATGTATGACTTCAATGAAAAACACAAAATGTTACCTGCGACAAGTAAGCCAACTAGAAAAGTACAGCTGTAGGTACTAAAACAAAACTTAATTGGTAAACAAAGTAAGAATTTGTTATATATGGAAGTCAAGCTGTAGCGTACCCTACCTACTTTGCATAATAACAATTGAATCTAAAGACACAGACACCGCTGAACCGTTTCTCTGACAAAGAACCACTGTCGACATTCCATTTAAGGTGAATACCCCACCTAAAGTGGTGCCCTCACAGGTTTCATTTAATAAGTTGTTTAAAAAAGTTTTTAATAAAACATTTCGTGGAATTTTTAGGGCTCACAATCTAGTATTTTTAGACCGTATCACTACATTCCCTCGTAGTCATTCGTAGAAGTAACTAGATAGTGCCTAAACGTGTCAAAAACGACTACTTTTAGCAGTTTTGCTATCTATTTCTAACAGTGACTCCGAGGGAATGTAACTTAATGATACCGTCTAAATAATTTCACGAGAAGTTTTTTTAAAATAGTGTAATTATTAGAATAAGAATAAATATTAGAAAAAACTTACCGCGGTGGCACTTTCGGTCAGGTAAGCAGGCAAGGTCCAAGTCAAGGGGGTAATTTGATAAGCACGATTCAATCAAATCAAATCAAAATGTTATTTGTTTATTTAAAGTCACTTATTAAACAGTTTAAATCGTCAATATGTTTTACCCTACCACTACCACACATTATGATATGACATCTTTTAGCTCTTATTTGAGAACAAGAATGAAAAACAACTGGTTTAGTCTTAAAGATTTCGAAAATATATATTTTTTAGAAGATATTTTACTGTCTCACTAAATGGACACGAGTCATTTTATTTATTTTATTTGTCGTTACTATACTAGCATTAATTATTTTTATCTATATACCCGTTTGTGTTTTTCTTGTAATATCGTATTTATCAAGAGACCTTAAGTTTTATAAAAGGGGTTTTTTACAAGTTTGTCAGCTAAAACCTTGCCTTAAGTCGGAGGGAAATCCTCTCCATCGATACACTTATGGCCGATTGCACTAAACTTAAGAATCGTCTAAGTCTTTTCTTATCTACAACTCGACCAAGTTAACTAGGCTAATGACAGCTACATGACGGCTTATTTATGATACTGTTTTAATTTGGTCGTGTTGTATAGTTAGGAAAAGACTTAGGCGATTCTTAAGTTTAGTGCAATCGGCCATTAAAGCTTTAATAAGTCGTCGCTGATCGAAATCGGAATGTACAAAATATGTGCATGTTCGTTCATGTGAAAAAACAAGAAAAAAATGTAAAAGGTATTCTTTTATAGAATATAAGTGCCTGTTGCTTTTATTTTTTTACTATTGCAGATTTACAACTCTTTTATACTGGTAAAAATATTATTTCATACCCCATATTAATAAACGAAGACTAAGCATACACATAGTTTAACCCATAGAAATAGAATGCCAAAGAACAGCAATGTGATCCGAAACAGAGGTGATCCGAAAAACGAATGTAAGTATATACATTTTATATGAGATACGTAAAATATGACTTACCAACATAAAATATGACTATATTAAGGCAAAGAAAATTAACAAACTATGTTCCATACTGTTTTCTTCGTCGATAAATGAATAAATGTAGCGAAATTTGGTTTTAGAGAAATGTGTAGCAAAATCTTATTTACCCTTGAAAAGTGTGATTACTTGGATTGTTTCTTTTTATCACATCACATCACAATAACTTAGGGCACAAGACACCATGGCTCCTCGATACCTTTATTTGAAATTCTATTAAAGATTAACAAATATTTTAAACAAAATGTGATTGCTTATTTGCAAGGGGGGACGCTAGGGGCTCTTACTGTAAAAAATGTTGGCACATTGTCACTTGATTCTTTGTCTCTTTTTTCACAGACCGTGTCCGTATAATGTTAACTTCTCTTTTCCACGCTTTGTTGGTCTTCTTGAGCGCAGCGAAAATTTTTCTTTTTCTATGGTCTAACCAAACAATTTGCTTAAGAAATATCATAAAGTTTTGCACCAAAACGTAAGGAACAATGTAATAATATAATAAGTCTATGGCAATAGGTATTTTTGATTAAACCAGGTACCTATAAACTTCATTTTCTTGTATTAATAAGGCCAATAGTGTTTATTACCAAGATATAAGATATTTTAACAAAAGTGAGATCTTACCTGATAATAAATTTAAAAGCATACCTACTGATTATGAATTTACAGCGTCACGAAGCGAATTCACGTACAATCGTTTGCGCAAAATGATTTAACAAAGGTAGTAACAATAAATTTATAGTTACAGTTTGACCATAAAGAGTTGAAATTAAATAAAATGGAACTAAAATTTTTCAGTACAAAATTTAGTAAGTGTTGCCAATTTATTCGTGATTTTGACGTGTTTACATAGAAAGTGGCGCCCTCAATTTTTGTCAACTCTTTATGGTCAAGCTGTATTTAAGCATCTACATAATTATAAAAACAAAGTTCCTCGCCACGACTGTTTGTCTGTCTGTCTGTTCGCGATAAACTCAAAAACTAGTGAACGGATTTTCATGCGGTTTTCACCAGTAGATAGAATCAATTTTGAGGAAGGTTTAGATGTATAGTAAGTTGATGTTTTATGTGAATTGGCAGAAATTTGTAAACATATGCTGAAGAAGTCGGAAAAACATTAGGCTGTCTGGAAGGTTACATCGTGAACGCTGCGTAAACCTTTTGAGCTATAACAAAATAATGTACCTATGATGGAATTGTTCCTCTTTTATAGAGCTACAAAAAGTCTTTCTATCTTTAAAAAAAACTATAACCATTATATCTTCTAAAAAAATTGGTCACGTACAATGCGGTAATTTGAAAAGCTATTTAGAAGGATAGAGTATTAATAATTCTTATCAACTTAAATACGTTAGTTACCTTACGTATTTTCCGCACATTACTTTAACCTTTTACACCATTGCATTTAAATGAATATCTAAGGAGTTATCGCAAAAAATGAACGCTTGCGAAAATTAATTCAAGCTCGATTCTTACACCGATGACGGGACGGGACTCGAACGGGATGGAAGAGACTTTTGGAGATTGAAGGTGACGACTGTAAGGTATTTGTTTCCTTTTCGGGTGTTGTTGGAAGGTCGCATTTGGCAAAAAAATGGAAGGAACCGAAGCGAAGCGATGGCGGGTCGCTAGTAATACCTTATTATGTACAGTTGCATACAAGATTCTTTACCCTCATGGGTATAAAGAATACAATCATTTGTATCTTCTTTATAATGTTATATCTTTTTTATACGGTCGCTTCTTAGAGTGTAGGTATGCTAAACTTCATCACCACTTCTAACAATAAAGACCAAAAACAGCTTAACTTGGCTTACCTCCTCCAACGCACTGACTGAGAAGGTTATATGGGATCAAAATTAATCTTAGTTTAACTGCACGCTTAGCACGCGGCCTAAAGAAAGGCTTTAAGGTCACGGTTATGTCAAATAATTAAGGAACCCTTATTCTATTATGTGAGGCAATAAGCCACGTGAAAGAGCTCAACTAAAAAGACTTAAAAATTGTTAGGAGCTCGATGGCACAGTAATTTAGCGCCTGGCCCAGCGATTATATTTTACACAGCCACGAATTTATTCGTCGCGTCGCGCGTCGCCGGTCGCCCTTTCTTGTAGCCAGACCACGGTAAAGAAATATTTCTTACAAGACGGTCAAACTGAACTACTTGGCCTATGGGACCAACTTAATCAGACCAATAAAATAATCAGCTGTTCCATACATTTTGGTGGAGTAGATATTGACGTTGACCTTCTATGGAACAGCTGATATTTTTTTCCTCTGATTAAATTGGTCCCATAGGCAAAGTTTTTCAGTTTGACGGTCTAATCTAAGCTTCAATTCTAAAACTTGAATTTAACATGAATGTCAATCTGATCATCTGACATGACGGTCGATCGAACGATGAACGAATATAATAAAAAATTACAATATCCTGTTTTAGAGTTCAAGTTTATTTACCGACATCTTAATTTAATGTCTTACCGTCTTTGTTAAAGCAAAACAAAAAATATTTTTATCTACACTCACAACGTAATGTTCCAAATATGAATTCAAAAAAGGTAATATAAATACGTACTTTATTTTCGTGGATAGGTAAAATTAAAAAATAAACTCATTACGATGCAGTCAACTGCATCATAAAATAACTTTTTTTCTCATTACGATACAGGGCAAATCCAAAAAGAAGGCAGTGCCGTAACATTAAAAAAAACAACGATATTTTCCCACATATTTTTCATGATTAAAATGTACTCTATGGTAATCGATGACTTTAGTGCGATTAGTTTGTTGAAATGCACTGATCAATTTTTTTTTCTAATGGAATGCGCGCCAAGCATTTCCGATAAAGTTTTGATTTCAATTTTTACATTTTGTTATACTTACTGAATTTTGTAGGTTTTTTTTATTCTTGCTTTAAAATGTGAAATAAAATTTACTCTGCCCGATATTTTAGATTAGATGCAGCTAAGGAATTGACTTATTACAAGGTAAGGTACCTTGCTAATACAAACAAAGTCTCTCTCTCTTTTCTAACGTTGATCTCTTATTTAGTAGGTTCAATCCCAAATGTATGAGTGTAGATAAAGTAGTGTATGAAACTGCACATAACTAGGTATTAAAACACTCGTGTGATACTATTAAAAACCTCGCCTACGGCTCGGTTTTTAAACACACACTCGTGTTTTAATACCCCTCTTTATGTGTCAGTTTCATAAACTACTATTTTGTGTCATGTTTGCTGATTTGTTAACATTTCTGAAAACAAACTCGGGAAAAATTCATGTTGAGTACATTAAATTCACTTTGACTACATTTGCAAACACAAATGTTGTTAAACTTAGAATTCACACGAGCCAACAAATTTAAATCTTAAGTCAGAGGGACAAAGCTTATAAATCTATATCCAAGTCTAGTACGTGACATTTTATCATTTTTTTCTATTTCGATATTTCTGGTGTCACCGAAAATACTTTCGGATAAATCATAGAATATTGGAAGCCTAGTTCTGTCATATTCAATCGTAAGGTTACTTCTTCCTGTTGGCTTGTTTTGGAAAGTAAGTTTTCTTGTGTTTGAATTAAGGTCTATTGTTGTTAAGTTTTGATATCCTGTAGTATTGTCTCGTAAGAAATCATACGTTTGCTGTATGAATACGCTACATTGGCCACACGTCATCATAAGGTATAAGAGAAAGGTGATGTTAAAAATCCATATTTGCTCTTTAATTCGAAAATGCCTTCTAACAGGGCTTTATAACGTTATTAATTAACTGTAAAAATAACGTTACGTAACGTTATTTTCAATATGATACCTTGATAACGTTATTTTTTAACGATACCTAATAACATAACCTTAATATAACGTTAAATTAATGTCGATAACGTTAAAAATAACGTTATTTTTAACGGTAATTTTATAAATATTGCGTATTGTAGGTAGGTACCTCTACTACCTAGTACCTGCCGCAGAGACTGATCACGTCACGGCGGCGTCAACGTCAATTACACATTGCTTTTAAATATTTTTATACAGTAACATAATAACGTTATCAAGGAACGAAAAAATAACTGTTTTACCGTTATTAATTTACATTTTTAACGTTATTTTTTTTAACGGTACTAATTTTTAACGGTATTTGAAGCCCTGCCTTCTAACGGATTGGTCGATCGCAATAAGTTTTTTTAATGCACAACGGGATAGTGCTTGGCCTTCACCTCACCTGATGTTAAGTGACGATAAGGCCGATGGTGGAAGCGCACTACTCCCGGAATCCTCATCACTGAGGAACTGGCTATCTTACCTCTAACTGCCGGAACACAACAATTTTTAAATAGTTGTTGTTGTTATCTTTATGTTGTCGTTGGTCTAGATAGGTGGCAAATTTTCATCGTCGTTTTTCATTTCCATCGCACCAATACTTATAAAAACTTTATTATGGTAAACAAGTAACTTCTCATGGAAAATGATGGTAAGATAATATTTCCTTAGCACGCTTAATATATGATGATGTTCAAGCTTATCTCATCATTAATGTGGAACTTGATTCTTTGACACATCGACATCATTACACTGAGGTACACGTACTCGAAACCATTTTTCCAAACAATAATGGCAGTTATCCTACATGGTGATGTTGATAGACTTTTAGGTAAATTCTAGAATAGTATAATTTACCTATGTTATATGATACTACCGTAGGCGAGGGCGTAATTCAGCCAAGTGTGTAATTAGAAGAGCTCATGAGTTTCATTCTTCGTTTTTCAACACATTTGCGAGGAGAATTCAAAATAATTTACCATGCACTGACAAAATTATGATAGTTTTTAGGGTTCCGTACCCAAAGGGTAAAAACGGGACCCTATTACTAAGCCTCCGCTGTCCGTCTGTCTCTCTGTCTGTCTGTCACCAGGCTGTATCTCATGAACCGTGATAGCTAGACAGTTGAAATTTTCACAGATTGATGTATTTCTGTTGCCGCTATAACAACAAATACTAAAAATATAATAAAGTAAATATTTAAGGGGGGCTCCCATACAACAAACGTAATTTTTTTGCCGTTTTTTGCTTTATATTAATAACGACAACAGGTAGACAGTTAAAATTTTCACAGATGATGTATTTCTGTTGCCGCTATAACAAAAATTACTAAAAACTGAATAAAATAAATATTTAAGGGGGGCTCCCATACAACAAACGTGATTTTTTTCCGTTTTTTGGTACGGAACCCTTCGTGCGCGAGTCCGACTCGCACTTGTTTTTTCACGCCCTGAGCGCGTGAAAATAAAAAAGCGCCAAGGGTGAGTGAACATACAGCTTACCTAAAAAATATTTAATTAAAAATATTGTGAATTAAGAATAATTTTATAAATAATAAATGTTTGTTTGATTTAATTAATAACGTACCGTACACATTTATTTATTCCAAAAATGTATACGGATTTTCAGCAGTATAAAACTAAAAAAAAAATACAGGTTTCGCGCTTCTCGCAACATCACGATCATTACATTCGGCTGCATCTGTCGTTAACACCAATCCGTATTGAGCCCGCGTGGTGGGTTTTGGCCTGTTCTACTTAAGGAAGGACTGTGTCCCAACAGTGGGGACATTAAAAATGGCTCAAAGTCATTCAAGCCTGAAATTTAACTAAATGGAAAACCACGTGCAGTACGTGAAGTGAGTTCAATATAATATATTTTAGATAATGCGAATTTAACGATAATGGCCGCTCGGAGTTTTGGCATCAAATTGTGAATAATAGAAGTTTTCCTAGTAAACAGTTTCTAGTAACTAGGTTGTAATAATTTATGAGCGTATTCTACAGTAATTTTCTCGATAAAACACTTTATATTAAGGTCAGTACCAGGTTCCTTTTTCCGGCATTATATAATTTTTTTAGTTCTTCAGAAAAACAACTTAGGTCTTAGAGTTTTCAATAGAGAAAAGACATTTTCAATTTTTGACATTGAAAATGTCTTTTCGTTCGCTCCAGTATAGGCACCGATTTCACGAAAAAGTGCGATCCTCTTATATCATAGAAGGTTGTGAAGATATGATATTCAAAAAGACTCAAAAGACGCGTATTTACGAGAGCTACAAGGTGCAAAAAGAATTATTCGAAAAAATAAAAAACGTAAGAAATTATGGCCGAAAGAGTGGAAAAAATCTATTTTTTTCCGTTTTTTTGATTTTGGCGCTCGATATATTGGAAACGAAGAATGATATCAAAATTTTGAAAATTATTCCTCTGAACAATTTAGTCAGCTACAATTTGAGCCTAAAACAAAGACGAACGGGTTAAGGGTTTGCCCTGTAGCTTAACCTTTAAAATTGAAAATGTTTTTTCGATCGCTTCAGTATAGCCCCCATTTTCGCTCAGAGTGCGACATCGCCTTGGTGTCGTAAGTTTTAAGGCTACATGAATGGTTGAAGCCTCAAATCAAAAGATGCGTATCAAGGAGGGCTACAATATGTAGCGTGCAGGCGTAATTTCGGGAAGCACGCTCCTTAGATGCGCGTCGCGTCGCTGAGCTGAATTAATCTTAGATTTTTTATATATTTTAGGTTATAGTTACTACCTTTCAATAAAATAGTAATGTTTATAAAAATGACATATTTTTATATGAACTTCATACACACGAATCACAGAAAACTAAATCCAAAATTGTTAATGGCTTTGCTGTGATTTCAAAGTATTGTAAGTACTAATTCAAAGAATAGAATATATTCTTTATAAAATTCAATTATTAAATTCATTTTCAATGTCGTGAAAGGCACGAGATCTGTTGTAACACTGTTTTTTTCACCTATCCTTACGTTAGCAAGCACTTGATTTTAAAGTACTTTTTATAGCGAAATTCTCGCTATAGTCTTCTAGGTTGGACAAGGAACATTAGGTATTAGATGTAGGTAAGAGTTTAGATAGGTTTTACAAAACACACATAGTGTTTTCACATAGCTTTTGATGTGTTTAGTGTTAGTTTATTGCATGCAAATTTCTACCTTTGTTTGGGTCAATTTCCAGTAGTTTAACGAATGTCGGTGATTGTACCACACACTTCGGCATTCGGGCATTCACTTGAATTCACTTTAAAACCTCATTCATAAAGAGTTTTAGCACTTTTCAATAATTAAAGCAAATAAACTTTCTTGTTTACATATCTCACAGCTGTCTTTTCAATTGACAAGTGACAACTGTCAGATGTGACGTTTAGCGTTCCGATTCCCGCTAATTGAACGTTTCGGACCAATTAATTTACACTTTGGTGATAAAATCAAATAAATAAATATCACCTATTTGTTATTTTAATTAAATAAAGTAAATGTTAGTGTCTCGCATGCTAGTTGAACGTTGTAATATTAATATTCAGACAAAAGGTAAGTAAGTTCAGGGAGTGCGATTGTCTATGGTGTGTCTTTTGTCGATGGTACTCATTCGAGAGAATTCTAGCAAACTCGGTGGATTTCCGCCATTTCACTTTTTCGCCTGTGTCATTCAGAGAGACAGGAAATTTTCGTCATGTGAAGTGAAACCCAATCTATTTTTTTTGGTGGGTTTCTATTAATTTAATGATGCGTTGAGCATCCCTTTAAGTGGTGAGTGTTATAATAATACGAATCTAATTATTTGTCCGTTTATACCAATGGTATCCAGATTGTAACCTCGTGTCGTATTGTTCTCAGGGCTCCAGCTCATCAATTTATATTTCATCATGTCTTTCATGAGATAACCTGTGATAATTAAAGCCCAAATTTGGTAAGTTTCTCAACCTTGTTATAATGTTAGTTGTAAGGAAAACCTCATATTCAATGTTGGACAATTTGGTGACTTTGATTTTTTATTACAGGGCTCCACAGTTTTACCTCAAAATTTCAAGATATAAATACTTCCAGGGAATACTTCCAAGGTTATGGTTTGAGCTTGTTTCGATGTAACGTCGTCTGTGCAGCGGCTTGGCGAGAATTCCATGCTATGATGTCTCATTAAAATCAGCGCGACGAGCACAGGTTAAACCGTACCATTACCATGGATTTATAAAACTAACCAAGGTATTCCGCAGCTTTCTTTTATTATCATCGCGGCAGTGTTTCTGTAGTATGTACCCGGTGAAGTAATTAACGTTTATATCCAGTACAAAATGGTTATTTGATGACATGTTCAAACTCAACCCGGAGCAGGTCTACAGCCAATAAATGTACCTATAGTCATGTTTCAAATTTATTTAGCTTCAGCGTAACTCTGGTCTATGAGCCAGAATGTATAAATAATTATATTTTACTATGAATGTCTTGTGTTAAGATGATAAGTAATAGGTATCTTAGCATAAGTTTTTTGAGTACATAGATGTTCGGTTCTTGACGGTCATCCGACTTGAGAGATATGGTGACGTTTGAAAACTTATTTCAAACGCGGAACCGGCCTCTTAATCCGTCTGACTAACGGGAAACGAACAGATATGCCCTCACCTTTACTTTTAAGGGTTTATATTTTAAATCCCTACTTCTTTATATGGTTTTAATTTTATAATGAACCCAAGGGTATTGTTTTTGTTATTAACGTATGGTCTCACTTTAACCTGTTAAGGGTCCCTGTTAAACCATTTGCCCTTCGTGCGGTTTTAACATTATAATTGGTTCTCAAGGTATTATGTATTAATATAAAAAGTGTGACTTCATTTTAACCCTTCGGATTCTACGTTAAACCATTTATACCCCAGTTGGTTTTAAATATTTTTATGACTTATTTTCTGCGAATCGTTGTTAACTTGGTATTAATTATACAACATGTTAAATAAATGTTTATATCAACGTAAATATTGGTTTGATTTATTAAACTCACTTTGTTTCAATCCGTGGACAATTTATCTTTTAATTTTTAACTTTCATTGATATCAACGGCGCCCAAAACCATAATTGTTCCATGGATGACTGAGCCACGCGAATCCACAAAACCCCTTTGCTCTACCGACTAACATTTTCAGTGGGGTAATTTCCATCTATACCCCGGGGTAAAATTTTTCCCATTACAGTGACGTACCCAACGTGTGGCCCAGAAAAGTGAGATTAATGATTCAATATTTTAGTGCTTTATTTAACGTGAATTTAATTTTTTTTTCATTATGGCTGAACTTAATTGTAACGTTGATTTCTTGCTCGGGGAAGAACTTGAACATGAATTATCCGTTCTTAAAGTCTCTTTTGATGAGCATAGTAGTGCTGACGAATTATGGCACTTTTTAATGAATACCTTGATACTAGCTCATAGGGGTAGTTTAGAAATTCCTTCTGCGGCTGTTTTTACTAGTTCCGAATTTAAAAATACTGCTAATCTTTAAATAAAAAGTTTTCGCTCGCGTCTGTTTAGTTTAGAACTCCAATTATAAAACGGGTTCTGTATATCATTTCATATGCCACCTTACGTCGTTGCAAGGCATCTCACCCAATTTTGTGTTTTATATATTTGTGTTCAAAATTTTCAACCCAAGTTGCGGGGACACTCCGTTTCGGACATCCATTTTGGCATATGGCGTCCCTGTCAGTGGTTTATTTGTTGTGCGGGGCACAGTAGTGGCGCTTGAAACCCCTTTATATGGCTTTAGTTTCAAGCCTGCCCTTGTGTTACCTTGGGCACGATGTTGTTCTTTCATTGCTAGTTAAGTAAGTTATAACTTTGTTAGTTTTTAGGGTATATTTTATCCGTGTTACATCCGTAGGTCTTGTCGCATTTGTGTAAACCACAAATGATACCAAGGATGGTAACATTTCTGTTTTTTTTTTATTATGATGGCGTGTCGTCCTGTGTGATGATTTGCTTTTGCCTTTGTAGTGTGTTTTAAGGGATGTTGGATTTCCACTCCTCACACTTTACTTTTAGAAGTCACTGTTTTGCATACTTCAACTTTACATGTAATTTACCCATGTTTGCAGTTTGGTAAATTACGTGCTGGTTTTTGTGTAACCAACCTGTGTTTAACACTGGTCATGGCTAGAACCTGGATTAGCTCTCTTTTTGTGTTATTGGGTCTATGAAACGGTTCTACCTTTTTTCCATATTCACTCTCGTGAGGTATTTATTAGGTTTCCCTTGATATGACTCAAGCTTTCGTTGTCTAAGTTTTGAGTCTTGAGGTGGTTTATCTTTAAGTAAAGTAGGATTAAGGTCTGTTTTGTTCAGTTTAGGTTGTAGTTTTAGATTTCGTCGTTGCTCCTGACGAAAAATTTTATTCAAAATATTCATTTTGAATAAAATTTTTCTTTCCCAACGAAGACGGTACTGTAACACTGTTTTTTTCACCTATCCTTACGTTAGCAAGCACTTGATTTTAAAGTACTTTTTATAGCGAAATTCTCGCTATAGTCTTCTAGGTTGGACAAGGAACATTAGGTATTAGATGTAGGTAAGAGTTTAGATAGGTTTTACAAAACACACATAGTGTTTTCACATAGCTTTTGATGTGTTTAGTGTTAGTTTATTGCATGCAAATTTCTACCTTTGTTTGGGTCAATTTCCAGTAGTTTAACGAATGTCGGTGATTGTACCACACACTTCGGCATTCGGGCATTCACTTGAATTCACTTTAAAACCTCATTCATAAAGAGTTTTAGCACTTTTCAATAATTAAAGCAAATAAACTTTCTTGTTTACATATCTCACAGCTGTCTTTTCAATTGACAAGTGACAACTGTCAGATGTGACGTTTAGCGTTCCGATTCCCGCTAATTGAACGTTTCGGACCAATTAATTTACACTTTGGTGATAAAATCAAATAAATAAATATCACCTATTTGTTATTTTAATTAAATAAAGTAAATGTTAGTGTCTCGCATGCTAGTTGAACGTTGTAATATTAATATTCAGACAAAAGGTAAGTAAGTTCAGGGAGTGCGATTGTCTATGGTGTGTCTTTTGTCGATGGTACTCATTCGAGAGAATTCTAGCAAACTCGGTGGATTTCCGCCATTTCACTTTTTCGCCTGTGTCATTCAGAGAGACAGGAAATTTTCGTCATGTGAAGTGAAACCCAATCTATTTTTTTTGGTGGGTTTCTATTAATTTAATGATGCGTTGAGCATCCCTTTAAGTGGTGAGTGTTATAATAATACGAATCTAATTATTTGTCCGTTTATACCAATGGTATCCAGATTGTAACCTCGTGTCGTATTGTTCTCAGGGCTCCAGCTCATCAATTTATATTTCATCATGTCTTTCATGAGATAACCTGTGATAATTAAAGCCCAAATTTGGTAAGTTTCTCAACCTTGTTATAATGTTAGTTGTAAGGAAAACCTCATATTCAATGTTGGACAATTTGGTGACTTTGATTTTTTATTACAGGGCTCCACAGTTTTACCTCAAAATTTCAAGATATAAATACTTCCAGGGAATACTTCCAAGGTTATGGTTTGAGCTTGTTTCGATGTAACGTCGTCTGTGCAGCGGCTTGGCGAGAATTCCATGCTATGATGTCTCATTAAAATCAGCGCGACGAGCACAGGTTAAACCGTACCATTACCATGGATTTATAAAACTAACCAAGGTATTCCGCAGCTTTCTTTTATTATCATCGCGGCAGTGTTTCTGTAGTATGTACCCGGTGAAGTAATTAACGTTTATATCCAGTACAAAATGGTTATTTGATGACATGTTCAAACTCAACCCGGAGCAGGTCTACAGCCAATAAATGTACCTATAGTCATGTTTCAAATTTATTTAGCTTCAGCGTAACTCTGGTCTATGAGCCAGAATGTATAAATAATTATATTTTACTATGAATGTCTTGTGTTAAGATGATAAGTAATAGGTATCTTAGCATAAGTTTTTTGAGTACATAGATGTTCGGTTCTTGACGGTCATCCGACTTGAGAGATATGGTGACGTTTGAAAACTTATTTCAAACGCGGAACCGGCCTCTTAATCCGTCTGACTAACGGGAAACGAACAGATATGCCCTCACCTTTACTTTTAAGGGTTTATATTTTAAATCCCTACTTCTTTATATGGTTTTAATTTTATAATGAACCCAAGGGTATTGTTTTTGTTATTAACGTATGGTCTCACTTTAACCTGTTAAGGGTCCCTGTTAAACCATTTGCCCTTCGTGCGGTTTTAACATTATAATTGGTTCTCAAGGTATTATGTATTAATATAAAAAGTGTGACTTCATTTTAACCCTTCGGATTCTACGTTAAACCATTTATACCCCAGTTGGTTTTAAATATTTTTATGACTTATTTTCTGCGAATCGTTGTTAACTTGGTATTAATTATACAACATGTTAAATAAATGTTTATATCAACGTAAATATTGGTTTGATTTATTAAACTCACTTTGTTTCAATCCGTGGACAATTTATCTTTTAATTTTTAACTTTCATTGATATCAACGGCGCCCAAAACCATAATTGTTCCATGGATGACTGAGCCACGCGAATCCACAAAACCCCTTTGCTCTACCGACTAACATTTTCAGTGGGGTAATTTCCATCTATACCCCGGGGTAAAATTTTTCCCATTACAGTGACGTACCCAACGTGTGGCCCAGAAAAGTGAGATTAATGATTCAATATTTTAGTGCTTTATTTAACGTGAATTTAATTTTTTTTTCATTATGGCTGAACTTAATTGTAACGTTGATTTCTTGCTCGGGGAAGAACTTGAACATGAATTATCCGTTCTTAAAGTCTCTTTTGATGAGCATAGTAGTGCTGACGAATTATGGCACTTTTTAATGAATACCTTGATACTAGCTCATAGGGGTAGTTTAGAAATTCCTTCTGCGGCTGTTTTTACTAGTTCCGAATTTAAAAATACTGCTAATCTTTAAATAAAAAGTTTTCGCTCGCGTCTGTTTAGTTTAGAACTCCAATTATAAAACGGGTTCTGTATATCATTTCATATGCCACCTTACGTCGTTGCAAGGCATCTCACCCAATTTTGTGTTTTATATATTTGTGTTCAAAATTTTCAACCCAAGTTGCGGGGACACTCCGTTTCGGACATCCATTTTGGCATATGGCGTCCCTGTCAGTGGTTTATTTGTTGTGCGGGGCACAGTAGTGGCGCTTGAAACCCCTTTATATGGCTTTAGTTTCAAGCCTGCCCTTGTGTTACCTTGGGCACGATGTTGTTCTTTCATTGCTAGTTAAGTAAGTTATAACTTTGTTAGTTTTTAGGGTATATTTTATCCGTGTTACATCCGTAGGTCTTGTCGCATTTGTGTAAACCACAAATGATACCAAGGATGGTAACATTTCTGTTTTTTTTTTATTATGATGGCGTGTCGTCCTGTGTGATGATTTGCTTTTGCCTTTGTAGTGTGTTTTAAGGGATGTTGGATTTCCACTCCTCACACTTTACTTTTAGAAGTCACTGTTTTGCATACTTCAACTTTACATGTAATTTACCCATGTTTGCAGTTTGGTAAATTACGTGCTGGTTTTTGTGTAACCAACCTGTGTTTAACACTGGTCATGGCTAGAACCTGGATTAGCTCTCTTTTTGTGTTATTGGGTCTATGAAACGGTTCTACCTTTTTTCCATATTCACTCTCGTGAGGTATTTATTAGGTTTCCCTTGATATGACTCAAGCTTTCGTTGTCTAAGTTTTGAGTCTTGAGGTGGTTTATCTTTAAGTAAAGTAGGATTAAGGTCTGTTTTGTTCAGTTTAGGTTGTAGTTTTAGATTTCGTCGTTGCTCCTGACGAAAAATTTTATTCAAAATATTCATTTTGAATAAAATTTTTCTTTCCCAACGAAGACGGTACTGTAACACTGTTTTTTTCACCTATCCTTACGTTAGCAAGCACTTGATTTTAAAGTACTTTTTATAGCGAAATTCTCGCTATAGTCTTCTAGGTTGGACAAGGAACATTAGGTATTAGATGTAGGTAAGAGTTTAGATAGGTTTTACAAAACACACATAGTGTTTTCACATAGCTTTTGATGTGTTTAGTGTTAGTTTATTGCATGCAAATTTCTACCTTTGTTTGGGTCAATTTCCAGTAGTTTAACGAATGTCGGTGATTGTACCACACACTTCGGCATTCGGGCATTCACTTGAATTCACTTTAAAACCTCATTCATAAAGAGTTTTAGCACTTTTCAATAATTAAAGCAAATAAACTTTCTTGTTTACATATCTCACAGCTGTCTTTTCAATTGACAAGTGACAACTGTCAGATGTGACGTTTAGCGTTCCGATTCCCGCTAATTGAACGTTTCGGACCAATTAATTTACACTTTGGTGATAAAATCAAATAAATAAATATCACCTATTTGTTATTTTAATTAAATAAAGTAAATGTTAGTGTCTCGCATGCTAGTTGAACGTTGTAATATTAATATTCAGACAAAAGGTAAGTAAGTTCAGGGAGTGCGATTGTCTATGGTGTGTCTTTTGTCGATGGTACTCATTCGAGAGAATTCTAGCAAACTCGGTGGATTTCCGCCATTTCACTTTTTCGCCTGTGTCATTCAGAGAGACAGGAAATTTTCGTCATGTGAAGTGAAACCCAATCTATTTTTTTTGGTGGGTTTCTATTAATTTAATGATGCGTTGAGCATCCCTTTAAGTGGTGAGTGTTATAATAATACGAATCTAATTATTTGTCCGTTTATACCAATGGTATCCAGATTGTAACCTCGTGTCGTATTGTTCTCAGGGCTCCAGCTCATCAATTTATATTTCATCATGTCTTTCATGAGATAACCTGTGATAATTAAAGCCCAAATTTGGTAAGTTTCTCAACCTTGTTATAATGTTAGTTGTAAGGAAAACCTCATATTCAATGTTGGACAATTTGGTGACTTTGATTTTTTATTACAGGGCTCCACAGTTTTACCTCAAAATTTCAAGATATAAATACTTCCAGGGAATACTTCCAAGGTTATGGTTTGAGCTTGTTTCGATGTAACGTCGTCTGTGCAGCGGCTTGGCGAGAATTCCATGCTATGATGTCTCATTAAAATCAGCGCGACGAGCACAGGTTAAACCGTACCATTACCATGGATTTATAAAACTAACCAAGGTATTCCGCAGCTTTCTTTTATTATCATCGCGACAGTGTTTCTGTAGTATGTACCCGGTGAAGTAATTAACGTTTATATCCAGTACAAAATGGTTATTTGATGACATGTTCAAACTCAACCCGGAGCAGGTCTACAGCCAATAAATGTACCTATAGTCATGTTTCAAATTTATTTAGCTTCAGCGTAACTCTGGTCTATGAGCCAGAATGTATAAATAATTATATTTTACTATGAATGTCTTGTGTTAAGATGATAAGTAATAGGTATCTTAGCATAAGTTTTTTGAGTACATAGATGTTCGGTTCTTGACGGTCATCCGACTTGAGAGATATGGTGACGTTTGAAAACTTATTTCAAACGCGGAACCGGCCTCTTAATCCGTCTGACTAACGGGAAACGAACAGATATGCCCTCACCTTTACTTTTAAGGGTTTATATTTTAAATCCCTACTTCTTTATATGGTTTTAATTTTATAATGAACCCAAGGGTATTGTTTTTGTTATTAACGTATGGTCTCACTTTAACCTGTTAAGGGTCCCTGTTAAACCATTTGCCCTTCGTGCGGTTTTAACATTATAATTGGTTCTCAAGGTATTATGTATTAATATAAAAAGTGTGACTTCATTTTAACCCTTCGGATTCTACGTTAAACCATTTATACCCCAGTTGGTTTTAAATATTTTTATGACTTATTTTCTGCGAATCGTTGTTAACTTGGTATTAATTATACAACATGTTAAATAAATGTTTATATCAACGTAAATATTGGTTTGATTTATTAAACTCACTTTGTTTCAATCCGTGGACAATTTATCTTTTAATTTTTAACTTTCATTGATATCAACGGCGCCCAAAACCATAATTGTTCCATGGATGACTGAGCCACGCGAATCCACAAAACCCCTTTGCTCTACCGACTAACATTTTCAGTGGGGTAATTTCCATCTATACCCCGGGGTAAAATTTTTCCCATTACAGTGACGTACCCAACGTGTGGCCCAGAAAAGTGAGATTAATGATTCAATATTTTAGTGCTTTATTTAACGTGAATTTAATTTTTTTTTCATTATGGCTGAACTTAATTGTAACGTTGATTTCTTGCTCGGGGAAGAACTTGAACATGAATTATCCGTTCTTAAAGTCTCTTTTGATGAGCATAGTAGTGCTGACGAATTATGGCACTTTTTAATGAATACCTTGATACTAGCTCATAGGGGTAGTTTAGAAATTCCTTCTGCGGCTGTTTTTACTAGTTCCGAATTTAAAAATACTGCTAATCTTTAAATAAAAAGTTTTCGCTCGCGTCTGTTTAGTTTAGAACTCCAATTATAAAACGGGTTCTGTATATCATTTCATATGCCACCTTACGTCGTTGCAAGGCATCTCACCCAATTTTGTGTTTTATATATTTGTGTTCAAAATTTTCAACCCAAGTTGCGGGGACACTCCGTTTCGGACATCCATTTTGGCATATGGCGTCCCTGTCAGTGGTTTATTTGTTGTGCGGGGCACAGTAGTGGCGCTTGAAACCCCTTTATATGGCTTTAGTTTCAAGCCTGCCCTTGTGTTACCTTGGGCACGATGTTGTTCTTTCATTGCTAGTTAAGTAAGTTATAACTTTGTTAGTTTTTAGGGTATATTTTATCCGTGTTACATCCGTAGGTCTTGTCGCATTTGTGTAAACCACAAATGATACCAAGGATGGTAACATTTCTGTTTTTTTTTTATTATGATGGCGTGTCGTCCTGTGTGATGATTTGCTTTTGCCTTTGTAGTGTGTTTTAAGGGATGTTGGATTTCCACTCCTCACACTTTACTTTTAGAAGTCACTGTTTTGCATACTTCAACTTTACATGTAATTTACCCATGTTTGCAGTTTGGTAAATTACGTGCTGGTTTTTGTGTAACCAACCTGTGTTTAACACTGGTCATGGCTAGAACCTGGATTAGCTCTCTTTTTGTGTTATTGGGTCTATGAAACGGTTCTACCTTTTTTCCATATTCACTCTCGTGAGGTATTTATTAGGTTTCCCTTGATATGACTCAAGCTTTCGTTGTCTAAGTTTTGAGTCTTGAGGTGGTTTATCTTTAAGTAAAGTAGGATTAAGGTCTGTTTTGTTCAGTTTAGGTTGTAGTTTTAGATTTCGTCGTTGCTCCTGACGAAAAATTTTATTCAAAATATTCATTTTGAATAAAATTTTTCTTTCCCAACGAAGACGGTACTGTAACACTGTTTTTTTCACCTATCCTTACGTTAGCAAGCACTTGATTTTAAAGTACTTTTTATAGCGAAATTCTCGCTATAGTCTTCTAGGTTGGACAAGGAACATTAGGTATTAGATGTAGGTAAGAGTTTAGATAGGTTTTACAAAACACACATAGTGTTTTCACATAGCTTTTGATGTGTTTAGTGTTAGTTTATTGCATGCAAATTTCTACCTTTGTTTGGGTCAATTTCCAGTAGTTTAACGAATGTCGGTGATTGTACCACACACTTCGGCATTCGGGCATTCACTTGAATTCACTTTAAAACCTCATTCATAAAGAGTTTTAGCACTTTTCAATAATTAAAGCAAATAAACTTTCTTGTTTACATATCTCACAGCTGTCTTTTCAATTGACAAGTGACAACTGTCAGATGTGACGTTTAGCGTTCCGATTCCCGCTAATTGAACGTTTCGGACCAATTAATTTACACTTTGGTGATAAAATCAAATAAATAAATATCACCTATTTGTTATTTTAATTAAATAAAGTAAATGTTAGTGTCTCGCATGCTAGTTGAACGTTGTAATATTAATATTCAGACAAAAGGTAAGTAAGTTCAGGGAGTGCGATTGTCTATGGTGTGTCTTTTGTCGATGGTACTCATTCGAGAGAATTCTAGCAAACTCGGTGGATTTCCGCCATTTCACTTTTTCGCCTGTGTCATTCAGAGAGACAGGAAATTTTCGTCATGTGAAGTGAAACCCAATCTATTTTTTTTGGTGGGTTTCTATTAATTTAATGATGCGTTGAGCATCCCTTTAAGTGGTGAGTGTTATAATAATACGAATCTAATTATTTGTCCGTTTATACCAATGGTATCCAGATTGTAACCTCGTGTCGTATTGTTCTCAGGGCTCCAGCTCATCAATTTATATTTCATCATGTCTTTCATGAGATAACCTGTGATAATTAAAGCCCAAATTTGGTAAGTTTCTCAACCTTGTTATAATGTTAGTTGTAAGGAAAACCTCATATTCAATGTTGGACAATTTGGTGACTTTGATTTTTTATTACAGGGCTCCACAGTTTTACCTCAAAATTTCAAGATATAAATACTTCCAGGGAATACTTCCAAGGTTATGGTTTGAGCTTGTTTCGATGTAACGTCGTCTGTGCAGCGGCTTGGCGAGAATTCCATGCTATGATGTCTCATTAAAATCAGCGCGACGAGCACAGGTTAAACCGTACCATTACCATGGATTTATAAAACTAACCAAGGTATTCCGCAGCTTTCTTTTATTATCATCGCGGCAGTGTTTCTGTAGTATGTACCCGGTGAAGTAATTAACGTTTATATCCAGTACAAAATGGTTATTTGATGACATGTTCAAACTCAACCCGGAGCAGGTCTACAGCCAATAAATGTACCTATAGTCATGTTTCAAATTTATTTAGCTTCAGCGTAACTCTGGTCTATGAGCCAGAATGTATAAATAATTATATTTTACTATGAATGTCTTGTGTTAAGATGATAAGTAATAGGTATCTTAGCATAAGTTTTTTGAGTACATAGATGTTCGGTTCTTGACGGTCATCCGACTTGAGAGATATGGTGACGTTTGAAAACTTATTTCAAACGCGGAACCGGCCTCTTAATCCGTCTGACTAACGGGAAACGAACAGATATGCCCTCACCTTTACTTTTAAGGGTTTATATTTTAAATCCCTACTTCTTTATATGGTTTTAATTTTATAATGAACCCAAGGGTATTGTTTTTGTTATTAACGTATGGTCTCACTTTAACCTGTTAAGGGTCCCTGTTAAACCATTTGCCCTTCGTGCGGTTTTAACATTATAATTGGTTCTCAAGGTATTATGTATTAATATAAAAAGTGTGACTTCATTTTAACCCTTCGGATTCTACGTTAAACCATTTATACCCCAGTTGGTTTTAAATATTTTTATGACTTATTTTCTGCGAATCGTTGTTAACTTGGTATTAATTATACAACATGTTAAATAAATGTTTATATCAACGTAAATATTGGTTTGATTTATTAAACTCACTTTGTTTCAATCCGTGGACAATTTATCTTTTAATTTTTAACTTTCATTGATATCAACGGCGCCCAAAACCATAATTGTTCCATGGATGACTGAGCCACGCGAATCCACAAAACCCCTTTGCTCTACCGACTAACATTTTCAGTGGGGTAATTTCCATCTATACCCCGGGGTAAAATTTTTCCCATTACAGTGACGTACCCAACGTGTGGCCCAGAAAAGTGAGATTAATGATTCAATATTTTAGTGCTTTATTTAACGTGAATTTAATTTTTTTTTCATTATGGCTGAACTTAATTGTAACGTTGATTTCTTGCTCGGGGAAGAACTTGAACATGAATTATCCGTTCTTAAAGTCTCTTTTGATGAGCATAGTAGTGCTGACGAATTATGGCACTTTTTAATGAATACCTTGATACTAGCTCATAGGGGTAGTTTAGAAATTCCTTCTGCGGCTGTTTTTACTAGTTCCGAATTTAAAAATACTGCTAATCTTTAAATAAAAAGTTTTCGCTCGCGTCTGTTTAGTTTAGAACTCCAATTATAAAACGGGTTCTGTATATCATTTCATATGCCACCTTACGTCGTTGCAAGGCATCTCACCCAATTTTGTGTTTTATATATTTGTGTTCAAAATTTTCAACCCAAGTTGCGGGGACACTCCGTTTCGGACATCCATTTTGGCATATGGCGTCCCTGTCAGTGGTTTATTTGTTGTGCGGGGCACAGTAGTGGCGCTTGAAACCCCTTTATATGGCTTTAGTTTCAAGCCTGCCCTTGTGTTACCTTGGGCACGATGTTGTTCTTTCATTGCTAGTTAAGTAAGTTATAACTTTGTTAGTTTTTAGGGTATATTTTATCCGTGTTACATCCGTAGGTCTTGTCGCATTTGTGTAAACCACAAATGATACCAAGGATGGTAACATTTCTGTTTTTTTTTTTATTATGATGGCGTGTCGTCCTGTGTGATGATTTGCTTTTGCCTTTGTAGTGTGTTTTAAGGGATGTTGGATTTCCACTCCTCACACTTTACTTTTAGAAGTCACTGTTTTGCATACTTCAACTTTACATGTAATTTACCCATGTTTGCAGTTTGGTAAATTACGTGCTGGTTTTTGTGTAACCAACCTGTGTTTAACACTGGTCATGGCTAGAACCTGGATTAGCTCTCTTTTTGTGTTATTGGGTCTATGAAACGGTTCTACCTTTTTTCCATATTCACTCTCGTGAGGTATTTATTAGGTTTCCCTTGATATGACTCAAGCTTTCGTTGTCTAAGTTTTGAGTCTTGAGGTGGTTTATCTTTAAGTAAAGTAGGATTAAGGTCTGTTTTGTTCAGTTTAGGTTGTAGTTTTAGATTTCGTCGTTGCTCCTGACGAAAAATTTTATTCAAAATATTCATTTTGAATAAAATTTTTCTTTCCCAACGAAGACGGTACTGTAACACTGTTTTTTTCACCTATCCTTACGTTAGCAAGCACTTGATTTTAAAGTACTTTTTATAGCGAAATTCTCGCTATAGTCTTCTAGGTTGGACAAGGAACATTAGGTATTAGATGTAGGTAAGAGTTTAGATAGGTTTTACAAAACACACATAGTGTTTTCACATAGCTTTTGATGTGTTTAGTGTTAGTTTATTGCATGCAAATTTCTACCTTTGTTTGGGTCAATTTCCAGTAGTTTAACGAATGTCGGTGATTGTACCACACACTTCGGCATTCGGGCATTCACTTGAATTCACTTTAAAACCTCATTCATAAAGAGTTTTAGCACTTTTCAATAATTAAAGCAAATAAACTTTCTTGTTTACATATCTCACAGCTGTCTTTTCAATTGACAAGTGACAACTGTCAGATGTGACGTTTAGCGTTCCGATTCCCGCTAATTGAACGTTTCGGACCAATTAATTTACACTTTGGTGATAAAATCAAATAAATAAATATCACCTATTTGTTATTTTAATTAAATAAAGTAAATGTTAGTGTCTCGCATGCTAGTTGAACGTTGTAATATTAATATTCAGACAAAAGGTAAGTAAGTTCAGGGAGTGCGATTGTCTATGGTGTGTCTTTTGTCGATGGTACTCATTCGAGAGAATTCTAGCAAACTCGGTGGATTTCCGCCATTTCACTTTTTCGCCTGTGTCATTCAGAGAGACAGGAAATTTTCGTCATGTGAAGTGAAACCCAATCTATTTTTTTTGGTGGGTTTCTATTAATTTAATGATGCGTTGAGCATCCCTTTAAGTGGTGAGTGTTATAATAATACGAATCTAATTATTTGTCCGTTTATACCAATGGTATCCAGATTGTAACCTCGTGTCGTATTGTTCTCAGGGCTCCAGCTCATCAATTTATATTTCATCATGTCTTTCATGAGATAACCTGTGATAATTAAAGCCCAAATTTGGTAAGTTTCTCAACCTTGTTATAATGTTAGTTGTAAGGAAAACCTCATATTCAATGTTGGACAATTTGGTGACTTTGATTTTTTATTACAGGGCTCCACAGTTTTACCTCAAAATTTCAAGATATAAATACTTCCAGGGAATACTTCCAAGGTTATGGTTTGAGCTTGTTTCGATGTAACGTCGTCTGTGCAGCGGCTTGGTGAGAATTCCATGCTATGATGTCTCATTAAAATCAGCGCGACGAGCACAGGTTAAACCGTACCATTACCATGGATTTATAAAACTAACCAAGGTATTCCGCAGCTTTCTTTTATTATCATCGCGGCAGTGTTTCTGTAGTATGTACCCGGTGAAGTAATTAACGTTTATATCCAGTACAAAATGGTTATTTGATGACATGTTCAAACTCAACCCGGAGCAGGTCTACAGCCAATAAATGTACCTATAGTCATGTTTCAAATTTATTTAGCTTCAGCGTAACTCTGGTCTATGAGCCAGAATGTATAAATAATTATATTTTACTATGAATGTCTTGTGTTAAGATGATAAGTAATAGGTATCTTAGCATAAGTTTTTTGAGTACATAGATGTTCGGTTCTTGACGGTCATCCGACTTGAGAGATATGGTGACGTTTGAAAACTTATTTCAAACGCGGAACCGGCCTCTTAATCCGTCTGACTAACGGGAAACGAACAGATATGCCCTCACCTTTACTTTTAAGGGTTTATATTTTAAATCCCTACTTCTTTATATGGTTTTAATTTTATAATGAACCCAAGGGTATTGTTTTTGTTATTAACGTATGGTCTCACTTTAACCTGTTAAGGGTCCCTGTTAAACCATTTGCCCTTCGTGCGGTTTTAACATTATAATTGGTTCTCAAGGTATTATGTATTAATATAAAAAGTGTGACTTCATTTTAACCCTTCGGATTCTACGTTAAACCATTTATACCCCAGTTGGTTTTAAATATTTTTATGACTTATTTTCTGCGAATCGTTGTTAACTTGGTATTAATTATACAACATGTTAAATAAATGTTTATATCAACGTAAATATTGGTTTGATTTATTAAACTCACTTTGTTTCAATCCGTGGACAATTTATCTTTTAATTTTTAACTTTCATTGATATCAACGGCGCCCAAAACCATAATTGTTCCATGGATGACTGAGCCACGCGTATCCACAAAACCCCTTTGCTCTACCGACTAACATTTTCAGTGGGGTAATTTCCATCTATACCCCGGGGTAAAATTTTTCCCATTACACTGTGAATTTTTTTAATTAATTTGAATTAAGTAGATGAGGGAAAAAATCTTATTTAAAATAAATACAAATATCAATTAGG
Source organism: Agriphila tristella (assembly GCA_928269145.1). Taxonomy (NCBI): domain Eukaryota; kingdom Metazoa; phylum Arthropoda; class Insecta; order Lepidoptera; family Crambidae; genus Agriphila; species Agriphila tristella. The sequence goes on along the minus strand of OV743443.1, from coordinate 17,710,393 downwards.
TATTTTAAATGAAATTATTCGCTAGTTCGATTTGAATAGGCATGACGAATATTTTTTTATTTTATGTTACATTAATTACCTCTCAAAATAAGAAACATTGGTAAAATAATTATTTCGCTAGCATGAAAACTGCCCAAGATATCACAGTTTTAAATGCACACAAATTGGTCTCACCCAAAAACGCTCCATACTAACGGCCACCTAGATAAGACGTCACGCCTAGGTAGTTTGTATGCAAATTGCAACGCGTAGGAAAGCTCAGATTGTGTTTATCAAAATGGTTTCTCAGACAAATTTGCTAAACATTTTACGGACTAATTAAAGGTATTATTTATTTTAATAAATATCATACTTTTTTAATGGACTTGTCCACCCAACTTTGAAGGGTCATAAAAATAATACTTACGCAATATATAAAACCGAGGTATACAAGCTACTCTAGAAGTTTAATACGTTTACGATATTAATTAGTATTTCGTTATTTTAGAGCAAACGCGCGTTTACAACTGCATAAGAACTACATACATTTTATTCAAGCCGTACACATGCTAAGGCGCGTTTTGATTTGAGATCATAGGTTTTCTACGTTGCTCATCTGAACGGCAACGCTCATCTGAGCGCGCGCTTTTGACGCGGAGAGACGTATTTCAGGGTTAGCTCAGTTCACCCAGAAATCATCCGAAATGGAAACGGAAGCTTTAAAGGTCAAGCCACACAGCGGGCGTGACGGGGCGCGGCGTGACGGGGCGCGGCGCGACGGGAGTTCACACTGCGGGCGTGATCACGCCTACTTTCCGCGCTTCCGATCTGTATTCAGGCTCGGCGCGACGGCGGCGTGGCACAACGGGACGCGACACGTCGCGCCACGCCGGTCTGTGTGACGTCGTTCATAGTATCTAGTACATTACAACTTCTCAGCGTCGCGTCGCCGTCCCGTCCCGTCACGCCACGCCCGCTGTGTGGCAAATTACCAAATCTATATCAAATTACCATATAAATCACCGTTAAAACTGTTTCTATGTCCATCTTCGACAAATGTGGAACTCAAACTGTACCAGGGCGGCCGCGGCAACGCGCGTTCAATGCCTTACAAGCGCGCTCCATGTGAACACTATACATAAACTTAACGCGCGTTCAACGCGCGTTAAGTTAGATGACAAGCGTTCAACGCGCGTTGAACGCGCGTTGAACGCTTGTCATCTGAACGTACCTTAAATCATTATTTTAGTCGTCATCGTTGTATTTTCTTATTAAGGCGATTCCCTGACCGAAATTGGCGCCCTCAAAGGTTTTATTTGATAAGTTGTTAATAGAAAAGGATTTTAATAAAAGAAAATCGTGGAATTTGTAGGGCTCATAGTAGATTATTTTTAGAAGGTATCACCACATTCCCTCGCAGTTATAAATAGACTAGCTTCCGCCCGCGACTTCGTCCGCGTGGATAGTAGAGAAAATCCTTAGGGATCCTTCAACCAGGATCCGACCAGGCGATTTTACGCGATTAGGCGGGTCCCCACCAAGCGCGCTGCCTCGCGAGGCAAAACGTTTGCCGCGTGTGGCAGGCCTCGCACGAGGCTGCGCGCTTGGTGGGGACCCGCCTAATCGCGTAAAATCGCCTGGTCGGATCCTGGTTGAAGGATCCCTAAGGATTTTCTCTACTATCCACGCGGACGAAGTCGCGGGCGGAAGCTAGTTTATTACAAAAATCAGAATTGGGTCCAGAGATATAAGTAGTATTCAGTTTCCGTTTCTTTACCCTTTCCCGTTCCCATTCCGCATCGATTTTCATGTTTACTTACCTACCCCATTTACACCCTATTGGATGATTTTCAAAATAACAAAATATGTGTTTGCCTTTTTATTTTTAGACATGCTCCTACGAATATTCAAGTTGTAATGTCTATTTAATATTCTTTTTCCATACATAATTTGAACCCCATTTGCACCCTATTAGCAGTTAATTCATGTCCACCGTGTTGGACTTCAAAATAAATGTAATTTTCGCAATCACCATCCCATAAAACCTCAAGAACGACATCCATATCCATTTTTAAGTTTACTTACCCCATTTACCCCCTTAGGGGTTGATTTTCAAAATCACAAAATACGTGTTTGCCTATTTATTTTTAGACATGCTCTTACGAAGATTAAAGTTGTAATGTCTATTTTATATTCTTTTCCGTACCAAATTTGAACCCCATTTTCACCCCTTTAGTGGTTAAATCATGTCGACCGTGTTGGACTTCAAAATAAATGTTATTTTCGCAATCATCATCCCAGAAAACCCCAATAACGACATCCATATCTATTTTAAGTTTATTTACCCCATTTCATACCCATAGGGGTTGAAAAATACTACCAATAACAATATACGTTGTGTAATGTTATATTTCCATCCTTAAGCTTAAATTATAAATTTAGCGATTTTTACTCCGAAAATTAAGGATTTTATTCTTTACACTTCATCCCCCTTTTCACCCCTTCGGGAGTAGAATTTTGAAAAACATTGAGACACGTATTTATTAATTTTCAATCATCAGCCTAACCACAAAATTGGAAGATCCTATCTTCAAATCTGAGGGACTTTCATACAAACTTTCATCCCTTATTTCATCCCCTTAGGGATGGAATTTTCAAAAATCCTTTCTTAGTGGATGCCTACACTATATAAGGTATCTATGTGCAAAATTTCAAGTCTCTAGGTTCAACGGTTTGGGCTGTGCGTTGATATCTCACTCAGTCAGTCAGGACTTTGAATTTTATATATATAGATAGCAAAAAAATGTTAAAAAACGGCCACTTAAAGCAGTTTTGCTATCTACTTCTAGTAGTGACTACGAGGGAATGTAATAATTAATACCGTCTAAAATACTAGACTAATGGACCCAGAAAATTCAACGAAAAAAGGTTTATTAAAATTGGCGATAGGGATCGACTTGGTTAAAGCTGACATTAAAACAAAAAAACAGTTTTATGTCTGTAAATTGACAAATCCATTTCATAGAAATGTTAATAAACGCGTAGTAAAGTAAATAAATAAATAGAACCAACTCGTAACTTAGAGTACCTAATAAATTCAAGTAGCACCCACCCAACCACGTAGTGAATCTGAAAGAGTGTTTTTTCAATGAAAGTAAAAAAAAACCATTAAAATCCATTGAAACTATAGTTACGGGTTTCGATGAACTTAGCTTTTATGTCACATAGAAACATTGTTCCTTCCTTCCTTGAATTTCATTAATGATGTACCTAGATCAGGGGGCTAATTGTCTAATTTCAAAAATCTATCGCAATCGCTTTCATTTGACAGATGGATGTGACGCATTGCTGCATTTCTTTAGTAAGTTTTTATTTGTGCCAAAAAGAAGCATCAATGTATCACATCTTGAAAGCGATTGCGATAGATTTTGAAATTAGACAATAAGTACCCTGAATCCTGAAAAGTTGATATCAACATAGACTTTATCAGTTTGGGAAAATAAAATTTTCTTACTTCTAATCAAACTCGTACTAATTTTACAATATACGGCCCTTTATGATCGGATAAGAAGAATGGACGTTTTGTTAGATGTTAACGGCTGCAGATGCAGTCAGGACGTGCCTTCCGATGGTCGAGATAGTAAAGTTTTTGGTCACCCATCCCATGACAGACCTACCAAAGTTGCACGTAGAACGCCATAAAACACTGTACCATCGAGCTCCTCGATAATACCGTCTAATAATTTTTGTTATACATGACTAACCCTTAGACAAATAAAAACCGACCAAGTGCGTGTCGGGCCACGCGCAGTAGGGTTCCGTAGTTACCTTATACCATACGCTATTTAATACCACAATCATTTTTCGTCTGCAAAAATAACTTTGTTTTTCATAGTGTTTGCATAAATGACAAAGTTATATTTGCGATTTTGGAAAATGTCTATATCTCTTAAAACTGCTAACTAAATCTCGTTCAAACCAATTTTCGTTGAAAGTGTTTATTAACCCTTTCAGACCTGGCGTCCACAATCGAGGACATAAAACTTTAAAAAAATATTTGAGTACATGGCCCCATTTGTGTACATAAAGAAAAACTAAATTTTCCTAAATTTTCTCAGGAAGGTGAAAAACAGTATTTTTTAATATATTTTTCCCATATATTCAGATAGGTACTATCTGTTGCCTATATAAACTAAAAAAAAATTACTGAACCAATCCGAGAGATAAAAATAATTCCGGTCTGAAAGGGTTAAGATCTACCTACACCATATATTTCTTTTAGATTTTTCACTCTCTTATTTTAAAAGTTAGAGGGGGAGGGACACACATTTTACCACTCTTGGAAGTGTAAATCTTTCAAACAGTTGACTTTGAAAAAAAATAGTTTTAGGAACTTCAATGTCATTTTTAAAGAGCTATCTATAGATAGACACCCCGCACGTATAGGTGTGATGAAATATCTTTTAATAGTTTCGGATTAAAGTGGTTGTGATATACGGACGGATAGACATACAGACAGATGGACAGACAGACATTACGAATCTATAAGGGTTCCGATTTTTGCCATTAGGCTACGGAACCCTAAAAATACCTTGGCTCATTTCTCTTTGTTTCTATTTCAGTTACACAGCAAACTAAGCTGTTTCATTATTTAAATGGAAATTAGGTCTACTGGGCGAAAAATTGTGATCTTGAATAAATAATACACAAATGTCAGTTGTTAAAGTTAACGAAAGGACATCATCCATTTTGGTCCAAATGTGAAAGTGCCGGCCAAAAAGCAAAAGTGCTTTATTCTGATAGATTTTGTCCACCTTAGCATTTCTTATTATGGCACCAAAGCTGTAGCACCGCTGTACTCGATTTTATATAAGTTCAAAAAGTCAGTTTTTAGGGTTCCGTACCCAAAGGGTAAAAACGGGACCCTATTACTAAGCCTCCGCTGTCCGTCTGTCTGTCTGTCTGTCACCAGGCTGTATCTCATGAACCGTGATAGCTAGACAGTTGAAATTTTCACAGATGATGTATTTTTATTGCCGCTATAACAACAAATACTAAAAACAGAATAAAATAAATATTTAAGGGGGGATCCCATACAACAAACGTGATTTTTTTGCCGTTTTTTGCTCCATATTGATAACGACTACAGGTAGACAGTTGAAATTTTCACAGATCGTGTATTTCTATTGCTGCTATAACAACATATGCTAAAAACAGAATAAAATAAATATTTAGGGGGGGCTCCCATACAACAAACGTGATTTTTTGCTGTTTTTTGGTACGGAACCCTTCGTGCGCGAGTCCGTCTCGCACTTGGCCGGTTTTTTCATACATTTTGGGACAAATGTAAAAAAGTCGGCCAAAAAGCTAATTCTGATAGGTTTTGTCCACCTTAGCATTTCTTATTATGGCACCGAAGCTGTAGCGCCGCTGCACTTGATTTTAATTGAGTTCAAAAATTCACAGATTTTACAGTCCCCGCAAGAATCGGAGTATTGAAAATGAACACAAAAATTTACGAAAAACCAAAATCAAATCAAATGAAGAGTCCTATTATATTTTTAAAGTTACCTAGGTAGTACCTATTTATTTTTACGATTGTGACACTCGGCTCCGCCTCGTGTCACAAAAGCGCCCGCTGACTGCTTCGACGCAGCCAAAATATTATTAACCGATTTTCAAAATTCCAACGAATGCACTTCTTGTCTGCTTCTGCATCTTTTAACACTATTACCATGACGATCGGTCAATAATCATAGAAGCTACATCACTTTTTATGTACGGAAACAGCCGTTTTTCTACAATTCCAAATCTAAAGGGACCTGCTACAGGTCACAATTATAAATCGATTTTCGAAATTATTTCGCCATTTGATAGCTAAACTAATACCCTAGGATCATTTTTTTTCATTTTTTCTTAAGTCGGTTTTTTTCCGAAATATTTACAATTTAGTAAACAAACATCCGCCAAAAAACGCGGAATTTTTGGAATTTCGCACAATTCCAAAAAAAGTTACCAGTAAATTTTCAAAATTTAAATGTTTACTCGTGTCTCGATAAACTCCTCAACTTTTGGTACTATTTTCATTTCGATCCTCCCAAAATCCTCGGAGATATGGCCAAAAATACGTCTCAGGCGATTTGCATCTGATAACCATTTTCAATGGTAAAAGTCTGTTTTTTCATACATTTTGCCATAAATGTGAAGCGGTGCTACAGCTTCGGTGCCATAATAAAAAATGCTTAGATGGACAAAATCTATCAAAATAAAGCACTTTTGTCTTTTGGCACTTTCATATTTGGACCAAAAATGTATGAAACGTGGATGATATCCTTTCCTTTTTAAGTTGTTAATAAAGGGATGACCCTTGAATAATTAATTATATCTCTAAAAATATTTAATTATACTTTCTTTGGTGTGAAACTGTGAACCAGAAAAGCCAAAATTAAATATTTATTTTATGAAATAATTAATTTCATCAGATATGTAAATAGAAAAGAGCAGAAGTTACAGAATAATGAAATGGGGGTTGCCATCTCTCTAAAGCAAAATATTAGTTCATTTGGGGGCAGGTAATCGCAGTCCCAACGGGTTTTTCTTGCGTTTGTAATTTATGAATAGGTAGATAAATATGTATAGTACCTACATCAGTTTTAGTCGGGGGATTAACGTAAAACTTATTTTATTCTTTTTAAATTAAGAGTAACAATTTTAGCTGCCGTGGTTATTCAAGATTTTTAATTTTGCTTTTTATTTTGATATTTTTTTAAGAATTAATAGAAAGTCAAACGAACTTACCTGTAAGTGAAGTTCGACGACTATTATACGATGTGATTCGCCCGAAGAGATTACATTTCTTTACTCGTAGTAGCACGGATATGTGCTGCCATCATACACTATTTGAGAGAAAAACACCAGACAATACCATACATAAAAAAGAAAAAATGCTAATTTATACTTTTTGAGCTGGCAACTCTCATACACTTTTGGAAATAACGTGGACTATCGTCAGCTATTTTGGATATTAAGGGAAGGTCTTCAAAAAATAAAAGTATTTGAAGATTAGGGTCCGGGAGGGAATGTAATCTCTTCGGGCGAATCACATCGTATAATAGTCGTCGAACTTCACTTACAGGTAAGTTCGTTTGACTTTCTATTATACTTCAGTGATTCGCCCTCGAGATTACATTTCTTTACTCGTAGATGTTCAGAGAATACAAAATAGCTTAAGTGAGTTACTAAATAAAACTTAAGAGATCAAAAATAATCGCCACTTTATATTATTAATCATATAAATTTACAACATTTAAATCAAATTATATATTCTGTATTATAATCGTAAAGCTTAATCATTATTATTGCCAAGTTTAATATCTGCTAAACTTATGCTTAATGATTATGGCTTGAGACCACACTACACAAAGAGCGTGCGAAAATGATAGACGAATCTGGGACGGTTTGTCTGTTATAAAATCGAGCAAACGTTTGAGAAGTAGCCGTCCAACCGGCGGTCTTTTTAATAATATCAATGTTCACTCCTGCGCGGCTGGCGGCAGATGTCGCCGCGTGTCTAGTACTGTGCCCACTGAAAATCGTAGTATCGATTCCGCTCTCTTCGAGTGTGTTCTTAATGAGCTAACCTTCTTATATGGTTTTTTATGACTAATGAACAGAATATTACAATCATTGGACCGCATCGATTTTGACACTGTTAAATAGTACTCTAGAGTGCTTGCCGGACAAATGGCAGGTCTTTCATCAAAATAAGGCAGACACAAAGTAGGTTGTGTTCGATTAATGCTTGATGTTTTAATGTTATCTGAGATGTGAATAACAAACTTTTCCCCTGGGATATGTACAATGTTATTAATTCTTATCAATGATAAAGTTTGTACTCTGTGAGCAGACACTAAAGCCAAGAGTGTACACAACTTTTTTGATAAAATATCAAAAGGTAGTTCTTCGTTAGGATATAAGTTACTTAGATAATTTAAAACTATTGCAGGGTCCCAAGTGATGCCATACTTAGGTAAAGGTGTGCGTAATTTATATATACCTTTCATAAATCGTGTTACTCTATTGTCATTTATGACTTCTGATCCTAAAATCAGTGACAGAGCTGCTTTAGTGGAATTAATTGTACCATATTTGTTGCCCTCTTTATATAGGGAAACTAAAAAATTAAGCACACCATTAACCGATGTTGAATAAAAATCGTAATTATTTACCTTACAATATAAATACCACTTTTTTAAACAGGAGTTATATTGTTTAAGGGTACTATCCGTGAGTGAAGCCAGCATTACATCTGCAGCCTCTGGGGGACTGCCATTCCTGATGAATGCTGTCCTGATACAATGCCGGCTTCCAGGGAAAGGGACCGATGTAATTTGTGTTCGGCACTGTAACAGGATGATAACAAATTTGGATTAGGTTTAAATTCTATAACCTGGGAAACTAACAGCTTTTTGAATAGTGGGTACCAGGGTTGCGTTGGCCACTTAGGCACCACAATAATTCCTTTTGCTTTATCATTGATAACTTTTTGTAAAACTTTTAAAATTAAACAAAATGGTGGAAATGCATAGAAATAATATTCAGTCCATGGCAAAGTAAAAGCATCTATCGCATAAGCTTCAGGGTCTCTATGCCAAGATATAAACTTGGAACATTTCTTATTTAAGCGGCTGGCAAACAAATCAATTTGTGGCTCTTTAAAGCTCTTGCAAATCGAATGGTAGGCATAATCCGCCAACTCCCACTCAACGTCAGCGTGTGTGCGTCGTGATTCCGCATCGGCGACATAGTTGTCACTCGAGCTGATGTACGACGCAAACACATACAGGCCACGCTGTTCGCACCACTGCCAAATATCGCGACTAATAGCGGTCAAGTGGGGAAAACGTATGCCTCCCATTCGGTTTATGTAGGCAATAGCCGTTGAATTGTCAATTCTAAGTAAAATTTCACAATTATTTAAATCTTGCGCAAATATTTTTAAACCAAAGAATGCTGCTTTTAATTCAAGTGCATTTATATGCTCTCTTTGTTCTTGACTAGACCATTGTCCACTTGCTGTATGTTTTGAACAGCTAGCACCCCAGCCAGTGCGAGATGCATCACTAAAAATCTCTAGTTTGTAGTTGCCTGTTCGAATGGGACTGACTGACTTATCAATATTATTTAACCACCAATTAAAATCGGGTTTTAAAAATGAAGGCAAGGTAATATATTGGTTATAATCGTCTTTTTGTTTAAGAGCGAGATATTTTACTCTTTCGAAACTTTTGGTGTATAACCAGCCAAATTGTATAGCAGGACAACTAGAAACAAGTAGACCAATAAGGTGTGCGAAGTCACGAAGCTTACACTGTCTCAAATTACGATAGTGTAAAAGTTCTCTTTTTATTCTTTGTTTCTTTTCTTCCGGCAAACTAATAGTGAAATTTACAGAGTTAAAAACGAATCCTAAATATGTTGTAGTTTGACTAGGTATGTTATTACTTTTATCAAAATTAATTGTAAATCCCAGTGATTGTAACAATTGTACTGTAACATTATAATTATGTTTACAATCAGCATATGAGTCCCCTAAAAGTAAAATATCATCCAAATACAGAATAGAGATAAAACCTTTATTTCTTAGGTACTGTATCACAGGGCGCATCAATTTTGTAAACACATAAGGTGCTATATTTAGACCAAAGGGAAGAACTTGGAATTCATATATTCTGTTTAACCACTGAAATCGTAAATACTTTCTGGAATCGCTGTGTACACTTAAGGCGAAGTATGCATTTCTTAAATCAATAGAACACATATAAGACCCTTTAGATAAGAGTCTCATAACCGTTCTATAGTCCTCCAATTTAAAATGAGGAGCTGGTATGTATTTATTTAATATTTTCAGATTAAGTATAAACCTATTTTCTCCATTTCTTTTCTTGATAAGGAAAATACTTGATAAAAATTGGTCACAGCGGGAAACACACTGTTTAACTGCCCCTATTTTTATGAGCTTGTCAATTTCCTCGCACATATCTAATTTATATTGATAATTATTAGGTGTGTTAAGTGGTATATTGTGTTGTACAATATTGTCAGGCACTGGGATTCGAAGACCAGAAACCCAGGATAATATCACAGGGTCATCGGTGATATACAACCATGAATTATAAAAATAGACAAGTTTACCGGCCTGATGATCTGTAAGTTGAGTCGAACTGGCGGCATCCTCTAGTAGCGGCGAGAGCGAGCGGGCGCGCGCGCCCCGCGCCTCTCTGGCGGTGGAGCTGGAGCCCGTCGCGACGTCTGCTGCTGCTGCTTGCGCCCACCAGCCGTCGAGTTCTGCCTCGCTGCCGCTGCAGGGCGGCGAGCTGGCGGAGGCGGCGGTGGCGGGCCCCTCCAGTTTAAAGATCTCGATGTGGATGGTTCCGCCTGTTTGCCCTTTGTAAATTTCTTTATTTTTGGTACTGATGCTCTCAGCTCTGCTCCAGTCTTAGAGATGGCTTTTATGCTTTTTAACTTTTCTTGAAGATCTGTACCAAAAAGGAATCGGTCACGCTTAGCTTCCTTCAAATTGTCTTTCATTTCCTTATTAAGACTGGCCAGTAGAAAATTTTGTCTTGTCACTGTTTCTGTATAATGAAAATGACATAGTAAGCGACCTATGTCACTTAGATTTTTCAATATGTCCTTGTTCTCATCTTGAGATATTTTATTTGAAGTCAGGTATGCAATGCTAGATATCAATGCTGATATAATCTTTTGTTTATCCTTTAGGATTCCGTCCCGTTTTACAATATTTTCATTCACTGCAGCCTTAATCTCGGGGTTAAGCTCGGGTGGTTGGGCCAATATTAAGTTTTCAGGAATAGAGAAGCTTGATGTTTTCAATATTTCATTTTTAACATCATCTTTGAGACCGTTGGTTAAAATGTGTGACCATCTGTTAGATATTTCTTTATGGATAATGGGTCCGAGTATCTCCGTCTTGGCGGGCTCGTCCCCCAAAATATTCAGAATATCAGTTGTTAACTCTGGTTCTGTTACTTCACTATTACCAGGAATATCAGGTACATTTGTTAATTCAGTTGAAACCTGGATGGGGTTCTGAATTGGGGCATCTGAAATAAATACATGCTTGGTGATATATTGTAGTAATTTAACTTAAGAAGTTAAATGAAATGGTTTTAAAAGATTATTCTTTCTTAATGTTTCATACTATTTTATCCATAAAATACTTTGTGTACCTATTATACAACAATCAACCTTCCAGACTGATTTGAAGTATGTTATGGTAGGTATAATCTTGCAGATCATACTGAACACATGGATATTGAAATCATTATCCTGATTAGGAATATTATTAATAGGGTTTTATTAAATAAATATATCTCGGTATAATTTCACGAATCATACTCTTGATATTGGATGCCATCTTAATTCTCTGCTGTAGGGTACCTACTGTTTCAACTTGTCAAAATGAAGTAAAATTTCGGCAGATGTAATCTTACAAATTACACTCGAGCTCGTAATAATACTTCTTTGCAAGAATAATAAATCAAAGATACAGATTCTCGATCAGTATTCATTGACCATGAGTGAAACAATTTGGTTCGGTAGGTAGGTACTTACCCATTTCTTGTTGTTCTGGCGAGGAAGTAATGATTACATCATCATTATTTTCACATCCTTGGTCCATGTCTTCACCAAACTGATTGTTGGTGCATAAGTTCTCTTTTTCAGACATTTCCTGGGATTCCCTGTCTGAGAATTCGTCACTAGATGTTAACAAGTCATGGGCGTCATGGCGGCGGCGACGCTTTCTTGATTTTAATTTTCGTTTTATACGGTTCAACTTACGTTCTAATTCTTCGTATTTACGTTTTCCCATTATTTCACAATAGATTTGCAATTCACAATGTATTTTATTAAATAAACTCACTTTTTAAATATAGGAGATAAATTTTTCGATGTACGATGGCCGCGACACAAAACGTGTATGAGAGTTGCCAGCTCAAAAAGTATAAATTAGCATTTTTTCTTTTTTATCTATGGTATTGTCTGGTGTTTTTCTCTCAAATAGTGTATGATGGCAGCACATATCCGTGCTACTACGAGTAAAGAAATGTAATCTCGAGGGCGAATCACTGAAGTATAATTCAACATTTACTCTAAAAACCTCATCTAAATCAGTCAAACCGTTCGGAAAATGATTACTGCAGCGCCCCCTGGTGAGTTGTTACCTTAACCACTATCTAAAAACATTATGCACCAATTAAATCAAAACACATCACTGAAAACCGCATCCACATCGGACTAGTAGTTTTGGTTTTGCATAAGCGAATGTTAACTACAGCGCCCCCTGGTGAGTTGTTACCGTAACACTTATCGAATAACATGCACAAATTAAATCAAAACCCATTACTGAAAACCGCATTAAAATCGGACTAGTACTTTTGGTTTTGCACAAGCAAATGTTTACTACAGCGCCCCCTGGTGAGTTGTTACAGTAACACCTATCTAATCAAAACCCATCACTGAAAACCGCATTAAAATCGAACCGTGGTTTTGGAGATAGATGGTAACATTGGATGCTACAGACATTCTCTCACCCCAAAAGCATATACCGTCTCCGTTCCGTCGTGGTTAAAAATCAGAAAATTGAATAGCTTGATATCGTATAGTTGAAAAAACAATGTACTTATAAATGGTATGAAATAAATTAAAATTTAAAAAAGCGAAACGTGTACAAAACTTTACTATATATGAATTCATATTTCTCGCCAGCGAACTAAAATCGCTGTTTCCCGCCCGTAGTCATTGTCTACGACGCGTCGGCCGCGCTACGAGCTGCTACGGAATGCTACGGTTATTTATATTAAAATTCGTAGTTAGTGCGAATATTGCATTTTGTGTTGCAAAATTTCAACAGAACCTTTTCATTCATTTGTGTGCTCACTGCTCAGGACTTTTTGTGATACAAGAGTAATAGTTACAGTCAGTTCCATTTGTATTCAGTGTGTATAATGAAACATTTTCTAGAAATTGCTCATAAATACTAGTAAGTTGAGAAACTGATATGTTGTTTAGTTTTAGTTTTTAACTAGCGGCCGCCCGCGGTTTCACCCGCGCAGTTCCCGTTCTCGTGGAAATATCAGGATGAAAAGTATTCTATATTTTAATCCAGGCTATCTACTATCTGTGTTCCAAATTTCAACCAAATCCGTTCAGTAGTTTTTGCGTGATTGAGGAACAAACATCCAAACCCACAAACTTTCACATTTATAATAGTAGCGGCCACCCGTGGTTTCACCCGCGTGGTTGCCGTTCCCGTGGGAATATCGGGATAAAAAGTATTCTATGTTTTTATCCAGGCTATCTACTATCTGTGTGCTAAATATCAATCAAATCCGTTCAGTAGTTTTTGCGTGATTGAGGAACAAACATCCAAACCCACAAACTTTCACATTTATAATACTAGCTTGGCCGCCCGCGGGTGCACCCGCGTGGTTCCCGTTCCCGTAGAAATATCAAGATAAAAAGTATCTTACGTTTTAATCTAGTCTATCTACTATCTGTGTTACAAATTTTAACCAAATCCGTTTAGTTGTTTTTGCGTGATTGAGGAACAAACATCCAAACATCTAAACATCCAAACCCACAAACTTTCATATTTATAATATTAGTAGGATTAGTAGGATTAAGGTATTAAGGGTGCATCGTGCGTCCAGTAGTGCCGCCAATCAAGAAAAAACATTACAACGAAATAACTATGTTTAATGAAATTCAGAAAAGTATAAAAACTAGTATTAGCTATCAACTATATTTGTTTGCGTTAAACACTTTAGGCGTTAATCCAGGTTTTAACTACACAAACATTTAAACCAGGAAAAAAAAGCATACAAAAATAGTTCATAACTAATACCTACTAGTTTTTATATTTTTCAGAATTTCATTAAACATAGTTATTTCGTTGTAATGCTTTTTCTTGATTAGCGGCGCTAGTGCAGGCTCGGTGGGCCCTTAATAAAGTTTTCAAATCCAGTGTACGGATGAATAGATAAAGTTGAACTATAGGCAGGTGTGTAGATAGTACTGTCAAAAAATAAGCAATAATTTTCAGTCAAAAATTCAAACGAAGAACGTGATCTCTGAAAAAAAAATTGTGTTTAAATAGTATGAAGAATAAAAATTATTTCCATTGGATAGAGCTAATAACAAACATCGCATTGAAAAGACTCTAAACACCTAATTGGAGCCGGGGTGCTTAGAGAATAATCTTAAGGTATAATTAGTGACGAGGTTCCGTAGAGCCACGTATAATGATGTGCTCTAATTAGTGGCTGAGTTACTGCACTAAAAAAGCTGACGATAGTTAGCTATAATTAGTTCTTTATAGTGCTACCATCGTGTTATAATGAGTATGTTTATTTTCCTATGGTGAGGTAACATATTAGTCTCGGCGATAATTGTTTGCGTAAATGATGAAAATTTGCATCACATTTTCAAAGAATCAGTCATACCAGAAACGAAAATAATTTAATTTATGTTCCATTCTTAGAATAATAACACCTAGGAGTCGTGGATTGGTATGCAAAGTGAGGCAACTAATACTAAGCCAAAATGGTTTAGGTTTCAGATTTATATCCTTCATACGTTACCTAATCGTAACTAAAATCCATTAATATAGTAACTAATCTCCTAAATATAGGACAATTGGAAACTGTTTTGTTCTTATTCGGTATGATTAGGTAATAATGGTGAATAAAAATCTGAAGCATTCGGGAAGCTTCGAAAAATCTTCGCGTCCGACTTACCTCAGTGTCTCAAGACGAAAGTCTATGAACAGTGTGTGTTGCCAGTGATGACTTACGGCAGTGAAACGTGGCCGCTAACTATGGGTCTCATAAGGAGGCTCAAGATCACTCAGCGTGCAATGGAGAGAGCCATGCTCGGCGTTTCCCTACGTGATCAAATCAGAAACGAGGAGATCCGCAGGAGAACTAAAGTAACCGACATCGCTCGAAGGATTGCTCAGCTGAAGTGGCAATGGGCGGGACACATAGCGAGAAGAACCGATGGCCGTTGGGGCAGAAAGGTTCTGGAATGGCGACCGCGCACCGGACGACGCTCCGTGGGTAGGCCCCCGACAAGGTGGACCGACGATCTAGTGAAGAACGCGGAAAGCCAGTGGATGCAGGCAGCGCAGGACCGATCGTCGTGGAGATCCATAGGGGAGGCCTATACCCAGCAGTGGGTGTCGTGTGGCTGATATGATGATGATGATGATGAAAAATCTGAAAACGGAGCCATTTTGACTGTTTAAGATGCCTCACTTTTGACAGTGCACTTTGTTGAGAACTATTGTTCTAGGTGTTATTATTCTAAGGTTCCATCACCATTTTGTGAGAAAGTAATTAGGTACTTACTCCAGAATTTAATAAAAGCTTTTCCGTATTTTATCATAAGTTATTTGGAAATACTTTATTTAAAGAGTGCATATAATTTTTCACAGAAATTGAAATTCATTATTAACACAATGCAACGGTGATTTCGTAGTTTACAATTCTTGCTCACAATAACTATCAATGTCGTAATTAATGTGGTCCAATAAAATGGCCATTATTATTATAATAAATTTTTTTGTTTCTCTAAAAAACGGTTCATTTAATTATTTCCTAATTGTGTAACTCTAGCTATTTGTTCTCAAGCTTTCAGATCATCCACAAACTGCTTTGACTTTAGAAACAGAAACTTTAGAAACTTTTGAGTTTTTGAAAACAAGTGGATCTCTGAGATTCCGGGAAAGATAGGTCCAATACGCAAATGGCTCGATGGCATCAAAAACAGTGAACCTGGGGGGGTATTACAACCTCTTAAAACTTGCCAGGTTTATGAATTGCTTTAGTTACATCTCTTTCTCGCTGTATAGTAAATAAAAGAGATAAGTAGATTGATAACCAGTCAGAAAACTGCCAGGAAATAAGAGATCATAATACGGCCCCTACTTAGCTATAAAGCAAGAACTATTGTCTACTGATCTCCAAAGTTCAGTATGAAGGGACTAAAATGATGAATCTGGCAGTGATAAACGTACACTGATTGTCAAATTGGAAGCGATGGATGTTGAGTTACACAATCAAACTATTAAATTATTAAATCTTACTTGTAAACTGTTTAATCAATCTTCAGTTGAACATCAAGAATTAATGAACGACATTGTTCAATCAGTAATTTCGAATGATCCTTGTACTAGATTGTTATTCGTATCAAGAAGGGCAAGGGTACAGAGAATTTGAACCTCTAGGGAAGATTCGTACGATCGACCTCAAAAGTAGCTAAACTAAATATTATGTCACGTAAATTATTACTTTATCCAGTAATATAATAAGTCTATGCTTTATCCTTACTTAATATTATAAATGCGAAAGTCCGTTTGTTTGTTTGTTTGTTACGCCTTCACGTCTTAACTACTGGACCGATCGTCATGAAATTTTACACAGACGTTGTCAGGGGTACAGAGAAGGACAAAGGGTACCTTTCATCCCGAAAAAAGGAACTGTTCCCGAGGGTTAGACAAAATACTATCCACGCAGACGAAGTCGCGGGCGGCCGCTAGTAGGTTATAAATGTTACAATGTGAGTCTGCCAAAGACTTAACATAGAAGTCTTTGGAGTCTGCGTAACTTTGTATTTATGTTAGTACTGAATAATTAAGATCATAGTTTATTATCTTTTATTATTAATCAATTATTATTGTAGAAAATTAAATATAGATCAATTTAATTTAAAATATAATTGTCATTTTTATGTTTGTACTTGTTGTCTAAACAGAATTGTTATTTTGGGATAAGATGAGTTTTTTTTTCGTTATTTAAACATTAATAAAATAAATAATTTTTATTTGTCCTTATATACTGTCTAATATTTATAGTCAGTTAGGTATTTATTTGCATAACATGCAACTAAGCGTAGCTATATATGTAAACATGAATAGCATAGAAAAACTATTTTCCACAGGTTGTACATTTCTACTCTTTTTTAGAGGTTGTTAAAACTGTAAGCCTAATGAAGTGTATCTCATTTTCAGCTGTGAAAATCCACTTATCCTGTTCCCGTTTTTTAATTCACTGGCTGCTTTCATTTGCGTCTTATACTAAGAGCTGGCCCCGGAAATAGGTGGACAATTTACAGAGCGACGACATCCCTCTAGTTAGTTTGGCATACTATCATTATTAACAGATCCGGACACCTGGCAGATTTTCAGTGGTAGGGGTTGGAAGTGGTTTTTTGATATTTTTATTTTATGCACAACGGAATAGTGCTTGGCCTTTACCTTCGGCTCAACCAAGGTTGCGCAAAAAGGGGCTGAAAAAGCGATTGAAGGTATTTAATACAATTTACAGAGCTCTGGATTTGGTGTGATATAATAGCAAGGCACTCAACAGGAATTTTGACTGGTGGAAAAGTAGTGCCAAGTGGCACCAAACTTTACCGCTTTTTTACGCACTTTGATGCCGCCTGGCACTACTTTTCCGTCATTCAAAATTCCTGTCAATGTTATATTCGATTTAGATACATGATTGGCTTGCTAATATAGGTACCACACCAAATCCAGAGCTCTGTAAATTGTATACTTACCTTCAATCGCTTTCCCAGCCCCTTTGTTGCTCAACCACTCCTACCCCCACCACTGAAAATCTGCCAGGTGCCCGGATCTGTTAATAACAATAGTATGGCACACTAACAGGATTTCGTCACTCTGTAAATTGTCCACCTATTTCCGGGGCTAGCTCTTAGTCCATCTATCTAGTGTGCGCAAAAATGACACACATTTTTACAAAAATTAAAGTTACTAAAAATATTTGAAAGCAAATGGTTATGATCGGCGTTTCTTTAATTTTAACTTAAGTAAGTAACTAGTATATTCTAATTAATTTTATATTATAAAAGCTCTAAAAATATGCCAAATATTAACGTAGTAAATACCTACTTATAGTTCAACGTTCTATTTGACCAAAATAAAGAAAAAAAAAAAGGAAATCTCGAAAGAAGCTTGAAAAAATACACGTAAACAATGTGTGTATGTTATGGGCGACCGAATCACTTTACCCTCTTACATAGTGCAATATGAATCCAGAAACAATTATTATATTACCTACCAAAACATTTTATTGAAAGGAAATATCATTGATACGAAAAATATTATTAACCCTTTAAAGCCTCGGATATTTTAGGGGACAAAATATCCCGCAACATAACATTCAATCTACGTGTAATGTTGTTATGTGTCCCGCAATATTTTTTAATGCATTTATGTGACATTTGTAATAGTACATTTGCACGTGAGGGTTAATATTTGCCTTTGTAATATAGTTATTTATTACGCCATTTTAAGTACTAAAAGCAAAGTTTTACATATCGAAACCCGCCGTAACCTATTTATATGATCTCCTTTTTAATTTTTATTTTCCTTTTTAATTTTAATTTTTCGAGATTTCCTTTTTGTTTTTTATTTTTCGAGGTTTACCACATGTTTTAGCTATTGTGTTTTACAGCTATGTTTGATTGCCACTGATAGAAGTAAGACTATGGAAAGTGGCTATACACAGGTTTAAAACCAGATAAAGTCCAACCATTTTCATATGGTCTTTTAAATCTTTATATGGCCATTTCTATAGTCTTACTATTATCTGTGGCAATCGAATAAAGCTATAGAACACGACAATAGCTAAAACATGTGGTAAACCTTGAAAAGTAAAAAATAATCACTTTTGGACATTTTTGATTTAACAAATAATAAATAGGTTACGGCGGGTTGCCATAATATGTAAAACTTTGGGTCCAGTATCTACAATGGCGTAATAAATAACTATATCACAAAAGCAAACTGTAACCTTTTTTTTTCTCGTGATTTAAATGTACCCATGGGCGACTGTAAGGGGATACTATAAGGGAAGACAATGTCTCGGTCATTTTCGTAGTTGTTGAGGGACATAATCCGCAATATGTCCCCTAAAATATTCGAGGCATCAAATTGATAATGTCCAATCGGTTGTATTGTACCACAGCATAAATAATGTTGTTTAAATGAAGCTTACACATAATTTAATGTTAATAATGGATACAATGCATTTACTGATAGGTATAAAAGCGAACTTAAATTTTCTAGTACGAATAACGAACTAATATTAGTATAAAGCCATAAGTATTTTCTTTTTAAAAGACCATACGAATTCCGTTGCGGTTCAACCGTAAACGAAAGATGCTCTACCGTTCATTGTGTCTAGAGAAATAATCCGAATGCTCCCGCAGTATCCACTGCAATGCAGGGTTGAACTGGTGTTTCGGGACTTACCTATCTATCTTACCAAAGAACATTAATATTTTTCTATGACGATCTGATAATCGACCATACTTTTGTTGTACCTATATCACATGCTTTATTTTTTTTAATGTTCAGATTACAGTCTATTTCGGAAGTATTTGTACATATAATGTCATACTGTGTCAGGCCAACTATTTATAAGACACTCACTATTATAAATATACTTACTATTAAAATGTTTCAAATTGTAAACAAAATGGCCAATTTGAATTCAAATCGATCAGTTTGACCTGGTTACCGTGAAATATATTTACTAGACGAAGCGGCTGTTTTTGTGGTTACAATCAGTACAGTGGTACTTATTCCTAATAATCGCTATCATAAAGCTGGATTTGAGCTCAATGACACCAAAATCAGACATATGTAATTTATTGAGAGGAATTATTTAGGATTCCGGGTACCTAACCTAGCCATAATGATCGAATTTTGTGGGTAGATTAACTGGATTCTGTGAAATACGTGAAACTAACAAATAGTTCTGTTGATGTATTTGTATGTCTTAGTGGTAATTATAATAATGTTTGATCTATTGATTAAGGGCTTGTTTCACAAAATGCGCTTTAGTTCTAAATAATATAGGTATAGAATAGAATAGAATAGAATAGAAAACAAATTACTTACAATACAATATTAGTTTACAAATAGCCACAGAGGCAAAAGGTATAGGCTCAGCTTATGCTGAACAGGCAGGATTAAGCACTGGTCCGCGCTGATTTTCAGCCACCCCTCTTTCCCGAAATGTCAAGAGTGGGAAATGAAGTGTAAAGAACAAATCTAAGATTTAAATAAGTAGTTCAAGATTATATAAAAAAATAAAAAAATACAGTCTAGGTAAAAAGGTACTTGACGAGTAATTTCAATGACTTATATCCTAACCCTACAACTGTATAACTCCAACTACAAAATGTGCAGCGCGCGGTTTCCGATGAAAGCGGCCTAAGGCGCAAGCCACACAGAAAAAACATCCGTCGCAGACAGGGTGAGGACAAAAGAAAAGAAGTCCGCGACGAGTCCTCAACGGGTTCGCGAAGGGTCCGCGACGGGACCGCGACGAGCGTCCTTTCTGTGTAGCCTGCGCCCAACGCTGCTATCTCCAACCCGCCTGCCAAGCGTGGAGATTTCGGCAGCGGCCTCTCACGGTAGAAGCCTAAACTATGGACTAGGCTGTTTGTTCGTTATGGTAATAACGAGGGCGAAACATCTATGACTATACAAGTTGTATTTGTAACCACTCTCCAAATTTTAAGGATCTGTTCAGTCCATTAAAAATTTGTAAAAAAAAATACTTTTCACACAAATCAAAGAGATCACGTGATCACTTTAGTATGGGACGACCAACATTTTTTGGCGTATTTCGACACATGTTTCATGGAGAAGTTGTTTAGTTTCATGGACTGAACAAATCCTTAAAATTTGGAGAGTGGTTACAAATACACCTTGTATGATATTGCTTGTGCTCTTCACACAAATATTAAGACACGATCATATCAACCACAAGAGGTCTACGCATCAGCGGCACCGTCCGCGTCGTGCGAAATTATTAATTTTAATTAATCAGTGCCTCCATTTGGATCGCTCTACGCCCCCCCTAGTGGGGCGCGCCCCACTGGTTGAGAACCCGTGATATAGATCAAGTCATGATTGATTTTCAAACATGGGAAAACCTTATTACTTAGGGGTCGTCCATTAATCACGTGAGCCTCGAACGGGGGGGGGGGGGGGGGGGTAGTTGAAGAAATCATGAAGTATCACAAGGGGGGACGGGGGGGTGTAGTGAGATATCACGTGTATGAATTTTTTTCCTTAAACCCGTGACTTTTTTAACTGAAAACTGCGTGTGATTGTGATTGTTGACTCACCGCTACCAGGATGATTTCCCCGCCCACCGCGACATATTCGTACTGAAAATTGTTGAGATTATTTTGTACCAAAAAAAAATACACGTGATTTAGAGGGGGGGGGGGGGTGTTAACGTAAAACCTCACCATGCATCACCGAGGGGGAGGGGGGGTTAAAAATTAACGACGTGTTACAAAATAACCCCTCATACCGCATATTGGTAGAAAGGGACCATCAAACTGAACTACTTTTGCTATTGGACCAACTCTGAAATTGCGAAAAAATATCAGATCTTTCATACAAAAATTAATATCGAAAATATCGTATAACACGCTGTATAGAATAATGGATAAACAAAAGTAAGACAAAAATAATGACGTTAAAATCCTTGGTCATCAATATCGTATCAATCGGTAACCGTTGAAAATCCCAGATGATCGGAGAGACCCGTTAAAATTCCCCACGTAACCGTACCGCGTAATGTTCGCGCGTTTATCATAGCCCCCACCAATCGCATCGCGATCTGTAGCCGCCATTACAGTAATTGAATTGAGAACGATTTGTTTTCTCTCAACAAATTGTTTATACGTTTACAAAGTTTTTTTACGGCAATCAGTCTTACACAAATCTTAACTACATGGCAGTAAGGTTGTAATCCCTTTGCACACAGTTCTCTAGTGTTGTTAAGAATATTGTTATCATCTATTCGGATTTTGATTTATTCTCGATACTACCTAGTTACGGTATTCGCCTATTCTTGAGCGGAGATATTCTCTCAAAATTTATGTTAACGAAAATTATTTATGCGCTCAAGTTTAGGGTTGAGCTACGTTCATTTTGCGTTACCTACTTACATTATTTGGTTCCTGCCTGCCTAGTATGACCGATTTATATCGTTTAATCACGTTTAACTGTCAAAAAGACAAAGGAATTAGACAGTTGAGTGTCGATAAAATGCTATATCACGCGATATAAATCGGTCATGCTAGGCAGGCTGGAACGTATTCGGTTGCAGTCCGTTGTTGGTAATACTACTAAATTTATTATATTTACATTATGATAACTAAGTATTACTATTAATAACAATTTATGAATTATCTGTATAGACTCACAAAATTACTTAATGTCAGTTTAGCTTACACACGAGAAGAAAAGATAGTTTGCGGCACTAGAGTACTATTATCTATTCTGTGGCACTAGTATAATCATTATTTCCAAAACTATTTAAGATAGAGAAATATGGCTTAATTAAAAAGATCGAAAGGTAGAGTTTTATTTTCTTGCTGAGATTGCATCAAAAGTAAAAAATCGACTAGATGTGGATAACGGCATTTTAGTTAAATCACGGCAGTAGTACCTATTCAGCAATACGGTGGACTTATTCGTTCATCGACCTATAAAAAAAAGTAAGCGTGTTTATTTGAGGGCTTTTCAAAGTTACATTTAAAAATAAAAATAGTAACTATTTGCCTCACTAGATGGCGTTGTTGGAAAGAGAAGTGTCAAAATTGACTTTTAAAAATAAACGGCATGTACCAAAGAGGCAAGTAAGCGCTCGCTGGCTGACATCTGCCCAAGGAGAAACATTTTAGGGATACATCTGCCTGCCTACCTGAGTACTCTTCGAAGCTTAGTAAAAAAAATACATTGACACATACATTTATACCAACGCCATCTATCGAGCCTACAGTTTTTGTTATTTTGAAAAGCCCTCAGTTAAAACGAACATGTTGACGCATTCGGCCTACGACGTAGGTACGCAACGTATTGGAAATGCGCTACATTTAATTTCAGTATTTGTAGCGTTCCCTTGAAAAAAATTAAATGTTTATATCCAAAACATAAAATTATAGATACGTAACGTAAAATTTAATGATACTTGTAAAATCCTCTATTTATTCCATTTGTCGTTTTTGTAAAAAAACGACGTTTTCTCTGAAATAAATTAGTGTTCTGACAAAACCATGTTGTCGACAGGGCGTTAGCTTTGATCACTTTTCTAATTAAAATAATATGTAAAACAGGAAAAAAGGTGGCATCAATATGCGTGAAGCCGCTGAAATTAATTATACAGAGTTTGTTTTGTAATTACAATTGCTTATTTTACTTAAAATTCAATATTCACATCCAAGATTTTGATTTTGATGATTATTAGTCTTACTTAGTACTAATACATTCCCCGCGTACTTACATTTGAAAAACTTTTGACAAACAAAGATATTAGACTTGACAAACACAAAAACGCTTAAAGCTTCGTACAAACTGACGCGAATTTGCTCGTGCGATGGAGCATTTTGACAGATTTTGATAACCTAACTCAAAGCAATAGCCATAGCAATTCTCTAGCAATTGCTTTGGCAATGGCTATGGCTATGGCTATGGCTGTCGCTTTGAGTTACGTGATCAAAATGGGGAGGAAAAGCGCAATTTTATCCCGATAGGTGGCGTCTGGTCTTGGTACCGGGCCGCCTCAAAGAAAGTGTCAAAACATATGGGAATCTCTTGGAGTATTGCACTTTTTAATTTTATACTGAGAAAATTCCGCATTGTTATGCATGTAACTTGTAAATTATTGGAGTTCATCGATTTCCCAGTAACAAAAAAAATATTGGGCAAAAAAATATCAAAAAAAAGATGCTTTTCCCTCGATTTTCTCCTTTGCTGAGCCTGAGAAACATTATAAATCAAAAGGAATGTTTCATGAATTTGATGAAGCTTCACCAAAATAAAACAACATTTTAATTATAACAGCTTTGTTCTTTAATATTTCAACCTCAGCAGTTTCTAACATATTTATAACTTGGATGAATTTGATAGGTATATCAAATATGTAATAAGCCCAATATTGGGGCCAAACAGAGAATTAATAGAATTTTATATGCCAGAGTCATTCAAGAAACTTAGAATAATAAAATAAATATGATAAAACGGTTCGTGTAATTTTGGATGGTACAGAAATTCCAGTACAGAAACCTGAAATTACTATTGCACAGAAGGCATCATCAGGCAACTATAAACACGGAAATTCACACTCAGTTGCTTTGTTAAAATTTAAATCATATGCTTCTAATCTGAAATAAAAAGATTACTTGTAAATCTTACACGAAATTTAAAGAAATGTAATGCTTGTTAGCAATTTTTTGTAAGTTGCTATAAACTTTCTTGCCTGTTGTTTTGGCTTTTCTTTTCCGTAATTCTTCTTTTATATGAGCTAAAGTTAGCATATAATACATTGTTTGTCCGCAAAACCGAAAAAAATACAATCTAAGAAAGTAAAATCACGTAATACACAGTCAAGACAATATAAGCTCAAACTGACAATTGTTCCAAAGAATGAAGCGCCATCTGTAATTCACTTTGCCTTCGCCTCCCCATTGCCGCGACGCGAGCGAATTCGCGTCAGTTTGTACGAAAATAAAAAACTAAGTATTAAAATTACTTCTAAAGAAAAATCAATGGAGTAGGATCCCACAGTGATGTGTCTGTTCGTGTGGACCACAGATCTGTGGTGTGGAACAGTTGGATACTTGTAAATTAATGACAATGAGTGCGAAAGTGTAGCTTTGCGTTTTTCTCGCTCTATTGCATGTTGTTTTGTTTTAAGAGAACTATCGAAAAATCCTGTTCTTAAAGGGCCAATATGTACTTAAGCCTGTATTCAACCAATCAATCATACTAATTTACAAAAGAAATCCTTACTAATATTATAAATGCGAAAGTCCGTTCGTCTGTTTGTGAAGCCGTAATAAACAATTGTTTGTTACGCCTTTACGTCTTAAGGTACTGAACCACTGAACCGCGGGCTGATTATCTAATTAAAAACCACCTAGCGACTGGTTGCAGTTCACAGATGATCGTGATCCATTGCTACTTCTTTTTGGGTTAAAAAAACATACCAAAGAAAAGTGGCAATGTATGTCAAATGCAATCGGTCGCTAAATAGTTTCTTTTTAGATAATCAGGGTGCGGATCATCATAAAATTTTGCATACACGTTGTCAGGGGTACAGAGAAGGACATAAACTACCTTTCATTAAGAAAAAGAATGTTCCCCGAGGGATAGCAAAAACCATTCCACGCAGACGAAGTCGCGTGTGGCTGCTAGTGATTTACATAAAAAGAAGTTAAGTCAAGGACGTCAAACGACATGAAATTAAAGAGTGCCGTGCCCGTTCCGACAACTTTTAACACACTTTGTTGCTAGTTTAGGGTTGTCCAGGGATCGACTTTGTCCACGCAATATCCGACCGGAAAGTTCCGGAATTTATATTCACGGCATTGTCACCGGCATAACTTTAAAAATGAGTTTCCGTATCAGAGCCTGCAGTTACAGTACCTACAGATCAAATCGCCGAAACTAAAAAGGAGACAGAAGTTTATGACGGAAAAAAATTCATTTCATTTCAATTTCATTTCTCGAAATATGCAACTCAGAGCAATGATTTGGATGTCGTTTTGTAGGTAATATTATGTATCAGTTGCGAGGGCTGAAATTATGGGATTTCTAAAAGGTAAGCCGATGGAAATCGGCTTGTATGGACCCTTTGCCACTGTTGTGTAATAAAATTACCAAATTAATGTCCTAGTTTTTGAGATCTATGAGAAAAACTAAAAAAAGCACACTAATTTTAGATAAAACTTTACTTTAGTAATTTTTGATGACGTATTAAAGTTAAAAATTTACATATTTTTTTTTCACATGATAGGTGATATTATTAGCTTACAAAAAGTATTTTTTTATAACTGTAGGACTTATAAATCCGAAGAAAAAATATATTTTTCGGCAGGGTCATCTAAAATAAAAGTCAAATTTAAAATGCCGGTCATTCCAACAGGAGAAGGGATAGACCCCAACATGTGGGAGGTTTTTGTCGTTAAAATTGATCATATCATCTGCCTTTAAAAGCTCTGACATCGCTAACCAAACATCCTTACTAATATTATAAATGCGATAGTCCGTTTGTTTGTTTGTTTGTTACGCCTTCACGTCTTGACTACTGAACCGATCATCATGACATTTTGCATACAACGTGTATGCAAAATTTCAGGGGTACAGAGAAGGACATAGGGTAACTTTCATCCCGAAAAAAGTATTGTTCCCGAAGGATAGCAAAAAACCTTTCCACGCAGACGAAGTTGCGGGCGGCCGCTAGTATTGTATAAATATGCGATCGATAGACAGTTCATTTGATTCTCAATCAAACTGAACAACAACTTTTACTCTGGGACCAACTCTTGAATCGCGAAAAAAAACAGCTGTTTCAAACATGGAGATAATTAATATTAGATGTTTTATACATTTTCATATTTCCATCATTAATTTTTGAATGAAACAGCTGATTTTGTTTCGCGATTTCAGAGTTGGTCCCATAGTAAAAGTTGTTCAGTTTGGTGCTCTCTATCTACCATATTCGGTATTGGGGGTTTTTTGTAACATGTTGTGTGCCAAGAACGCAAAATAATGTTCGTATCTATCGTCACCGTCGCAAAGTTGATAGTTTATCGGTTTTTTTTATAGCATACACTTTGGAGAGTGTGCGAGGGAACTGCACGACCTTGTTCCTCCAGCCCTTTCCACCATTGGGCTACCAGACGCAGGTTAGCATATCACCCTTACATAGTAGATACTCCAAGGGTCCATACCAAGCGCTTTGCTAATGCAAGGCGAACTGCTAAAGAATGGAATGCGCTGCCGCTGATTGTGTTCCCCGATAGTTACAACCTTGGTCTCTTCAAGGCAAGAGTGAATAGTTATTTCCTGAGCAAGCGTGCTACACTTTAGGCACCATCCTGTTTACCAACCAAGATGGTGGTCAAATGCCTACCCAGTTTACAATATAAATAAAAAACCGGTCAAGAGCGAGTCGGACTCGCGCACGGAGGGTTCCGTACCATTATAAATATAAATATTTGGAAAAGTATGTTACTTTAGTACAGTCTTTCAAAAGTAGGACAGACGGCGGACAGGTGGAAGGGCGAAATAGGCGGACAGTTAATTTACAAATCTTAACCACAGCTGCTTATGGTGACTGAAAAACGAGTGGCTGACACTCCACATTGCAAACTGTTTATATTCATTGATGTAATGGACTTCCGCTTCCGCTTCAGCTTCCGCTTCCTCTTCCACTTACCGTTACCGTAACCGTTAAACTTTTTATCTATCTATCGCCATCCCCCGTCTTCGTCCCCCCTCCCCTCTCCTTTCCCCTAATATTTTTTAATTGTCATCGTCAGCCTAAACACAAAATTTGAACATCCTAGCTTTGAAACTAAGAGACTTCCATACAAACTTTCATCTCCTATTTCCTCCCCTTGGGGGGTGAAATTTCCAAAATCCTTTCTTAGTACTCAACTACACCATGAAAGGTATCTACCCTCCAAAAATGGTGTCTTTTATTTCAGCCGTTAGGGCTCTAAGCATATCCCAACAATCAATCAATCAATTTAGAGTTTTATATGTATAGATTTGATTTATTACTAGTAACCCGCATTCGCTTCGGTTCGGTTCCTTCCTTTTTTTACCAATTTCGGTCTTCCAACACCCGAAAAGAAAACAAATGGGGAATATATAAATGCACTTTAAAAATAATGTAACACACTATAAAATGTTTAGCTTTAAAATTTATTGAATGAACTATAAAAATAATGGTTTGCACTTTAAATATGCTAAGCTTTAAAATTAATATTTTGCACTATACAATTTAATTGCTTAGCTTTAAAATTAATACTTTGCACCTTACAAATTAATTTTATAACTTTAGTACTGGTATACAGACGTCTAGGTGCGACGACGAGCGGGCGCAGCGAGAGAGGAGCCCAGGAGGAGGTTAGGTTCCATTGTGACCAACAACGCCAGAACCGACCTGATGGCGTGCATGCATTACGCCATACAAGTTGTTTTCATCTTTCCATCTCATTTTAACAGTGGTCAGTCTGACATGGTTGGACAGAAACTAAATGGTTTCGGAGTTGGGACTAGGGTTGCCAACTTTTTTTACAAAATAAAAAGTATATTAAGGTCGGAAAAGAAAAATAAACAGTATTTTATAAGAATGAACAGTATTTTAAATATTTTCAGTGTTCATTTCAATCAATCAACCAATTTTGTGTCATTTTTGAAAGCTTCCTTTCGAATGAGGTCTGCGCGGAACCGCGCGTTTACCGCGTAGATCGGGCGTTTAATTTTTAAACAGATCTATTGGATACCAGTGATGCTTGCTGAAAACAGTATTTTTGTATACTTTTTGTTTGTTCAGCAGTAAAAAGTATAATGTAGTGAAAAACAGTATAATACTGTTTTTAACAGTATAGTTGGCAACCCTAGTTGGGACCAATGATTGGGACACAGTTAAAGTGCAAACCATTATTTTTGTAGTGATAATATTAAATTATAGATCTATTATTATTTTAAAGTGCAAACCATTATTTTTGTAGTGATAATATTAAATTATAGGTCTATTATTATTTTAAAGTGCTGATATGCAATTTTATAGCTGTTTTCATCAAATTTTAAGTGCTATCAAATACATCCCAAAACAAATCTCGTCACCTCCCTTGGTTCGAAAGTTTGTTTCCATCCCGTTCGAGTCCCGTCATCGTTGTGAGAAACGCGCTGATGGTTAAAATTTACTCTGAGGTGATCGATTAGCGATTGGTCTGCTGTACCCTTAGCACGAACAGCTATCGAGAAAAATAACACGCGTAAAATTACTCGAATCTCACAATTTTGTATGGAAATTAGTACAGCGCCACTACGTCCGTAAACGGAACTAAGATTTGGAAGCACGAAACATTTTGACATAAGGTATCGAGCAGCCTTCGAATCGAGATCGAATAGTAAAGAACAACTTGTATGGAAATCGGTAGCACGAACCCAATTTGACATAACTCGCAAGCTGGCTATCGACAACTTACTCACTGACATTTTTTCAGTAAGAGACTTTTCGAGCGACTTTGTATTATTTATTATTACATTTTAAAAGCATTTATGTAGTAACATAAATTTAATTTGAGAACTATGAAATGTCCACTGAATTATCCACAGGCGCCGCCAATGAAAAAAAAACATAATACTCAAATAAAGACGAAATTGTGAATTATCTGTCTGTACTTCTGTAGTGCACTCCGAACAAACTTTGTGGTACTTTTTGTCACTCAAACAATATTTTTGGGCCTGTAGTTTACTTTAATGGACTTTTATTGCTAAAAGTGGCCACTTTTCGCAATAAAAGTCCATTTAATTAAACGACAAGCTAGAAAATATTGATTAAGTGATAAAAAGTAACACAAAGCTTGTTCCGTAGGCTGATTATCTATTTAAAAACCACCTAGCGACTGGTTGCAGTTCACAGATGATCGTGATCCATTGCTACTTCTTTTTGGATTAAAAAAAGCATACCAAAGAAAAGTAGCAATGTATGTCAAATGAAACCGGTCGCTAAATAGTTTTTTTTTAGATAATCAGCCTACGGAGTGCACTACAGAGAGATAATTCTCAATTTTGTCTTTATTTAAATCACAGGATGAGAAAGAAAGAATAGAGACACTCCTCTTTTTAAACCAATCAAGGGGCAAGGTGCACTGACCGTTCAAAACCATGGGCAAAATCATGCACATTTAAAAAATATTATCATATTTGCAAATAAATTAAAGTTATTAAATGAAATAAATATTGCAAACAAATTTATTATTAATAATAAGAATAATAAATGAAAAATTATGATGATAAACCACTTATTTGAATTTTAATTTACATATTTATGATTAACATAGATATATGACATGGTTTTTGAACGCACCTTGCTTCATGCACGTTAGCTTTATTCATCGCTCGCTACTACTATTTTACCTACCTATTCTATTATGTTTTGATTTACGAGCGGTGCATATAAAACATTAAATTAGGCATTGATTCATATGTGTTTTGTTTATTCATGTTTTGAACGTTTTATATTATAATCGTTGTTTAAATTACTGTTTTTAAAGGCGCCGCTCGTAATTCAAAACATAATAGTTTATTTTTAATTTGACGTATTAAAACGCGATGCAGAAAAACGAGCCAAAGGTCAGCGCCATCTAGATTTCGGTGATTGAACTAATTCTCTTCATTTATACTTTTTAATTTTAATAAGTGTTTTAGCCAAGAATCTTAAATTCATGTTTTATCCATAAACTTAATATCTTGAGCATAGCGAAAAATTTTCTAAGTCTATGGTTTTATCCATAAACGAACAAGATTTTGAACAATTTTATTTAAATAATTTCTTAAGGTCTCCTTTGAGGCTCCCTGCTTATTTATTTTGGACATTTATCCAGTTTAATTTAATCACTGGATTTACAGAAAACCTGGAAATAATTGTTAAATTAGTACTTAAGTTGGTATAATTTACCATTTGAAAACTGTCGGTTACAAGCAGCTTTAAAATAAAACTATCAGTGTTCACAAAGACAATAAGTTATATTCGAAATCATCGACATGAGTATCGATATCGATGATTTTTGATCAATATCTACGCCTTATTTTCTCAAGTTCACGGACATAATATCTTTTTATCTAACACATAATGTTTAGAAATCAGCCTTTATTTAGGAAATAGGCGTTTAATAGCATTATATTAGTATATAACTTAGTGTGTTTGGGAATATATTCAACTAAAATATGAATTATGAAAATGGTAATAGTACAATCATATTTACCTGTGAAATGAGTGTTTATTTGGGTTATTGTCGTAAGTAACATTACAATCCAGTACAGAACACGACACCATTATTGATTTATATAGCTTTGAGAGCCAACCCGACCCGATCGCAATCAAAATTACAAAATAATCTTGTTGACGCTTTTCACCAAGGTGATAAACGATGATAAATGAAGTCAAACCAGGTTCAGCTGTCAGTTTGTTTTTACTCTTTTTCGCACATCGCATAAGCCGTAAGAATCGGTTTCTCACTCGCACCTTTGTCCGTCTACTTGAGCATAGCGAAAAATTTTCTAAGTCTATGGTTTTATCTATGGCTACTACTATCGAGCTAACGTTAGCCAGCTCTGTAAAGTTCGTGCTGCCGATTTTGCCTGCTTTCGTATCGAATACGTTTTCGAATAGTATTCTTTTACGCGCGTAAGATTTCTCGATATCTGTTCGTGCTAAGGTTACTGAAATGCACAGAATATGAATCTTGCACTCCGTGCTTGTTTCACTCTTTGACCCCCTGTGACGCGGCGTGACACTACCGCCGCCATGTTATAATTTTACTCTTTGCCTCTCTCTTTGCTCCATATTGCGGAAATATTTGGAGCCAAATTTATTCCTTTTACCATTGAAAATGGTTATCAGATGCAAATCGCCTGAGACGTATTTTTGGCCATATCTCCGAGGATTTTGGGTAGACCGAGATGAAAATAGTACGAAAAGTTGAGAAATTTATTGAGACACGTGTGGACGATTGAATTTTCAAAATCTATTGGTAACTTTTTTTGAAATTTTCCAAAATTCCAAAAATTCCGGGTTTTTCGCGGGGTGTTTGTTTACTAAATTGTAAATATTTCTGGAAAAAAACCGACTTAAGAAAAAATTAAAAAAAGGGTCCTAGGGTATTAGTTTAGCTACCAAATGGCAAAATAATTTTGAAAATCAGTTAATAATTGTGACCTGTAGGTGGTCCCTTTAGATTTGTAATTCTAGAAAAACGGCTGATTCCGCACATAAAAAGTGATGTAGCTTCTATTATTATTGACCGATCGTCATGGTAATAGTGTTAAAAGATGCAGAAGCAGACGAGAAGTGCATTCGTTGGAATTCTGAAAATCGGTTAATAATATTTCGGCTGCGTCGAGGCAGTCAGCGGGCGCTTTTGTGACACGAGGCGGAGCCGAGTGTCACAATCGTAAATAAATATTAACTTTAAAGATATAGTAGGATTTTGCATTTGATTTGATTTTGGTTTTTCGTAAATTTTTGTGTTCATTTTCAATGCTCTGATTCTTGCGGGGACTGTAAAATCTGTGAATTTTTAATTAGTTTTAAAAGTAATTAACTATAACAATATTCGGAAGGATCTGATTAATTCCTAATAATGAATATAGATATTTTAAAAATAATTAGTGGCGCGATTATCACAAAGATAAATAAATATTTGTGATTATGATTAGCGCCACGGCATGCCATTGTTTAACCTCGATGCTCAGACCAAATAAAAAAGGAAAGACGGAGTCTTCCAAGCAATGCACTGAAGCAGGGTTGCCAGATGCCTAACTGGTCAAGTAGCGACTTTGCGATGAAAAGATAGCCCAAGTAGCCCAATTTGAAAAAAAAAAACAAAAAAAAAACGTTTAAAAAACGTGTCATGCTACTGTTCGATTACACTGGAATAACGATTATTTATATTATTATTTACCCCATTTTCACTTTTTGTTTGATTGTTTGTTCACTTACTCTCCCACCCCGCGTGCATAGAAAGACTAGACTAGACAACACATAGAGAAAACTATGTAAACTGATATCAATAAGTCGAAAAACGTGTCGCCCAACAGGCGATAAGTCGCCATTCCATAATTTTTAGTAGCCGCTACGGTCCCAAAGATAGCCCAATTGGCTATATGTCGCCCAATCTGTAGACCCTGCACTGAAGCCAGTTTTTTTATGCATTAGTGTGTGAGCCGGTGTTGCCATAGTATTCATATTACCCCAATGTAATAAGAATAACGCGTTATGAAATAATAACGTTATATCACATATTAGAATCAAAACGCTATATCACGCTACACGCCTGGTACTGTGATTCATCAGTATTTAATCAGGGCCTATTTCATAAAATATTAGTTTAGAATTATTACAGATTAGAATTATGTTTCTTATTAATTATAAAACATAATTTTAACCCAATAAACTACTACTATGGTAAATTACTGTACTTTTTCATTCTTTTATGAAATAGACGCCTGATAAAATAATACTGATGGATCACAGTATTCACCACGCGTGTAGCCGTCATTCACCTAATGATAGTTAGATAAGGTGAGCTTCTCAAAGCCAGGGCAGGGCTGTGAGTAGCCCGCTTTAAAAGTAGTGGCGGAAGTAGCAAGTAAATAGGAAAAATGTAAAAATAAAACTAACAGAATAACTAAAGTTTCGTGTAGGTATTTAAAGCGAGATGTTTGTCCTGACATGTTAGGCTTTTTGTGTCAGCATTCCGGCCGGACATAGAAAATGTCAGGCTCGTTTGGATTATTCACATTATAGAAAACAAATCTTATAAATTAGCTTTAATATATTTATTTTTCTTTTTTGTACCTAACAATCAACTAGAACATTTTCAGTAAAACAATCAACAAATTTTCAACAAAACAAAACAAGTCAGATTCATAGATTTATTGTAATATTAAATATCATATGACTAAATAATTTTTTTATAAACAAAGTTTGAAACCTTTGGATATGCGTTTTTTTATACGACGTAACCCTTTTATTGTGTAGTACAAATCGTCGCTCTCAAAATGAGTTGAACAAACTATGCTGTGGGAAGATGGATGCCAGAAAGGATCATTCCGACTTTCACGAATGACCGCAATCCACATCTCTTTTATATTTTCATCTCGATTTGGAAATCTAAAAAAGAACGTAAAACGTTAAGAAGTTATACAATTAATTAGTCCTTACAATATTCAGTACAGAGCCTAATCATAAAATTTTTATACCCTTACAAAAAAATATACTTACTTACCTACCAGAACAAATAAATAAATAAACATTTAACATTTACAAAAATGTACTATTTCACACATACGGTCATCTGAATTACTAGCTAGGCGAAGCCTGTACTATGGGTAACAGAGGCTAATAATTTTAGTTTATTTTTATGTTGATAGATGGCGCTATTCAATTAGGAAGTTTTTTTTTAATTTTACTCCCAGGGGCCCTACCGCCTAACTCAAAGCGATAGCCAAAGCGACAGGTATGCTCTCCCCGTCCTTGTCATATCATAACACGATGATGATGACGTCATAAACCAAAGCCAGAGTCAAAGCGATAGAGTTAGGCGGTAGACGCGCTTAAGAGGAGTAGATTGCCAAACAAAAATAAGAAGAACAAGATTAACTGTTAAATTGACAAAATCCTTTGCTTTTTTCTTAAAAAGTTACGTACTTAGTTGAACAACGACATCTAGCCGTCTTTTGGGTACTACTTTTGTTTTTTAAACTGCCTTTTGAAAACCGCTCATTATGTTTTATCATTATTAAGAAATAATTCTACCCTAATAACTAAAAATGTATTAAATAAATAAAAAATAAAATAAAAAAAAGAATGAAAAAGTACAGTAATATACCATTGTAGTAGTTTATTGGGGTAGAATTATGTTTTATCATTATTAAGAAATAATTCTACCCTAATAACAACAATGGTAAATTGTTGTAGTAAATTTACATTTTTTTATGAAATAGGCCCCTGATTAAATACTGATGGATCACAGTATTTACCACGCGTGTAGCCGTCGCCTAACCCCAATCGCATATACCGCCTCCGTTCCGTTCCGTCCGTGTTGTGGGTAAAAACGTCCAGAAACAGAAATAATTAACGCGCTATTTTTAACAAGAAACAAATAACGTTATGTTACATTCCATGTTACCCAATAATAGGTTTAAACTATAACGTCTGGCATGGCAACACTTGTTGAGGTTTTGTGTTTCAAGTAATACCTTAATGTTTATTTTGAATTAGTGAAAATATTAGTTTCCAATTTTACTTACGTGTGAAATGTGATTCCATCCTTCTTTTTATGTATTGATGATTCGTTTTTGCACCCTTTCACTACACAATTCGGCATTTTCTTTGATGAAATGTATAATTTATTAATACGTCCGCTTCGCACGCTGGCTGTTAAGAAACAGCGTAGTTTCGTTACATGTGTGTGCGTGTAACTGTGTATGTACACGCCATAGCGTAGTTTTATCGGCTTCACTGCTTCGTTCAGAAGACTCCGTCTTCCCTTTTTTATTTGGTCTGAGCCTCGATGATTGATTACGTACTTTAATGACAATTTTTTTATGATTTAATTACAAATATACAGTTTTCAGATTTTTCCCTGTAAGTGTAGTAAGCCGATATTACTTGCCAAATTTCATAGTTCTAGGTCAACGGGAAGTACCCTATGAATTTTGATTCCTTTGAGAGTATCGAAAATGCGTTTTTTGCGGCATAAACGGCAGTATCTTTTTTTACGTTAACTTAGAACTTTGATTTTCTTCACAGCTTCAAGGGATCGTAGACCTTAGTATATGTTTTAAATTTCAACTCGATACCTCCACGCGTTCCAGAGATAAAGGGTCTTGACAGACGGACAGACAGACAGACGGACAACAAAGTGATCCTATAAGGGTTCCGTTTTTTCCTTATGAGGTACGGAACCCTAAAAAGGAGCTTAGTAATATTGCTTTTGCTAATATTTTATAAGTGGTTACTTTTAAGTTATTTTCAGTGGTATGAAAGATTAAAATTTCATTTTAATGTATTATTGATACAATAAAATAAATAAATAAAATAAAAATTGTTTATTTCCATTAACAATTAGATGAAATGGGTTGGAGCTTCCTTTTAAGCTTTAAGTCCTGTGTTAAGAAGCCCCGCTCCTCCTTAATGATTATACATACTTAAAATTGTAAAAAGATACAACAACAAACTAAAAGCTTATAACAATAAATTACAAATAGGTAAGTACCTACCCAACAAGCCAAGACTCTTAAGTAAAAAGTAGATTTGCGCGCGCGCGTGTGTGTGTGTGTGTGTGTGTGTGTGTGTGTGTGTGTGTGTGTGTGTGTGTGTGTATGTGTGGGTGCGTATGTGTGCGATAAAAGTGCCATATAGTTTAGTCTGTTGATAGTAAACTGTATAATGTTCGCTAGAGCTATTAAGAAAGACGAGCTAGGTAGTTCAGTAAAACTACGAAGCTTTACAACTTTCTTTAACTAAGATAAACACTTGCTTAGATTAGATAGAACGTCTAGTTATCTTCAAGACTATT
Source organism: Agriphila tristella (assembly GCA_928269145.1). NCBI lineage: Eukaryota > Metazoa > Arthropoda > Insecta > Lepidoptera > Crambidae > Agriphila > Agriphila tristella. The sequence continues at coordinate 17,674,168 of OV743443.1, read as the reverse complement.
AAAATGCAAAAAACACGGAACAAGTTCAATATGATATTTGATTAATGCTGTAAAATCTCGAAATAATTTAAATATTTAAAGGTGAGGTGCAAAATAAGCTTTCATAAGTAGAACTTATTCTATGTAATGAAAAAGGCATTTATTGATAATCGAACTACAATTGCAGATCTATACTTCATCTCCTTTATAGGGTTTTGAATTGACGCTGAAGAAGTACTTAGGTACTTAAATACTTAAAAAAAAGTGCCGTCGAAGATTTATTCTACTGGAAACATCGTATTAAGTGTTGAAAAAGAATATCCCATGCGAGTCAAAATTATTACAATACATTTTACTTGAACGAGCGAAAGAAAAACGCCTATAAAACATCCAAAGATTACAACATCAAGGCTCCGAGATAATGATCTCTTAGGGAAAAGAATCAATTAAGTGATTCCTGTCTCCCCTTAACCCTGTCGACGATCACGTAATTCAATAAAAGGGCTCATGTTCGCCGCAAAAACTCCCATTTGTGGGCGCGCTGTCACACCGAAATGAACATTTCAAGAAATGTAAACTGGGTTGTATCATCTAATCACTATCAAAAACAAAGTCCCAAATCTGTCCCCGCCGCGTCTGTCTGTCTGTTCCCAATAAACTCAAAAACCACTGCACGGATTTTCATGCGATTTTTAGTAATAAATAAAGTGATTCACGAGGAAGGTTCAGGAATAAGTATACTTCTCAAGGTTTTATGTAAATTGGTAGAAATATGACGTTATTATAATAAAAAGTAATTACGGTCATGAGTCTTTAATATTATCTGAAGTTCTTTGGATATCTGCCATGACGGTAATCACAAATCTTTGTGTTAATCGCGACAACAATTATTTTGAAAATATTAATATTTATTATTAATAATTTTATCAGATTCTTTTAAATATTGTTATAGTTTATTCGACTCAAATGCCTCAAGCGTGACAAATTATGCCGGCAAACAATTATTACCACGTGGCGCATTACAGCGTGAGATGCAAGAGGCATCAATGCGTCATTATAAATAAACATAACTGTAACTGTAGAAAGCTTTATTAAAAAAATACGCACACAAACTCTAGGAATACTGGAAATGTCTTACTTATTTTTAAAGTAACTGCATTACGAGATACACTGAGCTAATTACCGCGTTGCGCATCACGGCGAGACGCGAGAGGCATCACGAACACGTCATTATAAACCATCGAAATGAATTACATAAATATCATGGTAGCGGTAGCCGCTTTTTTAAATATGGAACTTTGAGGCTTTGAAAAATATTTGAAGAAACTCACGTTACAAGATCTTGTGATACAGTGACACAAATGCGTCGCGTTCGCGCGTGACAAATGACGCCGCGAGATACACCGAGCTAATTACCTACTGCGTGGCGCATCACGGCGAAACGCGAGAAGCATCATGAACACGTCATTATAAACATGTAGGTAGGAAGCTTAATAAAAATGGAGCTACTGATTTCTAAGGTATTAACTCTCTAACTCCAGGAAAATGAGACACAATAGATACAGTGCGAGGCATATATCTTGAAATCGGGTGGAGATTGCGCGGAAAGCGTAATTTAGGCATGCGTTGCGGTGAGGGGCGCGGGCGGTGGGAGAGGGGCGCGGAGGGGCGCGCGCTATTGGTCGCTCACAACAGCACATGCGCGAACTTATCCCTACTCCGTCGATAAAATTTCAAGATACGTGCCTCGCACTGTATTTCATTGTTGTCCGGCTACCGGTAGCCGCGTTTGAAATATATGACAGACAGATTATACGTGCAAAAGCTGTTATTTGAAAAAATGCATCAGTGTCTCATCATTCGGTGGTCTCATCGAAATATTATTACTAGCATAAAATACAACATGTTACAAACCACCTTGAATGTATCGCCAATCGACTTAGCTCGAAATACAACGTGTTATAAAAAATAACCCCTAATGCTGAATAATGGTAGATCGGGACCATCAAACTGAACAACTTTTGTTGTGGGACCAACTCTAAAATTGCGAAAAAAATCTGCTGTTTCATACATTTTGATATTTTCGTTGTTTGTATGTACAGCTGTTTTTTTTTCGCAATTTTAGAGTTGGTCCCATAACAAAAGTTGTTCAGTTTGATGGTCCCGATCTACCATTATTCAGCATTAGGGGTTATTTTTTATAACACGTTGTATTTCGAGCTAAGTCGATTGGCGATACATTCAAGTGTTGAGATGACTCTACTATGCCGCAACCATGGCCGTCCAACTGCAGAACCAGCAGACTAAGCATCATCCCCTTGCATAGAGGTGTGAGACAAGGGGATGTGATATCCCCCAAATTGTTCACAAATGCATTGGAGGATATGTTTAAAACGCTGGACTGGAAAGGACGCGGTATTAACATTAAGAACATATCACACTTGCGATTTGCGGACGACATCGTCATTGTGACCGAAACGTTGCAGAATCTACAATGCATGCTGAACAGCCTAGCTGATTCCTCTCTACGCATCGGTCTTCGGATGAACTTGGACAAAACCAAGATTATGTTCAACGAACAGGTAATTCCAGGACCGATTGCAGTACAAGGTAGTCCTTTCGAAGTTGTTACGAAATATGTCTACCTCGGCAAACATTGCAATTGGGTAGAAACAACTTCGAGGGAGAAGCCAACAGAAGGATACAGGATACAGCTGGGCTGGGCAGCATATGGGAAACTTCGTCGGGTCTTTGAGTCGATATTCCACAGAGTCTAAAGACGAAAGTTTTCAACCAGTGCGTCCTGCCTGTCATGACGTACGGAGCCCAAACGTGGACACTTACTGGTAGGGCTGGTTCACAAATTTAATGTCGCGCAGCGAGCTCTGGAAAGGGCTATGCTCGGAGTTTCTCTGAGAGATCGGGTCCGGAACGAGGTGATCCGACAGAGAACTAAAGTCATCGACATAGCCCACCGGATTAGCAAGCTGAAGTGGCAGTGGGCCGGCCATATATAATAGCCGTAGAACCGATGGCCGCTGGGACAGACGATTTCTTGAGTGGAGACCGCGTATGGGCAAACGTAGTGTAGGACGACGCCCTCAGACAAGGTGGAGCGACGATCTTCGCAAGGTGGCTGGCATAAACTGGATGACTATAGCCATGGATCGTGCTCAGTGGCGTGCACTCGGAGAGGCCTATATTCAGCAGTGGACGATGATAGGCTGATGATGATGTATTTCGATCCAGTGTCCAATCGGATGTAATTTATTTTTTCATTTTTTTTTCATATTATTGTAATTTTCTGATTATTAATCATACTTAAATGTTTATCTTATTTATGATTTGTTGCAATTACATCTTTTCAACTCTACATAAATTAAGTTTTGATAATGAAAGCATTTGAATGAAGACCGAACAAAATTCGTACTTGGCGCAGTGGTTTAGCGCCTGGCCAAGCGATTGCGGAGGTTAAGCAACGTTCGCAAGGGTCGGTCGGGATGGGTGACCAAAAATTTATGAGCTCCTCCGTGCTTCGAAAGGCACGGTCCCGGCTGCATTTACAGTCGTTAACACCCACCATTCCGCATCGGGCCCGCGTGGTGGGTTATGGCTCATCCTCCTTACCACCCATAAGGAAGGCCTGTGCCCCAGCAGTGGGGACATTGAAAATGGCTGATGGACATAGTATTAAAATTACTTCAAAAATGCTTCAAAGGAGCAAAACGTACTTATACAATGGAAATTATTGCATTAGTAGGTACCTATCGTGTTGTTACAATAGTTTCCCAACTAGCATTTTGGTAATAAGAATTGGTGTTAAAAGAGTTATTTAAAAGTGATTTTGGCAAGCAAGAGTTATACAAAGGTTTTAGCAATTGGTGTTAGAGCACGCTCTAACCCCTTACAACCTCTTATTTGGGCCCACGTCTTATAGCGCTATAAGTAATAGAATGGTTATAATGCTCACTCTTTTAACACTCAGAGTTACATTACAGTTATAGAGTGGCGTTAATGGCAAACAATTTTTCGCATCTATAATGGTGGTATAATATAAATCTTGCTACCTCAAGCACTTTAAAGTCTGTATTATGGTTATAATAAAAACTATAGGTGGTACACAAGTTGTAAAGTCTGCTGGTATAACTTTAATAGTAATATATTAGTTCTTTTTTAGGTTAATTTTTTTCTTGGAGTTACTTTATGTATCTTGATCAGTGTTGATTCGCAACTCAGAGCTGTAGCGAGTTTTCTTCTTCTAATAGTTTTCATTATTTTAGTTCTTAAAGTGTTACTGTTGTGTGATGTGTGATATCGTGTAAAAATAATGGCCAACTAAGGAAGTGTAATTAAGATTGTCAATAACTGCATCAGTCAAGTTTGATTTCTTCATCATATGGCTAACATTTATTGCGAGTGCTACTTTATTGAGAGAATAATATAAGTTTTGCATCTCAATTTTGAAGGGCCTTGAAAATAAGTGATATTTGAATTAAAAATAATTTGTATTTTATCACGCGGGGCATACACTCAATATACATTTAGATAAAAACAGGACATTGGCTCTGTCTTTTACAGTTATTGTGTATTGTAGTAATAATATTGTGTTTTAAAATGAGAAAATTATACAAAAATGGGTTTTAAACTAGTTTTTTTTCTGAATTATTTTTAGGTTATGTTTGATTTAGCATGGCGTCTATTCCTTAATCCTTATTACCCTAGGTTCCTATTATTACTATTAAAGAACAAGAAGTGCTAGATGGCCTGTAATTAGAACTATTGATGCACTTGTAATACCAGAACAGGGTTTTAAAGGTAATAAGAGTACAAGTTTAAGGTGTTTGGTTTTACTATGGTTCGACTTGGATGTAAAGGTAGTGGTATTTTAGGGTTACGTTTCTGTTAACTGACTGACTGACAATGACACTTTCGTTTTATCCACGAACTCATAGCGAAAATCACTAAATTCTGACTACTAGATCAGAAAAGATAACATTTAGAGGTTAGAGACATTAAAAATCTATAAGAGTAATATTTTATGTTTTATGATATCAAGTGAAAATAAGAGTTACAATGGTTAAATTGCATGTTAATATTTCTTAGTATAGCATAAAAGTAAATTTGAACCCCGCTGTAACAATTAGGGCTCTAAAAGTAACTCCATAATACCAATTGCTATCATATATAGGGGTTTCTAATTACTAAATTAAGTAGGTGTAAATAGGTAGCGATTGATACTTTTATATCAACTTAGGTGATAAATTTTTTTTCTAACTCCTTTCAAGAGCTCTTGTCTGTAGAAAGAGTTATAAGAAACTATAATATTACTTTAAGTATTTTCTGATACTTGAATTTATAAAAGCAGGTGCTTCTTGCTGCTGTTACTCATCTTGATGAGTTATTTAGTTATAGTCATGACCATTGAACAAACAAAAGTTTTACTGGACGCTTTTATACATCCATTAAACCAATACAAACGTTAAGAAAGGTGGAAACTAGCGCCAAAATGTTGGTTGGGTTGAGGCTCATTCACAATTGTTTCAATCAAATGTTTGACAATCATAAATTGAAATCAATGAAAAATACATTTATTATTTATTAGAACTAGCTTTCATCCCTGACTTCGTCCGCGTGGACATTCGGTAAATCCCTTGACCAGGATAACAAGTATTCTATGTTTTAATCCAGGTTATAAACTAGCTTTATGCCAAATATCATTCAAATCCGTTCATCCGTTTTTGCGTGATTGAGTAACAAGCATCCTACCTAACATCCCATTTTAGGTAGGTACCTACTTAATATTTGTAGGAAGTAGGAAGTCAATCTCCAAAATCTAGATTTAAAATCAACCATAAAAAGGAAAAAAAAAACAAAGAGTGCATTCTGAACAGAAGTATGCTGAAAAATCTTATTTTAATGTGAAATTTTTTTTTCATGAGCAATAAAAGGTATAGAGTAGGCACGTGTATAGAAAAAATTCATCAACGCACGTTTATAGCTTTCATGTTCTCGTCAGCTGATTTCTGACAAAAATAGTTGGGCTTTTACAACTAGTTCTTCTTCTCGGAATCCGATTTCAATAATTGTTTATTTTACCGGAAAAAATGGGTAACCACATTTCCATATTTCCTGGTTATTCATTCATGCGTGCAGTTTTGTCCATAAAGATCTTTTAGGAGTCGACCTTCACAAAGTTTCTGGTAGAAATTATGCAGTTCAATGATTTCGAAACCGACCTTCACTGACCAAATATAAGTTTCCGTAAGAAGTGAATTGTGTATGCCTACTTAAGGTTAAATATTAGCACATGACTCGCTATTGTAGGCACAATAACTCTGCGAATCATTGCGTAGTAAAGTATTTATACTATCTCTCCTATATTTTAATGTTTATCAATCAATGATACTCGTAACAGCAAGGTGCAGCAATCTTGCGACAAGCTAAACAATAAAAATTTACATACTGCATGTAAATTTTTATTGTTTTCATATTTCTCTGATATCTAAATCAGAAACTACACTTATTTACTTATACTACCCGGAAAAAGATAAAACCCCTGAATTCAAGCCTAAAGAAAAAATATTTTTGGTATTTTACCGCTAAGCGTTCCTATGATATAAACCGGTAGTTTTACTGTCAAGATTTGTTATCACTCGATGTCTTTCACTGAAGGTCCAAACGACGGCGACGCGACGGTGTGTATACCTGGATCAGGTAAATATTAAATAAGATTAATGCCTACGACCTAGGTAGCACTGCTCACTATGGTATAGTATGATTTAAATAAATATCAACTAACTTAAAAATTATGGTTTGGGCTGGAGTACAACTTCCTTTTTTTATTCTGAAAGCCCCACCCGACTTCAAAATACGTGTTTTTATTATAACAATGATAATGCATATCTAATGATTTGAATATTATTTCTTGCTTTTTATAGGCAGTTTTTTTGAAGTGGGTGTTTTTGTTTTTTAAGCAATTCTTTATTTTTTTATATTTAGTGTAAGTACCTTCTGTATAAGGTAGTGTAGATTAGGTATATTATTTAGGTAGGAAAATCGGCTCAGCCAAAAGTGAGAAAATCGCGGAGAAACATACATACATACAGGTCAAACTGAGAACCTCCTTTTTTTGAAGTATACTACCTATAAACTAAAGTATCCCTTTTCCAACAAAAAAAAATCTTAAAATATTTACTACTTACAAATTATAATTTGCAATTTCCTTCCCTGTTTCACTTGCAAAATTTTAAATGTATCAGGATTTTTTTTAATAGCTTGCAAGAAAAACTCTACATTTTATTTTCTTCAACAAATATTTGATAGATCATACAGACTAGAGTTACTCGTATTAGTATCACAACTGCTATTAAGTTAAGCTAGCAAGTTCCTTTGAGTGTAGGTATAAAGTTTTCGCGTATTTGTAGGTAAGTGAACAAATTTTTATATATTATGTGAAAAGTATGGTGTGTTTTTTTACTGTGTCATCATAATGTATATTTTAGCAATAATATCTTTAGACGTAAGCAATATTTAACAGTAAGCAACCCTGGCAACACGCCTGGACAACAGCGGGGCGTAACGACGTGAAGGGGGAAGTAGGTATCTATATGGCGGCGTTTGGGACTCTGTCAAAGAAGAGTCCGTTCTACCCAGTTTTATTTATTCTTATGCTTAATACGGGCTGGTGGTAGTTTCGTTGGCAAAGCTGTAATCAGCGGCGCTCATAATTAGCAAACACGGAGAGCTTTTGACAAACATGTAAAGCGGCCTATGGAAGGTAATACAGATGTGCAACCGGAATTCGGGAAATCAAAATGGCCATAATATTAAAATACACTAGAAATTCGACTCGTAACCTAAACAATTTCTCAGGCGGCCTGCCTGTACTCACGAGTACATTCAATATTGTTATATAAAAATAGCATTGTCAATGCTAAAATATAAAAATGAATGACTATATTTATGTAAGTATTGTGTTTACGACAAATATTGCAAAAATGAATTTACTGTAAAATATTTCGTGTTGGTTTGTATTTGGATATAAGAAATACTGGACTTAAGCCTAGGACCAGACTATTTCGTTAGAGTGAACCGTGATCAAATTTCAAATTAAATATTACCTAAAAATTAAAGAACTTTTTTTATTAAAATTAAAGGTTGTTTCCTTAAGAGTTAATCATATTTTAATGTTCCGAAATCCTTTATACACATTAATTATGCAATATACAAATTATTGATTACCGATGCAAGGTAAGAAGAGTACTTACGTATATTAAACAAAATAAAACACGTTATTATCCCACACCGTTGAGCAGAACAAAGTCTAGAATAGTTACAAATAAATGAATAAGCTTAATTTTTCAAAACATTAAAACGAATCCATAAAATCGCTGCTTTCATAGAAGGCTTTATTTTTCAAAGGTCGACGGCGTTTACAGTGTAAAGGCGCGTTGAGTCGAGTCGGTTAGTTTTGTTGAGCGTGGTTTAAACGTGATAATAACGTCTCGTATGAGATTAGCTTCTACGAGGAAGCAGCAAGTTTGTAATACGTCTATTTTTAATTAAGCTTTGTTACACGACTACTTTAGCAAGTCTTTGTGTTCAGTTAAAATAGATTTGTTAACAACAACGTAACTTTATAAAATATAAAAAAGAACTTAAGTACTAATACAAAAGGAATCATTATACAAGGTGTTTGGTAATAGCCTTATAAAGCCGAATATGGTGGATATATACCATCAAACTGAACAACTTTTACTATGGGACCAACTCTGAAATCGCGAAAAATAATCAGCTGTTTCATACATTTTTATATTTTCGTTATTAACAGCTGATTTCTTTTCAAAAATTCAAAACTATTTGTTGAACTCGGCAGGTAAAGTTCACTTTGCCTTACTCCATTGTATATTTAGTGAATTTTTCCTGCCACTCAACAAGAAAATATAACTTTTGTTGCTTAGTGTATTACTCACTCACTAAGTACTTTTTAATTACCTAATAATTCCTAAATAAAACGATATTTCTATAAAACTGGTTTATAGTTTTAGAATGTAGAATATTAAGTACCTATCATAATCATAAAAAAATATTTTTTTCAAAAATGAAATTTGACGTCATAAAACTATTAAAATGTTAATTACTCCATTGTTTATTTTTGTTACTTAGTGAGTTTTACTTGTCACCCCACGATTTCAAGCTTGTTCAAATCTTTTCGATATACTGGCGTCTCTTTGCGCATTGATGCCTCTTAGCATCCATCCTTGTCCAGGACGGAGAGGTTGTGATCCTAGGGGCACATCATCAGCTGACGCCACTTGAGCCAGGAGCACTCGCCTTGGCCGCTGTGAGTGGTTCGCAGTACTCCCATGAACCAGAAGATAGGAGAAGATCACGATATCCCCTCTGTCAGCGATGACAGGAGTTGCTTTCTCAATCGGGAATAGATTCTGGAAAAATAGAAAGGAGAATTTATCCCTCATTATCGATTATGAAGATAGGAGAAGTCATTCCTGGATACACGGCTTTGTCATCCAACAACATCAATAATGAATATCGAACTCATACCATAGTGAGCAGTGCTACCTAGGTCGTTGGCATTAATCTTATTTAATATTTACCTGATCCAGGTATACACACCGTCGTTTGGACCTTCAGTGAAAGACATCGAGTGATAACAAATCTTGACAGTAAAACTACCGGTTTATAATAGGAACGCAAAGCCAAAAACATTTTTTCTTTAGGCTTGAATTCAGGGGTTTTATCTTTTTCCGGGTAGTATAAGTAAATATGTGTAGTTTCTGATTTAGATATCAGAGAAATATGACAACAATAAAAAATTACAAACAGTATGCCAATTTTTATTGTTTAGCTTGTCGCAAGATTGCTGCACCTTGCTGTTACCGAGCATCATGGATTGATAAACATTAAAATATAAGACAGATAGTATAAATACTTTACTACGCAGTGATTCGCAGAGTTATTAATAATCTCGATTTCAAACATCAAAAACTTTTTTAAAAACACGTTTTTAAAACGGACTAAATTATCACAAAAAATCGGACTAAGGCTGGCCCCACACCTACCGGTTCCGTTTCTTTGCTTTGCTGTTCTACCATGGACCGCCGGCCAAGAGGCTCATTTTCAATCTATCGCATATTTTGACGTGACCACATTGGCAAGATAGCCATTAGTTTGGTGTTATCAAATATCGTCGTCTGGGGTGCGATGAGAAGTTTTAGTTTTCGTTTTAAAAAAAAAACTGCTGTTTTATACAAAAATTAATAACGAAATTATCAAAATGTATGAAACAGTTCATTTTTTTTCGCGATTTCAGATTTGGTCCCATAGTAAAAGTTGTTCAGTTTTATTATGGTCCCTATCTACCATATTCAGTTTTATAAGGCTTTACCAAACATCTTGTATAAATAAGCGATCGAGTTATTTTTAACGATCGGAGTCCATGTTCAAGGTGGCATATCTCCTAAAAGCTTCCTACTTCGCAATCCAGGCGATGATATTTGATAAAACCAAGCTAATGGCTATCTTGCCAATTTGGTCTAGTCCCAAAATGCGATAGATTGAAAATTACCCTGGTTGGCCGGCGGTCTTTCAAGCAAGGTAGCACAGCAAAGCAAAGAAACGGAACCGGTAGGTGTGGGGCCAGCCTAAAACATTAAAAAAGACTAAAAAGTAAAAAATAAATTCTTCTGTAAATGTTTATAACCCTACCTACAGCATTTTTTTAAAATTTATCATCCATATTGTCTTTTATATTGTTTGTAGGTTTCAAAATTTTTGTAGGTAGGGTTATAAATATTTATAGAAGAATTTATTTTTTACTTTTTAGTCCATTTTAATGTTTTAAGTCCGATTTTTTTGTGATAATTTAGTCCATTTTGAAAACGTGTTTTTAAAAAAGTTTTTTTTTCAGTAAATTATTATTTTCTGCTTTTTGGTTAACGAGCTAAGACTAAAAAAATATACCATCTCCTATCGGAGCACTCGCCAAGACGATTCAAACGAGCCCAAACTCGATGGGGTTGATTTTGCTAAAGAGTCCCAGTGACCTTCTTCCGGCTCCATCATCAGACCCTGGAAACTATTTTCCAATAAAGAACACTGGTCAAGACGATTCAAATGAGTCCAAACTCGATTGGCTAACATGGTTTTATAAAAGAGTTCCTGTGTCCTTCTTCCGGTTCATCATCAGACCCTGGAAACTATTTCCCAACAAAGAACTCGTCAACACGATTCAAACGAGCCTAAACTCGATGGAGTTGCATGGTTTTATTATAGAGTTCCTATGGCCTTCCTCCGGCTCCATCATCAGATCCTCAGACACTATTTCCCAACAAAGTACTCGTCAAGACGATTCAAACGAGCCCAAATTTGATGGGGTTGCACGGTTTCAATATTGAGTTCCTATAGCATGGCCTTTCAGCTTCATCATCAGACCCTGGACCTCGTCTCCCATTAGAGTACTCGTCAAGACGATTCTAACGAGTCCAAATACGATGGGGTTGTATGGTTTAATCATAGAGATCCTGTGGCCTTCTTCCGGCTCCATCATCAGATCAGCTTAAGGACAATATTGCATTGCCTTCTAGTTTTGACCTATGTTCAAAGTTTCAAGTCTCTAGCTATTCGGGAAGCTAGTATATAACCGTTCGCATTTGTTGCACACCGGGGGCACCACACCAGTGGTAAGGCGATTCGTGTGGTAAAGTGTGTACCTACACCTCTGATATATACATATACTATAGTATTATAGAGTAAAGTGTTTATGGATAGTTATATAATATGCAACTAGCTTTTGCCCGCGACTTCGTCCGCGTGGACATTCGGAAAATCGCTATGGAACTTTTGACCGAGATAAAAAAGTATCCATGTTTTACCACAGGTTATAACTATCTGTGTGCTATTCCAAATCCGTTCAGCCGGTTTTACGTGATTGAGTAACAAACATCCAAACATTAAACTTCACATTTATAATCCTACTAGCTTTTGCCCGCGACTTCGTCCGCGTGGATATTCGAGAAAATCCTATGGGAACTTTAAACCAGGATAAATAGTATTCAATGTTTTGATTTCATCAAAATCTGATCAGCCGTTTTAACGTGATTAGGCAGGTCCCCACCAAGCGCGCTGACCCGCTTTTTCCTCTCATAAAATTTCATTCCCTATTTTGATACCTACAGACTTTCATACAAACTTTCATCCGCTATTTTAACTCTTTCCACCATTATTTCGTAATAAAAGGTAGCCTGTGTCATTTCTCAAGCTTTACTCTATCTCTGTGGCAAATTTCATTAAAATCGGTTTAGTATTTTAGGCGTGATAGCTTAACAGACAGACAGACAGACAAAATTACTTTCGCATTTATAATATTATTATGGATTAAGAATAGATTTTGTATTTTATATTTTGAATTTTGTTCTGTCAATTTAACTCATGGAAGTCGATTGAATAACATAATCTCGTAGTGTAAAAGTATGTAAGTAGGTACCTTATAAATACGATAGTGGCATAACTTCTTTAGTCTCTCTATACTGTGGTACAATCAAACTTTCATCCCCTATTTCAACCCATCCAACACTTATTTCGCAATAAAAGGTAGCCTATGTCCATTCTCGAGCTCTACTCTACCTCTGTACCAAATTTCATACAAATCGGTTCAGTAGTTTCGGCGTGAAGGCGTAACAGACAGACGGACAGACAGACAGACAGAGTTACTTTCGCATTTATAATATTAGTATGGATTTTGTATTACTGATCTTGAATTTCGTTCTGTCAATTTTACTCATGGTAGTCGATTAAACAACATAATCTCGTAGTGTAAAAGTATGTAAATGGGTACCTAATAAATACGATAGTGGCATAACTTCTGAAGTCTCTCTATTCTGTAGTACAATCAAACTTTCATCCCCTATTTCAACCCTTCCAACCCTTATTTCGTAATAAAAGGTAGCCTATGTCCTTTCTCGAGCTCTACTCTACCTCTGTACCAAATTTCATCCAAATCGGTTCAGTAGTTTCGGCGTGAAGGCGTAACAGACAGACGGACAGACAGACAGACAGAGTTACTTTCGCATTTATAATATTAGTATGGATTTCAACCCTTTAGGGGTTGAATTTCCAAAAAAAAACTTCTTAGTGGGTATACAGTACTGTATCCATGTACAAAATTTCAAGTCTCTACAAGTCTCTACATAGTCTGTCAGTCACCCCTTCACTTTTATATAAGAGAAGATAAATGTATTATTTAGAGGGGCTCCTAGACAGCAACTTAGATTTTTTTTAAAACAATTCTTAAAAAATTAACTCTCAGATTTGAATAGACGAGCAGATAGCTGAGCTACTTAAATACTATTTATAGTACTTTTTATTTTTGATGTTAATTTTCAAAGGACTCTGATAGGCGTGGAGCGTGAAATCTGTATTTTTTTTCAAAGTACAATTTAGTAATTTTAGTATGTACCTGATCAACATAGTGGTAGTTGCCTTCAATCGCCCCAACATCTTCTTGAGGTCCTAGCTTGTGTGACCCTGGATATACGAATAGGCCACCATTTTCTGGGTTTGCCGCATCCAGGTGCAGGAATGCTGCTACCATCGAATCCTTTTCGTAAGGGAAGTAGTGATAGTCCTGTAAATTATACAGAAAATAGTAGTAGTAAAGTACTTTCAAGTAACGAAGATGTTAAAATACTGACAGTTTGAAATGCTTTCTCAGTAGTAGGTATATAGGTATAATTATTCCAGATAGAAGTCAATCCACAAAAGGGCGTTGTTTTTAATGCTTAAAAATATCAACATTTATGAAACTACCAAAGGGTTGTATTTCAATAATAAATTGTAAGCCTCACCTAGCCCATGCTTAGCAGGCGACAGTTGCACGGACTTACAAAAACCAGGAAAGAGGATGAATAAAGCAGTTAATGCAGATGCTTTCATTTGCCAACGAGCCATCCAAAAAGATATGTGCGAAACAGAGAGTGAATACGCAGGAGAGAAATAACATGGTATTTTATCCCGGCTTTACGACTGAACGTCAACACGGCATTTACAAATAAAAAAAATAAAAAAAATAGTCGTTCAGTGTTTTGTTCACTTTCGTCGAAATTGAGATGGTATTTGAGTAAAGAGAACGAAATTCCCAAGTTTCTTTGTAAGGAAAGAGTTTTTGCTATTCGCGATTTCCAGCTAGACTTTAGTTAACCCAGAAAATATATTGTAAACTAGCGGCCGCCCGCAGTTTCCCCCGCGTGGTTCCCGTTCCTGTGGGAATATCGGGATAAAAAGTATTCTATGTTACAATCTAGGCTATCTTCTATCTGTGTGCCGAATTTCATCTAAACCCGTTCAGTAGTTTTTGCGTGATTGAGGAACAAACATCCAAACATCTAAACATCCAAACCCACAAACTTTCACATTTATAATATTAGGATTAGTAGGATGTGGCAATATAGTTTTTACTGATGAATTCACTGTATAAATCTTCTCATTACCATTTGTAATTAGGTTATAGATATTTGGTGAATCCTACTCCTACTTAATATTATAAATGTGAAAGTTTGTGGGTTTGGTTGGATGTTTGGATGTTTAGATATTTGGATGTTTGTTCCTCAATCACGCAAAAACTACTGAACGGATTTGATTGAAATTTGGCACACTGATAGTAGATAGCCTAGAATAAAACATAGGATACTTTTTATCCTGATATTCCCACGGGAACGGGAACCACGCAGGTGAAACCACGGGCGGCCGCTAGTTTGAAAATAAACCTTTGTATCTTGTGAACATGCTGAAAGTTGACAAGTTCAAGTCAGTAATTGTAATACAAGTTCTAGGTTCCCAATATCAAAAAATACACATTGCTGCAAATTGAACAACATGATGAGTACTTAGATAGGTACTATCACTGACTTTCTATTAGAATTCGTCGAGTTTTCTGTATAGTTAGAAAATAAACTTTTTACCTTATACTATACGAGTAGCATTGGGAAAATTCCGGTTTCCAATATATACAGTATCGTTGTAGTTTAAGGAAATTGTAGTGTAGCGTACTAGTAGAATATTTAATGAATATCGGAATTCATGGAACATAAATGCGATAGATAAAAGAAATGAATGATAAAATACATATTATATTTTTATAATCACTTTACAGCATTTCGAGCGTGGGCGTGAATTGAAACCTTATTAATGGATAGGTAATACCGAAACAACTTTTCTAAAAAATTAAAGATATAATTATTCTGTCAGAACACCATATGACGCTTTTGCGAAAAAGCTTAATACTTAACCATCCTAAACGCGACATAACTTCGCATTGAGCTCCCTATTATTTTCAGTTAGCTGTTGTCCCCAGTTCCTTGTGAAAGGTGGGGCAGTCACGTTCTATGTGATATGATATACAAGGTGTTTGGTAAAAGCCTTATAAAGCCGAATATGGTCGATAGGGACTATCAAACTGAACAAATTTTACTATAGGACCAACACTGAAATCACGAAAAAAATCAGCTGTTGACATTTTGATATTTCCGTTATTAATTTTTGTATGAAACAGTTGATATATTTTTTACGATTTCAGAGTTCGCTGGCCCCGGGCAAGAAAGCGTTTATATCAAAAATCAAATTGTTTAGGAGAAATAAAAGAAGCTAATCCTTACTAATATTATAAATGCGAAAGTCCGTTTGTTTGTTTGTTTATTTGTTTCTTTGTTACGCCTTCACGTCTTAACTACTGAACCGATCATCATGAAATTTTGCATACACGTTGTCAGGGGTTCAGAAAAGGACATAGGGTACCTTTCATCCCGAAAAACGGGACTGTTCCCGAGGGATAGCAAAAGAACTTTACACGCAGACGAAGTCGCGGGCGGCAGCTAGTTTGTTTATATTTCAGCGTACAGTGATCCAAAACAGGCATTCAATATAATGTCAAATGAAAGCTAATTTTTGACCAATTTAACACAATTTAAATAGACATGTACCTATTGAATAGTTAATGAAATAATGAAGAAAATGTATAATACAAATTATAGACGACTAGCGGCCGCCCGCGACTTCGTCTGCGTAGATAGCTTTTTTGCTATCCCTCGGGAACTATACTTTTTTTCGGGATGAAAGGTACTCTATGTCCTTCTCTGTACCCCTGACAACGTGTATGTAAAATTTCATGATGATCGGTTCATTAGTTAAGACGTGAAGGCGTAACAAACAAACGGACTTTCGCATTTATAATATTAGTAAGGATACCGTTTTAATTGTAACATCATTAACGACTTTATTAATACGCTGACCACTGACATTCACGAACGTAAGTATATAATACGACGTAATTTCCACTTTGGGTCTCAAGCGTATCGGCCCTTACTACCTTTTTCAGTACGTAGCCGGGCCAACAATGAATTTACGGAAAGAAAGGCGTAACAGCTTATACTGTTCCTTTTTGTTTTGGAAAATAGTGTAAAAATGTACTCAGATTTTTGTTTCATGTTTCATTGAGTATTGCAATACTTAAAGTAGTCGTAAAAAATCCGTTCAATAAATCTTTTAATTTAATTTATTTTGATGAAATATTAATAAAAAGATCTGAAAAAAATAGGAGTGATAGATTGATACTCTGAGAAGCCAAAAATCAAATAACATTAAAAAGGGCGTAACCGGCGATACCGCGTTCTTGCCCGGGGCCAGCGAGTTGGTCCCATAGTAAAAGTTGTTCAGTTTGATGGTCCCTATCTACCATATTCGGCTTTATAAGGCTTTTACCAAACACCTGGTATCTTAGTTGTAACTGTAACAGACCTACCTGATGCATTGGATATGCAGCTCCTTTCTCTGGGGGCTTGTAATGGGCTTTCGTATGGTGGAGCATTATGTTTTTGGTCCTCATGACGTCTTCTAAAGCGTCCAGAAGGTTCTTGTTGAAGATGAACTTGTTGAAAACCGCTGAGTGGTACTGCAGGTTGTGGATTCCTTTAACCTGTTAAATAATAATAATAATAATAAACACTATCCTAACACCTCTCATCAAACATATCACAGAATCACCAAACCCTGTAATTTACTTGGCCTTAATTTACAGAGAAACCAGCTTTAAGCTGATCCCCCCTTTTAACATTGATAAATCAACCAAATAGGATGGAGCTTCCGGTATCAGACGAAGCCGTCGCTGCTCGAAGGGATGGAGGTTTCACAGTCCGTCCACGTTTCACAGTCGAGTAATATGAAGATCCCTGTTTACATTTTCATTAAAAAAAATCTGTGAATTCTCCATTCTACTATTTCCCCCGACATCTTAAGTTATTTTCACAACTATTTGGTACATTATAATCAATATCTTTCCTTAAAATAAACTTATTTTTACTTTAATATATGTTTTTCATTTCTTCTTACAATATCACCTTTATGATTTTGAACGATATAAGATCTAGGACTTTGTTTCTTTATTATTTTCCCCGGCTGCCACTCTTTGTCAGTTCCATTTTGTATTACAACATTTTGACCTTTATTGTGAGATGATCTGGTTTTAGCTGTTTTATTATAATTTACTTTAGATTTCTGTTTCAAAATTTGAAGGAGGAAGGAGGATTTTTTTGTTCTAATAATAATAAAAAAGAATTTAATTTGCACCGCTAACAAAAAAGTTTTGTTACATTTTCGATCATTTTTCCAAACTGCAAAAATATGTTTTTTTTACATAACTCCGCCATTTCGATAAAAGGACCCCGCACAAAATGTTCGAAAAAAGCCAATCGGTGAATTTGGCTAAAATTTTGGGTAAGTATACCCTGTAACAGCCTGATCAAAACTGCAAAGGTGCAAAGTGAAAGAATGACTAGTTTACGAGATATTGCTTTTTTAATGTTGTAAGAAAAAATGTAAAAATAAAGAAACACAACACATTTTCCGTGTTAGAAACCGCTGCAACACGGCATTAAGGGACGCTCAAAGACGCCACAGTCACAATTCCATAGAAAATGAAGATGATCCTGCCAAAGTTTGGAATTTTTTAAAAACCCTTGGAGTTAGCAAATCTCAGAATATCAATAGTCCTAATAATAACCTTGATTTAAATCAGCTTAATATGCACTTCTCCTCGTCTGTGCCTATTGATGGCAACTGTAAAGCCAATACCTTATCTCATCTCTTAACTCTGCCAACTCAAGATTCTCTCTTTACTCTTCGTCAATTTGCGGACTGTGATGTTAAGAGAACTATCCAGTCTACTAACTCAAATGCTGTGGGTGCTGATTCCATCAGTCGTAAAATGATCCTTCTCATTATAGATATCATTACTCCAGTCATTACCAAAATCCTAAATACTTCCATTTCAACTGGTGTTTTTCCTACATCCTGGAAAGATGCTAATGTTATCCCGCTTCCAAAAAAACGTAACCCTACTATGTTATCTGAATACCGTCCTATATCTATCCTACCTTTCCTCTCCAAAATCCTCGAAAAACTTGTCTATGGTCAGCTGACTGCCTATATCAATGTCAATAATCTTTTTAATCCTTTGCAGTCTGGTTTCCGTAGGGGCCACAGCACCTCCACAGCTTTGGTTAAGATCACAGACGACATACGCCAGGGCATGGAGAATCGCCAGCTAACACTAATGACGTTACTGGACTTCAGTAATGCTTTCAGTTCAGTTGACTTCGATATTCTCCTGGGCGTTTTACGGTCTCTTAACATATCTCCAGCCGCTATTGATTGGTTTCGAAGTTACCTGCTAGGGCGACGGCAACGCATCCGCCTAGGAGATTCGTCCTCTGGGTGGTGTGGTATTAATGCCGGAGTTCCTCAGGGTGGCGTCTTATCTCCTCTTCTATTTTCTATTTTCATAAACTCAATTACTCACTCACTTTCAAGTTCCTATCACCTGTATGCCGATGATCTTCAGATCTACACACAGGCTCCTCTATCGGAACTCTCTAGTGCTATAGCTGCCACTAATTCTGATCTTGCACACATCTATAGCTGGAGTAAGTCTTATGGTCTTGCTGTTAACCCATCTAAATCTCAGACTATCATTATCGGTAGTCCGTATTTTGTTTCGAGGATCGACTTCGAGCGGTTACCTCCTGTGAAATTTGACAGAGCTGTTATTCCTTACTCTAAAACCGTCAGAAATCTCGGTGTTATCTTCGACGAATGTTTCTCATGGAGACCTCAGGTTGCGGCAGTTAGAAAGAAGGTTTTTGCTGCGTACGGCTCACTTAATCGCTTACGGAACTTTTTACCTACCAGCACTAAAATCACTCTGGCCCAGTCACTTCTCCTATCCATTTTGGACTATGCTGACGTTTGTTACACGGACCTCTCTGAGGAATTGCTTGGCAAATTGGAACGTCTGCCGAATATGTGCATCAAGTTCATTTTTAATTTACGTAAATTCGACCACGTATCTCACTTTCGCCAAAAGCTCAATTGGCTTCCTATTCGTCGGCGCAGGGACTTACACACTCTTACGCTCCTGTACTCTATCCTTTTCCTTCCAACTTCCCCACTTTATCTTAAAGAATCTTTCGACTTTCGATCCTCTTCTTCATTACGTACTCTGCGTTCTTCTTCTAATCTCACCCTTGATATTCCCCGTCATTCCACTGATTTCCTTTCCTATTCATTCTCTGTGCATGCTGTCCATTTGTGGAACGCACTTCCAGAGGGCATCCGCAAAGCTCGTACCTTAAGTTCTTTCAGGGATCAAGTTAGAAGTCATTTCCTTTCTCCCACCTAATACCACTTTTTCTCATATATCTCTTTCAACATTCATTTTATATACTTACATTTTCTTTCTCTATTTTATTTATGTCCATCTATATCTGTGATCCTTCTAGTATTTTTGCACCCACTCCCCATCTGTCCTCTTCCCTTTAATATTTTTCTACTCAAGGTTGCCTGGAAGAGACTGCTACATAGCAGTAAGGCCGCCTTTTGTGTACTTGTCTATGTTTATTGTTTGCTTCTTTGTAATGTCTTTTTCTAGTGTGCAATAAAGCGTTTTATTATTATTATTATTTTCATGTTTCTAATTTAATTAATTTTAATTATTAGGTTTAACTGTACTATGTATGTACTCGCATTAAAAACGGGACGGAGGAGCGTTCTCAGGGACGGAAATGGGAAATATGCATATTAAAATAGCAGCTAAATACTCAAATTATTCTTAAAGTTAAGGCTACCTTAACTTCAAAAAAGTTTTCAGATTCGACAGAAACTTTATGAAACTGATAGCTTCCTGAAAGTTAAGGAAACTAAAAGCGAGTACATAGTACAGTTAAACGTCATAATTAAAAATAGTCAAATTAGAAACATGATAATGTGAAGTGTTTCTTTATTTCACTTTGCAACTTTACAGTTTTGATCAACTTGTTACAGGGTATATTTAATTAAAATTTCAGCCAAATTGACCGATTGACTTTTTTCGAACATTTTGTGCGGGTTCCTTTCGAAAAAAAGGCTCAGCTAAAAAATATGTATAATTATCCTCAAAACATTTCACGAGAATTGGTTTAGAAATGCGATCTGTAGAGGAAAACAAACGGACAGCCGAAAGGACATATGAAAGAATTTTTGCACAAGCTGAAGCAGAGACGCTTCGCTCGCGCTTCGCGCTCACTTCATCAACGATTCAGACGTTCATCAAGACACTTATATTACTTTACTAGCGGCCGCCTGCGACTTCGTCCGCGTGGAAAGATTTTTTGCTATCCCTCGGGAACAATACTTTTTTCGGAATAAAAGTTACCCTTTGTCCTTTTCTGTACCCCTGAAAACGTGTATGCAAAATTTCATGATGATCGGTTCAGTAGTTAACACATTGAATGCCAACTACGCAATATTGCGTAGGTACTAGTGATGCTAGGGGCCAGCTACGTAATACAACGTAGCACTTTCTTACGGTTTATATGGATGTTTATGTTATTAGGCCTCCTGGAAAGGGAGTTTTTAGGTTCGTTGGCATCTCAAATAAGACATGACATCGAAAAAAAGTAACTTTATTATTTCAAAACTTTTCAAATCATAAGATTTCTTAGGCACTTTGAGGCGAAAAAGTACAGTTTTATAATGATATTAAAAATTAGTTTTACAACTAATGAGATCGATAATTATATAAAAAAAACAGGAACTTGTAAGAACAACAATATAATTTTTAGATTAAAATTATGCAAAACGAGGATCAGTGTGGTAAGTGTAAAAACAGTTGACAACACACAAGGCAGGCCTTTCCGAGCAAGTGGCACATACGAAAGATGAGTCCTTTCGTTTTTTTATTTTTGGTGCAGACATGACAAGGTTTAGCTGGCACAGCCTTCTTGGCAGTAGGTGGGAGCTTTTTTAAGTAGTGAAAATTTCTCAACGGGACACGACTTTTATGAACAGCTGGCGATGCAGGTGGTACAGATGGCCCAGGCAGCAGCGGCAATGGGGCTGCTTGATCTGGTTCAGGCTGTACTGGCGGTATTTGTGGTCCAGGTGCTTTTGCAGCTGCGGGACTAATATCGCCACAGTTCAGTCCCAGTAGATATTCGACGACATCTTCGACAGAAGATAAAATCGTCATCTACGTAATACTGCGTACTCGGCATCCAGTTTAAAAATGGCATGTGTGGCGCCTACGATGCAATATTACGCATACGTAATATTGCGTAGGATGGGCGTCCAGAATAAATACATTATTATGGGTGCCAATCTACGTAATGTTGCGTATACGAAATATTGCGTAGTAGGCACCATTTTTATACGGGGAGTCGAGTACGTAGTATTACGTAGAAGACTATTTGTATGGTGGGAACCAATGATGACCTGATCATTTAGTTTGCATTCAATGTGTTAAGACGTGAAGGCGTAACAAACAAACAAACGGACTTTCGCATTTATAATATTAGTAAGGATCCTTATAACGGGTGGCGCAAAAGTAAAGACCCTATTTTGTTCAGATATAACATTTTTTCTAAATTAGAAAACTAGATTTAGGTTTTTTTAAATGTATATTTGTGCCATTAAATTTCGTACCATTAGGATTTAAAGATGATGTCTTTTAAATGGTGACCTCCAGAGTTGATACACATTTGAGCCCTATTTATGACATTTTGCATAACTTGCCGTAACACTTCCTGCGATATGTTCGTTATTTCTTGACGAATGTTTTCTTTTAGAGCTGCGAGAGTCTGTGGCTTGTTCACATACACCCGAGATTTCAAAAAACCCCAAAGAAAGAAGTCTGGACTGGTCAGATCGGGTGATCTTGCAGGCCAAGGCAAATCGCCAAAACGAGAGATAACTCGGCCTGGAAAAGCGTCCCTCACTAAATCCATATTTATTCCACGTTCTTGGGGAGTAAAACGGACCATGTTTATTTTCAGTGTATTTTATATTTGTTCACTACACAATTTTCAACAACAGAATGACAGAAAATGTCATATAAAAAAAATAAAAGTATTTTCTTTAGTGCCAGTACTTTTGCGCCACCCGTTATATACGTAACGTAATTGTAACAATACAAGAATTCAATAAAAACTTTACCTACGCTGAGTTCTGTATTGTATAGCTCCCGGCATTTTCGGCGATTTGTTGTTTTAGTTGGATTCACAACTTTTATTCCACACTTAGCTGTCAGCCGTGGGAACAAATTAGTCGCATTCTGACTAAACTTACCCTTGTGCGGGCATATTGTTTGCATTTAAAAGCAATCTTGCCTTTAAAAAACTTTTATGTTTATGTTGATTTTGTGACACTAAATTGTTACTGTGGCAGGTAGTGACGCTGCAAAAATGTTGTTTGGCAAGTCATCATGTTTCGGTCACGTTAGGCGTGTTAGGCGTCATGTTGTAGCAAATCATTTTCTTGAAGTAGAATAAACAGTTCCTATTTTTATTAATAAACTACTTTTTATTCGGTATGCAAAGGTTATTAAGCTGCATCTTGCGACTTTACTTATCATATTTATTGAAAGAACTTTCCAGTCCTCATATTAGAATATTAAAAGCCAAAATATTATATTAATATTTTTAATTTGGTTTGGCTAAGACATAACAATTTAAAAATCAATATTGACAAGTCGAATTACATACAATTTAGAAACTATCAAGGAAAAAAAACTAACGTTAAAATTACATACGAGAATAAGACGCTAAAAGAGACTACCTACTACGCGTTCACTTCATCGTTGCCGCTCCCTCCCGGCCCGCTTCATCATTCCGCACCCCCTGTGTCGCCCACCCGCGCGCCTCCCCAGGCGACGCCGGGGGCGCGGTATGAAGAAGCGGGCCGGGAGGTAGCGGCACGAATGAAGTGAACGCGTAGTAATAATGTTAAATTTTGGGAATAACACTTGACATGGTATAAAAATTTAGACAATATATGCAACAAAATCTATCCATTCTCTTATGCTCTATGGAGACTGGCAAAAACTGCTGGAAAGCAAACAGCCCTTCAAGCCTACCATGGTTACGTAAGTTCAGTTTTAAGATACGGTATTCTTTGTGGGGAAATTCTTGCAATATAAATAAGGTGCTAATCGCACAAAAAGCTTGCATCAGAGCCATATGTGACGTAGACAATATGGTATCATGCAGGCCATTGTTTAAAAATCTAAATCTGCTTACTGTCCCTTGTTTATACATCTTAGAAATATGTATTTTTGTTAAAAGTTATCCGGATTTATTTACAAGAAATGATGAAATAATTCGTAAATTTCCTTCAAAGTATCCAAATAAATTAAGATTACCAATGATGAGAACGAAACTCAGATCAAGGAGCTGTTACTCCATGGCTATCAAAATATTCAATAAGATTCCTGATAACATTAGAGACCTGCCTTTTAATCATTTTAAATCTATTTTAAAAAACATGGCTAGTGAAAAACTGTTTTTATACGATGACTGAAATAATTTGACTTGTAATTTTGATTGACATTAATGTTGACATAATATATTTATCACCATTATATTTTGCATGCCAGCTCCTGGTGAATGTGATGTGACAATATGAAATATATTAAGACCCTCATGTACCGCATTTTAGCAAATAAATTCTTGATTCTTGATTCTAGAAAATAAATACCAAGTAATAAATATAAATAAATAAATATTTGACAACATCACAAACATTACTCCGATTCCAAAGTAGCTAAAGCACTTGTGTTATGGAAATCAGAGACAACAGACAACAGTGGTATAACAAACACCCAGACCTGAGACAGTATAGAAAAGTTCATTTTCTACATTGACCGGCTTACAAACCATTCGACCACGGAGGTCGTCAAAGTAATACCAACCACCAAGTAATACAAACTACTTACCGTTAGCGTACTATATGTCTGTCTATCGTTTTCGTCACTTCCCACCCAAGAGCTCTCCGTCTTTTCCTGATTCTTCCTTCTGAATAAATCATCATACATTTCAATAATCTGCCTTAAGTCATCCTCATTAAGCACATTTTTCAAAACTATGTACCCATTATCTTCATAAAACTGATATTCTTCCTTCGTTAAACCACCCATAGTAAAAATGTAATTTTCTTAGAAAGTCTTGAGTTATGTAATTACGTCTTTATCAGTGAAGAGTCTAAAAATTACTGTCTTAGAGCCAATTTCACCATTGATTTTAAACGCGCTTTGTCAAAAAACAAGTTTAAGGCTGTCACTGTCATAACAACAAAGTAAAATTTGTTACAAAAATGTACAATTATGTTATAAACAATGCCTTGTTAAATCTTGATTCAATTTTTTTAATGACCTAGTGAAATTGATTTTTGGAATAAACGGGGAACGGGGTATCAAACTCGACAGTTAAACTACATTACGTAAAACGTGATCTTAATCGCGTTTAAAATCAATGGTGAAATTGGCTCTAACTCATTATTATTTATAAAGCAGATGATAGCAAAACATACGATTTGTTTTGATAATAACTTTTTTGATTACCACGTCTTTGGTATTTTATTCTATTTGTTTTAAATTTAAATGCATAATATGTAGGTATTCAATATATTACTTCTTAGATAAGACGAGCGACTATCACTGCTGAAATGATATAAACAGTTACATAATCATTAAAGCTTCTATAGCCCTCAAGTGGCACAGTTATAGTATAATACAGTTCGTTGTAGTCTTTGATCTTATGCCTATTACTACTAACTACGAACTATACAACGTGTTAATGAATTAACGCAAAATGAGAAAACCGTTTCTTCGGACCAACAACTTTTACTATGGGACCAACTCTGAAATCGCGAAAAAAAATCTGCTGCTTCATACATTTTTAGGGTTCCGTACCCAAAGGGTAAAAACGGGACCCTATTACTAAGCCTCCGCTGTCCGTCTGTCTGTCTGTCTGTCACCAGGCTGTATCTCATGAACCGTGATAGCTAGACACTTGAAATTTTCACATATGATGTATTTTTGTTGCCGCTATAACAACAAATACTTAAAACAGAATAAAATAAATATTTAAGGGGGCTCCCATACAACAAACGTGATTTTTTTGCCGTTTTTTGTTCAATATTGATTGATAACGACTACAGGTAGACAGTTGAAATTTTCACAGATCGTGTATTTCTATTGCTGCTATAACAACATATGCTAAAAACAGAATAAAATAAATATTTAAGGGGGGCTCCCATTCAACAAACGTGATTTTTTGGGGTTTTTTTGGTACGGCACCCTTCGTGCGCGGGTCCGACTCGCACTTGGCCGGTTTTTATATTTTCGTTATTAATTTTTGTATGAATAAGCTGATTTTTTTTCTCGCGATGGAGTTGTTCAGTTTGATAGTCCGAAGAAACGGTTTTCTCATTTTGCGTTAATTCATTAACACGTTGTATTTTACTGAGGTTATTGTTTGTAAATACTATAGAATCTTAGCTTGAATCTATAATGTGAATTTCCGATAGGTACATTATGTAGTGAGCAATAAAATTAAGAAGGGGGCCTCCACTTAAAAGTATACGAGGCCCTTAAGATAATTTATCAGGGATATCTATTTCTGTTTAATTACTTTATTTTATTTCGACGGTGACGAATCATCAAAAATAGATACTGTTGCGGGAAGCCGCTGGTCGCGGACAGTGCAAAAAGACCAAAATCGTGGAGATCTTTGGAGGCCTATGTAATAGCAGTACGTATAATATGGAAGAGGCCTATGTCTAGCAGTTGGCATAATGAGAAAATTATATAAATAGCAGCCACCGTACCTACAGAAGTTTTAAACCTAAAAACGTGGGGCGCATTTTATAAATTTATCCTTATACCTATATGAATAACATTGTAACTGTAGTTACACGTCGAAAGAGCAATTAAAATTTACTAATTTTAATTGCTTTTTAACGAAACTCACAATAGTACATACCAACTTATGCCTCCAGCTGCAAATAAATAATAAACTTTGCAAAAAACTTAAAATGGCTGTCCTATAAACCATGTCACATTGAATTACAATGTTATTCATATTGGGTGCCGATATAATAAACAGTAAAAAAAATGTGTCTGTACATTACATATATTTCAAAAAAAATATCTGGGGCGATGGAGACATAGTAATAGAGTAAGAATTTGAAAAAAAAGTGTGTCTGTTTGTTTGTCTGTTTGAACACGCTAATCTCCGGAAATACTGAACGGATTCGAATGAAACTTTTTTTGTTATATAGCTGGTAAGCCTGGGGGTAACTAAGGTTATAATTGATTTTGGAAAATGGAACACCTGATGCAGAACCATAATAGTCCAACTTAACTATAAGGAATATAAAAATGACACCTTAGCAAAAGTTGTTCAGCCTGATGAGCATTTTTTGTTGGGGTACAAAAATCCAAGATCTGGAAGACCTGATGTTGAACCATAATGGTCCAGCTAAACTATCCTTACTTAATATTATAAATGCGAAAGTCCGTTTGTTTGTTTGTTTATTTGTTTGTTTGTTACGTTTCACGTCGTAACTACTTTACCGATCATCATGAAATTTTGCATACACGTTGTCAGGAGTGTAGAAAAGGACATAGGGTACCATTCATCCAGAAAAAACGTATAGTTCCCGAGGGATAGCAAAAAAACTGTCCACGCAGACGAAGTTGCGGGCGGCCGCTTGTAAAAAATATAAAAATGATTACTTTGCAAAGTTGTTCAGCCTGATGAGCATTTTTGTTAAAGTATGAAAATTGAAGATCTGGAACACCCGATGCAGAACCATAATGGGAACACCCGATGCAGAACCATAATGATCCAGCTAAACTATACAAAATATTAAAAATGATATCTTTGCAAAAGTTGTTCAGCCTGATGAGCATTTTTATTGAGGTATAAAATTCGAAGATCTGGAACACCCGATGCAGAACCATAATGATCCAGCTAAACTATTCAAAATATAAAAATGACATCTTTGCAAAAGTTGTTCATCCTGATGAGCATTTTTTGTTGAGGTATAAAAATCGAAGATCTGGAACACCTGATGCTGAACCATAACACTGCTACAAGTATTTTCTTATGTAACTACATAAGTTCATTTATATTTTATGCATACGCCGAAATCATAAAGTCCACGCGTACGAAGTCGCGGGCATCAGCTAGTCATCAATATTATCTTTAGCATGCGCCCCACATTTTTAGGTTTCAAACTTCTGTAGGTAAGATATTAGTTTAGTAGGTTATTAATATTTACAGAAGAACTCATTTAATACTTTTTGTCTGTTTTTACTAGTCCGTTTTAATGGTTTTTAGTCCGATTTTTTTTGTAATAATTTTGTCCATTTTAAAAACGTGTTTTAAAAAAAATATTGTTTTTTTTTCAGTAATTCCCGTTGAGAATGCATTTTCCCAATGTTTCCTTTAATTAAGAATCCCTCTACAGTATACATAGATTATAAAGCTCTCACTAAATTATAGTAGTTTATGAAACTGACACATAAAGAGGGGTATAGGTTTTTAATAGTATCACACGAGTGCTTTAATACCTAGTTATGTGCAGTTTCATACACTGCTTTATCTACACTCATACATTTGGGATTGAACCTACTAAATAAAAGATCAACGTTAGAAAAGAGAGAGAGAGACTTTGTTTGTATTAGCTAGGTACCTACCTTGTAATAAGTCACTTCCTTAGCTGCAACTAAAATATCAGGCAGAGTCAATTTTTTTTCACATTTTAAAGCAAGAATAAAAAAAACCTACAAATTTTTTTAAGTATAACCACAGATAATATAATACTATACATAACAAAATGTAAAAATTGAAATCAAAACTTTATTTGAAATGCTTTAGAAATGGCGCTCATTCCTTTAGAAAAAAAATGAGATGAGTGCATTCCAACAAACTAAGCGCAATAAGTCATCGATTACCATAGAGTGCATTTTAATCATGAAAAATATGTGGGAAAATATCGTTGTTTTTTTTTAATGTTACGGCACTGCCTTCTTTTTGGATTTGCCCTGTATCGTAATGGGAAAAAAAAGTTACTTTATGATGCAGTTGACTGCATCGTAATGAGTTTATTTTTTAATTTTACCTATCCACAAAAATAAAGTACGTATTTATATGACCTTTTTTGAATTCATATTTGGAACATTACGTTGTGAGTGTAGATAAAAGTATTTTTCGATCCATCAAACACTATATTTCAGCCTTTTAAACCGCAACTTTTTAGAATTAATCGTAGTTCTGATTATTTGTGACGCTCGTTCGAAATACTACTCTAAGCTGTACACAATAGGGGTCTACTTAAGATAACTTCCCCAAGAGGGCGATAATCGCAGCCATAAGTCTACGTTATCTGCTCCCATGATGGACCGACCCTTTGCTATTCTTCGGTCATATGTGGCTCTTTATTTAAGTAGCTCACTTAAATAAACGGAAACGACCTGTAGGTAGTCTGTAGATACTTTTAGTTTTTATGCGCCACCCACCACAGACCATACAACAAGTATACTACGTATGCGCCACAAAGTTTATTGCTAGTGTGAATGTTGCAGGTGTAGTTACGACTCTTAGATTTTTATGTGATTATCAGATTTTCATGAATTTAAAAATATCTAATGATACAAAGTTACTTCTACTTCCGTTGTTAATTAGAATTGTTAGCAAGGACACCTGATTTTCCCAATACCTACAAGTAAGTACAATAGTCATTTTATTTAAGGAATTAAGGGGGCGTCCATTAATTACGTGAGGTGATTTTGGCGATTTTTCGATGTGGGTGATAAATAATTTAAGTTAGCAGTGAAAACTCTAAATGAGTGACAAAAATACTGAGTGGACAAAATAGGTAACTATATACAGGGTGGATTTTTGAGACGGTACATTAAGGGCAGGTACCTTAATCGTTATAGTTACAGAAAAACGTTCCTGACAGACCTTCCATAACTTTTTGAGATATTCTGAACTGCATTCACAGATTTAGAAAAAAGTAACCAAAAAAATTTTTTTTCATGCCTATCGATCCTATTTCATGTGCGGATCAAAAGACTCTATTGGACCATTTAAGGTATGAGTATACTAGAAACGACAGAAATCGCCAAAACTTTTCCCATACACTTTGTACGGAAAAACGAAAAATTTACTCAAAACATTTTTTAGTGCCAAATGATCTTATTTCTTACTGTAATCAAAATACTCTTTAAGGCCAACTGAAATTTCAGTACAAAAACGTCTTTTTTGATCTAATGTTGTAAAAGATTGTGCCTGCGTGTGAAGACGATGTTGTGTTGTGACTTACGTAGCTTCTGTACTAAAGAGTATTTGGTTCAAAGTAAGAAATAGGATCATTTGGCAATAAAAAATATTTCGAGAAGATTTTTCGTTTTTCCGTACAAAATGTATGGGAAAAGGTTTTGGCGATTCCTGTCGTTTCTAGTACTCATGGCGACCGCGCACCGGACGACTCCCCGGGGGATAAGCCCCCCACAACCACAAGGTGGACTGACGATCTGGTGAAGGTCGTGGGAAGCCGCTGGATGCAGGCAGCGCAGGACTGATCGTCGTCGTGGAGATCCTTGGGGGAGGCCTATACCCAGCAGTGCGTGTCGTGCGGCTGATATGATAATGATGATGATAAATATTTACTCGGCTTGTTTTATTTTTATTCACGGTACCAAATAGGCAAAACTAAGTGCACTTATTGATTTAAAAAAATATATAAAAAAATATTTACAATCACAACGTTTTTAATGAAGAATTAAATAAGAGTATTTATTTAATTTTGCACAACCAACATTTGTAGCAATGTTTCGCAGTGAGTTGTGGCCACGTTGTGGCAGAATTGAATAAAGTTACTTATTGACTTTGTTTGTATTAGCAACGCACTTAGCTGTAGTTATTTAATTCATTTAAAAGTTATTTTTTCCACGTTTATTCTACAACAAACACTGTTGTAATATATGGTCAATAGTTTCACTAAACTAAAGATATCTTTGCAGATATCAATCACATCACAACGAGATAAAGACCAAAATATTGGTACATAATAAGTACTTTCTACTTTACAAAAAACGGAAAAAGTTAATTTTGCCAAAAGTGTCAGTTATTTAATTTTGACACGACGGGGACGATATATAGTATTACTAGCGACCGCCCGCGACTTCGTCTGCGTAAACAGTTTTTTTGCTATCCCTCGGGAACTGTACGTTTTTTCTGGATAAAAGGTACCCTATGTCCTTTTCTGCACCCCTGACAACGTGTATGCAAAATTTCATGATGATCGGTTCAGTAGTTACGACGTGAAGGCGTAACAAACAAACAAACAAATAAACAAACAAACGGACTTTCACATTTATAATATTAGTAAGGATATTAGCTGTGGTAACACAGTAAGTTTTAACGAAATAATTTATTATTTAAATTTTAAATGACAGATGTGATTAAACATCTTCTGTAAGTCTCATCATCATCAGCCTATCATCGTCCACTGCTGACCATAGGCCTCTCCGAGTGCACGCCACTGAGCACGATCCGCGGCTATACTCATCCATTTTATGCCAGCCACCTTACTTGCGAAGATCGTCGCTCCACCTTGTCTGAGGGCGTCCCACACGGTAAAAAAGGATTTCTTTAAATAAGAAAGACCAATTTCATGAAAAAATTGGTTATTCTAAAAATATATTTACTTAGGCCAATGCAATATTTATAAAACAAAAAAAAATAGTGCTCATCTTTTACTCAGACAATATTTTTCTTAATGATTAAGAGAAATATATTTGTTTCAAGGCTTATTTAAACTTTTTTCAATTAAATTGACTTAATTTAAATCAAGAAATGTCCGTCTTCTTGAATCAAATTAAAAATATCGTAAATCAACTACAAGTTAAGTACTTGAATTTAGAAAAACTTAAAAAAAAAACATTTTCTTCTATTAAGAGAAAGTCTATTGTTTATGAAGTATTATTTCTTGTTCTAAGAAATGATTTTGTTCAGCTTATAGAAATTTAGTTTTTACCATCGCCACTCTAAAAAGTGCGTTTAATTCAACGATAAGAGTGAATAATAAGCGATTTTATTCACCGAGTGAATAAAAATGATTTGAATTTGGAACAAGCGCGCATCGTATTAATTAAGTACAAAAAAACGTGCTGAAAGTATGGAGCTATTTCATAAATAAAGCCATAGTTATACAATTAAATAAAAAAAAAATATCCCGCCAATTTTATTTAGGTTCTTTTTAGTGTCTTATCTTTGGGTTCTTTTCTAAAAAAAATATCTCGCCACATTAATTAGGTTCTTTTTAGTGTCTTATCTTTGGGTTCTTTTCTTTATATTAGAGGGAGATTAGATGTTCAGTCTTGCATCAGTCCATTCCATCAGTTTGGTACGATCTTCAGTCTGTAAAAATTCAAAGTCTATACAAACTGATGAAATAGACTGATGTCAGGCTGATCATGTAATTTCCCTCATAGCATGGTTGTTTTATGTCATTGGAAAACGTATAGTTTCACTATTTTCTAACGGTTAAATTACCGATTACCTATCTAAATAATACAATTTGATAACTATAAATAGGTACTATAGGATGTTTTCTCGCAGTCAATGGTAAAAAGTAGAGTACACAACACGTGAAAAAAAATTTCATCTCGGTCCTTTGTATCCCTCGTTTCGCTCAGGATTCTACTTTTGAATCCCTCGCTACGCTCGGCGGGCTGATTATCTAATTAGAAACCGCCTAGCGACCGGTCGCAGTTCACAGATGAACGTTATACATTGCTACTTTTCTTTAGGGTAAAAAAAACATACCAAAGAAAAGTAGCAATGGATGTCAAATGCAACCGGTCGCTAAATAGTTTCTTTTTAGATAATCAGGGTGCGGGATTCAACTCTAGAATCCTTCGCTGCTCTCGGGATCCAACATAGTACCTCGAACTAAATTCCTTCTTTTTTCACTTGTTGTATAATCTACTATTTAAACAAAGAATACCAAAAATTTCGAAACAACGGAATCATAGTTTTCGATAAACACGATAACATTTTTACTTTGAGAAATTTATCCATACATCATGGTCTGACCAGCGGTGTTAAGAATTTTATCTAGTTCTTTAGTCGGAATTAATTTTGTTTTGTCAAGCTCAATCGGGTTTGATGGTTGCCTCTGGGTGTCGCGTCATACTTGGAACGGCTTCCCGCACTCCACTCCTCTTTAATTTCGAGTTCGAGCTTTACCTAGATTTTTTTGTAAACGGCGCCCACATTGTTATTTTAGGACAGAGAAGTTAATTCTACATATACTTTTAAAGGAAGGAAGTCATCGGTGTTCTCCAATTATCTCCACTTAATATACAACAACAACAAAATATACATCTCCATTCTTCATTCAATACACAAAATCTCAATTTTCCATTTAATTTTTTTCATCAATAATCAGCAATTACTTAGGCCAACAAACAATTTACTTATTATGAGTAAAATAATAATTTACTCTAAGTAAGGTTAGTCTACAAGAGAAGAGATATAGAAGATTTTTCGTATCAAGAATACATTTACTTGACTGTACAAAATAACGATGTCTTGAATGAAACAACACGTGTCTTGAAATAAATGTATTATTCTTGTAACAACTAAATATTTTTGAGAGTATTTTTTACTATTACGAAGAAATTATTGTCTAGCGTCTATAGGGAGAGGATCATTTTCTTAGATTCAATAAATATATAAATATGTCTTAAGCCAAAGCAATTTGTCTTTTTTTAAGAAATCTGTTTTTACTGTGCACACTACGTTTGCCCATACGCGGTCTCCACTCAAGAACTCGTCTGCCCCAGCGGACATCAGTTCTACGGCTAATATGGCCGGCCCACTGCTACTTCAGCTTGCTAATCCGGTGGGCTATGTCGATGACTTTAGTTCTCTGTCGGATCACCTCGTTCCGGACCCGATCTCTCAGAGAAACTCCGAGCATAGCCCTTTACATAGCTAGCTGCGCGACTTTAGATTTATGAACCAGCCCTATAGTAAGTGTCTACGTTTCGGCTCCGTATGTCATGACAGGCAGGACGCACTAGTTGAAGACTTTCGTCTTTAGACTTTGTGGAATAGGCGACTCAAAGACTCGACGAAGTTTCCCATATACTGCCCAGCCCAGCTGTATCCTTCTGTTGGCCTCTCCCTCGAAGTTTTTTTTTTTTTTTTTTTTTTAATTTATTTTGGCACATAACAGTCATTACAGAAACTTGGGTTAATACAATGGTTCCTTATTAGATAGACAAAACAGTGCCGAATATTACTAAGTAACATAAAGTAGTGGATTGTTGCTTCAAATTCACCGTGCGCAGTGCGTGATAAGGTAATAGGAAACTTAATTAAGTTACAAAGTTGAGTTGCTAGCATTAAAACAAACTATAAACGGAATTTAGAAAACTAAAAGAGACTATTTAATGTTGATGTAGTTACGTTGTTACGGTATTCAATTTTTGTGTTACTTTAGCTTTGAACATTGAAAAGGAGTTATTAAATATGTCAATGTCAGAAAAGATTTTATTAAACATGTTAAGGCAGCGGCTGAAATAAGCGTTTCGTGTGTATTTCTTTCTAAGATGGGGCGGTACAAATGTGTTTATAGTGCGGAGAGAGCGAACTGGAAGGCGAATCTTTGCTAAAAAATTTATTTTAGATAGTAGTACGGAGGAATCCAGTTTGTTATTAAGAAGTTTGTAAAGAAACATAAGATCGAAAAGTTTGCGTCGATTAAATAATGGCAACATTTTGTAAAAAGTGAGGGATTCTGCATACGATTCATCAGTCTTATAGCTACGATAATTTAATAGTTTGACAAATTTTTTTTGAACTTTTTCGATTCTATCACTTTGGTATTGAAAAACTGGGTTCCAAATAATACATCCAAAATCAAGCAAGGATCTAACGAAGCAAAAATACAGAATTTTCAAAGTGAGGATATTTTTAAATGGTTTTGCAATTCTATTGATAAAGCCCAGACTCTTAAAAGCTCGACTAACTAAGTGCTCTATATGGAGATTAAAATTAAGTTGGTGGTCCATTATAATGCCCAGATCACGTACACTGTTTACTCTTGCGAGTGGAGTGTCATTAAGTGTATAATTAAACATTAAGGGTGATTTTTTTCTAGTATATGTGATAACTGAGCATTTGTCAACATTTAAAAAGAGTTGGTTATCTTCACAGTATTTCGAGACCCAATTCTACCCAATTGCAATGTTTGCCCGAGGTAGACATATTTGTAACAACTTCGAGAGGACTACCTGCAATCTGTCCTGGAATTACATATTCGTTGAACTAACCTTGGTTTTGTCCAAGTTCATCCGAAGACCGATGCGTAGAGAGGAATCAGCTAGGCTGTTCAGCATGCATAGTAGATCCTGCAACGTTTCGGCCACAATGACGATGTCGTCCAAAATCGCAAGTGTGATATGTATTCGCCGTTAATGTTAATACCGCGTGTAACGTTGTTACATATTTTTTTATTTTAAAAAATTACAAACTACTTAAAATTAAATTGAACTTAATATTTTAACAATCATACCTATTTATATTATTTGCGCAAGTCTATAAACTATGTTTTTGAATACTTATTATTTATAAATACAAAATTCATTAGACATCGATCGATAGACGCGCTGCGCTCCACGGCGCCCGCGCGCTCAAGGCCAACGACCCGTTTGTTGAGTTTCCTCTCCCCTCGACCCGCACCGCGGTAGTTGCGGCCGGCTGTTGCATTCGCTTCGTCACTCCGAATTTGTTCTTTGAGGCAGACCCGCGTTCTTCTTTTGCTCCCAACAACATTGCGGACATCGCGTAGTGTCTAATCATATTTTTCACCGTTAATTATGTGTGCTACAGTGATTATTTATTACAATCAGTGCACAAACCCACGTATTGGTAAGTGTTGAACAAGTATTTCTTCAATTAGCGTCCGATTTGAATGTAGAAAATTTGAATTTTGAAAATTAACGTAACCGTCAATTT
This sequence comes from Agriphila tristella, assembly GCA_928269145.1. Lineage (NCBI taxonomy): Eukaryota > Metazoa > Arthropoda > Insecta > Lepidoptera > Crambidae > Agriphila > Agriphila tristella. The sequence goes on along the minus strand of OV743443.1, from coordinate 17,638,769 downwards.
GAATTTTGATCGTTGTAATTATGCTTTTGCAACTTGTATTAGTTATTTTTATTGTAGATTGAGCTCATTAAGCTGTGTTTTAACTTAATTTCATTATTATTTATACTCCGATTGTAACTCCGATCTGATTGTGGCAAAACACATCACTCATACGGCCCGGGTACTTTTCTACTCCGGTCCTGCCATGGCCACAATCAGAGGAGACAACGGAGTTGGTTCTTAATACGACCTAATTACAGGGTCCATCGTGTGGCGTACACCATACCCCATCGTTTGACGTCCACCATCATTCGCGCCTGCTGCCGTCATAAGGGCGACGACTTCCACATTTTGGGACATCACTGTCGACCCTACGACCTCCGCAGCGTGAACATCACCCCACACGAACCCCTTCTTCTCTGAGCCCGGACCTCACTTCGGCGGAACCAGGAGAGTACCAACCCTGGCCGGGAAAGCATAAAAAACCGTTAAACTGTAATTTTGTACCGGGCACTTCGGACCACGCCCAAATAAATTTGTTGTTTACACCAAGGGTCTAGTTTCATTTAAACACCCTTGGAACGTAACACGCGTCCTTTTCAGTCCAGCGTCAACATAGTCACGTCGGAACGATGTAGCCTCTCGGCGCTGAACTCGACGACATCCTCTTCCCAGTTACTATCGCTAGTTAGTAGTAAGTAGTAACTAGTAAGTAGTAGGCTCCATCTAACTTCTTCCTCTTCCTTCGACTACTAAATTTCTTCACTTCACAATCAATTTACAACTTCTTCATCTTCCTTCTTCTTGTTCCTTTCCCTTCTTCTTAACCCAACTACTTCTTTCTACTGAACTACATCGATTGTGCGGCTTATGCGATGTGCAAGAAAGAGTTGAAAAAAAAAATGACAGCAGAACCTAGTTTGACTTCATTTATCATCGTTTATCATCTTGGTGAAAAGCGTCCACACGATTATTTTGTTATTTTGATCGCAATCGGGTTGATTTGGCTCTTATAACTACATAAATCAATAATGGTGTCGTGTTCTGTGTTGAATTATAACGTTACTTACGACAATAACCCAAAGTAATACTTATTTCACAGGTAAATATGATTGTACAAGTACCATTTTCATATTTCATATTTTATTTGAATATATTCCCAAACACACTAATATGATGCTATTAAACGCCTATTTCCCAAATAAAGGCTGATTTCTAAACATTATGTGTTAGATAAAAATAATATGTCCGTGAACTTGAGAAAATAAGGCGTAGATATTGATCAAAAATTATCGATATCGATAGTCATGTCGATAATTTCCAATATAACTTTGTTTGTCTTTGTGAACACTGATAGTTTTATTTAAAGCTGCTTTTAACCGACAGTTTTCAAATGGTAAATTATACCTACATAAGTACTAATTTTACAATATTTCCAGGTTTCCTGTAAATCCAGTGATTAAGTTAAACTGGATAAATGTCATAAAAAATCGGCATGGAGCCTCATAGGAGACCTAAAGAAATTATTTAAATAAAATTGTTCATAATCTTTTTTTATTTTTATTTTATTAGTCTTTGGAAGACCAACAGCAAGACAAACAGAATAATATCTTAAATATAATAACAGTCTTGTTTGTGTTTTCTTTATTAGAGCAATAATACATTACAACCTAAAATGGACTTCAGTGCATCTCTGAAATTCACGCACACGTTTACAAATTTACAAACACAGGCTCATGTCACTTTTGGTTTCGCAGCCAAGCGATCTCTGTTCGTCTATTAGGCGCATGCTACACGCTGTTACAACCCGGGGACGGCCGTGGTGTTTATGCACTCGCAGTCCCCAAGGTGCACTCTACTCGGCAGCTCAGATGATCATGAGACTCGGGAGAGGCTCGCGGGTTCTACCTTGGCTGGCTGTTACACTCGGAAGGAAAGACAGAGATTAGGTCACTATTCTAAATTCTTATTTCTAAGGGCGCCACCAACACTAGAGTGTTGGGATAAATTAAACAAAGCTAGTTCTGTTCAGATATAAACTGTATTATTTCCAAAATTTACAACATCTCTATTGTGTGAAGCACATTAACTATAGAAAAGGTTCTAATTCTTTAAACTGGTACAGAATATAAGTACTAAGTATTCTAGGTTACATTACAAGGTGTTCTGGTCATGACCGAGACGGTAGAAAAAGTGGAAGCGTCCTTCCGTGAAGCTTTTCTCTACAGAAAAGTATCAAAATACATGCATTTGAACTTAAATTAAGTTAATTCTAAACATATTCTTGACTCTAAAATGCGCCGACATCACGACATGTTTAGGAGTGAAATTACAAAAAAAACATACGGAGCGAGTTCCTTATAGCTTACTCAGCCAGCCTCCAAGGTGATCCGGGTCTGCCTTCCTCACATGCATCAGGAAAGGTCCTCAAATGTGGCAAAAGGTGAAATGACGCCACGCGGTCGCTGCCTGATGTCGGTTTATTTAGGTATGCGCATCGCTGAGCGAGTACTTCTTGTGTATACAAAAATGAAGTTAAATTAAACAAAATTGAAGAGTAAAAGAGCGACTTCTCCTGCAACAAAGAGATGACGCGATATACATTTCTGTGGTTCCACGACATGGTTTCGAAGACGGCCAAAATCACACAACTTACCGGTCGCTCTTTGTAGTTTCTTATTTCCACAATTTTGCTATAATATTGAACAAACAATAATACCAATACATTTTCAATATGCAAAAGACAAAAGATGTCTCGATTAAAATTTTTGATTTGAAAAAGTGAAGAAGTTGTAAAAGTGCACATACGAAATTATGGAAGCATTTTCAGAAGGAAGAGAAATGAAATGAACTATAATTTAAGTGCAACAGCGACGAAAAAAATTCATGTGACAGACAAATATAATAAGTCTATGGTGACAGATCAATTAATGACAAGGCAAGGAACAGGACTTCCAAAATGGATGAACCACGAACGGACAAAAAATCAAGAAGGAAAAAGACAAAGGAAAAGGAAAAGTAAGATAGAGGATTGAGATAATGGTTTATATAAAATAAATAAATGAGGAAATAAAAAAAGTTAAAATAGTTGAGATAGAAGAAGAATGTTGAATTATATAAATAGTTGAAGAAATTGAGGACTTTTACATATAAAATAAATGAGAAAATAATAAAAAAAAGGAAGATGAATAAATAATGAAAAATATTAGAAAAAATCGGCTCACCCGTAGCAACTTAGACGGGATTCGAACCCGCACCCTTAGGATTCCGACCCAATGCACTACCAATTATGCTACCAAGCCGCTGAGGGATGTGGCGAAATTTTCCAATACTTTCCACGCTTCCGCTGAAGATCAGCGCCATCTCACCAATGTGAAGAGAACTACTTCGACATTCGGTTGTAGAACCTTTGCAGGTGCCAGACAATCAATTAAGGTGAAACAGTACAATTTTAAACTTTTAGATTTTTGCATTCACAATGCTATTTTTATATTAAGATGAATAAATAATGAAAAATATTAGAAAAAATCGGCTCACCCGTAGCAACTTAGACGGGATTCGAACCCGCACCCTTAGGATTCCGGCCCAATACACTACCAATTATGCTAGTAGTCGAAGTAGTTCTCTTCACATTGGTGAGAGGGCGCTGATCTTCAGCGGAAGCGTGGAAAGTATTGGAAAATTTCGCCACATCCCTCAGCGGCTTGGTAGCATAATTGGTAGTGCATTGGGCCGGAATCCTAAGGGTGCGGGTTCGAATCCCGTCTAAGTTGCTACGGGTGAGCCGATTTAATCTAATATTTTTCATTATTTATTCATCTTAATATAAAAATAGCATTGTGAATGCAAAAATCTAAAAGTTTAAAAAAAAGGAAGTTAAAAATATTTGATGATGAAGTTGAAGAAGTTACGAATAGTTGAAAGAAGAAGACAAATATTGTCTTAATGAAATTAAAGAAGTTGAAGAAGTTACGAATAGTTTAAAGAAGAAAACGAATATAGAAGTCTAAGATTAGTGTTGTGAAGATTGACGAAAATAGTCGTTGAGCGAGATAAAAGACGATAAAGATAAATGAAGACAAATATAAAAGAAAACAAAGATAGTAGTAGAATCAGAGAAAAAAATGGATTTGATTTAGTTGATTTAAAAAGCAATTCTTAATACTTATTTATATATAATTAAAAGGGGTTAAATAAAACATCACCAGCAATTAAAAGTTACAGTTTTAATTGCATCAATGTATAATGGTTTTTTTGACGTTCAACAAGAATTCCACAGAATACAATTACTCGATATCATGGGAAAGTAGAACTATTACCAATTTAAACAGTATTGAAAAATAATACACTAATACCTGACCTTAAGCAGTGGTATCTCTCCAGCAGGAATAGCGTGTCACGACAAATTCATCAAAGTTTCCTGATATTACGACTTTACTTAACACTTATTCCACCGTTGAACCTTTCACTGTCACCGCATATTTATAAGTTATGCGTGGCGTGGTAGGGGCCACTGCAGTCGCCTGATTACTACAACTATCGTTTAAGTACTTTTAATGGAATAAACATACAAATTTAGTATACTACATGGTTCATGGCGAATAATAATCAAAGTAATTTATACAGTAATATTACAGTCGGCCATCCTGCTAGAGCGAGTCCCATCGCGTGAAACAATCTCTTTGTAATTTTACTTATATAATTCTGAGTACATCCAGTCAATAGTCATAAAATATTATTAAATAAAAAACATCATTTTATTAGAAGAAAAAATAGCAGCCAATATTCCAACAAAATATTTCGCATTCTTGCGGAGGTCATAATTATTGTTTAATGACATTACACATATTTATTGCATGACACAAAGCGTAATTACGTTTTTATTTATATATAAGTAGGTATTCAGAAAACATCCTATAACAGAAATGTTAGGTATATAAAGTGACAATTAACATAATTATATTACTTAACTCAATTTTAACTATACAATTCAATACAATTCTGTTAGCATCAATAAAAATATAGCCATATGGCATTTCATCTAGGCACGTTATAAACACGAGCAGTAGTTTGTTCGACTATATATTGTTAACATCAAAATTCATTAATATAATTAAAAGATACTTTAGAAATTTATTTAAAATTGATGTATACTTTTAATGAATTGCGAAAAAGTTAATTTGCAATGCATCGAATTATAAAGATTGCAAACTTAGAAATATTTATTTTTTTGTCATTACCTATTGCAAACTTATTTTATTTACTTAAGTCTCAGAATAATTAGTTATGTGTAAGCATTTCAATATTTGTCTCCAATACAAACTTAGTTTAGAAAAATACCTACTAACAATCAACAAAAAGTCATCAAATTGCCATAAAAGGCTCATCATTAAATTAGAAGTTAATGTTACAATTTCTGAATGAGTGAATGCATAAATAAAACTTTATTCGGTTACTTACACACAAAATGGTTTACAAAAACATTCACTTATAGGATACTTAAACGTAAGGTATTATTATGTAACGGTAACCAAAAAGGCAACCAGCTCAGCTGTAAATATTCTGTAAATATGTATATACATATATCATTAAATTGAATGTAATATCTTTCTCATATCATATGTAATGCTTGAACAACTTTCATAGTTTTAATACCATTTAATAAAAAATGAATGAAAGAGTTGCTTTCGCAGCGGCGCGCGGGGCGGCGCTATGATATGACTATGGGCAGCGTTAATTGCATGGAGTATACGTTTTCATAAAATTTGGCTTAAGATAACTTTGGGGTGCACCCAGTGCTCCAATTAGTATAACACAGTGACTGAAAAAGCATGTTTCAGTGATACATGTCATCAACTATTGTGGTATCCAATAATTGTAATCATCAAAATGGAAAAAGTTTTCTTTCCTTTTAGAAGTTATTGTACATAACACTTGTACTATTATGTATTTTGCGACACAACTCAGTAAGAGTAATTTTTTTTTACTTCTTGAACTTATAAAAATATAGGTATCCTACATTACAGCAAGGTAAAAAATATTTACTTAGTATTCTGAAGGTCATTTAAATTAGTAATGGTTTAAAATTTACCCTTACTAATTTAACCTGGTTAACCTTTTATTTAGATATATGCATTAGCATACTTCCCTATACAATGGATATGTAAATGTAATAAGTACTAAAGAGGAGCTTAGATGTCGTAGAAGTGACTCCACTACACACAGTAAGTTATGTGGAAGTACTTTCCTCGAATATAACTGCACATTTTAAAACTCAATCAGAATAAACACTATGTAATGAATTTTAGTAATCAGTATTTTGGAAATCTTACTTCCCATAGCTGGCACACAGAGTCCAAATACAAATCATATTATATATTATCAATCAATGTACAAAAGTAATTAGCTACAATTCCACACAAGCACCACCCTTACTATCTATCTGCTTTAAGTTTTTAATGTGTTCTAAACGCAGATTGAATTGTCGTACTAAGTACCTAGTTACTTCATTCTATCGCGACCCTCAGTCACGAGGAACAAGAAATATTATGATTAAAGTTTTTTATTATTTTTATTATTATAGTTTCATTTTAACGAGGAGCACTGTCATCACCAGGGCCGTGCGCGAGACTACAGAATTAATTAAATGTTTTGTGAAGAGTTTCACCTAGTTTATGGATCGCCTGGAATTTCTCAAATAAGAAAAGCAGGGTAAATTACCCAATTATTGGTATTTAGAGCAATCCGATACAAAAACTTATACCTAGTAACATTATTTAAAATAAATATTGTGAGTGTTACACGCAATACACAATACAGATACTCATTTTTTTTGTATTTTGTATGTATGTCGTTTTAACATATTCCACCATATATACACCATTATATGTATAAATAAATAGACCATTCATTGGTACCCTTCACCCTATTATTGGCATGTACCGATCAAATTACTGGTACACCTTACGCCAATAATTTACAGGCAACAGTTAATAAAATTATAGGTATTATTCTCAGCACCTTTATTAAAATATTGGCATGCTCTCACCAATCACTGGTACAACTTATAAGTTTTATTTTCGACTATTGGAGTTGGGCCAATTTTTGAAGCCTACTACAATTTTAGAATACCTACTTCATTATTTCCATTATTTGATTAAATAGAACACATTTAATGATCTTGAAAATAAGGTTCTAATTTCTCATTAAATATTAAGATAGTATGCCAAAACATTATAATTGAGTTCTTTTCATAAAGTAGGTAACACAATTTATTGAATAATATTATAGTTTTTTTTTTGTTAATTTTAGAGCGCCAACAAAAAGCGAGGGGTGTAATAACAAGTCAAGTTACCCCTACATGACTGATGTGAGAAAATTATTTTTTGATTAATTTAAAATTATAATAATGCGTTATCGGAGATAAAGTGCAATGAATACGAAAATAATTATTTTGTCTAGAAATTGTATCATTTATTACGAAATTTTATTTCTTTTTTTCATTTAATAATTCTTTATTTCATATTACAAAAAAATAATATTGTAACAAGTACTTAGATAATTCATGTACATTGATTTATTTAAAGATACTTTATAAGGCTAAACTTACCACCTATAAAAGCTTTAGAAATATGTAATTCCACTGTAATTTTATTATCTTGAAATATTAACACACAGTATTTAAATAGCACTATTCGCAGAAAAAAAATCGATACAAAACATATGTAAGTGATTTGCTTATTGCATATTATATTATGAAATAAAAAGGACAATAGTTTTGTTTTTCAATATTATATGTGAAGGAAGAATCAGAATTAATATCAAGTATGGTAAAATTACTGTTGTATTAATGTGTATAATGAATATAGTTTTATTTTAGGATTTATTTGTAATTATTTCTTTTATTTATTGTTTGTTTAATTTTTTTTCATCAAATTGGATTAATTATTGTTATCTGAAATAAATGAATTTTATTATTGTTCTTTTATTACCAGTAAACTTTAGTAGAGTAGGTCATTGCTCATCATGGCCATTTAACAATATATACGCTCAATACTCTATTGTAAATGGCATCATATTCTATGACTTATTAATTACTCATTAAAGGACTTGGCAACAGATGCATAAGCTGATCATAGTGTAGTAAAATTAATAAGAATAATATTTGAAATTGTATTGCTACTATATTTATAAAACGGTAGGTATAGCTATAATTGGCAATAATACTTGGCTGGACTCTTGCGGTAAATACATTTAGAGAGGATTTACATTCAGCATACTTAATTATTTGCTCTTTATTGTACTCACAAAAGTGTTGCAGAGGAATAATTAATTAAATCATTGTAAGGATAAGTGGATTTAGCCGTTAGATAGCTTTCTTGCAGGTTCCAGCAAACCCAGGACATGTTAGGGATTTTTCAAGTAAGTATGGATAAGTTATGAGTTGCAAATATCTAGAATATCTCTGTTTCTACTGGTTTTATTGTTCGTTTTACGCATCAATATATATCATTTTAAATAAGAAAAATAATATAAACAAAACAGTAAACAGGACTTTGAAAGAATCTACTATAGACTTTCTCCTTCGTATCATAGGACACAGCAATTAATAATTTACTGTCATCAAAATAAAGTAATACTTAATAAAACATGATTGTTTAGTGATATATTAAACAATAATGATGATAAAACAATGTGATGATTTATAGATTTAATAGAAATGATAATAATATTATAATCTAGAAAACTTGTTAAAAATTACCTTAAGGTTTTTCGCAATAATTTCACTTGCTTGTAAAACAATAGAGTTAAGAAAAAAATATATTTTAAGTGGAACAAAATTAAGCGAACTTGCATGAGTCGCATGTTCAAAAACCAAATACTTAAACAGCTTTTTTTTCACGCTACATACTTAATGTAGTAGCTTGATATGAACTTATTTAGACTATGTCCATCTAACATAGCAAAATGTTTAAATAATACAAACAGGTAGGTAAGTAATTTAGAATAAGTTAAGTCGAAAAATTTTCATAAAGATTGCTATCAGATTCAAGCCTCGTAAGTCAATCCTACCCTAGATGATTTTTTTACTTAGTTAGGTATTTATTTCTTACAGCAGACAATGTATAAACATATATGATATAATTGCATTCACTTGATAATGCTCTGATAATTTTGAAAAATAAGATATTGAGAAGCAAGCTTCATGTCAAAGAAAAGTTATAGTCTAACTAAGGCTATTAAAATGTTAGGATCATTTATTTATCCTCGAATTATAAGTATTATTCTCTATAAGCATTTGCGTAAATAATACACACTTTTGCTATATTTAAAACATAATTAATAAAACTAACTGAAATTAACTCTTAACCTCTTGCAATTATTTTCATTCATAAGTATATTAATTGATGAAGTCTCTCTCAAGCGTATGAGTTTTGATTCTTGATATCGTATAAACCAGCATGAATGATTGCGACTTTGGCTGACTTTCAGGCGTCCGCTTCTTAACTCAAAATATCGCCATCCCAATATTTTACTAGTTATTGACTACGGACGTCTTACGCTCTCACAGCTGCGTCTTAAATTATACATATTAATATACGACATACGAGCGCTTGTGGCTTTTCCCTTGTATGTTAGGGTCTTACTTCCACTCCCTCACTCGCGTCGTTAGTTAAGGGGCCGTACAACGTCAAACACATATTTTGAACAAAGATTACACGGTATTACTAGATTTATCGATCCCAAAAGTTAAGAAGAATTTAACTGTGATAACACTGATAACCAATTAATAGACATATAGTCTAGAAATTTAATTAAAAAAAACTTAGCTAGTTCTCTAGTTATTTTTAGCAACAGTTTTCCAAATGAGAAATAGTTTATTCGTTATTAATTAAAAATGTGATAACCAGTAATAGACCTTTACTCTAGAAACTTAATTAAAAAGAAACTTAGCCAGCTGTCAAGTTATTTTTTTTGTAAATAGTTTTCCAAAATAAGAAAATAATTTATTCGTTATTAATAAAAACGATAATGCCAATAATTTCGATAATTCTTACTATGAAAATTCCTTCCAGCGTTGTACGGCCTCTTAAGGATGATGCCTTACGCTCTCACAGCCGCATCTTAAAACATATAAATAATACGATATACTTGCAGCTTTGCCCGAATCTTCAGGCTCCCTTCTGCTTCCCCATTTATTACTTTTATGAATCACCACAGTGGTCGCTCGCCAGCATCAGTTGAAGTCAGTATTGTTACAATGAGTCTTGCACTCAACTTCCAATTTCCGATCTGAATTTTTCATTGCTGAAATTGTAGCTTTGCCCGAATCTTCAGGCTCCCTTCCGCTTCCCCATTTATTACTATTATGAGTCACCACAGTAGTCGCTCACCAGCATCCGTTGAAGTCAGTATTGTTACAATGAGTCTTGCACTCAACTTCCAATTTCCGATCTAAATTTTTCATTGCTGAAACTTGCACAAAATTTTATGGAATTAATCACTATTCACCCAATAAATCTAGAATAGTCTTATCATATTAATTTGGGCAACTGAATTGTTAAATATGATTGTACAGAATCGGTAATCTATACTCAATAATTATATTTCAGTTCTTTACGTTCAATGACTTTTGTAAATAATATATTCAACAATGGATTAATCGTCCATTTATATATTTTTAAGATTAATCAATGTTACGTGATACTATTTGTATTCAATGCAAAGAGACAGCAGGGATGAAAAATGCTAAATTGATCTTAAAAGGACAGTTATTTTCTAAATTTAACTGTTATATTGGTAATATTAGTATCACATCAGTATCAACAAAACGGTTCATTAAAACTAAACCCGTATTGTAATAAAAAGTCATCAAAAGAGAAAACTATCTTCGAGAGAGAGAGTGAAAAATGATACGTAATCCGCCTCTGAGCACTAGGCTGAATAGTTATAGATAATAAGCAAAAAAAAAAAAAACTTAAGAATTACAAAAATGAAAATCATTTAAATTTAATGATTTCTATACATAGTTTCTCTCTCTAGTTATCCCTATAGTATGCTTAGGTGGAATTCTCTATTTTATTTATTCTGTGCGGGCAGGATAAGCGAGAATTCTAAGGAATCTACTCGTTTATCCCACTTCTGAAGTTAAAAGGGGTTAAATAAAACATCACCAGCAATTAAAAGTTACAGTTTTAATTGCATCAATGTATAATGGTTTTTTTGACGTTCAACAATAATTCCACAGAATACAATTACTCGATATCGTGGGAAAGTAGAACTATTACCAATTTAAACAGTATTGAAAAATAATACACTAATACCTGACCTTAAGCAGTGGTATCTCTCCAGCAGGAATAGCGTGTCACGACAAATTCATCAAAGTTTCCTGATATTACGACTTTACTTAACACTTATTCCACCGTTGAACCTTTCACTGTGACGACTTGAGCACGACTGAGCGCTCCTCTACCCTGTCACCGCATATTTATAAGTTATGCGTGGCGTGGTAGGGGCCACTGCAGTCGCCGGATTACTACAACTACCGTTTAAGTACTTTTAATGGAATAAACATACAAATTTAGTATACTACATGGTTCATGGCGAATAATAATCAAAGTAATTTATACAGTAACCTTACATAATAGTATAAACAGTATTAGAATTGAGGGGGGATGTAGAGGTTAGCAAAGAGATTGTTATTAAACACGGGTAAAGAAAAAGAAGAAAAGGAGTTTTGTCAGTGTCAGTTAACTTTCGTTTGGTAATGTCTGTCTTTTAGATATCTTTATACATAAATATGGATTTACCACTGACTAAACAAGTTAAACAGTAATCTCGCGTTTTAACATTTTAATAATTACTAACACATTTGTAGTGTGTGTACATCATTTACAGCACACACACATCTCTCCTCGTATATAAGCTTGGTCCAAACATAATAAATGGATTATTGATCGCAGTCAGTTACTTTTATTCAGTCTCCTGGTCGCCTCCTTGCATGGCGACCCTGCCAGTGCCGCCTGCGTTGGCGGCGCTGTGCAGCCGGTTTATTATAAAGTAAAATTAAAATAAATAAAAGAATAATGGACTACAAATTAAGTGTATCACTGTGATGTGGTGCTGTGCAACCATAATAGATGAAGGACTACTTAAATAAAACTTAATCTAGTACCAGACTCTTATTAATAAGCAATCTGAAAATAAAATAGCGAAATAAAAAATATATATATAATTAAGAAAAATAAATTCTTCAAGTGAAAAGAACTCTAAAATAATATGAAGTATGAATATTATGAACTATCAAAATTATACATTTTAAACAAAGTGTTCGCGTGTCTGCTGCGGTTGTGATGCTGATGTGATGAGAATGGAGATGTAAAGCAGGGCGCTGGGAGACAGTTGGTGTCGGATGTGGACCAGCCGGCCGATGATGGAGTCATGAGAGGGTCAAGTTGGGAGCTGAATTTACCAACAGAGAGTGGCCAAGCAGTGGACGGAACTTCGAAATGAGTCAAAATTTACTTCAGAGACCTTTTTTTTTCGGTTTGATTATGATATTTGGTGGATTTCTTTTCTCATTTTCTCTCTTTATTGTAGAGACCTTAGTAAAGCAGATACTTTGAATTAACATAGACATGTTTTACAAAAATTCATTTTTGAGTTTTCGAGTTATAAGATTGTCCTTGACTTAATCTGAGTTAAGATTTTATCAATGAACTAAAAGTTAGGAAATAAGTATCGTAAAAAAGAGCTCGAGACGTTTGAAGGCTTTATTTTAGAATTTTATTTTGTTCTCCTTTTAATAAAATGTTAAGCAATAAATTATAAGAAAAACATATTTAGAGAATATACATTAAAATTGGCAGTATGTTTTATAGATACATAATAGTTTCGTGCGAACTTGATTTTTCTCTTTTTCTTATTTATACGATTGCACAGAAAGTAACAAGAAGTCGGTTTTATTTTGTTGTGGTTTTGGTATTTAATTTATGTTTTTTTTTACAGTAAGTTTTCCAGAGATCGATGGTTGATAAAGGTAACTCTTATCTTGCATTCATAAAGTTGTGATTATATTAAAGTGATTTTATATTTTTATTATAATAATGGTTATTTTTCTCGTGATTCTAAAGATTAATTTTGTAGCTATGATTTTTTATTTAAAAGTAAAAGAAAGTAATTTGTGAATTCCTTTTTCTTAAATACATTTTATTATCTAATTATTTTATCGATGTCATTTATTTAGCTTCATGACACAAAAATGATACAAAGTTTGGATTTCGTAATAATTACATTCAATGTGAACGACATCGAAATTGCTGACATAGCAACACGTGTGATATTGTAGCAACGAACTAATTAGGTATCATTTTTGTTAAGCCAAAGAATTTAAATACCGTTTGAGTGATTGTATTTTGTCGTAAATTAATTAAAGTATATTATAAATAAAATTTTCATAAAAAATAATTTCATTCGGTTATAAACGGCTTGAATAGGTAGCAGATCTCTTTTTCTTTCGCAGGACACTTATATTGATAACAAATTTTATATAGGTAGGATTTTTTTTTCAAAGTAGGTAAGTAAATAAGTACTTGTAAGTAATGGTCTTTTATCCCTTAATAAATATTTGAAATTGTACTTATTGGTATTCATTCTTGCTAAATATTATAGGTAGTCTATGTAATTCAATCATATTTTTCACTATGACGTATTAATTATACCTATTTAACTATCTTCAAAAGATTTGGAAAACATCATTCAACTTGTTTGACTTGTTAAAAAACATTTTTTTTGAAAACTACTTTTAATTTAAACGTAACTAATTTGCTAAATTAGCTATTTATAAAAGACTATTTTTTGTCTTCATTTTGGTACATATTTTTCTTTGCTATACATTTGGTTTATTTAGATAGAAGTAATTTATAACTATGTACTTATATTATATCTTATGATCGACATGGATTTTAGTTTCGAAGTTTACTTGACAAAATTTTATTTATGAGTATGATTTCTTTATATTATGTATGGCATTGACAAAACTAACATTAGATTTCATTACTATTGCGTACAATCATAGTGTGAGATTATATTACCATTCATTTTTTTTACGAATATCATAATTATTTTTTATTTATGTATAATGCTGTTAGGTATAGTAAGTTAATAAACGCACGGTAAATTCGTTTTGTAGTGATTTTTTTTCATCGGAAATAGTAATTCTAGTTTGGTACTATTTCAAAAAACAATTGATTTTAACTAGGTAATAGTATTCTTATTCTATATTTTTTTATACTTATTAGTGTCTTAGCATTTTATTTTATCATTCAAATGAGTTAATTATTATAAATATTTTCCTTTTAGTCCTGAATAAAGATCAAGTTGTTTGAGTTTAGATTTGTAATATCTACGCAATTCAATTCAATAATATCGGTAGTAAATTATCATGTGATAAAATTATTTCTTATTAGAAGTGATGCAATCATAATTTGTTTTGATTAACTTATAACGAACAAGGTATTGGAATGTAGAGTGTTGTATTTCGATATCGGCAGCTTACAAAGAGGTAGCGCAGCTGCATTTATGCAAGTTGATGCAGTAACATTAATCTTGTCACAAAATATCACACGAGTTCGCTAGTTACGCTGTAATATAAAATATTGTTTTTTTTAAGTAATGATAACGGGTAAGTATTAATTTGTTGGGAAGAAAACTTTAAGGAACTTACTTATTCATTTCGGATGTGGAAGTTTATGTTGTGGAATGATTGACATATTTATATTTGTAGAAATTATAGTTGAGGTTTGAAAGGAAAAAGTTAGAGGAACAGTTTGAAAGCTTGGTAGGTATATGATTGGAATAAAGCAAAGATATAGATTTTTTTATAGGTAGAAGGAATATTGTAGGTAAGTTATTGTAGCTGTATTAAAAATCTTTTTGTACCTAGCTGTTTAGGTTGCAATTAGGTACAGCAAGGTTAGGTAATGTGATAGGTAATGTGATGCGTTTTTTTGTAGGATTTGGAATGATGATAAAGATTTATTTATAGAAGTTAAGGAATATACGGTTTATAAGGTTTCACATGCGAATGTACGTACGTAATTGTACGTACCGGTCAGAAGGCTAAAATTTCAAAGTAAAAATTCGTACTGTATGTGTATTCAAGTATACAACAAATTGCCTGACAATTTTAAAACAGCCACTTTGCATAAATTCAAGACATTGGTTCACAATTTATTACTTGAAAAATGTTACTATTCTGTTAATTCATTTCTATGTGACAAATTTTAGTTTAATTATGTTTGTTTTGACTTGTATCTTAATTATTTAATTTTATTATTGACTTGTTATTAATTTGTATTTTTTCTTTGACATTTTTGCCTTATTTAATGTATTTGTTTCAATAGCTGTGATCATCTCCTTAGTATTTATCAATTCTTTTTTTTTTACTTGATATAATTATTTTTTGACATTTTGTATTAATTTGAATTTGACATAGCTTTTGCAATGGATACTGTTATTTTATTTCTGACATAGCTTTTGTAATGCTACCGTATTTTGTTTAAATTTTTTTTGCTTACAATTAGCTTCATTTTCTTATTTCTTAAATATTTTCACGCCATTTGCATATGGTAGAAATGTAACGGTACCGTTTAATCTTAAGACCATTGTTATACCACATGTTTAAGCAAATAAACAATTTGAATTTGAATGGACTGATCACCCAAAAGCGATGAATCTCTTATTACCTTATATTCAATTTAGGCTTGTTAGATCTTTTGATAGGTTTTGGAAAGCAAAGGTTAGGATATAAAGCTCGATTATACGGTACACATTAAAGGAAGGGTACTATAGGGTTCAGATCCTTCAGTTGCATCAAGGTGTGAACGAGATTCCCCTTTGAATCCTGTTTGGAGACCAAATTAGTATGTGTCTTAATTCATGACCCTATTAATAATGGTACATACGTGGGGTGTCAGATCCTTCTAGTCGATCATGGTGCGAAACGAGATTTCCTCTGTGAGATTTGTTGGGGTCCGAGAACTTAAAAAACTGCCCCCATTAATAAGTGAGCTGTGGCCACAGCCCAAAATGGCAATTGTCCATTTTTATGATGATAATGAAGTCGACTATAAATAAATATGATAAAGTATGTACCAAAAATGATGAGTTAAATAAAAATGAAAGTACGCCGGCGCCGGGCGAATTATGATATATGAGTACCTAGTAGGTGATTATGTGTAATGTGTAAGTGTACCGATAGTGTAATTATGAAAAAGAAGTTTATAACGAGTAAGAGTAGGATTTAAAGTGAAGACAATATATGGGAATATTGTATTGACACAGAATAATTTGCATAAGAATATTGAGCGATAGGAATATTACAAAATAGGAGGTTATGTGATAAACCAGGAAGTTTGAGGATATTGATATTAGGAAGATGATGAACAATAAGGTTGACGAAAGTTTATAGGTAACATGACAATAATGTTTGAAAGAAAGTTTTTTTTATGTAAAAGTAATGATAAGAAAGATGGATGATTTTTTTTTTAAAGACACGATGAATGGAAGTAAAGAATCTGTTTTTTGTTTAAGTTAGCGAAAAGTTATTGGGAAACAAAGAGGAATAAGAAAAAAAAACAATAAGTAAAGTTAATTTTTTTATTCAGTTACCTTTTTCAACTGTTGAATAGAAAAGAAGTTTTTTTTATTGGGATAAAACATAAAGTTTATTCATATGGAACATGAGTCTGTGCAATCTATATACAAGTTTAAATCAGAAGAATACTTATGTGTAACAAATAAATAATTTGGTTTTGAAATGTGAAATAAAAATATGAATGTTTAAATCAGGTAAGTATGTTAGGAATGTAAGATTAGCACTCTGTTATCACCAACAGAGATATTAGTTTCAAAAACAATTTAAGTTTCACTGCATCTGAAATATTTAGTCAGCTGCAAATGCTTTTACAATTAAATAAAGATATATTCAGTTTGAAATCATTGTTATAAAACCGATAACAATTTGCCATGTTTTTATAAAATTGTATACGAAAATATTACGTAAATTACATTTTTTGATGTTCCATAGCATTAAAACGTTTTAACATCTTACGTGACTAACAGTCATAAGTATACTTAGATACTTTGGTAGAATTTTTATTAAATTGTATTTCATTCTATCATAGATATTTTATTTAAATTAAGTCATTTACGATTACGATATACCTAATGATTCAATTTTAGAGTTATACCATTTAAGTTTCGTCTAGAATTTTCTGTTTCGTTTACAAAATGATTAATGCTAATTGATTATTAATTGATTTATTTTAATAAATAACGTCAAATTCAAGTTTTAAATGCTATTAAAATTAACATTTATTTTTATATTCTGTTGTTTTTGATTTTTTCTTGGTATTTTATTCTTTAATTTGTGAAATAGCACATTTATGTTTTAATTAACTGGTGAACTAGTTTGGATGTTAAAGAAAGGATTTGATTTTACCTACTGTTACTTATATTTTGGCATACATAATATAGAAGCAACTAAACTTTTATTTTGTTTGTACAGAAAAAATCATTTTACTTTAGCGCAAGAATATAAATTGGGAAATCGTTTTTTTAAGTAATAGTTTTTTGCGAATTGTTGTTTTCAATATGTTACAAGCAGTTTATTTCTAGTATGATATAATTTGGTTTAGTTTTTCAAAAGTTGATTTTGTATTGTTTAAGTAAATAATTATAAAAAAAATGTAATCTAGGTACTTTAATTTTTTTTCTTTTAGGGGGGAGGTGTAGTGTGTGTACATCATATACAGCACACACACATCTCTCCTCGTATATAAGCTTGGTCCAAACATAATAAATGGATTATTGATCGCAGTCAGTTACTTTTATTCAGTCTCCTGGTCGCCTACTTGCACATTTTCAAGAGGGGCTCAGCCCCGATGAAAGGAATTTCACAGCATTTAGAACTGATTTCTAATATTCATAACAAAAAAATCTACATGCGCAGTCGCTTTTGCAAAGAGAAAAAGTGAAATGTCATTGAGGGGTCATCCATCGACAAACGAGAACCAGATCAAAGACTACCTCATTCTAGAAACTTCTCGAAATAAATGGATTACTTCTGATTTAATTAAATAAATATCCTGACTGATTTAGGTATTTTATGAAATACTGAAAATATTCTGCAAATAAACTTTATATTATTATAATTTTGCAAGATCTAGAAAAATGAGCAAACGAAACGAGCGATCAGTCTGCTGGAATGTGTCATCAAAACGTCAATGTCTCAATGTCATTCGCCACCTGTCAAAACCAATTCTCTTTCAGGTTAGAAAAACAAATGCTGAAAATTATAAATAAAATACGAAAAGCAGGCACAAATGCCGCAAAATGCTATTGTAAATGGTAAAGCAAACCGATATGTATGTGTGGAATGTGTCGGTAAGTAACATACTCCAAAAAATATTAAGGGATAACGTTAAATGATAACATTTGTGGTGGTGTGTTTCATGTTCACTTCTTGGGATCACTGAAAGGATTTCAGCACTCATCCTGCGACGAGCCCTACGAACTGGCCATAAAACACAACACCACTATGTTATAATGGTAAAATACCACAGTTGCGAAACATACATGCAACAACGCTCGATATTTATCGGCAATCCCGATATATATCGAGTAATATTTTGGATCGGCTGGGATGCTACACACTCGATATATATCGGCGTCATTCAGTCTCCATTTCTCACACTGGGTAGACCATACGCGTACAGGAGCAAGTCAGTGCCAGCCTGCCAGCAATGAGTGATAAGATAATATATCTAAAATTCTAAAGCTTGTGTTGCTATCATAATGGCTTTGAAATTAAAGAGACGTCTGAATATTATATTGTCTCTTATTTTTACTCTACATTAACGATCTCCCGAAAGTTATGAATGAACCGTGTATCTTGTTCGCAGATGATGTTTCACTTCTCACATCTTGTGAAAACAACAAAACCCTAGAATTAAAACTGAATGATTTAATGACTAAAACTTCAAACTGGTTAGATCAGCATAACTTACAGATAAACTTAAATAAAACCAAATTAATGACCTTTCACCCGCACCAAAAAGATTCCTTAGAACTTAACTATAAATTTAACAATATAAAAATAGAATTTGTTAACGAGTTTAATTTGCTCGGTTTAAGCATAGATACAAATTTAAATTAGAAATCTCATATAAACAAACTGAAATCAAAATTATCATCTTTTACATACGCTCTTCGCGAGGTTAAAAAAACTACCAATACAGAAACCGCATTGACCACATATTATGCTTATGCCTTCGCTTGGCTTAGTTATGGTATCATTCTGTGGGGGAATAGCACGGACTCCTTATCTTTGTTTACCGTTCAAAAGAAACTTATTCGCATTCTAGTCAATATAGATCAAACCGATAGTTGCCGACCTCATTTTCAAAATCTTAAAATCCTTACATTGCCGTGCTTATACATATTGGAAATTGTCAGGAAAAATTTGAATTTATTTACAAAACGTGATGATATGCAAATTAAATATTCTCTAAGACATAAACATAAATTATTGATCCCAACTGCGCGCCTGCATCTATGTTCATCAAGTACTTATAACATGTCTGTTAGAATTTACAATAAATTACCGGAAAATTTAAGAGGTGAAAAAAACGAAAACATATTTACAAACCAATTTAAAAAATTACTAATTTCAAAAAGCTATTACAATATTCAAGTGTAACTGTTCATCTTTACTCTAAGGTTCCGAATTGTTGTTGTTTATGATTTTAGGACTATTTTCTGTATTATAACCAGCCTCCCCCCCTTGTGAAATGTGAAAAAATGGGGGGAAGAAACGACGCCCCTCCAACTAAAAATCTAGATATCATCTAGATTTTTAGATACCGCGTCGTATTGTGATTCTCGGCACCTGACTTGGACATGCTGGCATAATACAATTAATAATAAAATAATAATATTACTAAATGAGGACTTGCAAAGGGACTGCTACATAATGATCTCTCAAATCGTCAAACCAACACCAAGTGTGCATCAATGTAAAGTCTTAGAGGTGAATGTGATAATGATTGTTTTCAATCATAAGTGTTACTGTGAGGTATACCTAGAATAATATTTACTTGAACAATTATTTTGTTCCCTATTCTTCGAGTGAGGGATTCGGCTATCTAGCCGAAAATCTATTACTCCTAGTCTTCTAATGGCAATTTTAGACAAGCTAAAAGGCCATCCTAATATATTTTGACACACCTCAATGCCAGAATCAACAACAGGCAAATCATTAAGTAGACTAAATAATTAAATGAAACTTACCGAAAGGGAACCTATAACCTATTACCATTTATTTACTCCTTCTGCACTAAGCAACAACTCAGTACTTCCTATGACATCTGTCTGAGACAATTCTGTAATTAATCACTTATAATTGATCTTAACTCTCTAATCAGGAAATTACAAATTTACACATAATTTCACAACCGTCTCACTCCGTCACCTCGCTCCGAATCCCTCAAACCACGCTTTGCTCTCGCGTCTCCTGTCATCCCTACCACTGTAGTCCTTTCTTTCCCATGGTCAATTGTTTCTCACAACCTTCCAAGAATTCTAAAGCAATTAAAATCCTCAAATTGCACTCTACACGTCAAACCCAAAGATAAATGTCTCATTGACACAATGTTTCCTGATACGAAACAAATATTGAGAGCTATTTGTGTCACAAATGCTCTTATTTATTAGCATTTTTAATACCACTTTTCAATATTAAGCATAAGTTTACAAGTGGAGTCAATATGTAATAATTTATGGAACCCTTGTAAAGTGTTTTGTTGGGTTGAACCATAGTCCAAGTTACGTACGGTATATGTATAGTATACAGTATTATTCAGTAAGGTAAAGTTGAAATATTTCCATTATATTTCTTTTATGGCGTCACATTCCCCCCTCTGAAAATAAGACGCGTAAGAATGAAGCGATAGATTTTCACAATAGGACTCGTTAAGACAGGTACAGTTTATTTAAACTCATTTCTCGTATCATTCTCTTAGATACGTTAGTAATCTAAATTTAAGTTAAAATTGCAAGTCCGTAATACCTACAGATCAATATTTTTACAATGGCTTTGAATACTTTTGATTGCATTGCTTGAGAAAATATATATATACTTTTTTTTATAGTTGATGCACCTTTCCATCAAGAAAGAGATTAGATAAGGTAAAAAGCATTCGGTAAAAGGAAGTGCTGTTTTGCTAAGAAATGGTTATTCAAGCGTGTTATGCTTGCTTTGTTACTAATCAAGTAGGTGGCGCTATTCGTTCTCAAACTGCGTTTTGCTGTTGGATGCTATGCAATTTTTTTTGAGGTACGTATCTTATTGAGGTACGTATCTTTTAAGTAGTCATTTAAATCATCCTTTCTTTTAAAAGTATTTTCAATAATGACATTATTATAGATTTATTAGCAGAATCACTCAATGGTTATTGTTGTACGGATATTGGCGTGCTAATCACTATATTCAATTTATGTAAAATACAATCTGAACAGATTTACAGTTTTATTTTCTTTTTGATTGTGATTTCACAGAAATTTATTGTCTTGTAGTTTAATTACAACGGTGGTTGTAAATATTTTACTAAATTATTATTAAACAAGTAAAGTTATGCCTTTTTTATGTAGTTAAGACATTTAATTTATCTGATGCTTCTCCAATAAGATATACCTTACTGTATACACTGTAACTGAAGAGTATAACTATATCAATTATCACACGATAAGATTGTCCTTGATTTTATAATGACAATAGAGGAATTAATGTTTTGAATTATTAAAAATATGCTTTAGTCCTCTTACCTATAGATAACCTTTCGATATTACGAATTTCTAACTTTATCAGCTTATTCTCATTTTGCTTCAAAGAAGATAATATATATCTCCAAAATACTCTGCAGATAATTATTTACTTGTGAAATAATTTAGTTAACGATAATTATTTTATTATAAGAAAGTCTTATTATTTCCTGAACGGTCTCGATTATATATTAGGTCAAAATATATCAATAACTGCTATAGTAATTTAAATAATTGTTTTAGAATTATCCTATTGAAAAATAATATAATAACTTATTAATAGTAACTTAATCAGATGTTTATACGCCACTGTTTATTTATATAAAACAACAAAACAGACTTGTCTATCTAGACGATACATTTTATGAGAAAGTTATTAATCTAGGTCTAATACCTTTTTCCTAATTACCACAACTTTATAACTTGGTTCAGTAAATGATGGTATAAATAATGTGTAGATTTTCTTTTAGTATATTGTGTAAAAACAATTGAATTTTCATGTATTGAGCATATAAATTGATATTCACGTACGTTCTACTACTCCTACTTCTAACTAAAATAAAAGGTTTAGGTCAGTCGTCCCAATGCCTTGATATGAATGTAAAAGTTAAAAGAGATTGTATTACTATTGACCAAAGCAATTTGTAAACAATTTTTTTTTTTAACTAGAATTAATATAAGTCAATGTAAACTTCAGATACTCCTATGAAATTTGATCTAAAATCAGAAAAGGTTTAAATGATCAGAGAAATGAAACTTTTCCTTATCAGCAATTAATAGGAAGTTTGTTGTATTTATCTGCGTTGACCAAACCAGGTATTTCTTATACCGTTATTTATTTGAGTCAGTTTAATACATGTAAATGTATTATACTGACTACTGCCTCGTGAAAAAATTTTTTTACAGGCTCCGCCCACTCACCCCTCGTATCCCATAGTGACATTCTGCCTTCAATCGTAAAGTTTGATTTTCGCGCCAAATGCCTGTGAGGTTTCATCGAAAGTTTAAAGAAGAAGAATAGAGAAACGATGGAGTCGCAATACATTGTATTTAGAACATTTTCTTTGATAATTTAGGTATCTTCAAATTGAATGAAAAATGAAAATGAATACAAATACCTAACAATAGTTTATTAATTGTAAAAAAAATACTATTATTATTAATAAAGTTGTACCATTCGGCGTTTTTCAATACATTTGCGAAAAACAGATTTGTAACTTTTGCGACAGAGGTCCATTTGGGGCCATCCATAAATTACGTCACACTTTAAGGGGGTCGACGACGTGTGGAGGGGTCCTAAATTTGTCAGTTCCAATTCAATAATTATTACTAGATATAAATCGTAAAATATGTGACGCCATCGTTTCTAGTTTTGCCCTTCAGAAGGGCGAGAAAAATAGTTTTAGAATTTTTAAAGCAATATTTATGGAGAAATGGAGAATGTGACGTCACTAAGGGTTTTTTACATTTCATTTAAATGTAAAAAACCCTTAGTGACGTCACAGCTCGGCACGGCGAAACACACACCTTTGCTCACATTTTTTTATCTGGCCTACCCACATAAAAGAAATAGGCCATTCAAAATGTCACATAAAGAGAAATGGGCAAAAGACGCGTTTAAGCCCGACCATTGGGTTTAAACACATAATTCCCCCCCTCCCCTCCCCCCCGTAGGAGCTAAATTTAATTAAACAGATTTTATGCAATATGTTGTGTTTAAAATGAAGATTATTGAATTTACTCAAAAAAGCTTGTAATATGGTAATTATTTTGACAACCTTCTTTGAACAAAGTCGAGGTTGCCGCGCTCCTCCGATGGTGACGCAGCAAAGTTGTATGGGATATCATTATTGTCGAGTTTTAGCCACCAGCAATTTCCTTTGAGAATCCATTATTGTCGAGTTTTGTTTCAAACATAGTTGGCTGAAAATACAACATTGTACAACGCACTTGACGTCGTTCATAAACACATCCCGCTCGCACACTATACGCCACACCTATCGCTCTCTCATTCACACTTGTTGTGGTAAGCGTGGTGAGCCGCCATTTTCAATCCCATTCTTTTTCTGCGCGTGTGTTGTATTATTGTATGTAGATGCATTATCGCTTCGCCAGGTATTCAGTGAAAAGGGAAGTACTTCCACTGAGCTAGGTGACTGTGCGCGGGGACCGCGGTCCAACCGTTGATGGTTGGTAGTTGTATATATGCAAAGTCGCTAAGAAAACTCCGATAGCGAGATAACTTATACTTATGGTACTGGCTTCAAAAGCATACTTTTTCGAGCAACAGTATTGAAAATATGATTTGATTTTTGAATATCTACAACTACTACCACTTTGTGGACCGTTTAATTAGGGATGGAGGAGGGGAGGAGGAGGAGAAGCCCCCTTCGAAGGGAGAATTGCGGAGCCTAATGATCTTTGAGAAAAATTAAAATGTAATTTTGAGGCTAGGTATTCTAAAATGACATAATTTCAAAAGATTAGGTCATTTAACGGGGGGCGAACGAGGGAAAAAGAGGAGAGTAGAGAAGGTGCCCATATCCCCCATATCCACCACGTTTTCTGTTAAAAAAATTACATACATACATACATACATACACTCACGCCTGTTTCCCATGGGGGTAGGCAGAGACTATGGATCGCCACCTGCTACGATCCTTGCACACTTCTTTCGCTTCATTCATATCCATCACTCTTTTCATACATGCCCTGCGGTTTTTGTCACTGCGTACACCAGCCTTTTTTATAATAACCCGTACGTATGGTGCGGTCGCTTTTTAGTGACCTTTACAATTTGGTCGGCTTATTCAAGAATTGCTGTCTCAATCTTGTTTTTGTTAAAACTTTCATGATAGGCGTAATTGAAAGCTGAAATTAACAGGAAGGAATGTTAATGAATTACTTAAATTTGTTTAATGTATGCCATGTGTCTTAATGTTATGGAAACTGTGTGTTCGATCGCTAAAGCACGACCGGTCTAAAATTTATCAAATTTGTTTATATCTTTATATCCTGTAAAGTTACAAAACCTAAAATTCTTGACGTAATAAGTGTCTACCACGGCTTTTTTTTACAGCTGTTTATTTAATTATAAGTGTACTAGTTTACTTGCAAATTCGTTTTTTCTGTTTTTAGAAACTATTTAATTGCGTTGGTTTGCGACAACCAAATCAAAAACTAATGTTTAAACAAATTTAAACAAATTAAGGTCTCTTAGTGGTATTTTTTTCAAACTTCTGCGTTGAACCGTTTTCGAGATCTGGGAAATCCCAAAACGTTACCCCAGCAAAAACTTAAATAACTCAAGAACCATAACACACACAATTTTTGCTATTTGCTAACATTTACCATGCAACAAAAGCTATCTATTCATGTATTTGGTTCCAGGCTGAAACAGCTTTCTTTGCCAGGGTAATGTTTAGAACGTGACCCCAACAAAATCTGTTTTTCTTAAATATCTTAAAAACTACAATTCACACAAATTTTGCTATTAGTAAACAAATTTCTCCTCATGACACACTAATTATCTGATAAGGTCTCATCTCTCTAAAGCACAACTTTTTGCTGGGGTAACGCACACCATTTAACCGGTCGGCCTATAGTACTAATACGAACAAGAATTGTTAACGACATAATCGCCTAAAACGTCACGTTTTCGAGTTGTAAGCTATTAAAGTTGAGCTGGTGGCGACACCACTGGGTAGATTTGAAGCTAAAATAAAACGTAGGTATGGGCTCTAGAATATTGTTTTATGGTCATCTAGGTCCCGTCTAAGTTGCTACGGGTGAGCCGATTTTTTCTAATATTTTTCATTATTTATTCATCTATAAAACAGCTTATGTCACTTTGTTAGATACCTACTTATTATAGCGTGCGCATGATGCGTGCCTAAATAAATAACGTAATAATGCGAGACGTAAGTATTCGTTTTGAGATTATTTATTATTATTGCTATTCTTTTTGCTTTGCCGTTGTCGCGTAAAGAGACTAATGATTCTGCAAAATAATAATATTTGTTCACGATCGAAACTTGTAAAAGTTAAAAGTTGTACCACGGGTCGGGAAAGAAATTTTATTTTACAATATTTATTGTTTTGTTACGCAATGGCGACTCTTGGAAGGTTTGTTCTGTTGATAATTTTCATCTCCTAAAAATAGGTTGGATAAGTATTAGAGACTCTTTGTCTTTGAAATGTGGGAGAAATTAAAACTGTCATTGTCAGTATACTGTCATTTTACGTGTTTTGGCTGGTGAATTTTTGGAGCGCTCAAGCACAGGTCTGTCCTCAAGGAAGGCTCGCGGCCGTCTGAAATTTCGGTGCAAAGAGGTAAAGTAATATAGCTTCCCAGCGCAAAGAAAGGGACAACAATAGCGCACGCATTCCGAAATAAAATAACGTAAGCGACATTATGAAAATAGTTGATTTATTAAAAAACTAAATTATTTTTGAAAAAATTGGTTTTATCAAAAGTTGGAACTATTTATTACTTATCTTATTAACCTAATTTCAGTTTAAACTATGAGTCCGTTTGCTTACAGTACTGCAAAAATGATATGAGAGGCATCAACTTTGGATTTTTTTTCTATCGAGAAAATTGTTTCCATTCATGTTTTGAGCTTGATCAAAAAATTTAGTTATTAGTCTATTTTAACATATTCCAAAATTAGAACAATAGTAGTAGGATCAATAGGACTAAATCTAAATTGAAAACCATGAAAATCCACGAGGTATCCTCTGGAAACACTTATATTGGTTGTTTAAATACCTACAAAATTAAGAAAAATATTGTCTAGTCCTTACTAATATTATAAATGCGAAAGTCCGTTTGTTTGTTTGTTTGTTTGTTACGCCTTCACGTCTTAACTACTGAACCGATCAACATGAAATTTTGCATACATGTTGTCAGAGGTACAGAGAAGGACATAGGGTACCTTTCATCCAGAAAAAACGAACAGTTCCCAAGGGATAGTAAAAAACTGTCCATTACGCCTTTACGTCTTAACTACTGAACCGATCATCATGAAATTTTGCATACACGTTTTCAGGGGTACAGAGAAGGACATAGGGTATGTACCTTTCATCGAGAAAAAACGAACAGTTCCCGAGGGATAGTTAAAAACTGTCCATTACGCCTTCACGTCTTAACTACTGAACCGATCATCATTTTGCGTAAATGTTGTCAGAGGTACAGAGAAGGACATAGGGTACCTTTCATCCAGAAAAAACGAACAGTTCCCGAGGGATAGTAAAAAACTGTCCATAACGCCTTCACATCTTAACTACTGAACCGATCATCATGAAATTTTGCATACACGTTTTCAGGGGTACAGAGAAGGACATAGGGTACCTTTCATCGAGAAAAAACAAACAGTTCCCGAGGGATAGTTAAAAACTGTCCATTACGCCTTCACGTCTTAACTACTGAACCGATCATCATTTTGCATACATGTAGTCAGAGGTACTGAGAAGGACATAGGGTACTTTTCATCCAGAAAAAACAAACAGTTCCCGAGGGATAGTTAAATAACTGTCCATTACGCCTTCACGTCTTAACTACTGAACCGATCATCATGAAATTTTGCATACATGTTGTCAGAGGAACAGAGAAGGACATAGGGTACTTTTCATCCAGAAAAAAAGAACAGTTCCCGAGGGATAGTAAAAAACTGTCCATTACGCCTTCACGTCTTAACTACTGATCCGATCATCATGAAATTTTGCATACACTTTTCAAAGGTACAGAGAAGGACATAGAGTACCTTTCATCTAGAAAAAACGAACAGTTCCTGAGGGATAGTTAAAAAACTGTCCATTACGCCTTCACGTCTTAAGTACTGAACCGATCATCATTTTGTATACATGTAGTCAGAGGTACAGAGAAGGACATAGGGTACTTTTCATCCAGAAAAAAAGAACAGTTCCCAAGGTATACGTGAAGGCGTAATGGACAGCCATTACGCCTTCACGTCTTAACTACTGAACCAATCATCATTTTGCATAAATGTTGTCAGAGGTACAGAGAAGGACATAGGGTACCTTTCATCCAGAAAAAACGAACAGTTCCCGAGGGATAGTAAAAAACTGTCCATTACGCCTTCACGTCTTAACTACTGAACCGATCATCATGAAATTTTGCATACACGTTTTCAGGGGTACAGAGAAGGACATAGGGTACCTTTCATCTAGAAAAAACGAACAGTTCCCGAGGGATAGTTAAAAAACTGTCCATTACGCCTTCACGTCTTAACTACTGAACCGATCATCATTTTGCATACATGTAGTCAGAGGTACAGAGAAGGACATAGGGTACTTTTCGTCCAGAAAAAACGAACAGTTCCCGAGGGATAGTAAAAAACTGTCCATTACGCCTTCACGTCTTAACTACTGAACCGATCATCATTTTGCATACATGTAGTCAGAGGTACTGAGAAGGACATAGGGTACTTTTCATCCAGAAAAAACAAACAGTTCCCGAGGGATAGTTAAATAACTGTCCATTACGCCTTCACGTCTTAACTACTGAACCGATCATCATGAAATTTTGCATACATGTTGTCAGAGGAACAGAGAAGGACATAGGGTACCTTTCATCCAGAAAAAACGAACAGTTCCCGAGGGATAGTTAAAAACTGCCCATTACGCCTTCACGTCTTAACTACTGAACCAATCATTATGAAATTTTGCATACACGTTTGCAGGGGTACAGAGAAGAACATAGGGTACCTTTCATCCAGAAAAAACGAACAGTTCCCGAGGGATAGTTAAAAAACTGTCCATTACGCCTTCACGTCTTAACTACTGAACCGATCATCATGAAATTTTGCATACACATTTTCAGGGGTACAGAGAAGGACATAGGGTACTTTTCATCCAGAAAAAACGAAGAGTACATGGCGGAAGATATTTTGCGGCGGCTGCAGCAATTACATGCAGATATGACTTTTAATGATCACATCTACAACGAAACGCTGACGAAGATTGAAAACAAGGTTATGACAATGGCGGGGAAGAAGCTACAAGATTTTGGAATGGTGAGCCCTCGACGATCAGACGAAAATAACTTAAACGATGAAATTTCTCGAGAATTAAATTATGATTTCACAGCGTTGCATCAGCAAGTAACCGAATTTGTTCCGCGGTTGCTTCCAGAACAAAGTTACGTCTTTCATCAGGTATTAAGTCAAGTAGAGTCAGGGAAGGGTGCACTCTTCTTTCTCGACGCCCCTGGAGGAACCGGAAAAACGTTTTTACTGAACTTATTATTGACGTTCATAAGAAAAGACCAGAAAATAGCCGTTGCCGTAGCTTCCTCTGGTATAGCCGCTACTCTGCTCAACGGTGGCCGTACTGCACATTCCGTTCTAAAATTGCCGTTAAATCTTGCACAAGAAGAGTCACCTATCTGCAATTTCAGCAAAAATAGCTGTCGAGGTATGATGCTACGACAGTGTAAACTATTAGTGTGGGTCGAAAGTACGATGTCTCACAAAAAGGCCATAGAGGCGTTAAACCGTACTCTTCAGGACCTGCGAGACAGTACAGATATTATGGGAGGAATGGCAGTTTTACTGGCTGGTGACAAACTCTACCGGTGATCCAAAAGGGCACACCTGCAGATGAAATCAAAGCCTGTCTCAAGTCATCAATCTTATGGGAAAAAGTGAAAAAATTTAGTCTAACAACTAATATGAAAGTACACCTTTATAATGACGTAGATTCGGGACTTTATGCAGATACTATTGAAAATTGGTGATGGACGTTTGGAAACAGATGCTGAAGGTTGTGTTTCACTAACAAGGGAATTTTGTCATTTGGTGGAAAACGATTTGGAGCTCATGGCTAAAGTTTACCCGGACTTGCAAAATAATTTAAATTGTGATCAGTGGTTGTGTGCAAGAGCAATTCTTGCACCAAAAAATGAAATAGTCAACAAACTAAACACTGAAATTTTGAAAGAGGTGCTGGGAGAAACAAAACAGTATATTTCTATAGATACAATCATGGACACAGAACAGAGCACTTCATACCCCGCTGAATTTTTAAATTCTCTGGAGCTTTCCGGTGTACCCTCGCATAAACTCAAATTGAAATTAGGTGTACCGGTCATGCTGATGCGAAATATAGATGCACCCCGGTTATGTAATGGGACGAGGCTTCGTATCACACAATTAGGACAAAATATCATCGGAGCCACTATTTTAACAGGTGTAGGAAAAGGGGAAAGTGTGATGATACCTCGAATCCCAATAATCCCCACTAATTACCTACCATTCCAGTTGACTTACCATTCCAGTTTAAGAGGCTTCAATTTCCAGTCAAATTAAGCTTTGCTATCACTATAAATAAAGCGCAAGTGCAAACATTACAGGTAGCAGGGGTTCATCTGGAAAAGCCATGTTTTTCCCATGGTCAACTATATGTATCATGGTCGCGTGTGTCTACTGCCCAGAATTTGTATGTATTCGCGCCAAATGGAAAGACATACAATATAGTTTATAGCAGCGTCTTTAAATAGTGCTTTATTCTATGCCCATGATTGCAATGGCCCAGGAATTAATAAAAAATATCATCAATCCAGTGGAAAAATAATATTTTATCGTCATTGCAACCTACAACTTCGTAGTAGAAATTTAAAAAATTAAGCAAATACGTATTTTGTGACTTTCTGATTTTTTCCCTTAAGGAGTAATGCTTCTTGAATGCCTCGATTACATACGCCAATTTAGCTTCCTAGCTAGGAACCAATTTCGGGTTGCCACCCGTACTTGACAATAAAATATTGTAGTATAAGTTCGATTTTAAAATCGAATCTACACTATAACGGAAAAGTAAACATTGTTTAAGATTGGAGATGAGAATTGAAAACAAAAAATCATAAAAAATGTTGACCTTTCCGTCATTTGTGCAAATTCACTGTTAAAATTTAACTTATTTATACGAGTGGCAACTCTTAATTGGTTCCTTAAATCGGCGTATGTAATCGAGGCTTAAACAGGGTAAATAAACCTAAAAATCTTTATGGAAATCGTTATTGAAGTTTAATGGAATGTTGATTGCAAAAATTAAAAAGTTATTTAGTGTAGGTTTGGATGTTTAGAGATGTTATAACTCAATCGCAAAAACGACGGATTTAAAATTACACACACAGATATTTTATAGCCTGGATTAAAACAGATACTTTTCTCGGTCAAAAGTCCCCTAAGGATTTTCCGAATGTCCACGCGGACGAAGTCGCGGGCGAAAGCTAGTTTATAATAAAAGTGATTGTAATTTGAATGTTTTTTTTTTGATGCTGACAGGGCGGCTCGTACTATGGATAGTAGGTCATATAACAGGTTATAACTTTAATCTGTCAAGGTATGTAATAAGTAGAGACCGGATTATATGCAAATACATATTATTGCATATGCATTTGCATATTTAACCCCTTTTCAGTGGCAGCGGCATATTTTGGCAAAACATTTTTAAATCATACCTATTTATTTACGGTTGATTCCGCTCATCTTTCAGATGTCTAACATGTCCAAACAATGGCGCTTTTGCTCAGTCACCTCAGTGGACGCAGAATAGTCCCTTCCACTTACAAAAATATATTAAGTAATTAGCGATCATCAAGTACTTAGACGTATATATTTTTAAAGGTAAATTTCAACGTCAAATAAATTAATGTAATTGATTTTTTTTTTCGCGAATAAGATATAATCTGTCTCTATTAATAAGTACTGAATCTAAAGCTAAGAACTGTAGCATTGTCAAGTACCGAAGTCAAGTACATGGCCCTATCTGAAGCTTGTTAAAAAGAGCTTATTATTTAATGCCTTTAATGAATGAAATGGGTGTACTGAATTATAGTATTCCCATAAGTTTAAATTTTAATAAACAAAGTTGTTCAAAATTATCTGCAAACCCATTATTTCACAAAAGAACAAAACATATAGATGTTCGTCATCAATTTGTCAGTGAATGTGTAGCAATCAATAATGTATAAATTTAATGTGTACCAACTTCCAATATGCCTATAGACTTATTAACAAAGTCTTTGTACTAATAAGCATTATAATTTCTTAGATTAATGGCCATCTCTGAAGTTTAAGTTTAATTGGTTTTGCATTGTTTGATTATTTTGTTAGGAGAGGATGTTAGTTTATAGGTCTGTGCATAGCAAAATATTATTTTTGTAGGTAACTACTAGCGCCTTCTGTGCCGTATAAAAGAAGGTTTTTTGAAATAAATGTCAATTGTTACATAACCATACATTTGTTTTATTAAACATCAAATGTAGGGTTCCAAATTGTGCACACAAAGTCTAGTATGGACTGAACGAAAGTAAAGTTTTTTTTTTTTCGTGATTGAATTCCTGAATTCTTTTCCAATTCTCTTATAAAAACCTAAATAGTTGTAATGACCTTTCAACTACCTTATCAAGGTAAGTCATTAAATGAAAATTCTTCATCCAAAATGATACCATAGACCCGGATAGCATTTGCTCTGCTTAGATTATTATTATTGACTAAGTATGGGTGAATAATAGATTTTTGATTTCTAGTGTGTTACCTTTGAGATTTTGCAAATTATAAAATGTTATCTCGTTACATTTTATAAGGTCTACCGTAATTAATTATTTATAATAATTACTATTGTGACTACCAACGCATTGAACGTATCATGAAATCTTTTGATATTTTCAAATACGGAATCGAAAATTATTTGCAACTTGGTACCCACAATCTTCTCCTGTGATTGTCGATTAGTCATATTACTCTGTCAGCACTGTAGTTTATATTGTCGTTTGATATTGCAAACAAATGTGTCGTAAGCACCTGACGCACAGTATTTTATTATCAAGGTCATAAATAAGATGATGTAAAGATTCTAAAGTAAAGTTCTATCCTTCAGTAATTTGTCGTTTGATATTGCAAACAAATGTGTAGTTAGCACCTGACGCACAGTATTTTATTATCAAGGTCATAAATAAGATGATGTAAAGATTCTAAAGTAAAGTTCTATCCTTCAGTAATTATTCTATTGTTACTTTAGAAGTTTTAAAGATTGCCGTGTATTTCTTCCTCATGTCACTAAAATTAATATATATTTATTTGATGTTCCTTAGCTAATAATATAATATACGTTAATATTTCACTTAAGAAAATTTAGACAAGGTATGTCAACACTCATAGAACGATATTTATAAAAATACCGCAAATAGATCAATTATGATGAAACACTATAACACTATGTTTGAGATCTCCCAAAATATGTAAATATTTGTATCATTATTTATGCATAAAATAATGATACGATTTTATATTTTTAAGTTTAATTCAAAGTTTTATAAATTTTAAGAATTGTTGCAATTTGGACTTCAAAATTTTGAATTTCTAAACTGTTTAATCGACTCGCACGACAATCTCCTAACAGACATTTCATTGAAGGGACTAGTTCGTAATACTATAATAATAATGATTCTCATGCATGCAATTGTACTTATCTGTCTTCACGATGAAGACGCAATCTGCCTCAGAAACTGCACTAATCCATTGTTGCTCTGCGAACGGAGACGGACTGCCATAATATTTTCCCGGAACTTGTGCTGGAATTGTGATAGGAAACTAGCTAAGAAACTGTAATACCCACATTACTTACAACTTCTGTATTGTCAATACCAAGAGTAATGACTAATCTACATTAATTAATATTTAACCTTTTATATTTTTTATATAACTTAACCTATTATTTATTTACTCAATTACTCAATCAAAACCTTGTTAATGTCTTAATATTAATTTAATTTTGATGCATTCATAATTGAAAATAATTTTGTCATCAGCAAAGCTATGAGTTGAACACCATAAGGTTCATTTCTAGATTGGCATTTACCCAAAAGTCACAAAAACATCTTTTGTACAAAGACAATGGAGGCAGGTAATAGACGAACTTTTAGTCATCTCATCCTTGCAAGCGATTTATTTTCAACTGTTAAGGTTATAACTTTGTTAACTGTGCTTACTGAATGCCGCATATTTAGAGTAATAATAGTATGCGTGTGGTGTGAACATCTGATTTTTGCAATTATACACTCTCACTCGGGACTCGAACCCGCTAACTCACGTAGCTGATTTATCGCAATGGCACTTACCCGTCGAAATAAATAATCAAAGTTGTCTAACGATAAACAATAAGCTCTTTCATAAAACTTGAAGTTTCACATTAGATGTAAAGTGATTTTAAAAATTTAATCAATCGTTAAGCTAAAACAATATGGTAAAACTCTTGGGTTTTAAACTCAAGTTTGTATAATAATTATACTACTGAACACTTAACTTATTTTTTTTTCTTCGCTCTGACACTCCTCATCTCCGAAGCCTGGCTGTTGTAGTCGCTACGGTACGAACTGAGACGAAGTTACCACCACGATCAGGAAACAGGTGATGGATGCTCCACGTTTTTGCAGATGTATAATATGGAATAGGTAATAAAAAATAATGTTATGATTGTTGAAATGATAATAGGTACCTTTTGTAGCTTATTTTTAAACATAAGTCTCAATTAACTCATTAGATTAGAGTTTTCGACAATTTTAACACGTAAAATGAAACCTAGGAAAATTATTTTACATCAATATTATTTAAGCCCCCCTCAAACCAATGTTTGTGTTAAAATTAAAATCAATTTGATTTTAATTTTGTCAGACATTGTGCCTGACGAAATCAAAATTGCGCCAGGAAAATGCGAAAGTTACAAACGCATTTTCCCTTTTTTTTATCAAGTTGTCAATAACTTCAAATCTCATGATGTTTACTATTATTTCTATTGAATTATCGATCTTAATGCAAAATGTACATGGTCTTTCTAATAAAGCAAAATATAATTGTAACCCTGCACCCAACTATAATATTTTGTAATAAGAATTCTGTCTGACAATAGAAGAAAAAGGAATCGTTATTTAACACATAAGCAGTTACTAGACAAATAGATAGCAACAATCAACAAAGGCGTTATGGGCAAGGGGTTGGGTGTAGTGCGAGTAACACACATTGACAAAGTAAAGTCCGCCGCACGTGTGACACGAACGGAGGGCCGAGACAATGACATAAACTTGTATTGTTTTCTCAAAATAATTTTTAAGGCATATTGTTCCGAGGTTTATAGCTCCAGTTTTGGGGTCTGAGCCCTTTACTATTGTTAGTTAGTTAGAAAAACAAACTGCAAATAGATAAATTCACGGACGTGTAAAACATTTTTTTTATTCCTTGTGACTAAATAATTATAGCTAGCTAACACAGCGTACTCATAGGTGACAGCCATATTAGGTAGTCACTAGTTAGACTCAAGATAAAGTTATTGTTATCGTAGTATAGTCGATACTTGATGAAATAGCTAGTTTTGAAAGATCACGCTTTTCGAAACAGGTGACGCTATCGAAATAACTGGTTACGTTACGTTTCCCAAAATTAACGTAAAGACTCATGCTTAAATAGAAGCCATAAAGCTTTTGTATCTTATATAATTTGCTGCGTTTACCCAAGCAATTTTTTTTCCACTTTTTACACATCTGTTAGTCCGACTTCTTAAACAATGGCTAACAGCCGAGCTGCGTGGTGTTTTTTTTTTCTTTTGCAATGCATTTTACAGAACTTTCGATCGAATATTTTAACAACATTTGGAATTAACTTAAGTTTCTACCATTGTTCCAAAACGAGCTTGACTATGAGACAGTTTTAACTTCTATAAATAAAATTTACCAAAATATGGCTAATTAATAAATGTTTCTTCACTTATACGATTAGATATTCATTTTCTTAACTTCATAATATAATAATTATTATTGATTTAATAATTAGTGGTGTTAGTGTGGTGAATGAATGATGAATTTAATATTTGAAAATGCATTTCGCGTTTTGTATACGAGGTTGTTTGGCAAAATATGTTGTACTTACTGTATAACTTAGACATTGTATAAGTATTTTAGCAAAATAAATATAATGGTCTTAATTTAAACTATGTCAAGAAATAAAAACTTATGTCAATTAGATTTAAATGTATTTTATTTTATTGCCATAACTTTTACCCATTAGTAAGGTATTTATAAAATGAATCTATTAAACACATTATTTGCACACGACCTCAATGAGTAAAATATCGTAAATTTTTTCCTCATCCTATTTAGGTGGGCATATTTTTAGCTGTGTGCGTTCATTGCTCGTACATTGATCGATTTATATTTCATTAAACGAAAATCTTTCTTATACCTACCATTTGTTTTGTTAGGTCTCTGCCATTAAAATGACCACGTGTCTGTTTGATGGTAAGCCAAAAGTTTATACCTACAAAAGTTTGGTTCAGACCAAACTTTTGTATAAGTGACCCTTTTTTGTAAACGAAACGAAGTTTGTGACTATTTCTGAACAACATAGTAAGCATCTGGCTAACTGTTATATTTTTTTTTTAAAAAGTGAGTTACGTTTTTAATAATTGATGTCCATTTCTGTCCTATCAAAATGTTGATTTAATCAATTATCGTTTATAAAGAAGTAATATAGCTCATATAATTGCATTTCGTTGTTGCTTTTAAATTACCAACTGGAACGAAAATCAGCAATACAGAAATAGAGC
Source organism: Agriphila tristella (assembly GCA_928269145.1). Lineage (NCBI taxonomy): Eukaryota > Metazoa > Arthropoda > Insecta > Lepidoptera > Crambidae > Agriphila > Agriphila tristella. Next base: position 17,602,289 of record OV743443.1, on the reverse strand, counting down.
AAACAAATGAAAGGTTGAAAATTATTACATCTGGTATAGACTAGAACTTATTGATTTTACCACTACATATTTTCTTATTATAAAATCAAAATTTTATAAATACTGGTGTTCTATGGTCATAGCAACTACTTACTAAATATAATTTTTAGAGAGTGATCGTTACGTTATGGACCCCACGTTGTATTTTTTTTTTTACTCCCGTTGTTTCAATTGCTATTGAAACATTTAATGACGGGATCCTGGTCACGGCACCAAATGTAACTGTTCATCTTTACTCTAAGGTTCCGAATCGTTGTTGTTTATGATTTTAGGACTATTTTCTGTATTATAACCAGCCTCCCCCCCTTGTGAAATGTGAAAAAATGGGGGGAAGAAACGACGCCCCTCCAACTAAAAATCTAGATATCATCTAGATTTTTAGATACCGCGTCGTATTGTGATTCTCGGCACCTGACTTGGACATGCTGGCATAATACAATTAATAATAAAATAATAATATTACTAAATGAGGACTTGCAAAGGGACTGCTACATAATGATCTCTCAAATCGTCAAACCAACACCAAGTGTGCATCAATGTAAAGTCTTAGAGGTGAATGTGATAATGATTGTTTTCAATCATAAGTGTTACTGTGAGGTATACCTAGAATAATATTTACTTGAACAATTATTTTGTTCCCTATTCTTCGAGTGAGGGATTCGGCTATCTAGCCGAAAATCTATTACTCCTAGTCTTCTAATGGCAATTTTAGACAAGCTAAAAGGCCATCCTAATATATTTTGACACACCTCAATGCCAGAATCAACAACAGGCAAATCATTAAGTAGACTAAATAATTAAATGAAACTTACCGAAAGGGAACCTATAACCTATTACCATTTATTTACTCCTTCTGCACTAAGCAACAACTCAGTACTTCCTATGACATCTGTCTGAGACAATTCTGTAATTAATCCCTTATAATTGATCTTAACTCTCTAATCAGGAAATTACAAATTTACACATAATTTCACAACCGTCTCACTCCGTCACCTCGCTCCGAATCCCTCAAACCACGCTTTGCTCTCGCGTCTCCTGTCATCCCTACCACTGTAGTCCTTTCTTTCCCATGGTCAATTGTTTCTCACAACCTTCCAAGAATTCTAAAGCAATTAAAATCCTCAAATTGCACTCTACACGTCAAACCCAAAGATAAATGTCTCATTGACACAATGTTTCCTGATACGAAACAAATATTGAGAGCTATTTGTGTCACAAATGCTCTTATTTATTAGCATTTTTAATACCACTTTTCAATATTAAGCATAAGTTTACAAGTGGAGTCAATATGTAATAATTTATGGAACCCTTGTAAAGTGTTTTGTTGGGTTGAACCATAGTCCAAGTTACGTACGGTATATGTATAGTATACAGTATTATTCAGTAAGGTAAAGTTGAAATATTTCCATTATATTTCTTTTATGGCGTCACACAAGAATACTTAAGTGATAAAATACACATACCTATATTATGCAGCAATGAAAATAGATAGGTGTCTTTGTATCCGCTTTACAAAAGCCCCAAAATCGAGTTTATTTAATTTTATTATGGAAAAGTCGTCCTCTTGTCTTCTCTTTCTTCCCAATATTGCGATACCCAACAGGGTCCATAATTTGTACTTTGTTTTTAGTTGTATGTAACATCTTTATAACATTATGGTTTCAATAAATATATTGAATTGAATTGAATTGAATAGAAAAAAATGGACCAAATATTGGCTTTATTTTTTTGTTAATACTCAGCAGCTGTTCGTATGCCTTGCTACTTTTCACTTTATTAAGCCACTAACCAGAAAATTTAATTTAATTAATCAAATATTTCTTTTGTGGCCATGAGTTCATTTCTTGAGACAGAATGACGATAAATATCAACTCCAAGACTACACGCTCGATATCTCGATAATTATCGCGCGATACTTAGATACTAGACTAGATTTCTAAAAATCCAGAAATCCACGATCTATATCGTGGATTTCTGGATTTTTAGAAATCTGACGATCTGTATCACGATCCGTCGATACACTGTACTACACAGTCGATAATGTACGATCAATTATATATTATATCGTCAATAATGACGATATAATATACGATCGATGATCCTGGATCGAGATCCAATTATCACGATAAATATCGAGCGTGTAGCATGCGCCTTACAGTGGAATATTGAGTTTATGATTAGAACCTTCTATAGTAATCCGATTTCGATAGTCATTTCGTTATTCTTTTCGTTTGTCTTTTGTAAAGATTTTGCCGTCCTTTTTCATCTTTTACATTAATTTCCCGACTGTACTAGAATGTTCCATTCCTCTACCAAATATGTAAATAAAGATCGTATAAACAAGTTAACAATCTAGAAATATCGTAAATACTTTGGGGTCCGACAGAGGATCGAAGTGCGGGCTCTGGAGGCGAGAAGCCACTCCACTACGCCACGATGACTTGACAGCTAGCGGCCAAATGGATCATCGCTTGATGCTCTATACTCTATATCTCTTCTACGTAAATGTGACGTTATGGCCGTCACAATAATTGACAACATTTCAAAATATTAAGGTATTTGTTTTTATGGATATAATGAAAATTTATCGCATATGAGGTCGGTTTTTTTATTTTAAACAATTTTTGTAAATATTGCATACCTACACTTTCGAATAGCAAACAGCAGTAATTTCTCAACTTGTTGAATGTCTTTTTTAAAACAACAAACAACCTACGACATTAAGGACGAATAAGATACCATTTCAGTTCAAAAGCAGGCCTTAAACAGGACTTAAGCAGTCAGCAGACAGCAGCAGACGGAAAAGGCCTGTTTTCACACTAACCTTTGAGGTCATAGTATGAAAAGTAAAGCAATTGAATAAAAATCTTTGCGATAAGGGCTCATCGCAAAGGCCCCTGGAGTGGGAGAAGGTAGACTAACCTTACGATAACAAATACGATTTTAATCTTTTTTTTTTTATAAGTCGATGACGCGAAAATTCAAAACGGACTTTTTACGGAAATAAGGAAAAGGACATGAGGCATACTGCCAAAAAAAAATTTTATCATTAATGGAAACAAGTATCTTCATACTACCAAAAAAACTCCCCTTTAAGGGAAATCGACAAAACAACAAAAAAACAACGCTACAGTATCTACCTAATGATATCATTGTAATAAAACACGTCCAATGAAGTCGGGTGGGGATCTTATAATAAAAAAAGAAGTTGTCCTCAGGTCATTCTGATAGAGAGGGTCCAGACCCACCCGACTTCAATAGACGTGTTTTATTACAATGATATCAAGGTATTAGGTAGATACGCATATGCGTATCTAATGATTTAAAAATTATTTCTTGCTTTTTAGAGGTAAGTATTTAATTTTGAAGCTAATTTTGTTTTTATTTTCAGGTTTTATGAAGTCGGTTTTTTTGTTTTTAAACAATTTTTAATAATTTCTTGTTCAGTATGAAACCAATTTTTATTTCCTTTTTTTGAAGTATGTATGGTTAAGACGCATCATGGACCATAACCCAGCATGATCCAATTGTTTATTTAAATAAATTAAAAAATACATTGCATGCAATGCATTTACGCTCTTCAAGAATGAATAAGCTTTCAAATTAATCTTAAGGTATTCAGCTCCTAATTTTAAAACGTCTTACAAAAATTTTGGAAGACGTAGAAAATACGTGTCTTTTCTTTTAATAAGTTATTTCTAAATAATAAATAAAAACACAGTGAAATGTTGTCAATTATTTTATTATGTGGTAGTGGTGCGTTGCCTGTCTTGCTCCCGGCACCTCTATATGCGATCGCGGGGAGGTGGCCACGAACATATCGGTGTTTTTTGTGGATATATTTGATTATATTTTTAATAAAAATGAGAAGTATCTAATCTAATAATCTTAACCCGTCAAGCCAGACAAAATGAGACACAATAGATTAAATCATAGGTAACTGGGTCATTTAAAAATTATGCTCACATATTAAAAAATCCTGTAAAACGTAATAGGTACCTACGTTCTATTTTTCCACATTTCGATGATTTTTCCATTGGTTAGCCATCAAGTAACATCACACGTTTTACGAAGTCTCTGTGATTTTGCATCGTTCAAATTATCAGGTTATTATGTAAGAAAACCTACACAGTTGTTTTTGTTATTCAGTCTAGTTAGTGTCTCTGCACACGGGCCACTAACCACAGCCACAAACGCCGCCTTTCAATAAATAAGTGTGTGGTGTGTGACGACTACCGCGTTTCGTATAAAATGTATGAAAACTACCAGGAATATATGAAAATTACTTTCATATTCAGTACATATTTCGCACGAATTTGCATTATATTTATTTTTTATTTGAAAAATCTGAAAGTAAATGTATATTATTACTTTTTCTTTGAATATTTTCGTTTAGATCGTTATACTGCAAAATATAAAATAATTTACCAATTGGAAAAAATATTTTTTTGGTGTTTAAACTTGCCAAACGGTCCACTGTGCGGCGGCCGCTATATTTTATAACCCCCTTTGCTTGCAGTATCATAATGGAATCTGACGAAGAAGGTTTAATTACGCTGCTGATGATAAAAAAACGTTGGTTAACTGAAGCGAAGGGGATAGGATATCGTGGGAGTAGCGTGTGTCAGTGTTTAGTGGCCGCTGACAGCCAAAAGAAGGTCCCTTGCCCACATTTAGTTGCTTAATGTTAAGACAAATATCACGTTCACTTATCCCAAAGTGGTGTAAGGGAAAGTTATGAGCATGAAGTGAATATCTTGTTTCACTTACATTACCAGTTGCATTATAAACTGAACCAAAATAGTCGCAAAATAATTCGCAGATTCCCTGACCATCTTGGCAAGTCTAGTCGTTATATGTCATTGTATAGGTATAGAAACGCGGCCTTTCTTTTCATTCACATATCGCCAGAAAGCCGTAGGATCCTCAGATAGCGATTCCTCAATCGAAGATAGAAAGGATTTACACTGTGAATACTTTCTTTCTTTTTAAACTGTAAATTTTTCAGTAATATTTCTGTATTAAGCGCTTACTTCTTTTGCGGAGTACTAAAAAATCATCGTAGATGATCGGGATTATCGTAGATTTTGTAGGACTCAATTTTTTCTTTAATACAGCGAATCAAGGCCGGGCTATACCAAGATGGATAATCCTAAGAAGTGGGTCTAGTTTAAGGTGTAAGTGAAAGTGAAATATATTTTATGTAAATAAGCTCACATAAAAAGGATTTTTAAATCGTCAATTCTTTTACCCTACCGCAGGATTTGCCACATGCTACAAATCCTCGCTGCTCACTTCTTATGGCTGTCAGGCTACTCGCACGATATTCTACCCCCTTCACTTTTATCAGCAGCAGCGTAATTAAACCTTCTAAACCGTCTTCGTCAGATTCCATTATGATACTGCACGCAAATAGGGTTAAAAATATAGCGGCCGCCGCACAGTAGACCGTTTGGCAAGTTTAGACACCAAAATTATTTTTCTAATTTGGTCTTCTGGTGGTTGCTATTCTTGAAATTGACATTTTTTGCATATGATAATCTTTCTGTGTACCTATTTATAAAAAAAAAAATTTGGCGACTACCGACGTCTACCGTGTGCGCCGATAATGAAAACTACAGGAATAGGTCAGGCGGCGTTTTGTGGTTGTGTTGTAGTAGCCTCCGCACATTCGCCACTAACCACATCCACAAAACGCTGCCACTGTAGTTTTTTATACACTTTATACGAAACGACGTTAGTCGCCACACGCCACACGCTTATATGAAAGGCGGCGTTTGTGGCTGTGGTTAGTGGCGCGTGTGCGGAGACAGTTATAGCCTGCTCGGAAAAAGAACACAATAAGGGTGCCAACAAATTATTCGTAAAAAGCTTCAAATTAAGTGCGGCATTGATATGTACTAATTTGTCGGCACTCTAATGGACCCTCCACATATACAGGCCTGGCCTGCAGGAGCGAAAGTAGAGGCATGACCTTCCGGTCAAATCATTAATTATGTAGGGAGAGGCCGGGCCCCCGGAGACCGCGTCTCTCCCTACACACGCAGAGATTTGGCCGGAAGGCTGCGAGAGGCTGCGCCTCTACGTTCGATCCTGCACTGCAGGCCAGGTCTGTAAATGTGGGGGGTGCACAACATTGCGACGAGAGAAAAAAGATCGATGCAGTGGCCACGAATTACAACCCGCGAAGCAGGCGCGGCGAGCAAAATTGTGAGTGGGAAGCTTCTCACGGTTTTTTAGGAGTACTAAAAAAATCGTAGCTCGCGTGCCTGGCATATTCTATTTTTATCATATAGATTGTGTCGCGCATGTCGACGTCTAAGCGAACTACCCTCTCGTAAAGACTCATAAGCGATTCTAAGTTCTTAGTGCGCGCCTTGCTGTTCATTGATAGTGCTAAACTGGCTATCTTCCTCTGCTCTGTCGTCAGACGGCGAAGCCTGTTGAAGAGGTAACCCAACCGATATCTGTAAAAAAAAATACTTATTTTTATTAAACTTATTTACAGATTTACTTATACAAATTATGATTGTTGATAGATGGAGAGGAAAAGGAAGTCACAGAAAACATGGAGTGTGCGCAAGAAGCTTATACCTCCCTCCAATGGAGATTGCACGGCCATATGTCATAGTGAAGATTGAAAAAAGGTCTTTCTTTAGTGTTACAATACGTGTTCGTTGTTCGTCGTTCGTTCGTTCGTGAGAAACGAAAACGTATTGTAAAACGAAAAGAAAGAGATAGCAATACGCCGTCACGTCACTAAAGGACCTTTTTTCAATCTTCACTATGACATATGGCCGTGCAATCTCCATTCGGAGTATAAGCTTCTTGAGTGTGCGGTAGTGAATGAACAGATGACGGGTGCTAGTATTGAAGAGAAGCACGTGCTGCGCCGAATGAGATACTATATGCAATATGTTACAAGGTTATTATTATTAAAGAGATTTTAGCATTCAAATTGCTACTCGTATTTATTTATTTTCCATGTATTCTCGTTTGTTTGTTTGTCCACAAATTTTGCAAACGGTTTTAAACTAGCTTCCCGATGAGCTAGAGACTCGATGAGACAGAGATTTTGGCCGGTTGAAATAGGAAGTCAACTTTATGACGAGAAGAGATCGAGACTGTCGGTAACAGGTATAGTAACCTTGGAACGTAGGAGTCAAGTTCAGAGGATTATTTTTTGTAGTAAATAGACATTAGATTAGACATGCCTGTGTTTGGGTGGCGTTGTCGCCACATGAAGAAACAAGACTCAAAGTCACATTCAACCGCTCTACCATGGTCTCTCTGAAGGAACGAACTTCCTCACTACTGGCCCTTGCATTGGAAAATATCTCCGCAACTGTGATGTTGCATACCCAACAATACCGGGCATAGGCAGATTGTTGATGTGCTGCCAATATTAAAAATATTTTTGTCCTTCAAAAAGTTTTAAGATAAAAAGTATTTGTCTATGGAACACTAGCTGGTTTTGATGTCAATCAAAACTATGACTATTGACTATATACAAGAAGGGTATAAGCTTCTTGACTATATATCGCCGTCTCCGGAGAATAAAATTATTTGACAAAAGTCAATTGTTCAGGAAAAAACAAAAACAAATTTTGTAATAAAACCATGTAACCAAATCGAGTTTGGGCTCGTTTGAATCGTCTTGACGAGTGCTCCGATAGAAAATGGTATATTTTTAACAAAATAATAATTTACTGAAAAAAAAAAATTTTAGTTATTAGGGTTATAAATATTTACAGAAAATTTTATTTTTTTCTTTTTAGTTTGTTTTTACTCGTTTTAATATTTTTAGTCCGATTTTTTTGTAATAATTTAGTCCGTTTTAAAAACGTGTTTTAAAAATTTTTTTTTTCAGTAAATTTTAGAAACAGATCAAAAAACCCTCGGAGTTAGGCCTCCTTTGCGGCGGCGCGGCCCGCACTGAATTCAATCATAATATGGCGTTGTATGAGTGTGTTTACGGAGAGGCCATTTTACACGCGTTTGCTTGAAATGGGGCGGGGCCCGCGGATGACAACGTCGCGGCGCACGCGGCGGCGCCCGCGGTGGCGCACGCGACGGCGCACGCGACGGCAATTCTCGATGCAGCGATGCCCGCAGCCGGCAGAACTTTCTGCCATTCTTTTTTTAGAAATCGTACAAAACGCAGACGTAGTCACCATCGCAATGAAGTACGATTTGATTGACTTTGTTTGATTATAGGCCAGTAAATTCTTACAAATGATTTTCCTAAAATCGCAAAACGCGATGTAAAGCTGCATTTTTGGTATGTTATTTGGACCCCTTAAGGCCCTCCGCTGCCTTGAGCGGGATCCCAGCGCGGGCGTCCGCTCCGGGTGCTGTTTCCTGTATTTTCATAGAGCAGCGCTGTGTGTGGCGGAATGCCCGCCGCACGTGGCGCGGGCGGCGAGCACGTTCGCGGGTCCCGCGCGACGGGTCACGCGAGCGGGGCTGTTTCTTGTATATTCATAGAGCAGCACTGCGTGTCCGAGCCCTCGACGGGCTATTTGTCCGCGACGGAGCACGGCGCGGGTCCCCGCGACGGGCTGTTTGTCCGCGACGGAGCACGGTGCGGGCCCCCGCGATGGGCTCCCGCACCGTGTACCCGCGCCGGGATCCCGCTCAAGGCAGCGGAGGGCCTAAGGGAGTGTGGACCTATGTTTTGCAAGCAAAAAAAAGTTGTGTTAGCTGCGTTATACGTGAAAAACTGCATTATTTTTCAGTTTTTGCAGTTTTAATAAAAATCTATGAGCTTTTGACATTAGTTGCCAACAACATTTTGAAAGTGTATTAAATTTCAAACAATTAAAGCCAATCAGCTTTGTATCTCTAATAGTTTTTGAGATATAATGCTTGAAATATTGACACTCATCGGCATATCTAACCGCCTACACCGTTATTTTCATACAAACATGCTCACTTCACAGTCTCATAAATATAAAAGTGTATCGCATCTCTGCAATGGTTTGTATGTTTAAGAGTTTAGGAAGGTGCTCGTTTTTCGAATAAGAATGTCAAATAAGCATAGACATCTCTTAATTTCGCCAAAAATGCAATAAAGCAATGCATAAATTTAATACCATATTTCATTGTATGGAACGAGGAAATTGGTTTACCTTATCCTCTTTTTGGATAAATTGAGAGGTATCTATACTTATTTGACATTTTTATTCAAAAAATGAGCACCTGACTAATCTATCAATATACAAATCATTGCAGGGATGCACAACCTTTTTTATTTATGAGACTCTGAAGTGAATGCATGTTTATATGAAAATAACGGTGTAGGCGGTTAGATATGCCGGTGAGTGTCAATATTTCAAGCATCATATCTCAAAAACTATTAGAGATACAGAGCTGTTAGCTTTAATTATTTGAAATTTAATACACTTTCAAAATGATGGTGGCAACTAATGTCAAAAGCTCAAAGTTTTTTAATAAAACTGCAAAAACTAAAAAATAATGCAGTTTTTCACGTATAACGCAGCTAGCAAAACTTTTTTTTGCTTGCAAAATATGGTTCCACACTCCCTTAAGGGGTCCAAATAACATACCAAAAATGCAGCTTTACATCGCGTTTTGCGATTTAAATGTAGATTTTTACTGGGCTATTAAGGGCCCTATCACATATTTTCGTCGAAATTTCGATTTTGACGGATTTTAGCGATACAACCTAGAGAAACCTTTGGGTCTACTAAATACATTTATATGTGTCCGCGACAAAAAGTAATATGATGATTCACTGGAAAGTTAAAGGGTTAGAAAGGAAAATGAAAGTTGGTGAACGATTTCTTAGAGTCAACTTTGAACATACACAGAAAGACAAACAAGTACAAACAACAAATAAAGTATGAAATTTGATTTTCTTACGAAGTAAAGATTATTATGATATGATTTTTAGGTAATAATAATAATGTATCTAGGAGAAATCCACAGTTAATTCTGAGCTTTTTTAGTAGTTTTATGGTTTTTGATTTGGATTTTTTTTCACATATTCCATACATAATTTCAAAATTCCGAGGCCGCTATGACCTATTCGACTATATAAGAGATATCATTCAATTTTTTTTATTTCAATTGTTTAGCACAGTTGTTCAATCCGTGAGCTCAAAAAAGTGCCTTCACGCATTTTATGAAAATCATTCTCTGCAATTTCGGGTTTAATTGTAAAGTTAAGCAAATTTTCAAAAAAGCGAGGCCGCTATGATCTATTCCAATAGCTATTCTGCACCATTCAGTAAGTCAAAAGTGTTAATGTATTTTTGTTTCTGAGATCGAGAAGGCCAAAATTGTCCATTTTACGCAAAAATCACAGTCAAAATGTAATATGCCTCTTAAGCGCCGCCGTTGCCGCCACATCGAGGACCGTCGCGTGCACCGCCACTCTGCCCGCGACGCGTCTCTATGAACAACATCGTATATTGCCATAATAATATGTTTGTGTTTACGCGTGCGATGATAAGTGCCGCTTCACGCGCCGCCTCTCCGTAAACAGAAATAAATAAAAAAATAATATTAAAAACACGACTGCCCTGCCAAAAACGAACTAAAAAGTTAAACAACAAGTGTCATTGCAGTCGGGGGACCTTATTATGGGACAATTTTTGATCGAAGAGGTCCCCCGACTGCAATGACACTTGTTGTTTAACTTTTTAGTTCGTTTTTGGCAGGGCACTTGTTGTTTAACTTTTTAGTTCGTTTTTGGCAGGGCAGTCGTGTTTTTAATATTTTTTTAATTTATTTATTTTTATTTTACACATTTTAGTGACATATTATTTAGTTTTGGAATGTGCTCATCAAGGCCTTTCATTTGATGCCCATATTGTAATAATAGAAGAAAAAAATTTTTTTCACATTTGAAAATAGCGCCGTAAAGTAGCCGTATTGATTTTTTCTAAAAAAAAATACAACCATTATTACTCAGGATGCTGTAAGGATTCTAACGATACCCTATTTATTCAAATCAGTTCAAGCATTTAGAAGTTATTGTCGAATAAAGAAACTCACATACCCACAAACATACATTAAAGGCCTGGGCACACCGGATGCGTAGACACGCGCGTGGTTACGCGTGCGAGTACACGCGTGTAGTTACGCACGTAACCCTCAGGGGGTTACGTGCGTGATATTAGGGAAAATCCTTAGGGAACCTTCAACCAGGATCCAACCAGCCGTTTTTACGCGATTAGGCGGGTACCTACCAAGCGCGCTGCCTCGCGAGGCAAGACGTTCGCCGCGTGTGGCGGGCCTTGCACGAGGCTGCTCGCTTGGTGGGGACCCGCCTAATCGCGTAAAAACGGCTGGTTGGATCCTGGTTGAAGGTTCCCTAAGGATTTTCTCTAATATCCACGCGGACGAAGTCGCGGGCGGAAGCTAGTTTATTACAACAATCAGAATTGGGTCCAGAGATATTAGTAGATATCCCGTTCCCGTTTCTTTACACTTTCCCGTTCCCGTTCGCGTTCCCGTTCGCGTTCCCATTCGCGTTCCCGTTCGCGTTCCTGTTCCCATCCCATCCCCTGGGGTTGAATCATGTCCACCGTGTTGGACTTCAAAATAAATGTCATTTTCGCAAACACCATCCCACAAAACCTCAAAAACGACATCCACATCGATTTTCATGTTTTTTATCCCATTTACCCTCTAATGGATGATTTTCAAAACAACAAAATATGTATGTTTGCCTTTTTATTTTTAGACGTACTCTTACGAATTTTAAAGTTGTAATGTCTATTTTATATTATTTTACCATTCAAAATTTGAACCCCATTTTCACCCTTTTAGGGTCATAGGTCAATCATGTTCATCGTGTTGGACTTCAAAATAAATGTCATTTTCGCAATCGTCATCCCAGAAAACCCCAATAACGACATCCATATCTATTTTTAGGTTTATTTACTCCATTGCACCCCCATTTCATCCCCATAGGGGTTGAAATACTGCCAATAACAATATATGTTGCGTTAGATTTCCATCCATAAGCCTTAATTATAAATTTAGCGATTTTTACTTCGAAAATGAAGGATTTTCTTCTAAACACAACTTCATCCCCCTTCAGGGGTACAATTTTGAAAAACGCTGAGACACGTATTTATTAATTTTCAATTATCAGCCTGAATACAAAATTTGAAGATCCTAGCTTCAAAACTGAGGGACTTTCAAACAAACTTTCATCCCTTATTTCATCCCCTTAGGGATGGAATTTTCAAAAATCCTTCCTTAGTGGATGCCTACACTGTATAAGGTATCTGTGTTCAAAATTTCAAGCTTCTAGCTTCAGCGGTTTGGGCTGTGCGTTGATATCTCAGTCAGTCAGTCAGGCCTTTGAATTTTACATATATAGATGTCAAAAATCTATTGTAATAAAAAAATCAAAATAAAATTTGTTACGAATTATAATTTGATTTTTAAAAATAAAGTGTTTCCTAAAATAGTTCTTAAATTTCCTAATTATGACTAATAATTATGTAGTCAACAATTTGTTATTTTAATAACTATAGTAATCCTTTAATACAATAAATAAAACATGTATGTTCCGTTCAGGCCACGGGGGACAACATGTGACCGCGCGATAGAGGTTAATTCAAACGTCTCTGTTGAGCTGGTGGATACGTTTAACTAACAAATCTGTATTGAACGGGTCCCCCACGGCCCCGTAGAGTAGTCAAGTCTAGTTGGTTTTTGAAAATATGTTATACTTAGAAAAAAAAATACATGTTTCTTGTCTATACTTAATACTAGCTGACTGACAGACGTTGTCCTGTCTTAGTTATGAATATTGAATTCGAATTGGTGTTATTAATGAAAAGTTGGGGTTGGGTTCAGAGCTGATATTAGTAGGCCGTTCCCGTTAACGTTTGCTTTCTCGTTTTTATTAGGTTGCTTTCTCGTTTGTGTGTTTGTTTGTGTGTTCGTTTGTTTCTCCACAAAGTTTGTGAACGATTTTATACTAGCTTCTCAATGAGCTAGAGATTTGAAACTTTAAGCATAGGTCAGAACTGGAAGGCAATGCAATATTATGGTGTCATTGAGCTGATCTGATGATGAAGCCGGAAGAAGGCCACAGGAAATCTATGATGAAACCATACAACCCCATCGTGTTTGGGTTCGTTAGAATCGACTCGACGAGTACTCTAATGGGAGACGAGGTCCAGGGTCTGATGATGAAGCTGGAAGGCCATGACATAGGAACTCAATGGAAGGTCGCGGGAAGCCGCTGGATGCAGGCAGCGCAGGAACGATCGTTCTGGATATCCTTGAGGAAGGCCTATACCCAGCAGTGGGTCTCGTGATATGATGATGATGATGAGTACTTTGTTGGGAAATAGTTTCCAGGGTCTGATGATGGAGCTGGCAAAAGGACACAGGAAGTCTTTAATAAAACCACGCTACCCCATCAAGTTTGGGCTCGTTTGAATCGTCTTGACGAGTTCTTTGTTGGGAAATAGTGTCCAGGGTCTGATAATGGAGCCGGAAGAAGGCCACTGAAACTCTGTAATAAAACCCATGTAACCCCATCGAGTTTGGGCTCGTTTGAATCATCTTGACAGTACTCTTATAGGAAAAGTATCCGAGGATCTGATGATGGAGCCGGAAGAAAGCCATAGGAACTCTATAATAAAACCATGCAAGCCCATCGAGTTTGGGCTCGTTTAGACGAGTACTTTGTTGGGAAATAGTTTCCAGGGTCTGAGGATGGAGCCGGAAGAAGGACACAGGAACTCAACAGGACTAACGAACGAACAGAAAACTGCGCGGGCGTTTCGGGAACAGTGCGGTGGTCGGGGGTGGCCGACACCGCGACCCGCGCGGCCCCCTGTAACGGAAAACCGAATTTCTATCCTGGGAGGCCACGGGGGACATCTATTGAGTGACAGTTATATTAACGTTGAAAAAAGTAAATAAATTGATTATTTTAAATTGCGTTATAGATTTTAATGTATTTCCTGTCGAATAGAACAAAAAAAAAGGAAACGAAATTTTTGACATTTCAATAATTTTTGATTGGCCCCGTGTACTAAAGTAGTGGGGGTCACATGGTGTCCCCCATGGCGTTCAACGTGTTTAACTTTCCTTCTAGTACTTAATATAGTACGAAAATATTTGTTAAAGATAATCTATCAAAAGTTTGACACAGGCACTGACGTCCATTATATATGACGCCAAAATCAAAAAATCGGAAAAAAAGTTTTTTTCCACTATTTCCGCCATAATTTCTTACGTTTTTTATTTTCTTGAATAATTCTTTTTGCACCGTGTAGCTTTCGTAAATACGCGTCTTTTGAGTCTTTTTGAATATCATATCTTTACAATCTTCTGTGATATAAGGGGATCGCACTTTTTCTCGAAATCGGTGCCTATACTGGAAAGAACGAAAAGACATTTTCAATGTCAAAAGACTCAAAAGACACGACGACACATTCACGAGAGCTGCAAGGTGCAAAAAGAATTATTCGAGAAAATAAAAAACGAAAATAATTATGGCCGAAATAGTGGAAAAAAATCTCATCTGTTCCGATTTTTTTATTTTAACGCTCGATATTTTGGAAACGAAGAATGGTATAAAATTTTTGAGAAAAGTTCCTCTGAACAATTTAGTCAGCTACAATTTGAGCTTAAAACAAAGACGATCGGGTTAAGGGTTTGCCCTGTAGCTTAACCTTTAACATTGAAAATGCTTTTTCGATCGCTTCAGCATAGCCACAGAATATATAATAGTACTAACGTGTATAGCCCCCATTTTCGCTCGCCTTGGTGTCGTAGGTTTTAAGGCTACTTACATGAATGGTTGAAGCCTCAAATTACGCTTATCAACGAAGGCTACAATATGTCATTGTAGCGTGTTGGCGTAATTTCGGGAAGCGCGCTCCGTACATGCGCGTTGCGTCGTTGAGTTGCTATGGAGGTTCGACGCCGAGGTCGCCGAGGGCTTCAAAATAAATTTTTCGTTCGCCAGTATAGGCTCCGATTTCACGAAAAAGTGCGACCCCCTTATATCTCTGAGAGTTGTGAAGATATGATATTTAAAAAAAACTTAAAAGACGCGTATTCACGAGAGCTGCAAGGTGCAAAAAAAATTATTCGAGAAAATAAAAAACAAAAAAATTATGACCGAAATAGGGGAAAAAAATCTCATTTTTCTCCGATTTTTTTTTAATTTGTTGTTCGATATTTTGGAAACTAAGAATGATATCAAAGGAGATGCCCCAGTTTCATTTTCTTTAATTACTTTCATAATAAAAAAATGCTAATTACATTTTATTTAGGTATCAAGAATTATGCTATATTTAGAAAAACAATAACAAAAACATTAAGTTGTTTGAATAATTTACTTTAGACTAGTAAATAACACTCTATTTTTATGAAGAAACTGTTTATTTCGATATACAGCACTGATTTTCAGAACTTACACACATGGGAAATGGAAAAAAGCCGGGCGATCGAGCAGAGCAAAGCAAAAATACAATGACATCTAGAATTTTCTCCCGCTAATTTTGACAATGACGTTGACAGTTTTTTTTTATTTTTTATTTACTAGTTTGGGTTTGGACATTGTTTTTTGAAGTATTTTGTGAAAAAATGTAAGTAAATAGGACTCTATAATGATAAAAAATTTGATTTAAAAGCGTTTTAACTTAAAAATCCCACTTTTTAATGCAGAAAATAATTATCAATCTGATTCTAGAGTAAAATACTTACTCTGACATACTACTTTGATTAAGACGCGATAGACTTTCATTTTTTGTGAATGGTGGGGCAAATGACATAGGCGCGACGGGACATGTCTTTTTTGAGAAAAATTCCTCTGAACAATTTAGTCAGCTATAATTTGAGCCTAAAACAAAGACGATCGGGTTAAGGGTTTGCCCTGTAGCTTAACCTTTAACTTAACACTGAAAATGTTTTTTCGATCGCTTCAGTATAGCCCCCATTTTCGCTCAGAGTGTGACCTCGCCTTGGTGTCGTAAGTTTTAAGGCTACATGAATGGTTGAAGCCTCAAAAGTCGCGTATCAGCAAGGGCTACAATATGTAGCGTGTTGGCGAATTTCGGGAACCGCGCTCCAGATGCGCGTCGCGTCGCTGAGTTGCTATGGAGGTTTGAGCTTCAAAACAAATCTTAGAAACTTTGTATAGGTATTTTAAGTTATAGTAACCTTTCAATTACAATAGTAATGTTTATAACAATTAAATATTTTTTATCTGAATTTCATATACACGAATCACAGAAAATTAGATCCAAAATTGTTCATGGCTTTGCAGGGATTTCAAAGTATTGTAAGTACTAATTCAAACAAAGGAATACATTTTTTTATTAAATTTAATAAATTCATTTCTATTGTGAATTCAGCTGCCAGCAGAGTAGCGTTTCACCTAAATACTGTATAAATTACACAACAAACGGTTCGGACACTCGTATTTTATTACACTCCTTTACCTAATTGACAATGTGGCAGATTACTATATTTTCATGTCACACTTGCCAGCCAGTTGCTAGCTCGCCAGCCAGTCCAACACGCACCCTTAATCTGACACATTTAAAGCTGATTTAATTTTTTTGGCATGGCAGAGATTTTGTTAATATATCTGCTAACATTTCTTGTGTGTGCACATAATGCCTCTTTCAATATAGCTTCCCGAATGAAATGATACCTTATCTCGATATGTTTGGTTCTATTATGGTTCATCTTATTGCGTGCTATAGGTAAATCCGTTTGCTACCAGCCTAGCTTTATACTTAGATATCTTACCGTCGTTATCACTCATAATTTTAAATACCCATTTGCATTGGATCTCTTTCAACGATTGTAGTTCATCGTTCATGGCCTTCTGCCAAAACTCACGATCGGGCCTTGATAGTGCCTCTTCTACTGTCGCTGGATCACCATTTATGCTAGCAATAGCGTTGATACACGAACAACTATTATAGTTGACAGGATTTCGTGGGCGTAAGTTGTATCTTGCTTCTTCACTTGGCTCAGTACTTGTTCCAGCGTTGTCAGTACTTAGTTCTATAGTACGCGCTTGATCAGTTGTAGCAAACTCGGTACTTGATACATCACGTTCCTGAATATCTTCACTGTGATTCTGAATATCAAGAGCTTCCTCCAGCAACGCAGGTTCGGTTCGTTCCTCTTCAATGTTAATAGGAACAACTGCGTTCTTCGTCACCTTCGTACCATCACCAGGAAACATGTTTTCCAAAAATTTTACATTTCTTGCAACGGTTATTTTGGTGCATCAGTCGGTAACCTTTCGTAGTCTCACAATATCCAATGAAAATTAAGGCTTCAGTCTTCATGTCAAGCTTTTGCCTTTTCTGTTTGGGTTTTAATGCATACGCCAAACATCCAAAAATTCTCAAATGACTTAAGTCTACTTTCTTACCGGACCAAAGTTCCTGTGGTACTTTATCCGTGACAGCTTTTGTAGGGCTTCGATTCTTTAGATATACTACGGTGCAAACCGCTTCCGCCCAAAATCTCTTGCTCAGATTTGCTTCGCAGAGCAAAGTTCTTGCTTTCTCTATTATTGATCTGTTCGCCTTCTCAGCAACACCATTTTGTTCAGGTGTGTAGGGTATCGTCTTTTGGTGCTTTATACCAGATGACTTGAACAACTTATCGAAAGCGTAGTTACAGAACTCTTTACCATTGTCAGACCTTATGCATTTAATAGACTTACCAGTCTCTGTCTCAACTTCTGCTCGAAATTTTTCAAGTGTTTGACTCTTATTTCTTAAGAAATATACATGCGTCTTACGTGTATAATCGTCAATAAATAGCAGCATGTATCGAGAACCAGCGAACGATGGTTCTTCCATCGGCCCACAGATGTCCGTGTGATTAATTTGCAAAACCTCTTGTGCGCGGGTGCCTTTGTTTTTGAATGGAACTTTACAACTTTTTCCGTTGATGCACGGAATACACGGTGCCAATGGGGATGGAAACTGAGGAACTAATGGCGCCACAAGCGGTTGTACCAAAACATTTGATTGGTTGTTTCAAATATCAAATGTCATTTGTGGCATATTTTAACCAATCAAAGTATTGATAGTGGTTAGATCGCCGCTGGCGCCATCTGCGATTAGCTTTGCGTTGCCAACCCCATTTCTCTACGTTTTTAAACTCAATTCCAGTTACCATATTTTTCAATGAACACATATAATTTTGACCCAAGTGTGCTAATCTTTTATGCCACAAATTCAACAGAGGTTCATTTGACAAAGTCAGATTGACAACATTGTTAATCTCTTTTTCTTGAAGTTGAAAAATCCCGTCCACTTCATGACAAGTTGCCACTACTTTTTCTTTTTGGTTTTTAATTACACAACCTCTTTTGTCAAAATTAACTGCGAACTCTTTTTAACAAGATCACTCACTGAGATCAAGTTGATTGATAAACGAGGGACGTGTAGAACATTTTCCAATGGAAGTTTTGAATTTCCACTACCTTCTACGACATAATTTCCTCTTCCTGTAACTGGTATTTCTTCTCCATAAGCCACTCGTATTGTGAAGTTTCGTTTGGTCTTTTGGTAATCAGACAACTTCTCTGCATCATGGGTCATGTGATTTGAGCAACCACTGTCTACATACCAACTGTTCTTGTTGAAGGTATTCTGATCCGCTGTGCTCATACAAACATTGGCATTCCTTTTACTGAGATTTTGAACTCTGCATTCAGATGCTTTATGTCCTATCTCATGGCACTTAAAGCATTTGTACACTACTGGTTTCTTTCGAGTAAAGTTTTTACCCTTTCCTTTGGTTGTGAGGAGGGCTTGCTCACCAGCTTCGCCGCCTGCATTAGCTTGTCTACTAGCTTCCTGTAACAGTTTCGACTTGATCTGTTCCAAGCTGATTTCTTTTCCACTATTGTCAACGGCTATAATCAGGGGGTTGTATTCTGATGTCAAGCCGGCTAATAAAATAGAGATCATCCACTCGTCTGAAACTTTCGCATCAATATCACTTAGTTGTTGAGCTATGGTCACCACCTTTGATACGTACTTCTCCATACTTTCAAAGTTTTCAAGTTTACATGACCATAATTGACGCTGAAGTGAAATGCGTCGTCCCCAGCCTTTATCTTCGTATGCTCCACACAAATTGTGCCACACTTCATGCGCTATTTTCGCATTGTATACATGAGCAAAACATGATGGCTCTACGAAGAGACAGATCGTGGTGCGCGCTTTTCTATCTACATCTTTTAGGGCTTCAGTGACTTTTTCAGCTTCTACGGCTCCCCACAAATTTTTGCATTCTAAATAGTTCCTTACTTGGAATTTCCAATTGGCGAAGTCATCAGCACCTTTCAGCTTTCTGATCCCGAATGCGGATCCCGTAGATGAGTTTTCTTCATCTTTCATTTTAGATTATTGTTGCGCACTCACTTTTTTCACTTTTCGAAATAATTTACGTAGTATTTAGGTATAGAATTAAGATCCCCATAACCTATTGTGAATTCAGCTGCCAGCAGAGTAGCGTTTCACCTAAATACTGTATAAATTACACAACAAACGGTTCGGACACTCGTATTTTATTACACTCCTTTACCTAATTGACAATGTGGCAGATTACTATATTTTCATGTCACACTTGCCAGCCAGTTGCTAGCTCGCCAGCCAGTCCAACAATTTCCAATTTAGCAGAAGAACGTGAAAAGCACGAGATCTGTGATTCTTTTATATTTTAGGTTATAGCAGTACTACCTTTTAATAAAATAGTAATGTTTATAACAATGAAACATTTTTATATGAATTTCATACACACGAATCACAGAAAAGTAGATACAAAATTGTTCATGGCTTTGCTGTGATTTCAAAGTATTGTAAGTACTAATTCAAACAAAGGAATATTTTTTTATAAAATTAAATAAATTCATTATCAATGTACCAGAAGGTCGTGAAAGGCACGAGATCTGTGAATTTTTTTGACGCTCAATTTGACTATATCTGGTGATAAGTTAAACATAAGCCCTTAACATCAGGAGAGGTGAAGGCCAAGCACTATCCCGTTGTACATTAAAAACCTTTTGAATAGGGAATATGCATCAATTTTTTTTAAATCTTATTCAAAAGTATAATGCGTGAGAAAGTTAACTGTAATATTAAAACTTTTCTCTTGCGTTTTTTTCTCGTGATATAGTTACTTGAAGTTAGCGCGCAGCAGCACCCGCCGAAAACGCTCCATACAAAACGGTGACGTCACACATCACGTTTCAGGTGTGTTTCGGCGCGTTTAATATGGAGTTAGCCAATAATCTTCAATTATCTCCCTAAATTTTGCGTTTAAGTACATATGTGTCGTACAAAATATTGTTTCTTATTCGATATTCTATCTGACTGTAAAGTGTATTATATCCGAAAATGAAAAAAAAAATCGTTATTTTCCCCTGATTTCATCGTGTGATAAAACTAGGATTATACATTTTTTTTATTTTTTTTCCTGTTCCATCATGTTTTTATAAGTGTCCGCAGCGATCAAGCTCAAATTCATCAAAATCGGTGACTTATGCATATTCCCTATTGTGAAATTCTTTGACGTTTTCTAATGATTTGTTAGACCAAGTAGTGAAAATGTTCTAGTGTGTTATATCTTTGCAATCTACTCACAAATCCCTTTCATTCGATATACCGTCGTTTTGTACAGACGGCAATGAAAGTCTTTGGCACTTTGTCATAGCAACTTTTTAGAGAGGTGTTTGAAACTTTAGTCAAAAAAGTAACTATGACAAAGTACTAAAGTGTAAAGCAACTTCGTTGCTGTACGTAGGTACCACAGTGCAATAAAAATCTTTGTACTGGAAACTTTTCTACCCCCACCACTTTCGCGCTTGCCATCTTATATAATTGTGATCGGGATCATCGTACTGAATGCATCGATATCACATTTTGATATTTCCGAGATGACTTGTCGAAAATCGGTTTCCAAAGGCCTGAAATACATAGAAGCGACGTAAGGTGCGGATACGGCGCAGATACCACCAGTCAAGAATGAAAATAAAGTGAAGTTCTAGAAGCAAATCATATTACTTATTACCTACTGACTAATTAGACCCCGTTGAATCAAAAAGTGGCCGCCATCTTTCTTTTCAGCGTTTTTTCTTTCATTCATAATTTTCAATACAGCGGGGTCGAATTATGTAATTAGAAAACATTGGTTACCAAAAACGAATATGATTTGCTTCTTAACTCATAACGGCATTTTTGACTTGTCTATACGATAAGGCAGCGATGTCTGCGCCACATTGCTCGCCGTACGCGATGACGTGTCGCTTGGTACAGTACGCATAAAAAACTCAAAACTCGGTACTTTATATTATTTTTGAAGACATTATTTTGAAGTAGGTATTCTAGAAACAACTAATAATACATCACTATGTATAAAGTACAATGTAGCTTTGCAAATTATCGTTTGGATTCCAAAGTACAAGGATAATATAGCTATGGAGGCGGTTGGTATTTTTTTCGGGTTATTGTAAACTGGTCCCGTATGTAAACTCGTCACGATTTGAAAAGTTCCATACATTGAAAGTAAATTCGTCTCTCATAAAAAAATGTATATGTAAATTCGTCCCAAGTACATACATGGTATAGTAAACTCGTCCCTATTATTGATTTATATCATATTTGCAAGAAGTACCGTTAGCAAGCAAGTTGGCCGCTAATAAATATTTCAAAGTAATAGTTTTGACTACGCCAAGATGGATGGATGCATCTACTGAAGGGGGATTCGTGGAATGCGGGGAGCATTGAATTTTTTTCGCCTTTTGACTGCTATGAGATCCTCAGATTTATGTCACCCTTGTACATTACATTTAAAACTATTTTTTATCATTTCCTTTTCTTCGGGATATAAAAATTACCCTTCTCTAGATTTATGAAACCCTGGTACTTTTTTAAAATAGGTAAATGTTTATCAATGCCACGCCATGATAGATGGACGCATCTACTGAGAGGGGTGTGGAGAGCGGGGAGCGTTGAAAGATCATAATAAGATACAGTAATAAGGTATAATTATATTATACCGCGTGGCACACTCCGTCCCCCCCTACCTCTTCCAGCTAGCCTTTACGCATAAACTTGTTATGCACTTCGGCTGCCCTAAACCAAATCCAAGTCCATCTCATTCCAGACAAACTTTACAGGAGAGCTTAAAAACTTTATTTAGTGTTTTTATTGAAAATATAGATATACCGATCACTAAAATGTTAAAATATCATTGGTATTTAAGGTAAAAACATATTTCTGTAAAAAAAATAGTTCTCATACCTACTACATTTTGACGAACGAAAATAGTGTTCTTCGTAGAAATATGTGTTGATTTGCCAATAATATTCTACGCTATAAACAAGTAACTTAGATTCTCTATTGTACTTTTAGTAGATGCTTGTTTTCAGCTTTGCATAGAGCCATAGAATATTGTCCTTAATACTATAAAATTAATACATAGAAATCAAGTATCTGCTAATCTATTTTGAATACAAGTATAAGACTTGCTTGTTTTTCAGTTAGAAACTGGAAATATTTTTTGTTTTAGCGTAGATTTTGCAAATGGAAAAAGATTCTTTAAACAAATTATTGGCTATATTTCCCGAATTAAACCAAATTTTACTAAAATAAAAAAATTGTAAATGCGACTTGCTTTGCTTAAACAGAAAATGTGTGATATTTTTAAACTGAGTTACTTGACTTCTGCGTAGGGCAGCCGGACTTTCACGCGATTATCTATCTCTTTTTAAATGCGCTTGCGCAAATATAAAATATAAAAATATTTCTGTGGTCATTAGATAAATATAACTTATTAGCATTTTATTGTTTCATGGCATTAAGATTTAAGTCAATCAGCACATTGTTACACCTCTGCGAATTTTATTGTTAAGACTGTATTTTTTTTAATTATATATGACTAAACCATAATATTAGATTTTTTTGTTTTATTGCTCGTTATATATGTGCCTATCAGTTCATTGTTACACCATGCGTGTAAAAGTATATATTAATTCTGTTATCCAAAATGTGATTTAAAAATGAATAAATAATGATTTGATTATGTTGAGTGTTTGATTTTTCTGCAGTTCATACGAAAACTCCTTACAAAATCACCAGGGACGAGTTTACAATAGATAAAAATAATTAAAAGCTATTTTATTTTTAAAATGCTACCCGGGACGAGTTTACATATATTTTTTTATCGATTTTCTGATGACGAATTATCTTCAGGGACGAGTTTACAATAACCCTTTTTTCTAACCAGTCGTAACAATAAAATTATTTAATAACTTAAACCATTAGTGCCGTAACTGCTGCTGCTTTAGTAATATTTTTAATTCATTTTTCGAAACCAAATCAGCGTGTTTCCTTTGCCGACCGTCTCACATCTGCACCGTATATCCGAGCCGCGTCGCTTCTGTGTATTTCGTGCCGCATCCGTCTCGCGTCTGCACCGTATCGCCGCCGTATCTGCGCCTTATCTCCGCCGTATCGCTTCTATGTATTTCACGCCAAAGGCCTACTCAAATTACCGAAGGCGTGGCGCGCAACGCGAGCGCTGTGGGCGGGCGGCGCGGCACGGGATGCGTCCGCGGGAGGAGAAGAGTTTCGCCAAACACGCGTACGTACCGCAACAACTGCGGTAATGCCATACAAAATACCGGTCGGGATATCGCTCATGTATACCGCTACCGACAACTGTAGATAATACCGCTCCGGTTTGAGTAGGCCTTAGACATCTTCTTGTAAGACTGACGAAATGCTATAATACGGGAATTTACAACACCTTTTGTCCTCAGACATCCGTCGTCTTAATGCACGCTTGATTTTATAACGACTATGCATCAAAATCTGCAAACCAGCGTTGATAAGCATTTTCTTTCTAAAGACGGCCGTTGTATTATCAGGTGGAGCATTCGCTTCATGTGTGTCATCGTAATCGCCTGCTACTCGTCTGGTACTGATATTTAATGATCGAGTTATACTGTTAAACTCTGTTAAATCGAAGCTTGGATCTTCAGCATTCACAATATCAATAATTCCGTCTGAAAAGTTCTCATAAACGGACTCATCTTCTCTCATTGCTGATAAAAGCATATCCTCTGTTTTAACATCACTCTTATTGTCCATGGGGAGGATAAACGATTCCTCCAGATTCCAGGGCTCTCCGTAAAAAAGTTCATGAGGCGTAATATCTAAATAACCCTGACAAATAACGATGCAACCTAGAACGCAACGTATTATGGCATTTTTAATGGTAATTAAAATTAAAAATATTTATCAGAACTTTTTATGAACCACATTTTTAGCTACTTAGGTATATAAATGAACTTACATGTCAAAATGATGCCCGTTAAAAACATTATCATTTTTTCCGCTTAGAACCTTCAACGTTAAAATTAAATTATCCACTAAAACAAACAGGTAGGTTTTATCTACCCAATAATATAAAACGAAAAGGCGATAAAATGTAAATTTATAGGTAGTTTTAAGTAGTAATTTGATTGCATTTTAAATTATTATTTTTTACAACGTAAGACGTTTCACGTGTAAGAAAGTACTAGGCTAACGTGTTCTGTCAGTCTGGAACGGGTGTTAGCAAAATTAAGACTATTTTATTAACTTTAGGTATTTGAATAAAGATATTTTGCCGTTTTTGGCTTTTGTTCTTTAAGTTTATACAACGTGTTACAAAAACCCCATAATGCCACAGGTAGATGTAGACCATCAAATTGAACAACTTTTACTGTGTACAGTGTGATGGTCCCTATATTATGATTAGGGAATTCGATCCCGGCCCTTATTTCTGATCCCGGGATTTCAGGATTACACTTAGCCAATCCCGGGATCCCGGGATTATTTCGGGATTGTAGATTAAAAATAAATATAGTCTTATGGATCAGATGTAAAATCAGGTTTTTATACAAAAGAAACGATAACTCCTTGTCTAACAAATATAATAATTCCACAACAATCAACAAAAATAAAAATAATGCTATCCGAGATTACGAGAACGTCCGATGCCGAGAGCCCGAGCCAAAGAGTGTGCCACAGAGCACCATGATGCTAGAGGTGCGCTGCCACTACCGTCGCCGCCCGCCAAGCCGGTTACTCCCTTCATAGTTCACATTGACGTACGTCAAACAGAGGCGGGAGTGGGATATATTTGACGGAGTCAGGAGAAGGTTATTCACCGCCGAGCACGAAATAATAGTTTCTTTACAATACACAACCTCTATTCTTACAATCAACATCGAGTTAGCTCAAAATAACGGATGATCGAACAGATTCACACGGATTCAAGTCGGTAAACGCGGCAAGTTCGACACAGCGAGGTGAACTCAAATGAATGACCGTTCACTACGGCTGCCGGTAACAGAATGTACCACCGACTCCCCCCGATCGCGCTCTCCACATTTTCCCGCCTCCGGAAACGTCAAGGCTGTCAACTGTCAAACTGACAAACATCAAACCTGTCAACTGTCACACGTCCTGCACAGATCACACACTCGCTGTATCGACCTTACCCAAGTGAGCCACTTGACGTTTCCGACTTGATAGTTACGACTAAACTCAATAGATGGCGCTAGGGGTTCCAATAATCTTGAGCACCACGGTGCTCACGCTCCGACACGGCCATCCTGACATTTCACACGTCCTCGTGTGAGGTGGCTGGGGAAGGTCCTGCAAAGGGAGATAGTACCTGAACAGTAAAATGTTCAAACGCTCGGCCTTCCTGACCAAAAGGGTCAGGTCTTGTAATACCACAATTTGTATACCACAAGTTTATTCAAAATTACAACATTGCTTACTCCATTGCTAATCCATAGGTACTCATGAAATAACAGTGATGAAAGTAAACAAATCAAAATAACTATTCACTAAAAATTCAAGAAAACTCATCAGACCAATATTTCAAAACTAAATAGATTGTGTAATCAGTGTAGTATGCAATACTCTACAATTCAGATGCTTCCATCTAGCACCCAATGACAACCTCTATCCGGTAATCACCCAAAACAAGGGCTACCTCCATCCGGTACCATTACACAACACAGCGCCTTTATCCGGCGATTCAACAACGATCGCTTACATCTTTGAGCTAAACGCACGCCACTCACAAGCGTGGCCGCAATGCGACGGGAAATCAGGCCCGATTTACACCTACGACTACGAATGCACGAAAAATGTAACCAATCTGAGCGACTAGCATACTATTGAATAAACAATCACAAAAATGAGTATTGTTTGAACTAATTAAACTAGTTGAAAGTCCAGCCCCTTCGTTTACTATCATCACTATCATCACCATTATCATCACCACCATCATCATCATCATCATATTTCCCATCATCACCATAATAACTAATGATAACTTTTTACAGAATTTACAGCCAAATATGCTGGAGGGCCAAGTACCCTATTGTTATTTTTCTTTTTTTTTCTTTCAAACAATTGAATTATCAATTTACTGTGTACCACTTTAGTCCGGCTATCCCTGTAGCTCATAAATTAAGTCATCCCTGTGACTCCTCAGAACCATCCCTGTGGCTCTTACACATTTGATCATCCCTGTGATCTCACACATAAGATCATCCCTGTGATCTTACTCAACAAGATCATCCCTGTGATCTTACTCAACAAGATCATCCCTGTGATCTTACTCAACAAGATGACTTAAGAGGACACAATAAAATAATCAGTTAAGACTCAAAATTTTCAGAACACTCCGAATCGCTAATGTCATTAGGTACTTGTCCCTCAGGCATCTTTTTTTTTTAACCTTTCATGTGCGTACTTGAAAGTACGCTTTGAGTTTAGGGCTTTAAAAACATAACGATCGTTATCAAGTATTTCTATGACTTTAAATGGCCCCCTGAACTTCGGGTCTAACTTTGTTAAATCAGGAAGTAATTTAATTTCATGATTATGAACAGTAGTTACTAAACTGAATTTATATTCCTACATAGCAACAGCTGCTTACTCAAATTCACCACACTATGACTAAAAGTGTACTGACAGTGTACAAACGGTGTACTAACAGTGAACTAGCAGTGTGCTAACAATGTATTAACAGTGTACTAACAGTGTACTAACAGTGTACTAACAGTGTACTAACAGTGTACTAACAGTGTACTAACAGTGTACTAACAGTGTACTAACAGTGTACTAACAGTGTACTAACAGTGTACTAACAGTGTACTAACAGTGTACTAACAGTGTACTAACAGTGTACTAACAGTGTACTAACAGTGTACTAACAGTGTACTAACAGTGTACTAACAGTGTACTAACAGTGTGAAAGTGAAAGTGAAAGTGAAATATATTTTATTTAAATAAGCTCACATAATAAGCATTTTTAAATCGTCAATTCTTTTACCCTACCACCCATTATGACGTCTTTTAACTGACAAGAAAAATGGGCGCAAAAAACTTGTCAGCTTTATCAATCAGATGGAACGATATTTACAAATATGTATATCGTTTCCAGACTTTATATTAACAAAGATTAACAAATAAATAATATTATTGAATTAGCTCATTTCTTAATGAGTTTCAAATTTCTTAATCAATTTACAGATTTTAAGCTAAATTCAAAGTTTGAACTTGTTATTCAGTCTAGGCTGTTACAATAAATAAAAATAAAAGAAAAACATACAATTCAATATGCATTAAGATAGGCAGTCAGAAGCAGTGTACTAACAGTGTACTAACAGTGTAAGTGTACTAACAGTGTACTAACAGTGTACTAACAGTGTACTAACAGTGTACTAACAGTGTACTAACAGTGTACTAACAGTGTACTAACAGTGTACTAACAGTGTACTAACAGTGTACTAACAGTGTACTAACAGTGTACTAACAGTGTACTGACAGTGTACTGACAGTGTACTAACAGTGTACTAACAGTGTACTAACAGTGTACTAACAGTGTACTAACAGTGTACTAACAGTGTACTAACAGTGTACTAACAGTGTACTAACAGTGTACTAACAGTGTACTAACAGTGTACTAACAGTGTACTAACAGTGTACTAACAGTGTAACAGAACTGTACCAACACTACCAACACTGCAGTAACACTGCACACCAACAGTAAACATATTCAGAAACATTGATGCATCTACCAACTGTTAGCAGTGAATTCAAACAGAAAAGTGGTTACATTACGACAGAATAGTGCTAACATTATAGTACCACAAGATAAATGACATTACTAAGAAAGATTTTATTCTATTTTCCTTATTTTTGCACTAAATTTCAACATCAATTTCTGTTGATTGAAGTCACCATTCACCAACAAAATATTACTGACCCCTTTAATTTTAGTTAAATTCACTGCCTTGAATAATTTTGAAACATAATGAGACTTCAATCTGTGCCGTTTTCATAATCGCAACCAATAGGAATATTTAGTGACTCTGTAACGTAGCGTTACAAACACTATAATAACTTAAATTTACTAGTGATATCAATTACCTTTAACTATCATAATAATCTATTTCCATTCATTAGTACCTAATTAAAAATACTATTTACAATATATTTTTAAACTAAAATAATCGTGCGCGCAGACAAACAGACTAAATTTTATAGTAATACGCTGTTGGCCGCCGCATAACTGCATTCTATTGTTCTTGCGTCGCCCCCCTTCCCCACTACTCCTCTTGCGCGCTGACAAAGCCGGGCGACGCGGCCGGCCCGCTCGAGCAGACAGACTGATTTCTGATTCGGAGGCGAAGCTACGCTGGTTTTAGTCGCGCGTGCACAATAGCTTGCACCGCGATCTTTGATTTTAAAATAGTCATCTTGATATTGTTAAAATTATAAGTGTTTATTAGTGTTCCCATACTGGGTGAGTTGTGCAAATGATTTTCTATGCTTTACTGTGTTTCTGTGTCTGTATTTTGTAACGGTTTAAAACCAAAGTGTAATTTGAAATAACCGTTACAAATGTTTTAAGTGTATAACGGTAGAATTGTGTATTTAGCTGTAGTAAGGCTGTAGATAGTTAGATTAGTATTTTCTTTAGTCCTGGCTGAACGATTATTGTATTTTTTTAGTTTAATTAAGCCATCCGCCTAACCGTTGCTGATATTTTCATTTTAAACTGCCACCTAGATTTCTTCCCTTGTGCTAGCTAAATCTTGTAGATCTGGAGTGCCTCATAATCCGTAGGTCTAGCTAGGTCGTACCTATCTTTCCAATAAAAGATCATAACGATGTTGAACGTTGCGATTCCAGGAACACTTTTGGGAGTGATCTTACACCCCAAAATCTCTGGCCGATTTATTGGTCACTGCACCTGGACCCTGAGGCTATACCTGCAACCTGCTCGCCTGGAGTGAAGCTCGGGCCTTGCATCGTTACCTGACACCTGGAAGACCGAGGAGAGTGCGGTACCTCTATGCCAAATCAGTTCACGTCTTATTATGACCTAGGCGACCCTAATTTAATTATACCCACGCTTATAATTCTAATATAAATAATTATTAAACTTGTATTTCTTATAATTTGCCGCATTTTAATTTCATTCTTTTAAAATAAATGCGACAATGGCGCCCATATACGTGGTCAAAAGGTCATAGTAATTCGTTAGCTGCCTAGGTTTACTACATTTTAGTCTAGTACCTTGGTGTTGGATCTGCTTGGTGTGCTGTGTTGTTGTAAAAACGATTGTGTATTTTAACTGAAGTGCCTAATGTTTTGTAGTAATTTGTAAAAATAGATTTGAATTTTGTAATTGTTTTTTTTTTGGTTGTTATACCTACCCGCAATTTTTTTCTTTCTATAAGTAAATGTAATTTTTAATACTATTTGTGTTAAGAAGGCACATCAGTTGAATTAATTAGTTTAGTAGTTAGTAATTTTTACGCTATACTAGTAAGACATTCGGTTTTACTTGTGTGTTTTTATTTTATATTTTAGTTTTTCAGTTTGATTTAATTTTTTTTGTTACACACTATCGTTCTGTAGCAAAAGTTGATTGTTGTAACAGAACGGTATAGGATTCGGCTCACATTTTGTTTTTTATTTTTATTTTTTCTCTTTTCTTCTTTCTTATTGCTATTATTTGCACAACACGCTCAAGTAAACAGTGTTTTTATTACTTATTAAGATATTTGCATTATTTTTTAAGATGGCTCGTCAAATAAAATACTTGCTTTTGCAAAAATCTGAATTAAGTTATGAGGTTGCAATTCGAGGTGAAGTACCTTCTGATAGTGTAGAAGGGTTGCGACGACAGGTCACTAAATTGACTCAGCTGTATGCTGCCGAGGAAATCCTTGATTCCGTTTTTGAATTTTCTATTGATGCTGCTGGTTGTAATGTAACACTTGAAAAAATTAAAGTTAATCTTGACTCCCTTATAGCTAGCTATAATGAATCGTTATTGAATAGAACAAAGTCGTGGTTCAATCATTTACATTATAGGGTTCAAAGAATTGAGAAACCCAAGACCGCTGAAGATATCGCTCTTTTAGATAAGATCTGTAGGAGCTTCGATAATTATAGTGCTATTATGAAGGGATTTGCTATGCCTGGTACTAGTGATCCTAAAACTTTAACTTCTCCAACTGCCACTGAAGACGGAAGTTTAGATAGACCAAATATTTCTGGTTTGAATATATCGGTTACATGTGATCGCAGCAGTAGTGACCTATCCAAATTAAAATTTGACGGCAAGTCTTGCGTCCGCGCTTTTATACAAAAAATTGAAGAATTCCGTATCTCCAAAGGGTTTTCTGACACTAAAATGCTTCTTTCTGCAATCGATATATTCAGCGGGGACGCACTTCATTGGTATCGCAGTGTCAAAGGTCAACTAGAGGATTGGCAGACTCTGATATCTCGTCTCAAAGAGGATTTTGATCTCCCTGACTTTGATTACCGAATGCTTTCTGAAATACGGGACCGGACTCAGGGAGCTGATGAAAGCATTACCATATACTTGTCCATTATGGAAGGTATGTTTTCTCGCTTGAGTAAGTTTATGTCCGATGAAGATAAACTTGATATTATACTTCATAATATACATCCTTGCTACTCCACTATCATTGCTGCAAGTCCCCATATGAAGTCTGTAGACGACTTAAGAGTTGTTTGTAGAAATTATGAACGTATTAAGGTTCGTTCTGATAACTATAGGGAACCACCTTCTTATAATTCTAAACTGTTAGCCCCTGAATTCTGCTATCAGTCACAAAAACGTAAGGATAGTAGTAAAAACTTCTACGGACAACCTAATCATTTAAACCAAGTAGTCTCTATAAAAAACGATACTCAATTTAGGCCTTCTTATGCAATTGCTACACCTTATTGCTTTAGGTGTCGTGTCAATACTCATTCGATGAGAGAATGCACGGCCGAACGTACTATTTTGTGTTTCGGTTGCGGAGAAAAAGGTGTTCGTAAACCAGATTGTCATAAATGTAATAAAGGTAAAGTTTCTACAAATGACTCAAAAAACTAAATACTGAAAATTGCAGAGCCACACCACTAAATCATTTTGATAGCTCGGATTGGAATGATTGGCTGGTGTTTCTTGAAAAATTCTTTTCTGATTGCCGTACCCCTGTTTCTGCAATTTTCAATTCTAAGCCGAGTCATGATCCTCGTCCTTATGTTAAAATTTCTATTGCTAATGATCTCTCAGTGTACGGTTTGCTTGATTCTGGTTCAGCTGTGACAATTTTAGGCAGGGATTTTTATAAAAAGTTAATTCAATGTGATTTCATACTATGTACCGATGATAAGATAACTGTTACTGCAGCTGGTGGTCAGAAAATTACTTCTATCGGCTATATTATTTTACCAGTGACATTTGAGAATAAGTTTTCGGTAGTTAAGGCGCATGCTATTCCGGAGATCGAAACCACCTTAATTTTAGGTATCGACTTCTGGAACGTTTTTGATCTTTGTCCAAAATATCTAATGAACACCGAAAATTTGTACGAAAGTGACCCCAGTTTATCAGAAATATCAAATTCCCTAGATATTCACTTACATGCCTACGAAAATCTGGAGGACTCTCAGAAGCCGATCGCTGACGAAGTTGTCGAAATGTTCCGTATGATATCCTTCGCGGAGAAGGGCCTCGGGAGAACTGATCTTATTCAACATAATATTGATACTGGTGACGCACAACCAATTAGGCAGCGTTACTATCGTTTGTCGCCTGAAAAGCAGAGAATTATCACTGAACAAGTTGATGAAATGCTTAGTTTGGATGTGATTCAGCCCTGCGAAAGTCCGTGGTCTTCTCCTGTTTTAGTTGTAGATAAAAAAGATGGAAAACCTCGCATCTGCTTAGACAGTAGAAAACTGAACTCAGTAACAAAAAAGGACGCATACAGCTTACCTTACGTGTCTGAGATTCTTGATAATCTTAAAGATGCTAGATATCTGTCTAGCATCGACTTATCTAAAGCTTTCTGGCAAATATTAATTAGAGAACAGGACCGAGAGAAGACTGCGTTTTATGTGCCTGGACGAGGCACTTTTATGTTCAAAGTAACTGCCTTTGGCCTTACCAATGCTCCAGCAACTCAGCAAAGGTTAGTAGACCGTCTCTTCGGGCCTGAATTCGAGTGTAAAGTGTTTGCTTATCTTGATGACGTGATAATCATCAGCAAAACTTTTGAAGAACATGTATCGCTACTTCAACGTGTATTCGAGAAGTTACGCTCAGCTAATCTAACTATAAACTTTGAGAAAAGCCAATTTTTTAGAAGTAAATTGCGCTATCTTGGTTATGTTGTGGATGATCAGGGCCTGCGTACTGATCCCGATAAGGTTAAGTGTATATTAAATTACCCCACCCCTATCAACAGAAAGGAAGTCAAAAGGTTTCTTGGTACAGCTTCCTGGTACAGACGTTTTATACCTCAATTCAGTACAATCGCTGGCCCTTTGAACAGACTCACATCGACTAAAAAGACAGCGCCGCCCTTTTCTTGGTCGCCTGAAGCTGAAAAATCCTTTCTTGAATTAAAGTCTCGTCTGGTTCAAGCCCCTGTGTTGGCTTGTCCTAACTTTGAGCATCCTTTTGAGGTGCATACTGACGCCAGTAGTTTTGGTGTTGGTGCTATGTTGGCGCAGAATATTTCAGGGGTTGAACATCCAATAGCATACATGAGTCGTTCTCTTACAAAACCAGAGCAGAACTACGGAACAACAGAGCGAGAAGCCCTTGCAGTGTTAACTGCGCTCGAGCACTGGCGGTGCTATCTTGAAAACGGGAAAACCTTTAAGGTTTACACTGATCACTCATCTCTGAAGTGGTTCCTGTCTCTTTCTAATCCTATTGGACGATTAGCAAGGTGGGGTATACGACTATCTGCATTTAACTTTGAAATAGAGCACCGTCGGGGCAAAGATAATGTTGTTCCGGATGCTCTTTCTAGATGTAACCCAATCAATACTATTGAAACTAATCCTGATTTAAATCTAACAAACCAAGATCAGTGGTACTTAAATATTTTCAATGGTTGCCAAGAGTCACCTATTAGTTTTCCAAACTATAAAGTTGAAAGCGGTGTTCTATATAGGTATATGAAGAGTAATAATCCTCTTACCGCTGAGTTCGCTTGGAAGAAGGTTATTCCTCAAGAGAGTCGGGAAGAAATTCTTAAACAATGTCACTCAGAGCCAATTGCTGGGCATTTCGGCGTGTTCAAGACATATAAACGCTTGTCACTTCGATTTTACTGGCCTGGTATGTACTCTGACGTGGTAAAATTTGTCACTCAATGCGAAACTTGTCTCGCGTATAAGCTTCCTTCTCATGGAGTCTTAGGGAAGATGGGTAGACCAAAAGAAATTTCTCGTCCATTCCAGGCACTTTCAATTGACTTGGTCGGAGCGCTGCCTAATACTAGGAAACAAAATCAGTATATTTTTGTCGTAACATGCTGCTTCTCAAAATATTGTTTTCTTTTTCCACTTCGTAGAGCCACTTCGGATTTGATTTGTAAGCATTTGGAAAATGACGTTTTCTTGGTGCATGGTATTCCACAGACTATAATTTTGGATAATGGGAGCCAGTTCATTAGTCGTGAATTGGATAAACTTTTTAAAAAGTACCGAATACCCAATATTCATTTTACTCCGAAGTATACACCTCAAATCAATACAGTTGAAAGATATAACAAAACTGTCATTACGGCTGTATCTACGTTTGTAAATAATGACCACAGAACTTGGGACTTGAATTTGCCACAGATACAATTTGCGATGAATAATTCTGTTAATGAGAGTACTGGATATACACCTGCTTTCCTGGTGCATGGCAGAGAATTGGTAACCTGTGGGTCACATTATTTAGAGAATAGTGACTTTAATGATTTGATATTTCTGCCACGTGATGCTTACGCTGAGAACTTAGGTCACTTATCTGAAATTTTCGGCAAAGTTCAAGCTTCGCTATGGCATGCGCATATCAAAAATTCTCAGCGTTACGACTTACGCCGTAAGGAGTTTGAATTTGAAGTGGGAGATCTCGTCTGGAAGCGCTGTTACTTTCAAAGTGACAAAGATGCCCATTTTAGTAAAAAATTGGCTCCTAAATATCAGAAATGCAGAATTAAAGAAAAGCGTTCCCCTCTAGTTTACTTGTTGGAGGATATAAATGGTCGTGACATTGGTGTTTGGCATATCAAAGACCTTAAAATAGTAAATAGCTCCCTGAAAGGCTGATCTCTTTCCGGATTTTGATGTAGGTCAAAATCCTCTTCTAGGAGAGGGGGTACTGTAACGTAGCGTTACAAACACTATAATAACTTAAATTTACTAGTGATATCAATTACCTTTAACTATCATAATAATCTATTTCCATTCATTAGTACCTAATTAAAAATACTATTTACAATATATTTTTAAACTAAAATAATCGTGCGCGCAGACAAACAGACTAAATTTTATAGTAATACGCTGTTGGCCGCCGCATAACTGCATTCTATTGTTCTTGCGTCGCCCCCCTTCCCCACTACTCCTCTTGCGCGCTGACAAAGCCGGGCGACGCGGCCGGCCCGCTCGAGCAGACAGACTGATTTCTGATTCGGAGGCGAAGCTACGCTGGTTTTAGTCGCGCGTGCACAATAGCTTGCACCGCGATCTTTGATTTTAAAATAGTCATCTTGATATTGTTAAAATTATAAGTGTTTATTAGTGTTCCCATACTGGGTGAGTTGTGCAAATGATTTTCTATGCTTTACTGTGTTTCTGTGTCTGTATTTTGTAACGGTTTAAAACCAAAGTGTAATTTGAAATAACCGTTACAAATGTTTTAAGTGTATAACGGTAGAATTGTGTATTTAGCTGTAGTAAGGCTGTAGATAGTTAGATTAGTATTTTCTTTAGTCCTGGCTGAACGATTATTGTATTTTTTTAGTTTAATTAAGCCATCCGCCTAACCGTTGCTGATATTTTCATTTTAAACTGCCACCTAGATTTCTTCCCTTGTGCTAGCTAAATCTTGTAGATCTGGAGTGCCTCATAATCCGTAGGTCTAGCTAGGTCGTACCTATCTTTCCAATAAAAGATCATAACGATGTTGAACGTTGCGATTCCAGGAACACTTTTGGGAGTGATCTTACACCCCAAAATCTCTGGCCGATTTATTGGTCACTGCACCTGGACCCTGAGGCTATACCTGCAACCTGCTCGCCTGGAGTGAAGCTCGGGCCTTGCATCGTTACCTGACACCTGGAAGACCGAGGAGAGTGCGGTACCTCTATGCCAAATCAGTTCACGTCTTATTATGACCTAGGCGACCCTAATTTAATTATACCCACGCTTATAATTCTAATATAAATAATTATTAAACTTGTATTTCTTATAATTTGCCGCATTTTAATTTCATTCTTTTAAAATAAATGCGACTAAAAAATAATTCGTTTAAAAATTAAATCACAATAAAATCGTTACGACTGACCTCTATAAAGTGACCTTGTAGATTCGCTATGCTGGCTGCGCCGAGTAACAGGATGCTCTCAGCTTGTAATGCTGCACTAGCACCCGCCACAGAGCATCGCCATTGCCATTGCATCGCTGTCGCCACTGCATCACCGCTTGCGCTGCTAGTTGCTTTGCTCAGCTCCACAACTGTTGCCGCTGCCTGTTGCACCGCTGTTGTCTTGTGTTGTGAAGCACCTGAAGCAGATAATCATAGGCGCATTTGGTTGTTGTTTGACATGAGAACAAGCACTAGAGAAAGTGGAACGATCACATGACCTGTTATCCTTGGAATCAGTCGGTACTGTGCGATGTACTGGAATGCTACACCTTAGCATGAACAGCTGCTTGAAATCACACCATGTCATCCATCACCACAGCTTCATTACGTCGTTATGATCCAGGCACGCACGTCAACATTTTTTTCTCTCGGGGTCAAAGTCAGGAACGAACGAACATTGGCACTCGAAGTAGGCACACGCATCGCTTGTATTGTAACAAAGCAATAATATTGCGATTTGGTCAATAGACGCCACTTTTCGTCGATCACATTGATTTTCCGTTGCACGTGTCTCGTTATCACACCTCATATCGTTTGATTCACTTTTCTCACCTCGTGGGACGTTTGGATTGCATCCCGCTTCTGATGACGGAGTCAGGAGAAGGTTATTCACCGCCGAGCACGAAATAATAGTTTCTTTACAATACACAACCTCTATTCTTACAATCAACATCGAGTTAGCTCAAAATAACGGATGATCGAACAGATTCACACGGATTCAAGTCGGTAAACGCGGCAAGT
The DNA here is from genome assembly GCA_928269145.1 of Agriphila tristella. NCBI lineage: Eukaryota > Metazoa > Arthropoda > Insecta > Lepidoptera > Crambidae > Agriphila > Agriphila tristella. Next base: position 17,565,479 of record OV743443.1, on the reverse strand, counting down.
TCGACACAGCGAGGTGAACTCAAATGAATGACCGTTCACTACGGCTGCCGGTAACAGAATGTACCACCGACTCCCCCCGATCGCGCTCTCCACATTTTCCCGCCTCCGGAAACGTCAAGGCTGTCAACTGTCAAACTGACAAACATCAAACCTGTCAACTGTCACACGTCCTGCACAGATCACACACTCGCTGTATCGACCTTACCCAAGTGAGCCACTTGACGTTTCCGACTTGATAGTTACGACTAAACTCAATAGATGGCGCTAGGGGTTCCAATAATCTTGAGCAGCACGGTGCTCACGCTCCGACATATTTATAAGACGGCCGTTCCTGATAATGCGGCGTCCTCGACCGCTACTTATTTCTTAGAAGACTGGTCTTGGTATCGTGCACCTCATCTACCGGGAATTCTCATTTACTTGGTCACCTCTTGGCTGATCTGAAGGTTGGCCCTGAATTTCCGGTTCGTCTGATTCAGTGTTATCTGAAAAACACATTAGAGCTTTAATTAGT